>CAWUFW010005206.1:0-1380808 GCA_963921515.1 Calotriton arnoldi
CCCATCATCACAGTGACCAAAAGGTAAGTGTGGTGTCCATAGCTGAAGCACATTTTGAACAGTGTGGCAATGGGGTCCAAACCCTCATCATCACAGTGAGAAAAATGTAAGTGTGGGGTCCATAGCTGAAGCACATTTTGAACATTGTGGCAATGGGGTCTAAACCCCCATCATCACAGTGACCAAAAGGTAAGTGTTGACAAAGAAAGAGCTGCAACTGCCAAACTGCATGGATGATTCCTGGTCACAGAACAAAAAACACATCAGTGGCAAAGTGGTGTATGTGTCCCATTGCAACATAAATTGGGTGAGCCAAATACTGCAGTGCAAATAAGACATACCTTTGGCCATGTGCAGACAAACAACACCCATGGGAGCTGACACTGTCAACATTCATCAATGACACAATGACAGAAGTGACCATCAGAATGCAGACCCACATATTTGCACCAATGGGCACACAAATGCAGATACCCTGTGGAGACTGCAGATGTGAGGTGAACAGATACCATACCATGGCAGCAATGGGACACACAAACCATGATCATTGTGCTGACCGATGACCTAGGAGTCCCAGGGACAGCAGGGGAAACCCACCAAACTACATACAGCCAATGGCACACCCAAGATATGCCAATGCAGTGGTGCAGATGCACAAACACAAACAGGCAGACCCACACTGCACATCATACACAACAGGTGGGGGGTGCCAGTGTCCCCAGGCAACCACACAACACATGAGGAGACCTGAATACCAATCATACAGATGTGCATACAGTGCCACACAAAGGTAACTCATGGATCCAAATCCCTATGTAGGCAAGCAGGCATTGTCAGATGAGAGGGAGCACAAATCACACATGTCACACAGGCACGTAGGAACAGCAACTGACACAGCAAGACACAGACACACCACAGCACCACCCCCAGGGCCCCCACAATGTGGTGACCCTGGGCTGCATTACAATCCCACTGTGATGACAAAGCTAAATGTGGTTCACACTGTGAACCACAGTCATGTGTCCTGAGCAACAAACTACCATCACACCTACACAAGCACAAATCAATCAGCATGGCCAGTAAGCCAAGGCCAACATGGAGGCAGGGGCCTAGCCGGGCAACAACTCTCATCTGCACACACTCAACACCACACCCCTCGACCTCCAACAATGTGCAGCAGTGAAGTACACATGCACTGGTGACATTGCACATGCACCCATGACTATTCCAGGGTGGTGGGTGGGAACCAAGGTGCAGAAATACATCACACATGGCCACTCAACAAGACTCCTGAATGTCTGACACACTGCACACTACGCTGTACATGGACATGACGGCAATACCACACCAACCAATGGGATCCCAGCCACAGTCACACACCAATGAAGAAGCCAAGGTCACCCACAAAGAACACACATAGACAACAACCAACATTGCAGCCCGGACCCTGAGGAGTGCCAGCAGTCACACACACAACGTGTCACAATCACTGAAAGATAACACAAACTGGAAATCACATGACAGGGGCAAACAACAAGTGCCAAGGGGAAACCTGACTGTGACCCATCTGCGTCTGCACACAAACTCAGCCCTGACAGCAAACACACCTATGGGTGACACCCTGATGACCAGTAATGTGCCATGCACCCACATCACAGAGAACCCAGGGAGAAGACTTTGGGGAACATAGGTCAACTCAGCAAGCATCACAAACAGGTACAACACTAGGGATCACAGCATGCACAGCTAAACGGAAGTGAACACACAGACATGCACATACAACACACACCTTGGGCGCAGGCAATGTCACAGGTGTACACACTGCCATGAGGGGACTCCACTCCTGTGTGAGGAAAGCTGTGCCATATGTTGCCTCAGTAGGGCCCCATCATGTCAGCTGAGCACTTGGTCACACAATCAACAATTAGCACCAAATGAGGGCTCCCGTCACATCAGCCTGGTCATGGAAGTGCCAACGGAATCATCAGCACAGATCCAACACACTTGTATAGCAATGTTGCACTGACTACACGGATGAGTCCTTCCCCATTGATGCCCAAACCTGCATGTCCAGTGGAGATGGCCACACGGTCAGGGAAGTAGATGAATTGAACAATGGCAGGCACAACAGATGTGCAGGGGTGGAAGCCACAGATGTGAAATAGCTAATCTAAGTAGGAAATCCCATTGCCAAATACTGAACACATGACACCCTCAGATGCTGCTATGGATGACATGGATACACCACAGGATAGGACACATTCCCCCTGGACCACATGGGTTCCTGCACAGTAACACTTCATTATCATGAGACCAAATATCACCATCACTGCAGCAAGGGCATGGTTAGCATCATCAACAACATGTACATCAGAAGCATAAGTACTAGAGAACAGAAAGTTGCTTTATTCAGCATATGTGTGGAATGAAAACAAAGTCCAGAAAAAACACAAAGGCCAATGGCCAGTCCATTGTCAAAGTCCAAACTTGGTGACAGTGGCAGATGTCACCCTACGCATGCCTGCACAAAACCAGGGACAATCCACTAGGAGGGGCAACCGGGGGGCAGGCCAGGCACCGCAGGGACAGGATCAGGGCTCACCAGGAGGAAGCAGGGAAGGGGTGGTGGGTGCTGGAGAGCCACTGACAACTGCAGTGGAGGTGTCTGACATGGTGTGTGCCGGCACAACTGGGGGCATGACTCAGATGTTGTGGGTGCCGGCACGACTGCAGTGGACCCTGCAGATGGAGTGGACAGGTCCGCCACTGCAGTGCCCAAGTCAGACAGGGTAGTAGTGGACTCCACTGCAGTGCCTACCACCAGGGGAGGAGAATGGGGAACAGGCAAGGTGGGCTGGACAGAGGGGAGGACACCCTCACCACATCAGTGGCACAGACAAGCGCAGCGGGGGTGTGGTGCCGGGAGAGCAAGTGCCAGGGGGAGAAGGCCGGATCCTCTTGGGGATGGTATATCTGTGGGTGGGGGAACCTGGGGCAGGGTGTGGTGGGGGCACCTGTGGAGTGGGGGCCTGAGGGATGGAGGAAGGAGACCTGGTGCCTGAGCTGCAGGGCGGCGGCGGGGTCTTGCTCTTACGACTCCGGGGGGACTTGCGGGTGAGGGCCTCAGTCTGTCTGCACCTGGGGGAGGTTGTCCGGGAGCGAGGGGCACTCTGCTCCATGTGGGTGGGCTTCCTCTTCCCCCTGGATGCTGGAGCAGCTGGATCGGAGGGGAAGAGGCCGAGGTCACTGAGGAAGAGGCGCTGGGTCTTTGGGGTTGCAGGTGAGGCAAGGGAGGGTGTTTTGGAGGGAGAGGCAACTGAGGACTGCGCAGTGCTCGTGGATGCGTGTGTGTGTTCCAGGGCCCCATCCCCTGTGAGTCTGGTTTCAGTCCCCTGACTGTGCGTGCGTGTGCATTTTGTTTGTGGCGTGTGTGTCTGTGTGCTGGATGTGTGTGTGCTGGTGTGTGCCTGTGCCGGTGTGTGTGTGCTTGGGACGGGTAAGGTGCTGGGGAGTGTGGATGGAGCAGAGGCAGGAGGGGTGAGGGACTGTCTGAGGAGGGACACTGCTGCCATCAGGGAGGAGTCCATGGACCTATTGCCCCTCTGTAGGTCAGACATGCCCGATGAGATGCCCTCCATGAACGACACCAGCTGAGTCAACAGAGCGGTGTGCGCATGGAGGACACTCAGCATGGCTGTCTGCCCTACATGGAGCTGGCGAAGGAGGTACACAGACTCCTCACTCAGGGCAGCAGGGGACACAGGGGCAGGGGGTGCGGTGCCTGGCCCAAAGGAGACACGCTCCCGAACATGGGAGCCTCCACGGACCTGGGGAATGGGAGCCGATGGGAGGGCGGTGGTGGTGCTGGTGGTGGCGGGGACAGCAACACTAGCTGGGGTGTGGTGGCTGCTGACACCCGCCTCCATAAGGAGTCATCCTCCGAGTTGCTCTGGTCCTCAGCTGAGGTGGATGGTGCTGAGGACTCCTCTGTGTGGCTCCCCTCGCCCTCCGTGCCACTGGGTCCCTCCGACCACTCCTCGGCTGCTGACCCAGTCTGGCTCTCCGGCTCCTCCTGGTCCGTGGAGCTGTCCCCTTCCGTGGCCGTGGATGTATCTGCAAACAATGGGGAAACAGACAGACATCAGTCACCTGCACCAAACGCACACACCACTGTGAGCACAGCACATTACAGAGCAAGCCCTGGCATCATTAGTTGTACATTGCTAAAAGTGCCCTAACTGAACAGGAGCAGCCAATTGTCAGTCTGATGCCAACCATGGCACTCACATCCCACATGGCCTTGCACCCATCTGTCTGGTGTCTGTTGGATTGCTTCACCCCAGTGTGGACACATGCACCAACTACACAGTAGTTGGACAGTGCAGAGGACACGGTGTAGCATGTGGACATGCACACATCACAGCTCTTGCCACTGAGTCAGTACAGGTTTCCGGATGAAAGGGATGCCCAGAGTCAAATAGGAAATGCATGTGATGCATACCAGCGACAGACACCATGATGCACCCATGTCCTGATAGCCATCGCCACAATGGTGTGCATGTAGCACATGTCACTCCCCTGCAGGATCACCAATAAGTAGACACATGCCATGGCGGAGGCATGACTGCTAAGTCATACATCACTGTCTCAGTGATGTATGACTTGGCAGCCAGACAACAACACTCTGTACTGTCTCACAATAGTAGGTCATGGGGAATGCAAGTCCTGGAGCTGCACAAGTGCACATGTACATCCCCCACAACACATCATCTTAACCCTCATCTGTCCAGGTCATACCTATTGGACATATGGGAGACCTGTGACACTACCCTCTGAACCTGAGCCCCTCACAATCTGCTGTGAATGGGGAACAGCTGCCTGAACTTCACATTCGCATACCCCAGTCTGCACGGGCAGCTGATCAAACACCTATGTGACACACAAGTATCGTCTCCTATGGTCACATCTCCAGTGGCATGCTGAGCCCCTACCAAGAAACACACCAGCAGTCCTGGCAACTAATCCACAGCACACTGACACAGAGGCGGACACCTGAGGGGTCAAATCACTGCGCACAATGTGTCAGCTGATTCACGGGAGTGGGAGTACGGAGTGCATTGCATGGCCTGGAGTAGGCATGACTGTCCTGCCCCACATGAATGAGGGATGAGCCCTGGACAGTGGATAGCTGGCTATGTATGTGTGACACACGTAATCTGCACACTCCTGGGGCCCAAACATTGTTCCCACCCGCTGCATGGGCGTGTGCCACATACCCCAGGCACATGTGGTGGCTCAGCTCAGCAAGTGGACCGCATATCAAAGCAACACGCAGATTACATGTCCGAACACAGGCGTTGTGTGAACAATGGACCCACCCATGATGCCCACAACAGAGTTAGGGAAACAGATGCTGTCCCCCACCTTTAGTGAAGCAAACTGCAAGGACACAGTCCCAAGTGACACAATTCCCTGAATGTAAGGGCCACACCTGGGTATCAGATGAGGAGTGGGCAGTGCACAATAGAGGGACATGGCTCCTGGACAACATGACTGCTGCACTGTGGCAGTTGAACCAGGCCAGAGGAGGGCACAAAGCATGTAATACAGAGTTCACAGTGCAGTCTTTGACTCACCCCCTCCTTGCTGCTGTCTGGCCTTCAGCTGCCCATCCAGGTCTGGAAACACCACCGCCAGGATCTGGAGCATGTGGGGGTCAGGGTCCGTGTTCCGCCCCTCCTGCGAGGAGGCGACAGCTTCAGCTGGACCCGTGCAATCCTCCGGGTCCAGCCCCGAAGGTCCTGCCACCTCTTCTGGCAGTTGCGGATCCGGCGCTTGTAGACCCCCACGGACCGGACAGCCCGGACGATGTCCTTCCAGATCTCCTGCTTCCGATGGGCATTAACCTGTCAGGATGACAAAGTGAAAAGGCCATTACTACACATGCAACATATCCGTGCATGACACAGTTGTATATACATGTCTCAATCACAGGGGCACATGATGTACACAGGCAGTGCAAAGCTGCCCATGGACAGTTTGCCAGACGTCACTACTTGGTATCATTGCATGGGAAGTAAAACCTTGTTCAAATGCACTGTCACTGCACCATACATGTCCAGTGCATGTCACTACACACTATGGGGGGTGACAACTACTCAGTGAGCCTGCTAGCCAGTGGCGTGCAGACTTTCAGCCTTGCTAGTTAGACAATATGCACATTCAGAAAGGCAGTGCACAGAACACTCACCTGCTCCCCTGGTGTCCCATACAGCTTGCTGTACTGTGGAAGTAGGCTGTCCAGCAGGGCCTGGTTCTCCTCAAGGCTGAAGGCTGGGGCTCTCTCCACAGTACGTGCCATTGCAGGGTCCAGAGGGGCAGAGACAGCAGCAGTGTAGTGGCAGATGTCGTCCTGGAGCATGTAGTGCAGGCAAGTGAGCTCTCAGGGGAACAGCCAGCAATATATATGTGCTGGAGAGGCAGATACTGTCCCTTGTGTCCAAAGTGATAGGTCCAAGTCGTTTGCATCTTCTGAATCTGGCCAATCCATGGAATAGCAGCACCAATACACGCCCACAGCATCCTTCAAATCTTCAACTTCATGACATACATGATTTTGCAACATTGTTGTGGGTGACCAACTGAATTTCCAGCAACCGACTCGTTCGAAATTCGAAAACGCGTCCGTTGCCAGGCAAGGCCATTGTCAATGGGTGCGCACCGATCGGTCCATTGCGGTACAACGCGTACAGGGGTACAACGCGTACCCGCACACATTGAATGCAATGGGCCGGCCGGGGCACCGATCGGTCCATTGCAGTACAACGCGTACAGGGGTACAACGCGTACCCGCACACATTGAATGCAATGGGCCGGCCGGGGCACCGATCGGTCCATTGCAGTACAACGCGTACAGGGGTACAACGCGTACCCGCACACATTGAATGCAATGGGCCGGCCGGGGGCACCGATCGGTCCATTGCAGTACAACGCTGCATAGGGGTACAACGCGTACCCGCACACATTGAATGCAATGGGCCGGCCGGGGGCACCGATCGGTCCATTGCAGTACAACGCGTACAGGGGTACAACGCGTACCCGCACACATTGAATGCTATGGGCCGTCCGGGGGCACCGATCGGTCCATTGCAGTACAACGCGTACAGGGGTACAACGCGTACCCGCACACATTGAATGCAATGGGTCGGCCGGGGGCACCGTTCGGTCCATTGCAGTACAACGCGTACAGGGGTACAACGCGTACCCGCACACATTGAATGCAATGGGCCGGCCGGGGGCACCGATCGGTCCATTGCAGTACAACGCGTACAGGGGTACAACGCGTACCCGCACACATTGAATGCAATGGGCCGGCCGGGGGCACTGATCGGTCCATTGCAGTACAACGCGTACAGGGGTACAACGCGTACCCGCACACATTGAATGCAATGGGCCGGCCGGGGGCACCGATCAGTCCATTGCAGTACAACGCGTACAGGGGTACAACGCGTACCCGCACACATTGAATGCAATGGGCCGGCCGGGGGCACCAATCGGTCCATTGCAGTACAACGCGTACAGGGGTACAACGCGTACCCACACACATTGAATGCAATGGGCCGGCCGGGGGCACCGATCGGTCCATTGCAGTACAACGCGTACAGGGGTACAACGCGTACCCGCACACATTGAATGCAATGGGCCGGCCGGGGGCACCGATCGGTCCATTGCTGATCAACGCGTACAGGGGTACAACGTGTACCCGCACACATTGAATGCAATGTGCCGGCCGGGGGCACCGATCGGTCCCTTGCTGTTCAACGCATCACTGTACAAGTGACTGGCATATGTCACCATGCCTGTCTCAGATGGACATATGCCAGCCACAGATAGCTCCCAGGGAGTGAGGGGCACACGTACAACACGACAGCCTGTCCAAACTTTATCATAAGGCATGTAAGGCTGCATTTCCTATTGTGTGTATGCTGGTGTACATGTTGTCCTGTGGGTGTCACCTGTGGGCAGCCACCCCCAGGCTGTGCACGTGTTCATGGGGACAGGATCCTGGGTGTTACGTGTACATGACCATTGTGATGTGCAACTGTTCATATCTGTGCATGTGCCATGGTCACATTTCACGGTGGTGTATGTGTATGTCATGTCACATACCCCGTGAGTCCCATGTGGGACGGTATGTTTGAGCCAGGGTGTCCCAGTGGCACAATAGTGATGGTCCTCCACAGTCTGTGTGCATGTAGTGTTTACAATGTCTCTGATTTCATGTGCACAATGGGAGACAGTCTCCACATCCACGTTGTGTGTGCATGGACTTTGATGTTGTGCGTGTGTGTGTCACAGACGTCCATGTCTGTCCTGCCGTGGCAAGTGGGACCACTACCTGTGGGGGTCATGGTTGTTTTGCTGTGGTGTATACATGATACTCCATGTAATGCCAGTGTCCATGTGGCAATACAGGGTCCCTGGGAATGTACCTGTCGTTGAGCTGTGGTGCCTGGGGCACATCTGTCCTCACATGTCACTGTGGGGGGTGATTGTGACACGGCAGCAGGAGATGGGAACTGTGACACGGCCTCATGATATCCAATGGGCCAACCTGGGACTAATTGATGCCACTTGTTGGACCGTGTTGACAGATGTTGGCCATGTATCTACCATACATGTCCTTACGGAACTGCACACTTCATGTAGTTGTGCCTCATAATGATGTATGTTGGGATATTGAGTGTGTTCAATGCCGCATATGTGGGGTGACTGACAATCTTGCTTACTTCTCCTCTGCACTGCAGGGCTCCTGCTGTCCATCGACCATTCCCAGACCTGGCAACGATGGTGGAACGGGACAGCATCCGACGGTACCGCTTCACCAGGCAGCTGATTGAGGATTTGGCAGTGCAGTTGTCCCCACATTTGCAGCCTGGCCGGCCGTATCCTACAGCGCTGACCCCCAAGGTGAAGGTGATGGCAGCCCTACACTTCTTTGCCACCGGTACCTTCCAACATACTGTGGCGACTGCTGGTGGGATGTCACAGACCATGTTGAGCCGTGTGCTCCGCGATGTTTTGGCGGCAATGTTGCTATTCCTGAACCGGTACATCTATTTCCCTAGACTGCGACGACTCACTGACGTGAAGAGTGACTTTTATGCCCTGGGGAGGATGCCGCATGTCATTGGCTCCATTGATGGGACACATGTGGCTTTGGTACCACCACAGGCCCAGGAGCAGGCCTACAGGAACCGCAAGCACTACCACTCGGTCAATGCACTGGTGGTGTGTCTTGCAGATATGACCATCACACACATGTGTGCCCGTTTCCCTGGTTCAGCACACAATGCCTTTGTGATGAGGAGTAGTCGCATCCCCAGGATGATGGCACAGATGCAGAACCAGCGTGCCTGGCTTGTCGGTGTGTACTGACTTTGTGCCATTGTGTGTGATCTGATCTGTAGTATTCCGCCCACTTTTCCAAGTCAGCTAATGTGCACTTGTCTGTCCGTAGGTGACTCGGGATACCCCAACATGCCATGGTTGCTGACACCCCTCAGGAACCCTGTGACACCAGCCCAGATGCGCTACAATGAGGCACATGGTCGGACCAGGAGAGTGATTGAGCGGACATTTGGTCTCCTGAAGAGCCGCTTCCGCTGCCTGGACAAGACCGGAGGGTCCCTCCCATATGCCCCTGCGAAAGTGTGCAAGATTATCATCGTCTGCTGCATGCTCCACAACCTGGCAGTGCGGAAGGAGTTGCCTCTCATCCAGGATGACAATGACCAACATCCGCCACCTGTGGAGGATCCTGGCCTGGACCACGATGCCAGTGACGATGATGATGATGATGATGAGGGTGATGTCCGCACACAGCTCATCACCAACTACTTTAGCTGAATGTGAGTATCCTGAGGTGTCATGTCAATGATGTGAGTTGGCATGATATGTGTAGGTGGTGCTCTGGTGCTGTTGGAGTGTGTCCATGGGCTACTTGACTGGATGTGTGTTGCGATGTGTGCTTACAGGTGGGCTGTACTCCCCAACAGTGTTGACATGCTAACTTGGTTCTGGGTGGGTATCTTGTAACATGTATTGTGCATGAGTTTTGCTGTTCTGTCCTGTACTCCATTGCTTTTGACTGTGTGTCATTTCTGTCCTTCACAGGGTACTTTCAGATTTGTTTGGTCAACTGTGTCCACCGACGACGTGATTGCACTTCCAGGGTGGTAGCTGTTGTGTCCCTACAGGTGATGTGCGCCACACCCATGGACTTCCTTCCGTCTACAGTTGTTGACTGTGTGCCCGCTGCCAGGTGGGATTACCTTGCATCTGTAGTGGTTACGACATGTTGCAACTGTGTAATAAACCTGTGCTTCACTTTGTGATGTGCGTTGTCTGTGGTCACACATTTGACTGCCATTTGCTTACTGCACCTGTGGGCTACTTGACTACAACTGGGAATGGGTGTGGTGTCTGTGCATTGCACCGTCTTCCCTGGCAACATCAGTGTAGGCAATGAGTCAGATGGCCTAGGTGTGTATGTGTTGTGTAGCCCTGGTGGTGTGTCTCCCTCATATGTGTCACGTTGCCTTTACTCACATGCCTGTGTTGTACTTGCTGTTGCAGTTCGCATACACAGTGTCATTTTGCAGTTCATCATCCCCATGACAGCACCCACGTTGGAATCACAACAGAGGCAAGTATGGTGTATTAGTGTGTTTATTGTGATACATTTGTGTGAATAGTGCATAGGATGGGTAGTGCTGTACATAAATCTTGCAATCAGAAGTTCCTAGGTGAATTGAAAGTCCTGGTAGACAGAATCCCCAGTATCGGGGCCACAGTTGTCTGAGACATTGGTCCAACTTGTACTCCCCATGCAATGTGTGGGAGTAGTGTTGCCGTCAACAGGGTGAACAGTCTGTGCACAAAGGTGAACATCCAGAACAGGTTCAGGCTTCCTGGGAGTTGCGCTTGGCCATCGGCCTCTCACTTGCCCCTCTTCGGACGACCCCTCTTCTTGGGTGGGGGCCCCTCAACTACAGGCTGCTGCGGTGCAGGGGACTCTCCGCCAGAGTCATCCTCCCTCCCTGTGGCAGTTGCAGTTTGGGCAGCACCAGATGTTGTTGGCACACAGGGAGGTGTGGACTCGTTGCTGTTCATCTGGCGGAGGCATTGTAAAATGTCCCTGTGCACCGCCGTCATCTCATGCAGTGCATCCCACTTGGACTCCACGCGGGACATGTGTGAGTCCACGCGGGACATGTGTGACTCCACGTGGGACATGTGAGAGTCCAAGCGGGCATGATGGGCAGCCTGCTGCTGTTTCATGTCTCTGAGGAGCCTCACTACCTGGCTGAGGTCTCCGGTGCTGGACTGGTACGCATCAGCTATGCGTACCAGTTGTGGGTCATCATGCACACCAGCAACCTCTGCAAGCAGCGACCTCTGTCTCCCACCCCTCCCACCACCCCTGCTGACATGTGCAGTGCGTGCAGTGGCACGCACAGATGACCCTGGTCCACCTTGGAGGTTGGTGGTGGTGGTGGTGTCCATGGCCCCAGGTTGGTCCAGGGTCCCTGTGCTGGTGTTGCTCCTTCTTCTGTCCATGTCGGCAGGGATGGTATTTGTGTTGACAGTCGTTGGAGGGGTGGGTGCAGGGGGTGCAGCTGGTGGTCCTGCTGGTGCTGCAGATGGTGGTCCTGCTGGTGCTGCATGTAGACTTGCACCGGATGTGCCAGGTTGGTCTTCTTCGTCCGAGGAGGGCAGAGGCTGTACGACACCAGTGAGCTCCGCATCCTCTTGAGCCTGGGACTGGGACTCCTCAGCGTCTGCTGCTGTGTCCCCATCATCACCTGTTTTTGGGAGACACACACAATGTATGTAATGTTTCTGCAGGCATCAATGGTTGACACACCTGACAGTTGTGACTGTGCCTCTGGGTGCGGGCCTGTACATTGCATTGTCCTAAGTCGTCACAGTCAGGGGTTGATATTGGTGTGGCACATTGTCCTGCATTATTTGGGCATTTCTATGTATTTGTTGGGGTGTGAACATGGTCTGCATTGGTTGTGTTTGGTTGACAGCCGGCCCTCCTTCCCACCCACCCAGCCAGTCAGTTATCCCACCATGGACTGTGCTTGCATTGCAGGGAGTGGAAGTTGTCTCTCAGGATGTCAGTCAGTGGTGTCCTGCTGTTTGTTGGTGCACAGTTCCCAGCAGGGCCTTGTGCTCCCCACAGCAGTAGCCAGTGTCAGCCATCTTGTGAGTCCTTCTCCACTCCCTGTGATGTGAGCATGGTTCAGGGTGGTGTTGATAGGACAGTTGTGGGGGTGACCAATATCTGTGACTGCCACTCCCATCATGCTATTGCCTCCACCCCACTTGCCAGCATTCCCATACTTACTTGCTTTTGTGGGGAGTTCAGTATGTGTGGGTGTGTGAGCAATGGCAAGATGGCTGACAGTGGTGTCCTGCTGTTGGTTGGTGTGCAGTTCCCAGCATGCCCTTGTGCTCCCCACGACACAGCAACAGTGTCAGACATCTATGATGGGCCTTTCCACTCTCTGTGGGATGTGCATGCGTGAGTGTGAGCTTGCTGGGCCATGTGGTGGGGGATGTAGAGCTGTGACTACGACTCCCATCATGCTATTGCCTCCACCCCCCTTCCCAGCATGCCCATGCTTCCTTCCTTTTGACTCTGCTTCCCTGTGGGGTGGGCTGGCTGTGCTGACAGGATGGCTGGGAGTGTTGTCCTGGCAGTTGTTTGGCTAAATGTCCCAAGAGTGTCCCTGTGCTTCACACAACATAACCCAGGGTGGTGGTTCTTTGTGGGATCTTGAGTTAGGATGGGAGGCATTGCATTCTACCAGGTGGGTTCTGTGGAGTTTGTGTTGAGGGGGGGTGTGAGGGGAGGTGCTTGTGACTATGGTCAGTGCTGAAAGTCCTCCTTCCCACCCAGCCAGCCAGATATCCCACCATGGAACGTGCTTGCATTGCAGGGAGTGGAAGTTGTCTCTCAGGATGTCAGTCAGTGGTGTCCTGCTGTTTGTTGGTGCACAGTTGCCAGCAGGGCCTTGTGCTCCCCACAGCAGTAGCCAGTGTCAGCCATCTTGTGTGTCCTTCTCCACTCCCTGTGATGTGAGCATGGTTCAGGGTGGTGTTGATGGGCCAGTTGTGAGGGTGACCAATATCTGTGACTGCCACTCCCATCATGCTATTGCCTCCACCCCACTTGCCAGCATTCCCATACTTACTTGCTTTTATGGGGAGTTCAGTATGTGTGGGTATGTGAGCAATGGCAAGATGGCTGACAGTGGTGTCCTGCTGTTGGTTGGTGTGCAGTTCCCAGCATGCCCTTGTGCTCCCCACGACACAGCAACAGTGTCAGACATCTTTGATGGGCCTTTCCACTCTCTGTGGGATGTGCATGCGTGAGTGTGAGCTTGCTGGGCCATGTGGTGGGGGATGTAGAGCTGTGACTACGACTCCCATCATGCTATTGCCTCCACCCCCTTCCCAGCATGCCCATGCTTCCTTCCTTTTGACTCTACTTCCCTGTGGGGTGGGCTGGCTGTGCTGACAGGATGGCTGGGAGTGTTGTCCTGGCAGTTGTTTGGCTAAAAGTCCCAAGAGTGTCCCTGTGCTTCACACAACATAACCCAGGGTGGTGGTTCTTTGTGGGATCTTGAGTTAGGATGGGAGGCATTGCATTCTACCAGGTGGGTTCTGTGGAGTTTGTGTTGAGGGGGGTGTGAGGGGAGGTGCTTGTGACTATGGTCAGTGCTGCAAGTCCTCCTTCCCACCCAGCCAGCCAGATATCCCACCATGGAACGTGCTTGCATTGCAGGGAGTGGAAGTTGTCTCTCAGGATGTCAGTCAGTGGTGTCCTGCTGTTTGTTGGTGCACAGTTGCCAGCAGGGCCTTGTGCTCCCCACAGCAGTAGCCAGTGTCAGCCATCTTGTGAGTCCTTCTCCACTCCCTGTGATGTGAACATGGTTCAGGGTGGTGTTGATGGGCCAGTTGTGAGGGTGACCAATAGCTGTGACTGCCACTCCCATCATGCTATTGCCTCCACCCCACTTGCCAGCATTCCCATACTTACTTGCTTTTGTGGGAAGTTCAGTATGTGTGGGTGTGTGAGCAATGGCAAGATGGCTGACAGTGGTGTCCTGCTGTTGGTTGGTGTGCAGTTCCCAGCATGCCCTTGTGCTCCCCACGACACAGCAACGGTGTCAGACATCTTTGATGGGCCTTTCCACTCTCTGTGGGATGTGCATGCGTGAGTGTGAACTTGCTGGGCCATGTGGTGGGGGATGTAGAGGTGTGACTACGACTCCCATCATGCTATTGCCTCCACCCCCTTCCCAGCATGCCCATGCTTCCTTCCTTTTGACTCTGCTTCCCTGTGGGGTGGGCTGGCTGTGCTGACAGGATGGCTGGGAGTGTTGTCCTGGCAGTTGTTTGGCTAAAAGTCCCAAGAGTGTCCCTGTGCTTCACACAACATAACCCAGGGTGGTGGTTCTTTGTGGGATCTTGAGTTAGGATGGGAGGCATTGCATTCTACCAGGTGGGTTCTGTGGAGTTTGTGTTGAGGGGGGTGTGAGGGGAGGTGCTTGTGACTATGGTCAGTGCTGCAAGTCCTCCTTCCCACCTAGCCAGCCAGATATCCCACCATGGAACGTGCTTGCATTGCAGGGAGTGGAAGTTGTCTCTCAGGATGTCAGTCAGTGGTGTCCTGCTGTTTGTTGATGCACAGTTGCCAGCAGGGCCTTGTGCTCCCCACAGCAGTAGCCAGTGTCAGCCATCTTGTGAGTCCTTCTCCACTCCCTGTGATGTGAGCATGGTTCAGGGTGGTGTTGATGGGCCAGTTGTGAGGATGACCAATATCTGTGACTGCCACTCCCATCATGCTATTGCCTCCACCCCACTTCCCAGCATTCCCATACTTACTTGCTTTTGTGGGGAGTTCAGTATGTGTGGGTGTGTGAGCAATGGCAAGATGGCTGACAGTGGTATCCTGCTGTTGGTTGGTGTGCAGTTTCCAGCATGCCCTAGTGCTCCCCACGACACAGCAACAGTGTCAGACATCTTTGATGGGCCTTTCCACTCTCTGTGGGATGTGCATGCGTGAGTGTGAGCTTGCTGGGCCATGTGGTGGGGGATGTAGAGCTGTGACTACGACTCCCATCATGCTATTGCCTCCACCCCCCTTCCCAGCATGCCCATGCTTCCTTCCTTTTGACTCTGCTTCCCTGTGGGGTGGGCTGGCTGTGCTGACAGGATGGCTGGGAGTGTTGTCCTGGCAGTTGTTTGGCTAAAAGTCCCAAGAGTGTCCCTGTGCTTCACACAACATAACCCAGGGTGGTGGTTCTTTATGGGATCTTGAGTTAGGATGGGAGGCATTGCATTCTACCAGGTGGGTTCTGTGGAGTTTGTGTTGAGGGGGGTGTGAGGGGAGGTGCTTGTGACTATGGTCAGTGCTGCAAGTCCTCCTTCCCACCCAGCCAGCCAGATATCCCACCATGGAACGTGCTTGCATTGCAGGGAGTAGAAGTTGTCTCTCAGGATGTCAGTCAGTGGTGTCCTGCTGTTTGTTGGTGCACAGTTCCCAGCAGGGCCTTGTGCTCCCCACAGCAGTTGCCAGTGTCAGCCATCTTGTGAGTCCTTCTCCACTCCCTGTGATGTGCGCATGGTTCATGGTGGTGTTGATGGGACAGTTGTGGGGGGCAATATGTGTGACTGCGACTCCCATGGTGCTATTGGCTACACTGACTTGGCCAGCATACACAGAATTCCTTCCTTTGAGTGGTCTTCACTGTGTGTTGGTGTTGTTGTGGTGGCTACATGTCTGGATGTGTTTGTTAGTTCTATTTGTGCCACTGCCTAGCTGTAGTTGTAGTTGTGTTTGTACATGTGATGGCACAGTTGGATGTAACTTTTTTGATGGCATGTGTTGTGTTTATCTGACTGACATACACATTTTGGGATGATTCTGTTCTGGTTGCTGTGTAATTGCTATGAGTGCATGGTTTGACTCTCCCCTTGACAGTGATGTGTGTGTGTTTTGTGGCAGAATATTGTGTACATTTGTTGTGTACTCACCAGGCTCTGGGATGTTCTCTAGTCCATATACGCTCACTGGCAGAAGGATGGCCCGCACCTTCTCCTCCCAGGGCCTGAGGTATACTGGCTTGGCAGGAGGGCCACTGCCGGTGTATTGGCTGATGAGGTAGTCTTTCTTGAGCAGCTCCCGGACCCTCCTGCGCACGTCATACCACCTGTTCTGGATGTCGGTCTTTGTGCGCAGACATGGTGATTGTGCGTTCACCCTGTTGATGATCCTCTCCCACATCTTGGTTTTCTGGGAGATGGGGGTCTGTTGGACCAGTGCGCCAAACAGCTGTGGCTCTACCCTGAGGATCTCGTCTACCAGGACTTCCAATTCACAATCTAGGAACTTGTGATTCTTCTTGGGGGCATGGTGATGGGTGGTGATGGTGAGTGATGTGTGTGTTGGTGTGCAGGTGAGGGTGTGTGAGTGTGTGTTTTGCTGGGTGTATGTGAGGTAGGTATTTGTTGGTGTGCTGATGGTGTGTGGCTTGTGTGAGGGATGAGCTGTGGGTGTGTGGTTGCTGTCTCTTAAGTGCTGGCAGTGGAATGGCATTTGCAAAGGATCATGGTTGTGATTTGTGTCCTTTATATGGGTGGAGTTGTGGGTGTGTCTTTGTTCTCTGTCCCCACCCCCCAGTATTTATTGGCTTTGTAATTGCTTGTTTGGCCTTTTTTTGTGTGATTTTTCCTTTGTACTGTCTGTGCATGTTGGAAACGTTCTTGTGACCGAGTCGGACCCTGCATTTGTCTCGTACGGTGTTCTCCGTTTCGTTCACGCTGTGTTTGTGCAGTTTTCTATGCTGCGTACGCGTCGGTCGCTGTGTTTTGTGTTGCTTCGGCTCGGTTTTGTATGCGTGTCGGTCGTACGGCTTGTCCTCCGTCCGACTCGGTCGTGGTTTTCGCGCCTTGCATCGTACTTTGCAGTTTGGAGTTCGCGTGTACGTTTCGGTCGGATTTGTTCCGGGTGCGTGTCTGTCGGTTCGATTCGCGTGTTTTTCCGGCCGGATTGCTGTTTTCCGTGCGGCTCGGTCGTTCGGCTTGGGTTCGGTACGTGTCGGTCGGATTTTGCACGCCTTGCATCGTACTTGGCGTGTCGGGCGCCACAGGTACGTGTCGGTCGGTATAATTTCCGGCTCCGAGTCGGTCGGTGCTTTTTCCGGCCCGAATCGGAATCGACCCCAATATGTTTACTAAAACAATGGGAGGTTGAGTCCAGTGCTCAAAAAAGTTCAGAATTGCGTGGTACTGGTTCACTTAGAATAGTTGATTGCAAAGCTATTAGGATTGGGTGTCTGTCCCCTACTCTTATACAATGTGCAATCTCTGAATTTTAGGGGCACAATTCTGTCTTTTGCAATTCACATTGTCAAATAACATCAGATAAAATTGACTATAAGTGCTGCAATGTTAGGTAATCATGGCTTATCGTGTGGTCTATCACATTCCGTCTGGCTTCATTCCCGGATGCTAAAAAGCTAATAAATTGGATTAGGGACAACAGGAGATGGTATTAGTAGTATTGATTTAGTCAAAGAATTGAACACAATGATCTCCATGTATATGACAGTCCTTTTAGAGATTCTGTGATGCCTTTGTAAACATGATTAAGACGTACTGGATGAGAAATTTAGGAGAAAGGTCCAGGATTCCCAAAGTCTATTTCGGTAAAGAGATACATGGCTGGGTTGCCCTGTTAAACATCTTGGATATTAAGGCACTTGCTGCAGAAGTTTTATATAACGTGGTTCTAAAAATTGAAGAAATAAGATAGAAGTGATACTCGCATAACTCTTTTATATTGGTAACAGAGTTTGCACCCCATTAATCCTCGCGAACTGATCACTCTATTTTGATGAGTAACATGGCGAGATTTAGAAAGTCTTCTAGATTAGTTCTAAATCTGCTAGAACATCATTTGATACCCGTGTGTCCATCCAGTTTAACAATGCCCTATTTTGATGTTCCTACAGCTACTTTAGCACTATAAATTTCCTTCTCACTGCACAGATGTTATACCTTGTGCTCAGATTTTGATAGTTAGTGACCTTCTAATTACACAGAATGAGATCTCAAAGTGAAGTGGGAATGCTTTTAAAATTAGGACTTCAATATGATAGACTCTTTTGGTTATCAGAGAGTGCATAAAGTAGGCAATCAAATTGTTTGCATAAGGACAGTAAGCATATGGTGATGAATGTTAACACTACATACCATAATAAGGGGTCCATTACGAGTGCCAGGGACGGCTAGGTGCTATTTATTACAACCATTGAAATTCGATACCCATTGTTCCTAATTTAACAGGCACAATAAAAAGCAACTTTTACAAGTAATGCCCTTTAAAGTGAGGCATAATATGCAGTGTTTGGTGCTTTCCACAACAACATTTTCATGCACTGGTATTTACCAGTCCCTTTTCCCCATTAATATCCAGCTGGCTTGATCTGCCAAAATTTATCAGGGAAAACATCAGACTGCCAGGTTGTATCACTTCTTGTGCAATAAAATAGGATAAACTCATATTTTCAACAACCATGCAAACAAATGTTTGCACTGTTTTTTGGACTTTAACTGGACACACGTAATGGAAGCTAAGTCGTTTAAGGGTGGCCACAGTACCAACAAATAGCTGTAGCTTGAAGTACTTATCAATATTTGCTTTAAACAGTGGTCGAACAATGTCCTTTCCGTATTGATGAGGGAACATGGGGCTGGTCAACAGTGCTGGGAAATCAGAGAAACAGGTTTTCTACTTTATGAAATAAGATCTTGGCCCTCCTGTGATGTTTGAATTTCCTTAGGATATATGGTAGTGGTGTTCTGTGTCAGACACCCTTTTAAAATGTCTATGGTTCAGCAACATGCCAGCCCATAGGGAGGGACATATATTTGGCTAATGGGAATCAATAAGTTCAAGCTCCAGGAAGGTATAATTTGTGGAAAAACTCACAATTATATAAATAACTAATTCTATAGCATAGCTTCCCGACAGACCCTGTTTAAGAGCAACGCAGAAGGAGAGTGCAAACACAGAGTCACTCAAACTATACAAGGAGGGGGGCATGTCAACGAATAAAGGAAAATTCGAAGTACAGTGGGTAATCCCAGGGAGAGGGGGAATCTGTATTTATCGGTCTCCTGTTGTGACATGGTGCAGACTTGCAAATGAAAAAGGAAATGGGAGAAAACAGCTTTTTCAAGAAACCTGCTGGACCCAAAATGTTAGCAATGTAGAACATATTTACTGAAGTGTTCATCTGCAAATATTTTTCTGGATGTCTTCAAATGTGATCGTTTCGCTGCAGTCTATCAGGAAACACACCTTTAGTGTTGTCTATGCTACATCCAAGATGTACAACATGCACTCACAACTTAACAGAACTTTTAGATATTTCCAGAACTTTTCACATATAGGCCTGTAGTATGTGTGAATTGAATTAGATCCAACCGAGGCCGAATCCTACATTTTTAGTCTGCATACAATAATGGAGACATTTCAATTGGGAGTAGAAGGAAGACTTGGAAGTGAGAGCAGTTAGGACAAGGGCTTTAAGTAGAAGCACAAATAAAGGTTATTGTCAACCATCCACTTTACCATTAAGATGGTCATTAAGTGGGTGGGGCGGAGCAAGACGTCTGCAACCAAAATCCGCTCTTGGAAGTCCCTCACAGGCAGAAACCATACATGCAGAAACTGGAAACGGGGGCATCCCCACATTTTCATGGGCTGGGGTTGTGGGAGGGGAGAAGATGGTGAAGGTAAAAGGTGAAAATGCCCTATTCGAATGCACCAGGGTGTGGCAGTATATAGAGAAAAGGAAGTGCAATGTATTAAATGTCCAGGAAAAGCATCAAAAACTATTGGATGTGAAGAGACTCAGACATAAGCAATACCCTCAAGCATTTTACTACTCAAGCCTCTTAGAGATAATGGGGAAACCCTCTTCCTACCTAAAAAGATACCACCACCCCCATTCCAAGCGAGCCGCCACTGCTTGAGAATCAGTTATGTTTTCGATAAAAACACTTTGGTTCCATTGGTAATCAAATCTGGCATAGGAATGATATTGATATCTGATCATGCTCCTATACTGATGGACATAGACTGGGGAGAGAGACCAAAGTGAGGAGAAACATGGATTTCTTATCTATCGCTATTGAGGGACACAGTGCTTTGGGGGGAATTACGCGTGCATACCAAAGACTACGTCAACAATAATGATATGCAGGCATCTCTCTTGCAGCCTTTCGGGATGCCTTCAAGGTGATCCTTCAGGGCATCTGCATCAATAAAGTGGCTGATCTTAGAAAAGTTAGGCATTAGCAAAGAGATAAATTGGAGGAGCATTTAAGACTGTCAGTAACAAAGTACAGGGACTCCCCTCAGACCACATTCTTAGGACTGTTACGTCTCTCAGAGGACAAACATGCGCACTAGTACGAATAAGGCTGAAATTTTTCTTTTGAAGTTAAAACGTATGTATTCCATGCAAGAAACAAGGAGGGCCTTAGAATTAAGACAAAAATGAGGATTTGTCAAAAAATAGTCCTAGAAAACAAAGAGAGAGTAACTAAGGAAGATGAGAAAAGAAAAGGCTTCTTTGACTATTATTGTCAGCTCTATGCTGAGGAACACGCTCCACAGACACTACAAGAAGAATATTTAAATAAATGCCACACTCCAAGCAAACGTCTGACATGCAATACCTTGTATCGGTGGGTGAAATTTAAGCAGACATTAAAAAACTTTGAAACCTAATAAGGCACTGGGCCTGATTGCTACACAGGAGAGTTTTACAGGACGTTCTCTGGATTATTCTACTCCATCCTAGTCTGGGTATTCAATATATTCTTAAAATCCGGAAGAGTGACACCCATAATAGCTGAAGCCTTGAGATCCCTAATAAACAAACAGGGGACGGGCCCTAGGAAGTGCTTATTGTATAGATCAAGATCACTCCACATGGATGATGTGAAGATTTTTGCAACGTTATTAGCAGTTAGGTTGGGATAATTTTCTTTCTAGAGCTCATAACCCCTAAACAATCAGGGTTTAAAAAACATAGCCAAGCCCATGAATATATTAATAGGGTGGTACACCTGTTCAAGAAACCGAAATAGAAAGCAACACCAGAGATCATAGTTGCATTACAAGCAGGAAAAGCTTTCAACATAGTGGAATGGCACTTCTTAGCAAAGGTACTTAAAAGGGGGCACTGGGCCAAATTTCATGACATAGACTCTGGCAGGACGCTAAGTACCAACATCGCGGATGATGCTTAATGAAGGGACATCTCAGCTGTTTGGATTGGGGAGGGCGACACAATAGTACCTCTGGAGGTAGCCAAACCTGCTCATATCTTTGCTGAGCAAGTTAAATGCTATTAACACAAATGTGCTCCTAAGGTTAACTTACTTCTTTCAAGCCTTACCTGTAGTGATACCAGAAGAGGTTTTCTCCACTTTAAAGAATATGATTTTTGAAGTACATCTGGGGGGTAGGAGGACCAAGAACAGCATACAAAGTACTGTGTCCATCTAGGGAGAGGGGAGTGCTGGCTCTGCCAGGTTTGTATACATACTACAGAGCAACACAGCTGAGGGTGCTGGCAGAATTGAGTGCCTATGAATCACACAAGTTACGGGTGCATATGGACAAAGACATAAAGGATGCACACCCTGGGCCCTAATTTGGAAATCTGGACAAGACAGACCTGCAAATGTAGCCCAGTTGGCACTGTAATGACAGCTTGGGATGCAGTAAGTAAATGACTGACTCTCACTACTTATTACTCTCAACACTTCATTCACCCCAGCGTTTGCCCCAATCCCTTTTGGCACCTGGTGTATTGGAGATTGCCTCATGGTGATTGATATGTACCATATGTGGGGAATTAAAACATTTAATAATTGTAAAAGAGAATTCCACGTGGGGGAAAAGAGAGGTTACACTATGCTCAAGTGCAGCATTGGGTCTCCCATCCATCAATCAAAGAGGCAGTAATAAGGGAACTTTTCCCAATAGAGAAATTTAGTTGACACTCTACCGGGTTGAAAGGGGTCATATCCAGGTTATAAGATTCTTATGGAAACATCAATAAATGGCTCTCCCCCATACAAAGATAAATAGGGAACCCTTATAGGAAAAGAACTCACAGAGTGGCAATGGTCACATATTTGGAAAGATCTCACTAGGCCTACACATAGCATATTGGACACAAGGTTCATTATAAATGACTGTTCAAGTGGTGTCTTTACCTTGCCAAGTTGCACAGGCTTTACCCTATTCACAGTCCGATGTGTTGGATGGATTGCAGCGTGGTAGGGCATATGTTTCACATTTGAAAGGAATATCCAAAATTAAATCATTCTGGATTTACTCATGCAGATCTATGCTGGTGTACCATATCATAGAGTAACTGTTGTGTGTGCTTTTGGGGGCGAGGACACAAGATATGCAGGCTCAGACTATGGTGACTAGATTGCTACTATGGAATTGCTTGAGTGCTGCAAAGACCACTGTGGTTTGCTGTTGGAAGAAAAGAGAACCTGTTGATATTGAACACTGGTATTCCCACATCTGGAATGTGAGACATATCTGAGAACGCGCTGGAGTTTGAAGCACTATGGGTCTCACTAAAATATCTGTTCGAAGGGAATTCCCCAAATCTTATTCTTCGAAGTTGAGGGCTCTGAAACTGTTCTCTGAGAGGAAGGGAGCCTCCTGCAAACCAACCAAATGATATATAAGGTAGAGACCCTACGATACAATTCAGACAATTAGGTGGAAGATGAGTCCAATGGACTGTACCCCAAGGATCATCGCTCAGCCCCACGCTCTTCAACATCTACATGCCCCCCCTTGCCACAATCGCCAGAAAGCATGGACTCAGCATAGTATCCTACGCCGACGACACCCATCTCATTCTCTCCTCACCAAGGAACCCGAAACCACCAGAATCAGGTTCCAGAAAAGAATGAAAGACATTGCATCCTGGGTGGGCAGCAGCTACCTGAAGCTCAACTCGGAGAAAACAGAAGTCCTCGTCCTCGGATCTACCCCCTCCGCATGGGACAACACCTGGTGGCTCACCACCCTCGGCAGCACCCCCACTCCCACGGACCACGCCCGCAACTTCGGCATCATACTCGACTCCTCCCTCACCATGACCCGACAGATCAACGCCGTCTCCTCCAAGTGCTTCAACACCCTGCGCATCCTCAGCAAGACTTTCAAATGGATCCACCCCCCCCGAATCCAGAAAGGCCATCACCCACGCACTCATAACCAGCAGATTGGACTACGGAAACGCCCTCTACGCCGTAATCAACAAATCCCTACTCCGCAAACTCCAGACCATCCAGAACACCGCTGCCAGACTCGTCCTTGACATCCCACGACAAGACCACATCACCCAGCACCTGCGAGACCTCCATTGGCTCCCTATTGAGAAGAGAGTGATGTTCAAGCTGCTCACTCATGCCTACCAATCCCTCCAGAACACGGTACCCCAATACCTCAACAAAAGAGTCTCCTTCTACGCACCCAAGAGAAGCCTCCGCTCCGCCAATCCTCGCCCTGGCTGAAATCCCTCGCATCTGCAGAGCCAGAACGGGAAGAAGAGCTTACTCCTACATCGCAGCAAAGACCTGGAACGAACTCCCGCTCAGCATCAGATGAGCCCTCACTCTGTTAGCATTCAGGAAGAGCCTAAAGACCTGGCTCTTTGGATGAGAAGGAGCTGTACGATAACTCCCCCCCCAGCGCCTTGAGACCCTCACTGGTGAGTAGCTTCACAAATTCCTGATTGATTGATTGACTAATGAAAATATGTTTATGATGACATGCATGGTGTAAACAGAAGATCTAACAATTTTGGGAAAGGAAGGGGTTTATCGGATTTCTTTATATACCAGAAACGTTCCTGAAGGCTAAGGATGCATTTGATGGGGAAATGAGTGAACACTTCAGCTGTAAGCTTCTGCTTTGTATCCAAATATTTGATTATTACTAACATGCAATAACATTTTATTGTAAAAAATGGTCAACAGAGTAACATAGGCTGCTTTATCATGCCATTAGGACAATCATTTCCAACAGACTGCTGGATGCCAAGTTTTTGCTTAGCATGCATGAGTCTCCCAAGGGCCAAAACTTCCTAAATCATGGGCAGGGGATTCTTCCTGGAGTAACAAATAAAAGTGATACAAAATTGTAGCTGTGCCCTCACCCCCTAATCATGGTTGCAGTCCCTACGTCCACCATGCAATGGATGTAATTGACGACATCCCATCAACATATGAGGCAAGATCTGCGATACATATAAAGTGATGATATCACTAGAATCACCAGATACCAAAGATGTCACATTCAGCATGAGGCCACTTGACACCTATGAATAAGTTTTATCAAAAATAGGCATAAAATAAGAGAGCAGGCCTTGTGGCTGAGAAGCACTTTAGGGTCATTCAACTGTTTTAAACATCAGGCAGCAATATTGTTTGGAGTGAGCATGCTGCACGGCTTGTCGTTTATAAACTCCACAGATTTATAGAGCCCTCTCCCTGATTGGCCATGAAGCCGGGCAGGGCCAGCTTTTTGGCCCAGGCCCAGGTTCATGGAGCCTACAGTTCGCAGGGCGCACAGGTAGCTGACCTCCTGATCCGTTGTGAATAAATCTGTTTTTCCAGACCGCCAGTCCTCCTTCGATTTCCCACAGTCCCCTCCCAGGGATACTCACCTCCTGTTTAGCAACTGAATAGGTGATTGAAGTGAGGAAACAAGGTGCAAATGTGTGTTCACAGGACAGTCACTGCTCTGAGGTACTCCACCAGAATGTGAGGTGAGCACAAATGGTGCGCCAATATGATCACAAATGGGAGGGGGCGGATGGGGAAGGAATGGACTAAGATGCTTAGAACTGGCCCCTAATTTAGTTTCACCCAGGGCGCTGTCTGAGGAAAGGCCGGCCCTGAAGCTGAGCTCTCAAATTCCTCAGTGGAGCTCCTGCAAAGTGAACTGCACTTGCCAAACATGGTAGGTAAATTATGCCCAAACTGCATGCAGCAGCTCCAACAATTTGCAGCAGTGGTAGTTAATTTAATCAACAAAATTGGCAATGATATCATACTGCCAGTGAACACTTCCAATAGGGAAAAACTTAACACTGAGGAATGGCAGTGAGCCCTGCACCCTGATAGGTGGTGCCATTGAGGAAAGCATATGTTGCCTACTCCTAGAGATTACCCTGATGGTCTGTCTACCTAGTGTATCAGTACATGAATTACTGTCAGGAGCCAGTTTAAGAGTGCTGATGTAATAGTTCCTGTTAATTCCTCTGTGTCATGCTCTAGGTGATGTGTTGATATACATAACTGTTTTTCCTGAGTGTGGCATGGTTATGTCTTTGGTGGTGATGGTAGGAGGGGGAGGTTCAGGCGAATGCTGCTGCCTCCTATAGAAGAGTGTGGCAACTGGGCAGGCGAAGGGAGGCATAGAGAATCTCATCAGGATGATAAAGAGTGCAAGTTTTAGCCAGGTTGAATTTTGTTGAGAATGCCATGTTCTATAGTTTTAGAGGGAAAACTCTCCCAATCCATTATGGCTGCCACATACATTTTTAAAGAAAGGAAGTGTGATAATGTGACATCATTAGTTACAATGTAGAATGTGTAGAATGTAGGAGTAGGAATGTTATGTTTAGAAATAACCGTGGCAGATCAGTTGGGTAGTGTGGTCTGCCAAGATGGCTGACAACACGTGCTACAGCCGAGCTCCACTGGCCTTAATCAACATCCTGCAATATCCTGGTTCATAAGGGGATTTAAGAGGGGTTTCTTTTTCCCGGAGCGCTTGTTGTACTGTGCTCCCTAGAGGCTGTGATGGGGAGGCTCTCTGAAAGCTGCGGCGGGGACCACAGCTGCAGGTTGGAGCGGAGGCGCGAGTGCAGCCCTGGCCCAGGACTGGCGCAGGCTGCCTTTGGATGCCTGGAGTGTGGCTGCAGGGCAGGGCTGGTGAGAGGAGCAGAGAGTGGTGAGTGGGATCACTGAAATAATATCGACAGACATAATATCGACCTAGCAAATTATCGACACAAAAATATCGATAACACTGATATCGATATACTATACTTATTTAAAAAAATATACAAATATCGACAATAAAATATCATTAAACATTTACATTGATATCAGTATTATCGACACATAAAATATCGTAATAACTAATATCGAAAATATTAAGAAAGCATACAAAATAACAATAATATCGATAACCAAAATATAGACAACACTATTATCATTTAAAAAAATATCGACACATTAAAATTATTTATAATAACACAATACATACCCCCAAAAATATAAAAATGTCAATAACACACACAAAATAAATAGATTAACACATTATTTAATTACATTTAAAAATAATATCTTGAACATTATTAAATACACAAAATTATTTACTCTTTCAAACATTATATATAAAATAATTAAATATTATTTAACATTTAAAAGAATATAAATTACATATAATATACTATACCACTTTTAAATACAGAAAAAAAGCTCTAACTAAACCTTAATTAGCGGTTGCCTTATAAGGAAAACAACTGCCAAATTTATTAAAACAATAAGTAGCAACCAATCAAATACACATACAATTAAAATAACCCAATAAGATTAAAACAACAATTAATTAAACACTATATAAACACACGAAAAATAAACATTATTTTACACTACAACAAAAAAAGCAAGAATAACGAGAATCTCTGCCGGATTGCTTCCACAACATTGGACTTCATTATAGAAACCTCTGATTCCAGCTTTACAAAGTAAGTAAAATAGCATTTTAAAAGTACACCTACTTAAAATAATCTCAAAGCACTTTTTATAATAACAAAATTAAACAAATTAATTAAAATTACTCTTTTTTCTGCAGGAAATATAAAGAAATACTAAAGGCAAACAGCAAAGAAAAACCATCAGCATTGAAATAATTCATGAAATTCAACATTGTAAGTATAATTTTCAAAATATAAATGTTTTAGACGATAAAACAACATAGGAATACTTTTAATAATTTTTATATACATTTCTCTTAGCATTTGAAACATCACCATGACTGAAGGGGCCCAATTCATTACTTCCCAGAAAGGAAAATTTGTATTATGTTATATGGGATATGTTTACACCCAAGAAAAGCAAACAGGCGACAAAGTTAACTGGAAATGTAGCAAATATTATTCAAACAAATGTTATGGGAGGGCTACAACAAAGGGAACAACTGTATTATATGTCAGAGAACATAATCACCCCCCTAACGTAGCTGAAATTGAAGTTTGAGATGCTTTAGAAACTCTAAAAGAAGCTAGCACTAGCTCTTAAAGCCTACAACCGAAATACTTAAGGACATACTCCCCAGAGTCCCACAACATGCAACTGGCCAAATATGCTCAATATCATCACTAAAAAGAATAATAGCTAGGACTAAAAAACCTACTGCTACCACCCCACCCGCCCCCAAAACTTTTAGTGAAATAGAAAAACCACCTGAACTCACAGTAACTCATAATGAAGAACAATTTATTCTTTATGACAATAAATCAAATGACAAAAGAATAATAATATTTGGAACTCCCACAAACTTACTTAAACTACAGAACTGTGAGACATGGATGATGGATGGGACTTTTAAAATATGTCCCAAACCATTTTACCAGTTATATACAATTCATGGACTTTATCAAAATACAAACATCCCCTTTATATATGCCCTGTTACCAAACAAACAAACCACCACCTATGTTGAACTCTTAACCAAAGTAAAACAAGAAAATAATAATTACTATCCTCAAAAAATGATCATTGACTTTGACAGTCAATGATACAAGCCATACTAAAAAACTACCCTCACACAGCAATCCAAGGTTGCTATTATAACTTTAACCAATGCATATGGAGACACCTTCAAAAATCTACACTAAGGGCCCGATTCCGATGCGGTTAGGAATGGCTCCGACCCTCGGTCGGAGCCATCCTAACTGCTTCGGACCTGCCCGTTCGGATTACTTTCTGACCGAGCCATTCCGATGGGCTCGGTCGGAAAGGAATCCGACTCGGTTTTCCGGATGGCTTCCGACGGGCTCAGAGAGCCTGTTCGCCATCCGGAAAGCCTTCAGTACTCCCCCGGCCGGCTCTTTCCGGCCGAGGGAGTACGATGGCACTTTCCCACTGCCTTTTTGTGCCGGTCTTTCCGGCAAAAAAAGGCAGTGGGAAACTGTATTTGGGGGCCCCCAGCAGGGCCCCCATGGGTGCGGGCCCGCCGAATGGCAGACTAGGGGGCACTGTAGATCCCTGCACCCGGTGGCAGGCACCTTGGGGTGCCTGCCACGGGGTGCAGGGATGAACTGCACCTCTGCACATAACGATGTGAGCATGCATTCCATTTGGAATGCATGCTCCCATTGTTAAGTATAGGATTGCGACCGAACAGGGTCCGGTCGCATCCTACTTGCAGGTCTGTAACCGACGACAGGAGGTCGGTCGGTTACAGTTCCTGACCGATGTCGGACGGACTCCGGTCCATCCAACATCGGAATCGACCCCTAAGTGTAGAATAGCAATTTTGCATATCAAATTAAAAAGCTATTAGCACGAGCATACGTCCCAATTACTGACGTAGCCGAACACTACAATTTATTAATAGAAAGCCCCTACTACCAAACAAGTGAACAAAATCTAAGTCCCCTACTCGACTATTTTGAGGATACCTTGGTGGGAAGGCTACACAGATCTGGACACAGAAGACAGCCCAAATACCACATTCCATGGTGGAATGTATATAACAGTACCCTAAACAAAGAAGCTAAAACTAATAATGCTGTGGAAGGATGGCATAACGCCTTCCAAGCCACAACAGGCAGAACCCCACCAACGCTGCATATAATCAATCAATCAATCAATCACGGCATTTATAGAGCGCGCTACTCACCCGGGAGGGTCTCAAGGCGCTGGGGGAGGGGGTAAGTTACTGCTCGAACAGCCAGGTCTTGAGCTGCTTCCTGAAGGCGAGATGGTCCTGGGTTCGCCGAAGGTGAGTGGGGAGGAGTTCCAGGTCTTGGCCGCCAGGTAGGAGAAGGATCTTCCTCCGGCGGTGGTTCTGCGGATGCGTGGTACGGTGGCGAGGGCGTGGCTGGTTGATCGTAGCTGGCGTGTGGGCGTGTAGAAGGACATGCGGTCGTTGAGGTACTTTGGGCCCAGGTCGTGGAGGGCCTTGTGTGCGTGGGTGAGGAGTCTGAACGTGATTCTCTTGCTGACGGGGAGCCAGTGCAGGTCTTTCAGGTGTACGGTGATGTGGCTGTGTCGGGGGATGTCCAGGATGAGTCGTGCGGAGGCGTTCTGGATGCGCTGGAGTCTCTTTTGAAGTTTGGCTGTGGTTCCGGCGTAGAGGGTGTTCCCATAGTCCAGTCGGCTGGTGACGAGTGCCTGGGTGACGGTCTTCCTGGTTTCAGTGGGGATCCATCTGAAGATCTTGCGGAGCATGCGCAGGGTGTTGAAGCATGAAGATGAGACGGCGTTGACTTGTTTGGTCATTGATAGGGAGGAGTCCAGGATGAAGCCCAGGTTGCGTGCGTGGTCCGTTGGCTTGGGTGCGGTGCCCAGGGCCGGGGGCCACCAGGAGTCGTCCCAGGCGGAGGGTGATGAGCCCAGGATGAGGACTTCCGTCTTGTCTGAGTTCAGTTTAAGGCGGCTGTTCCTCATCCAGTCGGCGACGTCTCTCATCCCGTCGTGCAGGTTGGCTCTGGCGGTAGTGGGGTCGTTGGTGAGGGAGAGGATCAGCTGGGTGTCGTCGGCGTAGGAGATGATGTTGAGGTTGTGTCGGCGTGCGATGGCTGCGAGGGGGCTCATGTAGACGTTGAAGAGGGTCGGGCTGAGTGAGGATCCTTGTGGAACGCCGCAGATGACTTCGGTGGCTTCGGATCTGAACGGGGAGAGGCGGACTCTCTGGGTTCTTCCGGCGAGGAACGAGATGATCCATTCCAGTGCTTTCTCTCGGATTCCGATGTTGCTGAGGCGCTTCACTAGGGTGCGGTGGCAGACGGTGTCGAACGCCGCGGAGAGGTCCAGGAGGATGAGGGCAGCTGTTTCCCCGTTGTCGGTTAGGGTTCTGATGTCGTCGGTGGCTGCGATAAGGGCGGTCTCGGTGCTGTGGTTGGCCCGAAACCCGGACTGCGAGGGGTCGAGGGATCCATTCGTCTCGAGGAAGGCGGCAAGCTGTCTGTTGACGGTCTTCTCGATGACTTTGGCCGGAAACGGAAGGAGCGAGATGGGGCGGTAGTTCTTGAGGTCGGTGGGGTCCGCCGTTGGTTTCTTCAGGAGGGCGGTAAGCTCGGCGTGCTTCCAGCTCTCCGGGAAGGTGGCGGTGCGGAAGGAGGAGTTGATGATGTCCCGGAGATGGGGTGCGATGGTGGCGTCGGCTTTGTTGAAGACGTGGTGTGGGCAGGGGTCGGTTGGTGATCCGGAGTGGATGGAGTTCATCGTGCGGGTGGTGTCTTCGGTGTTGATCGGGGTCCAGTTGCAGAGGGTGGTGGTGGCGGGCATTGGTTCGGCGGTAGGGTGCGTTGTTTGTGCGTTGAAGCTGTTGTGTATGTCGGTGATCTTGCGGTGGAAGAACGCGGAGAGTGAGTTGCAGAGGTCTTGCGAGGGGTGATGTCGTTGTTTCCGGGCGCTGGGGTTGGAGAACTCTTTGACGATGCTGAAAAGTTCCTTGCTGTCATGGGCGTTGTTGTCCAGTCGTTCTTTGAGTGCCGACTTCTTGGTGGCACGGATCAGCTGGTGGTGTTTGCGGGTGGCGTGCTTGAGGGCGGTCCTGTTGTCTGTGGTCTGGTCGAGTCGCCAGGTTTTCTCGAGAGTGCGGCAGTTCTTCTTGGATTCCTTGAGTTCGTTGGTGAACCAAGGGGTTTTCTTGCTTCCGGGTCTGCTGGGAGGGTTTTTAGTGGTGCGAGGTCGTCGGCGCAGGCGGTCAGCCACTTGGCGAGGTTGCTGGCTGCTTCGTTTGGGTCCGTTGTGTCGGTGGGTGTGTTCTGGCTGAGGGAGGCGGTGAGCTGCTCGGCGGTGATCTTGCTCCAGCTCCGGCGGGGAGCCTGTTGCGGGTGGTGGTGGGTCGCAGTCTTTCTGAAGCTGAAGTGGACGCAGCTGTGGTCGGTCCAGTGGAGTCCGGTGGCGTGGCTGAAGGAGATGTGCTTGCTGGACGAGAAGACGGGGTCAAGCGTGTGGCCGGCGTAGTGGGTGGGCGTGTTCACCAGTTGCTTGAGTCCGAGGTTGGCGAGGTTGTCCAGCAGGGCGGTGGTGTTTCTGTCGTTGTTGTTCTCCAGGTGGAAGTTGAGGTCCCCTAGGAGGATGTAGTCGGCGGAGGGCATGGCGTGCGGGCTGATGAAGTCTGCGATGTCTTCGCTGAATAGTGTGCGTGGTCCCGGGGGTCTGTAGATGAGGGTGCCTCGGAGGGTGGTCTTGGGGTCCGTGTGTATCTGGAAGTGTAGGTGTTCGGCGGCGGTGAAGGTCTCGTCGGAGTTAGTCGAGATGCGGATGGTGTTCTTGTGTACGATGGCGATGCCTCCTCCCCGTCTGGTTGACGCGGTCCTTCCGGGTGATCTTGTATCCATCCGGGATGGCTATGGCGATGTCAGGCGCTGAGGAGGCGTTCATCCAGGTTTCGGTGAGGAAGGCGATGTCCGGTGCTGTTGCGTCGAGCAGGTCCCAGAGTTCCACGGCGTGCCTGTGGACGGAGCGGGTGTTCAGCAGGATGCATTTCAGGTGGTTGCTGCTGTTGCTCGACTTGGCGGAGGTGGTGCACGTCAGGGGGCAGGTGAATCGGCAGGTTTGGCAGGTGAAGGGTCCGTGGGTGCGTCTCGGTGAGGCTCGGTAGCAGGCAGGGTTCCGGCCGGCATTGAGTGCGGTGAGTGTGGCGGCGTCGTAGGTCCGTCGAGTGGTGTTGCATCGGTGGGATCCAGGGGTTCTGGCGCTGGGCGCGGTCCAGTCGCGGACGGGCGCAGACGGGCTTGCCTTAGGCGCGACTCGGCGCGCCCGCTGCGCACGTCCGCTGCGCGGGCCGTGCAGCGGCCGCCATTTATGGGGAGGTGGGAGGGAGGAGCAGCTGGGAGGCGGGAGGCAGGGGCAGCGAATGGGCAGTCAGGGGGCGGGGCCGCAGGGACGCAGCGGCGGGAATGGCGATAGGCAGCGAGGGGCACAGAAGGAAAAACGGGGGGAGAGCAGGTAAATCACGGGCACAACAACAGTGGGGCAGCGAGGGGCACAGAAGGAAAAACGGGGGGAAAGCAGGCAAATCACGGGCACAACAACAGTGGGGCAGCGAGGGGCACAGAAGGAAAAACGGGGGGAAAGCAGGCAAATCACGGGCACAACAACAGTGGGGCAGCGAGGGGCACAGAAGGAAAAACGGGGGGAAAGCAGGCAAATCACGGGCACAACAACAGTGGGGCAGCGGGGGCACAGAAGGAAAAACGGGGGGAAAGCAGGCAAATCACGGGCACAACAACAGTGGGGCAGCGAGGGGCACAGAAGGAAAAACGGGGGAAAGCAGGCAAATCACGGGCACAACAACAGTGGGGCAGCGAGGGGCACAGAAGGAAAAACGGGGGGAAAGCAGGCAAATCACGGGCACAACAACAGTGGGGCAGCGAGGGGCACAGAAGGAAAAACGGGGGGAAAGCAGGCAAATCACGGGCACAACAACAGTGGGGCAGCGGGGGCACAGAAGGAAAACGGGGGGAAAGCAGGCAAATCACGGGCACAACAACAGTGGGGCAGCGAGGGGCACAGAAGGAAAAACGGGGGGAAAGCAGGCAAATCACGGGCACAACAACAGTGGGGCAGCGAGGGGCACAGAAGGAAAAACGGGGGAAAGCAGGCAAATCACGGGCACAACAACAGTGGGGCAGCGAGGGGCACAGAAGGAAAAACGGGGGGAAAGCAGGCAAATCACGGGCACAACAACAGTGGGGCAGCGAGGGGCACAGAAGGAAAAACGGGGGGGAAAGCAGGCAAATCACGGGCACAACAACAGTGGGGCAGCGAGGGGCACAGAAAGGAAAGGGGAGACAAGCAGACAAAACTGGCACCGGGGCCACAAGCGGAGGGCGATCTTACCTACAGGAGCAGCGGGCAGACAGCACAGGCGGAGCTGTGTGGTGGGGGAGCGACCTACCTGGCAAGGTCAAGGGTCGCTCCTTACTATTCCAATCTATCCAAAAAGAACAAAGCTACCAACAACTAAGGGCCCGATTCCGATCTCGGTTGGAAGGGCTCCGAATCAGATTTGGTTTTACCTAAACCGATCCGGAGCCCTTGTTTCCGACCGACTCGTTCCCAATTCTGAACGACCAAGTACGATGCCTGGAAACCCTTAGCGCTGACCGAATTGTTTCCGGAAGGCATACGGAGAGATAGAGCCTTCCGGAGCCGAATCGTACAGCTCTATGGAGTAGGTTTTCCATGCGAGCAAGTACGATGAACGATTCGGACAGCTTTTGCGAGTCGTGCCCGGATCGAAAAGGCTGCCGGAATCGGTCTTTGGGGTCCCATAGCAAGCCCCCCTTCACCCGGGGCCCTCCGAATCGTGCCCGTGGGGGTACTCATGGGTCCCCCCTTTCAGACCATGCACAGTGTGGCAGGCACCAAGGGGTGCCCGCCACAGGGTGCACGATTTTCCCCAGTCACCCCTTTCATCAATGCGAGCCTGTGTACACGTTCGGTACACAGGCTCCCATTGAAGTCAACGGGAGTCCGACGAATCGTATCCGGATGCATTCAAACGCATCGTACTTGTTCGGTCTGACTCCCCTGACATGAGTCGTATGGAAAGCGTACCGGACACGAGTCGTTCGGTTTGCTTTCCAACCGAGATCGAAATCGGGCCCTAAGAATGGAACAGTCTGTAACCCAAGTAGGCCCAAAACTAACCAAACACACTAAGCAAATGTTTGAGTACTTACAATACAAAGTAAGACTCTACCCAAACACTAAAGGGCTAGAATATCTAGAAACAATAGCTAAAAGCCTACTTTAAATAAATATACCTCAAACTCAAAAAAACTCGTAATCTAAAAACAAGTAGTCAAATAAACATTTTTTTTCAAACTTCAAAAATATAATTATTTTGTCAATTAATTTAAATAATATTTAAAAAATAAATTGACATAATAATTGTATTTTATATAATAAAAATAACAATAACAATTACAATATTAACATTTCCCTCCCAGTATAAACAATTTAAAATTACTTACTTTTTTCGTAGCTGAAGAAATGTAATCCAAACTGCCATAAATAAATCCACATGTATAAAAATCCCAATAAGTAATGACAAATCCCCCCAAAAAATGAAAAAATCCAACTGTATAAAAAGTAATCCACCGGCAATAGCTCCAATGACGAGAAACCATAAAAAACCCGAAAAAAGTATTTAAAAAAAGAAACGCTCCAGGAAAACTCAAAAAATAAAGGAGCTGTAAAATAATTATTAGTTTACTAAAACTAATACACAGTTCCTTTACAAATAAAAAAAGCCTACTTCTCCCAAAGGCAACTTCCCATCGACAAAAACCTGTTAGGAAAAAAACAATCCCGCACAAATATACATTAACATCATATCAAAATACACATAAATATAGCACTAACACCATACTCTAAACATAATTAAACATATCTATCAAACTCTAACACCAACCGATTAACAAACTAACCGCATTTTGCAAACGCATAACTAAAACATAAAACTCACCAAAAATACAAAATCCTAACACTACATACACTATATACCACTTAACTACCTTCAAACTACCCCTAAATTAAAGTTTAAATAAAGAAAATTAAACTTACCTTACCCGATGCGACGCAGCTTCCAACTGCGAGCTTCTCCCTCAGAAATGACCTAAAACAAAACCGATAGCTTACAAAATAGAACTTATGACAAAAAATGGCTGCCTTAAATAAAAAAGATTTATATATTTCTTTATTAAACTTATTGTACATTACAAATGTATTACTAAAAAATTTTATAAACATACTTCAAAATAATAGTGATGTATAAAAAAATGTTTACATATTATTTCAAATGTTAAATTATAATAAATATTATTAAACAAATAATATTTATTAGTATAATTCAAGAAATATATATTTAATTACTAGTGTATATTAAAAAAATTACTATTTGTAAATAATGTAAAAAAATGTATAACTGTTATAAAAAATATTTTTGTTTGCAAAATGGCTTATTTACTAGATAATATTGTTTATATATAAAATATAAATAATATTGCCAAAAATATAACATTAGGAGGTCGATTCCGATCTCGCTCGGATGGCCCTCCCAGAGCCATCCGTAGCCTTACCTTCCAACCAACTCGTTCCCGGAGCCGGTCCGTCCAAACGAGGAAGTACGATGCGCGAATGTGTGCATTTCTCGAGCGACACGCACGCTCCGAATCGAGCAACATTTCCCGTACGAGCCGGCTCCATAAACGCTGAATGGACTCGCCCGGGACCATTACCATATCAGTTTCCGGCCGGGCAAGTACGATGTGTACTTCCTCCACGCCGAACAGGTTGCCACCTCCAGCATGTCACAGCATCCGGAAGAGCCGTACATCAGGTCCGAATCGCGCCACAACACGAACACCGATTACGAGACGAAGCTGCCATGTATCCGATCGCGCATGTCATCCCGATACTGTACGCCTATGACCGAATCAACAACCGGAACCGACGCGTACGTCACAGACGGTAAGTCAGACACCTACCACCCACTAATACGTCATGATCCCGTGAAAGCCAAAACACTTATAGGGGGTGGATGCCCATCCCACCAGCACAGTCCACCCCACAGGGGGTGGATGCCCATCCCCCCAGCACAGTCTACCCCAGAGGGAGTGGATGTCCATCCCCCAGCACAGTCCACCCAGAGGGGGTGGATGCCCATCCCCCCAGCATAGTCCACCCCACAGGGGGTTGTTGTCCATCCCCCCAGCACAGTCCATCCCAGAGGGGGTGGATGTCCATCCCCCAGCACAGTCCACCCCAGAGGGGGTGGATTTCCATCCCCCCAGCATAGTCCACCCCACAGGGGGTGGAGGGCAAACACTCCCCCCTAATCCCATGCCAAGCTTGTGTATTGTGCGCAAACATCCAGAATCAGTGACACATTAAGCAAACAAATGCAGTTACATCCATCAATGTGGTGAACAAAAGCAGATTGTGGGGTACAAAGCCCCAGCATTGACAAGCACATAGGGGACATGGGGTATAACCCCCACATCAGTGTGGTTCCCAAAAGATGAGCGTGGGGTTCAAACCCCCAGTGTTGCCAAGCACATAGGTGACATGGGGTATAACCCCCCCATCAGTGTTGTCACCATAAGGTGATAGGGGGGGTCAAACCACCAGCAATGTCATGCACATAGGGGAGATGGGGTATAACACCCACATCAGTGTGGTTCCCAAAAGATGAGCGTGGGGTTCAAACCCCCAGCGTTGCCAAGCACATAGGGGACATGGGCTATAACCCCCCATCAGTGTTGTCACCATAAAGTGATAGGGGGGCAAACCCCCAACATAGTCATGCACATAGGGGAGATGGGGTATAACCCCCACATCAGTGTGGTTCCCAAAAGATGAGCAAGGGGTTCAAACCCCCAGCGTTGCCAAGCACATAGGGGACATGGGTCAGAACCCCCACATCAGTGGAGTGAACAAAAGGTGAGTGTGGGGTTCTGACTCCCAGGATGTGCAGACAATAATGTATGACTCTCTGAGGCCTAAGACCACAAGCAATGTAGTGACAAAGTAGTTGTTGTGTCCCAAACAAACACATATCTGTTGAGGCAAACATCGTTGGGCCTTCATAAAAAAAACCCTGCCATGTGGAGACAAGCATTGCCATTGTGGACTAACACTGCCACCAATGTTCAATTGGACAATGGAAGAAGTGACCATCAAAATGCATAAACACACATTTGTTCACATACAGACACACATACAAAGGAAATCTGCAAGAAACAACAGTATAGACAAGATCCTGTTCCACACTGTGGCAGCAATGGCAAATTAAGAACATGATGAAAGGCCAGATTGAAGATGTTGGAGTCCCAGGGACAGTAGATAAACAAAATAAAACAAACATCGAATCACTGCTCACAGAGCCAGTAGAAATACGTGGGTCAAGATGCACTAAAACAACCAGCCAACCACACACTGCAGAACAAACACAACATGTGTGTGTGTGTGTAAGTGTCTCTAGGCTCCCCCCACACACGATGGTGGTCTAAACTCCACTGAGACATATGCGTACTGAGGGCCCGATTCTGATGCGGGTTGGAAAAGCTTCCCGACCGAGGGCCTGATTCTGATGCGGTTAGGAAGGCCTCCTAACGGCATTTGCTCCTTCCAAATCGGATCGGGAACGTGTCTTCCCGACCGAGGGCCCAATTCTGATGCGGTTAGGAACAAATGTTCCCATTGAAGTCAATGGGAGTTCAACCAAATCGTATCTGGAAGCATCCGGATGCATCCTACTCCGCCGGTCGGACTTTCCCGATCCGAGTGGGTCGGACACCATTTCCCAACCGATTCGGTCGGGAAGCTTTTCCAACCCGCATCAGAATCGGCCCCTGAGTATAAGCCAGATGCTTCTCCATTATTGTGTTACAGAATGTTGGCAATTTGGCATTGTTTGATGTGCAGGTCAACAACAGTCACCTGTGGAACAATCTTGGTGGAACTCCAAACAATACATCAGGAGACTGACTCGCCATCCCTGGTATCCTCAAGGCCACTACACTGTGGTGACAGTATCCTGTATGATGACCCACTGTGATGCAAAATCATGATGTGGACCATACTTTGGAGCACACTCACTCTTGTGCACTGTATCACGTGTCTTGCCAGAACAACTTCCATTACACATACCCAAACATTACTCACAGGGCATGGCCTGTAATGTAAGGCCACAATGTAGGTAGGGGTCTTGCCAAGAGGCGAGTCACATTTGGCCAGCCTAAACACCACACACCTTGATCACACACAATGTGCAGCAGCTAAGCCTACATTGAATGGTGACATTGCCTATGCACCCATGACAATCCCAGGGGTGGTGGTTGGATCTGTGTTTTACAAACACAAGACACATAGCTAGGCATTACACATGATGGAATTTGTCACTCCGCTTAGGACAGATGACATGTGCATAACGTGAAATGTATCAGACACATAGGGAAATTTAACACTGTCCCAGAGCAATGAAACACTCAAGGAGACATATAAATAAGACACGTTGACATCAGGTGACAGGGAAGGGAAGAATCTGCTGAGTGTGAGCAGTCATACACACAAACAAGTGCCAAACGCATGAAAACAGATGAAAGATAAAAAACACGCTAATGTTGGTAGCACAGATGTGACTCGTGGAATCCTAACTATGTCTAATGTGAGTTTACCCACAGTGCAGGCACTTATAGCAACTCAAACAGGGCGGACACCATATTGAATCTATTTGTCCCATGCACCCACATCACGGACACTCACAGTCAAATATGCTGACAAATCACTGGACAATTTGGCAAGCCTCGCAGACAGGAACATCTGCGGGGACTACAGTCGTGGTAGAAAAAGGGCTGTCAACACCAAAAATACATGATCACAGAACACACACCATGGGCTTTGGAAAGGTCACGGATTAACACACTGCCAAGAGGTAATTTCACTACTGTGGAAGGTCCGCTGTGTCAAGCTTGGTCTTGGCATGGGTCTGTCTTGTCAGAATGAGACTCGGACATTGACTAAACAATTACAACACCCAGAATACTTTGGTCCCATCAGCCTGTGTACATGTGTGTTTCCCAAGTCTGCGGCACGTAGTCATAATCCATGTTTACCAAGTGGCACTGATGAGACAGATGACTTGTTCATCATCAATGCGCTAATATGCATGTCCGTTGGAGTGGTGCATACCATTAGAAACATTTAAAATGAGTATAAATGTCAGCCCGACATATGGGCTAAAGTGTAAGCCAAAGATGGGAGGTTGTGAAAAGAATTTCACACTCCTTGTCAAAACAATGTGGATCCTGACAACAAGCAATTTCAGCCAATGACGACTCTGCTATGTACTGTAATAGGACACACATCCCATGGACCTCAGGCAGTCCATCACATCACTCTATCATGTTTTGTCCCAAAACAATATTTCAACAGCAATTTCAGTACACTAATCAGCAACATTATGTACACCAAAAGAAAATGGCCAAAATAACAAAACATTGCTTTATTCAGCATTTAAATGTGAAATCACAATTCTGCCAGAAAAACAAGGCCAATGGCCAGTCCATGTCAATGAGTCCTTCAGGGGGTAGACAGGATGAGTCTTCATCCATTGCTTGCCTGCACTGACATTACTAGGGGATAACTTCCCAAGGAGGGACATCTTCTGGGGCAGGCCAGGCACCGCAGGGACAGGATTAGGGTGTTCCAGGATGGGTAATGGGAGGTTTGGGGGCTACTGGAGTGTCCGTAGCAACTGCAGTGGACAATTCGGATTGAGGGGGTTGTGGCTCCACTGCAGTGGACATGTTGGACTGAGGGGGTTGCAGCTCCACTGCAGTGGACATGTTGGACTGAGGGGGTTGTGGCTCCACTGCAGTGGACATGTCAGATTGCGGGGGTGGGGGCTCCACTGCAGTGCCCATGGGAGATTGCGGGGTGGGGGCTCCTCTGCAGTGGACAGGTCAGATGGGGGCAGGGTCTCCACTGCAGTGTCTGGAAGTGACTGAGGGTGTGGTGTTGTGGGTGTGGAAGTGCCTGTGGTAGGGGGTGAGGGCCTTATCATCTTGGGGATGGTGTAATGGTGTGTGGGTGAACCTGGGATGGCTTTTGGTGTGTGAACTTTGGGAGGGGTGGTCTTGGCTATGGCGGATGTAGCTTTCGGTGGGAAGTGTGGGATGGTGGTGGGGTTTTGCCTTTCTTTGTCCTGGGGGATGTACGGGTGGGGGCCTCAGTGTTCCTACACTTAGGGGAGGGTGTGCGTGCGGTGCTGGATCTCCTCTCTGTGCGTGGTGATTTCCTCTTCCCCTTGCGAGTCTGGTCTGATGTACCAGTGGGGAAGAGGCCAAGGTCACAGAGGAAGACCCTCTGGGCAGGGGGGGTTGCAGGAGAGTCAAGGGTAGGGCTTTTGGAGGGAGAGGTAGCTGAGGAATATGCAGTGGTTGTGGATGGGTGTGTGTGTTTTTTTGCCCTATCCCCTGTGTGTGTGATGTCAGTCCCCTGAGTGTGCATGCGTGTATTCTTGGACTTTGTTTTGGGTGGCTGTGTGCTACTTGTGTCTGTTGGTGTGTGTGCATGTGCCTGTGTGAGTGTGCTTGGGTCAGGTAGGGTAGTGGGGACTGTGGATGGGGCAGAGGAAGGAGAGGTGAGGGACTGCTGCAGGAGGGACATTGCTGCCGTCAGTGAGGAGGCCATGGACTGATTTGTCTGCTGTAGGGCAGACATGTTTGATGATATGCCCTCCATGTATGACACCAATTGTGTCAATAGACTGGTGTGTGCATGGAGGACACTCAGCATGGATGTCTGCCCCACATGTAACTGTTTCAGCAAGTCCACAGACTCCACACTCAGGGCAGCAGGGGTGACAGATGCAGGGGGTGTGGTGCCTGGACCAAAGGAGACATGCTCACTCACACGAGAGTCCACGGACCTTTGGAATGGGAGCAGCTGGGAGGGTGGAGGTGGTGGTGGTGGCGGGGACAGACTCTGTGGGTGCGGCCTCTGCTCTGGTAACACCCACCACCACAAGGGAGTCATCACTGGGGCTGGATGGTTTATCAGCTGATGTTGATGTTTGTGAGCGGCCCTCAGTATGGCTATCCTCACCCTCTGTGCCACTGGGTCCCTCATCCTCCTCCACAGTGGACCCCGTCTGGCTAGCCGCTTCCTCCTGGTCCATGGAACTGTCTCCTCCAGTTGCTGTAGATGATGCTGTGAACAAGGAGGGGAAACAGATTCACATCAGTCATATGCATATACTTGACACATAATTTCTTTTCACAACACATCACAGAGCAAGGCCTTGCATAATGTAAAAGCCACTATTCCTTCACATCACACATATGTAAACATGTCACTTGTCAGTCTGCCAGTGAATCATGGTTACCAAACACATGATGGCAATGGAAACATCTGTTAGATGGATCTCAAATTAAACTAAATACATGGCCAACAGGGCACTGTCTTGCCTGTTGTCTGATCTGTAATGCTCCTGAGTGTCAGGGCTTATCACAAACATGTCCCATCTCATGCAAGGGAGTCTGGAAGTGGGCACGCAAATGGGATGGACAAATTCATGAGTTTACATGATGAACATACTTCCATTCCCAGTAACCATGATGGGCTCATGTCGTGAACTACAATGCTAAAATGGGCCGCATGCAGGACAACTGACAACTACAAATACTGCATCTTATACTTGTTCATGTGGCGCACTATGCCACAGTCCTGTCGGCCTAAACAGTCTGTACTGACTCTTGTTACCAGGGCTGTGAATCAAGATTTGACGGTCAGCACCAGGTCACACTCATGTATACACTGTTCAAGTAACATCTCTAGTGCTCAAGTATACATGTCCCCAAACTGCTACATACAATTCTGACACTTTGACAAGCTCACGCTGTTCTACTGAGACATTGGAGTATTTGAAGTCTCAAATCTGTATACAGGAACATTTTGGCAAACTCCCAAATGCAGCCATGTCCACTGTTGTCGTGGGATATGTGACCAGATCTCCAAGATGCAACAAGGTGTTGGGACATGTGCAATGGGTTCCAACTTGTTGCGGCTGCATGTAAGTGGTTACTCGTCCATGAAAGCGATTGCAGCTTCGTAGGCTATCATTTCCAACATGAGGCGTTGTCGACTTCATCAAACAGGACGGCGAGGCAATCCATTAGCAGGTCCGGACAGATGTGCTGCGTCCACCCCCTTTCACCAATTAGCACTACAGCCCAATAGGGGAGCGGTTCAATGTGGTCACTGCACACGAGGAGTTGTGCAATCTCCCAGGTCCAGCTGCCAGCATGTATGCCAAGTATCAAGGCATCCCATAAACGGGTATCACGGTGACACTCATGGTCGTGGGCCAACAGGGGGCGCACACACATGTCAAAATCCAGTTCAGCTACCGTCCTGTTGGATAGGCAGACATCCATGGACCACTCGAATATGCACGATCGACAATGCAATACAGGCTGAATGCAGGTGACGTTGGCAAGGCGGAAGCTTAGCCAGTAACTGATCCGCAGCACTGCCAATGGCAGTGCCCCCAGTAAATGCAGCATACGTGCACGGTACAGTTCCACATGACAGGGGTTGTGCATGTGTCCGGGATGTTCTGCCATTGCGATAGTGGCTCTGGTTGAAGCGGCACTGTTCTGACCTGTGCCAGTTCTGTGGATGAAATGCCACAGCTTGGATCAATGAGTTGTTTTAGTGTGCAACGGTTGTACGCCTGGGATGGTGTGGGAGTAAGTGTGAAGGCCATTCCATGCAAGATAACTTCGAGCAAGGACTTCTGTGTGTGGGGTGTGTATACGTTGGTCTTTCGTCGGGCTGTGCGTAGTGTGGGAGTCATCATCAGCTGCTATAGTATCTGTCCGGGGGTGCCGGGCACATGCAATTCCGAGGTCAGAGGTGCAGATGTGCTTCCGCCTGATAGCTCAGACAAAGGAGCTTTCATCCCTAATGTTAGTTTGTCATCTGCTTGCATCCAGGAAATGTGATGTGGCTTGTTGGGGGTGGGGTGGGATGTGTGCGACTTTGGGATTCATGTTTGACATGTCTTGCATGTGGCAAATGAGCGGCATCACTGTGTGTTACGTTGCCGCACAGCTGCTCCTCCCTCCCCCTGAGCCTATTTACTTGTGTGCGCTGCGCGGTTACATCACTTGCACTCCTACGGCACACCATTATCATGCTTGGCTGCGCATGTCCACAGGCCTGACAACGACACTGTGATGTTGGCTGTTGAAGGTAGGCGGTCACGTGAGTGTAGGCCTATGGTAAGGATAGGGCGGACACAGATGTAGAGTTCGTGCCTGACTGTACTCGTGCTGCGATTAAGGCTAGGCATTTGGCTCATACTGCGGCAATACAGATACACACAACACTTGGCATGTATGAGCCAAGACCCAGAGCGGTTTTGCGCTCCTTCATTTCTCCGTTCGTGTGAGCCCGCCCTCTGGGTGCATACTACATTGCAACATTGTCGATTGCGGGCCGGGTGGCGCCAACACTACAACAGAGACACACGCATTAGTCACTTCCATGTCCAGGCCAGCACTGAACCACGCCCAGAGCCCCGGGCAAATTCTTCACACCCCTACGCTGGACTGGCGTACGCCGACCCAGCCCACTCCGCTTACGCTTACAGGGGGGGACGACAAAGCTACGTGTCCAAGGTCTTACCCACTGCCTGAGGTGACATGGTTGCATCCGCTGTCCACAGCACAATGTAATGTGGTAGGGCCCTGGGCCATCATGCATACATAATGACCACAAGGACACACTTAGATAGATAGTGGAACTGGCTACGGGCACGTGCGCCCGGCTCATTTTATTACCAGGGTCACATGTCCAGTGACGCCTGTGCTGGATGGGTGTGGGGTGAGTGTAAGCCAGCCCTCAGGGAGTGGTTGGTGCTGGCAACAACTAGAACAGTGATCATCGGATCACACACACAGATTCAATCATAAAGGGTCCATGACTTGCAGTGCACTGAGGTAGGGGCACCAGATCTGACATCACACACACAAGATTCAATCATAAAGGGTCCATGACTTGCAGTGCACTGAGGTAGGGGCACCAGATCTGGAATCACACACACAAGATTCAAACATAAAGGGTCCATGACATGTGGTGCACTGAGTTAGTGGCACCTGAAGCGCTCAGCGGGTGTGCAGCCTGCGATGATGGTATGTCCTTGCAGGTCAGGATTGGATTCGATATGTGTGAGCCCTGCTGACCACAGTGTAGGCCGGAGGCAGCGGTCAGAAAGGGCCCACAGCCGTGTGGCGATGACTTGTGGTGCACTGAGTTAGTGGCACCTAAAGCGCTCAGCGGGTGTGCAGCCAGCGATGATAGCGTGTCCTTGCAGGTCAGGATTTGATTCGATATGTGTGAGCCCTGCTGACCACAGTGTAGGCCAGAGGCAGCGGTCAGAAAAGGCCCACATCCACGTGGCGATGACTTGTGGTGCACTGAGTTGGTGGCACCTGAAGCGCTCAGCGGGTGCGCAGCCTGCGATGATGCGTCGTCCGGGCGGGCCGCACTGGAAGCAATGTCTGTTGCCTACTGGACTGCGCCATAAATAAATCAAGACTCAATTTGAATTGTGAGCCCTGCTGACCGCAGTGTAGGCCGGAGGCAGCGGTCAGAAAGGGCCCACAGCCACGTGGCGATGACTTGTGGTGCACTGAGTTAGTGGCACCTGAAGCGCTCAGCGGGTGTGCAGCCAGCGATGATGGCATGTCCTTGCAGGTCAGGATTGGATTCGATATGTGTGAGCCCTGCTGACCACAGTGTAGGCCGGAGGCAGCGGTCAGAAAGGGCCCACAGCCACGTGGCAATGACTTGTGGTGCACTGAGTTAGTGGCACCTGAAGCGCTCACCGTGTGTGCAGCCAGCGATGATGGCGTGTCCGTGCAGGTCAGGATTGGATTCGATATGTGTGAGCCCTGCTGACCGCAGTGTAGGCCGCAGACAGTAGTCAGCACACACATAACTCCGCGGTGCTGTGCCGCTGGGTGCGCTGGGGGCCTGTGTCGCGGGAGCCAGCGATCGGCTGAGGAGGCTGGCGGTCATGGCGGCAGACTCGTGGCAGGGTGAGGGGCAACGCCCTGGCAGATGCGTTGGCCATCCCGGAAGTGAACCACGCTCAGAGCCCCAGCCTATTTATTCACACTCCTACGCTGGTCTGGCGTACGCCGGCCCAGCCCACTCCGCTTACGCTTACAGGGGGGGCGACACAGCTAAGTGACCGAGGTCTTCCCCACTGCCTGAGGTAACATGGTTGCGTCCACTGTCCACAACACTACAAACACCAGCAGTATATGTCCACATGGACATGTCTGTGATCTGCATACTGAAGTCTGTCCAGCACATCACCGCCACACTTGGCATTGTGTACATTCTTTTTCATGGGTGACTTGCCTCCTTCACACATACTTGGTTCCCACCTCTCCCCACATTCTGCAATTGTGTGGCTGAGGGACCATGCCGTTTTCGGAAGGTCAGTTGTCTTCTTCTGCGCTGCCTAGGTGGTAGTCCTGGGGGAGGTGGTCCGGGGGGTTCCTGGGGGTGGTGGCGGTGGGTGTTGTGGCCCTCTTGGGTCTCCAAGCTGCATGATCATTGGTTCCATGGCATCTGTTGGTCTTCAGATGTGGCTCTGGGCTGGTCTCCCTTTCATGCTGCAGGTTGTCGTCCTGCTTAACATCAGTAAAAGGCAGGTGTTAAATCCCTGCTGCTAACGCGCCTTATCGCCTGTTTTTGGGTCGCTTCACCGATCTGGCTGGTCGTTGAGAATATCGCGAAGTGGTGTTTTCGTGTGTTTTTGCACGGGAACGCCAACTCAGCATATCATTAGCGTTAGTTGTCGTTCTCATCCGTGGCGATGTTTTTTGTGTCAGCTATCGCTGGAAAACTGGCGATATCGGCAGTTTGCACCAGCTTGAGAATAGGGCGATAAATCTATCGCCACTTTTGCGGCACTAAAGTGCCGATAAATCGGCGATAAGTCCTTGAGAATATGCCCCAGAGTGCAGGTCATATTCCTGTCAAGTGGCTGACACATGTCAGACAATCACATCACTCATGATGGTCAACTCAATGCACCTGTTGTTCATGGTGCTGTACACAGTGACCTTGGACTACAGCAAATACACAGGAGCCTAGTGACACATGTTACAGACGGAAAGGGACTCACCTGGGCATCAGATAAGAATGGGGCATCTTTACATTTTGGCACACAAGTGTTGTCTCAGCAGACACGACCTGTGAGAGTGTTACCAGGCTGAGGGAGTGCAACATGCATGTCAGACATAGTTCAGCTAAATGGCACAAACTCACCCCCTCCTTGCTGCTGTCTGGCCTTCAACTGCCCATCCAGGTCAGGGAAGACCACCGTCAGTATCTGGAGCATGTGGGGGGTCAGGGTCCTCCGTCCACCCCTTTTGCGAGGAGGTGACAGCTTCAGCTGGATTCTTGCAATCCTCCGGGTCCAGCCACGGAGGCCCTGCCACCTCTTCTGGCAGTGGCGGATGTGGCGTTTGAAGAACCCCACAGATCTCACAGCCCGGACGATGGTCAGCCAAATTTCCTGCTTCTGATGGGCGTCGACCTGTGAGGATGACATAGTGACACACCATTACTACAGATGCTACATGTTTGTTCATCACACACGTGGACATATAGGTCATTGGTAGTAGGGCAGATGATGTATTAAGGAAGATAAAGTATCAGCAGGGGCAGTTGTCCTGTGTGCAAGCCTGCCTCAACAACATGAGTACAGTGCATGAAATGAAATTGCACAGGATACACTTTTACATCACTGTACCTGTCCAGTACATGAATCTACACACTGTGAGAATTACAATGACTATGTGTGCATGCATGTCCTTGGTGATCTGAATGCTAGTAGTGCCTGTTAGGAAACATGGTGTACTGAGAAGTCAGTGCAATCAACACTCACCTGCTCCCCTGGTTTCCCATACAGCTTGCTGTACTGTGGAAGGGGGCTGTTCAGCAGGGCCTGGTTTTCCTCCTCGGTGAAAGCTGGTGCCCTCTCCACAGTACGTGCCACTGCAGACCCCAGAGGATGCTGAGACAGCAGCAGTGGTAGGTTGAGATGTAGGCAAGTAGCATGTAGTGCAGGCAAGTGAAGTCTCTTGGGAACAGACAGCCTTATATCTGTGCTGCAGAGGCGGATTCTGTTCCATGGGTCCAAAGAGATAGGTCGGAGACGTTCGCATTATCCGAATTTGTCCAATCCATCACATTGCACGCCTCGGACACGCCTACCGCGTCGCTCAAATTTTCAGAATCATGACACTATTGATTTTGATACATTGTTGTTGTTGTCCAACTGAGTTTGTTTGCACGCGATTCGTACATGCTGGAAAAACGTGTCTGTCCCCATGACGACCAATACCCAATGTATGCGTCCGGCTTGGTCTTGAAGTGTACGCCGCGTCTTTTGAATAGTCACCCGCGTCTGTACCCCTGAAGACCAGTAGCCAATGTATGCGTCCAGCTTGGTCTTGAAGTGTACGCCGCGTCTTTTGAATAGTCACCCGCATCTGTACCCCTGAAGACCAGTAGCCAATGTATGCATCCGGCTTGGTCTTGAAGTGTACGCCGTGTCTTTTGAATAGTCACCTGCGTCTGTACCCCTGAAGACCAGTAGCCAATGTATGCGTCCGGCTTGGTCTTGAAGTGTACGCCGCGTCTTTTGAATAGTCACCCGCGTCTGTCCCCATTACAGTAAACAGCCAAAGAATGCAATCCACACTATTTTGGCTGAGCCTCAGGTGCCCTACACCAATCAATAAGCCCGTCACACAGTTTAGGAAACTGCATTTCCTGGTTCATGACGTGTGGGTACATAGCTTCACATGTCATATTGGACAGAGCTCTTTCTAGCTCACACTCCCATGATGAGCCATGTTTCATGGGGACCAAATCCATTGTGTGTGATGCACATCACAACTGTGAGTGACAACTTCACAGATCACCCTCCTAGGCCTGGACACAGTTCCAGGGGCACATTGTGTGATCACATGTCACACACCCTGAATAACAGCTGTAATGGACTGTGTGTTACAAAGTGCTTTTGAGACAGTAATTTGGGGTGAATCCACAGTATTTGCGTATTGTGCAACGCACACAATCCATTTTTTATGTTGTTGATGTAATTCACTTTAAACATCCATCTGTATTTGGCATGTGAGTTGCTGTAGTGTCTGTGTGTCACAGACATACCTGTTTGCCATGCAAACAAATGGGTTTTTCATGGGTGTGATAGTACGTGTACGTCAGACGTTATGTCATGACAGTGTCCATGTGCCATTACATGATCCCTGTGTGTGTACCTTTCAGACACGTGTTATTTGGACCACACATCTCTTTGCTAGTTACTGAGGTGTGTGTTTGGTATGTGACATTTGTTCAGATGTACTGTGACAGACCCCATTGATTGTTCACAGCACAGCATTGCACTTGTTGTACAACCATCAGAACATGAAATGTTCTGTGAGGGGCGCATAGCTGGCATCTGTGTCAATGCTCAACAGTACACATCTGACTTAATTGAGTCTTGCTTTGATGTTGCATGTGATATTTAGCATGTTCATTGCCACATTTGAAAGGGAAATGATAATGTTTCTTTGTCACCTATGTACCGCAGGAGATCAGCTGTCCACAGACCCTTCCCAGACCTAGAAACCATGGCTGAACGTGACAGCATCCGACGTTATCGCTTCACCAGACCACTAATTGAGGATTTGGCAGAGCAGTTGGCCCCACATTTGCAACCTGGATGCCCATATCCATCTGCGCTGACCCCCAAGGTGAAGGTGATGGCAGCCCTACATTTCTTTGCCGCGGGAACCTTCCAGTACACTGTGGCTACTGCTGGTGGGATGTCACAGACAATGTTTAGCCGTGTGCTGCGTGATTTTTTGGAGGGAATGTTGCTTTTGCTGAACCGGTACATCAAATTTCCAACACCACGACAATTTGCTGACATCAAGGATGACTTTTATGCTTTGGGAAGAATGCCACATGTCATTGGCTCCATAGATGGTACACATGTGGCTTTGGTACCACCACAAGCAAATGAACTGACATACAGGAATGGGAAGCATTTTCACTCCATCAATGCCCTGGTGGTATGTCTGCCTGACATGACAATCTCACATGTCTGTGCACGTTTCCCGGGATCCGCACACGGCGCGTACATCGTGAGGAATAGTAGGATCCCACAGATGATGTCACAGCTGCAAAATCAGCGTGCCTGGCTTGTCGGTGTGTAATGTCTGTTAATGTTTGTGTTGTTTGTATGTCAGGTTTTACCCTCTTTTCAGACCCATGATATGTTTTTTTGTTTGAATGTAGGTGACTCCGGATACCCCAACATGCCGTGGTTGCTGACACCACTCCGGAACCCTGTCACCCCTGCTGAGATACGTTTTAATGAGGCACATGGGCAGACCAGGCGAGTGATAGAGTGCACATTTGGACTACTGAAAAGCAGATTTCGCTGCCTGGACAGGAGGAGCCCTCCAATATGCACCACAAAAGGTGTGTAAGATCATCATTGTGTGTTGCATGCTACACAACCTGGCAGTGAGGAATGAGCTACCTCTCATCCAGGATGACGATGACCAGCAGCCTCCAGCAGGGGAGGATCCAGCCCTGGGTCATGTTGCCAGTGATGATGAGGGGGAGGAGGATGTTCGGAGACAGCTCATCAACAACTTTTTCTCATGATTGTGAGTATACAGTGATGAATTGACAAAGCTTTTTCTTTGCATGATATGTGTATGTAGTGCAATGTCTTTGCATACGTGTGAGTGCATGCTACTTGACATGATCCTTGTAGTTGTGTCCATTGAGTTAGTATGTTCACCAGTACAGTGTTGACATGAGTCCTAGGTTGTGTTCACAAATCATAAGACTTGTGTATGGAATGTCTATTGGAGATGTATGCAGAAATGTTGGTATTTCAAGACTGTTCTATGTCTGTCCTTCACAGGGTCCTTTGGCTTTTGTCTGGTGACATGTGACCTCCAAAACACACAATGCTGTTACAGAGTGCAACTTTTCTTAGAAACAGAAAGCGGTGCCACACACCCAATGACTAACATTTTGGACTGTCTTGGTTACGTTGTGCTCATTGTTACGGTGTTGTTAGCTTGCATCTGTTGTGGTGGCAACATGTTGTGACTGTGTAATAAACCTGTGCTCCACATTGAGGTGTGCCTCGTCTGTATATACACACATCCAACATTCATTTGCATACTGTACCTGTGGCCTGATTTCAACTTTCTCTGAATGAGTTTAGTGTCTGTGCATTTAAGTGTCTTTTCAGTTCACATTAGTGGAGGCAATGAGTATGTATGCCATGTTAATTTTGTGTTTTGTTGACCTTGTTGTGTGTATCTCTCATATGTGTCACATCACAATTACTCACAAGACTGTTTCAATTGCTGTAGTTGTTTTCCTGCAAAGTATTTGTTTAGCAGGTCATAATCTCTATGTCACAAACAGTGTTTAATTCACAACAGAGGCAAGTATTGTGTGAATATGATTTAATTGAGATGCATGTGGGAAACAGTACACGTAATTTGTAGTGCTGTACAGAGTGATAGAAATCCAAAGTTCACAGAGGAGTTGTTAGTGTTAGTAGATGAAATTTTCAGAGCCAAGTCCACAGTCATTTGACTCATTGTTCCAACTTAGACCATCCATTCCATGTGGGAGAGTACAGTGACAGTCAACAAGGTGAACGCTTGGCACACAATGGAGGATATCAGGAGCAGGTTTTCACTTTCTGGGGGGTATGCATGGCCATCTGTCTCTCATTTGTCCTTCTTCGTTCGACCCCTCTTCTTCTTTTGAGGGGGACCCTCAGGTGCAGGCTGCTGCAGTACAGGGGACTCTCCGCCAGGGTCCTCATCCCTCCCTGTGGCAGTTGCAGATGTAGTGGCAAAAGATGTGGTGGGCACACAGGGAGGTGTGGTCATGTTGTCAGCAATCTGGCGGAGGCATGTGAGTATGTCCCTGTGCACCGCAGTGAGGTCATCCATTTCATCCATTTTGGACTCCATCCTGGACATGTGGGTCTCCATCCTGGACATGTGGGAGTCCATCCTGGACATGTGGGAGTCCATTTTGGCATAATGGGCAGCCTGCTGATGTTGCATGTCCTTGAGGATCCCAACAACCTGGCTAAAGTCTCCGGTGCATTCTCGGTATGCATTTATGATGCGTCCTAACTGTGGGTCATCTTGCGCAGCAGCAGCATCTTCCGGACGTGACCTCACCCCGCGCACCCTCACACCACCCCTATCCACACGAGCAGGACCTGCCGTTGCAGACACAGACAACACTGAGCCTCCTTCATTGTTGACACTGGTGTTGTTGTCCGCCAACTCCAGAGTGCCCTGTGTAGCTGTGCCGTCGGTGTTTTCTTGCCTTGGTCTGTCCATGTTGGTAGAGGTCATCTGGGTGTTGGCAGATGTTGCGGGAGTGGTCGCAGGGGGTGCTGAAGTTACAGCTGCTGGTGCTGCATGCTGATCCACACCGGAGGGGCCAGGTCGTTCATCGTCGTCCGAAGAGGACTGGGAGGCATCCACACTGGAGAGCTCAGGGTCAACCAGAGTCTGGGACTGGGATTCTTGTTCTGTTCCTGCAGTGTCCCCAGCAGGCCCTGTGGGTAGCAGAAAAACACAATGTATGTTGTGGTTTTGCACAGCTCAAGGGATCTCAAACATTACATTTGCTATTGTACATCATGATGACTGTATGTACATTGCATTGTCCTCAATTGTCACACACAGAGGCCTATATTGGTTAAGAACATTGTAATCTTAAGTAGATGTGTTTTGCTGAGCAGGTGGAGCTTTGTGCATGAACAGCTCATGTATTGATTCTTTGACTGTACATAGCCATTGAAACTCAAGTGGCACCCTGTGCCTGACACAGGTGTGTTGTCCTTTAACACATTTGTGCTTTTTGAATGACATACATGCACTTACTCTTACGATGTGTTGCAAGATTTGTGCATGTGTGCTGCCATTTGTGCATGTCTTTTTGAGTCACATTTGTGTGTCTAACAACATAGTGACAGTCCTGTGTGTATGTGTGCATTTGAGATATACTATTTGGTCATATGTGTTCCTAGTTGTCATCTGATTGCACACATGTGATTGTGTTACTGTAGCAAATGTTGTTGCTGCTGAGCTTTGTGTGTGATAACATCATTTATATTGTCCTTGTCTTCCATGGACAGATAAGTCAACCAAGAATGCTGTCTTGCTTCTCCTTGGTGATAACTGTGAGGTCCAGAGGTTTGTGTGCTTGGGTTATGCTGATGTAAGTTGTACCCCTCCTCCCACCCAGTCCAGATTACTCCTTGTGTTGAAAGTGTCAATGGCAGTGAGGGGACTGTAGTGCCAAGGATGCTGACAACGCTGCATTATGTAGGAGTTGAATGCGGCTCAAAACAGCACTTTATGTAAATGACACCATGCAACAGTGTCAGCTATCTTTCTGTGGCCATTCCATTTACTGTCAAGTATCCCTTGTCAATGATGTATATGGTGGTTTGTGTTTGTGTATTGATGTGTGCTATGTCTGCATCTCACAACTTGTCCTGTACTCAACGCACCTTCACAGCCAGCCAAGGGGGCACACCTGGGACAATGCATCCCCAGACAGTGAGTGGAAATGTACAGTTAAGATGGCTGAGAGTGTGAACGTGTGTGAGAGGACCTGAGACTAGGTGTGACTTGTGGCCAATTCATACATCAGGCCCATGTGTCAGCCATCTTTCCGGTACATTTCCTTTCACTGTCATGGACTGACTAGTCCCAAGAGTGCTATTTGTTCGGGATGAGAAGGTGTGTGTGGGCAGGCCTTGATAGTAGTTTAAGTCATTGAGGAACCTCCTCCTCCCCCACAGCCCAGATAGGGCACCATGAACCATGCTTCCATGACAGTGATTAAAAGTTTACGTTCAAGATGTCAGACAGTGGGGCCCGGTGTTTGTTTGTGCACAACTCCCAACAGGGCCTTGTACTCCCCACAGCAGAGCCCAGTGTCAGCCATCTTGTCAGTACTTTTACACTCCCTGTGAGCTGAGCATAGTTCAAGGTGGGCTTGATGGGCCATGTGGCAGGAGGATTGTTAGCTGTGACTACGACTCCCATCATGCTTTTGGCTACACCCACCTTCCCAGCAAACCCTACTTTCCTTCCTGTGACTCAGCTTCCCTGTGAGTTAGTGAAACAGTGCTCGCAAGATGTCTGACGGTGGTGGCCTGGTGTTTGTTTGAGCACTACTCTCAACAGGGCCTTGTGCTCCCCCACAGCAGAGCCCAGTGTCAGCCATCTTGTCAGTACTTTAAACTCCCTGTGAGCTGAGCATAGTTCAAGGTGGGCGTGATGGGCCATGTGGGAGGAGGATTGTTAGCTGTGACTACAACTCCCATCATGCTTTTGGCTACACCCATCTTCCCAGCAATCCCAACCTCCCTTCCTGTGAGTGAATGTGTTCAAACAAGATGGCTGCTGTATGTGACTGGTGTTTGGATCCCATTGCCTTGCTGTGAGTTGGTGCTGAGTTTGTAAATTTTTTGTACATGGTGAGCTCCCCTATTACATTGTAGCTATGTTGTTGGTTACAATTTACATTTGATCACATATCCCATCATGGACTGGTGCAACTCACACCAGGGCCCAGTGTCAGGCATCTTGGGAGTATATTTACCTTGACTCTCAGGTTGTGCATGGTCCCAGGTGTGGTGTTTGGTGTTGGTGGGAGGGGTGTATGTGTGACAGGGCCTGCTGGTAGATGTAGTCAGTGCTAGCCCTCCTCCTCCCCCTGACCAAATAGGCCACCATGAACCATGCTTCCATTACAGTGATTAAAAGTTTACCTTCAAGATGTCTGACAGTGGTGGCCTGGTGTTTGTTTGGCACAACTCCCAACAGGGCCTTGTACTCCCCACAGCAGAGCCCAGTGTCAGCCATCTTGTCAGTACTTTTCCACTCCCTGTGAGATGAGCATAGTTCAAGGTGGGCTTGATGGGTCATATGGGAGGAGGATTGTTAGCTGTGACTACGACTCCCATCATGTTTTTAGCTACACCCACCTTCCCAGCAAACCCGACCTTCCTTCCTGTGACTCAGCTTCCCGGTGAGGTAGTGTAACAGGGCTGGCAAGATGGCTGACAGTGGTGGTTGGTGTTTTGAGGCCAAAGCCTTGCTGTGTTTGTTAGTAAGTTTGTACATGTTATGACATAGTTACATATTACTCTAAGATTGCAGGTATTTAGTTTTTCTAACTGGCATACACATCACAGGATAATTTGCTTTGTGTTGATATGGCTTTGCTAACAGTGTTTGGTTTCACTGTCCCCTTGACAGTGATGTCTGTGGGTGTGTATTGGCTAACAATATTGGCTAGTTGGTTATGTACTCACCAGGCTCTGGTATTCCTGATAATCCTTGGATGCCCTCCGGTGGAAGGATGGCCCGCACCTTCTCCTCCCAGGAAGTGAAGTGCGTAGGTTTTGCAGGCGGGCCACCGACAGTCCGCTGGCTCAGGGCATGGTCTCTGCCAATCAGCTTCTTGACCCTCCTTCGCACATCATAGTACCTGTTCCTGATATCCTCCATTGTTCGCAGGCAAGGTGCTTGTGCGTTCACCTTGTTGACAATCCTCTCTCACATCTTTGTTTTCTGGGACATGGGGGTCTGTTGGACCAATGTGCCAAATAACTGTGGCTCTACTCTGAGAATTTCATCTACCATGACTTCCAACTCACTGTCTGTGAACTTTGGATTCTTCTTTTGGGGCATGGTGATGGGTGGTGGTGGAGATGGATGTGTGGGTGAGTGTGAAAGTGAGGGTGAGTGAGTATGAGTAAAGCTGGGTGTTTGTGAGTGTGGTATTTTACAGGTGCTAGTGGTGTACAGGTTGTGTGGTCGGTGGGTTGTGAGTGTATGTCTCAGTGCAGTATAGTGGTGTTATCTGCTGGCAGGTCTGTTGAATTTGCAAAGGATCATGGTAAGGATTTTGGCCCTTTATGTAGGTTGAGTTGTGGGTGTGTCTTACATATTTGATTTTTTTTCTTTTTTTTTGTCTTTGACAATGCTTGTTTGGTCTTTTACTGTCTGTTTCTGTTGTGTTTAGTTGAGCATGACGGAGACGTTCAGTTGACCGCAACAGATGTTTTTATCAGCATTTGCGGGGTAGTCCGAGTCTGTCACATTCACGTTCAGCTATGTAGCTGCGTTCGCGTACGAATCGGTCACGTCGGGCTCTTTTCCGGCCGATTCACTCAAACGGCTTGATTTCCGTACGAGTCGGTCGTCCGTATTGTGCTCCGTGCAAGTCGGTATTATTTGACACGCATTGCACCATACTCCGCTGCTCGTACAGCGTGCGTACGTGTCGGTCGGAAAACATTCCCGGCCCGTGTCAGTCGGTACAGTTTCTGAGCGGCATCGGAATCGGCCCCTATATGTTAAAACATACAAATAATTGTAAAAAGTTTTACAATGAAAAAATTGTTAAAAGCTATGTTATTAAAAATGTACACTATGGGCCCGATTCCGATCTCGCTCGGAAGGCCTCCAAATCGGAATTGTCTTTGCCGGATCCGATTCGTAGCCCTTGTTTACGACCAAATCATACACAGATCCGAATGACCAAGTACGATGCGAAGATCTCGTAAGCACTGACCGAATCGTTTCCGGACCCGAACCGCTCCGTACGACTCATTCGCAGCCGGATCGTACAGCACAATGGAGCCGAATGCCAACCGAGCGAGTACGATGCACAATTCGGACAGCCGCTTCGCCTCGGTCTCAGCGAGACGAAACGGCTGTCGGAAGCGTACTTCGGGTGGCCGTAGCAGGCCCTCCTGCACCCGGGGTCCTCCAAATCTGTCACGGGGGTGTGCCCATGGGTCCCCCCGATCCAGGCATGCACAATGTGATGGGCAACATGGGGTGCCCGCCACAGGGTGTACGCTTTTCCCCACCCACCCGTTTTCTGCCATGGGAGCCTGTGTACACGTCTGTACACAGGCTCCTATAGAGTTCAATGGGAGTCCGAGCGAACCGAGTCTGTCAGCATACGGCTGCATCGTACTCGTTCGGTCGGACTCCAGGAGAACGTCTCGCTCGGAAAACCCTCCGGATCTGAGTCGTACGGAGGGCTTTCCTAGCGAGATCGGAATCGGGCCCTATATGTAATAATGTAATGAATATTTACATTATAAATAAATATTGTATAACTGTTACCAAAAACATAATATGTTAAAACATTGTATAAAAACGAATGTATAACTATATCTTATTTTTATAAAAATGGTCATCATTATTATATAAAGCACAAAAATGTTCAATGCTGAGTATACAAATATATTATATATAAATGTATAAATATCTACAAAATATATATGTCAAAAATAAAAAAATTCTTTTATTCTCTGTGTTGAACAATATATTTTAAATACTGTAAATAAAATAAAATGCATATTCTTTCTTTTCTTGAGTGTTAGAATGAAAATAAAAACATAAATAAAATATAAATATGCTTCTTTGTTTAATTTATATTGTTTTAATTCTTGTATATCTAATAAAATATTTATGTTACATTAATGTACTTTAAAAACTGTTTTATTGTAATAAACATTTATAAATATATCATTAAGCTTACTCCAAAATATAATCTTAATTTTTAACTATTCTCACTATAAACTATATTAATTCATGGAAGGTGCTGCACACTAAACATATATAATTTACTATTCCCACTCCAAACTATATTAACTCAGGGAAGGTGCTGGACACTAAACATATATAATTTACTATTCCCACTCCAATTTAAATTAACTCAGGGAAGGTGCTGGACACTAAACATATATAATTTACTATTCCCACTCCAATTTGTATTAACTCAGGGAAGGTGCTGGACACTAATCATATATCATTTACTATTCCCACTCCAATTTAAATTAACTCAGGGAAGGTGCTGGACACTAAACATATATAATTTACTATTCCTACTCCAAACAATATTAATTCAGGGAAGGTGCTGGACACTAAACATATATAATTTACTATTCGTACTCCAATTTAGATTAACTCAGGGAAGGTGCTGGACACTAACAGGCACATGCATCAACCATTTTTGGTTCAAGGCACTCGCAATTTGAGAATTCGCAATTAATTGCGATTTCTCAAATGAGATTACATTTAAGGAATCGCAATTTGCGATTCCTTAAATGCAATGCAAGAACCACTTTAGTATAGCGATTTCGCTACTAGGGGCGCAAATTACCATCAAGTTGGACTTGATGGTAATTTACAAAACTTTGAAAAATGCACTAAAGTGCATTTTTCAAAGTTGTAGATTACACACACACATGCCCTTGGGGCATGTGTGTGCGCAACATGTGTGCACAGAGCAATTTCAGGGGTGCAACAGGGCGTCCTTTTGACACCCTTGCACCCTTGAAATTGCATGCGCAATTTGCGAGTACCTATTGGTACTCGCAAATTGCGCATGCAATCTCCCATTCATTCCTATGGGGCTGTAGGCCCATAGGAATGAATGGGAAGGTATTCCTTAATTGCGACTCTCAATTTGCGAGTCACAATTAAGGAATGTTTGGGAATCGCTAATTTTATAGCGATTCCTTCATGCATAGGCTTTTGCAATTCCTTAATTGCGATTCCTTAATAATCGCAATTAAGGAATCGCAAAAGCCTACATTGATGCATGTGCCCGTAAACACATATACTTTACTGTTCCCAATCCAATCAATATTAACTCAGGGAAGGTGCTGGACACTAAACATATATAATTTTCTATTTCCCCTCTAAACTATATTAACTCTAAGAATGTGCTGGACACTAAACATATATAATTTACTATTCTCAATCCAATTTATATTAACTCAGGGAAGGTGCTGGACACTAAACATATATTATTTACTATTCCCACTCCAATTTAAATTAACTCAGGGAAGGTGCTGGGCACTAGACATATATAATTTACTATTACCACTCCAAACTATATTAACTCAGGGAAGGTGCTGGACACTAAACATATATAATTTACTATTCCCACTCCAAACAATATTAATTCAGGGAAGGTGCTGGACACTAAACATATATAATTTACTAGTCCCACTCCAAACAATATTAACTCAGGGAAGGTGCTGGACACTACACATATATAATTTACTATTCCCACTCCAAACTATATTAACTCAGGGAAGGTGCTGGACACTAAACATATATAATTTACTATTCCCACTTCAAAATACATAAAATCATGAAAAGTGATGGACAGTAAACATATATAAATTACTAATCACAAATAAAAATATATAAAAATGCTTTTCACATTTATTAACAATTAATATAACATTTTCAAACATATAACATAATAAAAAAAAAAATACTAAAACGATATATTTTCATAACGATATTTTAGCAATCGATATTTATGACAACGATATTTTAAACAACACAGTAAATCGATATTATTAACATCGATATTTTAAACAACGATATTTTTAACTATCAATATTTAAAATTCGATATTATGACATAACGATATTAAATATTCGATATTGTGTCTACTTATCTGGTGAGCGGTGGCCCCTGGCTGTAGAGGTGGGCGCCGACTGAAGAGCAGCAACCCTCGGGGCCTTTGCCTGTCCTGGGGACCAACAGTGCTGTGCAGACCCGGCTTGTGGAGGATATCGCAGTCACAGCGGTTGCAGGAAGTGGACTGAGGAGGCCTGTATGTGGGCCAATGAAGAGGCTGGGTCCTCTTGTCTACCATGCTGGGCCCGTAACAGCAAAGGGCTGAGGACAGCTTTTGGCTGCCCTCATGAGAGAGAGGCGAACGTGTTTACAGGTGAGGGGCCTGGCTCTGGACAAGGTGCCCATTTCTGGTGCTGAAACCCTCTGGAGCTGGACAGGGCCTGTGATTCTCGCCTTGTGGGTGGTCCCAGGGACTTGCGCAGGTCACCCATTTGGGGGCTGGAGGTGGTGTTGAAGCTCCCGAGTGAGGAGGCGGCTCGGCTGGCCTGCTGGGTGGGTTTTACCATTGAGTAGGTGGCCCCTAATGTTGAATGAGGGCTGATGTCAACAATGGATGGACTACGGCTGTACGCTGGGGTTGCGCTACTCATCTGCCCCTTTACTTATGCTGCCCGGACTGAAAACCCTGACTCAAGACTGATATTCGCAGACCAATGTTTGTGCATCGTTACTGAAACTGGTAGGTTTTCCTTCGGTCTTAGAGAGAGCACATCATGCATTGGCTCCCAAACCCCAGCCAAGTGCTTACCCACGCACAATTATACCTTGTATCATTAACTACAAGGATAGGGATTTGATCCTTCAGGGTGTGTGCAAGCGTGGCGATTTAAAATATGGCGATCAGATCATAAGAATTTTCACAGATTATGCGGAGCATGTGCAGAAACTCCGAAGTTCATTCTATACATCGAAACAAAAGCTGCCTGCCATAGGACTCAAATAAATGTTATTGTATCCTGCTAAACTATGTGTAGTCCACAATGGGAAGGCATACTTTTTTTACGGAGACTACCGAAATCTGGACTTGGCTTGACATGAGAGGGATGACACTGACACATGCTCGACCGACAGGGTGGGAGGCTTGCCTGCGGATAGGGAGAAGGTCTGGTTGTCTGGTCCAGGGGACTCCACAGGTGTCTCATGAAATATGATCATCAACCCTAGTAGTGGTACAGGAAGGTGGCACTTTGGTTGTAGAAACAACTGCCTTGCATACGTGGGTCGATGCTGACCAAGAGTCTGATGAATCCGCCTCAGGGGAGACCTCTGGGGGCCCAAGGGGAAGGGATGGAACACATGACCTTCCGCCGAATTGGACATGATGCTACCTTGCTGTCCCAGTTGGGAAGGGGCATGGGAGGGTTTATGTGACAATCCTGCATTTAGTCGAATTATTTTTCACTGTGCCAAACCGTTATTTGTTAGGGGCTCTGATAATGCTATGATCTTAGTTAGTAAATTGTCTAGCCTGCTGTAGAGGGAACGGCTTCTAAATGTATGGTTCATATCCCCTTGACCATTATTGTACATTACGCCCGGCTGGGTTGGAGACATGCCCCACTTTCTGTTTCTCTTTTCATCTGTTTTTTTGTGTTCCTCTTCTGATTTATTTTATTACTTTCTCATTTCCCTGCTCTTCCTTTTTTTATTTGGCTTTCACCTTTTGCTAGGGTGGCTGGGGGATTGCCCCTCACTGGGTGATGCTGGCTAGTCCTTAAAGGGTGGGGTCCATCGGGGGGGGCTGCAACCCTCTGCGTGAGAACATTTTAGGTGTGGTTTTATTTGAGGTATCCTTTTTCAGCAAATGGAGCTGAGTTCATCTGTTGATGGACAGGCTCTGCATGGTTATTGGGGAGGGGTTGCTAATTTTCAAAATCTCTTTTTGTTCCATGTTCTGAGTTTAAGGTTTAACTAGATGGGAAAATGCAAACAAGGTTGGTTTAGTGCTTATCCGGGGGGGGAATTGGGAGAGTTTGGTTGTTTTTTTTATTGAACCGTGGCAGTAGATTGCAGACTCTGAAGCTGGTCATGTAGGGTTGGCCTCTGGTATATTCCTGTGGTTCTGGTTGGGTCCCCCTTGCCTGGCGACAGTGGGGTCTTGACTATATCATACCTGACACACTATGATGGGGACAGTTGGGATTGCAACGTGGAATGTGTGGGATTAAATGGTCATATTAAGTGGTATGGGGTCCATTCATATGCAAGGAGGCAGGGCATTCAGATACTATTCTTGCAAGAAACCCACCTGTCAGAGTTAGAGGCAGACAAGACACACAAAAAATGAAGGGGGCGTTGTACTTTACCACAATCTCCTCTTATCTTAGGGCTGTGGCAATCTGGGTGGCTCCTGGAGTTACTTTTCACCATAGATACTGTTAGACTTGGCATCTTTTGGCGTGTTTCCCCTGACTTTTTGCTTTCTGACCTCCCGGTTTTGACTCTGTTTTTGCTGGTGTAATGATTCTGCGCACTTTCCTCACTGCGGTCCAGTGGGAAAGTGCAAGTGCTCCTGTATAAAATGTGTTATGGATTGGTGTTTCCATGATTGGCCTATTTGGTTTATGTGTCAGTCCCTTGTAAAGTGCACTGCGAGTGCCAGGGCCTATAGACCAAATGCTGTTGGTGGGCTGCAGCACTGGATTGTGCCACCCACGCAAACAGCCCGTAAAGTGTAACTCGGGCCTGCCACCGCAGAGCCTGTGCGCAGCCTGGGGCTGCCATGTCGACTTGGCAAGTGCACACACTTGCAAGTCCCTAAACCTTCCCTTTGCTACATGTTAGTCACCCCTAAGGTAGGCCCAAGGTACCCCTGTGGGCAGGGTGCGTTGTATGCGAAAGGTAGGACATGCCCTGGTGTGTGTGGCATGTCCTGATAGTGAATTACAGCCTAGTTCGTTTTTCACTATTGCAAGGCTACCTGTTCCCCCTAGGCCAGAACGGGCAGTTTTGATTATTACAGCTTATAGTCCTAACTGACCCCGGGAACATGGTAGAAATTCGCGTTTAGTATGCCTGGACTCACAATGATAAAATGCATCTTTTAGTGAAGTTGGTTTTAACATTCTGTGTTTGAAAATACCACTTTTAGAAAGTGGGTATTTTCTTGTCTAACCATCCAAGCCTGCCTCTGCGAGGTTGTGTATTCCTTGTCTGGAGTGTGAGTGACAGGGGCTGGGGGATGCCAGGAGACAGGGTGAGTCAGCACAGGGCTGAATAGCAAGATCTACATGTAGATGGGTGGGAGGGGTCACACCTGGGCCCTGAATAGGACAGTGCCTTCCCTCCACAATGCTGGCTCCACCTCCTGTGGTGCGTCTGATGTCCCTGGCCTACTCACTGAAAGAAGGGACGGAGACTTGTCAACAAAGTGCTCCAGAACTGGTTTGGACTAGGCAAAGGCCTCTCTGCCTTCAGAGAACAAAGGAATTTGGGATATAAATATTGGGGCCCTGACCCCATGAATTTAGATCTCGCTGGAATCAAGGAACCTGCCAAGACGAAGAGCTGGAAGAGCTGCCAGGAGGAGTACTGCCCCTTTGCTGTGTTGTTGCTTTGTTGGGTTGGCCTGCAGCTGCTGCTTCTGCCTTGGGCAGTGAAAGGACTGGACTGAACTTTCTACAAACTTGTGCTGAGTATCTCCAAGGGCCTGAAACCGAGCTGGCCTCCTGTTAAGAAGTCTCAGGGACTACAAAGACTTCACAAGCCTCTGGGTACCGCTTCTGGAACGCTGTTTCAGTTGCCACAGAGGAAGGGAACCGCAACCGACTCCGTCAACCGAATCCATCCCTGGCCGGTGACCTGTTTGCACCACAGACCGCATCGCCCCGCTTCACATCGCAACCCTGGTCTCACCGTGGGCGACGTCCGACGCCGCCAACATCGAGCCGCTGCTTGCACCGTGACCTGTGGGCACCGCAGTTCGCATCGCATCGCTTCACTGAACCAGCCGGACCCAACCGACGCGGTCGCTGCAACTGGCTCAAGAGTCGTGACCGCACCGCATTTGGGGCACCGCTCGCACGTCTGCGACGCACCGCTCCGACTCGCACTGCTGTCCGACGCCAGCTCCCGCACTCCGGCTTGGTCGCCTGCATCACAACCTGTCAGCACCGCATCGAGCATCGTCTCACCCTGCATCGCACGCCTTGGACTCACCGACTCCGTCTGCACAACGCTCATCGAGCCGCTGCCTGCACCGCATCGAGGGACACCGCACCTTGCATCGCTCCGTCTTGCACCGCAACCGCGACGAACGCCGACCGGCTCGTACACTCCGTACCAGCCACAACGAGAAAGGTACTGTAACCGAGTCTATTCACGACTCTGCTGGCCCGTATCGACGCGGTCGGCTGGAACTGTTAGACTCTGTGGTTTTCAGCATCGCGGTAGGCTCAGACGGAGCTACCGACTCGTACGAACTTTGCTTTTGTGCTATTCCTGCAAAGAAGAAGTTACCGTATCAAGCATTCATTTTTAAAGTATAGTATTGTGGATTTTTGTCGTAATTGGTCTTGTCTTGAGTATATAAAATATTGGTTATTTTTCTAAACTGGTGTGGTGTCCGTTCGTAGTGCTTACACTGTATTACTGTTGGTTATGTGCAAATGCTTTACACACTGCCTCTGAATTAAGCCTGACTGCTCGTGCCAAGCTACCACGAGGGTGAGCAGGGGTTACTTCACGAGTGTAACACCCTTACCCTGACTAGGAAGAAGGGTCCCTACTTGGACAAAGGCGCAAGCCCTTGCCAACTAGAAATCCCATTTCTAACATTGGTTGTCAGCGGTGAGGATAGGACTTGTGTTTGCACTTGACTTACAGTGATTGGTGTGCACTACTACCATATCGCAGACCATTACGTACCACATACTGGTTCTTTTTCTTTTGGCCTATTTTTGATCTTGCCAGTTTTCAACTCACTACTTTTGTCATGCCTGAATCAACTGCATCATCCGTTGCATCTCTGGAAGTTATCTTTGAGGAGGATAGGTTGGAATCCTACGCCGTAAAGGAGTTACGAGCGATTTGTAAAAACCTGAAAGTCCAAATTAAAGGCCTCACAAGGAAGGAGGAGCTACAGAAGGCGCTGAGGGCCTGGGTAGCAGCCAGACATGCCAATGGGCAGCCTGGTAATCTCAGTGAGGAGGTGGAGGAGCCTATTTCCAGGGTGGATGTGCTTTTGGGTAGGGGGAACCCGCCAGGTCAGGCAGCAGCAGTCTGTCCCCAGAGGAGCTGGAGGACAGGCGGGAGGCAAGGCAGTTTGAGCTGCAGAAGCTCAGACTGGAGAGTGAGCGGGAGGAGAAGAGATTGGCCATAGAGGAGAGGAAGATGCTCTTAGAGCATGAGAGAGAACTGAAGGAGCTAGAACTTAGGAGTAAGTCAGGCTCAGATGGTGGCAGCAATTCGTCCAGAAAGGCAGACAGGATTGTGCACATTCCCAAGAACGTAGGCAAGGAATTCAAGAAGGGGATGACATACAAAGGTGGTTTCAGGGTTATGAGGCAGCCATACACATGAATGGGGTCCCTGAGGAGAATTGGGGAGCAGGATTGTGGCCACTTTTCCCGGAAGAAGCAAGGGATGCTCTGATAGCTTTGGGTAAGGGGTATCACCTCACCTATGCTGACATGAAGGATGCCCTTCTCACGAAGTATGGTCTTACTCCTGAAAAGTACAGGGATCAGTTCAGGTCCAGTAAGAAGTCTGATGCCAACACTTGGTTGGAATGTGTGGATGTGTTCTGCAGGTCGCTGGATGGTTGGGTGAAGGGCAGTAGTGTAACAGATTTTCAGGGGCTCTACAACTTGATTGCATGGGAGCACTTGTCTAGTCTATGTTTTGCAGATCTGCGCCAGCACCTAGTGGATAGTAAGCTAACTGACCCCAGGAAGCTTGCTATGGAAGCGGACCGCTGGGTGAGTACCAGGGTCCACAAGAAAGCGTTTGGGGAGACTCAGCCAAAGGTGGGCAGGGTCCCCAGCAGAAAGGTGGGGGGACAAGGGTAAAGCACAGGAGTTCTCTAAAGGGCCCCAAACTAGTACCCAGGGTAAAAGTTCCCAGCCCCCGGTGATAAGAAGAAAGGGGTCTCCACAGGGAAGCCTGTTGAGACCGGCCCCCGCAAGTGTTATGCATGTGACCAGGTAGGTCACTTTAAGGGGACCCCAAGTGCCCGAAGGGGACACAGCCGCCCACCGGTGGACAGTCCAAAGTGTTGGCTAGTGTAGCGCTTGGGGAGGAGGGGTGCCCACAGGAGGGTGGGGATCCCGCAGAAATGACCCTTGTCTCACTAGGGGACAGTGAGATGGTCCCCGGAAACCAGGTGCCCCCTAACACAAAGAAATATAGCACCTGGGTGACCATTAATGGGAATAGGGTAGAGGCTCTCAGAGATACTGGAGCCAGTGTGACCTCAGTCCGGTGTCACCTGGTGTCTGAGAAGCAAGTAGTCCCAGGAGCATTCCTCCAAGTAGTTGCTGTAGACAACTCAGAGCGCCAATGTATGGTGGCGCAGGTTCCCTTTGAATGGGGGGGGTCGCAGGTCCCTTGAGGGTGGTTGTGAGCCCTACCATGCCTGTAGATTGTCTGCTAGGAAACGACCTGGAGCAGTCCTTATGGAAGGAGGTTGAGCTCAGGTCTCACTTGGAGATGTTTGGGTTGCCAGAGTGGGCATGCGTGTCTACTCGGTCAATGGCAGCCAGAAAGGGTGATCAAGAGGACTTGGAGCCTGAAACAGTGGCCCAAGTCCCTGCCAAGAGAAAGGGCAGGGGCGCGGGAAACCGGCCCCCGAAGTTCCCACGGACCGGGAGGAGGCGGACCTCGAGGGGACGCCCGGTGCCTACAGGGGAGCAGGTAGCCGAACTGGGAGACATCTCTGAGCTGACCCATTGGCAGCAAGAAGGGGGTCCCACCAGGGAGGAGTTCTGCAGGGAGCAGAACGAGTGCCCTACTCTGGAGGGTCTGCGGCGGCAGGCTGCAGACCAGGCAGCTGGTAATCAGTCCGGGTCACATCTGATCTACTGGGAGAGCGGTCTCCTATACAGTGAGCCTAAGGTTGCTGAGCCTGGGTCAGCCCGTGTGCTGGTGGTACCCCAGCGCTTCAGGACCTTCCTACTGGGTCTGGCTCATGACGTGCCTTTGGCAGGACATTTGGGGCAGGACAAGACCTTTGACAGGCTTGTCACCCACTTCTTTTGGCCCCAAATGCGAAGGCAGTCAGATGCACACTGTAGGTCTTGCCAAACTTGCCAGGCAAGTGGTAAGAGTGGGAGGAAGGTCAAAGCTCCTCTCCAACCTTTTCCTGTTGTTGGAACACCCTTTGAAAGGGTAGGGATGGATATTGTGGGGCCACTGGATCCCAAGACAGCCATGGGCAACAGGTACATCCTGGTCTTGGTGGACCATGCCACCCGGTACCCGGAGGCAATCCCTCTCAGGACAACGACGGGCGCCAGTGGTGGGCCGGGCGTTAATGGGGATCTTTTCCCGTGTGGGATTCCCCAGAGAGGTGGTTTCTGATAGGGGGACCAATTTCATATCGAAGTATATGACATCCCTGTGGAAGGAGTGTGGTGTAACCTACAAGTTCACCACTCCTTACCACCCACAAGGAAACGGTCTGGTGGAGAGATTCAACCAGACCTTAAAAGGCATGATCAAGGGTCTAACAGAACCGATGAGGCGTAAGTGGGACGTCCTCTTGCCATGCCTACTCTTTGCGTACAGGGAGGTGCCTCAGAAGTCTCTTGGGTACAGCCCCTTTGAGCTCCTGTATGGCCACCCTGTCAGAGGACCTCTGAGTTTGGTAAAGGAAGGCTGGGAGGCAGCTCCCAGGAAAACTCCCCAGGATGTATTTAGCTACATGCTGGCCTTTCGAAACCAAACTGCCCGCTTCAGGAAACTCGCTCAGGCGGACCTAGAAGCAAGCCAGGAAGAAATGAAGAGATGGCATGACCAGAATACCACTCCGGTCGAATTTCAACCTGGGCAAAAAGTGTGGGTCATGGCCCCAGTGGCACCTTGTGCCTTGCAGGACAAGTGGACTGGGCCATATGAGGTAAAGGAGCGCAAAAGTGGCGTCACCTACCTGGTGGATTTGCAGGCTCCAAGGAACCCTTTGAGGGTCCTTCACGTGAACCGCCTCAAGCCCCACTTCGAGAGGTCCGAAGTGAGTATGCTCTTGGCGACAGATGATGGGGTGGAAGAGGAGAGTGAGCCTCTCCTGACCTCCTGTCTACCAAGGAGCATGATGGGTCAGTAGAGGGTGTGATCCTCTCCCCTACTCTGACTCAGGAGCAGCAGGGGGACTGTCGCCAGTTGTTGGGACAGTTCGCCCCACTGTTCTCTCTGACTCCCGGTGTTACTCACTGGTGTACCCATGACGTGGACACTGGTGACAGCCCTCCTGTGAAGCACAAGATTTACAGGTTGACTGACCGGGTCAGAGCCAGCATCAAGGAGGAGGTCTCTAAGATGTTGGCGTTAGGGGTGATTGAGCCCTCCCACAGCCCTTGGGCCAGCCCAGTGGTCTTGGTCCCAAAGGCTGCCGCGCCCGGTGCCTCTCCAGAACTCCGGTTCTGTGTGGACTACCGTGGGCTCAATGCCGTCACCAGGACTGACGCGCACCCCATCCCCAGAGCTGATGAGCTCATTGATCGGTTGGGAGCTGCCCGGTTCCTCAGCACGTTTGATTTGACGTCTGGGTACTGGCAGATTGCCTTAACCGATGGGGCCAAGGAGAGATCAGCGTTCTCAACCCCAGAAGGTCATTACCAATTCCGGGTGATGCCCTTTGGGTTGAAGAATGCCCCTGCCACCTTTCAGATGTTGGTCAATCAGGTGTTGGCTGGGCTGGAGGATTTCAGTGCCGCCTACCTGGATGACATTGCTGTGTTCAGTTCCAGCTGGGAAGAACATTTACAGCACCTTGAGAAAGTGTTGAGGGCTCTGCAAGGTGCAGGCCTCACGATCAAGGCCAGTAAGTGCCAGATCGGGCAGGGTTCTGTGGTGTACTTGGGACACCAGGTAGGAAGCGGCCAGGTGGCGCCCCTATAACCCAAGATTGACACCATCCTGGCTTGGGAACCCCCCAAGACCCAGACAGAGGTGAGAGCCTTCTTAGGTCTCACCGGTTACTATAGGAGATTTGTTAAGGGCTATGGCACCATTGTTGCCCCCTTAACAGAGCTGACCTCTAAGAGGCAGCCCAGGAAAGTGATCTGGACTGAGTCCTGCCAGAAAGCTTTTGATGCCCTGAAGGCAGCCATGTGCACGGCGCCCGTGCTCAAGGCACCTGACTTCTCCAAGGAATTCGTCGTGCAGACTGACGCTTCAGAGCATGGTGTGGGAGCGGTGCTCTCACAACTGAACGAAGAGGGCCTGGATCAGCCTGTAGTCTTCCTTAGCAGGAGACTACTTCCCAGGGAACAGAGGTGGAGTGCCATAGAAAGGGAAGCTTTTGCTGTGGTCTGGGCGCTGAAGAAGTTGAGACCATACCTGTTTGGGACTCACTTCCGGGTTCAGACAGACCACAGGCCCCTCAGATGGTTGATGCAAATGAGAGGTGAGAATCCAAAACTGCTGAGGTGGTCCATCTCCCTACAGGGAATGGACTTTACGGTGGAACACCGTCCTGGTACAGAACACGCCAACGCAGATGGTCTGTCCAGGTTCTTCCGCCTTAGTGAAGAGAACTCCAATGGGGTTGGGTAGTTCTCCCTACTTTCAGCTGGAGGGGACATGTGTTAGACTTGGCATCTTTTGGCGTGTTTCCCCTGACTTTTGCTTTCTGACCTCCCGGTTTTGACTCTGTTTTTGCTGGTGTAATGATTCTGCGCACTTTCCTCACTGCGGTCCAGTGGGAAAGTGCAAGTGCTCCTGTATAAAATGTGTTATGGATTGGTGTTTCCATGATTGGCCTATTTGGTTTATGTGTCAGTCCCTTGTAAAGTGCACTGCGAGTGCCAGGGCCTATAGACCAAATGCTGTTGGTGGGCTGCAGCACTGGATTGTGCCACCCACGCAAACAGCCCGTAAAGTGTAACTCGGGCCTGCCACCGCAGAGCCTGTGCGCAGCCTGGGGCTGCCATGTCGACTTGGCAAGTGCACACACTTGCAAGTCCCTAAACCTTCCCTTTGCTACATGTTAGTCACCCCTAAGGTAGGCCCAAGGTACCCCTGTGGGCAGGGTGCGTTGTATGCGAAAGGTAGGACATGCCCTGGTGTGTGTGGCATGTCCTGATAGTGAATTACAGCCTAGTTCGTTTTTCACTATTGCAAGGCTACCTGTTCCCCTAGGCCAGAACGGGCAGTTTTGATTATTACAGCTTATAGTCCTAACTGACCCCGGGAACATGGTAGAAATTCGAGTTTAGTATGCCTGGACTCAGAATGATAAAATGCATCTTTTAGTGAAGTTGGTTTTAACATTCTGTGTTTGAAAATACCACTTTTAGAAAGTGGGTATTTTCTTGTCTAACCATCCAAGCCTGCCTCTGCGAGTGTTGTGTATTCCTTGTCTGGAGTGTGAGTGACAGGGGCTGGTGGATGCCAGGAGACAGGGTGAGTCAGCACAGGGCTGAATAGCAAGATCTACATGTAGATGGGTGGGAGGGGTCGCACCTGGGCCCTGAATAGGACAGTGCCTTCCCTCCACAATGCTGGCTCCACCTCCTGTGGTGCGTCTGATGTCCCTGGCCTACTCACTGAAAGAAGGGACGGAGACTTGTCAACAAAGTGCTCCAGAACTGGTTTGGACTAGGCAAAGGCCTCTCTGCCTTCAGAGAACAAAGGAATTTGGGATATAAATATTGGGGCCCTGACCCCATGAATTTAGATCTCGCTGGAATCAAGGAACCTGCCAAGACGAAGAGCTGGAAGAGCTGCCAGGAGGAGTACTGCCCCTTTGCTGTGTTGTTGCTTTGTTGGGTTGGCCTGCAGCTGCTGCTTCTGCCTTGGGCAGTGAAAGGACTGGACTGAACTTTCTACAAACTTGTGCTGAGTATCTCCAAGGGCCTGAAACCGAGCTGGCCTCCTGTTAAGAAGTCTCAGGGACTACAAAGACTTCACAAGCCTCTGGGTACCGCTTCTGGAACGCTGTTTCAGTTGCCACAGAGGAAGGGAACCGCAACCGACTCTGTCAACCGAATCCATCCCTGGCCGGTGACCTGTTTGCACCGCAGACCGCATCGCCCCGCTTCACATCGCAACCCTGGTCTCACCGTGGCGGCGTCCGACGCCGCCAACATCGAGCCGCTGCTTGCACCGTGACCTGTGGGCACCGCAGTTCGCATCGCATCGCTTCACTGAACCAGCCGGACCCGACCGACGCGGTCGCTGCAACTGGCTCAAGAGTCGTGACCGCACCGCATTTGGGGCACCGCTCGCATGTCTGTGACGCACCGCTCCGACTCGCACCGCTGTCCGACGCCAGCTCCCGCACTCCGGCTTGGTCGCCTGCATCGCAACCTGTCAGCACCGCATCGAGCATCGTCTCACCCTGCATCGCACGCCTTGGACTCACCGACTCCGTCTGCACGACGCTCATCGAGCCGCTGCCTGCACCGCATCGAGGGACACCGCACCTTGCATCGCTCCGTCTTGCACCGCAACCGCGACGAACGCCGACCGGCTCGTACACTCCGTACCAGCCACAACGAGAAAGGTACTGTAACCGAGTCTGTTCACGACTCTGCTGGCCCGTATCGACGCGGTCGGCTGGAACTGTTAGACTCTGTGGTTTTCAGCATCGCGGTAGGCTCGGACGGAGCTACCGACTCGTCACGAACTTTGCTTTTGTGCTATTCCTGCAAAGAAGAAGTTACCGTATCAAGCATTCATTTTTAAAGTATAGTATTGTGGATTTTTGTCGTAATTGGTCTTGTCTTGAGTATATAAAATATTGGTTATTTTTCTAAACTGGTGTGGTGTCCGTTCGTAGTGCTTACACTGTATTACTGTTGGTTATGTGCAAATGCTTTACACACTGCCTCTGAATTAAGCCTGACTGCTCGTGCCAAGCTACCACGAGGGTGAGCAGGGGTTACTTCACGAGTGTAACACCCTTACCCTGACTAGGAATAAGGGTCCCTACTTGGACAAAGGCGCAAGCCCTTGCCAACTAGAAATCCCATTTCTAACAGATACACTAAAGCGAATGTGGTGGGTCGATGCGTAGTGATTTATGGGTTGCTAACTGGTAAGGAGATATGTTTCCTAAAAGTCTGCACCACGAATATAGACAATGGTGCTTTCTTCTGGAAAATTCTGGACACCTTATCATCATATGTTCAGCTCTCACTTAGATGGGTAGATGGCTTCAACTCTATCTTGAATGGGACACTGGATTGGCAACCTGTGCAGTTGCATACTAAGCCAGCTGTGACACAAGCTTTAACTCAGATTATGGATAGGTGTGATTGCAATGATATCTGGAGGGAGCTTCACCCCTTGACTCGGGCATACTCATGTTACTTGTTGACACATAATACATGTAGCCAATTAGATCGTACATTGATGACGCACCACTGATAATAGAGTACACCACAGCGCGCATGATTGCGCCTGTGCCTTTATGGAGCTTGCAGCCAGAGGCATTGCAAAACAATGTATTTCATGTTGAAATACAGAATGCTCTAGAGGGATATTTTAACTTGAACTGGAAGTTTACCCCTATAAGAACCATTGAGTGGGATGCATTCAAGGGGTGCTCCAAGGTGAATGCCTTAGTAAAAGCATTGGCATTCAGCACCAGTTAAGGGCAGAAATGCATAGTTGAGAGCAGCGGGTTGCCCATTTGCAATCCATAGAACCATCTGATCCAGCTATGGGGGGCCAGTTGGTGTTGGTCAAGAAAGCATTGGAGGAGAAATGGGACCAGCTGGATGCTCTGTCTTTACAACAATACAAGCAGAAGCTTGACAGGGAGGGTAACAAGTCGGGGAGGCTACTTGCCTTGTTACTTCAAAGGGAACATCCTCTGCTGCTAGTTCTGGCACTCCATAAACTGGGGGAAGACTCGGCCTCCACTCAACAGGGAATATTAAGTGAATTCCAGAACCATCTTCAGCCAGTGTATCGTCGGTTGCCTGTTATGTGTGGGGCAACTATCAGGGACTATCTCCCGCAATTGATGGGCGAGCAGAATGAAGCCTTTTTGGGTTTTTTGTTTTGTTTAAAATTCTTTTTATGCAGAGTTTGTAGTTGCAGTTACAATGGGTATCACAGACAAACTTGCGTGTGCAGCGGTTCAACAATTACAGATCATTGCGCAATGTCCGTTGCTCTAACGCGGCCTGATTAATAGTGTCTTCCTGTGGCGCTGCACACTCTACTCTCAAGATAGGCACACAGTGTCGCTTGAACGCAGTCTCAGGATCTTCTCCAGTGTCCATTGGTGGCATCTATTCCGCTCTGGTGAGTACAATAGTGACCGTACAACCAAGGGAGGGAGGAAGGAAGGGGAGTCTGTGGGGAGGAGAGGGGAGGGGGGGAATTTGTGGCGCACGTTCAGGCCCTGCGGGCTGGTGGAGGGTCTCGGTTTGCACAGCGCGGCTGGGGAAGCAGTAAGCCGAACATCTCGTCTATGGCTGGGGTGAGGAGGGGGCGGCCACGTCTGTTGTGTGTGCACTGATGTATTGTTGTAGGGGGCCCCAGATGTCCTTGGGTCTGGATTGAGTGAACATCAAGTGCCCAGAAAGCGGCTAGCTGTTCTTGGCACAGCGCTGCGTCTCTGAGCCACATTGTTTCCTTAGGGGCTTGAGTCCTGCCCCACGTCATAGCAATGTGTCTTTTGGCCAGCAGTAATAGCATCGCACAGAGCCGCCTGTCCTCTGTAGGTATGTTCTTCACATATCCTAACAACGCCGTCTGTGGGGATCTGTCTATGGGTGTGCTCATCATTTTGTCCATTGCATCGAACACATTCCCCCAGTATGCGTGAATCTGCTGGCATTCCCATGCTAAGTGAAGAAAGGTTGCGTCAGGTGACCCACAGTGCTTGCAGCGCGCCTCTGCTACCAATCCTAGTCGCATGAGCCATGCAGGGGTTCTATATGTGCGATGCAGAAAGTTGAAATGTATAAGGCGCAGTCGGTAGTTCGGGGATAGGGCGCGCGCATGCGTGCAGCAATACGTCCACTGTACCTGAGAGATAGGTGTACCAAGCGCAGTTTCCCACTCCTGCCTGGCACGGGTATCACATACTGGGGCCGTTTTTTGCATGTCTGCGTAGAGGCGCAATATTAATTTATAAGGGATGGGTTTTTCAGAAAATTCTCCAGGAACTGAAAGGTGGCTGCCGCCTCGGGAAAGGAAGGGTGGTAAGTGCGCAGCGCAGCTCGTAACTGGAAATATGTCATTCGCTTTAACACTGTGAGTCCCTGGCCCTCCCTGACCTGTTGCATGGCTATAAAGGTGCCATCCGGGTCCACGTCTCCCATTTTTGTAAGTTTCATCGCCCTCAGTCTGGCACAGGGGCCGGGCTCTGCCAGGACAGACAGGCTCGGGTGTTTCAGCAGGGAGACTAGAGGGGCATGCATGATGTCGATTTGGGCCCTTCTTTGCATGGTCTGCCAAGCCCTAACCGTACACCCCACTGTGTCTATCTCTTTCCTGGGTCAGGGACGTGGTTGGTATAAGGTTGCCTGGAGGGGGATCGGATCCACTTGATCATGTTCCGGCGCCGTGAACTGTGTGGGGTAGATCAAGTGGTATGCAAATTGCACCTGGGCGCACCAGTTATACAACTCGAGGTCCGGTGCCCTGAGTCCTCCCTGTTCAAATGGGAGAGTGAGCACCTCCCATGCCACTCTGGGTTGCCTGCCCGCCCAGGCCAGCGTGACCATGTTGGAGCGCAGCCGCCTTCTAAAGCAAGATGTGAGGGGGAGCGGAATGTTAGCAAAGAGATAGAGAAGTTTGGGCAGCACCACCATCTTGGCGATGGCAATCCTCCCGGCCAAAGAGAGGGGCAGTGTGATCCATCTCTTTATGTGCTGTTCCAGCCAGTCTATGAATTTCCCATAATTGGAACGCCACAGTTCATCCGGGTGGCGGCTGATCCATATTCCCAGATATTTCACAGGGTCTCGCGTCCATTGTAGTGGATACTCCGTCTGTGGCTGTGTTGTGGCTTCCGTAAGAGGGAATATCACTGATTTGGACCAGTTGATGACTATCCCGGCAAGGCTTCCAAAGCGCACAAATTCCCGAATCATCAGGTCCAGATTGTCGTTGGGGTTCTTGACAGAGAGTGTCACATCGTCTGCATACACTGACACCAGCACCACATGAGGAGTGAACGCCAGGCCTCTACATGCGTGATGCTGCCGCAACCTGGCCGCCAGCGACTCCATGGCAATGGCGAATAATAAGGGCAACAGGGGGCAACCCTGTCGCGTGCCACAGGAGATCGGGACGGGGCAGTAATTACCCCATTAACCCTGATGCGGGCTGATGCGTAGCAAATAGAGCAGCGAAATTAGATGCAGGCATTTCGGACTAAGACCTATACGTTTAAGCAGGGAGAAGAGGTAAGGCCATTCGAGAGAATCGAACGCCTTTGTGGCGTCCAAGAGGATAGCGGCAGCCTGTAGTTGCGGATCTATCTCCTGCATTGTGGCAAAGAGAGTGCAGAGATTATAGGCAGTGGACCTGCCAGGAACGAACCCGCACTGGTCCGGTCAAAGGACAAGCAGAATGAAGCCTTGGATGCAGTCATCACTCAAGCCTGTGAGTGTTATTAAAGAGTTCCTGCAATACAAAACACCAGGACTTGACAGTTTACCTCCAGAATTTTATTAAAAATATACACATTTGCTAGTAGACAAACTACTAGTGGTCTTCCTTGAGGTTAAGACATTGGGAATGCTGCCGATATCTATGAGGGAGGCTGTAATCGTTATGTTATTCAAACCCGGAAAGGATCCTGCATTGGCAGGGTCATATAGGCCACTGTCCATGATAAATACTGATAATAAGGTACTTGACAAGGTTCTGGCTAACTGAATAAAAAGGGTAATTGGTGCGCTGGTGCATGAAGACCAGTGCGGTTTCATACCGGGCTGCAGTAGAATGTTAAATATACGGAGATTGGCCCAAGTACTCTTTTCCACGTAACAAATGGATATGACGGGAGATTTGATCTCCCATGTCATTGAGAAAGCTTTTGACACTGTCCATTGAGAATACTTGTTTGGATTGTTGCAAGTGATGGGCTTTGGGCCGGAATTTGTAGGATGGGTCCAGCTGCTGTGTACGGTTCCGACAGCTAGGGTACTCCTGGGTGGTTTGGTGTTGGCAGTTTGTCCAATGGAGAGGGGCACCCAGTAGGGATGCCTCCTTCACCTCTATTGTTTGCGCTCTAAATGAAGCCATTAGCAATAGACCTGCTGGAGGCACTATCAGCTTATGGAATCAAAGTGGGGCATACGACTCATGTAGTGTCCATGTATGCAGATGCTACCGTGGTGTATGTTCAGGTACCGCATCTGTCGCTGCCCAAGTTAATACTGAAATGGACAAGTTTGAAGATGTGGCTGGTTTACGAGTGAAGAGGGACAAAACAGTGGTGTTCCCACTGGGTTCATTGGTCAGAATTGGACTGAATAGGCTACCTGATATTAACCTTGGGTGGACAACAGACCAGTTTTGACATTTGGGTATACAGTTAGCACATTCACCAATAAAGCAATATGACCTGAATATGGGCAGAGTGGTGCAGGGGTTGTGCAAATCAGTTGAGGTTTGGGGAAAGATTCTATTCTCTGTGGCAGGTTGCATAGCCCTTGCTTAAATGGTCTTCCTCCCCCGGTGCTTGTATCACTCACAAAATACCCTAAGTGTTCTTCCCCGCTTGCTATTCAAAGAACTAGACTCCTTATTAATCTCTCTGGTTTGGGCAAAATTACAGAAATTATAATTTTGAAGGGCTGGTAAAGAGTCTGGCATCAGTAGATCTATAGCGAAAGAATGAGATTTGAGGTTCAGATGGAACTCTACAGGTAGGTTGGGCTGGGAAAACGTCTAACACAATCAGATCTTCTTGTGTATCAAGGTGGGTGAGTGTGTAATGGATAGTGTTGTCAAGATGAGAATGTTTCTAGTAATTGGCATAGCACTGAGAGTAACAGAATGAATGCTCTGCATAGCACTTGGAGGAACTAAATGAACAATGCGCACAGTACTAAGAGTGGCACAGTGAGTGATGTGAACATTACTGACAGAAACTGGATGGGTTATGCTTCTAGTCTGAGTGGTACATTATTAATGCTGTATTGTATTAAAGTAACTGATATGTTTAAATAAAATTTCGATTTTAAAACTTGAAGAGTGACTTGAGTAACATGTAGAAGTGGATGATTGAATGATGTGCAATTATTGATTGCAACTGAATGAATGATAGACGTGGTACTGAAAGTTAATGAATTAGTGATTTTGAAAGAAATGAAAAGAAATTAAGTCTAAATGAATAAAGTGTAGAGTCTTAAGACTGAGTAAATGTTGTGCATATTGTGGGTGCATAATGGTACCCCAAAATTTAGACACTCCAAAACTTTACCTAAATCGAATCTCCCACTTTTACTGGGTCAGAGATAGTGTTAAACCACAATTTCATCAGGCAATGTGTCCCCGTGTTAAGGCACCTCCGAAAACATAAAAATCAGCAGAGTAATACAATCCATTAAGTAATGAATGGAGTCCACTCAATAACTGAGTTCTAGAACAATGAAAAGTTAAAGGGTTTTATTGCAAAATGTAAAATAAGTGGTACAGAGTCAATATGCCATGAAGGCTTTCAGATGCAGAGTTATACAGAGTATGCCAAAGTCAGAAAATATTCCAGCTCTCGATGAGCAGTAACATCAGGACACAACCGGACAGCATTCCTAGCAGAATAAGCAAGTCTTCTCGCTCACCCCCAAAATTAGGGGTTTTTATATACACAATTCTTGTACATTAAATTAACAGCTCTGCAGACTCATCATGGAGTGAGCAAATATTTCATTTGTTCAGCAAATCAGAGCACATAGAAAATAAACATCCTATTGCCTTAGCACCTAAGCACTAATCCTTTTTATAAATAATTATTCAGCACCCTCTATGCTAATATCATCTGGAGAGGTTCAAACTAAATATGATATGAAACATTGACAGTAAGAATTGCTTCAAGTGAATAGGTCCAGTGAACAAACAGAAGATGTAGTTACAAGTAACAATTTTACATCTGCACCTTGGAAAGTTCAACGAAAGCAAAACAATACAGCAATAAAAATAAACTAAGATGACCTCAGCTTGACTTTGTGCTGTGGAGCCTGTGGGAAGAGGGTATGTGAAGGGGGGGTAAGTATGAGTGAGGGACAGAAATAACGTCCACCTTGTTCAAAAGGGTATCTGTACAGAAATGTGGCATAAATAGAACACATTATTAAATACACTTCTACACATCATGAAAATGTGTTTAAAAAGCAAAAATACTATATCAGTCTATAGATGTAAAATAGTTTCTGAAAATGCATATTACACATCGTTAATAATGCACAAAAGCATGAATCTTTAAAACACTTCTACAGTTTTACTTAGGGTGCTTGACTAAATGCTACAGGCCCGAGTAATTTGATTAAATAAATAGTACTGAAAGCCCCTGAACACATTATATACTAAGGGGTCAATTCCCATGTCGTTCGGAAGGGCTCCGAATCAGATTTGGGTTTGCCGAATCCGATCCGGAACCCTTGTTGCCGATCGAATCATACACACTTCCCAACGACTGAGTACGATGCCTGGAAACCGGTAGGGCTGTCCAAATCGGTTCCGAAAGGACAGGTCGCGTCTTTCGGAGCCGAATCATACAGCCGTATGGACTCGTTTTCCGAGCGAGCGAGTATGACAGATTCGGACAGCCATTCCGATTCGGTTTTTCCAGAACGAATTAGCTGCCTGAATCTGTCTTTGGGGGCCCGTAGCAGGCTCCCCTTCACCCGGGGCCTTCTGAATCGGTCCTGTGGAGGTACCCAAGGGACCCCCCTTTCCAACCATGCACATTGTGGGAGGCACCATGGGGTGCCCACCACAGGGTGCACGGTTTTCCCCAGCCACCCCTTTCTTCAATGGGAGCCTGTATTCTCGTTCGGAACACAGGCTCACATTGAAGTCAATGGGAGTCTGACCGAATCGTATCCGGAAGCATCCAGATACATCCAAATCGCTCAGTCGGACTACCCCGATCCGAGTCGTCTGGAAAACATTCTGGAACCAATTCAGTAGGAATGCTTTGCGAACAAGATCAGAATCGAGCCCCTAGTATTTAGTGTATCAAAAATAAGCACAGTACTGATGGTGACTAAATTAATTATGTGCATTGTAATGAGTGACTGAATGAATGCTGTGTGAAGTATCAAGACCGTGTAAATTATAAATTTATAAGCCAGGTACTGAACATTAAACATAGTACTGTATTTGACTTTTGAATCAGGTAGAGAGTTTCTGAATTAATGATAGGGCTAATATTGAGAGTGAGTGAGCAAATTTTCATTCCACTGTGCTAATAATGGCTGATTTGTTTATTAGCACAGTACATTGAGTGCTAATGAATGTTATTCATGGCACTGGCAGTGACTGACTGAATGATGTGCTCATTGCTGAGGCAGCTTGGTTGTGTCCTGAGTGAGGTTGGGATTCCAGCCGTGGTAACTATAGTTACCCTAATGCAAGGTTATAACAACATATGATAAAGTGAAGGGTAAAATGAGCTTTGTTTACCACTGCACAATGTAATATGCATTCACCAATGAGTAACCATGTTTTTATCTAGTGGTTACTGGTTCTAGTTATAGTCCATCCTTTTGCACTAATCTGAACACTCCATTGTGTAATTTAAACTGAAAACCGACTCTGGTATTAAACAGCCAGAACACGGAAGAAAACAAAGTTTGTTCTTAGCAGTGACCTGACAGCAGGGCATTTATGGGACCTCTGTGTTTGTGTTAGCTCTACCGTGCCACCTGCGTGATTATGAAGGTGGGAGAGTACCAACACCTGTGCCAACCATCCCAGTGATAACATGTAGAAAGTAACTAAGAATAGATACAGAGCCACAAGACTAGTACTGCGGCAACGGCAGCTGAGGACTCAGGCTAAGAACCAGAATCACTAGTGCATGTGCTTCAAATAAACATAACACAGCAATACAAAGACTCACCACAGAAGTGGGTAAGTTTGAAACCTAGCTAGACAGGTGGAAGCCAATCACTGAACATGGACAATGGAACTAAAGGGAAACAAGGCTGCAAACGTTAGGGGGAGAATGGAACTAGGTAAAGACACTAACAGGACCTACATTGAAAGCAAGGTACAGGAAACCTACACGGAATGCAAATATTTAATATACATACTAATAGTGAACTGGGGTCAAAGGAAGAAGGGATATGCTAGGCATTAAGGATTATGGTCTAAAACTCCAAGTTCACTTTCTTTCCATTTCTCTTCGTCAATTCCATTAAAGATATCCGAGGCAAAATCAGATATATTAGCAACCATATCTACTCCAACTCCTTCCTCAACATCCTTCTCAACATCACATGGCAGCCTGGACAAACAATCTCCTATTACATTACTCTTACCGGTTACAAGCTCTACTCTAAAACTTGACATTAACCTAGCAATAGGTGCAGTGGCATTCCACCCTCCTCCTGGAGATAAAATTCCCACCAGCGGTTTATGTTCTTAAAATAAAATTGGAACCGTAGATATAATTCCGGAACTGTTAGATAGCCCAGACACACACTAAAAGTTCCTTTTCTATTACTGCATACCTCCTTTCAGTGTCATTAAAGGTTCTAGACACAAAAGCTACATTCCAGACCTCCTTTCCACAACTTTGCGGCAGTACTTCTCCAATTCCATACATACTAGCATCAACTTAATGATGCATTCTTTGTACATACAAAAGAGTTTCAATGTTTGGACTCCTGCAATCTCATTCCTTATCAGTTCAAAAGCATTTTGCTGTGCTTCTGACTGAGAAAACTCAATATTATTCCTGTTAGGTTGCCGAAGAGGTTCCATTATCATGGCAAAATCTTTAATGAACTTACTGTAGTATTTGCACAACCCCCAAGACAAAAAAGCTTTTCCTTGCTATCAGGAGCTGGTGCTTTGATGGTAGCATCTGCCAAGGATTTGTTTTGGCACAACACCTTCTCTCGACAATGTTTGACCCAAATATTCTACATTACTGCAAAATAATGTACATTTGTTCTCTTTCAGTGCTAACCAATTTTGTTCTAGCACACCACACACCTGCTTTATGTGTTCCATATGCTCCATTTCATTTCTGGAATATATTAGGATATCATCCTGAAGACACTTTACAAAACTGTCCATCCCTTTGAATAAATGGAGCATAGCTCTTTGAAACACAGAAGCCACAGAGGCTAACCCAAATGCCATTCTTTTGGATTGGAACAGCCCCATGCGATGTGAGAAAAGTAGTTAGATGTCTTGAATCTTCTGTTAATTCAGTTTGATGATACGCTGATCATAGATCCATGATAGAAAATATTTTAGTGCCCTCCAGCATGCATACTACCTCATTGATGTTTGGTAGCGAATGGCAATTCTACCACAATATTAGCATTTAACACTCTAAGATCAATGCATAATATCAAACTGTTGCTAGCCTTACGCGCCAACACTATGGGTGACACCCATTCAGATGACTTCCTTTATTGTACCTACTTCCACTACCCCAAGTAATCTCTTTTTTAATGATTATCTTACATTTATAGGTAAATTCTTAACTTTTGTTTAACAGGTTTAGCACCCTCCTTATCTTTGATCCTGTGGGAATAATCTCCCAATTTACCCAATTCAATAGTGAAAACTTTGGGAAATTGCAAGGTTATCCAATTTCTTTCACAAGCATCCATCACCAATAAAACTAGTTATTTGCTTCTAGGATTCAGTATTCTTCCCAATAATTTCCATTGGTCCTTTAATCTCAAGACATTCACATCTTTAGAAGCTACAAACAACTTAATTTGAGCACACCGATTGTTAACAATTATAGTCACATCTACAGATCGCACAATATCCATGGAATAACCATCAAAATTCTCCATAATAAAATCAGAATTCTTCAACTCACCCAAACTACTTACATCTTCAAATTTGTTTAAAAATACTTTTGTGTGATCATGGTCCACGGTGACCCTGAATCTGACATTAACTCCAAATCCTTCCCATGTATTTTGACAGCAAACTTGGGAGGATTTCTCACTTCGCCATCTTCAGATTCTTTAGGACAGACTGACAGAACTACTCCTATTCTAACTTCATAATTTACAACCTGCTCACACTTACAATAACACTTAAGTAATTTCCCTTTGTTTATATACAAGACTTTATTTTTCTGACTAAGGAAATTTTTGTTAACTCCTTACATACAGGTGCAAAATGTCCTACCCAAGCGCTCTTCATACATTCTTTTCCTAATGCAGGACACTGTGGAAAAGAAGCCAAATGATTAGGACTATTACACCTGAAACACACGAACAACTTATCAGTCTTTCTCACTTGTTAAAAATTATGCGAACATCCACACTCAGCACACACTTCTTCACCCTCACCCCTGTTGGTGCTATCATGCACACACATCATCCACTTTTCAGACAGTTCTAAAGCTTTAACCGTAGCTATCACATCCTGTAATGTGGGATCTCCCATCAAGCAAAGCTGGTCTTTTACTTCTGACATGAATGATAATCATCTTGTCAGACATAGTTCCGAAATTATAATTCATGGAGCGACCCCTCAGAGCTGTGAGAAATTCATCAAATGGTTCCCCAACCTTTTGGGCTCCAGTGTAGAATTTAAACTTGTTTAAAGCAATACGAGAATTCGGTTTAAATCTATATTCCATTCTCAATAGTGCCTCCTCAAACACATCACTGTCTCCTTAACCTTCTTTGGGTCTAAATTGTGGTAAAGTCTTGGAAACAAGTTGTCCTTCCAAACCCAAAAAGTGTACTGTAATATTCGTTTTCTGTTCTGGGGACATTCTGTACCGTTCAATTGCCATTAAGTAAGAAAATCTTCTTTCCACTTTGTCCATTGAGTTTGTGGATCACCCTCATGATGAAGGAATTTTGCCAGTAGTTTGAACTGCATCCTCAGGGAATAACAAAAGTAAAAAAAAAATAACAATAACCTATCTTGACCGACAAACTCCTCCTCAACATAGCTGTTATAACGTGAACGAGATGCACCTAACTTTCTAGCTTACCAGAATACACAGTAAGCCCCTTTGCCTCGTTATAAGTTGGGACTCAGTCAGGCATACACCCAAAATGATGCTAACACACATCGCGCACAGTGGGCGTGATGATGTGTGCGTGCAATTGTCAAATGACACCCTGCAGCACACTTTCCTTTGACACAAAATCCAGCAATGAAAAGAAATGGTGCAAGGTATGCCTAGGTCCAAGAGTTCAGCATGCTGCAGAATTCAAACAATACAGTAACTTCCATTGATGATCTTTTGACGAAGTTGAAGAAAATAAATATGGCAAAAGGCTGTCTCACCTGAAAAGATGAAACTGAACCATGATCACAACAGCCATACTAATGCAGTCAAGTCTCAATGAAACCAAGAGCAATTAATCCAGTCCAATACCTTCAAAGTAAAGTAATCCCACAACAAAATACACTGGGTCCCAAAAGGAACTGCACCTCTGCTGCAAGGGGTAGGAAATACTTCTCCAATTGTCCACTCATCACCACTTGTTAAGAATTAGGGTCCAAATTCCGAGCTACAGAGGAAACTTTAATTGTGCAGCTCAGTGCCATTTTCACCTCCAAACTGAACTCCTTACCATAAACTCCCTCATACTTCTACATTCCAGAATTTTTCATAGACGCCTAACTAACATACATATTTATAACATAGCACAAGAGCAACTGGTAATTTATACAACAAAAATATATTTGGGTAGTAAAACAGGAAAGCCCTAGAGATAAGCATGAAGTGCTAACCGTTACCCAGAGCATTAAACTGTGCTTTAAAAAAATCAGAAGACAAGTAAGTAACTGCATTAAATCCTACAGAGGGAGCAGAGACCCAACATGTTGACATGTAGATACACATTCCTACTAAGCCAAACAAGGGGAGTGATGCTAACAGGCCAGACCCAGACATTCCCACCTGAACCCTAAGTCTTGTGTGGTGTTCCCTCTTCTTGTCTCTAGAAGTTTTAATAGCTTTGTCAGTAAAATGCACCCAACAAATTGTTGCATCTGGTTGCATAGTTACAAGTGCTGAGTGAGATTGAAAAAGGTATGTTCATAAAATTGAAGTTGAATGTATGTATCCTTATTTAGCACTGAGACCAATGTAATTGATAATGTAAAGAATGCTGATTGGCCAATTGTTGTCTGTACCGTAAGTGATTAAAGAAACAACTAAATGGTTCAGTAAAAGTGGACTGTCCTGGGAGTTAATGAATAAAAAACATACATGGTATAGAAAATGGCTGATTGAACTCTGGGCCTGATGTATAAAGTCATTTTGTGATCATAAATCCTGCAATTCTAAAAAATTGCCTGTTTGTGGCCACAAAGTAGCTTTTTGGTAAGTCTAAAATCCATTTTGTGTGTCAGAAGAGCATTTATGACTCACAAAATGGGTTTTGCAATCCATTCTGAATTGCAACTACGAAGTGGTATGAAAGAGGGGTCCCCTTTAACTGCAAGATGCCAAGGTAAATACAAATTGTTTGTAAATACAATTGAAGTTCCAAATCATTGATCAGTGACCAACACCTCAAAGGAGGTGGTTACAGATATGAAAAGGGTAAGGTGTCCCCTGGGCACTCCTTCACTTTTGTGAATTGTATCAGCAGTCTCAACAGGAGCACTCAGTGGTACTAAGGTCCTCTGCCTGCTTCCACCGATGTTTTCCCAAACTGGAAACTTTTTTTAAAGGCAGTACCGGTTTCTATAATAAATTCAGGCTGCTTTTAAAAATATATATTGTCCCTTTTGGAATGCAAATACAGGGGCAGACCTGTTGTGCCTTCCAGGCTTCCATCCTTGAATTGGCAGAAAATCACAGGGGATCACAAATTGCAGTCTGCCTAATTACTATTCATTAGGCAGGTCAATTTGCTACCCTCTGCGAATGGACACTTTTTGATGCAACCTTTTGGCACATAGGTCACGTAAGAAATTGCATCCCCATTCTCAGACCAGTAGCTGTGCAAACTGCACTTCCTGGTTTGCGACTGGGAATGATAGATCTGGCCTTCAGTGCATAGTAATGACTACAGTTGAATGAATATTCTTCTGAGAAATGGTATATTTGGATATGAATAGTAAAGAAAATACCTGAGTCATGGAATCGGACTGAAAGTAATTGAACGAATGGTGTGCAATCTCATAAGTGTGACTTCATGACAGTAATATTGTGAGTTGCTTAATGACTTCACCACCTAGTAATTACAAGTACTAAATGATCAATGTACATGGCGAGATGGAGTTACTTAAAGAATCTGAATGAGCAATGTGCGGAGGTTTGAGAGTGGATGAATGAATTATGTGCCAGTGAGCGGCCAAGTGAATGATGCCCATAGCAATAAGTGTCAGAATGAATGAAGTACAGAGTAATAAGAGTGACTACATGAATGATATGCATAGTACTAAGGTAAAATGATATGCAAAGCACTGAAATTAACTGAAGATTCAATGCACGTATTGTAATGTAATTTGTTGTTTTGTAAAGCTCTGCATTCGTCCATTGACATAATGACACTTGAGACTGTGCCGAGATCTGAAGGTTTATTATGTATTGAACCATGTTTTCCAGCATTTCTAAATGTGAGTGGGTGCAGTTCTTTTTTTTTTCTTCATGAAACTTTATTCATTTTTAATAATGAAAAGCAATACAGAGGAAATGAGGAGGGAGAAAAAAGATTCGAAATCTGACACCCAACAGTTGCATGATGTGTACATTAATGTGATACATACAATTGTTGACGTTAAGTACATGAAATAACAACAGGCATAAGTCCAGTACTCAGGATGTAACACAACATTTGGCGCCGGGCCATGGGCAGAAAATAGATTCTTGATGAATCTGGGCTGACAAACTGCTCCATAACTTGATTGCCACTACTAAAAAAACTTGTCCGCTAACTTAGGACTTTTTAAAAGATGCCAGTCTGCCAGATCGCAAGTTACTTGAAGGATAATCATTCCTGAGACATGCAAACAATATTGTTTGGTCTCCTTCTGTAAACTGATCTATGGACCAGTGCCTAATTTGTAAAATAATAAGTGCAGTGGCTCAAAGTTTTTCTTGAAAGCCCACGACCAGCGCTGCAGAATGTATGCGGTTAACGAATGCCAAGGCTGTTTAGTCTTGATTCCAACTCATGTCTCTTTAGTCCACTACTCTACACTTCCTGCACCTTTATTTCACTCTTGCAAGTTATTTTGAAAATCTCTACTCACTCTCTTTGTCACTGTTTTTTCTTCATCCTCTTCCTCCTTTTTTTCCCCTTGTGTGCCTTTCACTCTTGTCTAATGATTGAAAATAAGTGCTGCCCCCAAAAAATAAGTGCCTGTTGGCCCCACCTGCTCAAATTAAGCCCTGTGTACCACTCATAAAGATGTAAATGTAATTCGCTCTGCTCCTGGCAACCAGTGTAGAAATGCTAACATGATATTAACATGACCAAATTTGGTCAGTACATTTGTGCTTCAACAGGAAGCATGTCTACGGCTAAAACAACATGATGGAAGTGTGGAAGTGAAACCCTGTACCCCAATAAATTAGAACTGTACCCCAATAATCATAACCCACATTTTAACACAGGAAGGTCCACTCAGGTTGATCTTGCTTAAAAGATCACCTTACCAAACATCAGTTTAGCAGAGTATCATGAATAAGAAATTAAGACCACTCAATAATTGAATTATAGATCTGGGGAAAAGTTAAAGGGTTTTACTACAGAAATCTCAAAATTAGGTGGTACAGAATGAATGATTTCCATAAAGGCTCAAATGCAGAATTATACAGAGTAGCAAAAATCAGAAATAAGTCTAGGTCTGAAATGAGCAGCAAAATCAATAGAAGGTCAAACAGCATCTCTAATACAAAGGAAAAGTCTCCTAAGAATCAATCTGGCTCATCTCCAAAATCAAGGGATTCCTAGACACAATTCTTGCCTTGAAAATTATCTTAAACCACAGATTCAACATGGTATAATTCCATGTGCCAATTCTTTGGCAAATCAGAAAAATCCATGTCAACAACATAATATGTTAGTACTATCCCCGTTTTTAACAAAGCATCCTGTTTTCCACATCACTGTCACCTAGAAATGTTTCTAACACAATATGCAACATTAAACAAATGCTATTCACGAATGAATGAATAAGTCTGGACAGAGCTACGGAAGCACAGCGAAAGGACCTTGGGAATATGTTACAGTCAGGAGCATCAGAAAGTTAATTCAGAACTCAACAGAAAAATTACATCAACTTGTATTCGTTCTGCAGAGCTGTGGGGAGAGAAGATACTCACCAAAACCCGATGGTAGGGGCTGAATGCAGGAGTGAAAACAGATGACAGTAGCATTCATTTTATCCAATATAGAGCTTTTTTTAATCAAAATGTGGTACAACTAAATTCTGCTAATAAACAAACTTCATTACCTCATATTAAACTTGTTTTAACTGCAATCATATTAATTCATAATTTACGACTTGGATCCAACATAGAAATCATGAATACTCAATATTAGTTGTCACACAAAAATATGAACTTTAAAAACTCTAACAGAAGGAATGCTTGAATTCATTTCAGCCTGGCTATCACTTGGGGCCGCATTCCAGATTATCTATTTTCGCCCACTGTGATACTCCAAGCAGAAGCCCACCTGCTGTAAATCAGTCATAGTGATAGGAAAAGCCTGAAAAGCCTAAAAAGCCAAACCGGTTCCCCTCCAGATGGGACCACCACCAACATCCGACCAATTTAGGTCTAATCAGTGAGGTATAGCATGCAAGAAATGGCCTTTACAATGCGGGTTGAGCCATGCGTGTCGCTTTCCCCAAACGTAACCATGCTTGCCTGAACTACGCATCTGCCTTAACCATGCATATGCATGGTTAAGGCAGATAGCGCTCTAGTGTCCGGATGGGCGGGGAACGAAGAGGAAGCATCAGAACAGGAAGCTCCGGACACGGACAGGTAAGTGGGACTGGGGCCGGATTTGGGGGGGGGCGGGCATGGTTTAGGGCTCAGGGCGAGGTGGTCGGGGTAGTTCTTGGAAGGGGGCAGGGTTTTAGGGCTCAGGGCAGGGGGTGGGGGTGGGGGTTGTTTTAAGGACTGGGGCTAGGTTTTGGGGGGAGTTTTTAGGGGTGAGGGTCAGATCTAGAGCTCAGGGCGTGGGGTCACAGTTGTTTTTATAAAGGGGGCAGGGTTTTAGGCCTCAGGGTGGGGGAAGGGATAGGGGTAGTTTTAAGGGTAGCGCAGGAATAAGTTTTAGGGCTCAGAGTGGGGGGGGCTTGAATCGGGGTAGTTTTTTGGTAGGGACAAGGTTTTAGGCCTCAGGTGGCGGGAGGGGAAGGGTAGTTTTAAGGGCAGGCGGGTAGGTTTTAGGGCTCAGGGTGGGGGGGTGAGGTGGGGGATAATATTTTATGGCTTAGGGTGTGGAGGGGGGGTCGGGGTAGTGGTGATCTTTACTACGCATAACCCTTTACAATCTTGCCTTTATAACGAAATAGCGTGGTAAAAGCATGCATGGGAAAGGAATGCATGGTTAAGACACATTTGTGGTTGGGTCCGTGTTGTAGAGGCAAGCCTGGTTCAGCCATAAGTGCCTCTGTCATACAACCATAGCATGCACCAGCATCCTGCATCTGTTAATACTAGTGCCCAAATCAATGATAGTCATATTAGCGAGAGTAACTGAATGAGTGGTGTGCATGGTTCTCGTACTGACTAAATAAATGTGCATGTATTGTCAAACATTTTGAGGTAAAACACAGCTCTATATTATAGGGGAAATATACAATTTACTTCAAAAACCTATTATTCTAAGTGACTCCATGAGCAGTAACCAATTGTAACACTGATTTTTAGGTCCGGTCTAGAGACATATGTGTTCGAAAACAATCGTAATAATAATAATATAATATAATCTATGGAGAGGGTCAGTCATTCCACTTCAGCCATTGACTATTCTCATTGTGAATGATGACTTTTTGCTCTTGCACATGTAGTCATCTACCTATAAAGAAGTCTACTTCAGTGCTTGGCATAGTAGGCCAATCTCTTCTTTCACTTTTGCTTTAATTTTTTATTTATTTTTCAGATGGGTCATTTTTCACTTTGTTTAAAAACATATGCACTCCACGTTTAGACATTTTTCCTTTTAATTTTTTATTACCTTTACACTTTTGATGTCTATTTCTTGTTTTTTTAAAATGCTAGCTTGCCAAGGCCACAACTATTGGCTTTCCACTGCTTATTTAAAATGTAAGGGAGAACAAACTGGAGAGAGAAAATAATATCACATATCATCCAATTCCCCTTTGGACAACATCAGATTCCTCCTGAACAGAGGAGACTCAGCCGCCCTGATCCTCCTTGACCTCTCAGCGGCTTTCAACACTGTCTCACACCACACCCTGATCAAGAGACTCCACCAAATCGGCATCGAAGACAATGTCCTCAAATGGTTTGCATCCTTTCTCTCTGGTAGAACTCAGAGGGTCCACCTCCCTCCCTTCACCTCGGAGGCAAAGAACATCATCTGCAGTGTCACTCAAGGCTCATCCCTCAGCCACACCCTTTTCAACACCCACATGACCCCCTTGGCCAAGATCATCAGAAACCACTGACTGAACATCATCTCATACGCGGATGACACCTAGCTCATTCTCTCACTTTCTGAAGACCCCTTCACCACGAAGGCCAACTTTTAACTCTGCATGACCAGCGTCACAATCTTGATGCAAGACAACTGCCTCAGACTCAAAGCAAACAAGACAGAAGTTCTGATCTTCGGGAACACCGCCTCGCCGTGGGACGACTCCTGCTGGCATCATCCTGAACAGCAAACTCACCATGAGGAGCCAGATCAACCCAGTCTCCTCTTCTTTTTTTCCTCACGCTCCGTATGCTTCGCAAGATCTTCAAGTGGCTCTCTGTCTCAACAAGAGGAACCGTCACTCAAGCCCTAATCACCAGCCGCTTGGACTATGGCAACACTCTTTACACCAGAATCACATCACGCTTCTTGAAGAGTATCCAGACCATCATGAACTCCACAGCCTGACTCATCCTCGACCTCCCCAAACAGACCCACATCACCCCCCCCCCCACCTGAAGAAACCCCACTGGCTCCCCGTACACAAGAGATGCCAATTCAAGGTTCAGGTGCACGCCTACAAAGCCCTCACAACCAAGGACCAGTGCACATCAACCACCAACTAAGCTTCCACAAACCCTTTTGACTCCTGCGCTCCGCCTCCCTCTCCCTCGCTACCACCCCCAGCACACGCCGAAGCAACAGTGAAGGCCGATCCTCCTCCTACATAGCCTCCCTACCCTCCTGAGGCCCTCTCCCTCCCTCCAGGAATTCAGAAAGGGACTCAAGACCTGGCACTTCGACTGAAGTCCCCTTGCTTCCTGGTCCTAGCACCTGGACACCCTCACGGGTGATTAGCGCACTCTATTAATCCTGATTGATTGACTGAGTAATTCCTTCAAGATCACAATATTAGTCAGAAATTATTTTGAAAGGGTATAAAAAGTTGTTTTGACAGTCTATGCCATAAGCAAAAAAAGGTGCTTTTTATTTATTTCTTTGTATCAGTCTATTTCTTGAGCTAGGTATATTCATTGGATAAGAGGATCCCGATCCATGAACAATGATAATTAAGCAGATTATAATGTGTAATAAGAGCACCTGATGTTCATTACAAAAACAATGAAATCATACTGTACAGAATAGATAGATAGATAGATAGATAGATAGATAGATAGATAGATAGATAGATAGATAGATAGATAGATAGATAGATAGATAGATAGATAGATAGATAGATAGATAGATAGATGGATGGATAGATAGATATGAGACTTTTCTATAGGATGCATTATAAGATCTAGGGGATGCTGCTGTATTTTTTAATTTGGCTTAAATGCTTCGATTGTCCTATGCAATATAGCATTTTCTATGTAATATATGTGACCAGAGGTATGCCACTCATTTATAGAGATTCCATTGTCTATTGAATTAATGCAAAAACATGCAACAAAACAAGCACTGGCAAAGTCAATAGGGCTTGCCTCGTTGGCCTATTGGCATTGCCAATGCTTTTTACCAATGATGTCTACAGGTGCATTGAAGCATGATAACATAAGTGCATGCTTGCATCATCACACATAAATGCCTAAGGAATAATGCAGGTGCCATTTTCTTTATTTTTTTATTTACCAATCCCATTGTGCAGATGCCAGCTAGATCAATAAATAACATTTTTTAAAAACATTTTATTTGTGCTAAAGTGTTTTGGGGATAAGAGTGCTGCCTGGCTGCAAAAGACACCTGCCAGGCCATCTAAAACTCTTAAAATGAAAATTATATAGTTAAAGGACCACACAGCAACGGAGGAGCAGATGTGGGGCAGGAGAGGAGGAAGCAATGGGGGGCATTTGAGGGGGTGTCCTGCACATGACAGAGTGCAGGACACATGCACTCTCATAGAGTGCTTATTGAAATAGAAACAAAATAGTTCCCTCAATGTGTGCAGTGGGAGGACAGAAGTCAGCCAAAAAGGATGCTAAGGAGGCTATGTTCCAGGGGAGGGACAAACACAAGAGGAGGAAGGCAGGCCATCAAATAAGAAGCAAGCAAATGAGAGTGGCAATGAAACCATAATGAGAGGAATCCAAGCCATCTGTTTTTGGTCTGGTCCACAGCAGTCCTTTCAAAAACAGACAGCTCAAATCGGTCTGTAGGCAAGACGTAATAAGCAGCCGCAGCCTGTGCAGGTAAGAGAGGTGGGGCCGGGTTGGGGGGGGGCGATTCGACAGACAACCACAAGGGAAAATTAAATAAATAATTAATTTTTAGAAAACCATAATCCAAAGCCACAGGAATCTTCTGAATTGAGGTTAGAGGTTACAGAAATAAATGCTGTACAAACCAGTTTTCCACACAGTGATGAGGAACCCCAGCAAGCAATGAAACGTGTAATATCATGGAATATAGCAGGGCTGAATTATTTTTTATAGATCCTAGTTGGCAAGATTACATGAACCAATTTGACTTTTGCCTACTGCAAGAAACTTGGGGGCTCATTACGATGGCGGTCGGAGGCACCACCGCGGAGCTGGCGGTGGCGGAAAATGCAATTTTCCGCACGCCAGCAGCGGTCCTCACGGCCGCCATATTACAATGGGCAAACATAGCCCATTTCCCATCTTCCGCGGTGCGACGTGAACCGCCATAAAAATGAGCATGCCACCGCAGCGGTGGGGAGCCAATCGAGACCCACCGCCGTGCGGAATGACGTCCCGACCGCGGTACAAATCAGGATGCCCCAAACAGCCACTCACACCGCTGCGGAGAAACCACCCAACCAGAGACTACGGAAGCACGACAGCGGAGCGCGAAACTAGACTCCCGGTCCCCTCCACCCGGTCCCGACCGCAATGGATCCAGCTCTACATGCTTTCCGGTGCTGTACCTGCTCCACCACCAGCAAATAATGGCCCGTCGCAGACAACGCCGCAGGTACGCAATCACACAACTCCGCACACAACTACAACACAGAACTTCTGAGCTGACATACGGTTCCTGTCCACATCAGACACACTGGTGGGGACAGGAACACATCCCCAAGTGTACCCACACATGTCCTACCTGTCACTAAATCACCCCTCCGCATCCAGGTCACCCACCAACCGCAAAATCAATGCAATGTCCCGGTCACATCACCGCAGCGGTGAAGATGCGGGAAAACATGCGCACAATGTAGTAGGCAGGGCCAGAGCCAGGCATGGGTAGTCCACAAAGATCATAGGGCCACACCTCCACCCTCCACACACTAGGCCCCCCCACACATTAGGGGACATGCTGTGTGCTCCTACTGTGCACCCCCCTGCACAATAACCAGCCAGGTGAACCCAGACCCTGCACCACACACACCAAACAACCAGGGAGACAGTCTTAGCAGGTGGGGCTGAAGAGGAACACACAGCACAGAAGCACAGGGGCAGGGCAAACCTCCTCCCCACACACACACTCCACTCATGTCAAGCAAACTGAGTCCAATCACAAAATGAACACTCACACTGAATATGAACAGTACCCTAACTGTACACAATGCTTGTCAAGCCACCCAGACACACCCCACACTGACACACAGCCATATACACAAACCAGATGGCAGCAGCAATGGAGGACAAGAAATGGGCATGACAAAAGTGAGGTGGACAGTGATGGGAACACAAGGAGCCAGCCACAAAGCATCTGTACATCACATGCAAGAGAAGGAACAGATCACAACACCCTTAGGCCAACCAATAACACATGGCTGGCACAGTGAGTGAAATCAAACCACAGTGATATCTGTGCAACAACTCAGGGAGACAGCAATGCAAGCCATGCATAGGCACAGGGATGATAGGAAGTGTCTGAAGTCTAATAGTGATCAGCCACACATCTGTACCTACTTACTTGACATGTGTATGTCATCAGCACAACACACAGGGCCCAGTGACACACTCCATGACTGCCAACCACAACTTCGACCCTACACACATACCCTTCCTCCACCCACCTCACACCTGCACCACTCAACACTAGTGTCAAACACACAGAATGGTGCAAATAATGTCCTGTGAATACACTGACAAAGAATCACACTCCCTGGGGTGCATCCACAAACATCACACACACTCAGGGATGCCTGAAGCAATGCTGGCAAAAATACAATAGCCAAACACAAACTTCACAAACAACAGACACAGAAGTACAACAAGCCCAGACATGTGCAGACAAACAGAGGAAAGGCAATGGGATCACAGACAGAACAGGAGTACACAACACCATCACTCAGGACCAATGCAGAGACACCATACCCCAGCACAGACAAGAAGTGCATCATCTCAAAACAATCATGGACACAAACTGGGAGCAATGGTCCAATAAGAAAAGACAGACAGACATACAACACCACCCATCAAGTCAACATGGTGCAATAGTGTACCACATGCATGCACATGCACAATACTGACAAGTGACAGGTCAAATATGAGAGGAGAAAACACCAAGGTGCACTTAAAACAAGCTCAGGAACAAGAATACTCCGAAGTGCATGTGACAGACACACAAGTAATGCACACTACACTTGCAACACACATCTGAATGTATCACAATGCACAAACAACTCACACACAATGACATGCAAAGAGAACATCACACACAGAGCATCTGTCAGCTGAAATAGACAACACAGGCCAAACACTGCACACATTCACAGAAACACACAACAGATGCACATGCCAATCCTTCACATTGCAAACACAGCTGTACATCAGGGGCTGCACACCAGGCAATTACAAGGCAACATAGACTCACAGCACTGCATGCACAACAAGCAGTGTGTGCACACCAACCAAACCAGTAGCACACATATCTGAGTGCCACAACATGAACCCCCACAACACAAATCACCACAGCACACAGACAACATCACACTCAGGAAGGGTAGCAGTACCACAGCAAACACACATACAGCTTACCCATCACCCACAGATGCACAAGTCTGGGACACCCAGGTGCAAACAACATGACCAGAGGACTGTGCAGCACAAACAGTTGCAATGCACATGACCAACCATGACTGCAAAGCAGTACAAGAAAATCACACATAACCAATTGGGAAACTGTCCTAAGTGGCACATTGGTCCTGTGCACAGTTCAGCACCACAAAGCATAGTGTAACAAATGAAGTGGTGGGAGGGACACACACTGGCAACCCAAGGGGATAGCTGACATGAGAGTGAAGTGGTGTGCACGTCAGTAGTGGACATGGCAGGAGTGCACCATACACAAATAGATGGAGTGCCCACTCACAATGGGTAGTTAACATAAACACAGATAGGGGATGGAACAACTCCACATCCCACATGCCATACTGCAGCAACAAATTGCTCAAGTGACAGCAATGCAGGAGAAAACACAACCACAATGTCAGTGTGGCTGAGCAGGTCTGCACAGTGAGCACAAACAGTATCTAGACACATGGCTGATCAACAAAACACAACACTGACTTGCCAGTCACACACTCTGCACACTCACAATTGGCAACAACAACAAGTAGGTGTCCCCCAGAAGTGCAAGGACACACCAACACACTGCACAGTGCACAACCTACAACTCCCACATGTGCACCCAATCACAAGCACAGGGCTGGCCAATCCAACCAACAGGCACTCAAATCCAGGTTGACACATGTGTGCAGTTGCCATCGCTGGGGCACACACACATCAACACTACTGACAAAGTCACCCCTTCACACTGCATACTTCATGACCACCCAAGTGCACACATTGTAATTCACACATGTGACTAGGATGACTGGCCATCACAAGATGACCATACACCAACACTGCTGTTCACACATCAAGAAAGACCACACAGACATGATGGACCCTGGCCAGCCTGCCTGCAATCCTGTGGATAGAATCCCACTCTGTGCTGGCAGTGCATCCAAACATGACATGTGTAAAATTTAGCTAACATCACCATAGATTGATCATGATAACAGTAGTTCATCGCAAACAACCATCATTGCACCCCCAAGCCTCAGAGTCAAGAAGAACTGAAGTGCCTGTCACCACTGCAAAACCCAGAAAAAGTGAAATCAGCCATTGGCAATGTGAAAGTGGCATACAGAGCATGTTTCACATCAAAGCATAGCCACACATACAACCCTTTATTTAGCAAGGACACTGACAAAGCAGACAACTGGAGTAACTGTCTTTATTCACATATGACACAGATAGGCATCAAAAGTAGACAAGAGCAAGACCAGTGGCCAGTCCAAAGTGCAGAGTAGGTACATGAGAACCTGCACAGGGAATGGGCAAACACAGTGATGAACAGCAAGGCCAGTGGCCAGTCCAAAGTGCAGAGTAGGTACATGAGAACCTGCACAGGGAATGGGCAAACACAGTGATGAACAGCAAGGCCAGTGGACAGTCCAAAGTGAAAAGTAGGCACATGTGTGCATGAGAACCTGCACAGGGAATGGGCAAACACAGTGATGAACAGCAAGGCCAGTGGCCAGTCCAATGTGCAGAGTAGGTACATGAGAACCTGCACAGTGAATGGGCAAACACAGTGATGAACAGCAAGGCCAGTGGCCAGTCCAAAGTGCAGAGTAGGTACATGAGATCCTGCACAGGGAATGGGCAAACACAGTGATGAACAGCAAGGCCAGTGGCCAGTCCAAAGTGCAGAGTAGGTACATGAGATCCTGCACAGGGAATGGACAAACACAGTGATGAACAGCAAGGCCAGTGGCCAGTCCAAAGTGAAAAGTAGGCACATGTGTGCATGAGAACCTGCACAGGGAATGGGCAAACACAGTGATGAACAGCAAGGCCAGTGGCCAGTCCAAAGTGCAGAGTAGGTACATGAGAACCTGCACAGGGAATGGGCAAACACAGTGATGAACAGCAAGGCCATTGGCCAGTCCAAAGTGCAGAGTAGGTACATGAGATCCTGCACAGGGAATGGGCAAACACAGTGATGAACAGCAAGGCCAGTGGCCAGTCCAAAGTGAAAAGTAGGCACGTGTGCATGAGAACCTGCACAGGGAATGGGCAAATACAGTGATGAACAGCAAGGCCAGTGGCCAGTTCAAAGGGCAGAGTAGGTACATGAGAACCTGCACAGGGAATGGGCAAACACAGTGATGAACAGCAAGGCCAGTGGCCAGTCCAAAGTGCAGAGTAGGTACATGAGATCCTGCACAGGGAATGGGCAAACACAGTGATGAACAGCAAGGCCATTGGCCAGTCCAAATTGCAGAGTAGGTACATGAGAACCTGCACAGGGAATGGGCAAACACAGTGATGAACAGCAAGGCCAGTGGCCAGTCCAAAGTGCAGAGTAGGTACATGAGATCCTGCACAGGGAATGGGCAAACACAGTGATGAACAGCAAGGCCAGTGGCCAGTCCAAAGTGCAGAGTAGGTACATGAGATCCTGCACATGGAATGGGCAAACACAGTGATGAACAGCAAGGCCAGTGGCCAGTCCAAAGTGAAAAGTAGGCGCATGTGTGCATGAGAACCTGCACAGGGAATGGGCAAACACAGTGATGAACAGCAAGGCCAGTGGCCAGTCCAAAGTGCAGAGTAGGTACATGAGAACCTGCACAGAGAATGGGCAAACACAGTGATGAACAGCAAGGCCAGTGGCCATCCCAAAGTGCAGAGTAGGTACATGAGATCCTGCACAGGGAATGGGCAAACACAGTGATGAACAGCAAGGCCAGTGGCCAGTCCAAAGTGCAGAGTAGGTACATGAGATCCTGCACAGGGAATGGGCAAACACAGTGATGAACAGCAAGGCCAGTGGCCAGTCCAAAGTGAAAAGTAGGCACAAGTGTGCATGAGAACCTGCACAGGGAATAGGCAAACACAGTGATGAACAGCAAGGCCAGTGGCCAGTCCAAAGTGTAGAGTAGGTACATGAGAACCTGCACAGGGAATGGGCAAACACAGTGATGAACAGCAAGGCCAGTGGCCAGTCCAAAGTGCAGAGTAGGTACATGAGATCCTGCACAGGGAATGGGCAAACACAGTGATGAACAGCAAGGCCAGTGGCCAGTCCAAAGTGCAGAATAGGTACATGAGATCCTGCACAGGGAATGGGCAAACACAGTGATGAACAGCAAGGCCAGTGGCCAGTCCAAAGTGCAGAGTAGGTACATGAGAACCTGCACAGGGAATGGGCAAACACAGTGATGAACAGCAATGCCAGTGGCCAGTCCAAAGTGAAAAGTAGGCACATGTGTGCATGAGAACCTGCACAGGGAAGGGATGAGACTGTACACTGCCATGGTCAGCAACACAGTTAGGGGGATAACAATGGGCAGTCCAGGCACCGCTGTGGGAGAGACAGGTGTGTGAGGGGGACTTTGGCTCAGACTTGGCTGTCAGTCTGACTGGGAGGTGGCTGAGTGTCCGGGCCAGTTGGAGGACTGGACCTGGGAGAGAGAGGACCAGCTAAGGTAGAGGCATCAGTGGCTTCGTGAGCCGGAGGGCTGCTTGGACCGGGTGGCAGCGTGGCACGTGGAGGCGGAGACATGGTACCGTGAGACACAGTGTGGGTGGGAGAATGTGGAGGGGTGCCTTTCCACTTCTTGGGGATGCGATATGGAGGTTTGGTCTTGGTAGGAGTGAGAGGTGGGGCGAACACAACAGGCACACTCTCCACCACAGCTGTATCAGGTGCAGCCGGTGGCCCTCCTTCTGGGGACCTGCTGGATCCAGCAGTATGCTTGGCCTGCCCTTGCCTTTTCCCTCCATCCCCTGTTGACCATGTGATCCCCCTACAGTGCCCTCCTTTCCCTGCTTCACAGGGCTGTGGATGGGAGTTGAGGTTGTGGGTGAATCTGCCTTAGAGCTCTTTTTATGTGGACTCTTAGCAGGCACCACCTTCTCAGCAGGCACGGCAACTGTCTGCTTTACTTTGGGAGCCGTTTTGGGGACGGGAGTGTCCTTGGATGGGGATGCCTTTGAGGCATGTGAGCCTGAGGCCTGCTTTTTGGATTGATGCCCCTGAGTGTCACCTGAAGGGCCTTTGCCTTTGCGCTCTGTGGTGACTTTGGTTTGTTTGGGGGATGGTGTCTGCGCTCTGGGCCGCTTGGGGTGCTGCTGTTGTGTGCTGCGTGTGCTGTATCTTGAGCCTGAGGTCTGTGGTGTGTGGTCACTCTCGTCAGAAGTTGCCACTGGCAGGGGGGTGGCCAAAGGGACTGGAGCTGGACTCTGAGCCTGTGACAGCTGAATGGCAGCCGTCACTGTGGAGGACAAGGACTGGACAGTCCGGTGTAGCCCACCCACGTCTGAATGAATGCCCTCCATGAAGGCAACTACCTGTGCCAACTTTTTGTCATGGTCTAGGAAGGCATTGAGGAGAGTTGTCTGACCCACACACAGCTGGCACAAAAGGTCCACAGCCTCAACCCTGAGGGCAGCAGGGGGGACAGGGGCAGGGGCAGCTGTGCCTGGGGTGAAGGACACTCTTCCCTTCTTACTGGTACAAGCACTTGCAGCACCAGTGGAAGTAGTTAGGAGGGAGAACACTGGACGATGTGTGGTGGAAGAGGAGGCAGACTCCCCACTCCCTGGGCCCGCCAACATAGATGTGTCACCGCTGGCGTCAGATGACGTTGAGGTTGGTGTCTCTGGCTGTGATTCCTCAAGCAGACTCCTGTCCCCCTCCGAGGCGCTGGTCACATCAGTGTCAGTGTGCTCGTGGGTAGCAGTCGTGCTTGATGCCTCACCACTGGTGTCCGTCCCCTGTCCATCTGTGCCCACGGTAGATGCTGCAAGAGACAGAGATGTAGTGTCAGTTCAGTGGCACTAACACAAACATCATATGCAAGTAAAGCACTAAACAAGATGATGATATCCCCATGTCGCACACCACCCTGTGCAGTAACATTGTGCAACATCAATTCCAAACTCGGATTTTGCGTGTTGTCATGCAAACTTGGCATAAGTGACCCATGTGATGACCACACAGCCAAATAGACTGCCCGTGGCTCCGTGTAACCAGACATACAGATCCCTCTGAGCATACCCAGGGCCCTGAGGGAGGAAAAGATGTACCTCCCAACATTTTGCCACAGTCACATCTGGAGGCAGCAGAAGGGGACAACACAGATGCAGACTCCTAAATATCAGTCCACAATGGCCATGAGCTCATGCCATCCACCATGTCGTACTTTGGGGCACAACTACAGTTGCACATTGGTGTCAGATGTGTAGTCCTCACAATACCGATGTCAGGCAATGCACACATTGATGTTAGCACACTCAGATGAGGCACAATGCCGTTCCCTTCCATGGGATGTCCCTGACTTCCCCAATGCAGACGATGCCAGAAGGCCACAACTCAGAATGCAATGTCAAGGGCCATTACTTCAAGGACATGAGAAAGTACAGGTAGGGAAAATGCATGACAGCTGCACCCAACACAGAGGCCACTTACAGGCCATTGCATCACACTAGCAACATCACAGAGCTCAGCACTGGCTCAGGCTTGGAACACATGCAGTCACTCACAACCAAAGTCACCCTTCCCAGAATACTCACCCCCCAGCTTGCTGCTGATGCTCCTTCAAACGTGCATCCAGCTCAGGCTGTGTCACAGCTAAGATGCGGGCCATTAGTGGTGTCATGCTCCTGCTGAAATATCAGTGACACTGGGTTATGTACCACTACCTCTCAGTTTAGGAGCATGATACTAAATCAGCACTACTTCACAGACATGTCGAGCAGAGACAATACAGCATCTCACTTAGTACATAAGCATGGGAGAATCATACAAAAACTGCATGCAGGTATGAGGGTGGACACAGCACCTGCCCATCTCATACACATGCAGGATGCCAGCACAGAAAGCTATGTGTAGGTGGCCTACATCTGCTATCCAGTTTGTGGGTGAGCAAGACATACATTACATTGGAAAATATGTTTCGGGGCAGACTCACTGTGTCCAACACTGCTCAGCCCTCAATGTACTTGCCCTGTGAATGGCTCACTGTGCCATGGAGGTCACATTTAGGGACATGATCTTACAATCTCACACCCTTCTCACAAGGTCTGTCGTGTGTGATCTACAGGGCTGAGATAGCTCTTTGATGGATAGTCTAGGAGAAAACCCATATGTTTCACTCTGTACATTCAGTGATGTGTCCTTGTCAGATTGGGCAGTGGCTGTGCAGGACAGGTGGGCTCACACTGAGGTCCAACGTGGGGCTTCGAAAATGTCACATGCAGGGACAATGTGAGAGTGTAAACAGTGCCTACACATGCGAGTCAGTACACATGCTGATGAAAATGGGAGGGCACTGTACAAAAGTACAACATTCTGCTGTGTCATATGTGAATTACCACCAGGAGTGTCACCCTCCGGCATTTATGTCCTGTGCATAGTGCTGACCCATACATGGTGGCACATTTGAGTCAGACACACTTCCATCAGTACCCTCTGGACGTATACCCTTGGTAATGTCACAGATGAGCCTGTGAAGAACATCATGGACCCAGACATCCATTCACACAGGCAATTTCAGTCATGACTCCCGCTTAACCAACTTGTTGTGTCACTGTATGGCAGAAGAAACAATTCATGTCCCTCCCATTCTGATGTGCAGCCAGGGAAACGTGAAAAATAGGCTACACACCCCTTTCCCCTGGAGTCAGCATGCTAGGCAGTGTATGACACAACCCCACACTCTCAGGCACATACTGCAGCAGATCAACTCCATGTGTGCACTCCCTTCACTCTCACTTCCACTCTGAAACACTTACCATGACATCTGGAGCACCATATAGCCTCTCATACTGTGTGAGCACCTCGTCCACCATGACCTCCAGCTCCTCGGTGGTGAAGGGACGGGCCCTGATCTTGTCAGTCCTCGCCATCACTGGGCCCAGGACACAGGAGCAGCAGCAGTTGGTGGTGAGGGGTGTCAGGCAGCAGTATCTGGAAGCAGTGGAAATGTGAGGCTCTCTCCCACACATATATAGCCCCCTGGGGTAGTTTCAGTGGTCCGAAGCTGCTGCAATTGGTGTTCCAGCTCCGCTTTTTTCAAATGCATCCAATGACCGGCTCCGCGGTGGCGGAGCACGCCTACCGCGATTTTCAAAATTGCATTAGGCTACCGCAATTGCAGTTCCCATTGGCTGCAAGGGCTTTGGCATTGGCGGTGACACACCGCAGGGGCCAGGTGGTCGCTACCGCGGTCGTACATCTTTCAATTGCATCCAATGACCGGCCCCGCGGTGGCGGAGCATGCCTACCGCGATTTTCAAAATTGCATTAGGCTACCGTGATTGCGGTTCCCATTGGCTGTAAGGGCTTTGGCATTGGCGGTGACACACCACGGGGGCCAGGAGGGCGCTACCGCGATATGGCTGCCATACATTGGAGCCAGTGACCGTGATTGGGGTGGCGGAGCATGCCAACCGCCATTTGACCACAAACATATATGTATCACTACCGCGAGTGTGGCTTTGGCATTGCGGTGACACACCACAGGGGCCAGGCGGGCGCTACCGCGATATGGCTGCCATACATTGGAGCCAGTGACCGTGATCGGGGTGGCGGAGCATGCCAATCGCCATTTTACCATAGACCTATATGTATCACTACTGCGAGTGTGGCTTTGGCATAGCGGTGACACACCGCAGGGGCCAGGCAGGCGCTACCGCGATATGGCTGCCATACATTGGATCCAGTGACCGTGATTGGTGTGGCGGAGCACCGTGACAGCACCTATGGACACATCATGCTGTGTGAATGGCCAATGGCCAGTTCTCAACAGTGCACAGTAGACACATGAATCATGGCACAAAATTGGGCACACAATGCCAATGTAACATTTACCCCACTGCTGACTACACATGCCATGTTGGTGTATATGATTGAAACATTGGCATGTACTCCATCAGATGTCACTTGTGATATTGCTGGGCATGTACACAGAACAGTGTTGTGATGGACTCACCAATGGGTACACATGTCAATGTGTGATAGGGCTGAGCAACTCACAGTGATGAATGTCTGACTACACAATGTGCATATTACACTGTCTACTTTGCTTGGCTCATGCACATACTTGTTGTTTACGCACAGGCTGTGCTCATTGTGTTGTTGATGTGTGCCCTGTTCGACTTACGCAAGTAGGTGTGGCAGGTACAGCAGCTAGGTAGGAGACAGTAGTGTTGCTGTTTCACACATATGCTGTATGAACTACTCTCAGGGCTGCTCATGCAATTTGTGGCCATATCCCTTTGGGCATTCACATAGTCAGATTTGTTTTGGAGGTACTCGCTGTGTGAAAAGTGGACAAGTGTACGACTAGTGTAGCTGAAGGTGTCCCTACATGTAAGTTGAGCTGTAATCTGAACTGTGATGACAGTCATTGTTGGCGTTGTGTCAGTCAAAACGTAAGATGTCGGACACATCTCATGGTGGATTGCATTGATATGTGTCCCCTTTCATCTCACCTAGGAGGAGACCAAATGTGTATCGTCCCTTCACAGTGCTGGCAGACATGGAGGATGAGGAGGTCATACGGAAATTCTGTCTGGATCGAGCCACCCTACAAGACCTATGTGCTATGTTGGAGCCACACCTGCGGCCTCGCAGAACATATCCGACTACTGTCACACCAACGTCTAAGGTGATGGCGGCCCTGCATTTTTTGGCTACTGGAGCATTCCAGTACACGGTGTCCAGCGCAGGTGGGATGTCGCAACCCATGTTCAGCATGGTGCTACGTGATGTCCTGTCTGCTATGATGAACTACATGGAAAGATATATCCATTTCCCCAGGTGGCATGAGTTGGCAGCTGTGAAGGGTGATTTTTATGCCCTTGGGCACATCCCCAATGTTGTTGGTGCCATTGACTGCACACATGTTGGCCTGGTTCCACCACAGGCACGAGAGCACATCTACAGGAACAGGAAACATTTCCATTCCATCAATGTGCAGGTGGTGTGCCAGGCGGATATGATCATCTCACACGTCTGTGCCAAATTTCCTGGCTCGGCCCATGACTCGTACATCATGCGTAACAGCATTGTGCCGCAGCTGATGGATAATCTGCTTCCGGAGCATGCATGGATTGTGGGTGAGTACGCAGAGTCAAGTAGCGTGCTGTGTGTGTGACATGCTGTACTCTGCCACAGTTATATTACAAAGTTGCTCTGTGTATCTCACACCTAGGTGATTCTGCATATCCCAACCGTCCTTGGTTGCTGAGCCCACTGCGGAATCCCAGGACCCAAAGTGAAGTCCGCTACAATGATGCCCATGGGAGGACACGTCGTGTGGTGGAGCGGACTTTTGGTCTCCTGAAGTCACGGTTTTGCCTGGACAAGACCGGAGGTGCACTGATGTACTCGCCCAAAAAGGTGTGTGTAGCATGCTGCATGCTCCACAACCTGGCTTTGCGCAAGGAGATCCCCCTGCTCCTGGACGCTGATGAGCAGCCGAGGCCCCCGCCTGCAAACCAACCCATGTCCAGTGATGAGGATAGTGGAGAGGAGGAAGGTGTCGACCTGCGTCAGCAGCTCATCAACCGCTACTTCACTTGAAGGTGAGTGACAATGTACAACGGGGCCATTGTCTGCTGATGTCGTTGTTGGTGAAAAGGTCTATGTGAGCTTTGTGACTGCAGCCTGTTGTTGACTCAGTGTTGGCTGCCAATGTTTCTGGGACAGGGTAGTTTGGCACAGATACAGGATGTCTATGTCGGTACTGTTGCTCATTGTAATGTGTGCAGATTGGAGTACCTTGATGACAAATGTTGTGTGATTGCCGTGATGCCACCGCCTGACTAGTGAATATTGTTATGTTGTGTTTTCCTGGGTCCCATCTGCCTCTCCTTGCCTACAAACAATCTGTGCTCCTGGTACATTGTAATCATGGTGAACATTGCACATCCTGTGATTAAACACGGAGCAGACACAACGACATAGGTGTGTAAGGAGTGTTTATTTACAATGGGGACATGTGACAGGGGAGTGAATATGTACAAAAAGGTGAATAGTGAAGCAATGAATTGTCAGAGATGTAAGATGAGACAATCGAGTAGTCACCACATTGATGTGGTGACCCAGTCCAACAGACGGATGCCATTAACATGGCAGTGTGGGGAAGGACAGTCAACAAAGTAAATGGCAAGGTGAAGAGAGGTGCCATCATGGCTGGCTCCTAGACTGGCGTTTGGCAGGTGCTTTGCCACGGGATCCTCCCTTGGATTTCTTTGGACGGCCCCTTGGTCGTTTGGCAGGGTTGGCCTCTGCTGCAGGGCCAGTGGGGTCTGAGGAGTCCCCCCTCTCCATGCCGCAGGGGAGGATGTGGAACTGTCATCCTGCGGGACACCGGAGGGAGGTGTTGTTTGTGCCGTAGGCCTGTCCCTCTGAACCGCCATTAGCTGGCCCAAGAGGTCCACGATTTGGCCCATGCGGGTGTCTATGGACCTCAGCAGCAGGCGGAGCTCACGGGAATCTTCCAGAGCCTGGCCCGTTTGTCCCTGGGCCCGTTCATGGGCCCCAAGGACTCTGGTGATGTTGTCCAGGGCTTCAGTCCCAGTATCCGGTTGGCTTAGACTCCCCCTTGCCCTCCCACCTGGCCTGCTGTCACGGACCTGTTGCCTCACCACTGTACGCACCCGCCTACTCTCCCTGCCCTCCTCAGTTGGTGGGGTGGGGTGGTCATCCTCTGGGGCAGGGAGAGTGTTGCAGGCAGCACTGGTGGTGGTGGTGGAGGCCGCACAGGTCGTTCCAGCAGGGGTCAGCGTTGGTTGTTGTTGTTGCTTTTTTTTTTATTTTTTTTATTGGTGCATAATTTGACAATCATATATACAAATATTACAATTCCTTGGCAGTTGAACAAGAAAGCAAACAAGAATGTAGAAAAAGGAAAAAAATATAAGAATTATGCACAATTTTATTGTTTATTCTCCCCCCCTTCCCTCCCGAAGTAATACCCACCCCACCCAACCCCCCAGCCACAAGGAGTTGGACTAACTCAGTTATCTTTTAGTTTTAGATAGTTGTTGTTGTTGCTGATATGGTGGCGGGGGGGACAGTGGGGTCCTGGGACCTGTTGCGCCCTGGGATGCCAGATGGGCCGGCTTCTTGCTCTGCATCCTCGAAATCCAGGGAGTCATCATCAGAGAGTCCATGTTCTGGGGGTGGAGACTGGCTCTGCAGGTTGGTGTTGTCATCCTCTGCAGTCAGTTCTTGGTCACCTGTGGGAGAGAGGGGAAATGGTCATTGACGTGCACCCCTCAAGCTTGGTGTTCGATGTGTCTTATTTACAGGTTATGCAACACACAGTTTACTAGTTCTCACATTGTATCTCTGCACAGTAATGTGCATCATGACATGATGTGGAGGTACATACATTAATTTTCCATGGTGTGACATGTCAATGGATACCATGCCCCACGTGCAGATTTCGTGATTACAAGGACATGTTGTCATCTGACAACTGGCGGCAATACGACTTGATGTGAAGCATCTTTGCTGATTACTCTGCCTGGCAGGCGTTACATCTGCGCATGAACTAGCCATTGTCATCTCATGCATACCTTTGTCATGTCATGTGGTTTGATTTATTGGTTCTACAGACCATGCTTGCTTTGTTTTCATATGGTCCTTCAAGCTCAGCCCCCATGGAACTTACAGATGGCATTCAGTGCTGTGCATGTTTGTGCCCTGATTTGCTTCAACATGGGATTTGGTGAGTCACACTTTTCTTTCTGTGACCGTTACATACGCTTAGCTGTCTGCACACTGTAATCTGATATTGTATCTGTGTTAATTTTGGTGGGATGTGAGGGCTGGTGTTGTCATATGGCTCCATGCTTTTTGAGGGGAATGGTGGGGTGCATGCACTGTCTACTTACCTGTTCTGTTGTCACATTGGGGTGAACTTTCAGTCACATGTCTCTGGGTGTGTGTTTAAGTGCTCCATCCTGCTCAGGGGTGGGACAGGGGTGCCTGGTGGGAGTTGTAGTGCAGGCCTCCCACCCCCAAACAGCCCTCCCTGGGAAGATGGCTACCTACCTGTTAGATGAAGGTGAACAATGCAATGGCTGCCACATGCTTCTGGATGTGGGGGGAGAGCTCCATCCTGCTCAGGGGTGGGACAGGGGTGCCTGGTGGGAGTCGTAGTGCAGGCCTCCCACCCCAAAACAGCCCTCCCTGGGAAGATGGCTACCTACCTGTTAGATGAAGGTGAACAATGCAATGGCTGCCACATGCTTCTGGGTGTGGGGGGGAGTGCTCCATCCTGCTCAGGGGTGGGACAGGGGTACCTAGTGGGAGTTGTAGTGCAGGCCTCCCACCCCCAAACAGCCCTCCCTGGGAAGATGGCTACCTACCTGTTAGATGAAGGTGAACAATGCAATGGCTGCCACATGCTTCTGGGTGTGGGGGGAGTGCTCCATCCTGCTCAGGGGTGGGATAGGGGTGCCTGGTGGGAGTTGTAGTGCAGGCCTCCCACCCCCAAACAGCCCTCCCTGGGAAGATGGCTACCTACCTGTTAGATGAAGGTGAACAATGCAATGGCTGCCACATGCTTCTGGGTGTGGGGGAGTGCTCCATCCTGCTCAGGGGTGGGACAGGGGTGCCTGGTGGGAGTTGTAGTGCAGGCCTCCCACCCCCAAACAGCCCTCCCTGGGAAGATGGCTACCTACCTGTTAGATGAAGGTGAACAATGCAATGGCTGCCACATGCCTCTGGGTGTGGGGGGAGTGCGCCATCCTGCTCAGGGGTGGGACAGGGGTGCCTGGTGGGAGTTGTGGTGCAGGCCTCCCACCCCCAAACAGCCCTCCCTGGGAAGATGGCTACCTACCTGTTAGATGAAGGTGAACAATGCAATGGCTGCCACGTGCTTCTGGGTGTGGGGGGAGTGTTCCATCCTGCTCAGGGGTGGGATAGGGGTGCCTGGTGGGAGTTGTAGTGCAGGCCTCCCACCCCCAAACAGCCCTCCCTGGGAAGATGGCTACCTACCTGTTAGATGAAGGAGAACAATGCAATGGCTGCACGTGCTTCTGGGTGTGGGGGGAGAGCTCCATCCTGCTCAGGGGTGGGACAGGGGTGCCTGGTGAGAGTTGTTGTGCAGGCCTCCCACCCCCAAACAGCCCTCCCTGGGAAGATGGCTACCTACCTGTTAGATGAAGGTAAACAATGCAATGGCTGCCACGTGCTTCTGGGTGTGGGGGGAGCGCTCCATCCTGCTCAGGGGTGGGACAGGGGTGCCTGGTGGGAGTTGTAGTGCAGGCCTCCCACCCCCAAACAGCCCTCCCTGGGAAGATGGCTACCTACCTGTAAGTTTGGTTGGTGAGATGCAATGGCTGCCACATGCTTCTGGCTGGGTGGGGGAATGCTCCATTTTTCTGAGCTGTGGTACAAGGGGGCCTGGTGTGAGTTGTAATGCTGGCTGCCTGGACACATGCAGCCCTGGGAATGTTGCTGGATACCTTTTGGGTGAATCAGATGGGGTGCATGTTACATCTGTGAGACCTGTGTTGGTTATTGTGGTGCAGATGAATGAGATTGTGCCTAGGAGGTGTAGCTTTGTAGTTGTGCAAGACAGTACATAGCAGGGTAATGGTATACATTTGTTTGTACTTACCAGCCTGCACTCCCCCGGGTATTCCTGTGAGACTCTCTGGATGCAGTATGGCACACACCTTCTCCTCCCATGCAGTGAATGTTCTTGGTGGAATGGGAGGGCCACCGCCAGTCATCTGAGCCAGCTGACGGTTCTTGTTGTTCTTCTGTTTCACCTTGCTCTTGAGGTCATGCCACCGCTTCACGATCTCCTTCTTGGAGCGTGGGATGGTCCCTACTGCATTGACCTTGCTGACTATCCTTGTCCACATTTGTGCTCTGGTGGCTAATGGTGTCTGTTGGACCAGGGTACCAAACAATTGTGGTTCTACTCTGATTATCTCATCTACCATGACTGACAACTCACTGTCTGTGAATTTGGGCATTTTCTTTTGTGCCATGGTGTGTGCTGTGCAAATGTTTTGAGGTGCAGTTGTGAAGGTGGTGGGGGTGGTGTGGGGGTGTGTATCTGTGTTGTTGTGCTTGTGAGATGTGTGGTGTTTTGCCTATCCGATGTGCTGCAGGGTTTGCTTCCTTCAGGGCTGGAGTGGTGCAGAGGATTATGGTCAGGGAAGGGGCTGGTTTTATACTCAGCTATGTGGGTGTGTCAAAATGGGGTATTGCTGTCAGGTGTGTTGTGTGGGTTTGTCCTGGGATTTGTATTTTTGAAGTTGCCATGGGGGTGTGTTATTGTGGTGTGTTAGGTGTTTTTGGGGGCAGAGCTAGTTTGATGTGTGCACTTGGTGGCCTTGTTGTGTGTTTTTTTTGCTGACGGCCATATTTGTCACGGAGCGTCCACAGCAGTGGCTATGCAACAGTCCTTCCGCCGGCTCTGCCATTCATCACTGTTTGCGTTCGCGGCGGTCGGAAACAGCGGAACGTCCCGCTGTCACATCGAGGGAATCCTAATTTTACGTGCGGTCACTCCGCTGGGTTCGCGGCGGTTTCGTGTGTTTCCGCTGCGAATCAGACCGCCGCGGACGTATTTTCAGCTGCTCCGCCCGCTACCGGCGTTCTTTCGTGGCGTTGTTCCGCCGCGGTCAGGAATTTTTGACGGTTGATCTTAATCGGACCGCCGGTTTTGCCGCGGTACCAGCGGATGGTTGATTTCCGCTACCATGGCAGTCGGGGTGGTTTTCCGTCCGCCATCGTAATCACCCCCATGGTCTTTGGATCCACCCCATAAGCTGGGCTACAGGACATTTAGCGTTAATGCAGTTCCTTCAACTAGAGGTAGACCAGCAGGAGGCCTAGTTATATGGGTCAACATCTCCCTAAAGATAGAAATCAACCAATTGGAATTACCATCTCGAAATATTATTGGAATAAAAATAAAAACACAGAACAAAGCAGATATTTATCTGCTTAATGTTTATAACAGACCGAGAGTAGCTAGTGTAGAATCTCCAGAGATAAAGCTATTGGATCATTTCTTGAGTTCTATCAATCCCAGTATATCAATAATTATAGGTGGAGACCTCAATCGTAGGTTCGAGTCAGTAGTGGGCCTGGAGACCATTCTAGAAGAGGAGAATATGGCAAGAGGAATTCCACCGTTGGAGGCTGGTACCCCTGTCCCCTGCACAACTGCAGTAACTCAATTGGTTTGATTTGTCTCTGGACAAGGATTGAGGGCCTGCAATGGCAGGCTTTTGTCTGATAGCCCGAGTGCATATGCCTTTAAAAGAGGCACTACTAAGAGCAAAATCAATAATGTATTGGCCAGTGTTAACATATGGGGTAATTTAATAGACCTAAAAGTTGAGTCAAGAGAAGATAGTGACCATTACCCACAATGTTTAACATTGGAGGGAACCCTTTTTGAAACTTGGGAATCATGGAATAATACCAAAAATAGAAATCTATTACAACCACTGGTCAGTAATAATCGGAGAGCACTAAAATGGCCATCTATTGTAGGTAACCCCAAAATTATGACAAAGATCTACAATACCTTCTCAGATGTTTTATCGCCTTATGCAAGTACTGCTCTATGTAAGATCCCTATTATGCAGATTCATTGCACTATGGTAGAGAGATTGAAACTGCTCTTGAGCAAAAATCCCCCGGGAGCACAAGCCATTGAACATCACTAAAAACCTCCACCTCAATTCTTGGTTTACCAAGGATTGTCGTGAAGCAAAGCACCAATTGTTGGAGTCTATAAGATCTAACAACATAGTGAAAATAATAGATAGTAGAGCAAAGTATAAGGAATTAATAGTACAATCAAAAATCAAAAAAGGATTGGGATGATTGCATCTGAAACAAATTGATTGCAGCAGCTAAAAAGAAGGATCATGCTGGTTTTGGAAAACACTAGCCCAAGGAAATAAAACTGGTAACTCCGGCCTGGACCATTATTTGCAACCAGGGACCTGGAGTAGACATTTTTTAACTCTATACTCTGATGCTGTAGATGCTGTAGATTCAGCAGTTAATGATCATACTACTAAGGGAACAAATCCCATGGAAATTGCCTGCCCCTACTTCCTATTTTTAAATAGCTGACACAGTGGCACCAATAGAAGCTGTCAAGCCAGGGAAACCCCCTGGCCCAGACAAGATACCAGGCAACCTTTTAAAACACGATGAAACAGTCTGGGCACCATATGTAAATGTGCTTAGTAATGCTCTGGCCGCAGGGGCATCAATACCAGATTCATAGAAAGGTGCTGAAATAATCCATATTTTTAAGAAGGGTAATTGTCAAGATCCTGCTAATTATAGGCCAATAAGCCTAATAGACACCCTACAAAAGGTGTATGCAAAACAGATTCTATCAAAGCTTAACAATTGGTTGAAGGGAAATAATATCCTATGTCAATACCAAGCTGGGTATAGAGTAAAAACTAGCACAATAGACCAGGTTTCTAGATAATTATGCATAGCCTGGAAGTACACTATTTTAAAGGGAGGACACTTGTACATAGCTTTTATGGATCTGAAGACTCTTTCGATCTTATCCCTAGAAACCTTCTGTGGGACTGCTTAAAAACTCAGGGAGTTCCTGACGATCTTTTGACACAGATTGTACGGCTTCACAGAGATAATTACGCAAAAGTTAGATGGGGACCTAGGGGCGAACTTACAGAAGCAATCCCGATAAATAGAGGTGTAAGGCAGGGATGCGTATTGGCACTCACCATCTTCTCTCTATATGTAAATGATGTTGTGTAACATCTTCAGGGTTGTAAGCATGACTCTCCAAAGTTGGGAGGGCTTCCAGTACCAGCATTACTCTTTGCCGTTGACACCCAAGAGTCTTCAAAACCTCCTAGATTGCTTTAATGACTTTTGTATGTTAAAAGGTCCCGAAGTAAATTCAAATAAAACTAAATATATGGCCATAAATCCGCACAAATCCTTTAAGAAAAACATTTTTGTCCAAAAACAAAAATTAGAATGTGTGGCCAATTTCAATTATCTGGGTTTCACGTTAGATATGAAATTGTCATAGAAACCACATATTCAAAAATCTAAGGCTGCTTAGCTCCAAAATTCCATGACAATTGTGAAAAAACAACGGAATAGTACATCAAAGGCAGTGTCACCCGCCCTGGAAGTTTATAAGTACAGGGCCCAGTCTGCAACCCTTTATGGCGCAGAACTTTGGGGGCCAGCAGTCAGAATATGCTTGCTAAGGAAGAAAATAAATGTATAAGAATGTTACTGCAACTACCAGTACGTACACCTATGATTCCCATTTTAAACAATATAAATATTAGGCAAATTGAACATCAAGCCGCATTAAGACCCATGCTGTTCTGGGTCCGTTTGTGGACCAAGCAGGAACTCAAAAGTTACAAAGAAGGCTTAATTGAGCTATTGAAACTTGGCCATATTACTACACTTCCATGGGTCCGATATGTTCAAATATAGTTTTATAAATTAGGCTTAAATAGCTTCTGGGATGCTCCCCATTTACTAACTCACATGTCTAAAACAGCTTTAAATTTTTTTTATTGGAAGTATATAGTATGCACCACTACCCAAAAATAGGAAGGTTGACATCACAGTTCCTATCTATAAAACCATCTCCTGCCTTTGAGGTATACCTAGATGAAATACAACCTCCATTAGCCAAGTCATTATCCATGAAGTTCCGTTTTGATGTTTTACAGATAAAATCCAACACATCCAAATGGATGTATAACAATACAGATGACAGAGAGGTTTCCTGCACCCTATGTTTCCAAAATGCCACAGAAAATGACTCCCACATATTATTTTTTTTCCCATTATATACTATCCAAAGGAAAAAATGGATTAAACCAATTTGTTGTAATATGGGAATTAGGACACATCTAGGAACATTAAGAATTTTAAAAACTGACACATCCCAAAGAATAGTTTTTAGTTTAAGTAGATATCTATTTGCTGCAAGCCTAGTACACAAGGGAAAGGGCTTGAAATTTTTGCGTACTTTAGTCTGGGTTTATCATTGATATATCATTGATTTTAGTATTGTATTTTTACATATATATGTGCCAGTCATCTTTCTTTTTATTAGAATGTGAATGGTGTATTTATTGCACTCGCACTTTGCCATTCTTTAATGAACTGTATTTGCATCCTACCTATTATGCCAAGAAGTGAATATTATGGTTGTTGCATTTGCACTTTGCTAATCTTATGGTCTAAACTTGCACTTTAGTTAAAACTGAATTGAATTCACAGTATTATCTTTGGATGTATCCTGGACCGATATTTTTTTTTATATATGGCAGCGCATGTAAATCTATTTCTATTTTATTTATTTATTTGATATGTTTTTAAATGTACAGTTTGTATATTTTATGGTTTATCAAACCGAATAAAGATGTCTACAAGAATTAATTTTCCCTCGTAGTCGTCTGTCGAAATCCCCTCCCCCCACTCGGCCCCACCGCTCTTACCTGCACGGGTCGCGGCTGGTAAACAGGTGCCTTTGGTTTAACATGTGAGGTTTTTCACATTGTGTTTTCAGAACTGCAGTATACACTGAAGATCTGGAAGATCTGTGTAAAATTGCACTTTTTGTAATTACCCTATATTTGACATTAAGTAAGCATACAGGCATAAGCTTTGGTTAACCTTCTAGTTGGACAAAGTAATGTTTGTCATAGGCTGATATTTATCCTTTTTCGGCTAACGAATATCGTTTAGCAATGTAGCAATTCAACGTAGAGCGTCAGAAGCTATTGGCACCGATGTATTCATTGATTGAAACCTCTTTATTTGAATTGTATGGAGGTGGTCTGAGTCTAACTGACGAAGAGCACCAAACAATAAACCAAATGGAAAAAAGGATACATGTTGATAACGGTAATTGCCAAGAATTCGTATGTATAACCATGCCAGTTGACGTACTGCTGGGCAACAATTTTAAGACCGAGTGTTCCAATTTACTTGAAAAGTTTTAACATGTTTGTTGCAGATAGCTGGCTGAGGCTGATTCAGATGCTTCCTTGGCATCTGAATAAATTGCACAACTATAGAGTTTGCAGTACTTTTTTGCTGCTTTTTAAATAAACTAAAACGGAATGGAGAATAATATGGCATGGAAAAAAAATGCATAATACAAAAAATGGGATCATAATTTACCTGTATCTTATAAGTGATCAGTTGCTATGTATATAATATATATAGGTACAAATATCGATACATATATGTACAGTAGAAAGAGAAGTAATACAACAACGAGTCACACAACACAACAAAGAGAACAGTGAACACTTAAATTGCAACAAATTATACTGTTCACGATCACTATCTGACCACTATCACTTTGCAGTTTGTATTTTAACCTTACAAGCCCAAAGATCATAGACCTCTCTCTTATGAAAAAAACTCAAGGGGCCTCATTTATGAAAAGTGACGCATCGCTGCGTGAAAACAGAGATGCGTCACTTTTCATTGCACCCTCCTTGCGACATGCTGGATGCGTCATATTTATAGTATGATGCATCATGTTGCAAGGAGTTACAGAAATGTCAGTTTTTCTGACGTATCTGTAGGCGCAAAAATGACGCATTGCTGGAGTGTGTCAGAAAAGTGACGCAACTCCAGCAATGGGTCATTTCGCATGGGCAAGTCCCATTTCAAATGTGCCTGCGTCAGTCTTATGCCTGCTGTGAGGCAGGCTTAAGATATTGACGCATTTGTGTCCTAGAAGTGGTGCAGTGAAATCTCATAGATTTCACTGCGTCACTTCTACGAGGCTTACTTGCGTCGAAAAGCCCACCCTGCATACATTATACCTGGCGCAGGTATAATGTGGCGTAGGGGTTTACAAAGTGACGCATCTACCTAGATGCGTCACTTTATAAATATGACGCAACATGGCGCATTTTTTACGCCGCTGGTGCGTCACAAAATGTGACGCACCGGTGGCGCAAAAGTGATGCAAGGGCTCATAAATAAGCCCTTCATGGTATCCAATGGGAATCAGTCAACATGACCCTCCTCCTATCAAATACGACTATCATTGGATAGCTTGTGATCTATAGCTGAACTTAAACCACTGCTCACAGAGGTTAGGACCGCGATCCTCTCTTATAGGAAAAAAATAGACCCTTGTTATGGTAAGGGAGTGGATCTAAATATATATTCACCAGTGAATATGGACAGTTCTCGCTGTGCTCTTCACAGCCACTGTCACCATTAAAATTACAACAGAATAAAACTGGTGAAACTTGAAAAAGTTTTGAAATGTTGGCCGCTTTAAGAAAAAGGCACTTTTGCACTGGTTATCTGTACCAGAAAGTTGTGTGTACTAGGTGGCTCCGCGCACAAGTATGTTCTATCACTTTTCCTTCTGAGATACAAACAGAATTTATGCTGGTGAAGGGAAAACTTATATTGCCTGATTTATAGATTGATAGTCTGAGTTTGCGGACTGTCTCTTTTTATTCTTTAAAAAGTCTCTATTTTATAGAATACATAAAAACAAAGCAATATAAAAGCAACTATGTACAAGAAATCTATTGATGCATAAATAGCATGTTCGCAATTATTTAAAAAAAAAAGCCACAAAATATACATCAGATCAATGATTCTACCCCATATCTATGTGTTAGTTTAAGAACTTTCTCTTTATAATATCACTCTGAATATAAGAGTAAAATATCCTGTACTGTTAAGTTCACTACTTTCAGCAATAGGTTGAATAGTCTCAATTCCCGTTTTATACAGTGATAACTAGTCGACGTATCCTTAAGTTTCCGCCACATGCACATGTTCCACAAAGTACACATGCCCTCCGGGAAAATCATACTCTAAGTAATGGGTTTTGCAAATGTTCATTTCTTATTTAGAGACCCCAAGTCGGTACACTTAGACAAAAAATGTTAACTTGTTGTAGACCCTTGAGTTTTAAGGCACCAAATCATATTGAATAAAAGTTAACACAATTTACTTTGGAAAATATTCCGGAAGGTCATGAGCTTCAAAGCATAAAGCTGAAAAGAAGCCAAAAGGAGCTATTCTTAGGCTAAATTACCAGGTCAGAAATAGTGCTAGTGCTCTAGCCCAGTAGAAATCCAAGCCTCGATATTTACACTGAAGTGGAATTTAGAACCTTCAAGATTTGCTCTATATAAATCCATCTAGATTACCCACTAGCTTTAACTATCTGTGAAAGCCATACAAGTGGACCACATAAAATAACCTATATCACCATCATATTATATTCATTTTCAGTGGAAGAAACCTGCTGGCAACTACAGGACTTACAGAACTGTAATAAGCCAGTTGCGACCATTCAAACGTCTGCCTCCCTTTTCGCTTCCTGTGTCATTTTTCTATCAAACATAATTCTGAAATATTTATAAGTTTTGTTACGAATTCATTTTGTTGCATTTCCATAACACCATCCCCTAAATGAAGAAGTATTACAACTCATTGTTCTGATCTTGGTTATAACATGCCGGTTGGTAAATTCGGACAAAGCAGTTAGAGCTCGAGAGAGCTGGATTGGAACTCGGTACACTAATAAGAGATTGTCTGCATAATAAACACAGAAAATTCCTGATTTGCAATCTTGGCATGAGAAAGATGTGCTTTTGTCACCTCTTGATCCAAATCACACAAAGATAAGTTAACGTAGAATCAGGCAAGGACACACAGTCCTGCTTCACTCCTCCTATATAACATATATGGGAGCTGGACTATTGGTTCATTGTGATTGAATGTCAGAATAACATAAATAGAAACATTGTCCAATATAAATATTGTTTCATAAATATCATTGACATAAACATTACCTCTTTGGATATAGATTTTCTATCATTAACTCAAATGGGGTGATCTTTTTGATGACAATATTTAGGACATAATTTATTTCAGACAATTTTCTGACTATGATATTCCACCTTCATAGCATCTTAAGTTCATGATAAAGCTCACCTATGAAAATGACAAGCAGTTCCACTGGATAGCAATATTTTAGTTCTATAGTTTTATTTAGGTTTGCAAAAAACATTAAAGACACCTTGCAATACATAATAATATCAACATGCTTATTGATTCAATCAACATCACCTAATACTGTAACTGCACACATTCAATTTCATCCTACCAAAGTATATTGTAATCAATCTTGTCAAATGTCTTGCTAAAGTCTATAAATGTGCGGTACACTGGTTGTGCCCCACACCTTTTATGGGAAATGTTAACCATGAACACCAGGGCCGCTGCATTGTGGTCCATCCCTTCCCAGTGCTTGACTGGATGATGGAGATAAAAGTGCACTTTTCAGTCAAGCCAGCAATTCCTCTGCCAAGGTTTTGGCATATATACCTTGTATTGGGCTACAGCATATGTATATGTTTATAAATAACAGGGTAGCCCAAATTACCTTTTTAGGAATATAAGTAAAATAATAATCATAAACAAAGAGCCCCATCTACTATATTCAGCCTTTATTTACAGGTTACAAAGACCTTCTGGTCCTAGGTCTCCAGCTGGCTTGAGTGACTGATTAAATTATTAGCTATGTGACCATTCAATTCTCATAACCTGCAGTTCCACATGGTTGAATAGAGTGTCACACTTGTGTAAAGTGATTATATAGGGGAGATTTTGTTGTGTAAACGAATATCTTTATCATTACGTCGATGGACATTCAAAACCATTGTTTTTGTGTACAGTGTGCTGAGGTGTCATGTGCTCTCTGCAATCATGGTCATTCAGATGATAAGTGCTACTTATAAGATGATAGTCTACATACGCCTGAAGGACTTCTAGGTCAGACCGGTCTACATGGAAAGGGCTAGGTCTCATATTATGACCTTGTAATAAGATGCTGATATTGCTGCAGATCTGTGCCCTTTGGTGCTCCTAAACTTGCTTTGTTCAATGCTTTTCTGAGGATTCCTCATGAGAGAGAGGAAGTCCTGTTTGCACTCTATTGAAGGTACATTTTATTAAGTCAAGGACAGGTAGAAAGTCTTTGTTGGGTAACTGTTGCTAGTCAATGGAATTTGGCAATGCACTTGGCATTTTCCTTCAATGATAGAAACCCCAGCAGTGTTTTTAATTTAATACTTCTTTGAGAAGATCAAGATACCATCAGCGATAAAGTTCACACAAGTGGGTGCCTACAGTACAGGCAAAGCCTTCTTCCGGGGTGGGAAAAAGAACATTTCAGGGAGACTCATCAGTTTCCATGTGTTCGAGCCCTCTTGTATAAAAGATTGTGATGGTTGGTGGTGTAATTGCAGGAAAAATGGCTCCAATGATACAAGGATGCTAGAGATACTTCATATAATTTAAAAAGGTAGGTATTCTTTTCTAGACGGCCTCTGGAGGGGACAAGAAGTGAATAGGGTATATCATTTTGGAGAGAATGGTATGGACAAGGTGGATTACGTATCATTTTGAATTTACCTAAAAATGATGGTTATATCTACCTAAACAATCACTCAGCAATATTATTTATTAAGAATAGTGCCTACAGCCTGAGCGAGAGTGCCTCACCATAACATAATGACCAGTAAGCTTGACCAGTGCTAACGGCATGGTTTGTAGTAGCACCAGGTGGGGCATGTTATGGTGGAGCCATTTTGCTGCATGTTTAAAGCACTATTGAGCCCACCAATATTTATCTGTGGTTAAAAACTAAATGTGTGCGAATATTACAGATAGCCTAATTTTCAGAACACAGAGCATATGATATGAATCAGATCATTGTCCCCAGTTGGGAACAATGTTGAGTAACTTTTACTATTGTTTTTAATGCATTGAAGTTGAGTGACCTGTTGTGCACTAATGAACTCAGGTGCAAAACAGATTTCCTTGGTTTTCTATAACATAGACTCTTTAACATCAGACATACCCAGACTGAAGGAGGACAGGGACCAGTCCTTGCTAATGCCCCTGACCATGTTTTTTGCTTTAAGGCTGGCAGAAACATGTTGATTACACTAAAGGCTCGCTCTGTACAATCCTTTTAGGACACTGTTTTATCCAAGGAGGCATGTGCCAGTAATAAATAAATTAATCACAGATCCTCTTTTACACATTTTTCAACCGAAAGCCCCCTACACTCTCTTTTGCTGCACATCAGCAGTGTGTATTATCAACTCTGGCTGTGTAAAAACGACATTCCTGTTTTATTTCTCACCCCACTAAAAGCTCCCATAAAGAGAGCCAGCTATCTACCTAGAAGATGGTTGTAGTGAGGAGGTACCTGAGGAAGAAGTATGCCACTGGAAGTGGGTTAAGGTAACCATCCATTTTTAGCAAAATCCCTAGCAAAGTGTTAACAAGAATAGGGTATGATCCCGTGATTCTGATCTCCCTAATTAGGAGATCACATGGCTGAACCATCCCTTTGGCTCCCTGGTGCCCTTTTTGATTAATAGAGTATCACCTGTTGCCATTATCTAAGTGGTGTTGGATAAGGAATCTAGGGGTGTGCAAAATTCACGTAATTTCCTTTAGCTTAATTACATAAAATTTGGGTAAAATTATGCAAAATTCGCCAAAATTCAAATCTGGCATTTCACACAACGTGTTAGTGTGACATGTCTTAATGACCATTTTGCACACGGGGACACATTTTGCGCTAAAAATATTAGGCAAAAAACACAAGTGCCATGAACAACAGCTTTTCGGATTCTGTTTGTTCGCGTTGTTCCTGTGCTCCTGTGACAAGAGTTGGTGATTTGTATAATTTTTGCACAAAAAGAATGTATGACAGAATAGTTCCCTTTTTCATGTTTGAGTGACAAATTGCTGTTATAATTCTGCTCTATAAAGTAACAGGTTATATGTTATTGATTTCAAACACTTCAGGTAGGCTCAAAAATGTAATGCTTGATTCTTATCATTCCTGGTTCTTCTGGGAATTTATATATTATTTTGAAAAAAGTACTAAGGGGTCGATAAGGATGGCGGCCGGAAAACCATTCTGACCGCCGTGGTAGCGGAAATTAACCGTCCGCAGGTACCGCGGGAAAACCGGCGGTCAGATTAGGATGAACCGCCAGAAAAATCCGACCGCGGCGGACGGATTCCACGAAAGACCGCTGGGAGCGTGCGGAGCAGGTGAAAATCCGTCCGCGGCGGTCGGATTTGCTGCGGAAAGATCCAAAACCGCCGCACGACCAGCGGATTGACCGCACGTGAAATTAGGATACGATTGCGGTGACAGCGGAACGATCAGCTGTTTCCGACCACCGCGATCGCAACTATTGATAAATGGGAGAGCCGGCGGAAGAGCTGTTGTATTCCGACCGCCGCGGTCGCTCCAGAAGAGCAATGGCGGTCAAAAAAAAAATAACACAACAAGGCTATCAAGTGTGGCCATTAATCTGGCTCAGCCTTAAAAAACACCTAACACACCCCAATGACACATCCCCATGGCAACAAAAAAATACAAATCCCAGGTCAACCCACACAACACACCTGACAGGAATACTCCATTTTGACTCACCATAGCTGAGTATAAAACCAGCCCCTTCCCTGACCAGAATCCTTTGCATTACTCCACAACTGAAGGGCCCAACCCCACAGCACAAAGGAGAGGCAAATCTGCACACATCACACCATCACAACCACACACACACCACACACATCACCACCACCACCTTCACACCTGCACTTATCACACATTTGCACATCACACACCATGTCCCAGAAGAAGATGCCCAAATTCACTGACAATGAGTTGTCAGTGATGGTAGATGAGGTAATCAGAGTAGAACCACATTTGTTTGGAAACCTGGTCCAACAGACACCATTAGCCACAAAAAATCAAATGTGGTCAAGGAAAGTCAACAAGTTCAATGCAGTAGGGACCATCCCGCGCTCCCAGAAGGAGATCAGGAAGAGGTGGAATGACCTCAAGACCAAGGTGAAAGAGCGGAACAACAAGAACATTAAGCTGGCTCAGATGACTGGCGGTGGCCCTCCCATTCCACTATGAACATTCACCGAATGGGAGGAGAAGGTGCTTGCCACACTGCATCCAGAGAGTCTCACGGGAATAGCCGGGGGAGTGGAGGCTGGTAAGTACCAACAAATGTCTCCCATTACACTGCTATGTACTGTCTTGCACAACTACAAAGCGACACCTCCTAGGCCCAAATGCATTTATGTGCACCACACTCTCCCCAACACATGTCTCACAGATCCAACATTTACTCCCTCTGATTCACCCCAAAGGTAGCTAGCAATATTTCCATGGGGGCATGTGCACAGGCAGCCAGCACTACAACTCCAACCAGGCACCCTAGTCCCAAAGCTGAGCAGGATGTAACACTCCACCCCACACCCACAACCATGTGTCAGCCATTGCATTGCTCACTTCAAACTCACAGGTAGGTAGCCATCTCAACAGGGAGGGGTGTTTGTGGGTAGGAAGACTGCACTACAACTCCCACCAGGCCCCCTTGTCCCACAGCTCAGTAGGATGGAGCACTACGCCCCAGCCAGAAGCATGTGGCAGCCATTGCATTGCCCTCATCAAACTAACAGGTAGGTAGCCATCTTAACAGGGAGGGGTGTTTGTGGGTGGGAAGCAATCACTATAATTCCCACCAGGCCCCCTTGTCCCACAGCTCAGCAGGATGGAGCACTCCCCCCACTCACAACTATGTGGCGGCCATTCTATTGCTCACATCAAACTTACAGGTAGGTATCCATCTTAACAGGGAGGGGTGTTTGTGGCTGGGAAGCCTGCACTACAACTCCCACCAGGCCACCTTGTCCCAGAGCTCAGCAGGATGGAGTACTCCACCCCACACCCACAACCATGTGTCAGCCATTGCATTGCTCACTTCAAACTCACAGGTAGGTAGCCATCTTAACAGGGAGGGGTGTTTGTGGGTGGGACGCCTGCACTACAACTCCCACCAGGCCACCTTGTCCCAAAGCTCAGCAGGATGGTACACCCCCCACACCCAGAACCATGTGGCAGTAATTCCACTCAACTGGGTCACAGAACAGGTAGGTAGACAGTGCATGCACCCTGCCATTCCTCTCAAAAAGCATGGAGCCATATGACCACACCAGCCCTCACATGTCATCCAACTTGGCATAGATCTAATAGCCGCTTCCAGTGTGCAGACAGCAAAGCGTATGTAACTGTCAGAGAAATTAAAGTTTGACTCACCAAATCACATGTTGAAGAAATTCAGGGCACAATCATGCACAGCACTGAATGCTATGTGTAAGTGCCATGGTGGCAGAGCATCAAGGCCCATCTGAACACAAAACATGCATGATCAGTTGTAAAAAGAAAGTAAAGTACATGATATGACAAAGGTATGCATAGGATTACAATGGCTAGTTCATGCTCAGATGTAACTTCTTCCATGCAGAGTAAACAAAAAAGACGCATTACATAAAGTTGTTGTGCTGCTAGTCGTTAAATGACGACATGTCCTTGTAATCACACAATCTGTACGTGGAACATGGTATCTATTGACATGTCACACCATGGATAAGTAATGTATGTACCTCCACATCATGTCATGATGCTCAGTACCATGCAGCCATACAAAGTGATATCAATGTAAACTGTGTGGTGTATAACATGTAATATCCAAACATCTAACACGAAGCTTGTGGGGTGCACTTCAATGACCATTTCACCTCTGTCCAACAGGAGATCAACAATTGACTGCTGCAGAAGACAACATCGACCTGCAGAGCCAGTCTCCCCCCGGGAACATGGACTCTCGTATACAGACTCCTTAAGTTTCTCGGATGCGGAGCCCGAACCTGGCCCATCAGGACTGCCAGGGCGCACCACGTCCCAGGCCCCCACTGTCCCCACCACCACTACCTCAGCAACAACAACCGCACTGACCCCTGCTGCAAGGACCTGTGCGACCTCAACCACCACCACCAGTGCTGCCTGCAACACTCTCCCTGCCTCAGTGGATACCAACACCACCACACAATCTGAGGAGGGCAGGGAGAGTCTGTGGGTGCGTCAAGTGGCAACGCCACAGGTCCGGGACAGCAGGGCAGGTGGGAGGGCAACTGGGGGACAAAATCGACAGGACACTGGGGCCGAAGCCCTGGCAAACATCGCCAGAGTCCTTGGGGCATACGAACAAACCCAGGGACACATGGGCCAGGTTCTGGAAGAAGTGCGTGAGCTCCACCTGCTGCTGAGGTCCATGGACACGCGTATGGGCCAAATCGTGGACCTCATGGGCCAGCTTGTGGGTGTTCTGAGGGACAGCCATGCGGCCCAAAGGACAGCTCAACCTCCCTCCAGTGGCCCGCAGGATGATACTCCCACCACCTCAGCTGCGGCCACAGAGAGGGGTGAGCTGCAACAGGATGACTCCTCAGACACAGCTGAGCCCGCAGCAGAGGCCCCCCTAGAAAACGGAAAAGGGGCAGTCCGAGAAACACCACAGGAGGATCACTTGGCAAAGCACCAGCCAAACGCAAGTCAAAGAGCCAGCCATGATGGCACCTCTCTTCACCTTGACATTGACTTTGTTGACTATCCTCACCCACACTGCCATGTTGATGGCAGGTATCTGTTGGACTGTGTCACCACATCAATGTGGTGACTACTCTATTGTCTCGTTTACCATCACTGACAACTCAATGATTCACTTTGCACCATTTTTGTAAACATCACTTGCCTGTCACAAACACTCTTTGTAAATAAACACTCTTTACACACCTATGTTTTTTGTGTCAGCTCCATGTTTCTCACAGGATGTAAAATGTTGACTCTGATTCCAATGTACCAGAAGCTCTGATTGTTTCGAGGCATTGAGAGGCTGAAGGGACCTAGAAAGACACAAGAGAACGACATTTACTTGTCAGGTGATGGCATCACAGCCAGTACCCAACACTAGTCATCAAGGTACACAACCCAGCACACATTACAATGAGAAACAATATCAACATAGACATCATGTGGCTGGTCATGACTACACTGTGCCACAAACATCAGCCATCAGCACAGAGCCAACAACAGGCAGCAGTCAAAAAGCTTCTCTAGGCCTTTTCACTACAATCAAAGACAGCAGACAATGGCACTGTTGTACAATGTCACTCACACTGAAGGGAAGTAGCGGTTGATGAGCTGTTGACGCAGGTCGACACCTTCCTCCTCTCCACTATCCTCGTCGCTGGACATGTGTGGGTTTGCAGGCAGGGGCATCTGCTGCTCATCATCGTCCAGGAGCAGGGGGATCTCTTTGCACAAGGCCAGGTTGTGGAGCATGCAGCATGCAACTACGATCTGACACACCTTTTGGGGAGAGTAGAGTAGTACACCTCCGCTCTTGTCCAGACACTGGAATCTAGACTTCAGAAGACCAAAAGTACGCTCCACCACACGACGTGTCCTCCCATGGGCCTCATTGTAGCGGACTTCACCCGGGGTCCTGGGATTCCTCAGTGTGCTCAGCAACCAAGGCCAGTTGGGATATGCAGAGTCACCTAGGTGTGAGATACACAGACCAATTTTGTAATATAACTGTGACTGAGGACAGAATGTCACACATACAGCACGCTACTTGACTCTGCGTACTCACCAACAATCCACGCACGCTCCGGATGCAGATTTGCCATCAGCTGTGGTACGATGCTGTTACGCAGTATGTAGGAGTCATGTGCTGATCCTGGAAATTTGGCACAGACATGGGAGATTATCATATCCGCTTGGCATACCACTTGCACATTAATGGAATGGAAATGCTTCCTGTTCCTGTATATGTGCTCAGTGCCTGTGGTGGAACCAGGCCAACATGTGTGCAGTCAATGGCACCAACAACATTAGGGATGTGGGCAAGGTCATAAAAATCACCCTTCACAGCTGCCAATTCATGTCTCCTGGGAAAATGGATGTAGCTGTCCTTGTAGGTCATCATAGCGGACAGGACATCACGTAGCACCATGCTGAACATTGGTTGAGACATCCCACCTGCGCTGGCCACCGTGTACTGGAACGAACCAGTTGCAAAGAAATGCAGGGCCGCCATCACCTTACATGTTGGTGTCAAAGCAGTCGGATAGGTTCTGTGAGGCCTCAGATGGGGCTCCAATAGACCACATAGGTCTTGAAGGGTAGGTCGATCCAAACGGAATTTACGTATGATGTCCTCATCCTCCATGTACGCAAGCAATGTGAATGGACGATGCACATTTGGTCGCCTCCTAGATAAGATGAAAAGGGACACATGTCACTTCAATTCCCCTATGAGATGTGTCCAATATCTTACGTTTTGACTGACACAGCGCCAACAATGACTGGCCTGAAACTACAGCTTACAGCACAAGTCACATGCAGAGACACCTTGATCTAAAGTAGTTGTACACGTGTTCAGTATGTACATAGTGAGTACCCCCAAAACAGATTCAGACTATGTGAATGCCAAATGGTACATTCCAACATCTTGTGTCACCAGCTCTGAGAGTAGTTGACACAGCACATGTCTGAAACAGCAACAACGTACGTAGCTGCTGTACCTGCCACACCTTCTTGCGTGATTCGGACAGGGCACACATTAACAACACAATGAGCACAGTGTGTGCATAAAGATCAAGTATAAACATGAGTTCAGCAATCTACACAGTGAAATAGGCACATTATGTAGTCAGTCCATCATTCCTGTGGGTTGCTTAGCCATCTCACACATTGACATGTTTACATATTTGAGAGTCCATCACACAACAGATCTGTGTACATGCACAACAACATCATAAGTCACATGTGAGGGAGTACATGCCAATGCATGTAATCCTGTGCACTGACATGGCATGTGTAGTCATCAGTGAGTTAAATGTCACACTAGCATTGAATTTAACTATCTGGTGGCACGATTCATAGTAAGTGTCTACTGTTCAATGCTGAGAACTGGCCATTGCCTTTGCTACAGCATGATGTGTCCATTGGTGCCGTAAGCGTGCTCCGCCACCGCAATCACGGTCATTGGCACCAATTTAAAGATGCCAATTCGCGGTAGCGACCGCCTGGGCCCCGCGGTGTGACACCGCCAATGCCCATGCCCCTTCAGCCAATGGGAACCGCAATCGCGGTAGTGAAATACACTTTTGAAAATCGCGGTAGGCGTGCTCCGCTACCGCGGGGCCGGTCATTGGATACAATTGAAAGATGTACGATTGCGGTAGCGACCGCCTGGGCCCCGCAGTGTGACACCGCCAATGCCCATGCCCCTTCAGCCAATGGGAACCGCAATCGCGGTAGTGAAATACACTTTTGAAAATCGCGGTAGGCGTGCACCGCCACCGCGGGGCCCGTCATTGGTTACATTTGAAAAAAGCTGACCTGGAACACCAATTGCAGCCTCTGAGTACCACTTAAACAACCCCAGGGGGCTATATATGTCTGGGAGAGAGCCACACATTTCCACCGCTTCCAGACACTGCTGCCTGACATTCTTCACCACCAACTGCTGCTGTTCTTGTCTCTTGGACCCAGTGATGGCGAGAACTGAGAACATCAGGGCCCGTCCCTTCACCACAGAGAAGCTGGAGGTCCTGGTGGACGAGGTGCTTTCACAGTATGGGAGGCTATATGGTGCTCCCGATGTAATGGTAAGTGTTTCAGAGTGAAAGTTGGAGAGTGCAAAGAGTGCTCACATGAAGTTGCTCTGCTGTAGTATGTGCCTGTGAGTGCAGGTTTGTGTGATACACTGCCTAGCATGCTGACTTCATGTCAATGGGGTGTGTAGCCTTATTTCCACAGATCCATGGCTGCATTTAAGGATGGGAGGGACATGCAGTGTTTTTGCAGCCATACAGTAACACTGCTGGTTTGGACAGTGGAAGTCAGAACAAACATTGCCTGTGCTAATGTATGTCAGAGTCCATGAGGTTTTCACATGCTCATTTGTGACATTACAAATGTGTTTTGTCCAGAGGGTACTGAAGGATGTGTGTACAATTTTCATATTCAATCAACAAGCGGGGGAATAAGGGGCTTATTTAGAGGTCCAACATAAATGCCCAGTCAGATACTGTAATCTAAAAGTATGTAGTTCCTCTTATAGTGGTGCCTAGGAGAAAAAGTGTGAGTTAAACCACCGTCGTTTGTAATTACAACCTCGGTGGAGTGAGGTGTGGGGAGGAGAATAGGGAAAATTCCTTATTTTGGAACTAGGGTCCTCACACACCTAGCAAGCTAGATGTCATGCTGCAATACCCAACGGGCACCCTAAAAAGGGGCTCTTTCGCGGAGATCTTTTGTTCCTTCTCCCTTTAGATCAATTGGATACACTACAGTATTTTGATGCGTAGTGTGAACTTGTGGTAGGTAGTTACTGACCCCATCACATTGTGTAGATAGATTCATTAAGTAGGTCCTGAAGAATTGCCACGGATCAACCTGACCATTAAGCAAGAAACATGTTGACCTGTAGAGTTGGACATAGCCTAAACTAAACCTTTGAGTTAGATAGGCTGCCACTCTCTTTATTTATTTTTAACGAAGTGGATAGCCAGCTAGAATAAAATTATTATTTGGACTGTCCTACTTCTTTTAATTACCCCTGCACGATATCTACACCCCTTGGCCCACACACTCACACTACATCACGCATACTCGCACTTCATCATACGGCAAGGAACAAAAGATCTCCGCGAAAGAGCCCCTTTTAGGGTGCCCGTTGGGTATTGCAGCGCCGTCCCGACGAGGAGCAGGTCCATATGATGAAGCATGACATCTAGCTTGCTAGGTGTGTGAGGACCCTAGTTCCAAAATAAGGAATTTTCCCTATTCTCCTCCCCACACCTCACTCCACCGAGGTTGTAATTACAAACGACGGTGGTTTAACTCACACTTTTTCTCCTAGGCACCACTATAAGAGGAACTACAATTTTCATATTGCCACCATGGATATGTAAGCATTATGCACAGGATTGAAATGCCTGAGGGTGACACTCTTGGTGGAAATTCACCTATGACACATCAGATTAATGTACTTCTGAAACTTCCTCCTTCCATTGTTTTCATTATGTGAACTGACTCGCATGTGTAGGCACTGTTTGCCCTCTCATATTGTACATGCATGTGAATGTTCTGATGGCCCACGTTTAACCTCAGTGTGAGTCCCCCTGGCCTGCACAGATACTGCCCAATTTGACAAGGACCCATCAGTAAATGGACAGAGTGAAACATATGTGTTGTCTGCCACCCTATTTCTCAATGAGCTATCTTAGGCCTGAGGATTGCACAAGACAGACCTTGTGAGAAGGGTGTGAGAATGTAAGATCATGTCCCTAAATGTGACCTCCGTGACACAGTGAGCCATTCACAGGCCAAGGACATTGAGGGGTGTGTAGTGTTGAACACAGTGAGTCTGCCCCGACACATCATTTCCAATGTAATGTATGTCTTGCTCACTCACATACTGCATCACAGATGAGGGCCTTCTTCACATTGCTTTCTGTGCTGGCATTCTGCATGTGTATGAGATGGCCAGGTACTGTGTCCATCCTCATACCTGCATGCATTTATATGCGATTATCTGATGCAAATGTACTACGTGTCATGCTGTATGGCCTCTGCTCAACATTTCTGTATAGCTGTGCTAAGTTTTTGCATACTCCTGTACTGAGACACAGTGGTACATAACACAGTGTCACTGAAACTTCCTCTTCTTGTCTCCCATGTCTGCAGCTTAAAGTCCGCCAGCGTAAGGCCTTATGGAGGGCCATTGCACGCAAGGTGCGGGCTCTGGGTGTCTCCAACCGAAGGCACACACACTGTCACAAGAGATGGGATGACATCTGCCGGCTGAGCAAAAACGTGGCAGAGATGACGCTGGGGATGCTCCCTCGGACTGGAAGGTTGGCGCGCAGGAGCATGACACCACTAATGGCCTGCACCTTGGCAGTGACACAGCCAGAGCTGGATGGACATTTGAGGGCCCATCAGCAGCAAGTTGGTGGTGAGTATTCTGCGAAGGGTGACTTTGGGTGTGAGTGACTGTATGTATCCCAACCCTGAGCCAGTGCGGAGTTCTGTGATGTTTGTTTCTAGTGTGATGCAATGGCTTCTAAGTGGCCTCTGTGTTGAGTGCAGCTGTCATGCATTTTTGCTACATGTACTTTCTCGTGTGTTTAATACAATGGCCCTTGACATCTCAAGATAAGATGTGGCCTTATGACATCCGCTGAATTATGGGTGTCATAGACACCGTGCAGTGAATAGCAGTGTGCATCATCTTAGTGTGCTTTCGTCGATGTGTGCAGTGCCTGACTTGGAAATTGTGAGAACTACACATCTGACACCAATGTGCAACGGTCGTTGTGCTTCAAAGCACAACATGGTGGACATCAGTAGCTCATGGCCATTGTAAAAGGACATTTTGGAGTCAGTATCTGTGGTGTACCCTTAAAGTGACTCCATATGTGACTGAGACAACATGTTGAGATGTATAGCTATCTCACCTACAGGCACGTAGGTATGCTTACAGAGATCAGTATGTTAGGTTACAAGGAGGCACGGGCCAGCTATTTGGCTGTGTGAACGTCACATGGGTCATTAATGTCAACTATGCATCTTCTGAGTTTTGCATTAAGGTTGCACATGCAGACTGCACAGGGTGGTGTGCAACATGGGGGTATCATATTCTAGTTTTGTGCTTTGCTTGCATATGATGTTTGTGAGTATGGCACTATACTGAACCTACGTCTCTGTCTATTGCAGCATCTACCGAGGGCACGGAAGGACAGGGGACGGACACCAGTGGTGAAGCTTCTGGCTTGACTGCTACACATGAGCTCACTGACACTGATGTGACCAGCGCCTCGGAGGGGGACAGGAGTGCCCTGGAAGAATCACGCCCAGAAACAACAACCTCAACATCATCTGACTCCAGCGGTGACTCCTCGATGTTGGCGGGCACAGGGAGTGGGAAATCTGCCTCTTCTTCCACCACACATCGTCCAGTGCCCACCCTCCTGGCTACTACCACTAGTGCTGTCCGTGCCCGCAGCACTAAGAAGGGTAGAGTGTCCTTCCCCCCAGGCACCGCTGCCCCTGCCCCTGTCTCCCCTGCTGCCCTCAGTGTGGAGGCGGTGGACCTTTTGCGCCAGCTGTGAGTGGGTCAGACTGCTCTCCTGAATGCCTTCCAGGATCATGACAAGAAGCTGGCACAGGTAGTTGCCTTCATGGAGGGCATTCATTCTGACGTGGGTGGGCTACACAGAACTGTCCAGTCTTTGTCCTCCACAGTGACGGCAGCCATTCAGCTGTCACAGGCTCAAAGTCCGAGTCCAGTCCCTTGAGCAACCACCCTGCCAGTGGCACCATCTGACGAGAGTGACCACACACCACAGCCCTCAGGTTCCAAGTACTCCACACGCAGCACACAACAGCAGCACTCCAAGCGGCCCAGATCACAGACACCATCCCCAAAACAAAAAACAGGCACACAGGAGCGCAAAGGCAAAAGCCCTTCACGTGACACTCAGGGGCATCAGGCCAAGAAGCAGGCCTCAAGCTCACATTCATCCAAATCACCCCCATCCAAGGACATTCCCATCCCCACACCTGCTCCCAAAGACAAACAAACAGTTGCCCTGCCTGCTGTGAAGCTGGTGCCTGCAAAGAGTCAGCACAAACAGCTCTCTAAGGCAGATTCACCCACAACCTCAACTCCCACCCACACCCCTGTGCAGCTGGGACAGGACAGCAATGTGGGGGGTTCACCTGGTCAACAGGGGATGGAGGGGAAAAGGCAAGGCCACCCCAAGCGTACCACCAGATCCAGCAAATCCTCATAGGGAGAGCCACCTGCACCTGATACACCTTTGGTGATGAGTGAGGCTGTTGTGCCCGCCTCACTTCCTACTCCTGCCAAGACAATTCTTGCCTATCGAATCCCCAAGAAGTGTAGACTCAGCCTTCCACATTCACCCTCACACACTGTGTCTCACGGCAGCATGTCTCCAACTCCCCGTGCCACCATGCCACCCAGTCCAAGCAGCCCTCCGGCTCCCACAGCCACTGATGCCTCTACCTCAGCTGGGCCTCTCTCTCCCAGGTCCAGTTCTCCAACTGCCCCCGACAATCAGCCACCTCCCAGTTCAACTGAGAGCCAAGTCTGAGGCAAAGTCCCCCTCCCAAACCCATCTCTCCTACAGCGGTGCCTGGACTGCCCATTTGTATCCCCGGAGCTGTGGTGATTCCCATGGCAGTGTACGGTGTAGTGCAGTCGCAGCAGACTGTGTTACCTATCGGGCAGATAACATTGACAAGTAGCCCGGTGGCTGTTTTAGCGTCTTTGTGTTATGAGTAGTTATAATACTCTCATCATTGCGATCGATGTGGGTGATATTTAGAGCTTACCCCTGACATTTTACACACCACACGTTTAACATGTGTTTGCTTTATATGTCGGCCTTAGTAAGATGTGGTCGGATTTGCCTTCTCTGCCATACTTTCTGTAGAATCACCATGTGGGCTAACAAATTCTCACGGTGGTACCATTTTGGTCCACCTTTTTAACACAACTTTCGATTCCCTGGTATTATTTTTCCCTTTTTCTGTCCATAGAGCATTGCCTCACGCCCTGAGTTGTTACCAGGAGCGGTTGGTGGTCCCCCGATTTAATACGGGTAAGGTCTTCGGACACTATGGATCTTATCCAGATTTTCTGAGATATGCAACATTGTTCATTGACTGATAAATGTTCTTCTGTATACACAGATAAGTTATATATTTGCAAATTTGAGTTTATTTTTTCTCTTCCAACAGGTGTTCTCCACGTATCCCTGTAGTTCTTACTACATGCACTACACAGGTATACGTAGGTTGTATCGTTCTTAATAATTCCTTTTTCTTGTTATTGTGTGACATTAGCACTCACGTAAATTTGCAGTAGTAAACCTTTTGGTCCTGAAGAAAGCCATAATCAATTTATGATCACCAGTGGCTGAAACATGTAGACCCCTTCAGCAATACTTCATCCACGCGATCACACATCTATTTGGATCGCGCGTATACTACTTTTTAACCCTTGACACCACGAGACATTTAATAAATTTGTTTGTCTCCTGGTAGCCAATTTTAGATTTCTCACATCATATACACTGCATCACGTATTTCCACTTCATTGCTTCATGTTCCATCGAATTTAGGAGATCTCACCCTAGGACAATATTAAAACATCCGTGAGCTCCTCCTTTACCCTAGCAAGGAGTTGTAGCTCCTTGGCTGCACTAGGTTGCAGCCAAGAGGAGATCCCAAATGATGAAGCATGCCACCTTGGTGGGTGATGGGATTCCGTCCTCTTAATGAGGACTTTTCTCTTGTTCTAGCCTGTTGGTTTACGTTGTTCACTTGTCTGTGTATACTCATTAAGTCAGAGACCCGCAGCTTTTTGTTGTTAATAAAGTGTACGGTGTTACCCATTCCCTGTGCAGTTTCTCATGCACACATGTACATACTTTGAACTATGGACTGACCAATGGCCTTGCTGTTTGTCACTTTGGATGCCCATTCCCTGTGCAGTTTCTCATGTACACATGTACATACTTTGAATTTGGACTGGCCAATGGCCTTGCTGTTTGTCACTTTGGATGCCCATTCCCTGTGCAGTTTCTCATGCACACATGTACATACTTTAAACTATGGACTGGCCAATGGCCTTGCTGTTTGTCACTTTGGATGCCCATTCCCTGTGCAGTTTCTTATGCACACATGTACATACTTTGAACTATGGACTGGTAAATGGCCTTGCTGTTTGTCACTTTGGATGCCCATTCCCTGTGCAGTTTCTCATGCACACATGTTCATACTTTAAACTATGGACTGGCCAATGGCCTTGCTGTTTGTCACTTTGGATGCCCATTCCCTGTGCAGTTTCTCATGCACCCATGTACATACTTTGAATTTGTACTGGCCAATGGCCTTGCTGTTTGTCACTTTGGATGCCCATTCCCTGTGCATTTTCCCATGCACACATGTACATACTTTGAATTTGTACTGGCCAATGACCTTGCTGTTTTCTACTTTTGATGCCTATCTGGGTAATATGTAATAAAGACAGTTACTCCTGTTGTCTGCTTTGTCAATGTCCTTGCTAAATAAAAGGTTTTATGTATGGATATGGTTTCATGTGACACATGCTCTGTATGCCACTTTAACATTGCCAATTGCTTGTTTTACTTTTTCAGAGTTTGCCAGAGGTGACAGGAACTTTAGTTCTTCTTGACTCTGAGGCTTGAGGGTGCAATGATGGTTGTTTGTGATGATCTACTCTTATCCTAATCATTCTATGGTCAGGTTTGCTAAATTGTACAAATGTCATGTTAGGATGCAATACCAGAACAGAGGTGAATTCTATCCACAGGATTACTTGCGGGCTGGCCAGGGTCCATCATATCTGTGTGATCTTTCTTGATGTGTGAACAGCAGTGTTGATGTGTGGTCATCTTGTGTAGGCCTGTCTTCCTAGTCACATGGGTACATTTTAATATGTGAACTTGAGTGGTCATACAATGTGAATGGGCTGTCATTGTCAGTAGTGTTGATGTGTGTGTGCCCCTGCAATGCCAAATGTACACAAGTATGATCCAGGTAATGAGTGCCTGTTTGTTTCAATTGTCTGCCTTGTGCTTCAGATTGTGGGCACATGTAGGAGTTGTAGGTTGGGCACTGTGCAGTGTGTTGATATGTCCTTGCACTCCTGGGGGACACCTACTTGTTGTTGCTGCCAGTTGTGAGTATGCAGAGTGTGTAACTGCCAAGTCTGTCTTGTGTTTTGTTGATCAGCCTTGTGTCTTGTTACTGTTTGTGCTCACTGTGCAGACCTGCTCAGCCAGCCTGACATTATTTGTGAGTTTTCTCATGCATTGCTATCACTTGACCCATTTTTGGCTCCAGTGTGGTATGTGGTATGTGGAGTCATGCCATCCCCTATATGTGCTTCTGATGCCTACACATTGTGAGTAACTCCTCTATGTGTTTGTGTACTGTACACTCCTCACCTGTCCACTACTGAATTACACACCACTTCAATCTCATGTCTTCCACCCCATGGCTTGCCAGTGTGTGAGCCTCCCCACCACTTCATAGTGTGACACTATGCTGTGTGAGGCTGATCTGTGCACAGGACCAATGTGACACTCAGGACAGTTTCACAATTAGTTATGTGTTATTTTCTTCTACTGGTTTGCTGTCATGGTTGCTCATGTGCAGTGCATATGTTTGAGCAGCACAGTCCTCTAGTCATGTTGTTTGCATATGGGTTTCCCTGAGTTGTGCATCTGTGGGTGAAGGCTAAGCTGTATGTGTGTTTGCTGAGGTACTGCTACCCTTCCTGAGTGTGATGTTCTCTGTGTGCTGTGATGATTTGTGTTGTGGAAGTTCATGGTGTGGCACTCAGATATGTGTGCTACTGGTTTGGTTGGTGTGCACACACTGCTTGGTGTGCATGCAGTGCTGTCAGTGTATGTTGCCTTGTACTTGCCTGGTGTGCATCCCCCTGATGTCCAGCTGAGTTTGCAATGTGATGGATTGGTATGTGCATCTGTTGTGTTTTTGTTGTGGATGTATGCAGTGTTTGGCCTGTGTTGGCTCTTTCTACTGACAGATGCTATGTGTGTGTGATGTTCTATTTGCATGACATTGTGTGTGAGTAGTTGCTGCTGTGTGATACATTCAGATGTGTGTTGCAAGTGTAGTGTGCATTACTTGTGTGTCTGTCACATGCAGCAAGGTGGATTCTTGTTCATGAGCTTGTTTTGAGTGCACAATGGTGCTTTGTCCTCCTATTTTTGACCTGTCACTTGTCAGGATTGTGCATGTGCATGCTTGTGGTACACTATGACACCATGTTCACTTGATGAGTGGTGTGGTGTCTCTCTCTGTGTTAGCTGATTTGTCCCATTGATCCCAGTTAGTGTTCATGATTGTTTTTTGATGATGCAATTCTTGTTTGTGTTGGGGTATGGTGTCTGTGCATTGGCCCTGAGTGACAATGCTGTGTACTCCTGTTCTGTCTAGGGTCACATTGCCTTTCCACTGTTTGGCTGCACATGTCTGGGCTTGTTGGACTTCTGTGGATGTTGTTTGTGAGCTTTGTGTTTGGCTATTGTTTTTGTGTCATCATTGGTTCAGGCATCCCTGAGTGTGAGTCTGATATTTGTGGATGCACCACAGGGAGTGTGATTGGTTGTCATTGAACTCACAGGACATCATTTTGACCATTATGTGTGTTTCTCACAGGTGTTGAGTGTTGCAGGTGTGAGGTGGGTAGAGGAGGGGTATGTGTGAAGGTCCTACTTGTATTTGACAGTCAGGGAGTGTGACAATGAGCCATGTGTGTTGTGCTGATGACATACACATGTCAAGTAAGTTGACACAGATGTGTGGCTGGTCACTGTATGACTTCAGACACTTACTATCATTCCTGTGCCTATGCATGGCTTGCCTTGATGTATCCCTGAGTTGTTGCACAGAGGTCACTTTGGTTTAATTTCGCTCACTGTGCCACCAATATCTGATTTGATGGCCTAAGGGTGGTGTGTTATGTTCCTTCTCTTGCATGTGATGTACAGATGCTATGTGGCTTGCTCCATGGTTTTCCAGCACTGTCCACTTCACTCTTGGCTGGCACATTTATTGTCCTCCATTGCTGCTGAACTATGGTATGAGTATGTGGCTGGGTGTCAGTGTTGGGTGTTTCTGAGTGACTTGACAGGCAGTGTGAACAGTTCAGTGGATGTTCATATGCAGTGTGAGTCTTCATTTTGTAATTATACTCAGTTTGCTTCACAGGAGTGGAAGGTTGGTGTGAGGAGGAGGGTTGTCCAGCCCCTGAGCTTCTGTGCAGGGTGTTCCTCTTCACCCCCACCTTCCCAGTCAATCTACCTTGTCCTTTGATGTGTGAGGTGCGAGGTCTGGCTACACCTGGCAGATTAATTGTGCAGGGGGGGCACAGGAGGCGCACACAGCATGTGCCCAAATGGGTGTGGGAAGGGTGAAGGTGGAGCCCTGTGAATCTGGGCGGATGGCACAGGCCCTGCATACTACATTGTGCGCAGGTTTTCCTGCATCTTCACCGCTGCGGTGACGTGACCGGGACATTGCAGTGATTTCACGGTTGATGGGTGACCCGGATGCGGAGGGGTGAGTTTGTGACAGGTAGGACATGTGTGGGTACACTGGGGGATATGTTCCTGTCCCCACCAGAGTGTCTGATGTGGACAGGAACCGTATGTCAGTACAGGAGTTGTGTGTTGTGGTTGTGTGCGGAATTGTGTATTTGCGCACCTGAGGCGTTGTCCGCGACGGTGTATTATTTGCTGGTAGTGGATGAGGTACAGCAGCGGAAAGGCTTGAAGAGCTGGATCCATTGCGGTCAGGACCGGGTGGAGGGGACCGGGAGTCTGGTTTCGCTCTCCGCTGTCGTGCTTCCGCTGTCTCTGGGAGGGTGGATTCTCCGCTGCGGTGTGATGGGCTGTTTGCGGCATCGGGATTTGTACGGCGGACGGGATGTCATTCCGCATGGCGGTGTGTCTCTATTGGCTCCCTCCGCCGCGGTGGCGGGCGCAAATTTCTGGTGGTTCTCGTAACTCCGCAGCAGACGGAAAATGGGCTATGTTTGCCCATCGTAATATGGCGGGCGCGTAGACCGCCGCTGGAGTGCGGAAAAGGACATTTTCCGCCAGCACCGCGAATGGGCCTCCGCCCGCCATCCTAATGAGCCCCTAACTAACCAATCTGTCACATTGATGTATTGGTCACTACATGCATACTATTTTATTTTGAGATTTAAATGTTATATTCAGTATTTTAACAATAGACTGAATATAAAAGAGCAAAATTTGCATATTGCAGTGTAGATTATTTTTAAGGGCTATCAGCTGTCATAAGTCTCATGATCTTTTTTTAAAGTAGCAATACCGGTTAAACCTTTGGGAAAAAATATATAACCAAAAGTTCTCCAAAATAACAAATCTCAAAATTAAGAAGAACTGCAAATGGTGTTAGCCGCGTGGAGGAGGGAAGAGGGCTAAGTCGTCATAAGTAAACTAGAGTTTCAATAACATATAATTTTGCTGCCCCTGCAGATTTTAATATTTAGACTTAAAGGAAGTGCTACAGAACCTGGCTTAATTTGTGGAAGCAGATGCAAGTGGTAGGCACTGGTACTCACTTTTGGGGAATGGAACTTTTTTTTTTCATCTTCAGAATTTGACCCATAGCAAGAGAGGGAAAGGCAGAAAAGTGATAAAGTAGGAGGAAGAGAAAGATAAGAAGACAGTGACAACGAGATAAACTGGATGGAAAAGAAATGAAAGTGTAGGGTTTTGGGGATGAAATCAAAGAATCACAAGGAGGCAGCTTTGGTATTCAGCCGCTCCAGCATTTAGAAGTACCAGCAGCAGGGTCCTTAGAAATAAATTGGCCTCTGAGCTTATTTTTTTGCATATTAAGCACTGAAAAGTTGCCCTATAGGCGTCCCATTTCTCTGTCTACCTGCAGGCTGCCTCTTTTGAAGATACCAGTCCCAGAAGGGATGAGATCTGGGCACAACTCCTGAAGTCATGGCCCTGCCTATTTCAGAAAAAGTGTAAGTTTGGTGAATACCAGTGGCAGCTGGTTTTGGGTAGGAGGAGGCGGATGTTTGTCAGGGTGACAACTGCCCTTCTTCCAAACCAGCTGGGAAAGAGATCTGTAGCCAGGAGCATTCCTCATCTTCATCCAGTTACCAGAATAAAACAATCACCTGGTTGACAAAGCTAAAGCCTATCAATGAGTTTCCTTCCCCTTACTCCCCCCCTTACTCCTACTCTTTAAGGTACGGGGAAGCCTAAGGGACTTCCCAACCATCTACACAGGGCAAGGCATGAACTATATTGTCAGCCAGTATCCTCGGCCCTGCTGGAAAGTATAATTTCTAAGAAAGATTTTTTGACAATGTGATCATGGCACAGTATTCTCAGCCAATATTATTGACTGGACACTTTTGTGATATGTGTATTTTCGCCTCAATATTCTGGTGGCGTTTTTGTTTCTGGTATCTGGTATTTTTTTCATGCAATGTGTATTGGGTACTTTTCCTTCTGCACAGTGTTTTGTCAGCATTTCTGCTACTTGCACAGGATTTTCTGGAACCCTTCTCACTCAGGCACAATCTGCTGGTGGGTCGGTGGAGTTATCCTACCTGCAATGATATTACCTGTAATTATCCTTCCTGAGAACATACATGGGCAGCACCATAGAAACATTGTCCTACGTAGAAGAGTGTTGAGTTAAATCCCTTCCTCCCCAGACAGCATTCCACTTGACAGCTTTTACGTTCTGAATTGTGGTTCTGAGGTGGTGTCCTCAAGAAATACTATCCTGTGAGACATTCACGCTAGCACGCGAGGGGCTCAATGAAATGTAAACTGATGATGGCACAGATTGCGGCTTATTGGAGCTCAGCACAGAAACGAAGACCCACCATTGCGCTGGACTGCCTGGCTTGCCACCCAGAATGATAGCATAGATGAAGTCTTAAATGTTCTCTCTCTCTCTCTCGCTCTCTCTCTCTCTCGCTCTCTTTTTCTCTCAGTCTCACTCTCTCTGTCTCTGGACATTGTCACCTGACGAAAAGAGAAGCACTCTGATATTGGCTAGTGCCTCCTCTGGCAAAATGAGCAGCATCGTCCTGTCATCATGCTTCCCCTCCCACTCCAAGCAGCACTAAGGCATTGGACATCACCCTAAAGCATCACAATTGTTGAGTGATCGCCAATTGAGGGTGTGACTCCAGTCGCGGCCGGAATGACACGCGGTTTGGGGGGCCAGTGGGGGGTCGTGTGGGGGGTCATGCGGGGGTTCGCATGGGGGGGATGTAAAAATTTAAAAGAAGCTTACCTTATCAGGTCCCGCCCCGCCTCCCCTCCTGGCCGTGTCCCGCGTTTTCCTGCTGCTTTCCTGCTCTCCTGCCTCCGGCAGGAACAGGAAGCAGGCAGCCTCCCTCCCCTCCCCAAAGCCAATCAAAACGCTGCAATGGCAGCATTGTGATTGGTGGGGACAGCGCCCAGGAGGGCGCCTATGGGGAGGCCATTTTCTCTATGTAGGCTGCAGGCAGCCTACATAGAGGAAATGCAGAGTGCACATGACTGGTTTGGTCGGCCCCAGAGGGCCGACCAAACAGTCAGGGCCCACAGCATTGGGCAAGCCACTCCTCCCCGACCCGCCCACCCGCCCTCAACCAGGCATACCGTTCAGCTATCTCGCAGCACGAGAAGCAGAAACATAAAATGGTATTTAAAATACCATTTTATGTTTCTGCTTCTCACACTGCGAGAAAGCAGTGGGGCGACGCTCCTCCCCCCTAATGGAGGAGCCACCCCTGTGTGACTCTCACAGACAAGTAGTTCCTGCCATGAACCTCCAAAATATTCTTTCAGATCAATGAATTACAAAGGAATGTCCAAGATGGACCAGCGTTTCATTACAAAATCACCCACAATGCCTAACTCATAATCACGCATATCACGAGCATTGTATTTGGTGTGCGAAATATGGGTTCTATGGCTGTTTTGCGAGTTATGGATGCAGAGCTAACCATAACTGGCAAATTTCAGTGGGTTTCGGTTTTAATTCATACCCACAACTGTACCTCAACTCTGTGAACTACAGAGCTATTTAAAAAATACATTAAAGTTTTATATCCAATCCTAACCATAACTTCACTTTACCTGTTATTTTTCAGTGGCTTTCTGGAATTTTGATATGTTACAGTCAACTTGCATGACAGTATTCCCTTTCCTGCTGTGTATGGCCAAAGGTGTTGAGTGCAGACATTCAACACCACTACAGACAGCCTTCAGACCTGTGCAGTGGAGGTCTGTCCAAAAGGCCTGGCATATGGAAAAGTCATTTGGCCAATTCAACATGGGCAGCTATCTGACTGTAGGCACACACCACCACTGCACAGCAGGGGTTGATCTTCTGCACACAACTTACCTTGGGCAGCCAAGCAGGGATTCGCCCTGTTCATTTATTTATATTTTTAGTATACTTATAATAAGATTTCTATTTGTTTATTTAGGTATTTTTAAAATTTTCTTTGGTATTCACAATTCCTAAAGAACTCGTGGTTTCTAGTTGGACATCTTGTGCCCAACAGGGTTCGCAAACCTGGACCTAGTCTGCAAACCTGACAGGAGGTACAAAAACCCTCACTTGGGGTCTATGGACACAATCCAAGGGTATTTGAACCTCTGAGTCTGGCTCAGTTTTCACAAACCCTGCCGTAAAACTACCTTCCTATGTAATTATTTTTTCTTTTTTATTAAATGGAGCATCCATCTCCCACCCACCCCGCCCCACATGAGCAAGTGGGTAAAGGATGATTTCCCTGTTTCCTTGCGACTTTTCTCAATTTTTTTCATAGGAAGCAAGAAGTAAGCCCTACATTTTGTATTTGCAGTTGCAACATAAAAGTTTCTTTCACCTGCCAACTGAGTGCTCAGTCTTCAGGTTCGAAAACCCAATTTTAGGACCACAGACCTGAAATTGACAACAGGGGCACAAACTCCCTCATCCAATGTGGCTTTTATTTTTTTTATTTAGGTCTGTGGATAGTCCGCAAACCCGGGTTCAAGGCCTGTACATGGACTAATGGTCCAGATATCTCTACTTATGACCTTTTCAAGCCCTCCAAATGCATTGTTGTGATACTAATCCCTCAAAAAGTCCTGGGGCCCTATTGTGCAAAGGGTGCACTTTCCCTGTTTGCGCCCTGCATACCTTAAAGCAGGTGCACCAGGAGCAAACAGGGAAATGCACTGCCCCTAGGGCAGCCGCGAACTCGCATTCAGGTGAAAAACGGAGCGGCTGCTTTGAAGCCGCTCTGTGTTTCACTGTGCAGGGAGCAACCCGCCTGCACTTTTAAAGAGGATTAGAGATCCCCTTGCAGTCAAGTGCAGTGAGTAACTGCACCCGCCTGCAAGGGGCCCCCTTTCTCCCTCCAGAGAGCTGCAATCAGGGGGTGCACTGACAGTGCGCCACCTTTTTAGTGGCGCACTGTCAGTGCACCCCCTCCCATCTTTTGTATAGCCTCGGGGAGGTGGTGGTCTCCGGGGCCAGTGCTCTGCAACAGACCCCCGCATTTACATAATTTGTGCCACGGGGAGGTGGTGGTCCCTGGGGCTGTGTGAGGGGGCTCAAGCCCCCCGCACACTTCATTTTTTAAGATAGCCCCGGGGAGGTGGCGGTCCCCAGGGCAGCGCGGGGGGCCACATTTAATGAATATAGCCCGGGGAGGTGGTGGTCCCCTGGGGCTGGGTGGGGGGGCAGGAGCCCAACCACGCATTTTTTAAAAGAAATAAAGCCCCGGGGAGGTGGCGGTCCCCGGGGCTGGGGGGCCCGTGTGGCCCCCACATTTAATTAATATAGCCCCAGTGAGGTGGCAGTCCCCGGGGCAGTGTGGGGGGCAGGAGCCCAACCACACATTATTATTTTTTAAAAGCCCCGGGGAGGTGGTGGTCCCCGGGGCTGCGGGGGGGCCCATGTGGACCCTGCATTTAATGAACATAGGTGGCAGGCCCCTGCAAAATTATTTGTAATTGCCCCCAGGACCTGGCCCACGCAGGGGCTTAAAGAAAACGAAGCACAGGAGACCGTGCTTCCTTTTTAAAAAAAGTTTTAGTCGGGATTTGCGGCCCCAATGCAACTCCTGGCGAAAATTGAGCAGGCCTAGGGGGTCAGGGTGTTTCTACCCTGCCCCCTTTTCTTGATTTTTAACCTTTTTTCACCTTTTTTCTTGTGATTCAGTTCAACTGAGTCACAAGATGGCTGCCAACACATCCTGGTTTGAAGTGTTGGCAGCCAATCAGATCGCAAGCTCCAGATATATGTATGTCTGTGAAATGTTTACATTTCTCAGGAACTACTGAACGGATTTACACCACTTAACAAAAAGAGGGCTTTCTGAACCAGGAGCTACCTTTTTGCCAAATTTGGTGTAATTCCGTTCAGCAGTTCGGGCTGTAGCCGTGTCTAAAGTTTCCTATGGAAATTAACATGGAGGAAACGTCATTTTGGGACCCCTCTTTTTCTCGGCCCCCGCTTGACAAATCATCCCTAAATTTTCAACACAGCAGCTGCAGTGAGTGGACCATTAGTTTTGAAAATTTCGCGAAGATTCGTCAAACGGTGCCAAGCATAGAGGCAAAAGAAAAAAAGCCTACACGTTCTATGGGAATTAACATGGGAAAAAGCACTTTTTTTATCCCCCTTTTTCTCGGCTGCCACATGACTGATTACCCCGAAACTTGCCATGCACAATTTCGTGAAGATTCGTCAACCGACACCAAAGATATAGACAAGTCAATAAACGCTTTTCCTATGGATACTAGGACCTAGCTATACCTACCTACTGTCCTAACTATAACTACCTGCTGGCGACCACCAGTAGGACATATATACATTTATAAATATATAAATATATATCTATATCTATCTATCTGTCATAGCAAACTCTGCTTTGCTTCATTGAGGCGAGAGCAGGAAAACCTGCTCTTGCTTCAATGAAACAAAGCAGAATTGCTTTTGAGCAAGGGGAGCTGCATATCAGCAGCTCCCCTTGCTCAAAAGCAATGCCGGCTCCCGCAGGAGATGGGGAGCCGGAGGGACCGTGCGGGCATTGGGGCACCCCCCACGGTCCCCAGCGGAGAGGCCAGGCCCTGGGGATGGGGTCCCAGGGGCCAGAAGTGGCCTGGGAGGGGGGCCACGTGCCCCCCCCCTCCCCTGTAAGTAATTTTTTTTTTTTTAAATGGAAAGGCCGGGCCCGGGGGATGGGGTCCCCGGGGCCATAATTGGCCTGAGGAGGGGGGTCATGAGGCCCCCCTCCCAAAAATAAAAATAAAAAGGCTGGCCAGGCCCCGGGGGATGTGGTCCCCGGGGCCATAATTGGCCTCTGGAGGGGGGCTACGCGGTCCCCCTCCCCCAAATTAAAAAAAAAACAAGGCTGCCAGGCCCTGGGGGATGGGGTCCCCGGGGCCAAAAGGGGCCCAGGGAAGGGGGGCCATGCAGCCCCCCTCCCATAAAAGAAAAAAGAAAAAGGAACCGGAAACTCGGCGGAGGCCCCGCCCTCTCCCTGCACCACTCTGTAAACGCGCCCCCTGGCGCGTTGTAAGTTGGGGAATTAATTTCCCTTGAATACTTAGGGTCCCTGGGGGCCAACTACACCACCAGGTACCTCCAGTATGCGCCACAGAGCTGGATTGCAGAGAGGTGGTCCGAGGCCACGCCCCTTTTTACACCACTCTGCAAACGCGGGTCCTGGAGCACTGCTGCTCGGAGGATGAAGTCCACTTGTGTCCTAAGGTCCTCAGGACACAAGAGGACCTCATCGCCCCACCAGCAGTGCGCCAAGAGGCGCATTTGCAGAGTGGTGTAAAAAGGGGCGTGGCCTCAGACCACCTCTCTGCAATCCTGCTCTGTGGCGCTTACTGGAGGTACCTGGTCGGCTAGTTGGCCCCCAGGGACCCTCAGTATTCAAGGGGACATAATCCCCCAACCCAAAACATGCCAGGAGGTGCGTCTACAGAGTGGTGGAGAAAGGGGGCGTGGCCTGGTATGATAAGTTAGCAATCCTGCTGTGTGGGACTTACTGGAAGTAATAGGAGGGGTAGTTGTTCCCCAAGGTTGACATTGGGGGCTAACTACCCCTCCTGTTACCTCCAGTAAGTCCCACACAGTGAGATTGCTAAGAGGTGTTCGGAGGCCACGCTCACCTTTCTCCACCACTCTGCAAACGCGACTGCTATGTTATAGTTAGAAATTAGCATTTAAAAAACCTTAGAAATTCACTGAAAAAAACATAGGTTTCAGGGACGTTATAGTTAGAAATTAGCATTTAAAAAACCTTAGAAATTCACTGAAAAAACCATAGGTTTCAGGTACGTTATAGTTAGAAATTAGCATTTAAAAAACCTTAGAAATTCACTGAAAAAACAATAGGGTTCAGGGACGTTATAGTTAGTTGGACATTTCACTCGTACAAAACCAGAGAAATTCGACTGTTATAGTTAGTAGAGCTAACTATAACTCGCGCCCCCGCAATGCACTGCTGATGATGTCACATATTACATCACTCATGACATGCTCAGTGACATCACTGATGACATCACTGATGACATCTCAAATGACATCACTGATGACATCACTGATGACATCATCCACGTGACTGAGTGTTTCAAAAAGAATATTATATCTATATATGCCAAGGTATATTGAAGAATCATTGGTTGTCTGAGAACCTGTATGGGTGCCTGATATATATGAAGAAGGCACGCACTCGAAGACTGCAGGATTAAGGCTTCTTTATTTAATAGGGCCTCCTTCGACCCAGCGACTGAAGAGACGCATTTCGGCTGACCCAGCAGCCTTTCTCAATCTGGCCTGCGCCAGTCAAATTCAAATATTATAACACTCCCCAATTATAGAAATAGAAGAAATTCATGGACATGGAAAATCAAAAGCAATAGCTAGACGGAGTTGTAGTAACTTACAAATATGAACACACATAGTGCATGATATTGAACAATTTAAATGTATAATACATCAGTGACCCACTATGCTAAATGTGAATTAATCACAGCTAAATTGATGAACATGAATAAAGTCCACCTAGTTCTGTCAGGGACATGTGATACTAAAAATACCACATTAATTAAAAAACAATGTTACGCGCAAACCCACTTCAGGTAGTGCTAACATAATCAAACATGCTGCATGAATCAAAATGAATCATTTTTGGGAGAGATAGCAATAACCTCAAATATTACCGTGTGGCATGATATGGCATCTAGTTAGAGTCCATGACCCTTACTTATGTTCTTAATTGGGAACCAAAGCTCGCCTTTAACCGATTATATATATATATATATATATATATATATATATATATATATATATATATATATCAACACGCAAATCCCAGAGTATTCCAACCACAGCAGCGCAACACAAGGGCACAGACTCCAAAGCAATGATGATGGCAAGGTGTTTTATTCAGTCATCAATGTCCAAAATGACACGTTTCGGCCGCCAGACATGCGGCCTTGTTCACATGGTGCACTGCAAGTGAAAGTGAGCTATATATACATGAGTGGTAGTGGTAGTCTTTCTACAGTGTTTAACATTTGTAAAAAACATTTTTACTACATGATTAGGCACTTTTACTACAGCAAAATACCTTTACTGTAGTGTTGGTTTCCTGCTGCACGTGATTTACAAGTTGATAGGATACTCAAAAGTATATATGTGTAGACATAGAAAACATCTGTATATATATATATATATATATATATATATATATATATATATATATATATATATATATATATATATATATATATCGAGAGAGAGAGAGAGAGAGAGAGAGAGAGAGAATGCGTTCTAGGTAACTGTGTAATATGGTCCAATATTGCTATTGATAGGTTCTGCTGACAACATAAACTACAAGCCCAGTAGTGAATCATATTACATACCCATTATTTAATTTTAAATTACAACTATGGGCCAGATGTAGGTGGCCAAATAGCGAGCGCTAACGCTGAAATTCGCTATTTGGCTGCGAGCAATGTAGGTGAGTTTAAACCTACTAGCAAAATAAGGAATCGCAATATTGCGATTCCTTATTTTGCTCTTGCATTTAAGGAATCGCAAATTGCGATTCCTTAAATGCAATGTAAGTAGCACAAAAGAAAGTGCACTTTAGCCTTAAGGAATCGCTAATTACCACCAACTTCAAGTTGGTGGTAATTAGCGATTTCCTTTAAAAAGCACTTTTTTGCTTTTTTTAATGTGCCATGTGGCACACATTCATGCCCTTAGGGCATGTATGTGCGCCACATGTGCACACATGCACATTTCAGGGGTGCAACAGGGTGTCCTTTTGACACCCTGGCACCCATGAAATAGCTCCCGCTATTTGCGATTCTTTAATAGCGAATCGCAAATAGTGAATATCTTCCCATTCATTCCTATGGGCCTCCTAGCCCATAGGAATGAAAGGGTAGGTATTCCTTATTAACGAAGCCCAATTTGCGATTCGTTATTAAGGAATATTAAGGAATCGCTAATATTTTAGCGATTCCTACCTACATTCAATTTTGCGAGTCCTTAATAGCGAATCGGTAAAATTCGCTATTAAGGACTCGCAAATTTGATTTTACCTACATCTGGCCCTATATTTTGTGCCAGTTAGCTTGAAAAACTAGTTTCTTCAAATCGCTGCTAAAATGGGCACTGATTGGAATTGGAATATTTGTTTTTTGTGTCCCATTTTTTAAACAATTTTTGATAAATGCTTGGGCAGTGCTGAGGTTAGCAGATTTATGCAACTCTGTGGCCGCAGCGTTTACTGCATCATTTTGGATTTACTGCATTTGCAACTTAATTTTCCACATACTTTGCAAAAGTTGCAGATTTCACCAAAATGTTGTTTCTTGCTCAAATAGAAAAAAATAATACTGCTAGAGAATGTGGTGCATACTTTTTGTCTTTCATCATATAATTTAGATAACTTTGCTATCTACTTTGGTCCTCCATCCAGCATAGTCCTAGTAGCTCTGACAGTGTTATAGCTCTACAGAGTGATTTGGGAACTGTCATTATGATGATGAAATCTGTAGGAAAGTGGAATATTATGTGATATGGCTGGGTAGTCTTACCATGTAATATTATCACAATATCCCAAAGATGGTCCTTAGGTTCACACTAATAAATCCTTAGCTCAGTCCTAGTACAGTGGGGAAGAGCAGTCAGGCTTTAGTAGAGGAACATGTGTTAAGCATTTCAGGTTACCACCATGTACGATAAGTAATTGACACGACGCGAGAGAAATAAAAATAGAGTGTAACTTTTATCTAAATTTAGACACCAAAATGAATTGAATAGCAGACATATAACTGGAGTTACAGATTTTTGAAGCAATATTATATCAGTGCAATAAAATACATAGTCAAAATAACATTGCGGTCAATGGCAAAAACGACTAGTGGCAATCGGTCACTTGCAGGACAAGTTACTTGGAACCCTTATAGGGTTAAGGTCATGCGGGCCCCAGGCCACAACAGTTAAATCAATTTTACCTAGCCTGTGGAATCTGGGTGCAGAGTTGTTCTGGCTGTCCATGGCGCTGAACGGGAGACACAGGTGGTGCTGTTTTTACCGCTTACACAGTGCTGCAAGAAACAGAATGCAAAAACACAACAGATACACAGTTGCTGACGATGGATGATGGTTGTACAGTGTTCCCTGTATATGCAGTGTCAAGTGTGGGAGGTCGGCTACTGTACTGGTGACCAACAAGCCTTGGCAGCGAAAAGCACAGCAAACAGCTTCTGGAACTTCAGTGGGTCTGGGGGAGTAACGTAGCAGCCTGAAACTTTGGGCCAGGCGAGACTGCAACTCCCACAATGCAGTGGACCACATGGATTTGGAAGATCCCTCGGAGGGCCCGATGGCCAGTGAATCTTTGGATCCGGCGATTGCTTTTACCTGTAGGTTGCAAGGGACTAGTGCTACTAGTCCAGGGGAGGCTGAGAGTGCTTCTGCCTTCCACAAGGGTCCCTCTCTTTGGGAGTGTCGAGTTTTAGCCAAGGGCGAGGTTCATTCGCACAGTTCCAAGTCTGTTGCCTCGGGCACACTTTTGCTTTGTGCTGTTGGCAAAGTCCTGCAGTCCATGACACAGGTCTCCTCTTGATCCTTCTTTGAAGTAAGTTTTCAGATCTGAGGTTCTGGGGTCCAGAGGGTCCCCTCAATCCTAGATTTATGGGAGTTAGGGGTGTGGGAGCTAGAAGCCAATGGGCAGCTAGTCCCTGCAGCTAATCCACCACTGAGGTGACCACATCCGGTGGTGTAGGTCACCTTTTCTACCCAGAACCCACTATTTCTGCCCTCCTAATGATGGCAGAATTCGATTTTAGGTGTACAGACCAGGCTGGCCACCCTTCCTGGGGGTGTTCACCTCCTGCATGGCTAATTATCCACCTTACTCGGGTGCAAGCACACTTGGGGCAAGGGTAAGGTGGTCTCCTCCTTATGGGGACAGTCCAGATGCATAGCAGAGGTGGTACAGCCTTTGAAGCTCACCTCCTTGATGTGCCAATTCACTAGCCTACTTGGGTAGGAAGGAGGTGTGACCTCTTTCCTGCCCAAGCCTTTTTTCCTGACTCCTGGGAATTATCACTCTGTCTGGCAGGAGGTCAGAATCCTGTCTTGGTGGCAGCTGGTGCAGGAACTCACAGGTTGGTCAGCCAGAGCACAGTGAAGCTGGGACTACCAGGTGGGCAACCGCTAAGGTGCCAACTGGGTGCATGCCACATCACCCAGGGCACGAGAATCATGCCAGGGGTGAGAAGGCACGTTGTTCAACACCAAACATGACATATTTTAATGGTACCATAATGGAGCTGCCAATCTCGAGAGAGCTCCATTGGCAGCCTATGTTATCCCATGGCCTGCTAACACTTATAGTAGTTTCCAATGGGGAATGCCCCTATAGGGACATATAGGCTTGCACTTACATGTCCATACCTTTATTATAAAGCACCCTGTCTCCTAGGCTGAGGAGTCCTACCTTAGGGGTGCCTGACAGATATTGAAGTGTAACAACAAACAGCGGTCCAAAAGCCGTCGACAAAATTCAAAAGCGAACCATTTGTCAGCCCCTACCATTGTACCAGAAAGCTGTTACCAATCATTGAATATCCCTGTTTTTGGTCCTTTTGTAAATATTTGAAACCTATTTGTATGTCACAATTGTTACCAATATGTTTGTGGGTTCTATGTTCATTTGGGACACCATGCACTTGTGTTAATCAATTTAAAAAGCGCATTTATATAAATGACTTACATTCAGCGGTAAAGAGTCAGAATATTTAGTTGGAAATGTCGACTTGCACTAATATTGAGATACATAAATATCGACTGCAAGAATATCGTGGTCAAGAATATCGAGTTTAAGGTAAGAAATATCGTTTTCTAAAATATCGAAGTCATTAATATCATTTGCAAAAATATAGTTGTAAAAAATATAGTTTTTTTAGTTAGTGTTATGTATTTAAGTATGTATTTTAAATGTATGTGCTCTATTTTTTTGTTTAAGTATTGCATTTGTTTTTTAATATATGTGTTACATTTTTAGAAGTTATTAATTTTATTTTAAGTAAATTTTGTGTTTTAGTTCCGTAGCGGGTTGTGGGTTTATAGGGGAATAGGGTGGGAAGTAATTTAATTAAAATAAATTGAATATTAATTTTTATTTATTAGTATTTATTTATTTTTGATTTTATAGTGTTAATTGTTGGAATTAATTTATAATTAATTAATTAATAATTGGCTGTTAATTTTTATTGATTAATTAATTGGTAAATATGTTAATTGTGTCATTTTTTAGGAGCAGGTTGTGGGTTTATAGGGGAATAGGGTGGGAAGTAATTTAATTATAATTAATTTATTCATATTTTTTATTAATTAATATTTATTTATTTTATATTTTATATTGCTAATTGTGGGAATTAATGTATTATTATTTATTTATTAATTGGTGGTTAATTATTATTAATTAATTGGTAATTATGTAAATTGTGGGTCTTTTTAGGTGCGGGTTGTGGGTTGATAGGGGAGTAGGGTGGGAAGTAATTTAATTATAATTAATTTATTAATATTTTTTATTAATTAATATTTGTTTATTTTATATTTTATATTGTTAATTGTGGGAATTAATTTATTATTAATTATTTATTAATTGGTTGTTAATTATTATTAATTAATTGGTAATTATGTTAATTGTGTTATTTGTTTAGGAGCCAGTTGTGGGTTGATAGGAGAGTAGGGTGGGAAGTAATTTAATTTTAATACATTTATTAATATTTTTAATATAATATTTAATTAATTTTATTTTATAGTGTTAATTGTGTGAATTAATTTATTAATAATTATGTATCTTTTGCTTAATTGTTATTAATTAATTAATTAATTTATTGTAAATTAATTATATTAATTGTGTTATGTTTTACTGAAATTGGTGGTGGCATTTATAGGGGAATATGGTGGGAGGTGTCACGATTCACTCCCTGTGCTCTCGTTCCCACCACCAGGGGGCCGAATTGTGGGGCTTTCCAGTATTCTAATATGCTTCCAGACACTCCCCTGTATGCATATCCTGACTTCCAGGCATTTGGACATCCTTTAGGAATTGATAACAGGCCCTGAGCACACACATAAAAGTTGTACAACACACAGTAAACGTTGTATGCGAAGGATGACAGGAGAAACGTTCTTCCGATATTCATTTAATGAAGTGCGTATTCATATGCCAGCCAACACGTGTTTCGTCACTGGGTGTGTAACCCTTGACTTCTTCAGGGCTCAAACGTAAAAAAGTGTAGGACTTTAGACCTTACGACTGGTGATAATTCCGACCCAGCTGGTCCTCAATGTTTCATCCAAACCGTCAAAAAATCCTTTCTTTATCACTATAAAAACTTAGAGTTAAGGTGTATTATCAGCGTATATGTGTTTCCCTCGGTATATTTATTTTAATGACACGTCTTCATCATATCGTAGTCCTGTATACTGAAAATGTGGTGTCAATTACCGCAAGCCCACTTGAGGCGAGTACACCCGTGGCTTGTGCTCCGGCACCGAGTAAACCGGAGGACAAAGCTTTGTCCTCCGGTTTACTCGGTGCCGGAGCACAAGCCACGGGTGTACTCGCCTCAAGTGGGCTTGCGGTAATTGACACCGCGTTTTCAGTATACAGGACTACGATATGATGAAGACGTGTCATTAAAATAAATATACCGAGGGAAACACATATACGCTGATAATACACCTTAACTCTAAGTTTTTATAGTGATAAAGAAAGGATTTTTACGTTTGAGCCCTGAAGAAGTCAAGGGTTACACACCCAGTGACGAAACACGTGTTGGCTGGCATATGAATCCACACTTCATTAAATGAATATCGGAAGAACGTTTCTCCTGTCATCCTTCGCATACAACGTTTACTGTGTGTTGTACAACTTTTATGTGTGTGCTCAGGGCCTGTTATCATTTGTGTGATACAGACTTTTGTCCACTATTGAGGGTTTAGGTGTTTTACCTCACCTGATGCACCACACTGATACACTCTTTTCATTTACTTTCACGAGAACAGGTTAGCGCCTTTTATACCCTGTGTTGAAGAACACCCCCTCTTTTTCGACTGTTGCATCCTTTAGGAATTGACATCCATTCCCAATCCATACCGGGTTTTGTGGAAGCCAGTCCGCTCATGCTGTAAACTCCATTACCTATAATCCCCTGCTCCCTGCTTTGTCTCCACCCCTGCAGGCCAAGGATGGGTGGAGGAATTCAGCTCACCTGTGGCTGGCTGCTGCTAGCCTGCTCACACCTGATGCGCATGAGTACTGTGAGCTCTTTTAAGCCCCAGCTCCCTTCAGCCCCGAGTTGGTCATTGTAACTGTTTTCCGGTGAGACCGATCCTTGTTTCCTGAGCTATAGCTATTCCTTGTGCCTGAATTAGCACTGCCTGCAGTGCTACCTTGTTTCCTGAGTTCCTGAGCTATAGTTATTCTTTGTTCCTGGGCTTCAGCTATTACTTGTTCCTCTTTTGCACTGCTTTCATTGCTCTCTTGACTCCTTGTTTCATGAGCTGTAGCTATTTCCTGTTTCCTTGAACCAGTACTGCCTGCAGTGCTACCTTGACTCCTGAAGCTTTAGTAATTTCCCTGTTCCTGAACTAGCACTGCTTGCAGTGTTACCTTGACTCCTGAAGCTTTAGTAATTCCCTGTTCCTGAACTAGCACTGCCTGCAGTGCTACCTTGACTCCTGAAGCTTTAGTAATTTCCCTGTTCCTGAACCAGCACTGCCTGCAGTGCTACCTTGACTCCTGAAGCTTTAGTAATTCTCTGTTCCTGAACCAGCACTGCCTGCAGTGCTACCTTGACTCCTGAAGCTTTAGTAATTTCCCTGTTCCTGAACCAGCACTGCCTGCAGTGCTACCTTGACTCCTGAAGCTTTAGCAGTTTCCCTTGTTCCTGAACTAGCACTGCCTACAGTGCTACCTTGACTCCTGAGCCTTAGCATTCCTTGTTCCTGACCTGCAGCAGTTTCCCTTCTCCTGAACTAGCACTACCTGCAGTGCTACTTTGACTCCTGATCTTTTGCTCAATTCTTGTTCCTGCCCCAGCACTGCCTTCTATGCTACTTTATTTTCTTGATTCCTGAACCTGCACTATTCTAGTATACCCTTGTAGTCTCCCCTTCTGTATATCCTTTCCCAGTCCCTGCCTTTCTTCCCATTTCCTTGGTTCCAGTTCTAGTTTGCTGTCTTTCTATTTCTGCTGTCTTGCTTCTGTTACCTTGTATGTTTGTTACCTGCTTTCTGCCAAGTGTGCCCTGTGATTTCCTTCCTTTCCTGTTAAGCACTCCTCCTTGCTAGCTCCTTGTCTATTGTGCTTGTGTTTAGTTCTACCCCTTTGCTGTTACTGCCTTGCGTGTTCCTGTTTGATCGCCAGGATCCGTGGGCGCAGCTGACTACCTAGGTGGTGTTTCTTCTTCACTGTGAGTATTGTCTTTGAGTTACTGTTATAACATCACCATAGGTATAAGCTCCACAGACCCTGCCTTTGCATACATATCCTATATGTGGGTGTTTTCAGTCAGTATCTGTAACATCAATTGTGGGTGAGGAACTTACTGAGCTTCAGTCTTACCGTGTGGAGCTCCTGAGTGCTTTACCCCACATTCCCTTTATTGTTAATGTTGTATTATATATATGTCTTGCACATCCGTCCTGGGTGCAGTTAGTCTGAATGCTAAATTGCCTTGTGAGTGCCCTTCCTTTCTGAGTCTTAGCCATCTTGTTCCTTTCTACAGGCTTCCCCTTTGGATCCCTTTTCTCCTCTGACTTCCTGTGTGATCCTGGGCAGCACTGTACTCCTCTCTCTGTGTACGTTTTCTACCCCGTTCCCAGTCCTTGCCCAAGTCCCTGACTGTGTTCCCGACATAGTCCCGGACAGTCCCTGACAGGAGGTCATTTATTTATAATTAATTAATTATTTGTTAATTTTTGCTAATTAATTAAAATTTAAATATGCCAATTGTGTAATTATTTTGATGTGTGAGTTGTGGGGTCTATAGTGGTAAATGGTGGGAAGTAATTTCTTTTTAATTAATTAATGGTTTGATGTTAATTGATATTAATTTATTAATGTAACATTAGTTATGAAAATTGTGTAAATATTTTTAGGTGTGTGTTTTGGTGTTTATTGGGGTAGAAGGTGGAAAGTAATTTAGTTTAAATTAATTCATCATTACTTGATCATTAATATTCATTTATGAATTGATAAATATTTTTGGTAATTGTTTAGTTTTTATTTTGTTTGGGGATTTAGGTTCAATAGCTGTAACGTTTGGTTTGTACATTAATTTTTACATTCTTAAATGTGTTTTATAATTATTAATATTTGTTTAATTCATAATTAATTGTGTTAAATATGGAGGTACACTTTTTTGTTTAATTTAGATGTGTGTTGTAAATTGTGTGGTGTTATAGGGTAGGAAACTAAATATTACATTCATGTAATTTTTAATTTTTTGTTTAAAATTAATTTCTATTACAAAATATTTGTTTGTAAATTTTTTGATAAATTTAAAAAAAATATATTTTTATGTCAATTTTAGATTTTTGCTACATTAAAATATGTTTATGTTTTGTTAATTTTTATTTTTTATATATGTTTTATTTTTGTTTTTATTATTATATTTTGTATTGTAGTTGATATTTTGTTTGTTTTTAAATTTGAATTTTGTTCTGTGGGAATAGTAATTTTTACCCCTCTGCTAATCAACACTTTTCCTACTGTTGCATTTGCAGGAGTGGGAATAGTAATTTTTACCCCTCCGCTATCCAACACTTTCCCTACTGTTGCACTTGCAGGAGTGGGAATAGTAATTTTCTCCCCTCCGCTATCCAACACTTTCCCAACTGTTGCACTCATTGGAGTGGGAATAGTAAATTAATACCCTCCGCTATCCAACACTTTCCCTACTGTTGCACTGATTGGGGGGGAATAGTAATTTGTACCCCTCCGCTATCCAACACTATCCCTACTGTTGCACTCCCTGGAGTGGGAATAGTAATGTTATCCCCTTTGCTATCTAACACTTTCCCTACTGTTGCACTCATTGGGGTGGGAATAGTAAATTATTCCCCTCCACTATCCAACACTTTCCCTACTGTTGCACTCGCTGGAGTGGGAATAGTAATTTTTACCCCTACGCTATCCAACACTTTCCCTACTGTTGCACTCGCTGGAGTGGGAATAGTCATTTTTATCACTCCGCTATCCAACACTTTCCCTACTGTTGCACTTGCTGGAGTGGGAATAGTAAATTATTTCCCTCTGCTATCCAACACTTTCCCTACTGTTGCACTTGCTGGAGTGGGAATAGTAATTTTACCCCTATGCTATCCAACACTTTCCCTACTGTTGCACTCGCTGGAGTGGGAATAGTAGTTTTTATTCCTCCGCTATCCAACACTTTCCCTACTGTTGCACTTGCTGGAGTGGGAATAGTCATTTTTATTCCTCCGCTATCCAACACTTTCCCTACTGTGGCACTCATTGGGGTGGGAATAGTAATTTGTACCCCTCCGCCATCCAACACTTTCCCTACTGTTGCACTCATTGGAGTAGGAATAGTAAATTATTCCCCTCCGCTATCCAACACTTTCCCTACTGTTGCACTCGCTGGAGTGGAAATAGTAAATTATTCCCCTCCGCTATCCAACACTTTCCCTACTGTTGCACTTGCTGGAGTGGGAATAGTAATTTTACCCTCCGCTATCCAACACTTTCCCTACTGTTGCACTCGCTGGAGTGGAAATAGTAAATTATTCCCCTCCCTATCCAACAGTTTCCCTACTGTTGCACTCGCTGGAGTGGGAATAGTAATTTTTACCCTCCGCTATCCAACACTTTCCCTACTGTTGCACTCGCTGGAGTGGAAATAGTAAATTATTCCCCTCCGCTATCCAACACTTTCCCTACTGTTGCACTTGCTGGAGTGGGAATAGTAATTTTTACCCTCCGCTATCCAACACTTTCCCTACTGTTGCACTCGCTGGAGTGGAAATAGTAAATTATTCCCCTCCCCTATCCAACAGTTTCCCTACTGTTGCACTCGCTGGAGTGGGAATAGTAATTTTTACCCTCCGCTATCCAACACTTTCCCTACTGTTGCACTCGCTGGAGTGGAAATAGTAAATTATTCCCCTCCGCTATCCAACACTTTCCCTACTGTTGCACTTGCTGGAGTGGGAATAGTAATTTTTTACCCTCCGCTATCCAACACTTTCCCTACTGTTGCACTCGCTGGAGTGGAAATAGTAAATTATTCCCCTCCCCTATCCAACAGTTTCCCTACTGTTGCACTCGCTGGAGTGGGAATAGTAATTTTTTACCCTCCGCTATCCAACACTTTCCCTACTGTTGCACTCGCTGGAGTGGAAATAGTAAATTATTCCCCTCCGCTATCCAACACTTTCCCTACTGTTGCACTTGCTGGAGTGGGAATAGTAATTTTTTACCCTCCGCTATCCAACACTTTCCCTACTGTTGCACTCGCTGGAGTGGAAATAGTAAATTATTCCCCTCCCCTATCCAACAGTTTCCCTACTGTTGCACTCGCTGGAGTGGGAATAGTAATTTTTACCCTCCGCTATCCAACACTTTCCCTACTGTTGCACTCGCTGGAGTGGAAATAGTAAATTATTCCCCTCCGCTATCCAACACTTTCCCTACTGTTGCACTTGCTGGAGTGGGAATAGTAATTTTTACCCTCCGCTATCCAACACTTTCCCTACTGTTGCACTCGCTGGAGTGGAAATAGTAAATTATTCCCCTCCCTATCCAACAGTTTCCCTACTGTTGCACTCGCTGGAGTGGGAATAGTAATTTTTACCCTCCGCTATCCAACACTTTCCCTACTGTTGCACTCGCTGGAGTGGAAATAGTAAATTATTCCCCTCCCCTATCCAACAGTTTCCCTACTGTTGCACTCGCTGGAGTGGGAATAGTAATTTTTTACCCTCCGCTATCCAACACTTTCCCTACTGTTGCACTTAGGGGCCGATTCCGATCTCGGCCGGTAGGGCTCCGAATCGGATTCGTCTTTACCGGATCCGATTCGGAGCCCTATTTCCCGACCGAATCGTACGTGCGTCCGGGCGAGCGAGTACGATGCGTGCGCTCGCGAAATCTCCGACCGACTCGTTCGCAGGACCCGACCGCTCCGACCGACTCACACGGGGACGACTCGCACCGCGCAATGGAGACGTTCCCCGGCCGGGTAAGTACGATGCGCACCTTGACCGCTCCGACCGACTCGCGCAGTCCGGCTCCAAAGAGCTGTTGGAGCCGCACTTTGGGGGTCCGTGTCGGACCCCCCTGGAAGAGTAGGCACGCGAGTCGCACACAGGGGGGACCCATGGGTCCCCCCTACACGTGCATGTATGGCGCGACCCGCATCGACGCGAACACGCTGTAGGGGGCGCCCTTGTTCGCGTCGTGCCCATTGAGTCAATGGGAGCCCGTGTACGCGTCGTACGAATGGCTCCCATTGACTTCAATGGGAGTCCGACCGAATCGAGTCCGATGGCATACGTGCGCATCGTACTCGTTCGGTCGGGCTGCTAGGGTCCGATTCGGTCGGAAATCTCTCCGGGTCCGGCTCGGTCGGGGAGATTTCCGGCCTGAATCGGAATTGGCCCTAAATGTAGTGTAAAATGTAGGTTTAAAAAATATTACATATTTTAATATTTCAATTTATATTATAATTTTTTATTTTTTTATTTTTATGTTACAGGTGTATGTATATATATATTTATCTTTATTTTTTAATATATTTGTAACATTTTATAATTAATTAAAATTATTATTTATTAATTATATTAAGTAAATATATATATATTACATTTTATATATGTATGTTTAATTTATTTTTAAATTACATGTATTACTTATAATTGTTAACATTTACAAATAAATCTAAATATTTCTTTAAAGTAAAATGTATTATTTAATTTATTTTACATTATTTTTTTATACATATAAAAAAAACGATATTTTGTACTTCGATATTTTTAACAATGATATTTTTTTCTCGATATTTTTGTACTTACCATTATGAAGATAGGAGGTCGATATTTTTGACAACGATATTTATGTCCCGATATTTCTGTAGGTCGATATTAGTGTTGTCGATAATCTGTCAGTGATCCACATTCAGCAGTGTCTCGTTGTATATGGTTGTAGTGTCCCTCTCTGACATCTCTTTACCTATGTGTATTGCCATTGTGCTATAGATTACTATATATTATATACATTGTCCACAGGAAACACTGTTCCTTTTTACACAATAGATACCCTGGTTCCATGTGAGTAAAGTGGCCCTTGTCTCCTCAATTGTGACATATATTGAAAGCAGTGCATTGACTGTGCCGCACATGGTGAGGGCACAGTCGAGTCCGAGCAGTTTGCACTGCTGCTGCAGTCTTCAAAGGCAGGCCTGCTGTCAGCAGTTTGCTTGGGTCACCCAGGGTGGCATAAAACCGTGCAGCGGCCCTGGGGACCCTTTACCACCTATGCCCTGGGTAGCCCTGGTATCATATTTCAGGGACTTATAAGGTGTACATTCTTTGCCAGTTTGGGATTACCAAGTCAAACATACCAGTTTTGGGATAGAGTACAGACACTGGGACCTGGTTAACAGTTTCCAGTGCACTGTCAGAGTCAGAATCCTGCATCTAGTTGTCCAAATGGAGGCAAAAAGTGCGGGGCATCTGCAAAAAGCCCTGTTTTCTTACACCCCCCCCACCCCCAGCCAACATGCCCAGGAGACTGAGCCCAACCCTGGGAGAGTCTTTCTGGCTTGTCAGCAAGGAAGAATGTAAAGAAAACTGTCTGTACTATTGCAGGGCCCACTCTGCCTCACATCCTTCTGTCAAGGCCACTCCCTTTGGACAGTTAACCCATCTCAATAGTAACAGGGCCCATTTTAAACTGAACTTTAACTGCAGCTGTGTCCTTTTCTTCCTCTCCTTTTACCTAGGGTATTGAGGTGCCCACGTCTTCTAACCCTCTCTTTGGAAGCTTTCCCACAGAGGTTACCCAACCCCACCATGCCCAGCAGGATCAGGGGGCCTAACTTGCTTTTGGCCATGGGGTCAATCTCCCATGCCAAGGTCAGTGCTGCCAAAACCACACCCTGAGTTCTCCACTGACATGTGGGTAAGCTACCTTAGGGGCACATGTGGGTTCTTGGAACCTCTCTTGCTGTTTAGAGTGAGGGGGTACCACAACCTGTGGCACACACCCTTTTTCCACTCTCCCTTCTGTCAGTTCAGGGATGACACCTTGATTATGAACATCTGCCTGAATTTTCAGGACTTTATTGGGGTCAGGTGAGGCCTTACCAGTGGCAATCTTGGGTCTCCCCCTCGCTGGGGTAGAAAGCCCTTGGCTTACTAGATCTCTATTTAAGAGTGGCTTCCTTTTCTTTTTCCCTTTTTTTTGGGACCCCAACCTCCTAACTGTAGGGACTGGGTCCCCAGGATCTTTGGCTTGGGTGGCACCCTGGGCGACCGCCCCTTTTGGGATCAGATCAACCTCTAGGAGGTCATTGCCTAGCATACAGTCTAAGGGGAGGTCAGGACTGACTACCACCCTATGCCAGCTCAGTATAACCTCCCTTTCTAGGGACCCTATGGCTGCAGGTCTAACAGTGACCTCCCCAGGGACTATCCTTACTTTTCTTGTCTCTCCTGACACATACTGATCTTGGGACACCACCCTGTCAACCACTATGGTGTGACTGACACATGCGTCTTTCAGGCCAGTGGTTGGGATTCCATTCACCAGAATGGAGTGAAAATGTCTACTATTTCCCTCAGGTAACACCAGCTTACTATCTGGACCTTTCTCCAATTTAAATGCGAAGAGGACTTCCCCATCTGAGTTGTCCTCCTCTATGGCTACACTGGAGAGCTCAGTGCTAACCACCTTTTTGGAACAGGCTGGGTCACCTCTGTAGTGACTTGACTGCTGGCAGTCAAAGCACCTCCTGTTCTCCAAGAGTTTTTAAGCCCTGGGCCCTACTGACTCTGCTAGCCAGAGTTGGGGTGGGTTCTATACTCCCCCTTTTTAGGGTTTTGGGGACTTGAGGGAATCTCTTTGATGGGCTTACCACCTTCCTCCTTTGCTTTTTGTGGGCCTAACACCCCCCCTTTTTGGAGTCACCTCCTGGGATTTCTTGGGTACTCATATCGTTAACCACTCATCAGCCTTCTTGCCGACTCTTTGGGGCTAGAAAGCTCGAAATCTACCAGATGCTGGTGTAACTTGCCTTAGGTACAATTTGCTAAAATGTGCTCTTTCATAATCAAATTATAAAGCCTATCATATGTGTCCACCTCATTGCCTTTTATCCAGCCATCTAGTGCTTTGACTAAACAGTCCACAAAGTCCATGCATGTCTGGCTCTGGCATTTATGGGCATCCCTAAACTTCAGTTTATACTCTTCTGTGGTGGTCATCCTAATGACGGGTCAGAAGTCCATCTTTGCCCTTTACTGAGAACAGCTCCCAAAGTAGAGAGTCCCAGTGCCCGCGTGCTATCCTCCTCATTCTGCAGGCCCTTTTAAAGGCTGAAAACCTCTTGTTTTTGGGGATCTTAATGTTAAAGTATTCCACCTTCTCCCTGGTACTATTATTGCTGCCACCACTTTTGGGCCGAAGGCTCAACTTAACCCTTCTCTCTTCAAGGGCTAGTCTTCTCTACTCAAGTTCAAGCTTTTTCTCCTCCAGGGGAGCTTCCCACTGGTGAAGGGGTTCTGGGGAAGAATGTAAAGCTATGGTGCTCACCATCCTCCCCGTCATTATCAATTTAGGCTAGAACATCATCATATTCCTCTGCAGGATCATCATATGAGGCATGGCCCTCCCTCTCTAACCTCTCTTTCTCATAGGAGCTAAGGAGCTTCTCTAGTTTCTCCTATTTAGCTATCACCTTTTAGCTAATGCCCTTTGCATGGTGTCTAGGGGGTCCCTTAAATCCTAGATTTGAGGGGAGTTAGGGGTGTGAGATCTAGTAGCCAATGTGCAGGTAGTCCCTGCATCTAATCTGCCCCTGAGGTGACCACATCCAGTGGTGTAGGTCATCTTTTCTACCCAGAACCCACTATTTCTGCCCTCCTAAAAATGGCAGGATTAGATTTTAGATGTACAGGCCAGGCTGCCCACCTTAGAGGTGTGGCCAGACTTTCTGGGGGTGTACGCCTCCTGCATAGCTAATTTCCTGCTTTGCCCGGGTGCAAGCATGCCTGGGACAAAGGTGGAGCAGTGTCCTCTCTAGGGTGATAGCCCAGATGCGGGCTCACCACCTTGATGTGCCAATTCACTAGCTTGTTTGGGAGGAGGGACGTGTGATCTCCTTCCTGCCCAAGCCTTTGTTCCTGACTTCTGGGAGTGGTCACACTGCCTGGCAGGATGTCAGAATACATAGACATATATTAAAGGCAGTGCATTGACTGGGCCACACATGGTGAGGGCACAGTCTAGTTCGAGCGGTTTACTCTGCTCCTGCAGTCTGCAATGGCAGGCCTGCTGTCCGTAGTTTGCTTGGGTCACCCAGGGTGGCACAAAACCGTGCTGCATCCGTGGGGACCCCTTTGCCACCTATCCCCTGGGTACCCCTGGTGCCATTTGCTAGGGCCTTATAAGGGGTAGAGTCCTTGCCAATTTGGGATTACCAAGTCGAACATAACAGTTTTGGGAGAGAGCACAGGCACTGGGGTCTGGTTTGCAGGCCCCAGTGCACTGTCAGAGTCTAAAACCAGCATCTAGTAGTCCAAATGGGGGCAAAATGTGGTGAGCAGCCGCAAAAAGCCCTGTTTTCTTAAAAGAAAAACATACTATATAATGGAATACTTTTCGTTATCCATGTTGCTCCATGATACATGGGCTTTTTACCCCTGCATTTTATACAAAAAGAACATCAAAAACATTTACATTGATAATTTACATTCTGCCTCTAGTCTTTATTTCAATTCTGGATTACTTTTCAATGTTTGCATTGTATTTATATGTGAAATTCTTTCATATAAACACGCACACACTCACCTGAGTGTGTTATATAATTTTTTTGCACATGTATGCTTAAGATTGACACTACATTGCCCTATAGGAAATCCCATATTTGCTCATATTGGTCCACCGAACCTCTGTTCAGCAAACCTAGTGGAAACATCATTCAAAATGTAACCATTGAGCATGCCAGAGTTGGTACAGATTGGCCAAATTGTTTTGCTAAAGGGGGAAAAAATTTGTGTTTTTCCAAATAACATGGGATTTGCTGTAGGCGAATGTCTTTGGGCATAAATACAAAACCACTGAAAAAGAGAAAATCAATTGTTTTTTGTGGCATTTGGCCTTTGCATCCTTTCCATGCCTTTCATTTATAAGGGGATTTTTTTATCCAGCTGTTTTGGAGTAATAAGTACAATTCTGAGTGCATGTGCAGCTGCAGTATATTCTGTATATTCTATGAAAGACCATCCTCACAGGAAAAGTATGACTACTCCATCACAAAAACCAGCAAATGAGGACAGGACAGGACTGAATCAGAGCATACTGATTATTAGTGAACTTCGTGCCAATAACCGGGACCAGAACCCTCAGCACAGGACAATAAACAACCATTAGCTTGAGCAGAGGCCATGATGACTTCTTGCAGGAGCTCAGACACTAGTACTCTTTTATTCATGAAAGAAAGGTGAGAGAACAGCCCGTCTCCTCCTTTCGGGTCCATATAGCGGCCATATTGGTGGTACAAGAAGTGCACCATAAACATTAAGACCCACAAAGTGGTCTCAATTGGAACATAGTATGCCGTTTCAAAAAGAAAAGCTTAGGTACACTGAAAATAGATGAATAATGAGATCGGACACATGAAAGGTCTTTACTAGTCGACGTGGTCTGATGACAGTACACTAAACAAATAGATATTATTGACCTAATGCACGCGTAGAGCCTTAATTGACTAACCTCTTGGATTCGAGATCAAAGGACATGTAAATAGCCCACTACATGAAGCTCTTGTTACTGAATGCAATAGTTCTCATACTACACAGTGATGATGACAGGTTACTAGAATCATGTCCAACTCCCAAGACCTAACTGACTGCTACTCACTCCTCAAGAGACTGTCCAAATTGGGTTCTACTTCTCACAATATTCTATACTCTTCCATAATTTCAAAAAAAAGCATACAAAATATATTATTATTAGGGAGTTTCCATAAATGCTCAATGTCAACCAATAACATTTTGGTCATAGGGAGAATATTAAAACAACCCTCCTTTTCTATGCTCAAAGCACCGCCCTCGGTGTAAAACTTTCCTGAAAGAAAGAAATGCTTCTTGGATTGTTAATATCAATCAAGGCTAGAAACGTTCTATCTCTTCCTCCACATGCATTGGTGGTAAGATGTCAAGATCGACCTACAATATTGGCAAGGTCACGATGCATTCAAATGATGACCCCTTGCACAATTTTCAATTGAAACTTCCCAAAACTTCTCCAGACCCGGAAGGCTCTCTTGCCGACCCATACTCCCCCTACTCTACTTTATATCTCTGTCCCTCTTGCAGCCATGCCTTTTCCCTGCGATCCTTCCCCGCTTCTCTTCTCATTTGCTCTGAGCACCCTACAATGTCAGCTCTTCTTATATTATCTGCCATCCAATGGAAGGAATCATACCCTCCATCTTCAATAAACAGACCCAAATACTCATCATCCAGCATGAACACACAAGTAGAGCATCTTTCAGTTCCCTGAACACCTAACCTTAACTGATCCCCTCTCCTTACCCAATTGAAAATTGCTGATATCTCTATAAAAACAGCCTTCACCATGGGCTTTAGATCGGATTTTGCACCATACAACACTTGATATCTTACCTCCTAAGCCCTCCTCCCAAACTTCATTGTATTGTCATCATCCAAACTCTTTTCTGCCCACCACTTTCTCAAACCTTTTATCTGCTCCTCCTAAATGTCCCATTCTCTCTAATAGCTCTTTACATCCCAAACCAGCCCCTGATCCAGAAACTCCCCTCTCAATCCTTTCCTTTCCTGTTCTCAGCCCTTGTCATTTGCTGACATCAGACAAGTCCGGTGTACCAGGAAATTCCCTCAACACAAGTAAGAAATGCACTCCCTTTAATGATCGGGTTTTTTTAATTCCCCTATTAAATCGTATACCATACTTCGAGCTAAGACACTTACAATTGAAGGGATCAAGACTCAAGAACTTGACAATTCGAATGCAAAACTCGAGTATTTTCTCCCCGAAATAAGATCTATTGCCTCCACCCCCCCAAATCATTGACTCTTTATAGGCCTCACCTGAAAACAGCCTGAGGGTCTGATTACGTGCTTGGTGGTCCATGGGACCCCCAAACTCGCGGGGGAGGTGCGGTGGCGGTCAGGGACCACCGCACCAGCGGTCCAACGCTGTATTACAAGTACAGCGGTTGGACCTCCAGAGAACCACTGCAACCGCCAGGGATCCACGATCCCTGCCAGTGGTGCGGCGATCTGAGGCCACAATATGCTTGGTGGTGCCACTGAAGCACAGCCAAGCATATCATGAGTTTCCTCACTGCCCTCCTTTTCATGACGATGAGCCCGCCATGAAAAGGGTGGTGGTGAGAAAACTTAAGGGACCCTGCAGGGCCCCGTGGTGCCTCGGTGCACGGGCGTGCATGCAGGGGGGCACATGGTGTGCCCCCCTGTCTTTCTGAACCCCCAGTTCCTGCATGGCATGGACTTTACAGTCCATGCTGTGCTGGAACACGTTGCGACTGTCCCACAGTGGTGCCTTTCTAGGGCTCGACATATTAGCCTTTGAAGGGCAGCGCAGTGGGCCAGCCGCCGCAGGATGGGCTGCCCGAATTACAACTTGTAATCCGGCAGGCGGTCGGCAGTGGAATTTGGTGGTGTGGGAGCGGGGCAGTGGGATGCCGCCCCTCTCCCACACCGCCAAACTCATATTCAGGCCCTCAGTCACAGCTTTGCCTCCCACGTCTACTTTCTCGAATAATAAAGGGCGTTTAGCATGTAGCCTTATTTTCTGCCCATTTTTCATTATACTAATTCACTATTAGTGTAAGAAAAATGGAGCAGACGTGGCTGGGTATTTGGGTCTGGTGCGCACTATAGAAAAACACAAAATTAAATAAATAAAAATATTGATTACTTCATGAAATTCTGCAGCTGAGTTATCATTTGTTGAGGCAGATCATGTAATATGCTGATTGCCTTGCGTTTTTTTTTTAATGTATGGAGAGAATATACACAGTGCATATGATTTTCACCTTAACTGATAGGTTAATATTAGGGCAGACCAGACATTGAAATCAAGGGACCGGGTACACAAACAAATTGTACCTTTATTTCTACACAACTCTGATTTTTCTCCTTTCCACACTATACAAGCTGCCCAGAGCGTGCACTATTTAAAGTTATACTTTTAAAAGGAGCTGAAAGAGCGTCTTTATTGGAGAGTTGGGTGGAGTTCGGGTTCCCGTGATAATTTCTTGGTCCCTCTAGGACAAGCCCAAAAAGCTGCAGAACATTTGTGTAGGCTGAAACTAAATATGCCAGCATTTGGGTGTTGTCAGGAAAGTTTAAAACTTCCGCCCATCCCGTGCTGGGACGTGAGTAAGATGTGGGAAATATCATTCTCAATCAAGGAAGCTTGGCTGTGTTTCACGCACAAATTGGCCACACCCTTGCCCTGAGCTGACTTTACTCAGCAAAATGCTGTAATGGAGAGAAACTCATGTTACCTGTTTTCTACTGTTCTCTGGTAACTTAAACCCTTGTGCAGAATGCAAGCAGCGATAGATCAGCAAACACATTGAAGAGGCAAACCAAAACCAAATCTAATTTTCTATATCATGTAAAGAAAGTGTACGTTTTTCTTTTTTTCTAAATCATCCCACCATGCCTCTAGATGCCAGGTGCCCCATGTTCTGTGTGAAATCTTGAGCAGTTCTGGATTCTAGGCCACAGAACATCGCTTGCTGGTACTTGCACTTTCGCTCTTATCATTTAAATATAGACTTAAAGCATGCTGAAGCCACTGTTGAGAAACACGTTGATCCCTGAAAGCGTAAGGACTAGCTTTGAGGATATGCGCATGTGCCTGAATGTGAGTTTTGCTTTTCTCTACGTGTAGCGCTTTGAGTTATGTGTGTAAAATGACTAGGCCTGATTGCAAGTTGCATTTCATTGTATGAACGTGAGTTTTTTTTGCCTCTAATGGAAAAAATAGCCTATCAGTTGACCTCCAATAGAAAATAGGCAAAAAAAACAATGAAATGCAGAATGGAGCAGCCAGGGCCAAGTGCAGCACACATCAACAACCCCCTCAAGCCACCCAACATCCAGGATGACCAGGAAGAGAGCCTGGATGCCTCGCTGGACCTGCGTCTGGAGCCTGGATGCCTCGCTGGACCTGCGCCTGGAACCTGGATGCGTCGCTGGACCTGCGTCTGGAGCCTGGATGCCTCGCTGGACCTGCGTCTGGAGCCTGGATGCCTCGCTGGACCTGCGCCTGGAGCCTGTAAGCCTCGCTGGACCTGCGTCTGGAGCCTGGATGCCTCGCCGGACCTGCACCTGGAGCCTGGATGCATTGCTGGACCTGCGTCTGGAGCCTGGAGTGGGATGCGGAGGAGCTGTGGAGTCGATGAGCCGTGGCGGTACACATTGAGGCGCGGCGATCGCCCGTACCTGGTGGTGAAGTCTGGTCGGTCGCATGGAGACACGTTGCTGACCTGTGTGAGAAGACCGCCTTGTGCCCCTTGGAGGTGTGAATTGTAGAGGCGCTCCTGCGCACCAACGTAGGCAGGTCTGCATCGCATACTACGATCCACTACTACACCGGGGTGCACAGAGAGGATTACCAACGGTGGGCGGCACCTCTCTGCATCACAGGCCGGATGAGGTTGCTCTGGCCGGACGCTGTGGAGGGTGAGGCCCCTGAGCTGCGCCAAACTTGTGTTGCGGGAGCGCTGCAAGTTCACGCCTAAGGGGGCCCTGCTGCATCAACTGCATCGGGAGGTTCACCAGCGGACTTGGCGGCGACTGCTGTACCCACGCTTGTGAAATCCCACCTGGCTGAGGCTCCTGCTGGGTGAATCACAGATTTGGAGAGAGTTTAGCAGATTGCGCCACGGTGTCAATGTCCAGGTAAGGAGAAGGTGGGACACGTAGCGGAGGAGGCCCGGGGGTCGAGTCGCCCAGGCCTAGCACCAGTAGATGACGCACCCCCAGTGTCGGCTCATCCGCTATGGCAGAAGAGCATCGCCCCACTGCTTCCAAGCAGTGCAAGAAGAGGAACAATCATCACATGATGATAACTTCCTGATGTTATGGTGCCATGTTTCCATTGCGGGCTGGAGGGTGGGTAGGGCTGCTCCACTCACGGAGCAGGGCAGGGGCAGAGTGGCATGCCCACTCAAGTGTGCAGTGACTGTTTGGTCGGCCCGCTCAGGCCGCACAAAGCAGTCATGGGCACTGTCCTGTTCGCAATGCAGGCTGCATTACAGCCTGCATGGAGAACATGCCCACACCTTCAGCCCCTGGCTGAACGCCTCGTCCCGGCGCCAATGACCAATCCCAACGCCGCATTGCAGCGTTGTGATTGGCTTAGGGGAGGGAGCCTGGTTGCCTACTTCCTGTTCCTGGAAGCAGACTCAGGAGAGCAGGAGCATCGAAGACATGGGACCCAGCCTCGAGGTAAGATTTCTCTCATGTAAATATTTACAACACCCGCTCAGACACACACCCCCGCGTCCACGCCCCATCCAGTGTTCTTTCCGGTGTTTCCCACCTCCCAGCTGTCCAGTCCCCCCCGCAGCACTTCTCAATGGCGGCCGCTGTGCGGCCATGCGCAGCGGGCGTACCACTGATGTGCCAAAGGTATATATGGAGTTACGACGCATACCATTATATCGCATTCCATTACAATGCATAGTAATACTAGGCATATTGCAACAGTAGGGAAGGTGTAGGATTGCGGAGATGTAAACATTACTATTCCCACTTCAGTGAGTGCAACCCTAAAACTAACCCTTGCACTCCAAAGCAAACCCTGAACCCTAAAATTCATCTTTGAGCCCCCAAAACACACCCTAAAAATCATATTTGACCCAAATGCACACCCCAATTTTCATATTTGACCCAAATGCACACCCCAATTTTCATGATTGACCCCAAAGGCACACCCCAAATTTCAAATATCACCCCATAATATACCCCACATTTCATCTCCGACACCCGAAACCCATACCCACCCTAAAAATTAAAAATATCCCATTACTGACCTCACAATGCGCTGTAATGGAATGCGATGTAAAGGCACCAGCGTTGTTGGATTTGCGTTGTAAAGGCATCATGATGTAATGCCTGCATTGTAATGGACGTCTCCCGTGCCAAAGGCAAGCCATAGCAAAGCCCATCTGCGTCCGTCTGCCCCTGGACCATGCTCAGCACCAAGGACCCTTCCTCTCGGACACTCCACCCCTACGGCGCCAGCACCCTCCTCGCCATCAACCCTGGACGCTGCATCGCCTGCCAGGACCAACATCTGCTCTGGACCGGACATCGCCATCACTGACTGCTACTAGATCACCCGCAAGGACCACCCCGACCGTCCAGGAGGAGGCATTACCATCAACCTACAGAAGCACACTCCGACTGACCACGCACTCTAATGACCCAACGGTGACCATGGAACACCTTAACTTCCAGATCTGGTCCAATCCCAACCCTATCCTCTGCAGCACCCTCATCTGCAGGCCCCCCCGGGCCATGGACACCCATTCTCAAATACCATTGTAGACCTCAGTGCACACCAGGCTCTCCCATCCACCGACGACATCCTACTCGGCGAACTCAAGTTCCACCTGGACAACCCCAGTGACCAGAACACTACCCCCTCCTGGGGTAGCTCCCCAACATCAGACTCAAGTAGCTAGTCACCGCAGCAAGCCACATAGCAGGACACACGGTCGAGCACGTCTCCTCCGCCAGCGGGACCTTCAACGACAGCCACACCACCGGACTCTCCTGGACCGACCATCATTGTATACATCACGTCTTCACCATGCCCACTGTACACAACTGCCATCATCGCCCCCCTCGCAGCTGGATCAAGGCCACCGAAGTATGTCTTGTCATCTCCCTCAGCACCACCACTCCGCCAACGCTTACAGACGATGACACCACAGCGCGCAACCGCCACCGTTGGATCTCCAACTGCGCCGACACCCGGGCACCCCTCAAGAACGGCACTGCGTCAGTACCTTACGCCTGCATGATGGCAGGCGTAAGGGTGACGCAGTGCCACAGGGATAGGCTGTCCCCATGCATTACTGGAGTTGCGTCATGGTTGTGACACGACTGCAGCAATGTGTGACTTTAGCGCAGACAGATACGTCAGGATTCCAGACGTATCTGTCATTACTTGCGTCATGGAGTGCTGTCCAGTGAATAGAGCGCATCCGTGGTGTCGCAAGAAGGGGGTAGTGAAAATTGTTGCAACGCTGTCTTGTCGCAGCGCTGCAACACTTTTCATGAGTGAGGCCCAGGAATGTACTCTCCATTTTTAAGACCAGCTATTTTCTAGTCTTAAAACACTGCCTCTAACTGCAGTTAGAGGCAGTTTTTTTGGTCCTCCAAACTTAAAGAATCCCCTTGTAAATATCGCGAAGTGGGGTTAGCGGCCGTTTTTGCACGGGAATGCCTCCCTTGCATGTCATTATCGCTAACAGAAGTGGCGATCTTTATAATGGACGTTTTCGCCGGAAAACTGCCGCTAACAGAGGTTAGCGACAGCTTGTACATATGGCGATAAAAATATCGCCACAAAACCGGCGGAAAAGTGCAGCTAACGCAGCGTTAACTCCTTGTACATATGCCCCTTAGTGTTCCAGTAGTACTGCTTGTTTACTGCTAAATGCAATTCACAAACCTATGGGTAAATATCCCCCCCCTCAAGTCTTCTATGGCGAGATACCAGTTTGTAAGTTTTAATAATGTAAGAGGGACCGGGGTAGTGGTGGGAAAATAGGGAATACATACTACAAAATGGGAGCCGATTAGGGAGGAGCAAGCTACTAAAACCACCCACCCACGAAAGAGTAAGCACAATTCTATTAAAAAACTACACTTCTAAAGTTACTACAGCTCTAAAGGTGGCAAAACAGTAGTAAATGTTATCCAATCCAACCTTGGAGTAAGTCAAGCACCAAACATGGCCACTCACGTACTTCAAAACACTCCATAGAAAATATTGAAGGTCAGGGCTTAAATTAACACCCCTTAGTTAATAATGTTAAATAACTAAAACCCATTTGACTTTTAATAAACGTATAAATACATATAGGGGGCTATTCACAAAGGTAAACTTTCATGTGAGTAAATCAATCAGTGTTATTGTACTCTTACACTTTTGAGTAACTTTAATTGTTTTGAGTATTTGCCATTTATGAGCGTAAAGAACTCAAAAGTGTAAACTTACATCTCTCCAGCCTAACGAAACAGGGAGGTGGAGCCAAATGTATGAGTGTAAAGTTACTATAATTAAAAAGGAGAAGTAGTAAGTCCAGCACAACACATTACTAACCACTGACACTGCAGCATCCATGTAGAGAAAATAATGGAAATATGTACTTAAAATGAACTCCCATAGGAAATAATGTTAAAATAAATTGATCTTTTTCAAATAAATAAAAATATAAATACATTTAATTTAATTTTAAACAATTATCTAAACATAAAACATATTTTTCATTTCATTTTATTTTAACATATTTTGCTAAAAATATATGTAAAGATTAATGTAGGATGCTTTTTTATTAAAATATAATTAAATACATTTTGTTTAACTCTATCCATAGCTTATAATAACTATTAATACATTTTAAAAAAACATGTCACTTTTAGAGATCCCCACCTTTATCATTCCACTGAAAGCACTGGCAGGCAGGATCCAGAATATTCGGGCATTGTCTTAATTCAAACTGAGTACCAGAGTTGAGGGGCCTTGTCTGTCACTCACATTCTCAGCCAGTGCCAGGATGACCCCAGTGACCTACTGCACCAAGAATTGCAGGCCACACCGTTCTTTCCTTTGGTTCTCAGGGCTCGGAAAAACCTGCTCTAGATGTTGAAGTCAGGTCTGTCACTGTGTATCACAAGCAATAGTACCACCTTTCCATTGCCCGCATCTGTTACAATAAGACCCTAATTACGAGTCTGTCGGTCCGAGGACCACCAGACTTGCGGGGGCGCATCAGTGTTGGTCCAGCCACCGCCGCACCAGCAGTCAGACCATCACTACACCACAACAACCGCCAGGGAACCACCGTTCCATGGCGGTGGCTCGGCGGTCAGGGGCTCAACAATATGCTGGTGGTCCGCTGCAGCACCGCCATGCATATTATGAGTTTCAGGAACGTCAGCGGTGTCATGGAGGTGACAAAGCTGGCGGTCTTGAAATAAAGGGGGCCCTATAGAGCCCCCTGTGGCCCATGTGCATGGGGCTGCATGCAAGGGGGCACAGAACATTGCACCTGATGCGCTGCTATGGCATTCATTGCCAGCCTGACCCATGTGTACCCAGTCCATGCCCACATGATCGAACAGTGGGGCAGAGACAGGTGGTTCAGTTCTATTGTGATATGTTATTATTTTGGGCTGTAGGCAAGGGTCCGGTTCTCAAACCTTTAGCTTGCCCACAATCAAAAGGATGAAATATCACATTATTGGATTAAGGACCTAAGTTCTTTCCTGTCTCCTCTTGTCACTTCATTTTGCATCTAAGGGCCCATTATCATCTGCTGCATGGAGGGAGTGGGTTGGTGAATCTGGGTGCTCTTGGGTTTGACTCAACGTCTCCCATCTTCCAGCCTGAGCCTGGTCCCATCAAAGCTTCCTATTGTTATCTCCTTTCAGACCATGCCCTTATGGAGAATGCACTAGGCTCTCCATCAAATGACTGCTCCATTGCCAGTGCATGAGGAGTTGAGTGATATAAGACCATGTATCTGTGGTTTGGATATTCTGTTGGAGAGTTTGCATTAGTATATGTTAGAGAAGGTATGCTGCAAATGTGTGTGTATGTAGATACTTGCCAGAATCCTACGGCCAAAGGATATAGATTCTCTCTTTTATATTGTAAAATCTCCAGGCTAACCCAGTGCTGCTTTTGAGACTGGGAGGCCTGTGCAATCCCTAGCTGTTTATAACAGCTGCTGGATAGGTGCGGGCAGAAGCGCGCATGTCGGGCTGGCCGTCGGAAGACAGCCGGCCAAACTGACATGAGCACTTTGGAGTGTCTGGCCACCACTACTAACTCCTCCACGCTGCCAATCAGTAGTCAAGAACAGCACTATCCCAACTACAACGCAGCACTCTGGCTCAGCATTTCAGCAGGAATCCTTGGGAGATGATGGTCACTCTGAAGCTACTTCAGAAGACCAGTTAAAGCCATGAAATACTAACATTAGTGCATGTCTAAAACTGCATACCATGGGGTTTCCTCCTAAGTACCTGATGTTTGGGAAAAAGACCCACTTACCCATTTATATTTGTTTTCGATTGGGCCATAGATGTACTGTGGGATTTAGATTATAGTGGTCCAACTCTTGTTGCTTTGTAGTTTCTGGTTTTAAGCGCATTGCTGCAAAACATTGGAAGTGTACAGCAAACTTCTTTGGTAAACTGGGTAAAGACCAGTTTGTCGAATTGAAAAACAGTCATTTGGACAGTGTTGACAGTGGTGAAAGGACAAATTGTGGCCCTTACTGAAAAGTGTGGACAGGGCTCCTAGAATTTCAATTAGTCTTCCAACTTAAGAGATAATGAATTGACTCGCACAATGAAGGAACTCAATAATAGGTCCCCTGTCACCTCTGAGGCTGAACAGCCCTACTTCATGCTGATGGATACAAACAAGTAAAGAAAACAGGGAATGGTTCAAACGAATTTATTGTCAAACTTAGAAATGCTAAGTAAATGTTAGTGGCCTCTGCATCAAATATTAACATTGATTAATGCCTTCCTTAGAGCATCTTAATTGCAGTTAATAGTCTGCCCCACAGTTATGAGACAGAAGAAAAGGCAAGGGTGCATAATGAGGATATGGGCAGTTAACAGCTGTTAATGCCTTTGCGAATAAGGCTATTAGCATCTTCCCTTATTCTTACAGAACAGAGGAAAGTAACACACTGACTACCATGTTTGCTTAATGTTCCAACCAGTGAACATTCAATTCAACTCAAAGCTTGACTACAGTAATGCCATCCTCACTGGGACCCTGAAAAGTCACCTTCCACCTCTAAGAACAACTCTTAATGCAGCTGCCAGACTTCTCACCTGCTCTCAAGAGTCTCAATTGACTCCCCATAGAGGGAAGATGCATCTTCAAGACAGCTTGTATCGCCCACATAGCCCTTCACACTGCTAACTCGAATTATCTGGAGAACAAACTATCGAGAGTGGGAAGAAGACAGGCCCTGAGAAGTTCCAACTCACTTCACCTCATCCCTCCTAAACTGAAAAAACACATCCCAGAAGCATTCGTTCTCAGGAAACACCCCAAGGATTTAGAACTCACTCCCTAAGGATCTCTGTTGTAATCCCTCTTATATTTGTTTCAAGTGGAACCTCAAATGTCTATTGATAAACAAATATTTCAACCCACTACCAACCTGATTCATTTTACACATGCTCCCACCACGCAGACAGGATCACTCTTTACGTTCGCTTGGCCCACTCAGCGGCCAAATTTGTCTCAAACACCACTGATTGCCGTATTATCCTTTACTCTCTGAATGACCTATAACACTGTATTGTGTTTACTCCCTCTGGTTATACTATATCAACCCGTACGAACCCTCTTATCACTGTTTGGAACCTGTTCACTCATCTTGTAAAGCACTCTGATACCCTAAGGTCTAGTTAACGCTATATAAAACTCTAAAATAAATAAATTCAGGCAAACAACAGTAGTTAGTGCTAGCACTCTAGGCATTCTGATTGGTTGAACAAGTTTCATCATGCCATACAGGTAGCTAATAAATACTGAAGAGGGAGGATTGCAGTATCTCACACCCTGGCCCAAAGATATAGTCACCAGAGATGCATGGCCTTACAAGGAAATCGGGGGATTTCTGGGAGATTTCAAATAAGGGAGATGACTCTGAAAGGCCTGACTTTACTGACTCTGCCACAGTTCTAGCGGCGCTGTAAAAAAATGTCAATTAAGCCCATAGGCCATTGTCTGACTAACTGTGCTCCAGTAATGTCTGCCTTTCATGGGCACTGTCTTTCAAAGAACTCTCCAAATTTCTTATAAAGCTACATCCTTGGGTGACCAACCTGTAAACAGGCTTTGCATCCTACGGAGGCCTAGCCCTACTCAGAGTCTACATCCAAAGGTGACCTACTCTTAGACATATTCTGATTCTTAGGGCAACCTATCCCCAGGTAGGTACTGCATTCCAGTGTAGCCTACCCTTAGACAGGCTCTTCATCCTAGGACAGCCTAGACCTAAAAAGATTTTGCATCGTAGTGGATCCTATCCTTAGTAGGCTTTGCATCCTAGGACAGTCAAAGCTTAAAAAGGTTGTGCATTATAGGATGGCCTATTCCTTGCCAGCTTCATAATTCTAGAGGAAACTGACCACAGCCAGGTTCCAAAGCTTAAAATAACCTGGGTCCTTTAGAAAGGGGTTGTGTAGCTTCTGCACCACGCAATGTGGTGCATGTGCGACATAACTCCAAAATGTGATTTATCAAGCCACGCAAGGCTCCTTTGCATGACCCTGAGTGGCTTGCTAGATCAGTAGTAATGCAACGCAGCACAAATCACTGTGATGCGTTACTCTGCCCCAGGGAGGCATTCAACGGGCATTGCGTGGATGTTCCCACGCAACTCCTATGGATTTTGACTCATTACTGGTAGTCCTGGGAATGTGCCAAAATGCTGTGCCTTTCCAGGGCAGGTGTAACGAGGCGAAATATCTTTATTTCTCCTCGTTATTTCCTCTTTCTATGTGTGCTACAATCTGCAGCATTCTGGATTCTGCAGCACACACAGAAAGAGGAAAATGCCTCAGGGGATTGTTTTTATGCTGGTGGGTGCCCCTTCCTGCACAAAAACAATCCTGCATGCAATGCAGGCACCCTTGCACCCTGGTGCAAGGGAGCCTGCATTGTCGCTAGGCAGCCCATTGTGCGCCAGCGCTAGGAAAACACAGGAATGTGCCATATTGTGATAAATACGCAACATTCCTACACTTTCCCTGTAACGCAGTGCAGCGCAGCAAGGTGGCTTGTTGCGCTGCGTTACATCCAAATAAATATGACCCCCTATGCTTAGGCAGGTTCTGCATCCCAAGACAGCCTAACCCTGGACAGATACTTCCATCCTAGAGAAGTCTACCCAAAGCCAGGTTCAAAATCCTAGAGCCGCCCGCCTTTATACAGATCCTGCGTCCTAGGGTAAACTGCCCATAAACAGGGTCAGCATCCTGGGACAACCCACAGTCCAGTGTAAAAAAGGTTTGCATCCTCGGACAACCGAGAATAACCCAAAGATGGGCACAGCACCCTTGAGCTGATAAATACGCAAATTGCCAAGAGGCCAAGTAGTTGGCAATTACTGCTCTATACGAATATCCCAACCATGTTTGGAAACCCAGTCTAAATAAAAAGAGAGAGGTACAGGTAAAAGTTGAAGAAGAAACAGCAGGCATGGGGCGAAGCAGACCACCAGGATAATACTGTACTCTGCAGATCACAGCCACAGAGCGATTTACCCACTTAGACAATCCTGGACAAATAATGAACACACTTACTCCAGTATCACACAGATTACCAACCTAGCAGCCTGCACTGGAAAGATGTTAAACTCACTCAGCAATGCAATCATCCTTCTACACCGCCACCCACCCACCCACTCACACAAACACCTTACTGATAACTAAGAAAGTACAGTGGACCCGGATTTAATCAAGATATCTACCAAAAACCAACAAGACAGACTACAGAACAGCTGACGTGGGTTACACGCAATCAATCAATCAATCACAGAATTTGTAAAGCGCACTACTTACCCGCGAGGGTCTCAAGGCGCTGGGGGAGAAAAAAAAGGGGGAAGGGGGTGCTGCTACTGGTCGAACAACCAGGTCTTGAGTAGCCTCCTGAAGGTCAGCAGGTCTTGGGTCTGTCGTAGGCTTAGTGGAAGGGTGTTCCAGGTCTTGGCGGCGAGGTGGGAGAAGGATCTGCCGCCGGTGGTGGTTCTTCGAATGCGAGGGACGGTGGCGAGGAGAGGTCGGCGGAGCGGAGTTGGCGGTTGGGGATGTAGAATAGGAGTCGTCTGTTGAGGTAGGCTGGGCCAGTCTTGTGGAGTGCCTTGTGTGCGTGGATGAGGAGTTTGAAGGAGATTCTCCTGTCGACGGGGAGCCAGTGCAGGTTCCTCAGGTGGGGGTGATGTGGCTGTGGCGTGGTACATCGAGGATCAGGCGTGCGGAGGCGTTTTGTATGCGTTGCAGTCGCTTGATGAGCTTGGCCGGGGCTCCCGCGTAGAGGGCGTTCCCATAGTCGAGTCTGCTGCTGACGAGGGCCTGGGTGACTGTTCTTCTCGTGTCTGTCGGGATCCACCTGTAGATCTTGCGAAGCATGCGGAGGGTGTTGAAGCAGGAGGATGAGACTGCGTTGACTTGCTTAGCCATGGAGAGCGTTGAGTCGAGGATGACTCCCAGGTTGCGTGCGTGGTCGGTGGGTGTCGGGGCTGCTCCCAGCGTCGTTGGCCACCAGGAGTCGTCCCAGGCTGAGGGGTTGGAGCCGAGGATGAGGACCTCTGTCTTCTCCGTGTTCCGTTTTGGTCGGCTGATCTTCATCCATTCGGCGACGGCCTTCATCCCTTCATGGAGGTTGGATTTGGCGGCGAGGGGGTCCTTGGTGAGGGAGAGGATCAGTTGGGTGTCGTCGGCGTAGGAGATTATGTTGAGGTCGTGCTGTCTGGCGATGCGTGCGAGCGGGGCCATGCAGGGCTTTAACTGGGTTGAAAAAACTGGGGGGGGTCTCAAAGGGGCGCGGCCAATGTCATTAAGGGCGTGGCTTAAAGGACGTAAGCTAAAAATCTGTGCTTAGGATAGTGTGCCGCCCGACTTGTACTTTGCTGTTTCTGTCATTGCATCCAGATATATGATACAACAAGTAACATCATACCTACAACAAGTCAGGACTATTGGCTTTGTCAATGGTTGTTAGTTGCATAAGATAAATAAGCAGCAACTATGGGTTGTATATAATATTGAAAAAGCTTCCACTTAAAGCCCTGGTGACACCACGACAATGTTGCTGCTCCTGAGTTTCAAAAGAGAAGGAAATCCAGAGAGAAAATGACTCTCTTTAGAGGATTTCCCTTCCCCTATAACCCTCACCTGGCATGACGTCATGCTGTAACTTCTCCACTAGTGAGAAGTGAGTAGTGTGAGCACACCCACATTTATGTGCCTGCTGTCACAGTGCAGTCCAGAAAAAAACGGACCGCCTGTGCCAGGGCACAAAACAGAGCCCGATAGAGACCCGTTTCCAGGCCCCCTTTAAAAACCTGCCAGTGCTCAGCACCGGTGAGACCCGGCCCACTTAAAGCCCTGGTTACACGGAAGGTAACACAACCTACATCCTCACCGTGGAACATCCTACAGAGACAACTTAAAAGCGCCTTCCACTCACACAGGTTTGGCTGGCAGGTGGCAAGGAACCAACACAAATAAAGGGATAATCCAACCTCCGACACAACATGGGTCGAATAAAACTTGCCATGGTCTGTCGATGGATTACCCCTCCTGGCCACAGATGACCCTTTGTGGGCAAAAGCACATCTGCAGACAATTTTATCAGCAAGTAAAAAAACCGCACGGGTGAAGTAATTTGCGAACGTGCGCTGTGTAAAAACACTTTAACAAAACGTTACAAAAGCCAGTCCTCCTCGGGCAGAGAGGTCTGTACAGAAGTTCAAGCCGCGCAGACGTTGCTTCCTGTCCTGATATTTCAGCTCACTCTGTGGTGTCGGGTGGCCTGGGCCTCTCCTGGGGTCAGGGGGTTCATCTGAAAGATGAGAAGGCGCGAATAGAAAGAAAGAGAGCTGGGAACAGAGGATCCCTCAAACACCCATGAGAAATGTGTCTTCGAGGGGCCAATGTGCTCCCAGCAGCAGCTTCAGCAGGTGCAGTGGCACCGGGGCCCATTCAACCCTCCCAGTGATGAACTTTACTACCCCAACAGCTGTCTAGTGGGTCTTTTTCTTTGCTTGCACCTGGGTCCACGGCCCCCTTGCTATACTACTGTTCAGGGGTCCTATCGATCTGGGCACCATCAGTGGGGAAATCTGTGACGAGTGTGGTAATGAATTTACGAGCATACTTAGGTCAAATGGGCCTAAAATGAAAAACGTTAGGGGCATATTTATCAATATGCGATGCAGCGCAGAAAACCACCTTGCTGCGCTGCATGACAGGGAAAGCGCAGAAATGCGCCGTATTGAACATAATACTGAGCATTCCTGCCTTTTCCCATCGCTGGCACACAATGTGCTGCCAAGCGCCAACGCAGACACTCTTGCACCGTGTTGCAAGGGTGCCTGTAATGTGAGCAGGATTGTTTTTGTGCAGGAAAGGGCACACATAATGCATCACACATAGAAAGAGGAAAAAACAAGGAGAAATAAACATATTTCTCCTCGTTACGCCTCACCTGGGGGGCGTAGCAGTTTTGGTGTATTCCCAGGTCTACCACTTATGGTAAATCTGGGAATGCATCAAAATTCATGGGCGTTGCGTGGGAACACCCACGCACCGCCCATGGAACGCCTCCCTGGGACAGAGTAACGAAATGCAGCGATTTGTGCTGTGTTGTGTCACTCTGGATTTATCAAGTCACTTAGGGTCCCACAAGGTGACCTTGCATGGCTTGATAAATCACCCTTAAGGGTTGCGTTGCACATGCACCCCATTGCGTGATGCAAAAGCAACGCAACCCTTTAATAAATATGCCCCTTAGGGCTTCTACGAGGAAGGTACATTTTAACAGAAAATAAACGAATTTCATGTGTGAGCCTTCAGTCAAGAAAAAGTAGGCTGATCAAGTGCGAGATTCAATTTTAGTGTATGGAGCTATATAGATTCAGGTGTCAGACTCTATTATAGTCAATGTGGCTATAGAGCACATTTCCATTAAGCCCAGGAAGGCTGCCATGGTGAGAGACTCCATTAAAGTCTATGGGGGCATTGACTCTGGTCAAATGTGAGACCCACTCGTCGTGTGTGAGGCTCTACCCCAGTGAAAACATTTTGATTTCAAACATCTTGAGGTTTGCGCACTCCACACAGAAGGTCAGCAGACACAGTCAGACACCTGCAACTCAATCATGGTCACGCACATGAGTCAAGCGTAGTCAGACACATAGGTCAGATATTTCCAGATACACCGCTTAAACCCAGACAGAGAGGGATAGAGGTCAGACACAGAAATATGCACAAAGGCAAAACATTTGTGGCACACATGCACCCTGGTCAGACCCACACAGACCCACAGACACTCTAAGAACAGAACAATCAGACGTATACACGTCAGACATTCCACACTGTGGTCAGGAACAGACTGAAGAAGTGTAGTCGTACAACAAACCAAAAACTCTCTAATTTTACAGCAAAAGAAGCCATGATCACGTCTGTGGGCACCTATTCAATGGTATACACCTCCAGGAGCTTCTGGGCTTTCAGGATGACACTAGAATAGCCTACTGCAGATAAGGGGAGAAGAAGGAAGGACAGGAGAGCTTGAATCCATACTCAACTCATATTCAAATTCCTCAAGTCCGTAGAGACAGGAAGACATTTTGCCTCACCTGCTCCCATGCAAACAATGGCTCTGACTTATGCGAGGGAAAGTGGGTGAACTGGGCTTCTTTTGCTTAGTGGAGGTCACAGAAATAAGGAAGCCTTTGGAAAGCTCCAGATTTGTCTTTAGTTCATAGCCAAATACAGGCCACTGCAGTCTGTCTGGTGCATTGGGCATCGCCCATAATGGAGCCCTCATTCAGCTTAATGCCCATATATTTAGGATACAGGAGACTCAGTGGCCTCTAATCAAATCGATGGAGGGTAGGGGCATCATTTTGTGTTATTCCACTGCTGCTGGCAGACCTATCCTGACCAGTACAGCACTAGCCATCAGCACAAGGGGGCTTCCTGAACCATGAGAAGGCTTCTGGGCCAGCCTTGTATTTGTAACACATATTCCGTCATCACTGCCTCTGCCCTTCACTTGTTTACACCATATTACATAGACGAGGAAAATAACTTTCCCTCAAAAGGCTTTCCCTAAGCTTCAGTGGTTAAGTAAAAGGAGTGAATTCTGGTTGAACTTTTAAAGGTAAATTCCAAGGTTATTATTCATATCGCAATATTTAAGCCTTTGCGTGATGACCCCAAATAGCAGTTATTTTGTCATTTGCCTCCTAACAATGTGCTTCTGGATTTGAAATTTTCAGCTACTAAACCCTTGCACTGCCCTTGCATCACGCAAGGCAAAGCAATGCAGCGCAAAGGCTTGATTGACATTTACTAAGCCACACAAGGCCACCATGCATGGCTCCGCATGGCTTAGTAGATCCAGAGCAAAGCAAGGTATCGCAAATCGCTGCCTTGCATTACTCTGCATTGGGAGACATTCCATGGGTGGAGCATGGGTGTTTCCATGCATCTACCGATAAATGTGGGCGCAATCCCAGATTTACTAAGGGTACTAAACCTGGAATTGCGTCAAAAAGGTACGCCTTCCCAACAGAGGCACAACAAGGAGAAATATCTTCATTTCTCCTTGTTATTTCCCCTGTCTACATGTCCTGCCTTCTGCAGCACACATATAAAGAGGAAAATGCCTCTAAGGATCATTTTTGTGCAGGAAGGTGTCCCTTCCTGAACAAAAGAATCCTGCCTATAACACAGGCACTCTTGCACCATGGCGTAAGAGTGCCTGCGTGGGCGCTAGGCAGCACTCAGTGAGCCAGCATAGAGAGAGCAGGAATGTATCATATCTTAGTAGATAGGGCTCATTCCTGCTCTCTTCCTGTCACACAGCGCAACAAGTTATCTTAATGCATTGCATGACTTTTTAGTAAATCTGGGCCTGGGTATTTAGTGACATTTCATAAGTGATGGGGCGAGCTTCAGCACGGACTGTTCAATGACTGTTCTCATACTAACTAAAGGGCAGTTTACAGTACCTCACAATGTAACACCTTTCGAGTGACACCTCCAAATGGCACTCATAGCAACACGCTAACACTCCAAAATAAAAATAAAACCTCTCACATAAACAATTGCCAATCACTTTCATAGTAGCACCACCCTCAATAAGTGTGAAAATAATTAATCTCAAATCACCCTAAAACATTTCTAATAAACACCTTTCTATATCTCACATTATATCTCTCATTAACATTTACAGTGACATCACGACTGATGTTTCACAGTTTCCTCTTCTTCTCTCGCCCTCACTCTCTCTCTGATCACAACAGTTTAGACCTAAGAAGCCATGTGCTGCTGTAGCCCTCACATCTTTCACTTACCCATCTTCCTCTCTGGCGTAGCAAGGGGGTGCTGCAAAAATCATCGCCAGCACCCCCCCCCCCTCAGTGCGGCGGCAAAAGACAGGGACCGCCACGGGCGGCAGAGTGCCTAGTTACGCCACAGGTCTTCCTGCAACTGTGCCTCCATCTATCCGGTCTCCCTGCACCTTTACCTTCTTCTCACATCTCCTGAAGCTCTCACATCCCTCTCAACCTTTTTGAGTGCTAAAGGTGATCCCATTGAAATGAATGGAGATTAATTTTTGGGGGAAAGTGAAGAAGGTTTTCAGGGCAGGTCAACCTACTGAAGTTTAGAGGCAGCATCTTTGAATGCACAGCAAATTTGAAAAGGTGAAAATAAAATGTAAACGCATCTTTATTGCTTAGTCCCCTTCTGAGCTTCGTACCCCAGCTTCCAGAACCTATGCTCCTGTAGCTTTTGGTTGCTTGTTCACCCCAACTTCTGCACCTTTCCTGTCTCCTTCTCACTTCATCGCTGTAGCTTCTATTTCTGCTGCTCCTCTCACCCTGAGAGTTTTCCCTCCCTCTCACCTCTTCCCATGCAGCACTCTCTTCTCTCTTCCATGTCTGACCAGTGGCGGCCGGCACAGGTAAGAGCGGTGGGCGGGGCGGGACGGGGTGGGGGTCGGGTAAGTCGACATTCGACTGAAGAAGTAAAATAAAATAAAAAAATAATAAAACCACTTACCCTGCGCTCGCTGCATTGCCGAGTTGGCATCGCGGCGACTGCATGGTAAGTGGTATTATTTATTTTTTTGTTTAATATTACTTCTCCCGTCATATGTCGACTTACCCGACCCCGCCTCACCGCTCTTAGCTGTGCCGGCCGCTACTGTGTCTGACCCTTTAGTTTCTATATCACCTTGCGCCATCCTGTTGCTCTACCTCTCATTCAGGTCTCCATCCTCCCCACTGCGTCTCCCCGCAGTTCTCCCTCTCTCAGGTCTCCACCCTCCCCACTGTAACCCCCCAGCAGTTCTCCCTCTCCCTGCAGCGACCCCTACATTTGAAAACTCGTATTCTGTGTCTTTCTCTTCTGACTCTTGAAACTCATCCCAAAATGCGTTCCCTTTTTGATGCTCTCTGACATTCCCATCCTGCAACTCCTTCCACATCATACACGGCTCTTGTTGCGACGTTAAAATGACCTCCCTCACACACAGTACATTGTGGAACACAAGCACATCTCTAAGTAACTGCGCAAAGCGCCATCAGCTGTAGAGGGTATTACAGGGAAACTTCCAATCGCCCTGCACAGCTACCATCCATCTGGCCAGACACCCTAACTGCATATAAGTTATAGGACAAAAAACGGTGGTGGGTAGCCAAAAGCTTTCACAGTACCAAATGCAATCCGGATGTGCCTTAATGGTAAATAGCTGAAAATATCTACTCTTTTCCATAGATACAGACATTCACCTCAATTCACATACATCTCATAATTACGTACAAAAACCTAATCTACACAAACATGTCTTAAACGTAATGAGTTTCGAAAGAGGGATCTGGAAGCCAACAAAACTTGAAACAAAAGTTTCAGACACCACAAAGCGGATTTGGCCTTCTGCGTTGTCAGGGCTGTCAGGGAGACCATACATAGATAAAACCAGTACCATGAAAGAAGAATATATGACGTTACAACGTAAGCCATTACAATGCATGCTTTTACAGCGCAGCTTTTACAACGCAAGTACCATTACATCGCATGTTTTTACAACGCATACCATTACAACGCAAAATTATGTTAATGCCAAAAATGAACCATTACAACGCATACTAGTACAATGCATACAATTTCAACGCATTGTTTTAAAATTGTATAATAAACCCCTGGGACGGGATGCAGGGAAAATAGGGGTTTTGGGTGGGGTAGTGTATTAAAACACGGATAGTTAAAATTAGTAACAAGGGGTCGATTCCGATCTTGGTCGGAAGGCCCTCCGAGAGCCGCCCATAGCGTTACCTTCCGACCGACTCATTCCGGGAGCCGGTCCATCCAAACGACTAAGTACGATGCGCAAATCTCTCCAAATGCCGACCGACTCGTCCGCTCCGATTCCAGCACCATTTTCCGTACGAGCCGGATCCGTAAACGCTGAATGGACTCGTCCGAAGCCATTTCCGAAGCAGTTTCCGTCCGGCCAAGTACGATGCGTACTTCCTACGCGCCGAACAGGTCGCCACCTCCAGCACGTCACAGCATCCGGAAAGCTGTATTTCAGCTCCGATTCGCGCCACAACACGATCACCACGTACGAGACGAAGCAGCCATGTATTCGATCGCGCATGTCATCCCCATACTGTACGCCTACGGTCAAATCAACAACCGGAACCGACGAGTCCATCGCAGACGGTAAGTCAGACACATACCACACACAAAAACGACACGATCCTGCAAAAGGCAACACAGCCAAGGGGGTGTATGCCGAACACTACCAGCATTGCCCACCCCATAGGGGGTGTATGCAGAACACTACCAGCATTGCCCACCCCATAGGGGGAGGATGCCTAACACTACCAGAATTGCCCACCCCATAGGGGGTGGATGCAGAACACTACCAGCATTGCCCACCCCATAGGGGGAGGATGCCTCACACAACCAGCATTGCCCACCCCATAGGGGGTGGATGCAGAACACTACCAGCATTGCCCACCCCATAGGGGGAGGATGCCTAACACTACCAGCATCACCCACCCCATAGGGGGTAGATGCCTAACACTACAAACATTGCACGCCCCATAGGGGGTGGATGCAGAACACTACCAGCATTGCCCACCCCATAGGGGAGGATGCCTAACACTACCAGCATTGCCCACCCCATAGGGGGTGGATGCAGAACACTACCAGCATTGCCCACCCCATAGGGGGAGGATGCCTAACACTACCAGAATTGCCCACCTCATAGGGGGAGGATGCCTAACACTACCAGCATTGCCCACCGCATAGGGGGTGTATGCAGAACACTACCAGCATTGCCCACCCCATAGGGGGAGGATGCCTAACACTACCAGAATTGCCCACCCCATAGGGGGTGCATGCAGAACACTACCAGCATTGCACACCCCATAGGGGGTGGATGCAGAACACTACCAGCATTGCCCACCCCATAGGGGGAGGATGCCTCACACAACCAGCATTGCCCACCCCATAGGGGGTGGATGCAGAACACTACCAGCATTGCCCACCCCATAGGGGGAGGATGCCTAACACTACCAGCATCACCCACCCCATAGGGGGTAGATGCCTAACACTACAAACATTGCACGCCCCATAGGGGGTGGATGCAGAACACTACCAGCATTGCCCACCCCATAGGGGGAGGATGCCTAACACTACCAGCATTGCCCACCCCATAGGGGGTGGATGCAGAACACTACCAGCATTGCCCACCCCATAGGGGGAGGATGCCTAACACTACCAGAATTGCCCACCTCATAGGGGGAGGATGCCTAACACTACCAGAATTGCCCACCGCATAGGGGGTGTATGCCTAACACTACCAGCATTGCCCATCCCATAGGGGGTGCATGCAGAACACTCCCCCAGTGCTGTCCAGCCTAAATTGTGTTTAGTGTGTACAGTGCTAGCAAAATTGACACATCAAGAGCTACATTGGACAAACAACCCATATCTGTAGTGACAAAAAGGTGAGTGTTGGCTTCAATCCCCCATAATTTCCAAGCACATAGGGGCAATGGGAGATAACCCCCACTATCACTGTAGTGACAAAAAGGTGAATGTATGTCTCACACACCCAGCATGTCCGACCAATCATGTTATTCATGGGCCTTAACACACAAGCAATGTAGTGATAAAGTAGTGGTTGTGTGCCAAATAACATCCTAACTGTTGAGGCCAACAGTGCTGTGTGTGTCAGATACCCTCAGCCATGTACAGCCAATCATTGCTCTTGGGGGATAACACTGCCAGCAATGTTCAATTGGACAATGTAACATGTGACCATCCAAAAAGCATAAACACACATATTAGACACAAACAGACACAATTCTAAAGGATTCCATCGGAAATAACATTTCTGATGAGAACCAGTACCAGGCTGTGGCAACAAGGTCAAATGCAAAACATAAGGGATGTGCAGAGTGAAGATGAAGGAGTCCCAGGGCCAGTAGAGCAAAAACTAAACTAAACATCCACTCAATGCCATAGAAACTCTGTCGAAATACATGGCTGAAGATGCACAAAGATAACCAACCAGCCACACACTGCAGAACAAACACAACATCTGTGTGAGTGTTGAAGTGTTCCTCACCTGGCACAGTCCACACGATGTTGGTCAGAACTCCACTGAGACATATGCGTGCTGAGTACAATCTGGAAGGAGTCCATGATTTGGGATAGTGAATGTGGCCAATCAGGCAATGTTTGATGAGCGTGTGCACAAGAGTCACATGTGGAACAAGCCTTGTGGGACACTAAACAAAACATCAAGAGACTGACTCTCTTCCGCAGTACCCTCAAGGCCACATCACTGTGGTGACAGTATCATGTCTGCTGACCCTCTGTCCTCCTAAATTATGATGTGTGCTATACTTTACAGCCCAAACAATTATGCACACTGTGTCACGTTCCTTGCAAGAACCACTGTCATCTCACATACCCAAACATCACTCCCACGGCATTGGCCCTTAATGTATGGCCACATAATAGGTAGGGGCCTTGCCAAGAGACAACTGACATTTGGCCAGTCTAAACACCACACACCTTGATCTACATCAATGTGCCTCATCTAAGCCTAAATAGACTGGTGACATTGCACAGGCACCCATGACAGTGTGTACCGCTGGCTGCATGACGAGGAACACAATATTGACCACACATCATTGTGATCAAAATACAAACATGGGTCCATGTCATGTTGTGTATGACCAATGTGCCAATCACTGAATCTGCAAGGTACACCCAGCATGCCACATACTAGGACACACACAGTTCATGGTTGAACAAGAGGTGCCAGACACACATATGTATGGGACACTAATTCACTGCATCTGTACACAACAACGCATACTCAAAACCTGCAGGGCAACAGGAGTAAACACACTCACAGAATCATGAAGTTCGTAGATTTTTTTATACAATACAATACATATATATTTATAAAGCGCATCAGCTACCTCAAACAGAGGCGTCCCGGCGCTAACACAGTCCAGCAAGACATGAGAAGGTGGGGGGTGTAACATGGCAGAAGGACATGGCAAGGTACTTTCCTAGCTAGCCTAGGCTAAAGAGCCATGTCTTTAAAGCTTTCCTGAACTCCCCTTCAGACGGAATTAGTCGGAGTCTATCAGGAAGGGAGTTCCATAATCTGGTTGATACCACTGAGAAGGCCCTGCCCCCAATGCGAGATTTCGCAAATTGGGGAACGTACAGCAAATTCTGTGAGTTAGATCGTAAAGAATGCGTTTGCTGATAGGGGCGAATGCGTTTTTTAATGTAGTTGGGGCAGCTACCTCTCTGAGCCTTGAACGCAACTGTCAAGGCCTTGAATTTTAACCGATTCACAACCAGCAACCAATGGAGCTGTTTGATATGCGGAGAGATATGTTGTCTAAAAGGCACTCTTCTAATAAATCTCGCAGCCGCATTCTGCACCATCTGAAGTCTCTTTATCAGATATGCCGGAAGACCAAGATACAGACTATTGGCATAGTCTAGCCTTGAGGTCACAGTGGCATGAACAACTGATTTTCGACAGCTCTCAGGGAGTAAATACAAAAATTTCCTCAGTCCTTTCAGGATACCAAAGCAGGAAGATGTAATAGACCGTATTTGGGTCGCAAAGGTCAGATCAGAATCCCATTTTACGCCCAGATTTTTCGCCGTAGATGACGGGCAGGGTGGGGAGCCCATTTCCTCCAGCCACCACAGACCAGGCGACGGTGGGGAATTCTTGCCAAAGAACAAGACCTCAGTTTTCTCTGCGTTCAGTTTTAGCTTATTATTATTCATCCAGCTGGAGACGTCACACAGGCAGCCCCTAAACCTCGCAAAGGAGTTTGCCGAATGGTCCTTAAAAGAAAACACCAACTGTGTGTCGTCTGCATAGGAGATAGTTTTTATTCCCCATTTCGGAATAAGCGCACATAATGGAGCCAGATAGATATTAAAAAGTAGAGGGCTCAGTGCCGAGCCCTGCTGTACCCCACACCAGAGGGGTTTAGCTTCTGATTTAAAAGGGTGCAAAATGACTCTTTGCGTGCGATCGCTGAGATAGGACTTTATCCAGGCGAGTACCGTCCCCTTCACTCCCACCCACTTCAGTCTAGCCAGCAATATTGGATGGTCCACCGTATCAAAAGCGGTGGACAGGTCCAGCAGCACTAGCATCGCTGAGGCTCCTCCATCCACCTCCATTCTTATAGATTCGGCCACCTCCAGCAAAGCAGTCTCAGTGCTAAAGCCCGCCCGGAAGCCAGACTGTGTTTCGTGCAAAATATCGCTGCTGGCGATAAAGTTACTAAGTTGATGTTGGACCAATTTTTCCAGCATCTTCGCCGGTGCCGGGAGAAGAGAAATTGGGCAATAGTTTTTTAAATCCACCGGGTCAGCATTAGGCTTTTTTAGAAGGGGTAGGAGCATAGCATGTTTCCATGACTCTGGGAAGATACCAGTGGTAAGTGAATTGTTCCATATATTGTTCCATATATGATTGAGGGAAGGATTGAGAGTATAGGCGAGAGCTTCCCACAACTTGGGGGGGCAGGGGTCTGCAGGGGACCCTGACTTGCATTTCAGAATTCCACCCAAGGATTCCTGAAATGAAATGGGAAGAAATACAGACAAGGATGCTTCCCCAGCATATCTATCCTCATCTACAGACTCAATGGTATCCCGCTTAGACGAGAAGGCATCGTATACCTTATGTATTTTTTCCTCGAAGAAATCTGACAATTTTGCACAAATTGAAGGTGATGAAGGTATCTTACTTTCTAGCGCTGTGGGTTTAGTGAAGGAGCTGACTATCTTAAAGATTTCTTTGCTAGATTTATCTGCCGTGTTGATACGCTTCACAAAGTGGTCCCTTCTAGCGACTTTCATGGCTTTGTTAAGGTCTTTCTGTACAATGAAGCACACAGGAGATAGCCCAAGACAACACGCAACTCCACAGACAAGCAAAATACATACATGTTGCTCCCACTGAAACAAACATGAGGTGGTTGTGTCACAGCTGTCAGCGTTACATGTGTACACCAGATTTCTACTTGAGGCGTAGCAAAGCATGGAACAACAATGTAAAGGACAGTCAACATGTGTTGACTATGTGCGTTGCACACAACTCAAGATCACACCATTTTCAACGTTAACTCCTATGGCATGTCTATCACATCAACTCTGCATCCAGCTAGAAAATCTGCATCATGTGCAGATCATCCCTATTGTCGAAATGAATATGCTGACTGTTTAATGCAGAAGACTTGTAAGATACATGTCTCACCAGATAGGGCACACAACAACTGTGTTGGACACATTTGAAATCATAAGTCTGTCTCAGAATTATGAAACACTCAAGGAGACCTACCAAACAAAAAGACATGTTGCCATCAGGCTATAGGGAAGGGCAGAAACTGCTGAGTGTGAGCAGTCATTCCACCTCCATACTTCCTGATATCATGTTTTTTATTGTTTTTTTTATATTCACCCCCCCCTGTTGTCACCATTATTCTTTGTGGATGTCTCCAGGGGCCTTGCACTGTCTTTGCTTTGATTCCCGCGACGCTTTCTAGCGTTTCATTCTCATTTGTTTTTTACTTTACAGCACGCACTCGGCCTTCTAATTTTCTCGCCAGACGCTCCCCTACGCTTTAGTTTATTTTATCTGTTTTTTACTTCACAGTATTTTTCTGGCCTGCTCATATTTTCGCTATTTGGACATCTCCCCATTTTCCGCGTCCTGCTGCCGCCTTCTGCACATCGGCCTGCAGGTAATTAGGAAGAATCTCTACTTCCACTTCTCTTTATCGCGCACATTTTTTGAGCCTTTGCAACATTTGCGCTCACTGGGCTAGACTTCTATCAATTTAGTTACCCTGAGCACGTTACCATTATCGTTTCATCATTTCCATTTTAGACCCTTGTTGCCATCCTTGGACCTCCTGGGTCGGCCCGCTCCTAGTTAACCGGCGGCCTGTTCTCCCCACCGCATCACCTTGGCTGCAGCTTGACCCCTGTTGCCACTCCAGCTCAGGTTTTACTCCATTTCTACCTGTGCAGTATACCACGCTGCACGACACTCCTTGCCTGCTTAAATAGAAGTTTCCCTGACCTGGAGGTGGGTTTCTAGCTCGTTGTGATTCTTTCCCCTCTATTCTTTTTCTTTTCCTCCCCTCTGGGGCTCTTCTTAACTCTTCTTCTTATGACATGCGAGCTATGAATTCTCTCCATTGAGAGCCTCTTGTTCCTCTTTGCATTTCCCACTATTCTCTCTACCCCAGGTCTTTTCACTATTCATTTACGGATTTGCTACCTGTAATGGCCTTGCAGGTAGATGTTATTTCACTGCATTTTTGCCGGCTCCAGGCTGTATTATTTCTGTCCTTCCCTGTATTGATTGTGCACCTGTTTGTTCCATCTTCCACCTGAATAGAACTCCTTTGGACATACTGCTGATAGTACCAGTGCTGTAAGAATAGCATATATGTCACCATATCTGTTTTCATCAATTAAACTATTTTGTTTATGTAAATATTAACTAGTTCATTGCAACCAGTTGCAGGATTGAATATCACTGTATGTTTATTTATTTTCAGAACTTCTCCCACCTCTCCACTGTTTTGTTACCCACGCCCTGAGGAAGGTGTTTGGCCATATCCGGTCTCCGCACCGAAACCCGCGTCAGCGTTTTGCGACACTTCAACTCTTGATTGAGATTTGTTCTACCCTTGATTTCCCCCCCCCCCTTTCTAAATAACCACTGTATTTGCCGATTTATTTTTCTTAATATTGTTTTATGTTTATACTTATGAGATGTACTGAACACATTGGCGTCTTCTAAAAAAACTTTTTGGTTCACAACTTTGTGGACACTGGGGGATACTTTGTTATTTATGTTGTTTTGCCAAACTGTGTATGTCACTGTATGCGTGCTGTGAGTTTGAATGAAAGAGGTATGATAGGATGCTCGTATGTGTGAATGGTATTGAATGAGTGGTGGGACTGTATATATTCTCTGCTCTGTATATATTGCTTGTTTTACATTTGTATATCTTTTCATTGACATAGAATTAATAAATGTATTTTGTGATACTTCTGTTTTCCCTATTCTTCAGCACTGCTCAGACCATTACATCACATGACGTTATGCATATTGTAAAATAAATAGGTAGGGGCCTTTCCTGTTTGATTGTACTGTGAGCAGTCATAGACACATACAAGTGCCAAAATGAAAAAAAAAATGAATGACAAAAAATACACAGATGTTGCTAGCCCAAATGTGCCTCGGGGAATACAAAATGTGTCACATGTGTGTTTGCCCACACAGTGCAGGCCCATGTCTCAAACCAACCAGGGATGTCACCAACATGTCACCATTCAACTGGTGCACACACATCTCGGACACTCCAAGTACAATAGGTAGAGAAAGCACTGGACTACTCAGCACACAAAAACATTCTCAAACAGGAACATCTGCAGGGACTACAGTCTAGCCAGGAAGTGGTGTTTGCAGACACAGATCAATGCTCACATGACACACACCATGGTCTCAGGATATGTCCCAGATTGACACACTGCCATGAGGTGGAATCACTACTGTGTAAGGTCAGCTGTGTCAAGCTTGGTCTTGGCAGGGGTCTACCATGTCCCAAAGAAACTCGGACATGGATCCAACAATTCCAACACACATAATACTTTGTTACCATCAGCCTGCATATATGTGTGTCCCCAAAGACACCTGCACGTAGGCAAACTCCATGTTTAAGAAGCTTGCACTGATGAGACAGATGATGTGTTCATCCTCAATGCGCTATTCTGCATGTCTATAATAGAGGCATGTACCGTAGGCAAAATGTACAATGTGTATAAATGTCAGAACAACCTATGTGCAAAAGTGTAAATCATAGATGGGATGTTGACAAAAGCAGGTCACACTCCGTGTCCAAAACATTGTGGATCATGACAACCTGAAATTGCTGTCAATGATGACCCTGATAGATACTGTAATAGTACACATATACCATGGTCCACATGCAGTGCCTCACATTGCTAAAACAACATTTACACTAAACAAGATGTCTACAGCTATTTCATTATGACTCATGTACAAAATTAGGTACACAAAAAGCTAATCCACAAAAGAAAATGTAATGCTTTATTCAGCCTTGAAAATGTTTATCATAAAATGGAGAACAATATGGCCAATGGCCAGTCCATTAGAATTTAGTCCTTCAGGGTGTGAACCCAAGGCTTTAGACACCCTGGCTCGTCTGCACTGCTACAACTAGGGGACATCTCCCCTGGAGGGGCATCTTGAGTGGCATGTCAGGCACCGCAGGGACAGGATTAGGGTGTACCAGGATGGGTCATGGGAGGGATGGGGGCTACTGGAGTGTCGCGTTCCACTGCAGTGGATAGTTCGGATTGAGTGGGCGTGGGCTCCACTGCAGTGGACAGGTCTGTATGAGGGGGCATGGGCTCCATTGCAGTGGACAGGTCTGTATGAGGGGGCAGGGACTCCACTGCAGTGGACAGGTCTGTATGAGTGGGCGTGGGGTGGGCTCCACTGCAGTGGACAGGTCTGTATGAGGGGGTGTGGGCTCCACTGCAGTGGACAGGTCTGTATGAGGGGGCAGGGGCTCCACTGCAGAGTACAGGTCTGTATGAGGGGGCGGGGGCTCCACTGCAGTGGACAGGTCTGTATGAGGGGGCGTGGACTTCAGTGCAGTGGACAGGTCTGTATGAGGGGGCGGGGGCTCCACTGCAGTGTCTCTAACTGACAGAAGGTGTGGTGTTGTGGGAGGTGAAGTGCTTGTGGGGGGGAGGGCCTAATCTTCTTGGGGATGGTGTAATGGTGTGGGCTTGCAACTGGAATGGTTACGGAGGTGTGAACTTTGGTAGGGGTTGCCTGGGCTCGGGCTGTTTTTGGTTTTGGGATGGCAGTGTGGGATGGAGGAGGGGTTTTAGATTTCTTAGTTCTGGGGGATGTACGGGTGGGGGCCTCACTCTTTCTACTCTTAGGGGATGGTGTGCGGGCAGGGGTGGCTCTCCTCTCTGTGCTGGGTGAATTCCTCCTCCCCTTGTGAGTCTGGTCTGATGTCTTAGTGGGAAAGAGGCCAAGGTCACAGAGGAAGAGCCTCTGGGAAGGGGGGGTTGCAGGAGAGTGAAGGGTAGGATTTTGGGAGGGAGAGGTAGGTGAGGAATGCCTAGTTTGTGTGGATGGGTGTGTGTGGTCTTTGGGCCTATCCCCTGTGTGTGTGATGTCAGTCCCCTGAGTGGGCGTGCGTGTTTTAAATGACTTTGTTTTAGCTTGTTGTGTGCTACTTGTGTCTGTTGGGGTGTGTGCATGTGCCTGTGTGAGTGTGCTTTGGACAGGTAGGGTAGTGGGGCCTGTGGATGAGGCAGAGGTAGGAGGGGTGAGGGACTGCTGTAGGAGGGGCACTGCTGCCGTCAATGAGGAGGCCATGGATTAACTTGTCCGCTGTAGGGCAGACATGTTTGTTGACATGCCCTCCATGTATGTCACCAATTGGGTCAAAAGACTGGTGTGGGCATGGAGGACACTCAGCATGGATGTCTGCCCCACATGTATCTGTTGTAGCAAATCCACAGACTTCACACTCAGGGCACCAGGGGTGACCGATGCAGGGGGTGCGGTGCCTGGGCCGAAGGAGACATGCTCCCTAACACGGGAGGTTCCACGGAAACTTGGTATGGGAGCAGCTGTGAGGGTGGAGGTGGAGATGGTGGTGGTGGCGGGGGCAGACTCAGATGTTGTGGCCTCTGCACTGGTAACACCCCCCACCACAAGGGAGTCATCACTGGAGCTTGATTGGTCCTCTGCAGATGTTGATGTCTCAGACCGGCCCTCAGTGTGGCTCCCCTCACCCTCTGTGCCACTGGGTCCCTCCTCCTCATATGTGGACCCAGTCTGGCTAGCCGCTTCCTTCTGTTCCATGGAACTGTCTCCTCCAGTAGCCGTAGATGATGCTGTGAAGAAAGATGAGAAACAGATTCACATCAGTCATCTGCATTCACATGACACATGAGTTCAAGCACATCACATCCCAGAGCAAGCCTTTGCATTACGTTATTGTCACTTTACATTATCATTGCACCAATGTGAACATGGCACTTGTCAGTCTGCCACTGAACCATGGTTCCCAAAAGCATGCTGGCAATGGAACCATCATTGCGATGTATTTCAAAGAGCACTAAACACATGTTCATCAATGCACACATCTGCCTGTAGTCTGATCTGAAATGCTCCTGACTGTCATGCGTTGTTACGCACATGTCTCATCACATGCAAGGGAGTCTGGAAAAGACAGAGCTAATGGGATCTACAAATTGATAAGTTGACATGTAGAACATAATGCCATCACCAGTCATCATGATGGGCTGATGTCATCAACGTGAATGCTATAATGGTCTGCATGCAGGACAACAGACAAGTACAAATACTGCACCATTATCAACTTTCATGTGGCATACTATGCCACTGGCCTGTGTGGTCAAACTGTCTGTACTGACTATTGTGACAGGGGCAATGAATCACAACGTGAAAGTCACCACTGTGCCACAATCATGCAAACCCTATCAAAACAACATATGTAGTGGGCACGTATACATGTCCCCTTTGTGCTACACCCCATTAGATGAGTCTGACAAGCTCACGTTGTTCTACTTATACATTGGAGTACATTAATTAACACATCCGTCTCCATGAACTTTCAAATTGCTCCCAGGAGGGATGAGATGCTGCATACATATCCATGTTGAAAACAACACCATGCATAGTCAAGGGATGATACACGCATGTTCTGTCCTGTGTATGTGAGCCAACTACCAGACATAAGATGTCTGTGCAAAGTACCAATATTTACTTCCTGTGTATCATGAATGTCATGCTTGTACACAGTGACACAGAGTCAGACACATGAATCTAAATTTAACAATGTTGGAAGTGTTGCCTGGCAAACCTGAATCAGATGTGACAGTGTCTCAGATGGCCTGACTTGGCATACCTGTCCTTGGTCCATGTGTAACATGTGATTACACAGAGAACTTTGCATGTGACTACACAATTTGGACACTTATCCATTACAGTTGTCTGTGGCCTCTACACTGGTATCACCTACTGCACAGGTGTGTAGCATATTGTTCGCAAACCGGTGTTTCCCTAGGTCACCATTTCGAACATGTATGTATGTTCCACACAGAGTACAGGGCAAATATCAGTCAATGTGCTGACACAGGTGAGACAATTACATCACTCATGATGGACTACTCAATGCACCTGTTGTATATGGTGTGGCTCACATTGACCTTGCACTACAGAAAATTCACAGGGCCTAAGTGACACATTTCACGGACGGAAAGGGAGACACCTGTGTATCAGATGTTTATGGGGCATCATTAGATTTAGCCACAGAAGTGGTGTCTCAGCAGACAGTCGACCTGTGAGAGGGTTACCAGGCTGAGGGAGTGCAACATGCATTTCAAAATGAGTTCACTGACAAGGCACATACTCACCCCCTCCTTGCTGCTGTCTGGCCTTCAACTGCCCATCCAGGTCAGGGAAGACCACCTTCAGTACCCGGAGCATGTGGGGGGTCAGGGTCTGTCGTCCGCCCCTTTTGCGAGGAGGTGACACCTTCAGCTGGACTCTTGCTATCCTCCGGGTCCAGCCACGGAGGTCCTGCCACATCTTCTGACAGTTGCGGATGCGGCGTTTGTAGACCCCCACAGATCTCACTGCCCGGACGACGGTCTGCCAAATATCCTGCTTCTGATGGGCGTCGACCTGTAAGGATGACATAGTGACACACCATTACTACACATGCTACATGTTCTTTCATCACACACTTGGACATATAGGTCATGGTTAGAAGGGCTGATAATGGGTAGAGCATGCACAAGTATCTTCAGGGGCAGTTGTCCTGTGTGCAAGTCTGCCTTAACAACATGATGACAGTGCAATGGAAATCTAGCCACCAATTACACTTTTACATCACTGTACCTGTCCAGAACATCAAAGTACACACTGTAAGACTCACAATGACTATGTGTGCATACTTGCCCTTGTGGATCACAATACTACTAGTGCCTGGTTAGAAAAATGCACATTTGAAAAGGCAGTGTAATCAACACTCACCTGCTCCCCTGGTTTTCCATACAGCTTGCTGTACTGTGGAAGGAGGCTGTCCAGCAGGGCCTGGTTCTCCTCCTCAGTGAAAGCTGGTGCCCTCTCCACAGTACGTGCCATTGTAGAACACAGAGGATGCAGAGACAGCAGCAGTGGTAGCCAGGAATGTAGTCAAGTTGCATGCAGTGCAGGCAAGTGAAGTCTCTTGGGAACAGACAGACTTATATCTGTGCAGCAGAGGCAGATTCTGTTCCATGCGTCCAAAGCGATAGTTCCGAGTCGGTCGCATTATCCAAATTGGGCCAATCCATGACATTGCACGCATCTGACACGCCTACCGCGTCGTTCAAATCTTCAGCTTCATAACACTATTGAGTTTTATCCATTGTATTTACAAACCAACCGAATCGGTTTGCACGCGATTCGTACACGACGCGAAAACGCATCTTTCCCCATGATGACCAATAGCCAATGTGTGCGTCCGCCTCCATTCGTATGTGTACGACGCGTCTTTTGAATACTCACCCGCGTCTGTCCCTATGACGACCAATAGCCAAGGTGTGCGTCCGCCTCCATTCGTATGTGTACGACGCGTCTTTTGAATACTCACCCGCGTCTGTCCCCATGACGACCAATAGCCAAGGTGTGCGTCTGCCTCCATTCGTATGTGTACGACGCGTCATTTGAATACTCACCCGCGTAGGTCCCCATGACGACCAATAGCCAAGGTGTGCGTCCGCCTCCATTCGTATGTGCACTACGCGTCTCCTGATGGTCTCCTGATGGTCTGTCACCATTACAGTCAACAGCCGAAGGGGGACAACAACACGTTTTGTTTGAGGCTCAGGTGCCCTACACTATTCAATGAGCATGTCAGACAGTACATCAAAACATCATGTTCTGCTGTTGTACATGTGTGGGTACAGTGATTGACATGTCACATTGGACAGAGCACTTCATAGCTCACACTCCCATGATGAGCCAACCTTCATGTGCCCCAAATCCTTAGTTTGTGAGGAACATCACAACAGTCAGTGACCAATTCACAGATCACCCTCCTAGGCCTGGACACAGTCCCAGGGTGACATTGTGTCATCACAGATCACATACAGCCATAGTGACGGCTTCAATGGCCTGTGTGTTTGGTTGTGCATTGTGTGCAGTCATTTCTGAGTGAATCCCCAATATCTGAGGCTTGGACAACGCACACACTCCATAGTTGATGTTGTTGATGATATTCACTTGGACATCAACATTAATTTGGCATGTGACTTGCTGTTGTGTCTTTGTGTCACAGACATACCTGTTTGTTTGTGTAACTAAATGTGATGCACATCATGAGTGTTTATGTATGTGATGGTACATGTATGTCAGCCCTTACATCATGACAGTGTCCAGGTGGCATTACATGATCCCTGTGTGTGTACCTTTCCACCACGTGTCAGTTGTTGCAGACATCTATCTGTGATAGTTGGTTAGGTGTGTGTTTAGTGTGTAATGTTAGATTAAATGGACTGTGACAGACACCATTGATTATTTGCAGCACAGCCTTGCAATTGTGCAGAAACCATCATGATTTTGAATGTTGTCTGAGGGTCACATAGCTGGCCTTTGTGTCACTGCTCAACATTACACACCTGACTACATTGAGTCAGGCATTGATGTAGCATATGATTTATTGCATGTTACTTGCCACATTAGAATATGGAATGACTAAACTTGTATTTGTAACCTATGTACCACAGGAGACCAGCTGTCCACAGACCCTTCCCCGACCTAGAGACCATGGTAGAACGTGACTGCATCAGACGTTACCGCTTCACCAGACCACTCATTGAGGATTTGGCAGAGCAGTTGGCCCCACATTTGCTGCCTGGACGCCCATATCCTACTGCGCTGACCCCCAAGGTGAAGGTGATGGCAGCCCTACATTTCTTTGCCACGGGAACCTTCCAGTATACTGTCGCTACTGCTGGTGGGATGTCACAGACAATGTTTAGCCGTGTGCTCAGAGATTTCTTGGAGGCAATGTTACATTTCCTGAACACATACATCAAGTTCCCAACACCAGGGCAGTTTGCCGACATCAAGAGTGACTTTTATGCTTTGGACAGAATGCCACATGTAATTGGCTCCATTGATGGTACACATGTGGCTTTGGTCCCACCACATGCCAATGAGCTTACATACAGGAATCGTAAGCATTTCCACTCTATTAATGCCCTGGTGGTATGTCTGCCTGACATGACTATCTCACATGTCTGTGCGTGTTTTCCCGGGTCAGCACACGACGCCTACATTATGAGAAACAGTAGGATCCCACAGATGATGTCTCATCTGCCAAATCAGCGTGCCTGGCTTGTTGGTGGGTAATGTTGTCTGTCTATGTTGTGTGTTGCTTGCATGTCAGGTTGTACCCTGTTTTCAGACAGATGAAGTCTTTTCTGTTCTAATTTAGGTGACTCTGGATACCCCAACATGCCGTGGTTGCTGACCCCACTCAGGAACCCTGTCACCCCTGCAGATTTTCGGTATAATGAGGCACATGGGCGGACCAGGCAAGTGATTGAGCGGACATTTGGGCTACTGAAAAGCAGATTTCGGTGCCTGGACCGTACAGGAGGAGCCCTACAATATGCCCCAGCAAAGGTGTGTAAGATCATCATCGTGTGCTGCATGCTACACAACATGGCAGTGAGGAATGAGCTACCTCTCATTCAAGATGACGTGGACCAGCAGCCTCCAGCAGGGGAGGATCCTGGCCTGGGGCATGTTGCCAGTGATGAGGAGAAGGATGTCCGGAGGCGGCTCATCAACAACTTCTTCTCATGATTGTGAGTATGCAATAGTGATTTGATAAAGCAGTTTGTTAGCATGATATGTGTCTGTTTTGCAATATATTTGAATACGTGTGGATGTATGATACTTCACATGATCCTTAGAGTAGTTTTGTGTCTAATTTGTTGGTATGGTCACCAGTACAGTGGTGAGATGACTCCTAGCAGGTGTGCACATGTTCACAATTTGGAGGATGAAATGTCTCTTGGAGTAGTCTGCAATTTATTTGGTGTGTAAATACTGTTCCATGTCTCTATTTTACAGGGTCCTTTGGCTGTTGCATGGAGACATGTGACCTCCCAGACACACAATGCAGTTGCAGATAGAAAGTCTTATTGGTATGAGGAATCTGTGCCACACACTCACTTCTGAATTATTTCCACGGTCTAGTATGATGTGCACTTGTTGTCACAGTGTGATTTGTAATTTGTTTAGATGGAGGCAACATGTTGGGCCTGTGTAATAAATGTCTGCTCCACATTGAGGTGTGCCTTGTCTGTTTCCACACATCCAACTATCATTTACATACTGTATATGTTCCAAGATGTGCAGTTACTCAAACAATGAATATAGTTTGTGCATAGGAAGGTGCATTCATTTTACATTAGTGGAGGCTATGAGGATCCATGCCATGTACTATGTGTGTTGTGCTGACCTTGTGTGTATCTCCCATATGTGTCAGGTTACATATACTCACAAGACAGTTGGATAGTCTGATGTACTTGTATTTCAGCCAATGTCATTGTCATTCCATTACTAGCTTTTTGTATCATCTTTTCATCAGAGAACAGCTTGGCATTCACGACAGAAGCAAGTATTGTGTGAATATAGATTTATTGCAGTGCCTGTGTGATTTTTGAAATATAAAAGGTATAGTGCTGTACAAAGGTTAGGAGTCCAAAGTTCAAAGAGGAGTTGGTAGTGCCAGTAGATGAAATTCTCAGAGCCAAGTCCACAGTCATATGAGTGATTGGTCCAACTTAGACCCTCCATCCCAGTTGGGAAAGTTCAGGGACTGTCAACTGAGTGAACGCTCAGCACACAATGGAGGATATCAGGAGCAGGTTGTCACTCCCTGGGGGGGATGCATAGCCATCTGTCCCTCAGTTGCCCTTTGGAGGACGACCCCTCTTTTTTTTGGGTGGGGGATCCTCAGGTGCAGGCTGCCGAGGTGCAGGGGACTGTCCGCCAGAGTCCTCATCCCTCCCTGTGGCAGTTGCAGATGTAGAAGCAACTGATGTATTGGGCACAAAGGGGGGTGGGGTCATGTTGCTTGCAATCTGGCGGAGACAGGTGAGTATGTCCCTGTGCACGGCTGTCAGGTCATTAATTTTGTCCATTTTGGCCTCCATCCTGGCCATGTGTTGTTCCATGTTGGCCTGATGGGCAGCCTGCAGTTGTTTTGATGTCCCTGAGGATCCCAACTACCTGGCCAAAGTCTCCGGTGCAATCTCTGTAGGCATGGAGTATGCTTGCCAACTGTGGGTCAGCTTGTTCATCAGCACCAGCTGCCTGATGTGACCTCTCCACACGACCCCTCCCACCACCCCTACTCACACGAGCAGGGCCGGTTGGTACAGGCACAGACAACACTGGGCCTCCTTCGTCGTTGCCAGTGGTGTTGTTGTCCGCCAAATCAAGAGTGCCCTGTGATGCTGTGCTCTCTGGGTCTCGTAGTCTTTGTGTGTCCGTGGGGGTAGTGGTCATCTGGGTGTCAACAGATGTTGCAGGAGTGGTCACAGGTGGTACTGGTGGCACAGCTGCTGGTGCTGCATGCTGACCCATGCCGGAGGGGCCAGGTAGGTCGTCGTCATCCGTTGAGGGCTGAGAGACGTCCACACTGGAGAGCTCAGGGTCAACCAGAGTCTGGGACTGGGATTGGTCTCCTGTTCCTGCCGTGTCCCCAGCAGGCCCTGTGGTAAGATGAGAGACACAATGTTTGTTGTGGTTTTGCACAGTTCATCGTATCATACACATTACATTAGCTATTGTACATTATGATGAGTATCAGTACATTGAATAGTCCTGTATCGTCACAGACCCAGGCCTATGTTTTCGGAAAACATAGTGATTATGACAAGAAGTGTTTTGCTGAGCATGTCCAGCTCTGTGCATGAATGGGCATGTTGTGTTCATTTGACTGTACATAGGCATTGACTGGCAAGTGACACCCTGTGCATGACACAGCTGTATTGGTATTTCACACATCTGTGCTTTTCATATGATATACGTACTCTTCCTCTTACAATATGTTTCAAGATATGTGCATGTGTGCTGGCGTTTGTGCATGTATTTTGCTGGCAAATTGGTGTGGCTACCTATACAATCACAGCCCGGAATGTATGTTGTGTTTGGTTAATGGTATGATGAATGTGTTCCTAGTTCTTGTCTCATTGCACAGATGTGAATGGCTGTCAGTAGCAAATGGTTTGACTGCTTAGCTTTGTGCCTGATCACATCATGTATATTGTCCTTGTCCTCCATGGACAGATGAGTTAACCAAGGCTGCTTTCCTGCTTTTTCGGGCTCAGAGCTGTGAGGAACAGATGTTTGTGTGCTTGTGTTATGCTGCTGGAAGTTGTAGCCCTCCTCCCACCCAGTCCAGCTCACTCTTCGTGGACAAAGTATCAAGGACAATGAGGGGAGTGTAGTGGCAGGGATGCTGACGACGCTGCATGATGTGGGAGTTGAATGCAGCTCCCAACAGTGCTTTGGGTACATGGCACCATGCTACAGTGTCAGCCAACTTGTTGTTGCCCTTCCATTCACTGTCAGGTATCGCTTGTCACTGATGGACATGTTGCTTTGTGTGTGGGTAGTGATGAGTGCTATGACTGCAACTCACACCATGTCCTGTACTCCACACACCTTCCCAGCCAGCCCAGGGAGCACACCTGGGACAATGCATCCCCAGACAGTGATTGGAAATGTACAGTGAAGATGGCTGTGAGTGGGGAGTGGTGTGAGAGGCCCAGGGCCTAGTTGTGACTTGTAGCCAATTCATACATGAGGCCCATCTCTCAGCCATCTTGCCGGTCCTTTTCCACTCCCTGTGTGATGTGCATGGTTCAAGGTGGGCATGTGGGGCCATGTGGGAGGAGGACTGTTGGCTGTGACTACGACTCCCATCAAGCTTTCGGCTACACCCACCTTCCCAGCAGACCCAAACTTCCTTCCTTTTGACTCTGCTTCCCTGTGAGTGAGTGAAACAGCAATGGCAAGATGGCTGACAGTGGTGGCCTGGTGTTTGTTTGTGCACAGTTCACAGCAGGGACTTGGGCCCCCCCGCCCAGTGTCAGACATCTTGGGAGTCGATTTTCCATCACTCTCATGGAGAGCATAGTCCCAGGTGTGTTGTTTGGTGTTGGTGGGAGGGGTGTGTGTGTGTGACAGGGCCTGCTGGTAGATGTAGTCAGTGCTTGCACTCCTCCTCCACCCAGCCCAAATAGGCCACCATGATCCATGCTTCCATGACAGGGAGTCAAACTTTACGTCCAAGATGTCTGTCACTGTGGCCTGGTGTTTGTTTGAGCACAACTCCCAACAGGGCCTTGTGCTCCCCACACCAGAGCCCAGAGTCAGCCATCTTGCCAGTACATTTCCACTCCCTGTGTGATGTGCATGGTACAAGGTGGGATTGTTGGGCCATGTGGGAGGGGGACTGCTGGCTGTGACTACGACTCCCATCAAGCTTTCGGCTACACCCACCTTCCCAGCAGACCCAAACTTCCTTCCTTTTGACTCTGCTTCCCTGTGAGTGAGTGAAACCATGCTGGCAAGATGGCTGACAGTGGTGGTTGCTGTTTTGAACCGAAAGCCTTGATTTAGTAAGTTGTTACATATCATGAAATAGTTACATATTACTCAGAGATTGCAGATATTTTGTTGGTCTAACTTGCATACACGTCACAGGTTCAATGGCTTCATGTGGTAGTGGCTTTGCTGACGCTGATTTGGATTGCTGTGTCCCTGACCGTGATGTCTGTGGCTGTGTATTTGCTATCAATATTGGCAATTTGAGTCTGTACTCACCAGGCTCTGGTACTCCTGATATTCCATGTACGCCCTCCGGTGGTAGGATGGCCCGCACCTTCTCCTCCCAGGTAGTGAAGTGCACAGGTGGTGCAGGAGGGCAACCGCCAGTCCGCTGACTGAGTTCGTGCTCTCTGTAGATGAGCTTCTTGACCCTCCTTCGCACATCATAGTACCTGTTCTTGATATCCTCCGTTGTGCGCGGGCAAGGTGCTTGAGCGTTCACCTTGTTGACAATCCTCTCCCACATCTTGGTTTTCTGGGACAGGGGGGTCTGTTGGACCAAGGTGCCAAATAACTGTGGCTCTACTCTGAGAATTTCATCTACCATGACTTCCAACTCACTGTCTGTGAACTTTGGATTCTTCTTTGGGGGCATGGTGATTGGCGGTGGTGGAGATGGATGTGTGGGTGAGTGTCAAGGTGAGGGTGGGTGAGTATGAGTGAAGGTGTGTGTTTGTGAGTGTGCTATTTGACAGGTGGTGTACAAGTTGTGTGCTGTGTTGGTTTGGAGTGTATGTATCTGTGTAGTGGTGGTATCTGCTGCCAGGTCTGTTGAATTTGCAAAGGATCATGGTAAGGATTTTGGCCCTTTATATAGGCGGAGTTGTGGGTGTGTCTTGTTTTTTTTTGCATTTGATAATGCTTGTTTGGACTGTTTCTGTCTGTTTCTGTTGTATTTTGTTGACCGCAACGGATGCATATTCATGTATTTGCGGGGTAGTCCGAGTCTGTCCCAATAAGGCTACGCTATGTAGCATCGTTCGCGCACGAGTCGGACGTGTCCGGCTATTTCCGGGAGATTTAGCTCGGACGGAATGATTCCAGTCCGAGTAGTTCGTCCGTATGGTGCTCCGTGCGAGTCATTTGTATTTGACACGCGTTGGATCGCACTATGTCGGTCGGACAGCGCACGTACGTGTCGGTCGGGAAACATTCCAGGTTCGTGTCGGTCGGGAGGCTTTCCGAGCGGAATCGGGCCCTAAGAATTAAAATTAATACTTGAGTACTAAAATTAATACTCATGTTTTAATTTGATTTAAAAAATCAATCTTATACTAACAAATGGGTCGGGATGCAACAAACAAAATGGGGTTTTGGGTGGGTTACTGTATTAATACACGGTATTTAAAAAAAGTACTGAACATTAAAATTAATACTCGAGTACTAAAATTAATTCTCGTGTACTTTTTTAAAAACTAGAACAATAAAAAAATGCATCTATTAATATATACTTTTATTTTATATAATGAAAATATATATTACACACATAAAAAAATGTATAAAAAGAAAATAAATAACAATATAATTTTTAATCGAATATTTAAAATAAATACACATCATATGAATTTTTCCAAAATATTTTCAAAAGGACGACGACACCACAAAACGAACATTAACACACTTTATTTCACTAAAATATCTACCATTATTTATTTAAAACATTAAACATAATAAAAAAACGCCAATATCACAAAACTAATCAAAAACCAAACAAATAATCCACCATTTTAAACTTCACGAAAACGATAGTCCTACAACACTTTCAATAAAATCCCCTTGACCCGCAGGTCGCCAAAATGGCGGACATAACATATCTTAAAAAAAATAACGAACATTTATAAAACTAAAAAAATAATTACAGTTTTACACAGCATTAAAAAGACGACAAAAAAGTATACACAAACCATATTTTGTTTTCAATTAACGTACACCAGAAAAAAATGTATAAAAGCAGCCGTCCACCATTTTAAAAACAGTGGTTAACTGACTGCCAGACTCACCACACGCGTTTTGCCTGCCAGAAAATTATAGACATCAAACACCTCATGGAAATTGCTGGATAGTGGTGGGGATAAAATTACTAATCCTACTCCAACGTGTGCTTGCCTTAGAGAAAATGCTGGATAGTGGTGGGGGAAAAAATAATATTCCTACTCCGACCTGTGTTTACCTCAGGGAAAGTGCTGGATAGTGGTTGGGTTAAAATTACTATTCCTGTTCGAAATGATCAGTGATTGGGATTCAACTGACAAAATAGAATTCGGAACATTGCTATGTTAAATTTGATGCATCGGTACTGCTGCACTGAGTACTCGTTACATATGTTTGTTTTAATGCAATATGGAAAATGGTAAATAAAGTGCTTGCTACAGGGAAAGTAATGGATAGTAGTGGGGTTAAAATTACTATTCCTACTCCAAGGGGTGCTTGCCTCAGGTAAAATAATGGATAGTGGTGGGGTTAAAATTACTATTCCTACTCCAAAGGGTGCTTGCCTCAGAAAAAGTGCAGGATAGAGGTGGGGATAAAATTACTATTCCAACTCAGAAGGGTGCTTGCCTCAGGGAAAGTGCTGGATAGTGATGGAGGCAAAATTACTATTCCTACTCCGAAGGGTACTTACCTCAGGGAAAGTGCTGGATAGTGGTGGGGTTAAAATTACTATTCCTAATTCGAAAGGTGCTAGCCTCAGGGAAAGGGCTGGATAGTGGTGGGGTTATAATTACTATTCCTACTCCAAGGGGTGCTTAACTCAAGGAAAATGCTGGATAGTGGTGGGTGCAAAATTACTAATCCTACTCCAACATGTGTTTGCCTCTGGGAAAGTACTGGATGTTTTTTTTTAGGTTATAAATATTTAAAAAATATATAAATATTTCTTATACACTTTAATATATCAACAGATAACTAAAGCATAAAAAAACAGCTGTATAAAAGGACAATATATTTTCATGATAAAAGAATCAACAGAAGACCTTCTGAAAATTATTTAAAAAGGTAATTGTTTTATAAATATTGTTAGAAATGGGGATCTCTAGTTGGCAATGGCTGGCGCCAATGTCCAAGAAGGGACCCTTCTTCCTAAGTCAGAGTAAGGGGGCTACACCCTTTGATAACCCCTGCTCAACCCTGTGGTAACGTAGCACGAGCAGACAGGCCTATCTCAGAGGCAGTGTGTGAAGCCTTTGTGACCATACACAATAACGCAGTGAAGACACCACAAATGGACACCACACAAGTAACCATGGAAAAATGAGTAGCTTTATATCAGTTTAACACAAGGCTCGAAGACGATCAACAAGCCACAATGCATGTAAATATAAGTTCACTGAAAAGGCAATAAAGCATTCAAAAGCGGGTGAAACGAACTTAGTTCGAGGCCGGGATCTACGCGACCCGGTGATGCACAATGTACCTGAGATTTAAAGGGGCACGGCACGCAGCTTTGGGAGGAAGCCGCGATGATGACAGGCGGGCTCGCAGCGGCCGCAGCGGTCCGCGGCGTGCACTCACGAGGCTCCTGAGGCAGTGATTAAAGGCGGGCTCTCAGCGGCAACAGCTCCTCAGCCGCAGCGGCCCACAATAGCGATAGCGATGATTCTCGTACCACAGACAAATGCGGGCTATCAGCGGCAACAGCTCCTCAGCTGCAGCGGCCCGCAATACCGATAGCGATGATTCTCGTAGCACAGACAAATGCGGGCTCTCAGCGGCAACAGCTCCTCAACTGCGGCGGCCCACAATAGCGATAGCGGTGATTCTCGTAGCACAGACAAATGCGGGCTCTCAGCGGCAACAGCTTCTCAGCTGCAGCGGCCCACAATAGCGATAGCGATGATTCTCGTAGTACAGACAAATGCGGGCTCTCAGCGGCAACAGCTCCTCAGCTGCGGCGGCCCACAATAGCGATAGCGATGATTCTCGTAGCACAGACAAATGCGGGCTCTCAGCGGCAACAGCTCCTCAGCTGCAGCGGCCCACAATAGCGATAGCGATGATTCTCGTAGTACAGACAAATGCGGGCTCTCAGCGGCAACAGCTCCTCAGCGATGATTCTCAGCCCGCGTTCCCCGCAGTAGACCCAGAGGCTCTGGAATTCTCGACAGAGGCCTCACCTGCGAGTAGAACCCCTCTCAATAGGAATTCAGAAGGCGGACGGGTGAAGTCTAATGTCCCTGAGACTTCAGCAGGAGACAAGCTCAAATCAGGCCCTTGGGTAGTTGCTTCAGCAAGATGGATGAAAGTTTCAAAGTCCTTTTCCTCTCGTTACACGGACAGAGGTTCGTCTTCATCCAGAAATAACACACCCTGTAGGGGTTTCGGCGCAGATATTTATACCCCACAGGTCTTTGTTCTCAAAAGTCACAAGTCACTGAACCCAGCCAGAACCAGTTCGGTGTGGTCCTGGAGCACTTTGTTTACGAGGCTGCATCCTGCCTTTGAGGAAGAGGGGGTCTGCCATCAGACGCACGGTGGGAGCTGGAGCCATCATTCACCTTGCCAGGCCCAGCCCTGCTCAGATCAAAGGGTCACCCATCCCCATACTCCAGCTGCAGATCTCGCTATTCAACCTAGGTCGGGCTCAGCCTGCCCTGTCCCTCCAAGACCAGACATCCAATACACATAACAGCAGAGCACACTGGACGATTTAGGCAAGAAAATACCTACTTTCGAGAAGTGGTATTTTCAAACGCAGAATATGTAAATAATCCTCACTAAAAGATGTATTTTAATATTCTGAGCTTAGGCATACTAAATTCGACTTTCCAAACATGTTCCTTGGGTCAACTAGGATTATAGGATGTAATAATCAAAACTGCCCATTCTGGCCTAAGGGAACACATAGCCTTGCAATAGTGAAAAACGAAATGGAGTGTAATTCACTATCAGGACATGCCACACAGACCAAGGCAGGTCCTACCTTTCACATACAACGCACCCTTCCATCGGGATGACTTACATGATGCCAAGGGAAGGTTGAGGGACTGGGAAGTGGGTCCACTTTACAGTAAAAAAAATGGCAGTTCTGGACTGCGCACAGACTCTGCGATGGCAGGTCTGAGACACACTTTACGCGCTGCTTATGTGGGTGGGGCAATCAGCGCTGCAGGCCCACCAGCAGCATTCGGTCTACCAGCCCTGGGCACGCACGGTGCACTATACTAGGGACTAACAGGTAAATCAAATGAGCCAATTATGGGAATACCAATTCATCCAGTCAATTTACAATAAGGAGCATTCGCGCTGTAGCACTGAATGGCAGTGGCACAGCGCCCAGAGCATCTAACACCAGCAAACACAGAGGAGACAAAAAGCAAAAGATGGAAGGGAGACCCACGCCAATGGTGCCAGGTCTAACACGTGTCCCCTCCAGCTGAAATGTGGGGAGAACTACCCACCCACTTGGGGGTTCTCATCACTAAGGCGGAAAAATCTGGACAGACCATCAGCATTGGCGTGTTCTGTACCCGAGCGGTGTTCCACCGTAAAGTCCATCCCCTGTAGGGAAATAGACCACCTCAATAACTCTGGATTCTCACCCCTCATCTGCATCAACCATCTGAGGGGCCTGTGGTCCGTCTGAACCCGTAAGTGAGTCCCAAACAGGTATGGTCTCAGCTTCTTCAGTGCCCAGACCACAGCAAATGCCTCACGCTCAATTGCACTCCACCTCTGTTCCCGTGGAAGTAACCTCCTACTGATGAAGGCTACTGGTTGGTCTAGGCCCTCCTCATTGACCTGTGACAGAACAGCCCCACACCATGTTCGGAAGCTTCTGTCTGGACAACAAATTCTTTTGAAAAGTTGGGCGCCTGAAGTACAGGCGCTGTGCACAGGGCAGTCTTCAGGGCGTCAAAAGCTTCCTGACAGGTGCCAGTCCAGTTCACAATCTTTGGCTGCTTCTTAGAAGTCAGCTCAGTCAAGGGTGCAACAATGTTGCCATACCCCTTGACAAACCTCCTGTAATAACCCGTGAGTCCTAAAAAGGCTCTCACCTGTGTCTGGGTCTTTGGGGGTTCCCAAGCCAGGATGGTTTCAATCTTGGACTGTAGGGGCGCCACCTGGCCGCTCCCAACCTGGTGTCCCAAGTACACCACAGAACCCTGCCCAATCTGGCACTTACTGGCCTTGATTGTGAGGCCTGCCCTCCGCAGTGCCATCAACACTTCCCAGAGGTGGCGCAGGTGGTCCTCCCATGAGGAACTAAACACTGCAATGTCATCCAGGTAGGCGGCACTGAAATCCTCCAGCCCAACCAACACCCTGTTGACCAACCTCTGAAAGGTGGCAGGGGCATTCTTCATCCCAAAGGGCATTACCCGGAACTGGTAGTGCCCAGGTGTGGAGAACGCTGATCTCTCCTTTGCCCCATCAGTCAAGGCGATCTGCCAATACCCAGACGTCAAATCAAACTTGCTGAGGTACCGTGCAGCCCCTAGCCGATCTATGAGCTCATCAGCTCTGGGGATGGGGTGCGCGTCAGTCTTTGTGACTGAATTGAGGCCTCGGTAGTCCACGCAGAACTGAAGTTCTGGGGTGGCACCAGGCACCGCAGCTTTTGGTACCAAGACCACTGGGCTGGACCAAGGGCTGCTAGAGGACTCAATCACCCCTAAAGCAAACATTTTGGAAACCTCCTCCTTAATGGATGCCCTAACCCGGTCAGTCACTCGGTAAGCCTTGTGCTTAACAGGAGGACTGTCCCCAGTGTCCACTTCATGGACACACCAATCAGTGACACTAGGCACCAGGGAGAACAGATCACTGAATTGTCCCAACAGTTGGCGACAATCACTCTGCTGCTCAGGGGTCAGTGTGGTGAAGAGGACCACACCCTCCACTGACCCATCTTGCTCCTTTGCACACAGGTGGTCAGGAAGAGGCTCACTCTCCTCCTCCATTCCAGCATCTGTGGCCAGGAGCATGCCCACTTCGGACCTCTCAAAGTGAGGCTTCAGGCGGTTGACATGCAGGACCCGTAAGGGGTTCCGGGGAGACCGCAAGTCCACCAAGTAGGTAACAGGACTCTTGCGCTCCACCACCTCAAATGGTCTGGTCCACTTATCTTGGAGCGCACAGGGCTCCACTGGGGCCATGACCCAAACCTTTTGACCAGGCTGAAACTCAATCAGAGTGGCATTCTGATCGTGCCAACGTTTCATCTCTTCCTGGCTGGCTTCCAGATTTGCCTCAGCAAGCTTTCTGAAATGCCGAGTCTGGTTCCTGAAGGCCAGCATGTAACTAAACACATCCTGGGGAGGTTTCCTGGGAGATTGCTCCCAGCCTTCCTTGACCAGATTCAGAGGCCCTCTTACCGGGTGACCATAGAGTAGTTCAAAGGGGCTAAACCCTAGGGACTTCTGTGGCACCTCACGGTAAGCAGACAACAGGCATGGCAAGAGGACGTCCCACTTACGCCTCATGGTCTCTTCTAGGCCCATAATCATGCCTTTGAGGGTCCGGTTGAATCTCTCAACCAGCCCATTACCTTGGGGGTGGTAAGGGGTGGTAAACTTATAAGTTACCCCACACTCCTCCCACAGAGACTTCATATATTTGGAAATGAAGTTAGTACCCCTATCAGACACAACCTCTCTGGGGAACCCCACACGGGAGAAATTCCCCATCAGTGCACGTCCCACCACGGGGGCCGTCACTGTCCGGAGTGGGATGGCTTCAGGGTACCAGGTGGCATGGTCCACCAAGACCAGGATGAACCTGTTGCCCATGGCTGTCTTGGGGTCCAGAGGCCCCACAATGTCAATGCCCACTCGCTCGAATGGGGTACTGACAACTGGAAAGGGCTGGAGTGGGGCTTTGATCTTCCCCCACTCTTCCCACTTGCCTGGCAAGTTTCACATGTCCTGCAGTGAGCATCTGAGCTCCTGCACATCTGGGGCCAATAAAAGTGGGTGACCAGCCTCTCGAAGGTCTTGGTCTGCCCCAGATGTCCTGCCAATGGCACATCATGAGCCAACCCCAGTAGGAAGGCTCTGAAGCACTGGGGTACCACCAGCACACGGGCTGACCCAGGCTCAGCAACCCTAGGCTCGCTGTAAAGGAGGTCATTCTCCCAATAGATCAGATGTGACCCTGACTGATCACCTGCTGCCTGGGCTGCAGCCTGTCGCCGTAGCCCCTCAAGAGAAGGGCACGTTCTCTGCTGTTCACAAAATTCCTCCCTGGTGGGCCCTCCTTCCTGCGGCCAATGGGTCAGCCCAGGCAGGTCCCCCAGTTTGGCTACTTGTTCCCCGGTAGGCTCCAGGGCATCCCCCTCAAGGTCTGCTCCCTCCTGGGCCGTGGGAACTATGGGGGCCGGTTTCCCGCACCCCCTTCCCCTTCTCTTTAAGGCAGGGGCCTGGGCCATACTTTCAGGCTCCAGGTCCTTCTGAACGTCCTTACTGGCTGCCATGGACCGAGTGGTCGCGCACGCCCACTCAGGCAGACCCAACATTTCCAAGTGAGATTTCCTCTCCACCGTAGCCCATGGGGAGTTCTCGAAATCGTTGCCCAACAGACAGTCTACCGGCATGGCTGGCCTCACAGCTACTTGAAGAGTTCCTGAGACCCCCCCCCCACTCAAAGGGAACTTGAGCCACCTCACACTGGCTCTCAGAGTTGTCTGCTGACACTACTGGGCAGAATTCATGGGGGACAACCTGCTCTGGGGACACCAACCGGGAGCTGACAGCAGTCACACTTGCTCCGGTGTCCCTCAGAGCCTCCACCCTATGGCCATTGATGGTCACCCACTGCCTGTACTTCGTAGTGTTATCAGGCAGCGTGGGGTTAGGGACCTTCTCAAAGTCTCCTAGCGAGACAAGGGTCAATTCTACGGGGTCCCACCCACCTGGGGCACCCATCTCCTCCCCTCCCAGGGCTACACTAGAAAGCTGGCGGGTTGGTGCACGGGGTGGTGCATTGAGGTTCCTCTGGGGACACTGGGGATCATAATACCGGTGGCCCACTTGACCACATTTAAAACAAGTAAGGGGCCCCCTAAGAACAACCCTACCTGTCGGGGGCACTGGCTTCTTCTCAGGGGGAGACTGGGACACCACTCCTGGGTTCCCTTGGGAATTACTTTGGGGCCCTCTCTGGAACTCCCTCTGTTTACCCCTGCCCCCCCACTTCTCTGCTGGGGACCCTGCCCACCTTTGGTGAAGTCTCCCACATGACCCGTGGGAACCCGGGTGCTCACCCAGCGGTCCGCCTCCCTCAGCAAGCTTCCTAGGGTTAGTTAGCTTGCTATCAATAAGGTGCTGGCATAGCTCTGGAAAACAGTTACTAGCTAAATGCTCCCACGCAAACAAATCATACAGTTGTTCAAAGGTTTCCACCTTGCTACCTTTTACCCAGCGATCCATTGCTCTGCAAAAAAAGACACATATTCAACCCAAGTGGTACCCTCTAACTTCTTACAGGTTCTAAATCTCTGCCTGTACATCTCTGGGGTCAAACCATATCGCGTCATCAAGGCCTCTTTCATATGGGCATACACCATCCTGCTCTCTTCAGGCAGATCCAACAGGGTATCCCTCCCATCACTCACAAAGCGTCCCCACAACCCCGCTCCCCAATCCTTCACAGGGACCCGGTGGGACACCATTGCTATCTTGTAGGCGGCAAACCATTGCCCAATATCCTCACTCTTATGGAAATCCTTGATGACATCCTTGGGTATATAAACTCTACTCTCTGTAGGTACTAAAGGTATGCAGCCACCAGAGGGGGAGATGTCTAAACTCTTAGCCTTGATCTCCAGCTCCCTCAATACTCTCTCATGCTCCAGTTTCATTTTCTCAAGTTCAAATGCCAACCGGTTATTCTCAATATCCAACTTTTTACTCTCTAGGTCCTTCTGACCTTCTAATTTGGCCATCTCCAAACTATGCCTCCTATCTCTCTCCCTCTCCTCCATCTCTTCTGGAGACAGGCCCTTTGAGGACACGCTAGTACCTGGACTGGAAAGTGCTTTACCTCCCACTAAATCCACTTCGTCATCCTGCTGCCCTCCGGCATTCTCTCCCCTGGCCCCAGGCTCTACCCCATTCCCGGAGGACTCCCTCACCTCCCACCAGGCCTTTAGCGCCTTCTGAAACTCCTCCTTCCTAGAGAGGCCTGCAAAAGGGACGGTGAATTGCTTGCAAAAAGACTTTAGCTGTTTGGCAGTGTAGGTTTCTAACCTTTCTTCCTCAAAGGTGAGATCCTCCGAAGCATTGGATGCTGGCTTACCCATTGTAGACATAACTGGCAATTACGATCAAAAATAGAACAAGATCAACAACGTATGTGGTTGCGTTTAGGTCTGCACTCACTAGTAGTGTACACCAGTTATTGTATGTGGATCACAAATGCAAGTCCTGATCCTCACCGCTGACCACCAATGTTAGAAATGGGGATCTCTAGTTGGCAATGGCTGGCGCCAATGTCCAAGAAGGGACCCTTCTTTCTAAGTCAGAGTAAGGGGGCTACACCCTTTGATAACCCCTGCTCAACGCTGTGGTAACGTAGCACGAGCAGACAGGCCTATCTCAGAGGCAGTGTGTGAAGCATTTGTGACCATACACAATAACGCAGTGAAGACACCACAAAGGGACACCACACAAGTAACCATGGAAAAATGAGTAGCTTTATATCAGTTTAACACAAGGCTCGAAGACGATCAACAAGCCACAATGCACGTAAATATAAGTTCACTGAAAAGGCAATAAAGCATTCAAAAGCTTCGAGGCCGGAATCTACGCGACCCGGTGATGCACAATGTACCTGAGATTTAAAGGGGCACGGCACGCAGCTTCGGGAGGAAGCCGCGATGATGACAGGCGGACTCGTAGCGGCCGCAGCTCCCAGCTGCAGCGGTCCGCGGCGTGCACTCACGAGGCTCCTGAGGCAGTGATTAAAGGCGGGCTATCAGCGGCAACAGCTCCTCAGCCGCAGCGGCCCACGATAGCGATGATTCTCGTAGCACAGACAAATGCAGGCTCTCAGCAGCAACAGCTCCTCAGCTGCAGCGGCCCACAATAGCGATAGCGATGATTCTCGTAGCACAGACAAATGCGGGCTCTCAGCGGCAACAGCTCCTCAGCTTCAGCGGCCCGCGATAGCGATGATTCTCGTAGTACAGACAAATGCGGGCTCTCAGCGGCAACAGCTCCTCAGCTGCAGCGGCCCACAATAGCGATAGCGATGATTCTCAGCCCGCGTTCCCCGCAGTAGACCCAGAGGCTCTGGAATTCTCGACAGAGGCCTCACCTGCGAGTAGAACCCCTCTCAATAGGAATTCAGAAGGCGGACGGGTGAAGTCTAATGTCCCTGAGACTTCAGCAGGAGGCAAGCTCAAATCAGGCCCTTGGGTAGTTGCTTCAGCAAGATGGATGAAAGTTTCAAAGTCCTTTTCCTCTCGTTACACGGACAGAGGTTCGTCTTCATCCAGAAGTAACACACCCTGTAGGGGTTTCGGCGCAGATATTTATACCCCACAGGTCTTTGTTCTCAAAAGTCACAAGTCACTGAACCCAGCCAGAACCAGTTCGGTGTGGTCCTGGAGCACTTTTTTACGAGGCTGCATCCTGCCTTTGAGGAAGAGGGGTCTGCCATCAGACGCACGGTGGGAGCTGGAGCCATCATTCACCTTGCCAGGCCCAGCCCTGCTCAGATCAAAGGGTCACCCATCCCCATACTCCAGCTGCAGATCTCGCTATTCAACCTAGGTCGGGCTCAGCCTGCCCTGTCCCTCCAAGACCAGACATCCAATACACATAACAGCAGAGCACACTGGACGATTTAGGCAAGAAAATACCTACTTTCTAGAAGTGGTATTTTAAACGCAGAATATGAAAATAATCCTCACTAAAAGATGTATTTTAATATTCTGAGCTTAGGCATACTAAATTCGACTTTCCAAACATGTTCCTTGGGTCAGCTAGGATTATAGGATGTAATAATCAAAACTGCCCATTCTGGCCTAAGGGAACACATAGCCTTGCAATAGTGAAAAACGAAATGGAGTGTAATTCACTATCAGGACATGCCACACAGACCAAGGCAGGTCCTACCTTTCACATACAACGCACCCTTCCATTGGGATGACTTACATGATGCCAAGGGAAGGTTGAGGGACTGGGAAGTGGGTCCAGTTTACAGTAAAAAAATGGCAGTTCTGGACTGCGCACAGACTCTGCGACGGCAGGTCTGAGACACACTTTACGCGCTGCTTATGTGGGTGGCGCAATCAGCGCTGCAGGCCCACCAGCAGCATTCGGTCTACCAGCCCTGGGCACGCACGGTGCACTATACTAGGGACTAACAGGTAAATCAAATGAGCCAGTTATGGGAATACCAATTCATCCAGTCAATTTACAATAGGGAGCATTCGCGCTGTAGCAGTGAATGGCAGTGGCACAGCGCCCAGAGCATCTAACACCAGCAAACACAGAGGAGACAAAAAGTGAAAGATGGAAGGGAGACCCACGCCAATGGTGCCAGGTCTAACAAATATTTACACGAAAAAAGGACTAAAGCAATGATATTGAATGAAAAAACAAGTTTGCAAAATAGAATGACATCCAATTTACAATTTTAAAAGAATGTAAAGATATTTTTTCTTCCAGACTTTACAACTTTAAACATCCAAACATTTCTAAAAGTCAATCATCAAAACAAGAAACATCACAAGGTAATTTTTACATCATAAAAATATGTCAATATAGTTTTTGAACCGTAAATTTTTTTTATAATATTTTCATTCAACAAAATGCTCTTCTCCAAAAGAATAATACTTTTTCAAGGTAAATAAATATGTTAATCTTCACATAATTAATATTGAAAAATAAACACAAATATATTTGTTCTGTAAAAAGACAAAAAGTTTTGTAAAAAGCCAAAACATTAACTTGTTCTTCCATAACCAAAAATATGTTATTCTATTGCAGGAAAACATTTTACAATTTTCACAAACTCCTAACAATAATTTTTTTTCTACTATTTCAAACCACAATAAAATTCAACCTGGTCAAGAAGCACAAAACCACAACCAAAACCTTTCAAAAAAGGTAAGATTACAAAAACAATAAACAATAAAATTACTAAACCATGTTTCTCTCCCTACTAAACTTTATACAAAAAAACATAAGACTGATAAAACACATAAAATCTTTTTCCTTTCAGAATCAACTAATAAACAAATCCATCCACCAAAGCAAAAGCATCAAGCAACATCTTGTCTAAAGGTAAGAAACCAGAAATATTTATCAATAAAACAACTTAACCATTTTTCTCTCCCAATAAAGCTTTTTTTTAAATAACATTTCATGAAATTTAGAACTGCAACACGTTTAAAACATTAAATATAACTTCAAAAAGCATTAACTTTAAACTGTTTAATAAATTGCAGAAATTGTACTGTATATTTTTTCTTCTACACAGGTAAACACAAGAAATAAAAAAATAAACTAACAATTTGATTTTTCTTTGTTTCTTTTTCAATCCATAACAGAAAATGACTTCAAATCAAGCCAAATATATAACATCCAGCCGGGGAAACCGTTTTCTCAATCATAATGGGTATGTTTATTGTAAGGAGAGACTAACTGAACCCTGGTGTCATTGGAGGTGTGTGCAATACTACTCCACCCATTGCACAGGCAGAGCGGCTACTCTTGGTGACTCTGGGGCCGATTATGATTGCGGAAGGCCCGTCACCGCCAGCCATGCGGTGGCGGTCCTTCCGCAATCGTATCCGCGATATTCCCCCGCCACATTACGATGGCGGAGGGAATCGTGCTCGGACCGTGGCGGACGCAAAGACCGTCCGCCACTGGTCCGCCAAAAGCAATCCTACAGATTGCCTGGCGGACTGTCCAGAGAGCTGAAATGGTGGCGTGCCTAGCAGGCACCGTCCACCAAATCATGATGCTGGCTAGTAGCCGGCCTTTCCATAGCGGCGATACCGCCATGGAAAGGCTGGTGGGGATTAGTTACGGGGCCCGTTGCGGGCCCCCCTTTTGTTGGGGGGAGGTGTGGGTGCAATGGGGGGGTACCATTTCACAGCACTATGTGGCAGGCACCGTGTGGTGCCTGCCACGTAGTGCAGTGAAATGCACATCCTGCCTTTTTGGAATCACGGCGGGCGCTGCAGTCAGCAACACCCGACGCAATGTTAAATGGCCGGATGCGACCGCCTTGGTGGCGGTCGCATCCTGATTTGGTGTGCTGGACCGCCGCATGTATGGCGGACGGTCCCGGTCTCCACCAGGATGGCGGACGGACTCCAGTCCGTCCGCCATCCTAATGACCCCCTCTGTTTTAAGAACCACAGAACATAACCACTCTACCTCTGCAATGGAGATTGAGGTAAGAGAAACAATAAATGAAATTAAAGATATTACATCCACCTCCAATGAACCCTGTGGTGCAGGTTTGAGGGAGGTAGCCCAACACATTCCACCACATTTTGCAAGTAGTATGCCCACAATTCCTAATCTGAGAAGAATTGTTCAACGTAAAACAGGCAAGTAACCCACAAAGAGTAACACCCCAAACCTATTCTGACATAATCATTTCACCTGAACTCTCTGTAACTGTTACTAATAAACCATTTCTTTTGCATGACAACAAAAACCCTAAAAAGAGAATTCGAATCTTTAGCACACCCCATAATCTTGTAAGGTTGGAGAACAGTGATATTTGGATGATGGATGGGACGTTCAAAAGCACGCCCCATCCATTCACCCAAATATACACTATTCAAGCATATATTAATAACACAGTAGTTCCCTTAGTTTACAGTTTACTCCCTGATAAACAATCCTCAACAGACACTGAATTATTGTCAGTGATAAAAGCTAAAACATCAAACAAAAGTCCTAGAAAAGTACTAATTGACTTTGCATTACCTATGATTAATACTATTACCAAATTGTACATGGATACCCAAATTCAAGGATGTTTTTTTTCACTTTTCACAGGCATATTGGCAAAAAAATAAAAAAACATCCTTAATTGAGGATTATATATCAGATAGCAAGCTACAATTTGAACTAAAAAAACGAACTGCCCTTTGCTTTGTTCCTCCTGACAGTGTAGACGAGTACTACACTTCAATTACAGAATCATAATACCATACCTCAAACGAAGATAACTTGGCACCTCTTCTAAATTATTTTGAAGACACATGGATTGGCCATCTAAGCAGGTCGGGTCGCAGGAGGAAGCCACGTTTCCATGTGGAGTGGTGGAACTGCTACATGACCGGCTTAGAGGGAGGTGCAAAAACAAACAATGCCATAGAGGGATGGCACAACTCCTTCAATAAATCAATTGGCAAACCTCATCCTAATTTCTATCATTTCTTGGAAATTTTGAGGAAGGAGCAAAGTTTCCAAGAAATGAGAATGTCGCAATCATTAACAGGTAGTCTGAACCCACGTAGTTCTAAAAGAACAAAGGAAATGTCTGAAAGACTATTGGGTGCAATTCAACAGTTTACGTTGATGGTGGCTTCAGACTACCTTGATAATCTTGCACACATCCTCCATTTCTAACCTACACTATCTTCTTACTTGCCTGTTTTGCCCTAAAAAAATAACACTAATTCATTTGGTATTTTAACAAAAAAATTTTTTAATTAGTAATAAAAGTCGGGTCTCCTTACCTTCAGATGTCTTCTTTTTCAACTCTTGGACTTATGTTCCATCCATTTTTTCACCAAGAGTCCTTTGTCTTTTTAAATCCATTACCAATAATCCACATTCCTTTTGGTAAATCCATAACCCGATTTTTACTTTTTTAATGTGCACATTTTTTTTAAAATAAAAAATCTGTGCATACCTAAAAAAAACGCACCCCAAAAAAATCCCCCAAAAATGTTGTTTTTCTGTAAAAAACGCAATAAAATCCAACGATGCAATCCAATCTATTTAGAAAACAATTCCATATCGATTCCAAGTTCCATAATCCATCGCCGAAAAACCATCGCGAAAAAATGTAATTCGCACATCCAAAAACCAAATAAAAGTGGATGTAAAAATATCCGATCTTCTATTTTCCAAAATGGAATTCTTTTTTAAAAATCATATTAAAAATACATCTAACCACGACGACGATAAATCCTTCTTTTTAAAAAAAAAAAACGTCGCAAAAAGAATAAAATATACCTTTCAAAACACTTTTGTTTATTAAAGTTTTTAATGTATATATTTTTAATAACTTTATTAAACAAAAATTGTTTAGAAAAAAACGAGACCCAACGTGGGCCTACTATTGCAACCTGTAATGGAGTTAAATAGTTGGTTAACACACAACAAAAGTACCTAAAACACATTTACTACATCTATCTACCTCCCTCCTCTCTCCTTACAATAAACATAACCACTACACTATGGGGCTGATTACGATGGTGGGCAGAGGCACATCCGCTGTGCTGGCGGTGGCAGAAAATGCCCTTTTCCGCACTCCATCGGCGGTCTTTGCGTCCGCCGTATTATGATGGGCATAGATATCCCATTTCCGGTCCGCTGCAGTGTTCCGGGTTCCGCCGAAAATCTCCGTCCGCACCGGTAGCGGACGGAGCCACATGAGAGGTACCGCCGTGCGGAATGCGGTCAGGACCACTGGTCAAATCACGATGCCTCATACAGCCCATCACACCGCTGCGGAGAATCCGGCCATTCGAGGATGGCGGTGGCAATACTGCGGATAGCTCCATGTGTTCCAGACCGCTAGGGAAACGGCGGTCGTTGGCCTTTCCGCAGCAAATCCGACCGCCGCGGACTGATTTTCAGCTTTTCCGGCGCTGAATCCTGGAATCTGACCGCCGCGGTAGGGAGTTTCTGGCGGTGCATCCTAATCTGGCCGGCGGTTTTGCCGCGATACCTGCGGGCGGAAGTTTCCCGCGAGCACGGCGGTCGGAATGCTTTTCTGCCCGCCATCGTAATCAGCCCCTATGTATTTTAATAATTTTAGTATGTCTTACCTTGACGGAGCTCTCCCTTGCATCTGATCCGTAGCGCGACGATCCCAGTAATGACGAAAGTAAAAATGAAAAAAGGACATTTTCACCCATTGACTTCAATGGAAATGCGTGGGAAAATTTTCAAAAAATGTGTTAAAAATGTAAATGTACATAATAAATTGCAAATTTATTTTTGTAAATATTTAAGTATTTTAACTATTTTTTTAATATTTTTAATAATTTATTTGTATAATATAACAATATTAAAAATGTTAATAAAAATTAATTACATGTCTTGTATTTCTTTCTTCATGTTATATTATAGTAATTCAGTATAAACAGTAGACAATATTTTTTTAATTATTTACACAGTCTCTTTTTATATTTTTTTTAAACTTTATAAATAGTATCTTTAATTATCAAATACCTCTTTAAATATTAAGGAGCCTATTACGATGGCGGGCAGAGGCACCATCGCGGCGCTGGCGGTGCGGAAAAATGCATTTTCACGCGCGCCGGCAGCGGTCCTCACGCCCGCCATATTAGGATGGCCATACATTGCCCATTTCCCGCCCGCTGCGGTGCGACGCCGACCGCCATCAAAGTGCGCCCGCCACCGCGGCGGAGTGAGCCAATCACCACACACCGCCGTGCGGAATGACGTCCCGTACGCCGAAGATATCACGATGCCGGAAACATGGCAGCGGAACGCGACGGAGAAACCGCACAGTGAAAGACGGCGGAGACACCACAGCGGAGACAGAAAAGAAACACCCGGGACACACCGCGATGGATCCTGCCCTACACGCCTTCCCGGTGCTGTACATGATACACCACCTGCAAGTCATCTTCCGCCGCAGACGCTTCCGCAGGTACGTACAGACACAACAGTGCAAGTAACACAATACACAGCTCAAGGGTGGAAAAACTTCGCTTGGGAACACCACACACCCCTGTGGGGACAGGCACACAGCCATCACTGCACACACACATGTTCCACCTGTGACAAACACACATCGCCACATACTGCCCACCCATACACCGCCATCATGAACAAATGTCCCGGTCACGTCACCGCCGCGGTCAGTGTGCATGAAACCATGCACACAACGCAGAGCCCAGGGCCAGCGCATGCCAAGGGCACCATACAAATCGCACAGAGCCACAACTCCATCCACAACACACCAGCTACCTCCCTGAAGGGACACAACATGTGCCTCCCAAGTGCCACTCCTGCACAACAACCACATAACTACAGCCACACCATGCCCCACGTCCCAACAACTGCATATACAGCCACAGCAGGACCCTTTGCACAGGAACACATAGCACAGAAGCCCAGTCCCCAGCCAACACACACACCACAACAACATCACACACAAGCCAAGAACACTGAGGCCAGGCACAAAATGTACACACACAGATGAGGACCAAACACTTCACTGCACACACTACCTGACAAGTCACACACACACACACCACCCTGACTCACAGCTACATACACACACCACATGCCAGCAGTAATGGAGGACAACCAATAGGAAAGCCAAAGTGAGGTGCCCACAAATGGAAGGGCAGTGACACAACCATCAAGCATGTGTGATGCTCATGCAAGACAAGACACATGTGAGAACACACACAGCCCATCACAGCACACATGGCTGACACAGTCAGTCAACACAAACCACGGTCACCACAATGCAACAACTCCTGGAGACAGCTAGGACACCCATGTATAGGCACAGGGATGTAAGGAAGGCCCTGAACTCAAACACTGACCAGACACACATAGGCATCCAAATACTGGACAAGAGAATGTCTGCTGCACAACACACAGGGCCCAGTGACACACTACATGACGGCCAAGCACAAGAAGGATATGTCACACATACCTCCTCCCACAACAGCAACACACAATACTGCCATGTGCACAAAACACAACTAGAGGGCTCAACAAGTACACATACATGCACACCACTCCAGGGTGACACATGGCAGTAGTTGACAATGCAGGTGCACACACATCCCCAGTCACAACAAAGTCACCCCCTTCACACCATACACTTCTCCACCACCCAAGTGCACACATTGGAAGTAAGCCATGGGACCTGGATAACTCCTCACCACAAGATGTCCATACACCGACACTGATTGGCACACAGAAAGGAAGCTCACACAGACCCCATGACCCTGGCCTGCCTGCCTGTAAGCCTGTGCCCAAACTCCCACCCTGTGCTGCCATTGCCCACAAACCTGACATGTGTCCACCATAGATAACATGAGCAAAGAAGGAAGATGACAACAAAAATGCATTGCCAACCACCTGCACTGCACCCATAAGTATCACAAATGAAGTGCCTCCCACCCCTGCAAAAAAAATGAAATGTGAGACAACCCATTGGCAATGTTGAAGTGGCATACTGAGCATGTGACACAGTAAACCATGCACACACAGAAACAACTTTATTCAGGAAGGACACTGACACAACTCACAGCAGGACCAACTGTGTTTATTCACAATTTGCATATTGAGACAACAAATTTGGGCAACAGCAAAGCCAGTGGGCATTTCAATATGCACAGTATTTACATGAGAAGCTGCACAGGCAGGGGGCAAACAGCAGTGAAACACAAGGCAAGTACAATGTGCAGAGTAGTTACATCAGAAGCTGCACAGGCAAGGGGCAAACAGCAGTGAACAACAAGGCCAGTGGCCAGGACACAGTGCAGGTGAGGTACATGAGAAGCTGCACAGGCAAGGGGCACACAGCAGTGAACAGCAAGGCCAGTGGCCAGTCCAATGTGCAGATTAAGTCCATGAGAAGATGCACAGGCAGGGGGCAAACAGCAGTGAACAACAAGGCCAGTGGCCAGGACACAGTGCAGGTGAGGTACATGAGAAGCTGCACAGGCAAGAGGCACACAGCAGTGAACAGCAAGGCCAGTGGCCAGTCCAATGTGCAGATTTAGTCCATGAGAAGATGCACAGGCAGGGGGCACACAGCAGTGAACAGCAAGGCCAGTGGCCAGTCCAAAGTGCAGGTGAGGTACATGAGAAGCTGCACAGGCAAGGGGCAAACAGCAGTGAACAACAAGGCCAGTGGCCAGGACACAGTCAGGTGAGGTACATGAGAAGCTGCACAGGCAAGGGGCACACAGCAGTGAACAGCAAGGCCAGCGGCCAGTCGAAAGTGCAGGTGAGGTACATGAGAAGCTGCACAGGCAAGGGGCACACAGCAGTGAACAGCAAGGCCAGTGGCCAGTCGAAAGTGCAGGTGAGGTACATGAGAAGCTGCACAGGCAAGGGGCACACAGCAGTGAACAGCAAGGCCAGTGGCCAGTTGAAAGTGCAGGTGAGGTACATGAGAAGCTGCACAGGCAAGGGGCACACAGCAGTGAACAGCAAGGCCAGTGGCCAGTCGAAAGTGCAGGTGAGGTACATGAGAAGCTGCACAGGCAAGGGGCAAACAGCAGTGAACAACAAGGCCAGTGGCCAGGACACAGTGCAGGTGAGGTACATGAGAAGCTGCACAGGCAAGGGGCAAACAGCAGTGAACAACAAGGCCAGTGGCCAGGACACAGTGCAGGTGAGGTACATGAGAAGCTGCACAGGCAAGGGGCAAACAGCAGTGAACAGCAAGGCCAGTGGCCAGTCAAAAGTGCAGGTGATGTACATGAGAAGCTGCACAGGCAAGGCGCACACAGCAGTGAACAGCAAGGCCAGTGGCCAGTCGAAAGTGCAGGTGAGGTACATGAGAAGCTGCACAGGCAAGGGGCACACAGCAGTGAACAACAAGGCCAGTGGCCAGGACACAGTGCAGGTGAGGTACATGAGAAGCTGCACAGGCAAGGGGCACACAGCAGTGAACAGCAAGGCCAGTGGCCAGTCCAAAGTGCAGGTGAGGTACATGAGAAGCTGCACAGGCAAGGGGCAAACAGCAGTGAACAACAAGGCCAGTGGCCAGGACACAGTGCAGGTGAGGTACATGAGAAGCTGCACAGGCAAGGGGCAAACAGCAGTGAACAACAAGGCCAGTGGCCAGGACACAGTGCAGGTGAGATACATGAGAAGCTGCACAGGCAAGGGGCAAACAGCAGTGAACAACAAGGCCAGTGGCCAGTCCAAAGTGCAGGTGAGGTACATGAGAAGCTGCACAGGCAAGGGGCAAACAGCAGTGAACAACAAGGCCAGTGTCCAGGACACAGTGCAGGTGAGGTACATGAGAAGCTGCACAGGCAAGGGGCACACAGCAGTGAACAACAAGGCCAGTGGCCAGGACACAGTGCAGGTGAGGTACATGAGAAGCTGCACAGGCAAGGGGCAAACAGCAGTGAACAACAAGGCCAGTGGCCAGGACACAGTGCAGGTGAGGTACATGAGAATCTGCACAGGCAAGGGGCAAACAGCACTGAACAACAAGGCAAAGACATTGTGCAGAGTAGTGACATCAGAAGCTACACAGGGAATGTATGCAACTCTACCATGCCATGCCCAGCAACAGAGTAATGGGCCTGACAATGGGCATCACACGCACCCCTGTGGACAGACAGGTGTGTGAGGGTGACCACCACTCAGATGGGGCTGTCTGTCGGACTTGGAGCTGACTGTGTGTTGGGGTCAGTTGGAGGGCTGCCCTGGGCAGTGGGAGTAACAACTGTGGAAGAGCCAACTGTGCTTGTGGGAGCTGGGGGCTGCTTGGACCAGGTGGGGTGGTGGCCCGGGAGGTGGACTCATGCCCTGGTGAGACACAGTGTGTGCCGGAGATTGTGGAGGGGTGCCTCTCCACTTCTTGAGATCCTGAAAGGCTTCCCTGTCTGGGGATTGAGGGGAACTGGGGCAGACACAACAGGTGACCCCACTACCAAAGCTGATTCTGGTGTGGATGTTGACCCTCCCTCTGGGGACATGCTCGATCCCGCTGTGCGCTTGCCTGGTGTTTGCCGCCGCCCTGCCTCCCTCTGTCCACCAGCTTTGCCCCCTACAGTGTCCTCCCGTGCTGGCTTCACAGGGCTTGGGATGGGAGTGGAGGTCAAGGATGGATTATCCATGGGGCCCTCATCCTGTGTAATGTTTGCAGGCAACACCTTCTCAGTGGGTGTGGAAACTGTCTTTTGCCTCTGCGAGACGTCTTTGGGACAGGGAGTCTTTGGCGGAGGAGGAAGGTGAGGCCTGTGACCCTGATGCTTGTTTCTTTGCTTTGTGGCCCTTGCTGTCGCCTGATGGGCTTTTCTCTCTGCGCTCTGGGGTGGCCTTACTCTTATGTGGGGATGGTGTCTGCGCCCTAGTACGCTTGGGCTGCTGCTGCTCCTGTGTGCTGCGGGTTCTGTATCGGGACTTTGGGGTCCGTTGAGCATTGTCACTGTGGTCAGAGGTGCACAGTGACACGGGGCCGGACCGAGTGCTGGGAGCCGCTCCTTGACTATGTGCCTGTTGCAGGGCTGCTGTCACAGTTGATGACAAGGACTGCACAGACCGGTGTAGCCCACCTACGTCGGAATGTATGCCCTCCATGAAAGCTATAACCTGCCCCAACTTTTTGTCGTGCTCTTGGAAGGCATTGAGAAGTGCTGTCTGCCCCACACACAGCTGGCGCAATAGCTCGACTGCTTCTGCACTGAGGGCAGCAGGGCTGACATGTGCTGGGGCAGCTGTGCCTGGGGTGAAGGTGACTCTTCCCTTCCTACTCGTGCGGACACGGGCAGCACCAGTGGAGGTTGAAGGGAGGCTGGGCACTGGACGCTGTGTGGCGGAGGTGGAGGCCGAGTCCCCGTTCCCTGTACCCCCCAACATGGATGTGTCACCGCTTGCGTCAGATGAGGTAGAGCTTTGTGTCTCCGGCTGTGAATCCTCTAGCAGACTCCTGTCCCCCTCCTCGGCGCTGGTCACATCTGTGTCAGTCTGCTCTGGTCCGGCTGTTGCACTGGAAGCCTCACCACTGGTGTCCGTCCCCTCTCCCTCTGCACATACGGGAGCTGCTGCATAGGAGAGAGAAGTACTGTGAGATGAGTGGCATCAACAGAACTAACACGTGCCAATACATCTGCATCCTAGAAGAGGTGTGCAGCACATCGCATGCCACCCTGTGCACACATATATCTTGCCACCCAAAATATCAACCCAACGGTGCATGTCCGACACACATCCTGCCATAAGTGCCCCAGGTGACTCACACAGCACATCATCCTGCTGTTGGCTCACATCAGACACAGCCACAAAATGGCCTGTGCACACACACTGTCCCGATGTTGGCAAGGATGAACACCACAACATGGTGCACATCACCTACATGTATGGAGCAGTAGGGGACCACACAGACCACAACATACCAGCCCACAATGACCCTGCACACATGCCATCCACCATATCGAGTTCATGGGCACATCTACTGTTGCACATTGGCCTCAGATGTCTGACTGGCAGACATCTGAGGTCTGGAATAGCACGCATTCATTGAAACGCATTCACAGTTGGCACACTGGCATTCCCATCCATTTGAATTCACACACTACCCCACAGCAGAAGGTACCTGAAGGCCACAACTCCAAATGTAAGAGATATGCACAGTGCTAAAACTGACTACATGAAGCACCGTTTGGGCAAATGCATGGCACATACACCCAGCACAGAGGCCACTCACAAAACATTGCACCACACAACCAAGGTCACACAGCTGACAATTTGCACACTCTGTAGACACATGCACCCACTCCCATCCAAAGGCAGCCTGCAACACATACTCACCCCTGGCTTGCTGCTGATGCACCTTCAGTTGTCTGTCCAGCTCAGGTTGTGTGACAGCCAGGATGCGGGCCATTAGTGGTGTCATGCTGCGCCTAGCCAACCTGCCAGTCCGAGGGAGCAGCCCCAGCATCATCTCGGCCACGTTCTTGCTCAGCCGGCAGATGTCGTCCCACCTTTTATGATAGTGGGTGCGCCTTCGGTTTGACACACCCAGATCTCGGACTCTGGAGGCAATGGCCCTCCACACGGCTTTACGCTGGTGGACCTTCAGCTGCAGGCATGGGAGACAAGAGGGGTGAGGTTCCAGTGACACAGTGCACAATGACAACACAATGAAAATGCAGTAGCACGACAGTGACTCATCCAAAACTCCAGCTACAACTGTAACAGAGCCAACAATTGCTGTGAACATGGTACATTGTCATTGGTCAATCAGATGTACGGGCGTGCATGTTCGATGGTGGACACAGTACCTCCACATCCCATTCACATGCAGGATACCAACACAGCTAGCAACATGTAGTCTGGCCGCAGCTACTGTCTGCAGTTACCTACAACTACACATAGAGAAGATAGCAATACATGTGTCTTGTTGTTGGACTCACTGTGTCCAACACTGCGCAGACCTAAGTGTCCTAGCCCTGTGAAAGCCTCACTGTGTCCTGGAACTCACATAGAGTGACAACAACTGTCATACACACACCCTTCTTCCACGGCTGCTCCTGTGCAATCTACATGGCAGAGATGGGACTTAGATGAAGAGGCGTGAACCAAACACACATGGAACACACTGTACATGCAGTGATGTGGACATGTGGCATTCGGCGGGGACTGTGCAGGGCAGGTGGACTGACACTGAGTGGGTAAATTGGGAGCAACACAGCCATTCACACAAACGATTACTGGCCAGACTCCTGCATCACCAAAATGCAGCTGCACTGTATGGCTGACACTACAGAACATGTCCCTCCACTCAGGATAGGCATGCAGGGTAACGTGTGAAAGAGCCCACCAAGCCCTTCCCGCTGTAGTAAATTTGATAGGCAGTGCATGTCAGAGCCCCACAACCACTGACACATACCGAAGCACCTCCACCTCACGTGTGCCCACCCTGCACTCTCACTCACAGTCTGGGAGACTTACCACGACATTAGGGCCGCCATAAAGCCTTGGGTACTGTGCAAGCACCCCGTCTACCAGGACCCCAAGCTCCTCGCTGGTGAAGGGACTGGCACGGATCTTCTGAGTCCTCGACATCACAATGGACATGTGGCAGCAGGTGCAGGGTGGCAGTCAGCAGTCCCTTGAGGCAGCAGCAGCAGGTGCAGGGTGGCAGCCAGCAGTCCCTGCAGCAGCAGGTGCAGGGTGGCAGTCAGCAGTCCCTTGAGGCAGCAGGTGCAGGGTGGCAGCCAGCAGTCCCTTGAGGCAGCAGCAGCAGGGTGGCAGCCAGCAGTCCCTTGAGGCAGCAGGTGCAGGGTGGCAGCCAGCAGTCCCTTGAGGCAGCAGCAGCAGGTGAGGGTTGTCAGTCAGCAGTCCCTGGTAGCTGTGGGAATGTGGTGCACTCTCCCACACATATATAGGCCCCTGGGGCTGTGTCAGTGGTCCCAGGGTGCTGCAATTGGTGTACCAGGTCTGCCTCATTCAAATACATCCAATGTCCGCCTCCGCGGTGGCGGTGCACACCTACCGCGATTTTCAAACTCGCATCAGGCTACCGCGAGGCTGCTTCCCATTGGCTGCAAGGGCATGGTCCATGGCGGTGACACACCGTAGGGTCCAGGCGTGCGCTACCGCGGTGGTGCATCTTCTGAATGCCTCCAGTGACCGCCTCCGCGGGGGTGGTGCACGCCTACCGCGATTTTCAAACTTGCATCAGGCTACCGCGAGTCTGCTTCCCATTGGCTGCAAGGGCATGGTCCATGGCGGTGACACACTGTAGGGGCCAGGCGCGCTACCGCAGTGGTGCATCTTTTGAATGCCTCCAGTGACCGCCTCCGCGGGGGTGGTGCACGCCTACCGCGATTTTCAAACTTGCATCAGGCTACCGCGAGGCTGCTTCCCATTGGCTGCAAGGGCATGGTCCATGGCGGTGACACACCTCAGGGGCCAGGCGGTAGGCACCGCCATATGTCTGGCAGACAGTGCCTGGGGTGACCGTGATTTGGGTAGCGGTGCATGGTGACCGCTATTGTCACATACATATCTGGCGGTGTCTCCCGCGATCGTGCATGGGTTATGGGCAGTGACACACCTCAGTGGCCAGGCGGTAGGCACCGCCATATGTCTGGCAGACAGTGCCTGGAGTGACCGTGATTTGGGTAGCGGTGCATGGTGACCGATATTGTCACATACATGTCTGGTGGTGTCTCCCGCGATCGTGCATGGGTTATGGGCGGTGACACACCTCAGTGGCCAGGCGGTAGGCACCGCCATATGTCTGGCAGACAGTGCCTGGAGTGACCGTGATTTGGGTAGCGGTGCATGGTGACCGCTATTGTCACATACATGTCTGGCGGTGTCTCCCGCGATCATGCATGGGTTATGGGCAGTGACACACCTCAGTGGCCAGGTGGTAGGCACCACCATATGTCTGGCAGACAGTGCCTGGAGTGACCGTGATTTGGGTAGCGGTGCATGGTGACCGCTATTGTCACATACATGTCTGGCGGTGTCTCCCGCGATCGTGCATGGGTTATGGGCGGTGACACACCTCAGTGGCCAGGCAGTAGGCACCGCCATATGTCTGGCAGACAGTGCCTGGCGTGACCGTGATTTGGGTAGCGGTGCATGGTGACCGCTATTGTCACATACATGTCTGGCGGTGTCTCCCGCGATCGTGCATGGGTTATGGGCGGTGGCACACCTCAGGGGCCAGGCGGTAGGCACCGCCATATGTCTGGCATATAGTGCCTGGAGTGACCGTGATTTGGGTAGCGGTGCATGGTGACCGCTATTGTCACATACATGTCTGGCGGTGTCTCCCGCGATCGTGCATGGGTTATGGGCGGTGAGACTTCTCAATGGCCAGGCGGTAGGCACCGCCATATGTCTGGCAGACAGTGCCTGGAGTGACCGTGATTTGGGTAGCGGTGCATGGTGACCGCTATTGTCACATACATGTCTGGCGGTGTCTCCCGCGATCGTGCATGGGTTATGGGCGGTGACACACCTCAGTGGCCAGGCGGTAGGCACTGCCATATGTCTGGCAGACATTGCCTGGAGTGACCGTGGTTTGGGTAGCGGTGCATGGTGACCGCTATTGTCACATACATATCTGGCGGTGTCTCACGCGATCGTGCATGGGTTATGGGCGGTGACACACCTCAGGGACCAGGCGGTAGGCACCGCCATATGTCTGCCAGACAGTGCCTGGAGTGAGCGTTAATGGAGTTGTGGAGTAGCTGTGCTGCACCTAACGTGTCCTACAGCTCTCTGCATAGGCCAACATGTACAGTGCCCAGTGTCTCAACAATTGAAGGGTCCTCATGAGGGCAAATGCACAAAAGGGACATGTCACTCCACGTCACCAACACATACCATATATGGGTCGCCAATACATTGTATGGGCACATACACTCGCACATGTCACATGTGCTGTGTAATGAAATGTAGACTGTCCAGTTAATGTGTTGCATAGCATATGGAGATAATGGTCAATGTCTGTGTGTAAATGACTAGTCTGGTGAATGATCACCAGTATACTGGATGCACAGCTTAGATATGTGAGACAATGCTTAAACAATCATAAACGACCAACAATAAACAAAATCTTTCAATTTCTTACACTCAGATTTTAATGTTAATCCACAAAATCCTCAAAGCGATCTTTTATAGTTGCAGCAACACATGCTGTCAAATTAAATCCTCAACAGAGTTCAAAGCAATTTTTGAAAAAAATCAAAAATCAAAAACGTGATACAGCTCATTGTTAATATCATTGCAAATTACAACTCAATTACCCAGCCCAGCCCAATGCATTTCGGGATTGATTCCATCCCTTCTTCAGGGGCCACTGTAAGAGAAAACATGGTATCAACCATTTTGAACTCAGTATTATGAAAATAAACAATTTATTTCAAGAAACGCGTTCAATGCTCAGTGGAGGAATAAACGTGCCTGCACACGTGTTTGCACACGGCAATACGAGCAAAAAGAATACATAGATCAAACTTGTGATCCAACATAAAACCGATTATGTTAGATGACAGTGATGTGCAAAGCAAGATCCAAAAGAGTTACGTTAAAAACCACTACACCGAAGTGAAAAACCAGAGTAAAAGGAATTCATCAATCACCCGTGATTAGAGAAAAATAATAAGCAAAATATGGTGCCATGAAACTACACCTGTGCTTCAAACCCACAACAACGTGAAACTACCATAATGGTCAAATCGACCACGAATAAAGTGAACTGTACTCACTTACTATGAACTGAGGTATCAAAACCACACTAATCTTGTGGTTTTAAAACGAGAACCAATGAGTGAGAAGCTAGAAAAGACAACAACAGTGTCTTACTGACGCAAACCTGGTAAAATAAAGCGCATGTATCACTAAATGGACAAATTATACGACCATGACAAAGTACTTCAGTCACAACCTCCTACCTACAAACATACTTCCTGCACACTCCCAAACGAAGCTTGCACCTATACTCAAAATTGCAGCCCTTCAGGTATATTCATTACCACCTTTGAATGTTCACAAAATATTCACTCATCAATGAACATGCTGCCCAGTGTGTACTCCAACTCACGATATAGTACTCAATTGTAAAATATGCATCCAATCACTAAACTTACATGTATTCCGTGTATAACCTTCCCGGATACTGAAGTAGAACCACCTCGTCTCGATACTCCAGAAATATCCCCACCTGCAAACAAGACATGACATCTAATCTGGATGGAGCTCCTCACTATGTGCCGCAACTGTTCTCACGCGCACTCCTCTCTACAAACCAAACTGTTGCAACTGAACACGTAAATACCACTCACCTTAGAATCGAAAAACTGAAGCCTGAAAAAACTCCACAGAACTATCGCGTCTATCCTACTGGCGCATTGCATGCCGGCTGCCTTTCCGCTGTATTTAAAAACCTAACCTCAATGCACTTCCGGGTGCAATCATGCCTGCTTGTAAGTGAAAATAAAAAAGAGACTAGCTGAAAGGAAAATGAAATCGCCATCTTGGGTCAGTAAATGCCAAAAGTGATGTAAAAAGCACAAACGAGGGGAACCTCAGATTACTCAAACTAGAATCGATGTTGTGCAAACTAGCTGATAAAAATATCTCGTGTAAATAACCGAGAGTCCACAATTCTCGTAAACACGCTCTACCCTGAATGTAATAAGACCACACTGCTCATAGTAATGTCCACAACAATTCATCTAAAGTACTGATGAACAGCAAAACAGTACTAAAAATATTCTGTATATTCACGATACCTACAGTAACCGCAAACCTTACGAGTGCGTTAAGTACAATAAAATGGAGAAATAGAAAAATTTGTAAGTGACAAAAAGTGAAACACATGAAAAGAATAAAAATAGAGATAATAATGGTAACGAAAACCACCTGAAAAAAATATATGTGTATCAAAAACCATTGTGGTTGCCGTGCGAAAACCGTGCGCTCACAGTCTAAAAAAACGACAGGGAACAAAGTACAGTCATCAGAGAAAACATGACATCTCCAATTTATCATTGAGACCACCTGGCATCATTGTCTGTAACATTTTAATCCACCAGACCTCCCTTTGTGATAACAATTTAGAATTGTCACAGCCATTTAGATACGAACACATGTCGATTCTCAACTAAATCGTCCACCATTAAAAAGATCATCAAATCGAGATGGGAATTGCTCAAATTCGAACCAGACTTCAATGGGTTGTTTGCGGACGAGCCTTTGTTCGCATACACACGCAGTAAAAACATTAAAGAGATATTGTCACATAAACGTGAACTGGATCCTGATAACTATATGGGGATGCGTAGATGCTATAACTGTGTTAACTGCAACAATGTAATTCCAGGTAACAGCATCAATCACCCACATTCAGGTAAACACATTGGATTCAGGTACAATGGAGATTGTAATTCCAGCTATGTAATTTACACGATTAAATGTCCGTGTGGGTTATTATATGTAGGGAAAACAACACGAAAAGTGAAGGTACGCATATCAGAACATAAAAGCACAATTCGCACACAGAACATCAAATCTCATCTGGTAGTACACTGGCTAGAGCACAAGCACACAATTGCGCAACTAAGATTTACTGTGTTAGAATCATTAACTTGCAAAACTGGCTGTGACAATTCTAAATTGTTATCACAAAGGGAGGTCTGGTGGATTAAAATGTTACAGACAATGATGCCAGGTGGTCTCAATGATAAATTGGAGATGTCATGTTTTCTCTGATGACTGTACTTTGTTCCCTGTCGTTTTTTTAGACTGTGAGCGCACGGTTTTCGCACGGCAACCACAATGGTTTTTGATACACATATATTTTTTTCAGGTGGTTTTCGTTACCATTATTATCTCTATTTTTATTCTTTTCATGTGTTTCACTTTTTGTCACTTACAAATTTTTCTATTTCTCCATTTTATTGTACTTAACGCACTCGTAAGGTTTGCGGTTACTGTAGGTATCGTGAATATACAGAATATTTTTAGTACTGTTTTGCTGTTCATCAGTACTTTAGATGAATTGTTGTGGACATTACTATGAGCAGTGTGGTCTTATTACATTCAGGGTAGAGCGTGTTTACGAGAATTGTGGACTCTCGGTTATTTACACGAGATATTTTTATCAGCTAGTTTGCACAACATCGATTCTAGTTTGAGTAATCTGAGGTTCCCCTCGTTTGTGCTTTTTACATCACTTTTGGCATTTACTGACCCAAGATGGCGATTTCATTTTCCTTTCAGCTAGTCTCTTTTTTATTTTCACTTACAAGCAGGCATGATTGCACCCGGAAGTGCATTGAGGTTAGGTTTTTAAATACAGCGGAAAGGCAGCCGGCATGCAATGCGCCAGTAGGATAGACGCGATAGTTCTGTGGAGTTTTTTCAGGCTTCAGTTTTTCGATTCTAAGGTGAGTGGTATTTACGTGTTCAGTTGCAACAGTTTGGTTTGTAGAGAGGAGTGCGCGTGAGAACAGTTGCGGCACATAGTGAGGAGCTCCATCCAGATTAGATGTCATGTCTTGTTTGCAGGTGGGGATATTTCTGGAGTATCGAGACGAGGTGGTTCTACTTCAGTATCCGGGAAGGTTATACACGGAATACATGTAAGTTTAGTGATTGGATGCATATTTTACAATTGAGTACTATATCGTGAGTTGGAGTACACACTGGGCAGCATGTTCATTGATGAGTGAATATTTTGTGAACATTCAAAGGTGGTAATGAATATACCTGAAGGGCTGCAATTTTGAGTATAGGTGCAAGCTTCGTTTGGGAGTGTGCAGGAAGTATGTTTGTAGGTAGGAGGTTGTGACTGAAGTACTTTGTCATGGTCGTATAATTTGTCCATTTAGTGATACATGCGCTTTATTTTACCAGGTTTGCGTCAGTAAGACACTGTTGTTGTCTTTTCTAGCTTCTCACTCATTGGTTCTCGTTTTAAAACCACAAGATTAGTGTGGTTTTGATACCTCAGTTCATAGTAAGTGAGTACAGTTCACTTTATTCGTGGTCGATTTGACCATTATGGTAGTTTCACGTTGTTGTGGGTTTGAAGCACAGGTGTAGTTTCATGGCACCATATTTTGCTTATTATTTTTCTCTAATCACGGGTGATTGATGAATTCCTTTTACTCTGGTTTTTTCACTTCGGTGTAGTGGTTTTTAACGTAACTCTTTGGATCTTGCTTTGCACATCACTGTCATCTAACATAATCGGTTTTATGTTGGATCACAAGTTTGATCTATGTATTCTTTTTGCTCGTATTGCCGTGTGCAAACACGTGTGCAGGCACGTTTATTCCTCCACTGAGCATTGAACGCGTTTCTTGAAATAAATTGTTTATTTTCATAATACTGAGTTCAAAATGGTTGATACCATGTTTTCTCTTACAGTGGCCCCTGAAGAAGGGATGGAATCAATCCCGAAATGCATTGGGCTGGGCTGGGTAATTGAGTTGTAATTTGCAATGATATTAACAATGAGCTGTATCACGTTTTTGATTTTTGATTTTTTTCAAAAATTGCTTTGAACTCTGTTGAGTATTTAATTTGACAGCATGTGTTGCTGCAACTATAAAAGATCGCTTTGAGGATTTTGTGGATTAACATTAAAATCTGAGTGTAAGAAATTGAAAGATTTTGTTTATTGTTGGTCGTTTATGATTGTTTAAGCATTGTCTCACATATCTAAGCTGTGCATCCAGTATACTGGTGATCATTCACCAGACTAGTCATTTGCAATCAGAGGCTGGCTGCCTCACACTGGGTAGTTTTTCAGTACTAAAATATCTTTTGCTTAATAGGTGTGCACTGACTACTCATACATATACAATGTCTGTGTGTGCAATGTAACGCACAATGTCGTCTCATTGACTGGACTAGGGGCATCAGCAACTGGCACATTGTCCAATGCACATGCACACACGTGTCCCCCACGCTCAGCCGGTGGTCAGTGTGTAGTTGATGCGTGCCATGTGCAACCTGTGTTGGGAGGTGTATCAGGGCCAGCAACATGGTGTGTTCGGGTAGTATTGCAATTATTAACATATGCTGGGGGTCATACTCACAGGTATGCACACATATCTGTTAGTATATCACACTGTGCATGCGAATGAGCCGGAGGGGTGCACAGATAATTGCTGCTGGTAAGGGGACAGGTGTACGAGTAGTGTGCCTGATGTGAACCTACTTGTGAAGTGCCCTGTCGGTTAATGGTGCATGTTGTAAGACTTGGGAATGTGTCTGTAGAAACAATTGATGTGATGGACATTTCATGTTCTTCTGCATTGACATCTGTGCACTTTGACCTGTCCTAGGAGGAGGAGGCCCAATATCCATCGTCCGTTCACAGTCCTGGCAGACATGGAGAATGAGGATATAATCCGCAAATTCAGGCTGGACCGACAAACCCTGCAGAACCTATGTGCCATGTTGGAGCCCCACCTGCAGCCACGTCGGAGATATCCAACAGCTTTCACCGCAACATCTAAGGTGATGGCATGCCTGCATTTCTTTGCAACAGGCTCATTCCAGCACACAGTCGCAAGTGCAGGTGGGATGTCACAGCCGATGTTCAGCATGGTGCTGAGGGATGTCCTGTCGGCCATGATGCTCTACAAAGACAGGTATATCCATTTTCCCAGGGGGCCTGAGTTGGTGGCTGTGAAGGGCGATTTCTATGCCCTTGGACATATCCCCCATGTCATTGGTGCAATTGATTGCACACATGTTGGGCTTGTGCCACCACAGGCACGTGAAGAGGTTTACCGCAATAGGAAGCATTCACACTCGGTAAATGTTCAAGTGGTGTGCCTGGCGGACATGATAATCTCACACGTGTGTGCCAAGTTTCCCGGCTCAGCCCATGATTCCCACATCTTGCGCAGCAGCATCGTTCCTCAGCTGATGGCCAATCTGCTTCCGGAGCGTGCATGGCTTGTGGGTGAGAATGCATAGTGGATTAGAGTGGTGTGTGTGTGACATGCTGTCTAAGTGCCATTTTGGGACTGCAAGGTTAATCTGTGTCTCTCACACCCAGGTGACTCGGCATATCCGAACCGCCCGTGGTTTCTGAGCCCATTGCGGAATCCCGTCACGCCAGCTGATGTGCGATACAATGATGCCCATGGGAGGACACAGCGTGTGATAGAACGGACATTTGGTCTCCTAAAATCGAGATTTCGGTGCCTGGACCGTACTGGAGGTGCCCTTATGTACTCGCCAGGGAAGGTGTGTCAGATAGTGGTGGCATGCTGCATGCTCCACAACCTGGCCATTCGCAAGGCAATACCCCTGATCCTGGATGACGATGATGAGCAGCCAAGGCCCCCTCCTGCAAATCAACCCGGATCCAGTGACGAGGGCAGTGGAGAGGAGGAAGGGGTCGACATGCGTCGACAGCTCATCACCCGCTACTTTACTTGAAGGTGAGTGACGATGTAGAAGGGACAAAATGGGCTGATGGTGTTGCAGTTGCTGTGTGGGTGTATGTGAGCTTGCTGACTGCAGCTTTGTGTTGACTTATTGCTGCCTGCCAATGTATGTGTGATTGGTTAGTGTGATAGAGAATGTCTCTATGGTGACTGTTGCTCTGTGTAAAGTTTGTAGATCTGAGTACCTTGTTGACAAGTGTTGTGTGATGTGTGCGATGCCACACCCATACAAGTGACTCTTGTTCTGTGGTTTTCCCTAGGTCCCTTCAGCATCTCACTGCCTACCTACATTCCATTCCCCTGGACCATGTCCTACACGGTGAAGGTTGCACATCCTGTATTAAAGACGGAGCAGACACAACAACATGTGTGTAAGGTGTATTTATTTACAATTGTGACATGCGAGGGTGGAGAAAATGTGAAGGGGGAAATTGAAGAAGTGAGTTGACAGTCATGGTAGATGAGATACTTGAGTAGTCCCCACAATGATGTGGAGACCCAGTCCAACAGATAGATGCCATTCACATGGCAGTGTGGTGAAGGATAGTCCAAAAGGTCAATGCAGTGGTGCAGTGGTCTGCCATCATAGCTGGCTCGGGGACTAGCGTTTGGCAGGTGCTTTGGCACGTGGGTCCCCCTGGCCTTTCCTTGGACGGCCCCTTTTGCGCTTGACTGGAGGGGCCACTGCTGCAGGGACAGTGGTGTCTGAGGACTCACCCCCCTCTGTGGACGCAGGGGAGGATGATGAAGTGTCATCCTGCTGCCCAACAGGGGAGGCGGAGGGGTAGAATGTTGCGCTGGCCTGTCCCTCAGAACCGCCACTAGCTGCCCCAAGAGGTCCACAATCTGTCCCATGCGTGTGTCCATGGACCTCAGCAGCAAGAGGTGCTCCCGAGATTCTTCCTCTAACTGGACCATTCGTCCCTGGGCCTGTTGGTAGGCCCCAAGGACTCTGTCGATGTGGCCCAGGGCTTCCGTCCCAGGATCAGTCCCCCTCTGCATGACCCTGTCCCGACCACCTGCACTGCTGCCACGGTCCTGTCCGGTCCTCACATTGGCCCGCTGCATCCTCTCCCTGGCCTCCGCAGTCGATGTAGTGGGCTGCTCAACCCCTGGGGCAGGGAGTGTGTTGCGGCCAGCTGTGGTGGTGGTGGTGGTGGTAGTGGTTGACACACAGGCCGTGACAGCAGCTGTCAGAGGATGGTCAGGGGCTGCAGCTGATGTGGTTGGGGGACAATGGGTGCCTGGGACTGGTTGCGGCCTGCCACACCAGATGGGCCAGCGTGGAGCTCCTCATCCAAGGAATCCAGGGAGTCCTCATCCAGTTGTCTCTGTTCCGGGGGGACTGGCTCTGCAGGGTGGTGTCATCCTCTGCAGTGAGTTCTTGGTCACCTGTGGGTCAGATGAGAAATGGTCATTGTGTTGCACCCAGCAAAGTTTGTGTTAGCAGTGTTACATCAACTGTTTGTACATCCAGCAGTTGTTCACTGTACAAATTTGCATTGACCGACATCCAGTGATGCATTACAAGCTGTTGTGGTACATGCATTACTTGTCCGTATTGGGAGTTCTCAAGACATGACATGCACAATATAATTGTTTAATATTGACAGTCTCATGTTGGCATACAGTTATTGATCAATCATATGTCATCCATTTACGCGTATGTGTCACTTGTTGAGCCCTTGCAGCGGTTTACTCTGCACATTGAGTGAACATTGTAGTCTCAAGCATACCTTTGCAATGTGGTGTACATATCTGTATTTGCAATTCCAGACATGCTTAAGTTTGCTTTAATTAGATCCTAGGTGGTCTGGACCACTGCTACTGTCAGATGGCATGTAGTGGTGTGCATGGTTGTGCTCGGAGTTCCATCTACATGTGTTTCAGACTTTCACACTTTGGTTGCTGTCATAGTTTCATTTTCTTAGGTGTGTGCACACTATAGTTGCCAATGCTATCTGGGTGTGCAGTTGTGCATTGAGAGGCCTGGTGTCCTATGCCAACATGTTTTTTTAAATGCATATCTGGCTGCATGTTGTGGCTGTTGATATGTTGTGTTTGCTGTTTTTTCCTTGTATTTGAGTGACCTCTCTGTGGGTGTATGATGAGGGCTTCCATCTTGGTCCAGTGTGGGACAAGTCAGCATGATATGTCCACATGCCAGTTCTTTTGAAGTGTACATTGCAATGACTGACACATGCATGTTGGTGCCAGGAAGTAATGGGTCTTATGTGCTGGCGGTCAGGTGGGCCCGTGTGAGTTGTTGTGCAAGCTTCCCAGCCCCACACACCACGACCTGTGAGATGCGGTTACCTACCTGTGAGTTGGGTGGGTAGCATACATTGCCTGCCACATGATTCTTATTGGGGGTGTAGTGTCCCATCATCCATAGTGGTGGAACAGCATGCATGTTGCTTTTGTGGGACGGATAGCCAAACACACTACACCGTCTCACTGTGAAGATGGCTAGCTACCGTTTGAGGTGGAGGTGAGCAATGACATGGCTATGTGACTTGGTGGAAATCTTTGGATGGAATGTGCTTGTGGTGAGCATAATGTGTGTGTGGCTTTTTGTACCCATTGATTTCAGATTACATTTGGTCATGGGGTATAGCCCCCATCACTGTTGTCCCACCTATCTGGCTGTGGGGTTCAGTCCCCCAACATTTGAAGGCAGAATAGGGCATGGGGTATAGCCCCCCATCACTGTTGTCCCACCTATCTGGCTGTGGGGTTCACTCCCCCGACATTTGAAGGCACAATAGGGCAAGGGGTATAGTCTCGTAGCACAGTGGTGACATACAGCAGGGTGAACATCTCACCCAGCATACATTTCCACACTGTCATGGTTTCATGGTATTTGTGGACCTGAGAACATGAGCACAGTACTGGTGAAGCAGTTGTTCCAGGGCATCTATACACTGACATGTTGTGGTCAACAGTGGTGTGTGTGTGAGATGTACTCAGCCCTGTGCAGACAATGTGTGCTTTTGGGGCCAGACTATACCAGCACTGTTCAGACAGACAGTGTGAGATGTGAACATTGTCAATGCATACACACATTGGTGGTCCAAACAAGACACCTTTGACAATTTTATTCAGACAAGGTGCTGTTCTGCAATTCAGTGCAGCACTGTGTGTTGCAGGACATTTGGGATGTGCTTAGTTTAGCATTGTGAGTCCCAGCTGCAGTGTAGTCTTTGGGTACACTGCACTTCCACTGTTTACATTGCAACACTGTGGTATGACATAAGTGATTTGCACTTTGCCCAAAAAAAGGCCAGACACTGCTGCAGGGCAGCATGATCGTTGTTAGTGTTGCAGTGTGTGATGCCTGGCACAGTGTACACAATGTGGGTCAATTTTGAACAGAGACTTGTGCATGGTGCCTACAACACAACTGTTTTGCATTATTTGTGTCGGTGACTGTGGACTAAGTGGCATGGTGTCATGTGCGGCTACACAGACATCACATGCCTATGAGTGGGACAAGTGCTCCATCCTGCTCAGCTGTGGTCCAAGGGGGCCTGGTGGGAGTTGTAGTGCAGGCCTCCCTATTCCACAGACACCTCCCTGTAAAGATGGCTACCTACCTGTTAGGTGAGGGTGTAGCACACAATGGCTGAGGCATGGTTCTGGGTGGGACAAGTGCTCCTTCCTGCTCAGCTGTGGGACAAGGGGGCCTGGTGGGAGTTGTAGTGCAGGCTTCCCAAACACCCACCCACCTCCCTGTAGGGATGGCTACCTACCTGTTAGGTTCAGGTGAGCAATGCTATGGTTGGCACATGGGTTGGGGTGGAGGGCTACATCTTGCGCAGCTGTAGGACAAGGGGGCCTGGTGGGAGTTGTAGTGCAGGCCTCCCTATTCCACAGACACCTCCCTGTAAAGATGGCTACCTACCTGTTAGGTGAGGGTGAAGCACACAATGGCTGAGGCATGCTTCTGGGTGGGACAAGTGCTCCTTCCTGCTCAGGTGTGGGATAAGGGGGCCTGGTGGGAGTTGTAGTGCAGGCTTCCCAAACACCCACCCACCTCCCTGTAGGGATGGCTACCTACCTGTTAGGTTCAGGTGAGCAATGCTATGGTTGGCACATGGGTTGGGGTGGAGGGCTACGTCTTGCGCAGCTGTAGGACAAGGGGCCCAGTGGGAGTTGTAGTGCAGGCCTCCCTATTCCACAGACACCTCCCTGTAAAGATGGCTACCTGTTAGGTGAGGGTGAAGCACACAATGGCTGAGGCATGCTTCTGGGTGGGACAAGTGCTCCTTCCTGCTCAGCTGTGGGACAAGGGGGCCTGGTGGGAGTTGTAGTGCAGGCTTCCCAAACACCCACCCACCTCCCTGTAGGGATGGCTACCTACCTGTTAGGTTCAGGTGAGCAATGCTATGGTTGGCACATGGGTTGGGGTGGAGGGCTACATCTTGCGCAGCTGTAGGACAAGGGGGCCTGGTGGGAGTTGTAGTGCAGGCCTCCCTATTCCACAGACACCTCCCTGTAAAGATGGCTACCTACCTGTTAGGTGAGGGTGAAGCGCACAATGGCTGAGGCATGCTTCTGGGTGGGGGGAGTGCTCCATCCTGCTCAGCTGTGGGACAAGGGGGCCTGGTGGGAGTTGTAGTGCAGGCCTCCCTATTCCACAGACACCTCCCTGTAAAGATGGCTACCTACCTGTTAGGTGAGGGTGAAGCACACAATGGCTGAGGCATGCTTCTGGGTGGGACAAGTGCTCCTTCCTGCTCAGCTGTGGGACAAGGGGGCCTGGTGGGAGTTGTAGTGCAGGCTTCCCAAACACCCACCCACCTCCCTGTAGGGATGGCTACCTACCTGTTAGGTTCCGGTGAGCAATGCTATGGTTGGCACATAGGTTGGGGTGGAGGGCTACATCTTGCGCAGCTGTAGGACAAGGGGGCCTGGTGGGAGTTGTAGTGCATGCCTCCCTATTCCACAGACACCTCCCTGTAAAGATGGCTACCTACCTGTTAGGTGAGGGTGAAGCACACAATGACTGAGGCATGCTTCTGGGTGGGACAAGTGCTCCATCCTGCTCAGCTGTGGGACAAGGGGCCCTGGTGGGAGTTGTAGTGCTGGCAGCATGTACACATGTACCCATGGTGATGTTGCTAGCTACCTTTGGGGGGCTTCAGGGGGAGTGTCTGTTGAATCTGTGAGAGATGTGTTGGGGGGAGTGTTGTGCACATGAATACATTTGTACCTAGGAGCTATTACTTTGTAGTAGTGCAAGACAGTACATTTGTGTGATGTTAGGCATTTGTTTGTACTTACCAGCCTCCACTCCCCCGGGTATTCCTGAGAGACTCTCTGGATGTAGAATGCCAAGCACCTTCTCCTCCCATTCAGTGAATGTTTTAAGTGGAACGGGAGGGCCACTGCCTGTCCTGTGAGCCAGCTCATGGTTCTTGGCTCTCTTCTTTTTGACCACTGCCTTCAGATCGTGCCACCTCTTCACGATTTCATCTCTATTGCGTGGCACTGTCCCTACTGCATTTACCTTCTCTACTATCCTTCTCCACATTAGCGTTCTTGTTGCTAGTGGTGTCTGTTGGACCTGGTTACCAAACAATTGTGGTTCTACCCTGATTATCTCATCAACCATGACCCTCAACTCACTCTCAGTGAATTTGGGCATTCTCTGTGGTGACATGGTGTGTGATGTGTCAAGGTGTTTAAGGTGCAGGTTTGGAAGTGGTAGTGGTGGTTGTGATGTGTATGATGTGTGCTGTGCAAAGGTGTTAGAGGTGCAGGTGTGGAAGTGGTGGTGGTGGTGGTGATGTGTGTGTGTTGTGCAGATTTGCCTCTCCTGTCATCTGTGGTGGATGTCCCCTCAGTTGTGGAGTTTTGCAAAGGATTGTGGTCTGTTGGGGGCTGGATTTATACTGGTGTCTGTGGGTGTGTCAGGATGGGGTATTGGTAGCAGGTGTGGTGTGTGTGTGTACCTGGGATTTGTAGTTTTGGAGTTTCCCATGGGGGTGTGTCTTTGGGCTGTGTTAGGTATTTTTGGGTGCATGCCTTGTTTGGTTGGTGCACTTTGTGGCCATGTTGTGTGATTTTCTCGCGACCGCCATTTTTTTAACGGAGCGTCCGCAGCGGTGGCTCGGCTACGGCGCTTCCGCCGTCTCACTGATTCATCAATGTTGTCGACCGCGGCGGGTGGTAACAGCGCACTGCACCGCGGGGATGTCGGGAATATCATAATTTCGATGGTGGTGTCTCCGCTGTGGTTGCGGTCGTTTGGGCTGTTTCCGCTGCGAGACCGACCGCCGCGGACGGGTTTGGGCCTTCTCCGCAGGCGAACGGCGGTTTCTCGGGTCTCCTTTCCGCCGCCGTTGGATTTTTACTGCCGAAGATCATAATCTAGCCGTCGGTTTTACCGCGGTAGCGGCGGCGGTGATTTCCCGCTACCATGGCGGTCAGTTGTTTTTCCGTCCGCCATCGTAATGACCTCCTAAATTCCTAACTTTATTGTAACTTTTAATATTAATTCCTTACCAATTTTTAATTCACATTAACAGTACTATTTTTACAAAATTTACAGTATAATGTTTTTTATAATGTTATTAATTTTATTACCTGAGTATTATTTTAAAATTCAATAAACAATATTTTTCACATTTAATTGTTAATTTAATTTTGTCCTTACTTTATCTCTCCAATTAATTGTAAACATTTTTTTAAAATAATTTTTTTAACAAACACTAGTTTTAATTTTAATACATACGTATTTTATTTAATATCCACAAAAATAATTGCTAATTTATTTTTTATTAATATAATACACTACCCCATGTTAATATTAATATATATCAATGCTTTATTAAAATATTTACCTAAAAATACTCTAGTACTTGTTTTAATACCCGAGTATTAAAATCAATCTTCTAAACAATTACTTATTTCTATTTTTTTCTCAATATTCATCTCTTCTCCCTGATAATATTAATACATCACATTACATTTTTTTCACATTTTTTAAAAATGCTGTAGTATTTCTTTTGAAACGTGTTTTTAAAGAAATTTGCTCAACAATAATATAGTAATATTATGAAAACAAATTAATCATTCTCCCTTTTATATACTTATAAATTAATTTCTAAATTTTAATATAAAAACTTTAATATTTAATTTAATTCCTAAGTATTAAAATAAACAATAACCACCTTTATTTAACATCTTTAATATTTTAAACACATATTAAAATTACTTTTGTATAAAATGTAATACCTGAGTATTAAAATAAACAATATCAACCTTTTTAACATATTAAATAATTAAAACACATATTAAAATGTCTTTATTATTACATTTAATACCTGAGTATTAAGATAAACAATAACCACCTTTTTTAAACATATTAAATACTTAAAACACATCTAAAAAATATAAAATAATATACATTAAAAGACCTGAATATTAATTAAAATTGAATACAACTACCAAACAAATACTTACCAATGCGTTGTAATAGTATATATTGTAATGGCTTGCATTGTAATGGTATATGCGTTGTAATGGCATGCGATGTAATGGTGTCTGCGTTGTAATGGCTGCGTTGTAAAGGCATTGCGTTGTAATGCCTGCATTGTAATGGATGTCTCCTTGAAAGAAGAAAGGAACGAAAGAAAGAGAAAATTAGAATTTATCTATCTATCTGTCTATCTATCTATCTATCTATTTATCTATCTATCTATCTAATAATCTATCTATCCGTCACTGAAAAAACATAGTTAAACCACCAAAACACAGAAATTCGCCAGAAATATGGATAGCAATGCACACACCATAACTCCATAACTGATGCCATCTGCCATGTGGTTGTCTTTTTTGTTTTTGTTGTCTGCCTTTTTCGCCCGGCCGGCAATCCGACCGGTGGAAAAGCGGCGGGCGGACTTTCCGTCCGCCGCTGTACCCCTCGCCATGCTAATATGGCGGGGGGAGAAAAAAGGTATTTGGCGGGCGGATCACCATCGCCGGGCCGGCGGTGGCGATCCGCCAGATATCCTAATAGGCCCCTATGTTTTTTCAGTGAATTTCCTTGGGTTTTTTATGATGTTCTTATTTTCCACCAACTGCTGGTATTTAAATGTTTTTATTTTTAGTTAAAAAAATTACAATTATACAAAAAACTGTAATTGTCACCACAAAATGATACCTTTTTCCTGTTCACAAAATGGTGGCGGCGGGATTGTGTTTTTAATTGAAATTGCGATGTTAGCACCTAAAACCCATGCCTTGTGGGTTTTCCCACACATTTTCCCACATCTCTGGATCCCCTCAGTACTCCCTTGCAGTTGGGGCACATCTCATGGTGCCCTTATGGCTGCAGATTTTTTTTACACAGCGTGAAAAATAGTTTTTTTTTAAAAGTTGTGAGTTTCAAGGTGGCTTAAAAATGAATTCCCTTTTAAAGCCAATCAAATTTGAGAAAGCATTCAATGTGATTGGCAGGATTCTCGATGTTCTGAAGAGCAATTTAAAATGGCAGAGATATTCAAAAGTATTAATCCTTTCAAGCCCACCCTTCAACATTTTTAAGGTTTATATCTCAAAATCTTCTGAAAGGATTTACATCAAGCCGATGAAAGCATACTCTCTGAGTCAAGTTCAACTTTCATGTCTAGTTTGGTGTAGATTTGTTCAGCGGTTTATATTTTAGGTTTGAGAAAAATTATTTCCAATGGGATCTAAAGTGGCAAAATACAATTCCCCCACTTAACTGCCCCCCGTACTAATCGTCACTAAAATTGGCATGCCAAACCCTACCTGACTATGCTTAGCGATTGACAATTTTGGTGCATATCTATGGATGTGCCAAAAGTTATAAGCACATCAGAAATAAACCTTTTTAATGAAAAATGCAAAACCATACATAACTACATAACTATACACACACTATTCCATCTTGGACAGAACACATCAGTACTCCAGTTTCGGTCCAACACATTTTATTAAGACTTGTGAGAATCAACGTGTTTAATCATCATACACACTGAAAAGCCACTGCTATCTTGTCCAAACATTCCATTATCACATGAGTTGGGCACCATACTTAGGGGCTGATTAAGATGGCGGTGTTTGGCACATCCGAGGTGCTGGCGGTGGTGGAAAACGTCCTTTTCCGCACTCCAGCGGCGGTCCTTGTGTCTGCCATATTACAATGGGCAAAGATAGCCCTTTTCCCGCCTGCTGCGGAGTTTCGGGATCCGCCCGGAACTTCCTTCCGCAACGGTGGCGTAGGGAGCCAATAGAGAAAGACCGCCGTGCGGAATGACGTTACGACCGCCGGACAAATCACGATGCCTCAAACAGCCTATCACAACGCAGCGGAGAAACCAGCCACTCGGAGACGGCGGAAGCACTACTGCGGAGACCGAAACTCAAATCCCGTGCACATCCACGCGTTCCTGACCGCTATGGATCCAGCTCTTCAAGCCCTTCCGCTGCAGTACCTGATCCACTACCAGCATATAAGACGTCGCCGTGGTCTACACCGCAGGTACGTAAATAACACATCTCCTCATACAACCACAACACACAACTCCTGTGCTGAAATACGGTTCCTGTCCACATCAGACACTCTGGTGGAGACAGGAACATATCCCCCAGTGTACTCACACATGTCCTGCTTGCTAGAAATCCACACCTCTGCATCGGGGTCACCCATCAACATCGAAATCACTGCAATGTCCCGGTCACATCACCTCAGCAGTGAAGACGTGGGAAAACCTGCGCACGATGTAGTAGGCAGGGCCGGCACCGGGCATGGGCAGCCTGGGCAGCTTCCCAGGGCTCCACCTTCACCCTACCCACATGGTGGGCCACTGCCCATAGCACGCTTCCCACGTCGATTTCTGCACAAGCTGTGTACCCCTCTTGTGCCCCCCCTCAATGCACTATTTAGAAGCCAGGTGTGGCTCGACCTCGCACCTCACACATCAAAGGGCAAGGTAGATTGACTGGGAAGGTGGGGGTGAAGATAAACACCCTGCACAGAAGGTCAGGGGCTGGACAACCCTCCTCCTCACACCTGCCTTCCACTCATGTGAATCAAACTGAGTAAATTAAGAAATGAAGACTCAATCTGCATATTAACAACCACTGAACTGTTCACACCGCATGTCAAGTCCCTCAGACAGATCCCACACTGACACTCTGCCACATACACATGCCATAGGTCAGCAGCAATGTATGACGGTACATGGACTACCCCAAAGTGGAGTGCACAGTGCTGGAAAACCATGGAGCAAACCACATAGCATTTGTACATGACATGCAAGAGGAGGAACATATCACACTACCCTTAGGCCATCAAATCAGACATGGGTGGCACAGTAATTGAAATTAAACCAAAGTGACATCTGTGCAATATCTCTGGGATACAGCAATGCAAGCTATACATAGGCACAGGAATGATAGGAAGTGTCAGAAGCCATACAGTGACCAGCCCCACATCTGTGTCAACTACCTTGACATGTGTATGCCACCAGCACAACACACATGGCTCATTGTCACACTCCCTGACTGTCAAACCCAAGTGGGACCTTCACACATACCCCTCATCTACCCATCTTACACCTGCAATACTCAACACCTGTGAGAAACACACATAAAGGTGCAAATAAGGTCCTGTGAGTTTCCTGACAACCAATCACACACCCTGGTGTGTATCTACAAATGTCAGACTCCCACTCAGGGATGTCTGAACCAATGCTGATCAAAAACCAATAGCCAAACACAAATCTCACAAACAACATCCAAAGAAGTCCAACAAGCTCAGCCATGTACAGGCAAACAGTGGATAGGCAATGTGACCCTAGACAGAACAGGAATACACAACATTTTCACTCTGGACAAATGCACAGACACCATACCCCAACCCAATCAAAAATTGCATTATCAAATGCCAATCATGAACACTAACTGTGATCAATGGGACAAATCAGCTAACACAGACATAGACACCACACCAGTTATCAAGTGAGTATGGTGTCAATGTGTACCACAAGCATGCACATGCACAATCCTGACAAGTGACAGGTCAAATATAGGAGGACATAGAACTATTGTGCACTCAAAACAAGCTCATGAACAAGACTCTACATTGCTGCATGTGACATTCACACAAGAAATGCACACTACACATTCAACACACATCTGAATGTATTACAATGCACAAACTACTCTCACACAATGTCATGCAAATAGAACATCACACACACATGCACCTGTCAGTAGAAAGAACCAACACAGGTTAAACACTGCATCCATCAACAACAAAAACACAACATATGCAAAAAACAATTCATCACATTGTTAACTCAGCTGGACATCAGGGGGATGCACACCAGGCAAGTGCAAGGCAACATACACTGACAGCACTGCATGCACAGTACGCAGTGTGTGAACACCAACAAAACCAGTAGCACACATATCTGAGTGCTCCACCATGAACTTCCACACCACAAATCATCACAGCACACAGATCACATCACACTCAGGAAGGGTAGCAGTACCTCAGCAAACAGACATACAGCTTAGCCATCACCCACAGCTGCACAACTCAGGAAAACCCAGATGCAAACAACATGACTAGAGGACTGTGCTGCTCAAACATATGCACTGCCCATGAGCAACCATGACTGCAACCAAGTAGAAGAAAATAACACATAACTAATTGTGAAACTGTCCTGAGTGGCACATTGGTCCTGGACACAGATCATCCTCCCACAGTAAAGTGTCACACTATGAAGTGTTGGGGAGGGTCACACACTGGCAAGGCATGGGGTGGAAGACATGAGACTGAAGTGGTGTGTACATCAGTAATGGACAGGTGAGGAGTGTACAGTGCAAAAACACATAGAGGAGTAACTCACAATGTGTAGGCATCAGAAGCACCTATAGGAGATGGTATGACTCCTCATACCACATACTATACTTGTCACAAAAATGTGTCAAGTGACAGCAATGCATGAGAAAACTCACAAATAATGTCGGTGTGGCTGAGCAGGTCAGCACAGTGAGCACACACTTAAACAAGACCTATGGCTGATCAACAAAACACAACACAGACTTTGCAGTGACACACTCTGCATACTCACAACTGACAGTGACAACAAGTAGGTGTCCCCCAGGAGTGCAAGGACTCACCGACATACTGCACAGTGATCAACCTACAACTCCTCCATGTGTCCACAATCTGAAGCACATGTCTGACAATGTAAACAAACAGGCACTCATTACCTGGATCATACATGTGTGTAGTTGGCATGTGCAGGGGCACATACACCTCAACACTACTGACAATGACAGGCCAATCACACTGTTTGACTACTCAAGTGCACACATTCAAATGTACCCATTTGACTATGAAGACAGGCCTACACAAGATGAGTACACATCAACACTGCTGTTCACACATCAAGAAGGTTCCCACAGATATGACGGACCCTGGCCACCCCGCAAATAATCCTGTGGATAGAATTCACCTCTGTTGTGGTATTGGTAAGCAGTCATAATATCTTGTTTTAAATATCGATATACAGAAATATTGAGTTTAGTATATCGATAGTATTTAATATGGATGTTCTGTATATCGATGTAAAAAATATCGATTTTAAGTATTGTAAAAAATATCGAAGTATGTAATGTCGACTCTAAAAATATCGTCATGTCAAAATATCGTTAAAGTATTATATTTTAATGTTTTTAGAGTTTGTAGTAGTATATTAGTTAAATAATGTAAAAAAAAATAAAAAATTGTATGATATTTTTTAGGAGCGGGATGTTGGGTTTATAGGGGATAAGGGTGGGGAGTGTTTTAAAATGATTGTTTATAATTTAAAATAAATTTACAAATTTTAAATATTAATTTATTAATTAAATTTTGAATTTATAAATATATTTTTTAGGAGCGGGATGTTGGGTTTATAGGGGATAAGGGTGGGGAGTGTTTTAAAATATTTGTTTTTTAATTATAATATATTTAAAATTTTAAATAAATATTATATATGTTAAATTTAGAATTTCAAAATAAATTTCAAAATTAGAAATATATTTTTTAGGTATGGGATTTTGAGTTTATAGGGGATAAGGTTGGGGAGTGTTTTAAAATAATTGATTAAAATTTTTAATAAATATAAAATTGTAATTTATGTAAAAATTAAATTTCGAATTTAGCAAAATATTATTTACTAGCGGGATGTTGGGTTTATAGGGGATAAGGATGGGGAGTGTTTTTAAATAATTGTTTATAAATTATTATAAATGTATATTTTTTAAATATTAATAAATAAAAAAAATGTAATTTAAAAATATATTTTTTATGAGCGGGATGTTGGGTTTATAGGGGATAAGGGTGGGGAGTGTTTTAAAAAAATTGATTTTAAATATATTTAAATTTTAAATTAATATTTTAAAATTTAAATTTCGAATTTTAAATTTAATTTCGAAATTATAAATATATTCTTTTGGAACAGAACTTTGGGGCTGATTACGATGGCGAGCGGAGGCACATCTGCCGTGCTGGCGGTGGCGGAAAATGCCCTTTTCCGCACTCCATCAGCGGTCTTTGCGTCCGCCGTATTATGATGGGCATAGATAGCCCATTTCCCGTCCGCTGCGGTGTTCCGGGATCCGCCGACAATCTCCGTCCGCACCGGTAGCGGACGGAGCCAAAAGAGAGGTACCGCCGTGCGGAATGAGGTCACGACCGCTGGTCAAATCACGATGCCTCAAACAGCCCACCACACTGCTGCAGAGAATCCGGCCATTCGAGGATGGCGGTGGCAATACTGCAGATAGCTCCATGTGTTCCAGACCGCTTGGGAAACGGTGGTCTTTGGCCTTTCCGCAGCAAATCCGACCGCCGCGGACGGATTTTCAGCTTTTCCGGCGCTGAATCCTGGAATCCGACCGCTGCTGTAGGAAGTTTCTGGCGGTGCATCCTAATCTGGCCGGCGGTTTTGCTGCGGTACATGCGGGCGGAAATTTCCCACTAGCACGGCGGTCGGAATGCGTTTCCGCCCGCCATCGTAATCAGCCCCTTTGTGTTTATAGGGGATAAGGGTGGGGAGTGTTTAAAAATAATTTATTTTAATTTTTAATAAATACAATTTTAAAAATTACTTATTAAAAATATAAATTTTGAATTTTGAAATATATTATTTATGAGCGGGATGTACACTTTCTATTTGCGAAAGGAGGGAGTGTTTTAAAAAAAAAAAAATCTAACATAGGTTTACTCTCCAGCACCTATTCCAATGTAATACTGACTGGAGTGGGAATAGTAAATTCATTAAGTTTAGTGTCCAACATCTACCCCAATTTATTATTGACTGGTGTGGGAATAGTAAATTATTTAGGTTTAGTGTCCAGCACCTACCTCAATTTAATACTAATTTGAGTGGGAATAGTAAATTAATTAAGTTTAGTGTCCAGCACCTACCCCAATTTAAGAATGACTGGAGTGGGAATAGTAAATTAATTAAGTTTAGTGTCCAGCACCTACTCCAATTTAATACTGACTGGAGTGGGAATAGTAAATTTATTAAGTTTATTGTCCAGCAGCGACCCCAATTTATTATTGACTGGTGTGGGAATAGTAAATTAATTAAGTTTAGTGTCCAGCACCTACCTCAATTTAATACTAACTTGAGCGGGAATAGTAAATTAATTAACTTTAGTGTCCAGCACCTACCCCAATTTAATACTGACTGGTGTGGGAATAGTAAATTAATTAAGTTTAGTGTCCAACACCTACCCCAATTTATTATTGACTGGTGTGGGAATAGTACATTAATTAAGTTTAGTGTCCAGCACCTACCTCAATTTAATTCTAATTTGAGTGGGAATAGCAAATTAATTAAGTTTAGTGTCCAGCACCTACCCCAATTTAAGATTGACTGGAGTGGGAATAGTAAATTAATTAAGTTTAGTGTCCAGCACCTACCCCAATTTAATACTGACTGGAGTGGGAATAGTACATTAATTAAGTTTAGTGTCCACCACCTACTACAATTTAATATTGACTGGAGTGGGAATTGTAAATTAATTAAGTTTAGTGTCCAGCACATACCCCAATTTAATACTGACTGGAGTGTGAATAGTAAATTAATTAAGTTTAGTGTCCAGCACCTACCCCAATTTAATACTGACTGTAGTGGGAATAGTAAAATAATTAAGTTCAGTGTCCAGCACCAACCCCAATTTATTATTGACTGGTGTGGGAATAGTAAATTAATTAAGTATAGTGTCCAGCACCCACCCCAATTTAATACTGATTGGAGTGGGAATAGTAAATTAATTAAGTTTATTGTCCAGCACCTACCCTAATTTAATGCTGAGTGGAGTGGGAATAGTAAATTAATTAAGTTTAGTGTCCAGCACCTACCCCAAATTAATACTGACTGGAGTGGGAACAGTAAATTAATTAAGTTCAGTGTCCAGCACCAACCCCAATTTATTATTGACTGGTGTGGGGATAGTAAATTAATTAAGTTTAGTGTCCAGCACCTACCCCAAATTAATACTGACTGGAGTGGGAACAGTAAATTAATTAAGTTCAGTGTCCAGCACCAACCCCAATTTAAGATTGACTGGAGTGGGAATAGTAAATTAATTAAGTTTAGTGTCCAGCACCTACTCCAATTTCATATTGACTGGAGTGGGAATAGTAAAATAATTAAGTTTAGTGTCCAGCACCTACCCCAATTTAATACTGACTGGAGTGGGAATAGTAAATTAATTAAGTTCAGTGTCCAGCATCTACTCCAATTTAATACTGAGTGGAGTGGGAATAGTAAATTAATTAATTTAGTGTCCAGCTCCTACTCCAATTTAATACTGACTGGAGTGGGAATAGTAAATTAATTAAGTTCAGTATCCAGCACCAACCCCAATTTATTATTGACTGGTGTGGGGATAGTAAATTAATTAAGTTTAGTGTCCAGCACCTACCTCAATTTAATTCTAATTTGAGAGGGAATAGTAAATGAATTAAGTTTAGTGTCCAGCACCTACTCCAATTTCATATTGACCGGAGTGGGAATAGTAAAATAATTAAGTTTAGTGTCCACTACCTACTACAATTTAATATTGACTAGAGTGGGAATAGTAAATTAATTAAGTTTAGTGTCCAGCACCTACCCCAATTTAATACTGACTGGAGTGGGAATAGTAAATTAATTAAGTTTAGTATCCAGCATCTACTCCAATTTAATACTGATTGGAGTGGGAATAGTAAATTAATTAAGTTTAGTATCCAGCACCTACCCCAATTTAATACTGAGTGGAGTGGGAATAGTAAATTAATTAAGTTTAGTATCCAGCACATACCCCAATTTAATACTGACTGGAGTGTGAATAGTAAATTAATTAAGTTCAGTGTCCAGCACCAACCCCAATTTATTATTGACTGGTGTGGGAATAGTAAATTAATTAAGGTTAGTGTCCAGCACATACCCCAATGTAATACTGATTGGAGTGGGAATAGTAAATTAATTAAGTTTAGTGTCCAGCACCTACTCCAATTTAATACTAACTGGAGTGGGAAGAGTAAATTAATTAAGTTTAGTGTCCAGCACCTATTTCAATTTAATACTGACTGGAGTGGGAATAGTAAATTAATTAAGTTTAGTGTCCAGCACCTACCCCATTTAATACTGAGTGGAGTGGGAATAGTAAATTAATAAAGTTTAGTGTCCAGCACCTACCCCAATTTAAGATTGACTGGAGTGGGAATAGTAAATTAATTAAGTTCAGTGTCCAGCACCAACCCCAAGTTTTTATTGACTGGTGTGGGAATAGTAAATTAATTAAGGTTAGTGTCCAGCACATACCCCAATTTAATACTGATTGGAGTGAGAATAGTAAACTAATTAAGTTTAGTGTCCAGCACCTACCCCAATTTAATACTGACTGGAGTGGGAATAGTAAATTAATTAAGTTTAGTGTCCAGCATCTACTCCAATTTAATACTGATTGGAGTGGGAATAGTAAATTAATTAAGTTTAGTATCCAGCACCTACCCCAATTTAACACTGAGTGGAGTGGAATAGTAAACTTAATTAAGTTTAGTGTCCAGCACATACCCCAATTTAATACTGACTGGAGTGTGAATAGTAAATTATTTAAGTTCAGTGTCCAGCACCAACCCCAATTTATTATTGCCTGGTGTGGGAATAGTAAATTAATTAAGGTTAGTGTCCAGCACATACCCCAATTTAATACTGATTGGTGTGGGAATAGTAAATTAATTAAGTTTAGTGTCCAGCACCTACTTCAATTTAATATTGACTGGAGTGGGAATAGTAAATTAATTAAGTTTAGTGTCCAGCACCTACCCCAATTTAATACTGACTGGAGTGGGAATAGTAAATTAATTAAGTTTAGTGTCCAGCACCTACCCCAAATTAATACTGACTGGAGTGGGAACAGTAAATTAATTAAGTTCAGTGTCCAGCACCAACCCCAATTTAAGATTGACTGGAGTGGGAATAGTAAATTAATTAAGTTTAGTGTCCAGCACCTACTCCAATTTCATATTGACTGGAGTGGGAATAGTAAAATAATTAAGTTTAGTGTCCAGCACCTACCCCAATTTAATACTGACTGGAGTGGGAATAGTAAATTAATTAAGTTCAGTGTCCAGCATCTACTCCAATTTAATACTGAGTGGAGTGGGAATAGTAAATTAATTAATTTAGTGTCCAGCTCCTACTCCAATTTAATACTGACTGGAGTGGGAATAGTAAATTAATTAAGTTCAGTATCCAGCACCAACCCCAATTTATTATTGACTGGTGTGGGGATAGTAAATTAATTAAGTTTAGTGTCCAGCACCTACCTCAATTTAATTCTAATTTGAGAGGGAATAGTAAATGAATTAAGTTTAGTGTCCAGCACCTACTCCAATTTCATATTGACCGGAGTGGGAATAGTAAAATAATTAAGTTTAGTGTCCACTACCTACTACAATTTAATATTGACTAGAGTGGGAATAGTAAATTAATTAAGTTTAGTGTCCAGCACCTACCCCAATTTAATACTGACTGGAGTGGGAATAGTAAATTAATTAAGTTTAGTATCCAGCATCTACTCCAATTTAATACTGATTGGAGTGGGAATAGTAAATTAATTAAGTTTAGTATCCAGCACCTACCCCAATTTAATACTGAGTGGAGTGGGAATAGTAAATTAATTAAGTTTAGTATCCAGCACATACACCAATTTAATACTGACTGGAGTGTGAATAGTAAATTAATTAAGTTCAGTGTCCAGCACCAACCCCAATTTATTATTGACTGGTGTGGGAATAGTAAATTAATTAAGGTTAGTGTCCAGCACATACCCCAATGTAATACTGATTGGAGTGGGAATAGTAAATTAATTAAGTTTAGTGTCCAGCACCTACCCCAATTTCATACTGAGTGGAGTGGGAATAGTAAATTAATTAAGTTTAGTGTCCAGCACCTACTCCAATTTAATACTAACTGGAGTGGGAAGAGTAAATTAATTAAGTTTAGTGTCCAGCACCTATTTCAATTTAATACTGACTGGAGTGGGAATAGTAAATTAATTAAGTTTAGTGTCCAGCACCTACCCCATTTAATACTGAGTGGAGTGGGAATAGTAAATTAATAAAGTTTAGTGTCCAGCACCTACCCCAATTTAAGATTGACTGGAGTGGGAATAGTAAATTAATTAAGTTCAGTGTCCAGCACCAACCCCAAGTTTTTATTGACTGGTGTGGGAATAGTAAATTAATTAAGGTTAGTGTCCAGCACATACCCCAATTTAATACTGATTGGAGTGAGAATAGTAAATTAATTAAGTTTAGTGTCCAGCACCTACCCCAATTTAATACTGACTGGAGTGGGAATAGTAAATTAATTAAGTTTAGTGTCCAGCATCTACTCCAATTTAATACTGATTGGAGTGGGAATAGTAAATTAATTAAGTTTAGTATCCAGCACCTACCCCAATTTAACACTGAGTGGAGTGGGAATAGTAAATTAATTAAGTTTAGTGTCCAGCACATACCCCAATTTAATACTGACTGGAGTGTGAATAGTAAATTATTTAAGTTCAGTGTCCAGCACCAACCCCAATTTATTATTGCCTGGTGTGGGAATAGTAAATTAATTAAGGTTAGTGTCCAGCACATACCCCAATTTAATACTGATTGGTGTGGGAATAGTAAATTAATTAAGTTTAGTGTCCAGCACCTACTTCAATTTAATATTGACTGGAGTGGGAATAGTAAATTAATTAAGTTTAGTGTCCAGCACCTACCCCAATTTAATACTGACTGGAGTGGGAATAGTAAATTAATTAAGTTTAGTGTCCAGCACCTATTTCAATTTAATACTGACTGGAGTGGGAATAGTAAATTAATTAAGTTTAGTGTCCAGCACCTATTTCAATTTAATACTGACTGGAGTGGGAATAGTAAATCAATTAAGTTTAGTGTTCAGCACCTACCCCAATTTAATACTGAGTGGAGTGAGAATAGTAAACTAATTAAGTTTGGTGTCCAGCACATACCTCAATTTAATACTGACTAGAGTGGGGATAGTAAATTAATTAAGTTTAGTGTCCAGCAGCTACCCCAATTTAATACTGAGTGGAGTGGGAATAGTAAATTAATTAAGTTCAGTGTCAAGCACCAACCTCAATTTAATACTGACTGGAGTGAGAATAGTAAATTAATTAAGTTTAGTGTCCAGCATCTACCCTAAATTAATACTGAGTGGAGTGGGAATAGTAAATTAATTAAGTTTAGTGTCCAGCACCTACCCCATTTAATACTAAGTGGAGTGGGAATAGTAAATTAATTAAGTTTAGTGTCCAGCACCTACCCCAATTTAAGATTGATTGGAGTGTGAATAGTAAATAATTAAGTTCAGTGTCCAGCACCAACCCCAATTTTTTATTGACTGGTGTGGGAATAGTAAATTAATTAAGTTTAGTGTCCAGCACATACCCCAATTTAATACTGATTGGAGTGGGAATAGTAAATTAATTAAGTTTAGTGTCCAGCACCTACCCCAATTTCATACTGAGTGGAGTGGGAATAGTAAATTAATTAAGTTTAGTGTCCAGCACCTACCCCAATTTAATACTGACTGGAGTGGGAATAGTAAATTAATTAAGTTTAGTGTCCAGCACCTATTTCAATTTAATACTGACTGGAGTGGGAATAGTAAATTAATTAAGTTAAGTGTTCAGCACCTACCCCAATTTAATACTGAGTGGAGTGGGAATAGTAAACTAATTAAGTTTAGTGTCCAGCACATACCTCAATTTAATACTGACTAGAGTGGGGATAGTAAATTAATTAAGTTTAGTGTCCAGCACCTACCCCAATTTAATACTCAGTGGAGTGGGAATAGTACATTAATTAAGTTCAGTTTCCAGCACCAACCCCAATTTAATACTGACTGGAGTGAGCATAGTAAATTAATTAAGTTTAGTGTCCAGCATCTACCCTAAATTAATACTGAGTGGAGTGGGAATAGTAAATTAATTAAGTTTAGTGTCCAGCACCTACCCCAATTTAGGGGCTTATTAGGATGGCGGTGCTGGGACCGTCCGCCAGCGGTGCGGCGGTTCCGCACCACTAATTAGGATGCGACCGCCACCCTGGCTGTCACATTGGCATCTTCAACATTGTTGCGGACGGTGCTGTAGGCAGCACCCGCCGCAATGTTAAAGAGGCACGTCGTGCATTGCCATGCCCAACGTGGCAGGCACCGCGCGGTGCCTGCCACCTTGGGCATGGCAATGTAGGGGGGTACCATAGGTACCCCCCAAGTGCAGCCCCCACCCCCCCGGGGGCCCGCAACGGGCCCCGATGCTAAACACCGTATGCCGTTCCATGGCGGCATCGCCGCCACAAAAAGGCCGGTGTTTGCCTGCATCCTAATGTGGTGGACTGTGCCTGCTAGGCACCGCCACCATTTTGGGCTCCCTAGGCCGTCCGCCAGGCAATCGGGACGATTGCTGGCGGTGGACGGTCTTTGCGTCCGCTGCGGACGCATTCCTGTTCCCACCGCCATCCTAATCTGGCGGTGGGACGAATTGAGTTTGATAGTGGGCGGATCGCCCGCCATCCGAATAGGCCCCTTAGTACTGACTGGAGTGAGAATAGTAAATTAATTAAGTTTAGTGTCCAGCATCTACCCTAAATTAATACTGAGTGGAGTGGGAATAGTAAATTAATTAAGTTTAGTGTTTAGCACCTACAATGTATTTATGTAAAGTGGAGTTGGAAGAATAATTTAGCTAAATGTAATTTAACAAAATTTTAAAACAATATTAATACAGTTTAAAGTAGTATAAAAATATAAATTAAATATAGTTGTGCAGGAACAAAATAAACATTGTATATATATTTTATTATAACATACTATTTAATATAGTACAATTAACAAAAAATACATTTATTATGAAACATTGAATTAAATATTAATGAAATGGTAGACAATAAATTAGACATAATAATTTTTTAACAAGTTTATTTATTGAAAAAATTATATAGAATGTAAATGTAAAAATCATGTTGTATTACATATAGGAAAAAAAACAATATTTGAATATGGGAAATAATATTTATTTGAGAAACAATAAAACATTTTGTTTATTTGTAATTGTTTACGTGTTATAATTAAAGAAATTTTATTCAACATATTAGTACATTGCTTTACACATTTGCGCATAATTTTGTAATGTCACATACTGTAATTTCACAATTTTTGGATACATTTGAATTTATAATATATATTTTAAACAATTGCTAATCATTGTTTGGTATTATTAACATTTTTAAATTTGTTACATATATTGGTAATATTTGAATACAATGAAAGTGTAAACATTTTTTAATAAATTTGAGAAATATAAACATAGTTTTATTTTTATACAAAAATATAATACATTTTAATTTGTAATAATATATAAAATATTAATATTAATAATTATTACATAGTTTCTATAGTGTACATTTTATTGAGAAAGTACATATTTTTTAAAGAAAAAAATTAGTACAAGGTTTAAATAATTGTTTATTGTAACATGTACATTTATGGAATTATAATATTAAATATTATATGATTAATAATATTTATTATTATAATTTTACAGTGTCTCAAAAATATATAATGTATTTAAACAAATAATCTGTAGATTGTAGTATTTTAATTAAATACAATAGTAATGTTTATATCACATTATAACATTTTAATAATTATAATGCTTTAATTTTATATGTTTAAAGCTTCCATATTTGTTTGGGGCTTGTATTTTGTAACCGCTCGCTGTTGTTTTGGGTTATTTCGAAGGGGACAAGCTTGAGGTTGGTAGCTGCTTCACGTCGAGCAAGGTAAGAATACTTTTCTTTATTTAAACTATATTTTTAAGGTAGTTAGGGGCCCATTACGATAACCGGCGTTAAATAATCCGCCCTCCACGATAGCATGAGAAAACCGCCCGCCTGCACCATGGGAATACCGACCGAGCAATTATGAAGTCGCGAAGCAACCACCGCCTGCGGCGGTAAAAACACACAAAATTCCGCCCGTCCATGTCCGAGTAGAAGATTAACCGTCCGCCACGGACGCAATCCCGCCCGAAAACCCAAATCCGCCCGCTCTGACGACCGAGACAACGACCGTGAAATTATGATCTCCCCGACATGAGCGCGGAAAACCCACATATTCCCCGCCCGCCACGGTTAACAACAGCGATGAATAACTGACACGGCGGAAGGCCTGGCGGCCACGTCCGTGCACAGAAACCATTGGCGGGACAAAGAAATACACACAACATGGCCAACAAGTCCACATAGCAAACTACGCCAAAATACACAAACACAGAACACATCCCAATGACACATGCCCCCTGCCAAAACTAAAAACTACAAATCCCAGGACAACAGACACAACACACCTGAAAACAACAGACCATCATGACACACCCACATAAGTTAGTACAAAAGCAGCCTCCTCACAGACCACAATCCCTTGCACGAGGACAAAGCGAAGACGCCATCAGACAACACAGAGAGACACAAAGGAAAGCAGCACACCACACGCACGCACACATCACACACATCACCACCACTACCACCACCACCATCACCACTGAAACAATGGCACCACGAACCCCCTGCACATCACACACCACACACCACACAACCACCAAACCAACTCAACAAATAGCAGACCACACACCATGGCAAGCCAAAGAATGCCAAAGTACACTGCCACTGAGTTGACGGTCATGGTCGATGAGATCATCAAGGTGCACCCACAAATCTATGGGAACCAAGTCCAACAGACACCAGTAGCCACCAGAAACAGAATGTGGAGAAGGATAGTAGACCAGGTGAATGCAGTTGGGAACGTGCCACGCTACCGGGGCGAAATCACAAAGAGGTGGCACGACCTGAAAAGCGTGGTCAGGAAGAAGGAGGCCAAGAATCGTGAGCTGGCTGCCACGACTGGCGGCGGAAATCCCACGCTATTCAAGACCTTCAAGGCGTGGGAGGAGAAGGTGCGAGGCATTCTGCATCCGGAGAGTCTCACCGGAATACCAGGGGGAGTGGAGGCTGGTAAGTACAAACAAATGTATACCAGCACACCGCTATGTACTGTCCTGCACTACCAGAATGCCATAGCACCGAGGGCCAAACACCCCCATGTCCAGTACACAATACACAAGACATCTCTCACACATGGAACAGACACTCCCACACACTCAGCCCAAAGGTACCAACAAACAAAACCATGGGGGCATGTGTACAGTCAGCCAGCACCACAACTCCCACCAGGTCCCTCTGTACCCCAGATGTGCCGGAAGGAGCACTCCCCACACCCACACTCATGTGTCAGCCAAAGCTGCACTAACCAACAAGTAACAGGTAAGTAGCCTTATCACAAACTCCGTGTATCGGAGGGGGGACTGCAGAAGTACAACCACCACCAGGCCCCTAGTCCTACAGCGCAGCAAGATGGAGCACTCCCCACACCCATGTGTCAGCCATTGCAGTGCACACCTTCACCCGACAGGTAGATATGTTTCCCTACATGGAGGGGTGTCTGTGGATGGTAAGCCTTCACCACAACTCACAACACGGCCCCCACTGCCACAGACCAGCAAGATGGAGCACCCCTCCCTCTCATGACCATGTGACAGCCATTGCATTGCTCCCTACAAACCAACAAGTAGGTAGACTACTGTACAGGGCGGGGTGTCTGTAGGCATGAGGACTGTACTACGACTAACATTTGGGACATGTCACGTAGCAGAGGAACAGGTAGCACTGCTCCCTTTCATAATCATGTGACTAATGTGCACACGGACATGAATTACAGAGTCATAGCCCACATGAGCCATCACAAATACACTAACACGTAAGGAGTCACGTCTGCATGCACAAGTCTCACTGGAGTACTGACCCACATGCCGTGCACTGTGCCAGTCATCACACACATCAGCAACACCATCGAAGTCTTGTCCATGTAGTCGTGTCTGCTTGTTCCGTTGACATCGTACAACATCACCCATGTAAGTCTATCTCGTCTCAATGTAACTGAGTGGAACCACAGTAATGTCACATACACCACTGGACCCATGAACCACACAGCTACACAATGCACATTCAATGTCTCATCCATCACATCTTTACAGCCCCAGGGTCATGAAAGGTATATCATCTAATCAGTTGTCCCATATACAGTAGTTCAGCAAAGATTCCTGCCGATGACCAATAATGTGTCTGTAGTGTCTGAAGCGCACGTAACACTGTGATTTACAACATACCTAATATAGTCAACACACCAAGAGCACTGCATTGCTGCACATGGCTGAGGGTAGCACGCACACAAAGGAATTGTCCCATCTGCAATACGTCGTGTGGCACACAACCATTACTCACTCACTACCATGCTTGCAGTGTAATGTCCCTAAATGATAACAGTGAGCAGATATGCTTGGTACGTCAGACATACACACACCTTTGTCTCTGCAGTGTCGTGTGGCCAAAACACATGTCCCCTCCTGCACCCTTATGTCACAGTATGTACCCCAAAACCATATTTCACCTCAAAAGCGTTGAGGGGGCTGTACCCCTTTTGCCATCTGCGTTCCTAAGCGTTCCATTTGAAACCCCAAAACCATATTTCACCTCAAAAGCGTTGAGGGGGCTGTACCCCGTGTCCACCAAAGGCACAAAATGTAGGGGTACTGCAACACACACCGATTGGCTATCCAAATCCGTCCCATGCCATGTGCACCCATCACACCATTACATTGCCTTGATCACGCACACACATTGTAGAGCCATACACACGCATCTGGGAAATCAGTGCACAACTGTGCACCAACTGTGAATGTCAGTCATCTAACACAAACCTTGCAAGGTGCAACACAATAACCTTTCGTCTCCACCCCACAGGTGATGAACAGCATGATGCTGGAGAGGGAGACAGCAGTCATCACAGCCAGTCCACAAGCCCTCCACCCGGACTCACGGATGTGGAAGACCTGGACACCTCCTCGGACGAGGACTCCCGACCAGGCACATCTGGTGTGGCAGGGCCCAACCGCTCCCCAGGACCCCTCCTACCCACCAACCCATCTCCCAGGGCCGGTGACCAGTCCCAGGCCCCTGCTGCCACGGTCATTGCGGCCACCACCACCGCCGCAACCACCACCACCACCACCAGGGCCTCCCTGACCACTCAGCCTGTGCAAGGGGTTGTACGCATGTCGACACTGACCCTGGGAGCCACAACGAGGCCCCGGGTGACCACTGTGGCGAGTGGGCAGGTCGGTGGCAGCAGTTCAGGTGGGAGGAGCAGGGTCAGGTCAACGCCATCAGAGCCTGGGAGCCAAGCCCTGCCGCAAATCGCAAGAGTCCTTGGGGCCTATGAAGAGGCCCAGGGAAAATGGGCCCGGTCAGCTGCCGATACACGGGAAGTCCTTGGGGTGTTGAGGTCCATGGACGCCCATATTGGCAATTCGTGACCCGTATGGGCAAACTTGTCGACCTCATGGGCCAGCTAGTGGTGGCGGTGAGGGCCCAATCAAGGCCAACCACACCATCTCCGACACCACCTGCTGGGGCGCAGGTCCGTGCAACATCCAGTTCCCCTGCGTCCACAGCGAGTGGGCAATCCTCAGCCACCACCAGCAGCCCACAAACACAACCCCCCCTCTCAAACGTGGAAGGGGGCGTCCGAAGAGGAAACAGGTGTCCAGAGATGACTTTGCACGCTCCAAACGCCAGTGAGACAGCCAGCCACGGTGGCCATCTACTGCATTCACTTGGACTACTATCCTACCCCACACTGCCATGTGAATGGCATGTGTCTGTCGGACTGTGGACCCAGAACAACATGGATACACCTTGGCCATCACGCGGACATGTCCGTCAACTCATTGTTCCAGCATGCACCACTTTTGTCATCACCTTGCCCACAATCACATGTCACTGTTCAAAATAAATACACCTGGATCACATTCTGTTGTATCTGCTCTGTGTTTAATCAAGGATGTGCAACCGTCACCATGATCAGTAATGCATCAGGAGTGTGGTATGTCGATAGGCCAGGAGAGGCTGGAGGGACCTAGGGGTGAAAAACAGAACAAGAGTCCATTGAATGTGTGTGTCACACACTCATCACACAGTACTTGTCATCAAGTTCAAGCAATGTACACACATCTCACAGAGCAACAGGGCACAATGCCACAGCCACTGTCAGTGGCATACTACCCTGGACATGGACCATTGCCACACAGCACTCAGTGAACAATAGGCCGCCGTGACAATGCACACATACACCTACACAACTACAGCAACATCAGCCGACGTACATGGTCACTCACCGTCAAGTGAAGTAGCGGGCGATGAGCTGCTGACGCTCATTCACTGCTTCCTCCTCTCCACTGTCCTCGTCACTGGACACGGCCTGGTCTGCAGGCGGCGGTCCTGGCTGATCACTGTCATCCACTATCAGGGGGATCTGCCTGCGAATAGCGAGATTGTGCAACATGCAGCATGCCACAACTATCTGGCACACCTTCTGTGGGGAGTATGCCAGTGCACCCCCGGTGCGGTCCAGGCACCTGAATCTGGACTTCAGGAGTCCAAAAGTCCGCTCCACCACACGTCTGGTCCTCCCATGTGCCTCATTGTATCTGACATCAGCTGGTGTCCTGGGATTACGGAGTGGGCTCAGCAGCCAAGGCCCATTAGGATATGCCGAGTCACCTGGGTGTGAGAAACACAGAGAATCCTTGCAATTCCAACAGGATACAAGTCAGCATGTCACACCCAGCACGCTACACGAGTATGCATACTCACCAACAATCCATGCACGGTCTGGTTGAAGATTGGACACCAGTCGTGGGAGGATGCTGTGGCGCATGATGTGCGAGTCATGGGTGGAACCGGGAAACTTCGCACACACGTGCGTGATGATCATGTCCGCCAGGCACACCACTTGCACATTCAGGGAGTGGAAATGTTTCCGGTTCCTAAAGATGTGCTCCATGGCCTGTGGTGCAACAAGGCCAACATGTGTGCAATCAATTGCACCAACAACGTGGGGGATGCGTCCAAGGGCATAGAAAGCACCCTTCACTGCCGCCAAATCACGAGCCCTGGGGAATCGGATGTACCGGTTCATGTACAGCATCATAGCTGACAGGACATCCCGTAGCACCATGCTGAACATGGGTTGGGACATTCCACCTCCACTGCCTACTGTGTGTTGGAAAGATCCGATAGCGAAAAAATGCAGTGCAGCCATCACCTTAGCCGTGGGGGGGAATGCTGTTGGATACACCCTGCGAGGACGAAGGTGGGGTTCCAATATGGCACATAGGTGATGCAGGGTGGGTCGGTCCAGCCGGAATTTACGAATGACCTCCACATCCTCCATGTCTGACAGCAATTGGTAGGGGCGATGTATGTTTGGTCTCCTCCTTGGACAGATGGAAGTGGACACATGTCAATGCAACACACCACATGGCACTTACACATACACATACCAAAAATTACTGGCAAAGCTATAGAATCACAGAACAGCTGACAAGTAGGGACAGCACAGCCACAATACTCTTACACAGGTCCCCTTACCAATAGCAATGGCTACTGACACAAACCATTGCATGAGCATGCACATGGGGATTTAGGCCCTAATAGCTTGAAAGGCATCATGATGGTTTCAGACTGCATAGGTGGGAGGCGACAACACCACGGCAATATACCTAGCTGCTGTGCCAGACACAGCTTCCGAGGCCGGGTGAGTATGGCACACACCAACAACACAATGTACACAGGCTGAGTGGCCAAAACAAGTGGGTCCTGTTGCACAATGGGATATGAGACAGTCAATGATGTCCCTAGTCCACCCAATGTCCAGCACTGTACGTATCACACCTCCAACACACATTGACAGGTGTACACATTGACAACTCCATGACAACACAGCTGTGTGAATGCAAACACACATCACAAGTGACACGTAACGTTGCACGTGCCAAGTGGGAGATGTACATTGAGAAATATGGCATGTGTGTGCATATGCACATCCCATGCCCCATGCTAATGTGTACATGATGATGTGCCAACAGACATGTGGAGGCTGAGCACTGGCCGTCAATGCCTATGCACACAGCATGAAGTGGCCCTGTCCAGTGTGGACATGCTCCCACACACAAACCATGGCCACACCTGCAAATGCATGGCGCACCTTCAACTGTGGATTCCACATGGCACCAACGGACTGTACCCGCCATGGACCAGGCCCTTGAGGCCAACTCCAATGGCCCTCGCGACTGCATCCTGCGTGTTCGACGATAGAGGTAAGCGTACCGGGACAGCTCGGTGCAGGCCATTGTGTGCATTTGAAGCAGGCAGACATGGTACACCAATTGCAGCAGCTTGGACCCACTGGAACAGCCCCAGGGGGCTATATGAGTGTGGGAGGGAGACAGGCATTACCACAGCTTACAGGGACTGCTGCCTGGCATCCCTCAACAACACCTGCCGCTGCTGCCACATGTCCACCTACATGTCGACGACTCTGAAGATATGTCCAGGTCCACTCACCAGCGAGGAGCTGGAGATCATGGATTCCGAGCTCCACGCACACTGCCCAAGGCTATTCATAGCAAAACTTGTGTGTGTAAGACAACTACAGTGTGTGTGGGAGTGCATGTGGGGGACACACATGTCGTTGATCCGCAGCACTATGATTCTGAGCCTGTGGGGTTCCAACATGCACTGCTTACCATGCTAACTACAGGTGTAAGGGGTATGTAGGCTCTATGGCGCTTTCCCATGCATGTCCCTCACGAGTGGTGGTACATGGCATTTCCATGTCAGACATCCAGTCACGCAGCCACTTGGTAATGCAGGACTCAGGGCAGTCATTGCTTGTGTGAATGGCTGGCTGGGTCCCTGCTGGCCTTCTCAGTGGCAGCAGACCTGGGCTGCACATTGACCGCACAATCCTAGAAGGAGACAACACTGACTGTACAGTGGGTTACATGTGTCTTTTGTTCAGTCTCTCAAGAAATGCACAAACTCAGCCCTGTCGATTGGACACACCATGCCTTGTGATAGGGATGTGTGTGAGAGATAGTGGCACTGAATGTGACCTCCATTGCGGGGTGAGCCATTCACAGGGCGAGTACGTTGAGGGCTGCGCAGTGTTGGACACAGTGAGTCCACCCACAAAGATGTGTTGCCTTGTGATCTATTTGTTGGTCCACCTGACAATGGACAGTAGATGTGGGCAGACTACACATTGCTCAATGTGCTGGCAACCTGCATGTGAATGGGATGGACAGGTACTGTGTACACACTCCCAGCAGCATGCATTCACGTGTGGTGTACACATGCTGTTGGGCCATGTCCGATTACTTCCTGGCTCTGTTGCACGTCTCTGAGTATTTGGGATGGGTCAGCAGCATGCCACTGTGATTGGTGGATGTGGGTGATGTTGAGAAGTGTATGAGTGACATTCCAAGGCTCTTGTGTACCATCCCTGCAGTTTGAAGTCCTCCAGCCCAAGGGCTTGTGATGAGGCATTGCATCCAAGTTGATGCCTCTGTGTATGTGTGACTGACAGTGCAGCCAATTCCACAAAGGGTGTGACGTCATCTGCCGGATGAGCTACTACGTGGCGAGAACGGATCGGGGGATGCCCCTCGTATTGTCAGGTCAGCACGGCGCTGCATTTCACCAGTAATGGTCTGCATCTTGACAGTCACACAGCCTGTGCCGGATGTATGTTTGTAGGGGCATCAGCAGCAAGCAAGTGTACAGTAATGTGGGATGGTGTCTTCTGCAGTGAGAGGCAGCATGTGTCCACAGCCTAACCATAATCTGGGTGATGCGATGTATGTTGTGTATGCAGTGGGTTGTAAGTGTACTCTGTGCTGTGTGCACCTGACATGCATATGCGATTCCTGAGGGTCAAGATGTAATTTGAGCACTCTGCATTCTCAATGCACTCAGAGTCGTAGCCCTCAGGAACAACCTGTAGTGGCCTGGATTGGCAATTCACATGTATGTTTGAGGCACTGTGCCTACTCTGATTTCGTTCGGTCATATGTTTGCGATGCCTCAGCTCATATCTCTGGTGCTTACACATCCGGCACACTGTGCAACAGCAGTTGTGCTCGTGTGAACGACAGGTGGATGGCATGGGCTCATGGCCATTGTGGCCCGTCATGTTGCAGTCTGTGTGAGTGGTTTCCCATTCTGCTCCATGCAGGTATGTCTTTGGCCTAATTACGTAGTGGTCATCCTTGCCCCATCAGGACAGTGGGTGTGCACACCGCGATTTGGGACTATGGTCGCAGGGTGACACTGGCCGGGTGTAGTGCTATGTGCACAACACATGTGCCACTTATTAGCGGCTTCAGTTACTGTACGCCAGCCATTACGTGTTGATTGTGGTGGCTGTATGCAATTGCACAGGTATCGTGCAACATGTGGATTGGTGGATGTTCTGTGCTGCTTCCCTTGCACTTGTCTGTTTAATTGATGCCAGATGAGTGAGGCCACCTCGCTCTCTCTCATGTGGCATCTCCCGTGGGTGCTGAGGGACAGGGGACGGTCAACAGTGGTGTGGCATCGGATGTAGCAGCTGCACAGGTGCTGAGTGTGTCAGATGTGACCAGCGCCTCGGAGGGGCCAGACGTGTGCTGGATGAATTACAGGCCGAGACGGCAATTTCTGAGTCATCTGAGGACCGAGGTGATGCATCCATGTTTGCTAACACAGGGGACGTGGACTCTGGCTCCTCTTCAGCCACGCGGAGGCCAATGCCCGCCCTCCCATCTACTTCCACTGGTGCAACACGTGTCGGCACAGGGATGAAGGGTAGAGTTTCCTTCACACCAGGCACAGCTGCCCCTGCACATGTGACCCCTGCTGCCCTCAGTGCTGGGTCTGTTGAGCTCATGCGCCATCTCTGCGTGGGGCAGACAGCTCTCCTCAATAACGTCATTGCCCATGACATCACTTTGCCGCAGGTGACACAGTACATGGAGGGCCCACATGTACGCATGGGTGGGCTACGCCAGACTGTCCAATGGTTGTCCCCCCAGTCAAGGTGGTCCTTCAACTGGGCCAATATCAGGCTGACATTCCTGACCCTTTCTCCACCCCCTGGGCAGTGGCACATCTGACAACAGTAGGGCACGAGTCCTAAAATAAGAGGTGGGGGACGCTGACGTCACGTCAGGAAGTGACATCACGGAAGGTGGCTTGCACCGTCTGACTCATTGCCTCCCCTCGCTCACCCCTTATATGCGATTGCATCATAGAAGCCAGCGCGTGCACAAGCAGCTCCGATCTCGCCCCACAGAGGCCAAAGAGTGAATGTGTGGGTCCATTTGCCCCAATTATCTGTCTCGCGGTAATATGAGTGGTGGGACGCCGTCCACCCGCGTGGTACCCCAACTCGATACCTGGACAACAGTGACAATGCATGACAGCCTCCGGAGTCCGGATACACCACATGCAACACACAGAGGCTGTGGCTGCCCTAGCGGGCCAGGCCGCAAACACAATCCCACACATAAGGTTGACCCACCCCTGCGCGCATAGTCATTACAACCGCTGCCATTGACAAGGGACCCATGTGGTGGGACATGGGCCTCAGGGTGACGGGCCTCCGAGCCATCCCCCGCCAACGAGTGTCATGCATCTCACACATATCGCAAAGCCAATAGGACACTTTGCCTGCACACCAGGTCTCGAGTCAGGGTACCACGCGGGTGGACGGCGTCCCACCACTGATTTTACCGCGAGCCAGGGAACTGGTGCAAATGGACACACACATTCACTCTTTGGCCCCTCTGGGGTGAGCTCGGTGCTGCTTGTGCACGCGCTGGCTTCTCTGTTGCAATCGCATGTAAGGGGTGGGCGAAGGGAGGCAATAAGTCTGATGGTGCAAGCCACCTTTCGTGACGTCACTTCCTGTCGTGACGTCTGCGTCCCCCACTACATATTTAGGACTTGTGCCCTGCTGCTCACTGAGAATGTGTTGCCTGCGAGATGTGACCAGGAGAAGGGCGCCATGACCTCCCACCCACCAAGCTCCACTGCCATCCCGTGCCCTGGGTAGCCTGTGCAGGCGGACAATGTAGGGGGTACACCTGGTGGACAGGGGATGTGAGTGCCTTGGCAAGGGCCTGGCAGACTCACAGCAGTATCCAGCATGTCCCCAGAGGGAGGGCTAACGTCTACACCTGATGCAGCATTGATCGTGTGCCCGCCTGTTGTGACCACACGAGTTCACATTCATCTCCAGACAGGTGTGCTTTCCAAATACCCAACACAGTGGAAATATAGCCCTCCAGAATCCTCCCCACACAGTCTGTTTCAACAATGCATGTGTGCACCTACCCGTGCCACCCACCCACCTGGCCCAAGCGGAACTCCCGCTTCACATGACACATGTGTGTCTTCCACAGTTGTGCTTCTCTCTCAGGGGCGGACCTCCAACTGTCCCATAGCACATAGACAGCACCGAGTTGAACGGGCCATCCTGTTTGAATGGTAGGGACACACACACATCTACCTGTGACACAGTGGTGGCTGTGATGGCTATTGTGCCTGCCATGGCAGTGTTGGTGGCCATGTCAGGGTACACTCACACACATTGCATACGCAGCTTTTCGTGTCACTACTCTGCACATCGGACTGGCCACTGTCCCTGGTGTTGAACAATTTTGCCGCCTGTCTATGTAATCTGTGACTGGATGCTGTTGTTCCTGTAGTCGGTTGTGTCTGTGTAGTTGCTGATTGCAGTTGTTACTGTGTGTGCATAGTTAAGTGAGGCACATGCCTTGTATGGTACATCAACAATTGCAATATCTGGTGTCACATTCCAATGTGTTTTACACATGGCTGGGACTTCACTTCTTTCAGACTCTGCTACTTGTGTGTGTGATGAAGAAGTTTTTTAGTGGCACGGATTGTCTGCATGTATTTGCTTGAATTCCATGGTAAATGTCTACGTGTCATGTTTGCGTGCAAGCAAAGCACGGGGTGTGAGTCTTCCCACAGGATGACAGGTAGCATGTGCATAGTGTGCGGGTATGTGTGAGCTTACTTTCTGGGTGGCCAGCAGTGTAGGTGTATGTTAATCTTGTGATGAACATTGACCCTGGGCACATGGGTTACTTTCAACGTGTGCATTTGGGAAATGTAGGTGTGTGTGGTGCGAAGTGTGTGACTTTGGGGTAGTGTTGGTGTGTGTGTGTGCACTCTGGCAATGTCGATTACACACATGTGTTACCCAGGGGCATGGTGGGTGTTTGTATCCGTGTTCAGGTCTGTGAATGTGAGCGCATGTGTGTATTGTATGTTGCACAGTGTGCAGTGTGTGGGTGTGTCCTTGCAGTTCAGGATGGCTCCTACTTAATACGTTTTGGCCATTGTGGGTCTGCAGGGTGTGTGACTGTCAAGATTGTGCCTGGTTTAATTAAGCTTGTATGTGAGTTTCAGCAGTTCGTACTCACTGTGCGGACCTGCCCACCCACACTGATTTCCTGTGTGTGTTTTGACATGCATTGCTGTAGCATGCTTCTTGCGTGGGTCCTACTTTTGCTTGATGAGTGTGATGTCCGACTGTGAAGGTAATTATACACATATGTAGGACTGTGCTTTGAAGTGACTAGCCCGTCAGTGTTAATGTGATGATCTGTTGGGCCACGTCAGAGTCTGACAATCAAAGGCCCATGGCCTGTAGTATTTCACTAGGTCCACTGTGGCGGCAACTCATATGCATTGACATCCAATGTCACTGGACTACATGGTCATCTCACGACTCTCGTGTACTTCACACGCTCTCATCCTCTCTCATTCGTACTTGTCTTCTGGAAATAATTCTACAGAGTCACATATTTGCTTCGAGGCATGTATTTGGACTTACTTCCTCTGTGATGCAGAATAGTGGACACTACTGGCAGCAAAATGCATGTGGAGGATATACTTAGCATGATTACACATACGAAAGGGGGTACAGGTAGATGTAATTAGTTGTTGACTGTGGAATGGAGGCTTCAGGGTTACAGCTGCCTTGCCCTTTCTATGCTAAAGTACATTTGCTGATTACTGATGGTCTCTGGGCTTTGACACAGACAGTATTCATTCAGCCTACCAGACAGCTTGACATCATAGGGACAGTTCATCTCAGTTCCATGGTACCGGTTTAATACAATAGTGACTCCGACACACCTGCGTCAGAGGTGACATCAGGGCATGTGCCCACCTGCATGCAGCAGTGTCTCACCAGTTGTTGCAATGTGGTGGCTACTGAACATGACACTGTAACTAGGGCCATGTTGTAGGGGGTTGCATTAGTTGTCCATGCAAAAGTCCTGGCACGGAAGTACAGACAAAGGTGAGGTGACAGTTCGCACGTACTACAGCAGACAGATAAGTGTGCACTGACAGATGCATGTGTCCAGGTGGGCAGAATACATATTATGGCATAGTTGTTCGTGCTGTATTGGCCATGTGGTTACTGTACACAAGTCCCATACCTCTGCCTCCCCCTGTTCATGCAGAGACACGGGATATGGTGAGGAACAGGGTGCATGTCCCGGAAATGTCAGATGTCATGGCAGTGGAGTTGATGGTAAGGTGTTAGTTGCAGATTATATGGTATAGTTCTTGTACAGCTACCTGCCCACTCCGTGCGAAAGCCAAGCATGGGTACGGTGTTGAACATCTATGTTCAATTGGGGATATTGAGTCGGGGACCCATGAATTGACAAGTTGACGTGTATGCGATACCTTCCAGCAGGGTATCCATCCCATTGATGGTGAACATGGATGTCATCCAATGAAGCGGATGGTGGGTGGCAACGTGTTCGGCGTAAGTTGTCCCTTGTAGAATCCTGATGGGACATGTTGGATGACATTCGATGAAACTGTGATCCAGAAGACGTTGTGTGGAGGCACACTGGTCCCATTGCAGTGTGTCCCCGATTGCAGCCACAAACGCCATGCCCCCATACACTGAACAGATCCTGTCGTGGTCGTCCAGGGGTGCAAACAAGTGTACCAAGTCCGCCTTTGGACATGCCGGGTTGGAGAGACATAAATCCACAGGCCAGTGGAACGGACACCTCCGACAGTAGAATACGGGGATGACGCAGCTGAACATTGCAATGCGGTAAGTTACTCGGTAACTTACATTCAGCATTGCCAGATTTGAGCAGCCCACTATGTGTAGCATGCTGTCACTGTACAGCTTGATCTGTCCGGCGTAGTTGAGGGTCAGTGGTGCAACAGCCATTTTGCTACAGGGTGATGTGATGGCGTGCTCCGTCTGCCTGAGCAGTCAGCAGAGTGCAGCCTCCGACGATGATGGGAATTCTGGAATGGATGTACGGCGGATGGACTTGGGGTATAGCTTGGGCAGAGGACATAGTCCCTCATCCCACATGCTTCTATGAATAGTCAAGGCCAGTGGTGTGTGACTCTTTCCACATTACTTTCATTTGGTCCACATGGAGGAGTGGTATTATTGCATTTTGTGGTGTTATCTTTCTTTCATGTTGTGCGCTATCTGCCAGTGGACGTTTTACTCTGCATGGCTATGTTTTGCTTCTTGTTGGTACAATGGCTCCATTCTCCAGCATAATTTGTTGCAATGTTATTTCGGAGTAGGAATGGAAGGCCATTCAGTGCTATCTGCTCTCCCGTGTGTGGGCGGGACACTCCGTTGCCGCTGTACATTGCGGCTTCTGTGTGGGTGTAGTGATTGGGCACACCTGTTCTCAGGCAGCAGGGTTTTTCTATTTTGTACATTGCATGTGTTGTTATTGCGAGCAGGATGGTATTGGTATTTCTTGTTGAGACTGGCGTGCCTTTTCCGGACATTGTCGATATTCTGCGCTGTTATGTGGTAGCCGCCGTGTGATTATCCATGTTTTACATACAAGGGTGTGTCCTATTTTGCATTCACATTACTCCCCTGTTCGGGACACTTGTGTGACGTCAAGTTGACAACTGTGAGTTGTCGGTTGGGGACATGACTGATGCAGGAAGGCCACGTGACATGTGCCTTCAGGGTGGGGCTGGTGTGTGGGGTGTGTAGTTGTGGCCCTGTGGTGTTTGTGTGCAGCCCAATTATGGCGCAGTCGTTGGCCACTGTGTTGTGCGCATGTGTACCTGCGTCATCGCTGCTACGCTGCAGTGCCGTGACGGGGACGTCACTTCCTGGGCCCGGGTAGTGTGTGCCCAGGATGTTGCGAGTTGTTTATTTTTGACAGGTGGGACATGTGTGGGTACAGTGGTGGCTGTGTCCTGTCCACACAGGGGTGTCTGGGGGGGCCATGTACAGTTTTCCCGCCCTTGCACTGTGTGCATTGTTTTCGTACCCTTGTTGTGTGTCTGCCTACCTGCGTCGTCGTGGTGCGTTCACTCCTAGGTGGTGCATCAGGTAGAGCATGGGGATGGCCTGGAGTGCAGGATTCATCTCTGGGTGGTCCGCCTTTTTAGTCTCCGTCCAGAACAGTCGGGTTTCCGCCTTGGTATCTCGTGCGGTGTCTCTTAGCCGGTGGGGCTGTTTGGTTGTGGCATCGTAATTTGTACGCCGGGCGGTACGTCATTTCGTCGGACGGTGTGTCTCCATTGGCTCGCGCCACTACGTAGACTGGTGCACTTTGATGGCGGGCAGCGCCGCAGGCTTGCGGGCGGTGTTTGCCTGACTCTTCACATCCTAATTTGGCGGGCGTGTGGGCCGTTGCTGGCGGATGGTAACTAGCGGTTTTTGCCTCCGTCAGCACGGCGGTCGTGCTTCCGCCCGACATCGTAATGGACCCCTTAGATTGTATTTAGTGTGGTTTGAGTTAGGTTTCAGAAGTTAGGGCGTTTTTTATGAGTTAGTCTGGTATCGATGGTTTATCTTGTGTTACGTTTTTGAGGCCTAGTTAGAAACTTTAAATTAGAGTCGTATATGTGTTACTATTGTGTGTATAATGTTTGTAATATTGTGATTTCGTATATTATGTGTACATTTGTGTGGGTAGGAATGTTTGTGCTTTTGTTTTCTAGGTTTTACTCGAAAGAAGTTGCGGGTGCCGGAAAATTGTGTTTTTTTAATGAAGGAAGTGTATATTAGTTTTAGTAACTAATAATTATTTAACACTTTCTTAATTTTTCGGGTTTCACGGAGCGTTTCTTTTTTTTAAACTTTTTTTCGGGTTTTTGATGGTTTTGGGATTGTGGATTTACGGACGGAGGATTTATTTTTTGTACAGTTGTATTATTAAATTTTTTGGGTGGAAACTTTTTATGGTATTTGAATTATGAACTACCTGGATTAATTTAGAAGATGTGGGATTTTTAGTCTACAACAACGGAAACGGTAAGTTTTTAAATCTTTTTAATTGTGAGAGGGAAATAATTTTAATTTTATTGTTGTTACTGTTTATTTTCTCACATATTTAATTAATGTGTCTATATATATAATTATTTATTAATAAAAATATATTAGACAAATTAATTATTTTTGTGAAGAAATAAAATTGTTTTGTATGTATTGCTATAATTTAACTGAAAAGTATTATACATTTACATTGTTTTGAGAGTTTAGAGTAGGCTTTTGGCAATCATTCCTAAGTATTCTAGGCCTCTTGTAGTAGGGTATAGTTTAACTTGCTGTTGAAGGTATTGGTACATTTGCTTAGTTTGTTTAGATATTTTAGGCTTGAGTTGTGTGACAGATTGCTCCATTCTGAGTTCCTGGTAGCTTTTGTTCTTTTTGCAGGGAGATTATTAGTTTGTGTAGGGTAGGTGTGCCCCGTCCTGTTGATGATTGGAAGGCATTATGCCATCCTTCAACAGCGTTATTGGTTTTGGCTTCTAGGTTAAGTGTGATAAGGTAGACATTCCACCAGGGAATTTGGTATTTTGGTTGTCTCCTATGACCTGATCTATGGTGTCTTCCCACCCAGGTGTCTTCAAAATAGTCTAGGAGGGGACTTAGTTTTTGCTCATGTTGCTGGTAGTAAGGGCTTTCTAGTAAAAGGTTGTAATGTTCAGCCACGTCAGTTACTGGCACGTAGGCTAGTGCAATCAGTTTTTTAATTTGGTATGCGAATTAACTGTTTGTCGCATACTCTACACTAAGGGGCTCATTATGATGCCGTGATGTTCGCCACCGCCGAGCCGGCGGTGGCGACCGCCACGACATCGTAATGAGTGAATCCCCCCGCCATATTAGAATGGTGGGGGGTTTTGCGGCAGACGCAAAGTGCATCTGCCGCTTTTCCGCCGGTTGGCAATCGTTCCGATTGCCGGCCGGGCGGAATTGGCCCCTAATATGGTGGCGGTGCCTAGCAGGCACCGCCATCCATATTAGGATGGTGTGTTGTGAAGGCCTTTCCATGGCGACTTCACCACCATGGAAAGGCTGGCGGGGATGTTCTTTGGGGGCCCTATGCGGGCCCCCGGGGGGTGAGGGGGTGGGGTGCACTTGGGGGGTACCCATGGTACCCCCATCCATTTGCATGCACAAGGTGGCAGGCACCGCGCGGTGCCTGCCACGTTGTGCATGCAAATGCACAGCATGCCATTTTGGCATTGCGGCGGGTGCTGCTGTACGCAGCACCCGCCGCAATGTCAAATATGCAGGATGCGACCACCAGGGTGGCGGTCGCATCCTAATTAGCAGTGCGGGACCGCGTACGTCTGGCGGCCGGTCCCAACACCGCGAGGATTGCGGGCGGACTCAGGTCCGCCCGCCATCCTAATAGGCCCCTTAGCGTAGATTTCTATAGGTGTCTCCATACACACTGATTGAAATGGCAGTAACACCCTTGTATTGATGTGTGTGGGTATGTTTTTAGTATAGCAGTTATCATAGCTTGCTCAAAATCTATAATTATTTTCTGTGGAAAATAATTATTTGTCTCTTGTTTAATTTTATTTAGTATTTCCATATATGTTGAATTCTGTTTATTGGGTAGCAAGGCGTAAATAAAGGGGATGTTACTGTTCTGATGTAGGCCATGGATAGTGTATGATTGGTAGAATGGTTTGGGACAGATTTTAAAAGTTCCATCCAACATCCATGTTTCTGCTTGTTGAAGCTTTATTAAATTGTTTGCAGTACCAAACATAATTATTCTCTTTTCTTTGGATTTGTTATAATAGAGAATAAAGGGTTCCTCATTGTGAGTAATAGCTAGTTCTGGGGGAATTATCACCTCTTCAAAAGTTTTAGGAGTAGGTGTGGTAGTTGTTGTAGCCTTTTTTGTGCGAGCTATTGTTCTTTTTAATGAAGCAATGGAGGGCATTTGTCCAGTTGCTTCTTTGGGTACCCTAGGCAGCTGTTCTTTAAGTATTACACTGGTAGGTGTTTGTGAGCTAGTGCTAGCTTCTTTTATGTTATCAAGGGCATTCCTAACTTCAATTTCTGTAACATTAGGAGGATGGTTATGATCCCTTGTATACATTACAGTTGTTTCTCTAGTAGTTGCACAACCATAACATTTATTTGAATAGTATTTGGAACATTTCCAATTGACCTTTAGTCCAGTTTGTTTTTCCTGGGTGTACACATACCCCATGTAACATAACAAAAGTTTCCTTTTTGGGATGTTATAAATTGTGCGCCTTCTGTCATTGTGATGTGGTAAAATCTATAACAAATGTATATAAAAATTATTAAAAAGAATATTATACATGTTAACGTTTTAATAAAAACATTTTTTAACAATATACTTACAAAGTTTGTATTTAGATGCTTTAAAATGCTAATGTTATTTCTTTCTCTGTTGAATCTTGTTAATTCGTTGGTTTTTCTGTAATAAAAGTAAAACAGATATAAATATTTGTTTTATTACATTTGTACATGGGGTGGGGTGGGTGTTTGGGATGGATTTGGGGTTTGGATGGATCTTTTAGATATTTTTTAAAGGCGTTTTGAACAATACTTACTTTATTAGTTAGATGGTTTTAGGAGGTGCTCTGTTATTTTATGGTTGTATTGAGAATTATCTGTAGTGGAAACATAAAATGGAAAAAAATATAAATTAATTATTTGAGTACGAAAGTTGAACATTAGTTTAACTGTTATTTTTAAAATGCTAATTTACTTACTTTTTGAAGAGTGCAATAGCTTTTGGTTTAATGAAGTCCTTGCTTCTGGTAGAAATCCGGCAGAGTTTCGGCTTCCTTATTGTTTTTGGTTTAAGGTGTAAAATAAGAGTAAGCTTTCTTGGTTTATATAGTGCTTATTTAATTGTTTGTTTAATCTTATTGGTTGTTTTTAATATTGTGTGTTTTTATTGGTTAGTTTTGATTGTTTTAATTGTTTTGGTAGTTGTTTTCCTTATATGGAAAACGCTAATTAAGAGTCAGTTATTTTTCGTACTGGATTGATCGAGGTACTCTGTGCTTGCAAGTATTTCCTTACATTGTGCAGGGATGGCACAACCTAGTAAATATGTATATGTCTCCTGGAACATCAGAGGATTAGGCTTCATTCACAAAAGGCATAGATTGCTGGCGCAACTCAATCGTAGGAAGGCTAATGTGGTATTATTACAGGAAACTCACCTGGTGGAAGCAGAAGTTCCTAAATTGAATAGAAAATGGAGGGGCCAGTTTTTTTATACCTCATACTCGTCGTTCGCAAGGGGTACTGCAATTTGGGTCCGAAATGGCGTCCCCTTTAAACCAATAGAGCAAAGGAGGGATGTGAATGGTAGATATATACTGGTGAGAGGCACGTTGGATGGTGAGAATATAGTCTTAGGAAGTGTATATGCCCCGAACTCAGAGCAGGACAAATTTTTAGAGTCTGTTAGCACAGTGTTAGTGGGATGGGAAGCTTACCCTTGGATAATAGGAGGCGATTTTAATATGGTATTAAATGTGGAATTAGATAGGTCCCACCCCCCGCTGCCGAATACTAATAGCAAGAAGCTAGAGGATGCCATGCAGAGTTGGGCGATGGGGTGGGGACTAGGAGATGCATGGAGAATGTGCCACCCTACCAGCAGAGAATATTCTTTTTTTTCTCACCCGCACGGCCTTCACACTAGAATAGACAGAATATTTTGTACAGCGAAATTAGTGGCATCGGTAAGTGATGCCACTTATCTGGGGAAAACCTTATCAGATCATAATCCTTTGGAAATAGTAATACAATGGGGCAGAGTACCCGCACCTGTCCCAAAGTGGAAACTGCAGCCTGCACTATTGGAGGATCAGGTCTTTCGCACCGCACTGTTAGATGCAACTCAGAATTATTTCGATGAAAACATGGGCTCTGCCAGTAGTTACCAAGTTGAATGGGATGCGTATAAAACTGTAATCAGGGGAGTAGCGATTAGCACTAAGACAGGTGTGCGTAACACATTGCTTAGGCGCCTTACAGAGCTAGAGGCCAAACTGGGAGTGTTGGAACAGAAAGCAGCAGCCCACAATTCACAACAGCGCACACTGCAGGAAGCGAATATATTACACGCCGAACTGCTGGAGGAGCTACGTATAATAGACCATGCTATGTACATACAGAAACAGCATGCGACAGCGGACAGAGCGGGCCCTTTGTTGGCAAGATTAATAAAAGATGCCCCGACGACCTCCCCCATTCTTGAAGTTAAAACACTGGAGGGTTCAGTAGTAGGTACGCAACTAGAGATAAATGCTGCTTTTAAAGATTATTATGAACAATTGTATGACTCTCCGGGCGAACCAAATTGTACGGCCTATGATTCATTTTTTGATAACATGCAATTGCCGCAACTGCTGGATGAATATAAAGAGGACCTGAGAAAGCAGATAACTGTGCAAGAGATCCGAGTTGCAATAAAATCACTTCCACAGAATAAAGCGCCGGGTAGTGATGGGCTACCTGTTGAATTTTATGTGGAATATCTCGATGTGCTGGCCCCACGGTTGCAACAACTATATCACACGTCTCTAGATACAGGGACACTGCCAGTTACCACACTACAAGCTTTGGTGGTCCCGCTTCCCAAGCCAGGTAGGGATTCGGTAGACTTGGGGGGTATAGACCGCTCTCACTATTAAATACGGATTACAAAATTTTAAGTAAAATCCTGGCACATCGTTTGACCTCTTTGATCCCCAAACTAATACACACAGACCAATGTGGTTTTGTGCCGGGGAGGAGCACAGCTATGAACATTAGAAGGCTACATCAGATTATGCAAAGTACACCTACATTGGAGGGCAGACAGGGTTGTATCTCTTTGGACCTTCGCCAGGCTTTCGACTCCTTACACTGGAGTTATATGCTGTACGCACTTAAAAAATTTGATATCCCTGTAGAATACATTAAATGGGTGAAGCTACTTTATACTAATCCGATGGCTAGAACACGTACAGGTTTTTATGTGTCCAAGCAATACTCTGTCGCACGGGGCACGAGACAGGGATGTCCCCTATCCCCATTATTATTTATATTGGCACTGGAACCGTTATTGTACGCTATTCGTACGGTGGCGGGTCATAAGGGCATAACCATTGGCATGAATAAACATATAGTCTCAGCGTATGCGGACGATATAATACTATACCTTAATGACTTAAATGACACATATGAACCGCTACCGACTATTTTTGACAAGTTCCGGAAGATTTCAGGGCTGACAATAAATGAGAACAAATCATACGGATATAGTTTTAGAGATACCACACGTGTAGAGGCACTTCAATTTGGACAGTGGACCTTCCAAGCAGCACCTGTGACCTTTAGATATCTGGGTATTCAGGTATACAGGGAATCTCAGGACTTACTGGAGGGTAATTTAATGCGTGCGATCTCCTCGCTAAAGTCCCAAATAAAATGTTGGGTTTCTCTTCCAATTTCAATAGCGGGTAGAGTGGCACTCAGTAAAATGGTGTTACTGCCACGGTTGTTATATTATTTTACAAACCTCCCAATATTAATACCGGCATCGGTGTTTCGGATGTTGGACACCTTACTGATTGAACTAATATGGGGAAAGGGACGCAGAAGGATAAGTTTAATGAAACTACACTTAGATGTTCGACGCGGCGGACTAGGGGGCTCCAGATCTGCAGGCTTATTGCTATGCGGGCCAACTACAATGGTTGAGTTATTGGTTAGCGGGCAAGAACCTGCATGAAATTGCATTGTCACACCAATCGTGGGAAAATGGCTCCTTACATAGGCTACTGCTGCCAGGTGAAAAGATACCTGCAAGTGCACCTCATTTACTGAAAATGGCGTTGACATATTGGAAAAGAGCTCTGCGTTATACTAAGGAATTGACCCCGTACGCCCCTAACATTCCTGTATTGGGTTTACCGCTTCAATCTGGCACTATCAATAGCAGGAGAATTAGGGCATGGAGTGAGGAGGGGTTACAAGCATAGGCAATTTTTTTGTGGATGGTACTCTTGCAACGCACGATGTATTTGTTAGAACACATGGGGTGACTCACACATTATTTTTGATCCATGCTCAGATAACGCGTTATATCCGCAAGGTATGGGCCCCGATGGGTCAGGAACCATTGATGCATGGCTTGACGAACCTGCAATATCTAATGGGAAATGGCAGTCATGTTACGAGATGGCTATATAGAGGTGTGCGCACTGCGGTTGAGATCCCGTTGCAATCCCTGAGAGATAAGTGGGACTTAGATTTGGGTCATGCTCTCACTGATAAAGAATGGAAGCGGATAGTGGAGTACCCGAGACAAACCTCCAGAAACCCGAAATTCAAGTTCATACAATTGATGATTGTACACAGAGCATATCTAACACCACATAGATTACATATAATGTACCCTGCAGTTACGGACTGCTGCCCAAGATGCCATGCTCCACAAGCGAAATTATTCCATATGCTATGGAGCTGCCCTAGAATAGTACATTATTGGTCTGAGGTGAACAAAATATTGCACGCAATTGCACCAATACGGAACGATGACTTGCCAGAGTACTGTATATTAGGACTAGGCCCTATAGGCAAGAAGTCTGGCCCAACACACAAATTTATGAACCATGCTCTTATATTGGCAAAACGGAATATTACAAGGCGATGGAAAGCGGCAAAGCCACCTAACATTGCAGACTGGCACAAAGAAATGATACGATGGGGTAGAGCAGAGGGTGCAGAGATCAAACGCGAAGAACAAAGGGGGCTGCGCAAAAGGTTGATATCCCTAGACTGGAATGTACTAATGGAGGAGTTTGCCGCTGTAGAGCCTCACACAGAGTGAGAACACTAATTGCATTTCTAGCTACTGGGAAGCGCTTTTCTGGTGTAAAGGGAGACCATGGTTGTTCTTCTCAAAATTGGTACATTTAAACTTTTTACTGCTGGATTAAGAAACACATGAAAAGGGTTTGGGAGTGCTTCGGATCGTAAAGTTTGAGTTAATAATATCACATAGAATTGGCATCACAGCTGAGAAGGTGGGTGGGTTAGGGTGGGACTGTTATTTCAAAGTTGTTTGATAATATCGTTTATTTTATTTTATTTACATTGAATCGTAGTATCGTCGGAACTTGCATTGCAGACAATAGATGGTCCAACCCTAAGATGTAAATGTCTCGCAGGATTCCTACTAAGATGATGTGGTGGGCAAAAGGAGGTACAAGATGTTTGATGTAAGACATGACAATAACAGGACAATGTGCGGCATCGTAATAACGTTCTTGAAATATAACGAGAAGTATTGTCTATCCTCACTCCTAATTGTAATGCCATATTGTGACATTTGTGTGGTATGAAAATAATAAAATTTGTTTAAAAAAAAAGAGTCAGTTATTTTTTTTATTCTGCTCACATGTAGAATTATCTTAGTGTGTATTATAATATATATGATATGCAAAAAATGTGTTGATATGATGCAAGTTTATATTTACAATTGTTATTAATAGTGTGTTTATTATGTAATGTTTTAATTATGTTTTACTTCGTCTCAAAAATTATGTGTTTGATTTTATTTTATATGGAAGGTATGTTTATGTATTTAACTATATTTATGGTGTTTAATTTTGTGTGTTTTCTCTATTTTTGAATTGTCGATAATTATTAAAAAACGATAATTTAGCTGTCGAGATGTTTGTTATCGATATATTGGACATGTATTTGTTTAAAGCTTGTTCGATAATTTGTATAACGATAATTATGTGTTCAATATTTTTGTTATCGATATTTTTAAATGACGACATTGTTGTGTCGAAAATAGTGTATTTTTTTAATTAAGTATATAGTATCGATATTATGGTTATCGATATTTTGGTGCCAATAAAAATGTAGGTCGATAATGTGTCTATCGATATTATGTCAGTGATTCATGGTATTGCATACTAACATGACATGTGTACAATTTTGCAAACCTGACCATAGAATGATTAGGATAAGAGTAGATCATCACAAACAACCATCATTGCACCCTGAAGGGTAGAGTCAAGAAGAACAAAAGTGCCTGTCACCTCTGGCAACGTCTGAAAAAGTAAATCAAGTAATTGCCAATGTGAAAGTGGCATACAGAGCATGTGATACATGAACCTATACCCATACATAAAACTTTTTATTTAGCAAGGGCAGCGACAAAGCAGACAACATGAGTAACAGTCTTTATTACATAATAACCAGATAGGCATCAAAAGTGCAAACCATCAAGGCCATTGGCCAGTACAAATTCCTAGTATGCACGTGTGCATGACAAACTGCACAGGAAATGGGCATCAAAAGTACAAAACAACAGGGCCATTGGCCAGTACAAATTCCTAGTATGCACATGTGTGCATGTCAAACTGCACAGGAAATGGGCATCAAAAGTACAAATCAGCAAGGCCATTGCCAGTACAAATTCCTAGTATGCACATGTGTGCATGACAAACTGCACAGGAACTGGGCATCAAAACTAACAAATAGCAACGCCATTGGCCAGTCCATATTTCTAGTCTGCACATGTGTGCATGGGAACTTGCACATCAAATGGGTAACACCGTCCACTGCCATGGGAAACACCACAGCTCAGGGGCTACATATGGACAGTCCAGGCACCCCTGTTGGCGAAATGGTGTGGGGAGGAGGACTTGGCTTAAATATTTGGCTTTAAGTTGAACTAGGAGGGAGCTGATTGTCGGGGCCAGTTGGAGGACTGGACCTGGGAGAGAGAGAACCGGCAGAGGTAGAGGCATCCGTGACTGTGGGAGCCTGAGGGCTGCTTGGACCGGGTGGAGTGGTGGCACGGGGAGGTGGAGACATGATGCGTGGAGGCACAGTGGTTGATGGTGAATGCTGAGGGCTGGGTCTCAACTGTTTGGGGATTTGATAGCCCACTAGTGTCTTGGCCGGAGTGGGAAGTAAGGTGGGAACAACAGTCTCACTCTCCACCAAAGGTGTATCAGGTGCAGGTGGCTCTCCCCGTGGGGATTTGCTGGACCTGGTGGTACGCTTGGGGTGGCCTTGCCTCTTTCCCTGCATCCCCTGTTGTCGAGGTAAACCCCCCACTTTGCTCTCTTGTCCCTGCTTCACAGGGGTGTGGGTGGGAGTTGGCGTTGTGGGTGAATCTGCCTTTGAAATGTGTTTGGGCTTAGTCGTTGCAGGCACCAGGTTCACAGCAGACAGGGCAAGTGTTTGTGGGTCTTTGGGAGCAGGTGTGGGGATGGGAGTGCCCTTGGATGGTGGTGATTTGTTGCCTGCTTCTTGGCCTGATGCCCCTGAGTGTCACGTGATGGGCTTTTGGTTTTGCACTCATGTGTGCCCGTTTTGTGTTGGGGTGATGGTGTCTGTGGTCTGGTTCGCTTAGAGTGCTGCTGTTGTGTGCTGCGTGGGGAGGACTTGGTGCCTGAGGGCTCTGGCATGTGGGCACTCTCGTCAGGTGGTGCCACTGGCAGGGTGGTTGCTGAAGGGACAGGAGCTGGACTGGGAGCCTGTGATTGCTGAATGGCTGCTGTCACTGTGGAGGACAAAGACTTGACAGTTCGGTGTAGGCCACCCACGTCAGAATGAATGCCCTCCAAGAAAGCAACTACCTGTGCAACTTCTTGTCATGATCCTGGAAGGCATTCAGGAGAGCAGTCTGACCCACACACAGCTGGTGCAAAAGGTCTACCGCCTCCACACTGAGGGCAGCAGGGGAGACAGGGGCAGGGGCAGCGGTGCCTGGGGGGAAGGAGACTCTACCTCTCCTAGGGTTGCGTGCATGGACAGCACTTTTGGGAGCATCCGGGAGGGTGGGCACTGGACGATGTGTGGCGGAAGAAGAGGCAGATTTGGAACTTCCTGTGCCCGCCAACATCGAGGAGTCACCGCTGGAGCCTGAAGATGTGGAGGTTTGTGTTTCCGGGCGTGAATCATACAGGGCACTCCTGTCCCCCTCCGAGGCGCTGGTCACATCAATGTCAGTGAACTCATGTGTAGCAGTCGTGCCAGAAGCTTCCCCACTGGTGTCCATCCCCTGTCCTTCCCTGCCCTCGGTAGATGCTGCAAGAGACAGAGACACAGGTTCAGTATAGTGCCATACTCACAAACATCATATGCAAGCAAAGCACAAAACTTTAAAATGATACTCCCATGTTGGACTCCTCCATGTACATTCAGCATGTGCTACATTTATGCAATCATCAGACGATGCATGGAAACATGCATAATTGATAGTAATGCTCCATGTGGCATTGACACAGCCAAAAAGCTGGCCCTGTTCCTCCCTGTAACCACACATACTATTCTCTGTAAGCATACCTATGTGCCTGTAGGTGAGATAGCTATAAATCAAAACATGTTGTCTCTGTCACATATGGAGTCTCTTTAAGGGAACACCACAGATACAAACTCCAAAATGTCCATTTGCAATGGCTACAAGCTCCTGATATCCACCATGTTGTGCTTCGAAGCACAACTACAGTTAGTACATTGGTGTCAGCTGTGTAGATGTCACAAATTATCTGTTGTGCACAGCACACATCTATGAATGCACACTAACATGATGCTCACTGCTGTTCACTGCCAGGTGATGTCTATGACACTCATACTGCAGCATATGTCACAAGGCCACATCTCATCTGGCAATGACAAGGGTCATGGTTTTAAACACATGAGAAACCACATGTTGTACAAATGCAGAACAGCTGCACTCAACACTGAAGCCATTGCATCACACTAGAGACATCACAGAGCTTCCCACTGACTCACGGTTGGGATTCATGCAGTCACTCACACCTAAAGTCACACTTAGCTGAATACTCACTCCCAACTTGCTGCTGATGGGCCCTTAAGCGTCCATCCAGCTCTGGCTGTGTCACTGCCAAGATGCGGGTCATTAGTGGTGTCATGCTCCTGCGCGCCAACCTGCCACTCCGAGGGAGCACCCCCAGCGTCATCTCTGCCACGTCTTTGCTCAGCCGGCAGATGTCATCCCACCTCTTGTGACAGTGTGTGTGCCATTGGTTGGAGACACCCAGAGCCCGCACCTTGCATGCAATGGCCCTCCATATCGCCTTACGCTGGTGGACCTTAAGCTGCAGGCACGGGAGACAAGAAGAGGAAGTTTCAGTGACTCTGTTTTATGTACCACTGTGTGTAAGTACAGGAGCATGAAAATACATAGCACACTAATACATAAATGTTGAGCAGCGGCCATACAGCATGACACGTAGTACACTTGCATCAAATAATCTCATAGAAATGTATACATGTATGATGATGGACACAGTACATGGCCATCTCATACACATGCAGAGTGCCAGCACAGCAACCAATGTGAAAATGACCCTCATCTGTGATGCAGTATGTGAGTGAGCATGACATACAATACATTGGAAATGATGTGTCGGGGCTGACTCACTGTGTCTAACACTACACACCCCTCAATGTCCTTGACCAGTGAATGGCTACATGTGCCATGGTGGTCACATTTAGGGCCATGATCTTACATTTTCACACTCTTCTCACAAGGTATAGTCCTGTCTTGTGCAATCCTCAGGCCTAAGATAGCTCATTGAGAAATAGGGTGGTGGGCAACACATATGTTTCACTCAGTCCATTTAGTGATAGGTCCTTGTAACATTGGGCAGTTTCTGTGCAGGCCAGAGGGACTCACACTGAGGTTAAACATGGGCCATCAGAGAAATCACATGCATGTACAATATGAGAGGGTAAACAGTGCCTACACATGCGAGACTGAACACATAATGCAATCAATAGAAGGATGACATCTCCAAATTACATTTATCTGATGTGTCATAGGTGAATTACCACCAAGAGTTTTACACTTAGGCATTGTACTCTTGTGCATAATGCACACATCACCATAGGGGCAATTTGAGAACTGTACACACATCATTCAGTACCCTCTGGACAAAATACATTTGTAATGTCACAAATGAGCATGTGAAGACTTAATGGACTATGACATCACATAGCACAGGCAATGTTTGTTCAGACTTCGACTGTCTCAAACCAGCAGTGTACCTGTATGGCTGCAAAAACACTGCATGTCACTCCCATCCTTCAATGCAGTCATGGATCTGTGGAAATAAGGCTACACATCCCATTGACATGAAGTCAGCATGCTAGGCAGTGTATCACACTTTTACATTAACCAGTCTCAGACCAACGTTTGTTGTTTTTGCTGAAGAAGGGCTGTAGAAGTGTCCATGTTGCCATCCTCCCCACATACTCAAATGCAATTCTTAATAGGCCATGTATGGAGCATGCTATAGGAAAAATATGGATGCATGCACATTGACTTGCACTCACAGGCACATACTACTGCAGAGCAACATCATGTGAGCATTCTGAGCACTCTCAAACTTTTATTCTGAAACACTTACCAGTACATCTGGCGCACCATACAGCCTCCCATACTGTGCAAGGGCCTCGTCCACCAGGACCTCCAGCTCCTCTGTGGTGAAGGGATGTGCCCTGATGTTCTCAGTTCTCGCCATCACTGGGTCCAGAATACAGGAACAGCAGCAGTTGGTGGTGAAGAGTGGCAGGTAGCAGTGTCTGAATGCAAGTGAAATGTGAGGCTCTCTCACAGAGATTTATAGGCCCCTGGGGTTGTTTCAGTGGTACTCAGCTGCTGCAATTGGTCTGCCTGGTTAGCATTTTTCAATTGTATCCAAGAACCGGGACCGCGGAAGCGGAGCACGCCTACCGCGAGTTTCAAAATTGTATTTCACTACCGCGATCGCGGTTCCCATTGGCTGCAATGGCATTGGCATAGGCGGTGTCACACCGCGGGGGCCAGGCGGTCTCTACCGCATTCCTGCATCTTTCAATTGTGGCCAATGACCGGGCCCCCGGTAGCAGAGCACGCCTACCGTGGGTTTCAAAATTGCATTTCACTACCGCGATCGCGGTTCCCATTGGCTGCAATGGCATGGGCATTGGCACACCGCGGGTTCCAGGCGGTCTCTACCGCAATCCTGCATCTTTCAATTGTGGCCAATGACCGGGCCTGCAGTAGCGGAGCACGCCTACCACGGGTTTCAAAATTGTATTTCACTACCGCGGTTCCCATTGGCTGCAATGGCATGGGCATTGGCGGCGGCACACCGCAAGGTCCAGGTGGTCGCTACCGCAATCCTGCATCTTTCAATTGTGGCCAATGACCATGATCGCGGTGGCGGAGCAAGCATACAGCATCTATGGGCACATTATGCTCTGGCAATGGCAATAGCCAATTTTCAGCATTGAACACTATACCTTCAAAATGTATTACAGCACCTGTTTGAAGAATTGAATGCTAGTGTGACATTCAACTCACTGATGCCTACACATGCCATGTCAGTGCACATGATTACATGCATTGGCATGTACTTACTCACATGTCACCTATGATATTTGTGTGCATGCACACAGATTTGGTGTGTAATGGAGTCTCATATTTGTGAACATGTCAATGTGTGAGATGGCTAATCAACCCACAGTGATGATGGACTGACCACATAATGTGCCTATTTCACTGTGCACATTGCTGTATTGATTTTGATAGTTGATCAGCTTACACACACTGTGCTCATTGTGTAGAAAAGTTGTGCTCTGTGCAACTTAAGCAAGAAGGTGTGGCAGGTACAGCAGCTACGTAGAAGTCAGCAGTGTTGCTGTTTCCAACATGTGCTGTGTCAACTACTCCCAGGGCTGGGGACACAAGATGTAGGAGTGTACCATTTACCATTCACATAGTCAGATTCTGTTTTGGAGGTAGTCAGTATGTACATACTGACCACATGTACGACTACATGAGATCAAGGTGTCTCTGCATGTGACTTGTGCATTAAGCTGTTGTTACAGTCCAGTCATTGTTGGCACTGCATCAGTCAAGATGTAAGATGTTTGACACATCTCATAGGGGAATTAAATTGACATGTGTCCCCTTTCATATTATGTAGGAGACGGCCAAATGTGCATCGTCCGTTCCCAGTGCTGGCGAACATGGAGGATGAGGACATCATAAGGAAATTCTGTCTGGATCGCCTTACCCTTCAAGACCTATGTGGTCAGTTTGAGCCCCATCTGAGGCCTCACAGAACCTATCCAACTGTTTTGACACCAACAGTTAAGGTGATGGCGGCCCTGCATTTCTTTGCAACTGGTTAGTTTCAGTACACGGTGGCCATCGCTGGTGGGTTGTCTCAAGCTATGTTCAACATGGTGCTACGTGATGTCCTGTCCGCAATGATGACATACAAGGACCGCTACATCCACTTCCCAAGGAGACATGAATTGGCAGGTGTGAAGGGTGATTTTTATGATCTTGGACGCATACCTACTGTTGTTGGCGCCATTGACTGCACACATGTTGGCCTAGTTCCACCACAGGCACGTGAGCACATCTACCAGAACAGGAAACATTTCCATTCCATTAATGTGCAAGTGGTATGCCAAGCGGATATGATTATCTCCCATGTCTGTGCCAAATTCCCAGGTTCTGCACATTACTCCTACATACTGCGTAACAGCAGCATCCCACAATTGATGGCAAATCTGCATCCGGAGCGTGCGTGGCTTGTTGGTGAGTACGCAGAGTCAAGTAATGTGCTGTATGTGTGACATGCTGTTCTCAGCAACTGTTTATATTAGTAAATTGCTCTCTGTATCTCACACCTAGGTGACTCTGCGTATCCCAACCGGCCTTGGTTTCTGAGCACATTGAGGAATCTAAGGACCCCGGGTGAAGTCCGCTACAATGATGCACATGGGAGGACACGTCATGTGGTAGAGCGTACTTTTGGGCTTCTGAAGTCTAGATTCCGGTGTCTGGACAAGAGCGGAGGTGCACTACTCTACTCTCCCCAAAAGGTGTGTCAGATCATAGTTGCATGCTGCATGCTCCACAGCCTGGCCTTGCGCAAAGAGATCCCCCTGCTCCTGGACAATGATGAGCAGCAGATGCCCCCCCCGCAAACCCACACATGCCCAGTGACGACAATAGTGGAGAAGAGGAAGGTGTTGACCTGCGTCAACAACTCATCGACAACTACTTCTCTTGAGTGTAAGTGACATTGTACAACAGTGACATTGTCTGTTGTCTTTGATGGTAGTGGCAAGGCATGGAGGATCTTTTTGACTACTGGTTGTTGTTGGCTCTGTGCTAATGGCTGATGTGTGTGGCACAGGGTATTTTTATCCAGGTACCTCATGTCTATGTTGATGTTGTTGCTCATTGTTATGTGTGCTGGTTTTTGTATGTTGATGACTAGTGGTGTGTTTTAGCTGTAATGGCATCACCTGACAAGTAAATGTCATTCTCTTGTGTCTTTCTAGGTTCCTTCACCCTCTCAATGCCTCGTCACAATCAGAGCTTGTGGTACATTGGAATCTGAGTTGACATTGTACATACTGTGATAAACATGGAGCTGACACAAAGACATAGGTGTGTAAAGAGTGTTTATTTACAATAAGTATGTTTGTCAGAGTAGTGATTGTTTACAAAATTGTGCAAAGTGAATTTATGAGTTGTCAGTGATGGTAAATGAGACAAATGGAGTAGTCACCACATTGATGTAGTCACACAGTCCAACAGACTCATGCCATCAACATGGCAATGTGGGTAAGGATAGTTAACAAAGTCAATGTGAAGGGGAACACAGGTGCCATCATGGCTGGCTCAGCGACTTGCGTTTGGATGGTGCATTGCCCCGTGATCCTCCCCTGGTGTTTCTCGGACGGCCCCTTGTGCGTTTGGCAGGGGGGGCCTCTGCTGTAGGCTCAGCGGTATCTGAGGAGGCATTTTGTTGCAGCTCACCCCTCTCTGTGGCCGCAGCTGAGGTGGTGGGAGTATCAGCAGGCGTGCCGCTGGAGGGGGGTTGAGCCGTCGTTTGGGCCACATGTCTGTCCCTCAGAACACCCACAAGCTGGCCCATGAGGTCCACAAGTTGGCCCATACGTGTGTCCATGGACCTCAGCAGCAGGCGGAGCTCACGCACTTCTTTCACAACCTAGCCCATCTGTCTCTGGTTCTGTTCATATGCCCCAAGGACTCTTGTGATGGTAGCCAGGGTTTCGGTCTCAGTGTCCTCCTGTATTTGTCCCCCAGTTGCCCTCCCACCTGCCCTGCTGACACGGACCTGTGGCGTTGGCACTCAATGCACCCGCACACTCTCCTTGACATCCTCTGATTGTGTTGTGGTGTTGGTAACCACTGAGGCAGGGAGAGTGTTGCAGTCAGCAGTGGTGATGGTGGTGGTGGAGGCCGCACAGGTCATCGTAGCAGGGGTCAGCGCTGTTGTTGTTGCTGTGGTGGTGGTGGGGACAATGAGGGCCTGAGACGTGGTGTGCCCTGGCAGTCCGGATGGGCCAGGTTGTTGCTCCTCATCCAAGAAACGTAGGGAGTCTGCATCCGAGAGTTCATGTTCCGGGGGGAGGGGTAGACAGGCTCTGCAGGTTGGTGGTGTTTTCTGCTGCAGTTGCTTGTGGATCTCCTGTTGTACAGAGGTTAAATGGTCATTGAAGTGCACTCCACAAGCTTGATGTTAGACTTTTGGATGTTACATTTGATACACCAAACACTTTACATTGCAATCACTTGGTATGGCTGCAAGATACTGAGCATCATGACATGATGTTGAGGTACATACATTACTTGTCCATGGTGTGAAATGTAAATTGAAACCATGTGCCACGTACAGATTGTGTGATTACAAGGACGTGTCATCATTTGACAACTTGCGGCACATCAACTTTATGTAATGCATCTTTTTTGTTTGCTCTTCATGGAATCAATTTCAGCTAAGCAAGAACTAGCCATTGTAATGTTATACATACCTTTTTCATATCATTGACTTTACTTTGTTTGTCAAATTGATCATGCATGTTTTGTGTTCATATGGGCCTTCATGCTCTGACACCATGGCACTTACACATTGCATTCTGTGCTGTGCATGATTGTGCCATGAATTACTTTCACATGTGACTTGGTGAGTCAAAGTTTAATTTCTGTGACAGTTACGTGCGCTTAGCTGTCTGCACACTGGATGTGGCTTTTGGATCTATGCCAAGTTGGCTGACATGTGAGTGCTGGTGTGGTCATATGGCTCCATGCATTTTGAGAAGGATGGCAGGGTGCATGCACTGAATACCTACCTGTTCGGTGACACAGTGCAATGAAATGACTGCCACATGGTTGTGGGTGGGGGGAGTGCTCCATCCTGCTCAGCTGTGGGACAAGGGGGCCTGGTGGGAATTGTAGTGATGGCTTCCTACCCACAAACACCCCTCCCTGTTAAGATGGCTACCTACCTGTAAGTTTGATTCGTGCAATGAAATGGCTACCACATGGTTGTGGGTGGGGGGAGTGCTCCATCCTGCTCAGCTGTGGGACAAGGGGGCCTGGGGGGAGTTGTAGTGATGGCTTCCCACCCACAAACACCCCTCCCTGTTAAGATGGCTACCTACCTGTTAGGTGAAGGTGAGCAATGCAATGGCTGCCACATGATGGCTGGGGGGAGTGTTCCATCCTGCTCAGGGGTGAGACAGGAGGGCATGAGAAGGCTACCTACTTGTTAGTTTGAGGAGTGTAATGAAATGGCTGCCACATGGTTATGAGTGGGAGGAGTGTACCATCCTGCTCAGCTGTGGGACAAAGGGGCCTGGTGGGAGTTGTAGTGATGGCTTCCCACCCACAAACTCCCCTCCCTGTTAAGAAGGCTACCTACCTGTTAGGTGAAGGTGAGCAATGCAATGGCTGCCACATGGTTGTGGGTGGAGGAGTGCTCCATCCTGCTTAGTTGTGGGATAAGGGGGCCTGGTGGGAGTTGTAGTGATGGCTTCCCACCCACAAACACCCCTCCCTGTTAAGAAGGCTACCTACCTGTTAGGTGAAGGTGAACAATGCAATGGTTGCCACATGGCTCTTGGATGGGGGGAGTGTTCCATCCTGCTGAGGGGTGCGACAGGAGGGCATGAGAAGGCTACCTACCTGTTAGTTTGAGGAGTGCTATGAAATGGCTGCCACATGGTTATGAGTGGGAGGAGTGTACCATCCTGCTCAGCTGTGGGACAAAGGGGCCTGGTGGGAGTTGTAGTGATGGCTTCCCACCCACAAACACCCCTCCCTGTTAAGAAGGCTACCTACCTGTTAGGTGAAGGTGAGCAATGCAATGGCTGCACATGGTTGTGGGTGGGGGAGTGCTCCATCCTGCTTAGCTGTGGGACAAGGGGGCCTGGTGGGAGTTGTAGTGATGGCTTCCCACCCACAAACACCCCTCCCTGTTAAGAAGGCTACCTACCTGTTAGGTGAAGGTGAGCAATGCAATGGCTGCCACATGGCTCTTGGATGGGGGAGTGTTCCATCCCGCTGAGGGGTGCGGCAGGAGGGCATGAGAAGGCTACCTACCTGTTAGTTTGAGGAGTGCAATGAAATGGCTGCCACATGGTTATGAGTGGGAGGAGTGTACCATCCTGCTCAGCTGTGGGACAAGGGGGCCTGGTGGGAGTTGTAGTGATGGCTTCCCACCCACAAACACCCCTCCCTGTTAAGAAGGCTACCTACCTGTTAGGTGAAGGTGAGCAATGCAATGGCTGCCACATGGCTCTTGTATGGGGGGAGTGTTCCAGCCTGCTCAGGGGTTAGACAGGAGGGCATGAGAAGGCTACCTACCTGTTAGTTTGAGGAGTGCAATGAAATGGCTGCCACATGGTTATGAGTGGGAGGAGTGTACCATCCTGCTCAGCTGTGGGACAAGGGGGCCTGGTGGGAGTTGTAGTGATGGCTTCCCACCCACAAACACCCCTCCCTGTTAAGAAGGCTACCTACCTGTTAGGTGAAGGTGAGCAATGCAATGGCTGCCACATGGTTGTGAGTGGGGGGAGTGCTCCATCCTGCTCAGCTGTGGGACAAGGGGGCCTGGTGGGAGTTGTAGTGATGGCTTCCCACCCACAAACACCTCTCCCTGTTAAGAAGGCTACCTACCTGTTAGGTGAAGGTGAGCAATGCAATGGCTGCCACATGGCTCTTGGATGGGGGGAGTGTTCCATCCTGCTCATGGGTGAGACAGGAGGGCATGAGAAGGCTACCTACCTGTTAGTTTGAGGAGTGCAATGAAATGGCTGCCACATGGTTATGAGTGGGAGGAGTGTACCATCCTGCTCAGCTGTGGGACAAGGGGGCCTGGTGGGAGTTGTAGTGATAGCTTCCCACCCACAAACACCCCTTCCTGTTAAGAAGGCTACCTACGTGTTAGGTGAAGGTGAGCAATGCAATGGCTGCCACATGGCTCTTGGATGGGGGAGTATTCTATTCTGCTCAGGGGTGAGACAGGAGGGCATGAGAAGGCTACCTACCTGTTAGTTTGAGGAGTGCAATCAAATGGCTGCCACATGGTTATGAATGGGAGGAGTGTACCATCCTGCTCAGCTGTGGGACAAGGGGGCCTGGTGGGAGTTGTAGTGATGGCTTCCTTCCCACACACACCCCTCCCTGTTCAGAAGGCTACCTACCTGTTAGGTGAAGGTGAGCAATGCAATGGCTGCCACATGGTTGTGGGTGGGGGGAGTGCTCCATCCTGCTCAGCTGTGGGACAAGGGGGCCTGGGGGGAGTTGTAGTGATGGCTTCCTTCCCACACACACCCCTCCCTGTTCAGAAGGCTACCTAGCTGTGAAATGGAGCAGAGGAAGGGAATAGGTTACACATGGCGCTTGGATGGGGGGAGTGTTCCATCCTGCTCAGGGATGAGACAGGAGGGCATGAGAAGGCTACCTACCTGTTAGTTTGAGGAGGGCAATGAAATGGCTTTCACATGGTTATGAGTTGGAGGAGTGTACCATCCTGCTCAGCTGTTGGACAAGGGGGCCTGGTGGGAGTTATAGTGATGGCTGCCTGTGTGTACACATACCCCCTTGGAAATATTGCTGGCTACCTTTGGGGTGATTCAGAGGAAGGAAATGTTAGATCTGTGAGACATGTGTTGGGAAGAGTGTGTTGTACGTAAGTGCATTTGTGTTTAGGAAGTGTAGCTTTCTAGTTGTGCAAGACAGTACATAGCAGTGTAATGGGAGACATTTTGTTGGTACTTACCAGCCACCACTCCCCCGGGTATTCCTGTGAGACTCTCTGGATGCAGTATGGCAAGCACCTTCTCCTCCCATTCGGTGAATGTTAGTGGTGGAATGGGAGGGCCACCGCTAGTCCTCTGAGCCAGCTCATGGTTCTTGTTGGCACGCTCTTTCACCCTGGTCTTGAGGTCATGCCACCTCCTCTTGATGTCCTTCAGGGTGCGCGGGGTGGTCCCTACTGCATTGACTTTGTTGACTATCCTTTCCCACATTTCATTTTTTCTGGCTACTGGTGTCTGTTGGACCATGCTTCCAAGCAAATGTGGTTCTACTCTGATTATCTCATCTACCATCACTGACAACTCATTGTCAGTGAATTTGGGCATCTTCTTCTGTGACATGGTGTGTGATGTGCAAATGGGTGAAAAGTGCAGGTGTGAAGGTGGTGGTGGTGATGTGTGTGGTGTGTGTGTGGTTGTGATGGTGTGATGTGTGCTGATTTGCCTCTCCTTTGTGCTGTGGGTTTGGGCCCTTCAGTTCTGGAGTTGTGCAAAGGATTCTGGGCAGGGAAGGGGCTGGTTTTATACTCAGCTATGTGGGTGGGTCAAAATGGAGTATTCATGTCAGGTGTGTTGTCTGGGTTGACCTGGGATTTGTATTTTTTACTTGCCATGGGGATGTGTCATTGGGGTGTGTTAGATGTTTTTTGAGGCTGAGCCAGATATACAGCCACACTTGGTAGCCTTGTTGTGTGGTCGCTTTCGACCGCCATTACTCTTTCCGCGCGACTGCGGCGGTCGGAATGCAATAGTCCTTCCGCCGGCTCTCCCATTCATCATTTATTGTGATCGCGGCAGTCGGAAACAACTGATCGTTCCGCTGGCACTGCCATCGTATTGTAATTTCACTTGCGGTCATTCCGCTGATCGAACGGCGGTTTTTGGTCTTTCCGCAGCAAATCCGACCGCCGCGGACAGATTTTCAGCTTTTCCAGACGTTCCCGGCGGAGTTTCCTGGAATCCGTCCGCCGCGGTCGGATTATTCTGGCAGTGCATCCTAATCTGACCGCCGGTTATGCCGCGGTACATGCGGATGGTTAATTTCCGCTACCATGGCGGTCGGAATGCTTTTCCGACCATCGTAATCGACCCCTTAGATTGAAATACAAATTCATAAGTATATGATATATATGTCACAGATCATATCAACATAATTATAGATTAAACTCAACATACGTTTTGAAAGGCTATGAACATGGAAGACAGACTATTAGTGTCATAGATGGATAACCTAAATATCATATAGTCGCACCCCATTCCAAACAGTGGACCCAAAGCTCGTAAAATGATCAACAAGATAGGCATAATATTCAGAGTCATGAATTTTCTAATGGAAAACACTATACAAAATAACTCCTAGGACAAATGGATATAGAAATGTCTAGACACATTACTTAAATTACTAGACCCGGCCATAAATATAAGTATTTGAAAAATGCAGAATGGAGAGTCAATGTCAAAAGGTCCTGATTCAACCCAAGTAGGTAATGTAACCAGACACCACATACAAACAGTTTGGTCTGTATGCACAAATACTTATGTCAATCTGAGATACAGAAACAGAGTGCCAATTTGATTATTATAACAGTGAAAAGCAGACCTCCTCATACGAGATGGTAGATTAGTACAAGGACGAAATGTGAATGAGTGTCCTATGTTCCCATTAAACCAAATGGATGATTGACCAGATAATCCCAGGAACAAATCATAAACACCCCACTGGGTAAACACATATGTTAACAACATGTGTAATATTTCAACATTAAGTACTATGTCTCCTATGAACAAAGTGCATGAAAATTTGAATATATATGTGTTAATTCACCATTGGTGTCAAAACCATATTATGCTAAATTGAACATAGAGTTTTCAAGCTGTAAAGACATCAACCACATATGCCACAGTTAATGGTATACTTCCCAGGTCATACCAAGCCGTTATAAACCATGGGAATCACCAAGTAATGCTTTAAAAAAAGAGCATAAACAAAGTCACATCCTAGAGAAGAAAAAAGACAAAATTGTGGTGTAATCCTATGGTCACTAATCTAATGAATGAATTTCATGATTCTGAAAAAAAAACACAAAGTCAGTGTATCGAATCTGCAGAGCCAGTTCTTCCTCTTTGTTGAGACCCAAGAGATATTTTAATTGTTCTACACTATCCTATCAAGGCCAAAGTATTGTAGCAGATAGATAATTGTTTGCATGGTACTCATCAAAATGTCTTGCTACAAGGTATGTGACATCTTGTTCGTGTCCCCCCTCCCCAGCCCTGAAGAGGCCCCGGGGACCCCATCTCCCAGGGCTGCAAATAACTAGATGGCACAGAGAGTTGACCTGGGGTCCTCATACCCCATGACACTGTCTGTTTCCCTACCCGCAGGTGGGGGCAGGGAAAAGTAATGTTCTCCCAATGGGCAGGAGCACAAAACTACTCCTGCCTAGTGGGAAAACAAAACGTTTTCCCTGCCCACACCCACAGGCAGGAAAAATACTGTCTGTCAATTGCTCCCATCACTCGAGAGCAAAGTAACCACTCCAGCAGTGTGGAAGCAATGCTTGCTCCCGCTGCACCCACGATGGGTGCAAGCATGGTAGCTGCTGGGGCTGCATGTATCCTGGGCCTCCCCCAAAGCCCCCAAAGTGGGACCAACTGTGGGGTGCCCACCAGTTTCCCAAAAACTTGCCGGCTCCTGCAGGAACAGGGCGCCGGCGGGGCAGCAGGGGCCCTGGGGCTCCTCCTGTGGCATTCCAAAAAATAATGGTCTGTGATGCCCTGGGTAGGCACTGGGCAAACACAAGGAGATGATGGCCGGAGCGCTGAAACTTTTCAGACACTCACCCCCAGTCACAGATCTGGGTTGAATCTATCATCGTTCTTTAGCTCACTTCGCCACCTCAGTTCAGACCCAGCTATATGCAAATCAGTCTTGACCCTGTGCCTCATGGGAACAGTCCAGCCTGAACTGCCAAGCCAGGTCTTCCCTGAACCAGAAACAAGCATCCTGGGACCGGTTTCGGGGTAACACTGGAGCATTCTGTAAACTAAATAAAAAATGCTGGCTCCTGTACAGCCCCATAGGGCCCTTGTTGGGTGCAAACTGAGGAGCTGCCAGGGCTGTGAGGGCCTTGGGCCTCACCACAACCCCCAATATGGGACCAGCTGTTGGGTCCCCTGGGTTGGCACCGGGGCACCCCACTTTGAAAAAAATACTGGTTTCTGCAGGAACAGGGAGCTGGTGGGGCTGCAGGTGTCCTGGGGTTCTTCCTGTGGCCCTCCCAAAAAATAATGGTCTGCTGTGTCCCAGGTGGGCACCCCATAAATTGAGCAAAATATGCTGGCTCCTACGCAGCCCCACAGGGACGTTCACAGGGAGCCAGCAGGTTAGCAGGGGTCCTGGGGCTCCCCCGCGGCACCCTATAAAAAAAAAGGGGTGGGTGTCTGGCTGCAACCGGGAAACGGAGAAAACAATTAATAAATAGCAGAAAAATTTAAAATAAATGAGTGACCACTGCCGTTCATTTGTCATTCACTGCTCCTTCGAGGAGTGCCTCATAATGCCCTGTAAGGGCTATTTACGTATATTTTGTCTTTGGTGATGTAACTAGAAGGGCGGGACACCACCAATAGTTTTATTACTGTTGTGGGGGGTTGAAGGGAGTTTTGCAGCCCCCCAGAAACGCCAGAAGAAACAGTGAGTCTCCTAGGTCATTGAAACCAAGACCCAGAAAAACTTGACTTATTTTTTTAAAGCATTTCCCAGGCTGGAGGTTTTTGCTCTACTGGTGGGACTGCAGTGCTACCTAGGGGTGGTCCTTTGGTTTCAATGTAAGTGGTTTGAAGATGTATAACATAAAATACAAGGAGTTTTTGTTGGTTGCTCTTATGATTGCATTTTTTGGGATGAAAGCAAATGTTAAAAGGTAGGCTCAGAGACATGCTTGGAATTTTTTCTTTAAGAAAAAATAATATATCTCTGACTATTTTTTTCATATTTTACACCCCCAAAATGTAATTATAAAAACTTTGTAAAAGAAAGACTTACACACAAGTAATTTAATAAAACTTTATTGAATATTTTTAAAGAATCAATATTAATTAAATATTACATTGTGTGCATTATTGAAATATATATTTAATTTGATTAAAATTATTAATAAGTTTTGGGGAAAGATGATAGATTTGCTTTATATATAGGGGGTGGTGCAGAGGGGGAGGGAGATCTAGGGGGTTGGGTGCGGAAGGGGAGAGGGAGGGAGAGGGAGGGGTTGTGTGCAGAGGGGGAGAGAGACGGGTTGGGTACGGAGGGGAATGGAGGGGTAGAAGGGGATTGGATGCAGAGGTGGAAAAGGGTTTTGGCTGCAGGGCCTAGCCACAGGCCGGGCCCTGCAGACAATCCCCCACCGCACATGACCAAAGGCCTTGCGTGGCAGGGGTTAGCTGTATGTATGGTATTAAAATATTACTTTATGTTAAAAAAAAAAATAGAACTTCACTTAAAAAAACAAAGGTTAAAATGACGTTATAGCTAGGTATGATAAGAATATCTTACTTTTCATTTAAAAAAACTTAGAAATTCCCTAAAAAAATGAATGTTAAAGTAACATTAAAATTAGGTGAGAATTTCAGCAACAACTTTATGTGTTGAACTCAAAACACTACACATATTCTGGATTTATTATTATCACTGCTAACTATAAATTGTGCGCCCACCATGAACTGGAGTGCTTATGACTTCACATATTACATCACTCATGGCATGTTCAATGACATCAGAGATGACATCTCAAATGACATCATTACACCAAATTTGGTAGGAAGGTAGATCTTGGTCTGCAAATTGTGCTTATTGTGATTTGGTGTAAGTCTGTTCAGTAGTTTTTGAAAAATGAAGGTTAAAAAATATTTGTATGTCTGTACGGTTGGTTTCAAGACACTCTCCTGAGAGTCCCTCGAACCCAATGTTAAAAAATAGAGTATTCTGACTGGCCCAGGGAGCTTTTTTCCCTAGGGCCAACTTGCTCCCGCTAGAGTAAGACTCCAGCGGAAGCGTGCTCTTATTGACTGACAGCATCTTGAGACCAATGTTGCTGGCAGCTGTTACAGGCCTCGGGGAGTTAGTCTCCTGTCCTAAAGTTTTAAGAAAATAATAATATAAGGGGGCAGGGTAGGGATAACCCCCAAGCCCAAAATATATCAAATTGCAGTTTTGCCTTAAAACGCCCCAAGGCCCCATCCCCTGGGGCCGGCTCAGTTACTGTGCCTTGGGGAGCCTACCCCCGGGACAGTCATTTCCCTGCCAGCACTAGCGCAGGCAGTGAAACATATGTTTGGCCCCTCATGGTTGGAGCATTTTTTAAATCTCACATCAAATGAGAGCAAACATCCCTTTCCTACCTGCAGCAGTGCAGGCAGGGAAGGCAAGTCTGCTCCCAACCGACAGGACATTTAAACATGTTCCCACCAGCTGGTAGCAGACTTCTGTTCTGTTTCACTGCCTGCACTCCCTTGTAGTGGAGTAGAATGGGGTAGAATTGAATGGAGTAGATGGGGTAGATTGGAGTTTAGTGAGGTAGATGGGAGGGGAGTGGGTGTAGTGAGGTGGAGTGGGGTAGATTTGAGTGGGCTAGATTGGTTTGGGGTAGATTGGAGCAGAGTAGATTGAAGTGGGGTAGATTGCCATGGTAGATTGGAGTGGGGTTGATCGAATTGGCATGGAATGGAGTAAAGTGGGGTAGATTGGGTTATTGGGGTAGATTGAAATGGGGAAGATAGGATTGAGGTAGATCATGGTAGATTGAGGTAGAGTGAAGTGGTTTATATTGGGGTAGATTGGAATGGAGTGGGGTAGATTGGGGAAGAGTGGAGTGGGGTGGATTGGAGTAGATTGGAGTGGGGTAGATTGGAGTGTGGTAGATTCAGTGGATTAGGGTAGGGTAAATTGGAATTAAGTTGGGGAAGATTCGGGTATTTGAGTGGGGTATATTGAAGTAGCGTAAGGTAGATTGGAGCAGGGTACTTTTGAGTGGGGGAGAGATTGGGATAGATTGTAGAGGAATGGAGCGAGGTGGATTGGAGTGGAGTGGGGTAGATTGTAGTGGGATAGAGTGGTTATGGGTTGTTTGGGATGGGGTGGGATAGATTAGAGTGGTGTGGAGTGGGGTAGATTGGGGTAGAGTGGAGTAGATTGGAATGAAGTGAAGTAGATAGGAGTGGAGCAGATTGGGTGAATTTAAGTGGGGTAGATGGAGTGGGGTAGATTGGGCTAGGGTAGATTGGAGTATGGTAGATTGGGTTGGATTTGTCTGGGGTAGATTGGAGTGGGGTGGATTGGGATAAACTGTGGTGAAGTGGGTTAGATTGGACCAGAGTGGGTTATATTGGAGTGAATTGGAGTGGGGTAGATTGAGGTAGAGTGGAGTGGGGTGTGGTGTGGTGGATTGGGGTAGAGTGGAGTGGGGTAGATTGGGTGGATTAGAGTGGGGTAGATGGAAGTAGAGTGGGGTATATAGGGGTGGAGTAGGGTAGATTGTGCTAGATTGGAGTCGGGTAGATTGTGGTAGATTGGAGTGGGGAACGTTGGAGTGGAGTGGGGTAGATTCGAGTGATGTGTAGTTGGATAGATTCGAGTGGAGGAGTGGAAATTGAAGTGGAGTGGGGTAGATTGGAATGCAGTAGGGTAGAGTGAAGTGAAGAAGAGTAGAGTGTGATGGGACAGATTGGAATGGGGTGGGGTAGATTGGAGTGGGGTGGAGGGGGTAGATTGGAGTGGATAGATTGGGGTAGATTGGAGTGGGGTAGATTGGAGTGGGGTAGATTGGGGTGGGGTAGACTGGAGTAGGGTAGATTGCATGGAGTGGGGTGGGGTAGGTTGGAGTGGGTTGGAGTGGATTGGAGTGGATTAGGGTGAAGTGGGGTAGATTGGAGTGGAGTGGGGTAGATTGGAGTGGGATAAACTGGAATGAAGTGGAGTAGGGTGATTGGGGTGGAGTGGTGCATGGTAGATTGGGGTAGAGTGGAGTGGAGATGGGTAGATTGGAGTGGAGTGGGGTAGATTGGATGGAATGGAGTGAGGTAGATTGTAGTGGGGAAGATATGAAGTGGAGGGGGGGTGAATGGGTTAGATTGAGTGGAGTAGGCTAGACTGGAGAGGAGTGAAGTGGGGTAGATTGAAATGGAGTGAAGTAGATTGCAGTAGAGTGGAGTGGGGTAGATTGGGGTAGATTCAATTTGACTGGGGTAGATTGGCATGGAGTGGAGTGGGGTAGACTGGAGTGGAATGGGTTAGATTAGGGGTAGATTGAAGTGGTATCGAGTGGAGTGGGGTAGATTGGATCATAGTGGAGTGAATTGGCATAGATTGGAGTGGAGTTGGGTAAATTGGGGTAGGGTGGAGTGTAGATTGGGGTGGGTGGAGTGTGGTAAATTGGGGTAGATTGGAGTGGGGTGGGATAGATTGGAGTGGGGTAGATTGGAGTGGGGTTGGGTGGAGTGGGGTGAGGTGAGGTGAGGTGAAGTGGGGTAGATTGAGGTGGGATGGGGTAGATTGGAGTAGGGTGGATTGGGTTACATTGGATCTTCGCCAAAACCTTTGGTTTGTGGGGTGCCATAGGGGGCTGCTCTTAGTCCACTGCTTTTCAACCTGTACTTGGCCCCTTTGGCCACTCTTATTGAATCTGAGGGAGTAAAGGTTGTCTCGTATGCGGATGATATGCAGCTGGTGTTTTCGTTTAGAGAACATTCAGAAGCAGCTTTTCTTAATTTCAAAGAGTATCTAAAAGATATCTCAAAATGGATAAACATTAACTTTTTTAAACTAAACGCGGACAAAACTGAGGTGCTCTTTTTCAGTCAGATGGCTCCCCCCCTCCTTCTAGCCTTTGGTGGCCCTCTGAACTGAATCCCCCTCAGACACCAGTTACTTCACCTAGAAATCTATGAATTATGTTTGATTTCGATCTTTCTTTCACGTCTCAAATTCGTCAGATTTCTTCCTCCTGCTTTTTGAAGCTGAGATCTGTCAGAAAGCTATTGCATTTTCTTCCAGAAGAGACCCGAAAGATCATAATCCATTCGTTTGGATTACGCTAATAGTTTAAATCTAGGGCTTCCAGCTTTTTTGATCGATAGACTCCAAATAATAAAACATGCGGCGGCCAGGCTCCTTCGACGGGTCCCCTTTAGTCATCACATCTCCCCTCATTTGAAGCAACTCCATTGGTATCAGTTGCTAAGAGGGTCGAGTATAAATATCTGACATTTGCATTCAGAGCCATTAGGGGCAGAGGTCCACATTATTTTAGGAATAGGCTTTGCCTGTACCACAAGGGGAGAGCCCTGAGATCTAACCACCTGCAACTCCTGCACATCCCGAGGTTTGCCAAGGCTCGTGGAGGCGGCAGGTAGTTCTCGGTATGGACAGCCAAGCTTTGGAACTCCTTGCCCATTCATGTTCGCATTGCTGAGTCTGAACACGGTTTCAGGAAAGATTTAAAAACCTGGCTCTTCAATCAAGTTTAGACAGTAATGGCCGAGTCTGTTCTTCAGTCTTGCTTCGAGTGCTGGGAAGCCTCAGCTGCGGTAGCTGCGCGATGTACAAATGCTTTTGATTGATTGATTGGTTGATTGATTGGAGTGGCGTAGATTGGAGTGGAGTGGGGTGAATTGGAGTGAAGTAGATTGGAATGGAATGGGGTATTTTGGGGTAGATTGAAGTTGGAATAGGGTAGATTGGATGGTGTGGAGTAGATTAGAGTGGAGTGGGGAACATTAGAGTGGAGTAAATTGGGGTAGATTGTAGTGAAATGGAGTGGGGTAGATTGGAGGCGGGTGGAGTGGATTGGGGTAGACTGGAGTACAGTGGGATAGATTGGCAGTATATTGGAGTGGAGTGGTGTAGATTGGAGTATATTGGAGTGGAGTGGGTTAAGAGGTGTGGAGTGGAGAGGTGTAGAGTGGAGGGGCGTAGAGTAGAGTTGTTTAGAGTAAAGTGGAGTGTTGTGTCATTAAGTGAGCGCCGTAGAGTGCAGAGGCATAGAGTGGAGTGGGATGTCGTAGAGTGGAGTGTCATAGAATAGAATGGAAGGACATAGAGTGGACTAGAGTGTTGTAGAGATGAGTGGTGTAAAGTCGAGTGGCATAGGTTGGAGTATACATGGTGTGGTACCGCACTTCCATTATGGACAACACATTTTCAATTGAAATGACCAATACATTTGCACCAAGATACAGTTTTGCTGCACACAAACGATAATGTTTGGAAATGTCATCACCTTGTGCATTAATGTGTTTTGATCGTATTCAAATATTTGTTTTCACCACACTTCAGAATTACAAAGAAAATATGCTTCATTTATACTCCTAATTCTGATCATTTCTATTTAAATCATTTTTGTTGTGAGCTAGAAGAAATAACATCCTACACCCTCTCCTCTTACATGGGTACGCAGCAGGATTGTCACATAAATTCTCTCTCCTTGAAGTCAGAGAAACAAAAGTAAACACCAAGCTCCTTCGGAAGACAGAGCTTGACATAGACCTCTGTCTTTGAATGCACAGCATATGTGACAAACTAAGAATAAGATTTAAAGACCTGGTTACAGACAGCAAGTACTTGGAAGGATATAGTAAACAAGGGATGCTCAGGGGATGCTCAGGGGAGGGATGAACTCAAGCTGGACAGCCTAAAGCAAAATAAAGTCAGCAAATAGAAGGCAAGCAACTGTGAGTTACAAACCACAAAGCTAATAGTAAGCAATGGGTTGAATGCATTCCCAGGGAAGCTTTCAGAATGCCCACAAGAAGTCATAAGCAAACTGAGCTGTCTTGAAATCTTTGACCTAAAATGGAGGAGGGCCTCCCCAAGCCTCATGAAGCCCCTGGGACAATGTCCCCATGGCCAAATTCAATTAAAAAGGAAGGAGCCACGTGACTCTCCCTATCTGAGCCTTCTCAGACCCCGGGGACCCCATTCCCCGGGGCCAAAATCCATAAGAAAGGGCAAGGGGCTGCGCTGCTCCCTCCCCAAGCTTTATTAGGCTCCAGGGACTCCATCCCGGGCCCAGACACAATTAAACAGGGTAGGGCCATGAGCCCTCCCACCATGAGTCTTATTAGACCTAGAAACCCTGACCCCCCCCTTACTTAAATTTCCTGGCCTGGAGGGTGGGGTCCCCAAGGCCCAAAATGGGCTCTGGGAAGGGGCCCTGCTGACTCCCCGTTCCTCAAATATTGATTTTTTAAATGGTTGGCTGTCATTTTGTGGTTTTTTTGTCCCACGATCCCACAGAAGTACCACGCGGTTGCGGGAATAATTGACAATTTTTTAATATTCTGGGCCCCCCTAACAGGTCTTGGGGGGAGGGTATCCCTACAATGCACCCTTTCTAAAACAAACTACAGACAGGGGACTAAGCACCTGAGTTCTGTAACGGCTGCCAGCAACATAGTTCTCATGTTGCTGGCAGCCAATCAAGGCACTGCTCCCATGGGAGTCAGATTCCCGCTGGAGCAAATTGTCCCAAGAGAAAAAAAGGCTCCCTGGGCCAATCAGAATGCTCTATTTTTTTTAAGTTGGGCTTGAGGGACCCTCGCAAGAGTCTGCCGAACCTAACAATCCAGATATACAAATATTTTTTAAGCCTAATTTTCCAAAAATTACTGAACTGATCTACACCAATCTGCGGACCAAGATCAAGCTTTTTGCCAAGTTTGGTGTAATTCTGCAGTTCTTGCGGTAGCACTGCTTAAAGAGGTTTATAGAAAATGCAGAGGGACATTTGCTTTTGGTACCCCCTTTTTTCTCTGCCCCCGCTTGACGAATTACCCCGCAACCAGGAAGGAGCTGAGGTAAATTTGCCTTTTTTCTGGGAAGTTTTGTCAAGATTTATCAAACAGCGCCAAAGTTATTAGCAAACCAAAAAACACCTTATCTATGGAAAAGTTAACCTAACTATAACTGCCCAGTTCCAACCGCTACTGGGTTATATATAATGGGAGGGCTAAAGGCTGAAAGAGCAACCCAGCGCAAATCTATTTACGTCTGTTTTGTGAGTAAACAACTTGGATTCACAGGCATGTTGATAGATATAGATATTACATAGTGGTGGTCACCACTAGGTAGTTATAGTTAGGTCTGCTTTTCCATAGACGGAGTGTTTTTGGTTTGCTAATAACTCTGGCCCCATTTGATGAAGCTTCACAAAACTTTCCCCCAAAAAAAGTTTTTCCACCTCAGCTCCTTCCTGGAAATTTTTGGACTGATCCGTCAAGCAGAAACCGAGAAAAAAAGGGGGGTCTCCAAACGCACAATCTCAATGCATTTTCTATAGACTTCTTTAAGACAGGTTTTAGCAAAAACTGCTGAACAGAATTACCAGTTTCGGTAGGAAGCTAGCTTTTGCTTCGCAGATTGGGCTTTTTGTGAGTTGGTGTAAATCCGTTCAGTAGTTTGTAATGTATTAAGGGTAAAAAAAATGATATATTTAGGCAGTTGGGCTCAGGAGAGTCTCACGAGCCTCCAGCAAGAGTGTGAAATAAAAAATAAAACCTGCGATTGGTGGAGAGGCTGTTTTTTTTCCCATGACTGCTCTGATTTGCTGATTGTTGGAATGTCAGAAATGAAATGGCAGCCATTACTGTTTATGGTGCAAAATTTGAGCGGTCGTGAAAATGAAATAAAAAAGCTATGTAAGGGGGCAGCAGAAAGGCGGTCTGCCTCCCTAAGTTTAGAGAACAGGTGTCTAAGGGATAACCACTGTGAAGAACATAAATGTTTACTTTTTTTAACTAATTTTTATGATCTTGTGGGATTGGGAATAGTGAAAAGGAGTAGAAGAGTTCACCATACACTCCATATGTTTTAATGCATATTGTGGTGCTTGTTTTTGAGAGAAAGTACTGTGATGAGTAGATGGTTAATGCCTATTTTCCCCAAAAAGTTACGATCTCACGAGACCCTTGCGGGATTGTATAAAAAAAGGGGCAGCGAAAATCTGGTGCATAAAAATTATACCTTTTACAACAGGATAGGTTCAGTAAAAATGCAAACTCCATTATAAAAGTATGCTCTCGCGATAGGCTCGCAAGCATATAGCAGCAAACACAGTCCCCTCAGAGTGGATACGGAGGACTGTTCTCCTGGCTCTCGCAAGAGGCCTGCAAGAGTCAACCATGCTATGTATGAGAACATCATGGCTCTCACGAGTGTCTCATGAGAGTCATCAAGAAGGAAAAAAAGGGTACATAGTACAAACAACATACATAATGAAAGCATTGAGTAGCTCTGAGAAGAGCTTTTTCAAGTAACATTTTCAACAACTTCACTTTTTGTGTTTTTTAAAATGTTTAACTTTTTGTATCTTTATTTTAAAAGGATAGAACAAAAAAGCAGAAACTGGGAGTAAAAAATATAACATCTACTTCAAAACAAAGAGGAAAAAAATGTAGAAAAAAAATGTTTTTCAAAAATTGCTCCCTAGGTGGGAATTTACGATCCTGGACATGTTTGTCCTGTGCACCCTGCTTGTCCCAGAAGAAAAAATAATCTCCTTTCATAAACAGCAAAAAAAGTGCTTTGATCAGATATGCCTGGTTATCTGCTTGCGTGGTGTGTACCTGCCCAGGCACACTGTCACCAGGCTAGAAAGATGTGGACGCCCCTGAGGAGTTATCAAGCTCTACAGCAAGGGCTAACTCAGTACAAGCAAGGCATTCAGGGTGCAAAGCTCTCAAACGGCGCCACATCCCAGTGGAACTCATGGAATATTGCTTGTTCCGGCTGCCCCTGCTGAACTCTTTTTTGCATGTGTCACCAGTAGGTCATATATATAGATATAGATACAGATATATATATAAATATATATATATATATATATATATATATATATATATATTATCTACTGGCGGTCGCCAGTAGATAGTTATAGTTACAACCTATTATCCATAGGAAATCCGCGACATTCTATTTGAAATAACTCTCTTGCCGGTTGACGTATCTTCGCAAAATTTTCAAACTTTGTGGGGCGCTCCGGTCTGCTCCTACCCTGAAAGTCTCGGGGGATTCGTCAAGCAGGGGCCGAGAAAAAAGGGGGTCCCAAAACGCGTTTTCCCCATGCAATTTTCCATAGGAAACTTTAGACACGGCTACAGCCCGAACTGCTGAACGGAATTACACCAAATTTGGCAAAGAGGTAGTTCTTGGTTCAGAAAGAACCCTTTTGTTAAATGGTGTAAATCCGTTCAGTAGTTGCTGAGAAAATCAAAAGTAAAAAGATAGATATATCTAGGGCCGCGGATCCTCCCGAGCACGAGCTTTATGTTAATTGGCTGTCAACACTCCAAATCAGGAAGTGTTGGCAGCCATTTTATCCCTCGGTAGAACCGAGGGACAGAAACAAGTGCGCAAAGCGCACAAAGGGGGCAGGGTAGAAACACCCTGACCCCTAGGTCTGCTCAGGGGGTCCCACAAGGACCCCCTGGGCAAAAAAAAATATATTTTTTTTTTTAAAAAATCGGCAGGATGAGCTCAGGGAGCGCGAATCCTGCCGAAAAAAAAAAATCGAAGCGCGGTCTCCGCGCTTCGATGTTAATTGGCCCCGGGTGGGCCAAGTCCCGAGGGCATGCTGGGGGGGTTAATTTTATGTGTGGGGGGCCTCTAAGGGCCCCCAAGCCCGAGGACCACCACCCCCGGGGCTTTATGTATAATGGTGCGGGAGGGCTCTGAGCCCTCCCGCAGCCCCGAGGACCACCACCTCCCGGGGCTTCTTTTTTAAATTAAAAACCTGTGTGGGGGGCTCCAGCCCCCACACGCCCGAGACCACCACCTCCCGGGGCACTAAGAAAAAATTAAAATGGGGGTCCGTTTTGGACCCCCAAGCCCCGAGGACCACCACCTCCCGGGGCTTTCAAAATGTAGGGAGGGGGCCGCGTGGCCCCCTCCTGGAAGCCTGTGGTGGCCCTGGGGACCGCCACCCCCAGAGCCGGCTCCTGCAGTGTCCCGAGTGCCTACCCCGGGACACTGCTGTTTGCAATGACAGGACGGGAGCCTCGCGGCTCCCGTCCTGTCATTGCAAACTTGCTTTGGATATTGGAAGAGAGCAGGAAACCTGCTCTCTCTTCCAATATCCAAAGCCGATTGCTTTCCACATGGGGAGCTGCATCTTAGCAGCTCCCCATGTGTAAGCAATGCCGGCTCCCGTAGGACACGGGGAGCCGGCGGGACTGTGGGGGCTTGGGGACCCCCACAGTCCCCAACGAGGCCAGGCCCGGGGGATGGGGTCCCCGGGGCCATAAGTGGCCACGGAGGGGGCCACGCAGCCCCCTCCCCAAAGTAAAAAATGGGGAAAAAAAATTAAAAAGTGCAAGGCCGGCCCGGGGATGGGGTCCCCGGGGCCTTAAATGGCCTGAGGAGGGGGCCACGCAGCCCCCTCCAAATAAAAAAAAAAGAGGCCATGCCCGGGGGATGGGGTCCCGGGGCCAATACAGGCCCAGGGAAGGGGGGCCACGCGGCCCCCTTCCCGTTTTTTATATTTTAATTTAAAAAAAGGGGTAAGGCCCTGGGGGATGGGGTCCCCAGGGCCTAAAAATAGGAAAAAGGAAGGGGCACACAGCCCCCTTCAGGAGAAAAAAAAAACGATCGGGCCCGTAGGCCCCGCCCCTTCCTTCACCACTCTGCAAACGCGCCCCCTGGCGCGTTTGCAGAGAAGAACAATTCCCCTTGAATACTGGGGGTCCCTGGGGGCCAACTAGCCCACCAGGAACCTCCAGTATGCGCCAGGGAGCTGCCTTGCAGAGAGGTGTACAGAGGCCACGCCCTTTTTACACCTCTCTGCAACGCAGCTCTATGGCGCTTTTGGAGGTATATGGTGGGCTAGTTGCACCCCAGGGACCCTCAGGATTCAAGGGAGTTAATCCCCCGACTTAAAACGCGCCACGGGCGCGTTTGCACAGTGGTGAAGGGAGGGCGGGGCTTCAGGTGACATGTGTGCAAACAGGCCCTGTGGCGCGTTTTAAGATGGGGAATTAAATCCTCTTCAATCCTGAGGGTCCCTGGGGGCCAACTAGCCCAACAGGTACGTCCAGAAAGCGCCACAGAGCTGCGTTGCAGAGAGGTGTAAAGGGGTGTGGCCTCTGTACATGTCTCTGCAACGCAGCCCCTGGCGCATACTGGAGGTTCCTGGTGGGCTAGTTGGCCCGTAGGGACCCTCATGATTCAAGGGGACTTAATCCCCCAACTTAAAACGCGCCACGGGCGCGTTTGCACAGATGTCACCTCAGGCCCCGCCCCCTCCCTTCACCATTGTGCAAATATTCCTCTAAAATCAGCCGAAATACGAATTCTGATTTACTCACCTGTTATCAGGAGAGACCTCAGTGCTGCATCTTTCAGCCCAGTACTAATCCTGAAAAGTAATTTTAACCGTACTTACCAGTAACTTGAATTTCCTTCCATAGGCTAACATTGACTGGTTTCACTTGGAAATTCTTCTAAGTGTGGAGTTTTGGAACTTTAAAATATTCCTCTAAAATCAGCCGAAATACGAATTCCGATTTACTCACCTGTTATCAGGAGAGACCTCAGTGCTGCATCTTTCAGCCCAGTACTGGTCCTGAAAAGTAATTTTAACCGTACTTACCGGTAACTTGAATTTCCTTCCATAGGCTAACATTGACTGGTTTCACTTGGAAATTCTTCTAAGTGTGGAGTTTTGGAACTTTAAAATATTCATCTAAAATCAGCCGAAATACGAATTCCGATTTACTCATCTGTTATCAGGAGAGACCTCAGTGCTGCATCTTTCAGCCCAGTACTGATCCTCAAAAGTAATTTTAACCGTACTTACCAGTAACTTGAATTTCCTTCCATAGGATATCATTGCCTGCTTTTTGCTGAAAAAGTTTCTAAGTGTTGATTTTTGAAACATACAAATATTCCTCTAAAATCAGCCGAAATACGAATTCCGATTTACTCACCTGTTATCAGGAGAGACCTCAGTGCTGTATCTTTCAGCCCAGTACTGGTCCTGAAAAGTAATTTTAACCGTACTTACCAGTAACTTATATTTTCTTCCATAGGAATCCATTGTCTGGTTTTCAGCAGAAAAGTTTCAAAGTGTTGATTTTCACAAACTACAAATATTCCTTAAAAATCGCCTGTATGACTTAAACGCATTCTTTCAACTGTTTACAGGAGATGCACCAGTGCTGGATCCAGGATCCAACACTGAGTAAGAAAAAGTAACGATAACAGTTTTTACCTGCTAAGTGAATTTCCTTCCATAGGATAACATTGGTGATTCTATGAGAAAAAGTTTCTAAGTGTCAACTTTTAAAATACAATAATATTCCTTAAAAATCACGACTGTAACCAAAACGCTTTTACTCAACTGTTTACAGGAGATGTACCAGGACTGAATCTAGGATCCAGTCCTGTGGTTAGAAAAGTAATCCATAAAGTAACTAATTGCATTTAACTAGAAATTCACATTGAGCTGAATGTTGCATTGTGTTTGAAAATGTGTTGCCCATTGCAACAACTGTAACTACTGTACTTAAAAGTCTATTGCCTATGTGCAAAGTATTTAAACTAAAGTAATTCATTCTGAGAAAGTATTTTTTGTAATGTAATGTATAATGTAATTACAATGTAATTTAAAAAATAAAATATGTAAAAGAAATTGTTTCTAAAAATGTAGTAAATCAGTATGAAAAAAATTAATATAAAAATTAATACATTTAAAAATTGTCATTTAAAAAACCTTTGAAATTCACTGAAAAAACCGTAGGTTTCAGGCACGTTATAGTTACAAATTAGCATTTTAAAAACCTTTGAAATTCACTGAAAAAACCATAGGTTTCAGACACGTTATAGTTAGAAATTAGCATTTAAAAAACCTTTGAAATTCACTGAAAAAACCATAGGTTTTAGGGACAGTTATAGTTAGTTGGACATTGCACTCGTACAAAACCCGTGAAATTCCCCGTTATAGTTAGTTCAGCTAACTATAACTCGCGCCCCACAATGCACTGCTGATGACGTCACATATTACATCACTCATGTCATGGTCAGTGACATCACTGATGACATCACTGATGACATCTCAAATGACATCACTGATGACATCATCCACGTGATAATCTGATGCAGCTCCTCACACCCTAATATAACCTTTGATACACCCAATCTAAATTACAGAGTGCCATTCGCAAAACCATAGACACTCCAACACCAATAACTACATACCCACTCACTGATTCTTAGGTCTACACACACACATCCACTCACTCACCCGTACAGTCACTCATACTTATGGTCACTCAGTACAGGACTATCATATGCACTCTTACTCCTATATAGACACTCAAACACCGCCACTCATCCATAGAGGTACTCACACACCTAGTCAGTCATGCAAATAATTAAACACACTGCCATTTACTCACCTATACAGTTATACACACACCAGCTCACTTAATCATACAAATACTAGCACATTGTTACGCTCTTATACAATCACTGATACAAGCACACACTCATCCATACAGCCACTATCACAATCACTCACTCTCGCTTATAGCTATTTATATACTCCAATACACATATATACTGCCTTTCACATATGTAGTTACTCACACATGTACCACTGGGACATACATTCACTCACTAACACACTCTTACACACACTTACCCACCCATACAGTCTATCACAGATGCACTCTTGAAACCATCCACCCAGTGAATCACCCACTCACACATCTATGCACAGTCGCACACACCCCATCCACACAAACACTCAGGCACCCATACAGATACTCATAGAACCAATCAATAACCCATATAGACACTCATGTAGCTATTCGCAAATCCATGCATCCACTTACACACCAACAGACGGATACAGACATTCACACAGTTTAGTCACTAACCCATGCATTCAGTAAGATACGTTTAATCACTCACTTGTAGAGTCAGTCACGCACGTACTAAATCATCCATTCAGACACTTATACACCCACTCATTCTTCAATACGCCTTTCCCTATATATATTAAACATATTTAAACTTTACAGAAACACACAGTCACTGGATGATGTCATCAGTGATGTCATTTGAGATGTCATCAGTGATGTCATCAGTGATGTCACTGACCATGTCATGAGTGATGTAATATGTGACGTCATCAGCAGTGCATTGCGGGGCGCGAGTTATAGTTAGCTGAACTAACTATAACGGGGAAATTCACGGGTTTTGTACGAGTGCAATGTCCAACTAACTATAACTGTCCCTAAAACCTATGGTTTTTTCAGTGAATATATATATATATATATATATATATATATATATATATATATATATATATATATAAAATATATATATATTGTTTTAAAAAAAAAACCCTGAGTGCATAGTTTGTTCAAGTGCTTAAATGAACCTTTATTTGAATGTGCATTGGGGCACTGCATCAACATTGTACATTGCAAATACCTAATTGCAAATTCCTGAGAATCGCAATTAGGTAATCGCAATTACAATGCATGAAACTCAAAGAGTTTTAGATTGCGATTCCTAGGAGTCGCAAATCGCTCTACCTCATTAATATTAATGAGGTCGATCGCACTTTGCGACACCCTAGGAATCGCAAAAATCACAGGGATGGTGGCCTGCTGAGGTCAGCAGACCACCATGTCCGTGATTGTTTTTAAATAAAGCAATCTTTTTTTTTGTAAAGCAGCCCGTTTTCCTTAAAGGAAAACGAGATGCTTTACAAAAAGTAAAATGAAAAGTTTTCTTTTCATTTTTTAAGAGCAGGCAGTGGTCCGTGGGATCACTGCCTGCTCTCGAAAATGCTTTTACAACCCCTCACAAAGGGGAAGGGGTCCCTTAGGGACCCCTTCCCATTTGCAAATGGGTTACCACCTACTTGAAGTAGGTGGTAATATGCAAATGTTTTGCGACCGCATTCGCGGTCCCAAAACATTCATGAATACTGTTAGGATTCGGTATTTGGAAGGGACGCCCTTAACACGCCCCTTCCAAATAACGAATCGCAAAACCCAATTTGCGATTCGGTAACAGGTTACTGAATCACAATTTGGGTTTGATGCATGTGAAAAGCCTTTTTTGTGTTCGCAAAGGGGCCGATTCGCAGAATCGGCCCCTTTGCAAATACAAAAATGCTTCATGCATGTGCCCATATGTGCTTATATGTAGCTGAAAATTGATTAGCGAACTATGTTACAGAATTCTTATGTTATATCCAGGGCCACTGGAATTATGCAATTCCGTGGTCGTGGTCACTGCTTTTTCACATAATTATGGATTTGCCACCTTTGCCACATAATTCATCTTCTGCTACACAATATTCAGATTTTAACAAAAAAATTGTTTCTAGCTCAAAAGGGCCAAAATTTACTAAAAAAATAGGTTGGCAATGGTTTGCACGCAGTGGAAGGCCCTTTGCAAAGGATTACTGGTCATCTTTCAGTTGCTTTTTTCTGTATTTGGTTGTTAAACTTTGCCCAGACTGTATTACCAGGTGTATAAATTACAAAATAAAGAAGTAACAGTATCAAAAAATGTTTTACATTATGCTGCATAATTTGTGTTACCTTGCTGCATAATTTAGTCACCACTGCAGCATAATTTAATGCCCTCTGCCGCATTATTCCAGTGGCCTTGCTTATATCAAGATCATGAAAAATGTATCAGAAATTATTCCTTTGAAATGCAGAAATTATTGCATTAAATTTCAAGCAAATGAAAGACTCTCAAGTTGGAAGAAAGAGTAATCTATGAAGCAAGTTTTATTTGTCTACCATTCTTATGATATATGTGCGTGTAAATCTAACATGTCACCAACAGAGTTCAAGGTTCACTCCTGAGCTAAAATATAGCAGCGACCTGTCCGTATGGGCTGAAGGGCCACCCCCCCCTCCCCCCCCACCTTTTTCCAGGCAAGAAGAGTGTCTGTCAGTCTGAACAAAGGTCAGCCTGACAGATATTCTTTTGGTTCAGGTCAGACAACCAGGAGCTAGACATGCACTAAATGGGCAGGTTCCTGGCTGCCTGAGCTGAATTTTGCCAGGCTGGTGGCGTGAGCTCCTCAGCCTGGCAAAAGTGTCTCGAGTCCCTACCCTTGTGATGAAGGGGAGCGTCACCGATTGCCTCGAACCTGGGCGCTTCAGTTTTAAGCCCTGAAGTGCTCAGGGCCGAGTGTCAAACAGTGACACCTCTTCACAGAGTGGGTTGGGGTCAGCAGTCTCACTGACCCCATCCCACTCTGTGACGAGATTGGGACTGCTGCCTTCCCTCATTGGCTGACCTTAGGTCAGTCTATGAGGGAAGGCAGCAGTCCCAATCCTCCTGCGACCTCCGTGTATTCCCTGTTGGAGATCTGCTGTTGAGGTAAGTGTTATGTGTTTTTTTGTTTGGTGCATGCGTGCGTGTATGTATGAATGCATGTGTATTTGCTAGTGAGTGTTGGGAATGGGTGTGTGTGTGCATGTGCGCCCCAACCCTCCTGGGACCTCCGAGGCTTGGGAATGCCTTCCCTCATTGACTGACCTTAGGCAGCTGTCCCAATCCTCCTGCGACCTCCAAGGCTTCGCTGTAGGAGAGCTGCACTTGAGGTAAGTTTTTTGCGGTTTTTTTGTTTGGTGAATGCGTGCATGTATGTATGAGTGTATGTGTATTTGTTAGTGAGTGTTGTGGATGGGTGTATGTACGTGTATGTAGGGCTTCAAGTGGGATGAAAAAACTGGGGGTCTCCCAAAGGAGCGTGGCCTATGTAATTAAGGGAGTGGCTGAAAAACACATAAACTAAAAATCTGTGCTTAGCATAGTGTGCGGCCCGACCGGAATTTTGCTGCTTTTGTCATTGCATCCAGATATAAAATAACAAGTAAAATTACACCTACAACAAGCCGGAACTATTGGCTTTGTCAATGGTTGTTAGTTGCATGAGAAAAATAAGCAACAACTCCGGCTTCATTGTACATAACATTCAAAATGCTTCAGTTCTGACATGATGAGATTGGGGAAAAAACTATAAAGAGTGTCTTTGAAGATACATCAAAGTCAGTGAAGGGTGGCACTGCTGTAGAGGTAAGATACATTTTTTTCACCCTGAGGGTAAGGGTAAAAATGGAGAGCCCGATAGGGACCCATCTCAGTACCTGCTTTTAAGAACTGGGGGTGCTGAGCATAGGCAAGGCCTGGCCCACTTAAAGCCCTGCATGTGTGAATGAATTGGGGGCAGTGTGTGCGTGTGTGTGTGCCCTGCCCATCTTCCTGGTAAAATTACCCGCCGCCACTGCTTAAATGCTAGGGTCCATCAGCTCGTGGGTTAAACTTTCACAGCACAGACCATGATTGGCTTTTGGGGTTTTTGCCACAGAACAGCAGCTGATTAAATATTGATATGGGTGGGTTACCCGCTGGCCCATCACAATGCACCACCTCGTAAGGGCTGGCTGGCTCAGACATTTACCAGGCAGGTTCCCTGAGAGATGTACGTGTGAAAACTCACGTCCGCCTACCCTGCAGAACATCCCAGTGAACAAAAATGCACAGCAGCGAGTTGTGGGCCTCCGTCCCGAATTGGGGGGCTCGGTGTAGAAGGCTGTCCCCTGCCCCCCGAAGGTGATCGGTGTGCATGTACTTTATCCTGGAGAATACAAAACAAGCACCATAAAGGGCACTGCACGAACAGCGCAACCTGCCACCCCGTGCAAGGACGCAAACAGTATGGTGTAGGACAAGAACAACAAATGCCAAGTAGAAATGGCAGCCTTATTTCATACACTTTCAAGTCAATGCTCGGAAACAGTAGGAAAAATGGACAGTCCAAAAACTGCTCATCAGAAACTTGAACAACTTGAAAAATTACACAAAAGGAAAATCAGAAAATGGTGGGAAACTAAAGCGCTCCAAAATTATCTGGACAAAGGAAGGATCCTACAGGGACTAGCCATATATACAGTGTCCACAAATGAGAGCATTACACTCAAAATGCTTGAGGAATAGGCTAACCACTCTGGGAAATGTTTGAAAGGGATGCTTAGGATCTTAATTAAATATCCCTTGAAAAAAATTGCAACAACATTGTGTGTCTGAATGCTAGTTTGGAGCATGAGGAACAAGACACGATTCGTCAGTTCAAGAATACGATGCAGAAAAGGGTAGACAAATATGAACAAGACCTGCACCAGCGTAAACATTGTGAAATATTGAGAGATAAACAGGAGTGTGAAACCACCATAACTTTAAGCTATGTTGAGAGGTTTGACAGCGTCAGAGATACACTGCAGAAAGACAAAACTATGCAAATGCAAGATAAACTAGTCACAGATTCAAGTTCAGAGGTTAGCTTCAACCCTGAAAACATGGAGCTGGGAGAAAAAACTACAGGCATAAAGAGCACTTTTTAGAGGAAGACAAGATGCTCCAAATGGGGAGAATATAAACAGGTCAAGGTCGAGAAAAAGATGGACTCGGTTCAGTTAAAGAGGGAATGCAAGGAACCAATTACACAGAAAGAGGAAGAAAAGAAGGACCCCATGGGTAAAGCACACAAAGAAGATCTGCATAAGGACCTGGACAGCCAGGTGAGTAATGTTGTACCTATTATTAATTCATCAGACACGATGCTGTTCCAAGAAAATGAGCATATTTTATGCTCAGACCTCTCCTTCAGCCCCAGTAGCAATTTCGATTATCTACAGACATGCATTGACCTCTTTCAATTCATAAGAAAATAGAAGCTTTTAGAGGCACATAGCCTGATACTTAAGATGGATACAGTATCTTACCACTATCCACAGCAAGATTCCACATAGACTATAGATGCCTGCTTCACCCCCTGCTACTCTAACCTTCTTATGGGCTGATAGAAGGAGCAGGCATACAGTGATCCCAGATATGTGAAGTATTTTGCCAAGATTGTTATGTGGCTGCATGACACTGATGATCATTTTCCTATTGGAATGGTACTGGAAGGGAGTTGGAAGAATTTTGTCAAGCACTGAATGATAATACCCTTAACCTGGGATTTTACTCCAAAAGTGTGTTTTTATGATTTGGAGTAACTGTTTTAGAGAAATTAAAATTCAAAATGTATAGATATATTGTTAGAAATGGGATCTCTAGTTGGCAAGGGCTTGCACCTTTGTCCAAGTAGGGACCCTTCTTCCTAGTCAGGGTAAGGGAGTTACACTCCTAAAATAACCCCTGCTCACCCCCTTGGTAGCTTGGCACGAGCAGTCAGGCTTATTCTAGAGGCAGTGTGTAAAGCATTTGCACATAACCAACAGTAATACAGTGTAAGCACTACAAACGGACATCACACCAGTTTAGAAAAATAACCAATATTTTATATACTCAAGACAAGACCAATTACGACAAAAATCCACAATACTATACTTTAAAAATGAATGCTTGATACGGTAACTTCTTCTTTGCAGGAATAGCACAAAAGCAAAGTTCGTACGAGTCGGTAGCTCCGTCCGAGCCTACCGCGATGCTGAAAACCACAGAGTCTAACAGTTCCGGCCGACCGCGTCGATACGGGCCAGCAGAGTCATGAACAGACTCGGTCACAGTACCTTTCTCGTTGTGGCTGGTACGGAGTGTACGAGCCGGTCGGCGTTCGTCGCGGTTGCGGTGCAAGACGGAGCGGTGCAAGGTGCGGTGTCCCTCGATGCGGTGCAGGCAGCGGCTCGATGAGCGTCGTGCAGACGGAGTCGGTGAGTCCAAGGCGTGTGATGCAGGGTGAGACGATGCTCGATGCGGTGCTGACCGGTTGCGATGCAGGCGACCTAGCCGGAGTGCGGGAGCTGGCGTCGGACAGCGGTGCGAGTCGGAGCGGTGCGTCGCAGACGTGCGAGCGGTGCCCCAAATGCGGCGCGGTCTCGACTCTTGAGCCAGTTGCAGCGACCGCGTCGGTCGGGTCCGGTTGGTTCAGTGAAGCGATGGGATGCGAACTGCGGTGCCCACAGGTCACGGTGCAAGCAGCGGCTCGATGTTGGCGGCATCGGACGTCGCCCACGATGAGACCAGGGTTGCGATGCGAAGCGGGGCGATGCGGTCTGCGGTGCAAACAGGTCACCGGCCAGGGATGGATTCGGTTGACGGAGTCGAGTTGCGGTTCCCTTCCTCTGTGGCAACTGAAACAGCGTTCCAGAAGCGGTACCCAGAGGCTTGTGAAGTCTTTGTAGTCCCTGAGACTTCTTAACAGGAGGCCAGCTCGGTTCCAGGCCCTTGGAGATACTCAGCACAAGTTTGTAGAAAGTTCCTTCCTTTCATTGCCCAAGGCAGAAGCAGCAGCTGCAGGCCAACCCAACAAAGCAACAACACAGCAAAGGGGCAGTACTCCTCCTGGCAGCTCTTCCAGCTCTTCGTCTTGGCAGGTTCCTTGATTCCAGCGAGATCTAAATTCATGGGGTCAGGGCCCCAATATTTATATCCCAAATTCCTTTGTTCTCTGAAGGCAGAGAGGCCTTTGCCTAGTCCAAACCAGTTCTGGAGCACTTTGTTGACAAGTCTCCGTCCCTTCTTTCAGTGAGTAGGCCAGGGACATCAGACGCACCACATGAGGTGGAGCCAGCATTGTGGAGGGAAGGCACTGTCCTATTCAGGGCCCAGGTGCGACCCCTCCCACCCATCTACATGTAGATCTTGCTATTCAGCCCTGTGCTGACTCACCCTGTCTCCTGGCATCCCCCAGCCCCTGTCACTCACACTCCAGACAAGGAATACACAACCTCGCAGAGGCAGGCTTGGATGGTTAGACAAGAAAATACCCACTTTCTAAAAGTGGTATTTTCAAACACAGAATGTTAAAACCAACTTCACTAAAAGCTGCATTTTATCATTCTGAGTCCAGGCATACTAAACTCGAATTTCTACCATGTTCCCGGGGTCAGTTAGGATTATAAGCTGTAATAATCAAAACTGCCCGTTCTGGCCTAGGGGAACAGGTAGCCTTGCAATAGTGAAAAACGAACTAGGCTGTAATTCACTATCAGGACATGCCACACACACCAGGGCATGTCCTACCTTTCACATACTAACGCACCCTGCCCACAGGGGTACCTTGGGCCTACCTTAGGGGTGACTAACATGTAGCAAAGGGAAGGTTTAGGGACTTGCAAGTGTGTGCTCTTGCCAAGTCGACATGGCAGCCCCAGGCTGCGCACAGGCTCTGCGTTGGCAGGCCCGAGTTACATTTTACGGGCTGTTGGCGTGGGTGGCACAATCCAGTGCTGCAGCCCACCAACAGCATTTGGTCTATAGGCCCTGGCACTCGCAGTGCACTTTACAAGGGACTGACAGATAAACCAAATAGGCCAATCATGGAAACGCCAATCCATAACACATTTTATACAGGAGCACTTGCACTTTCCCACTGGACCGCAGTGAGGAAAGTGCGCAGAATCATTACACCAGCAAAAACAGAGTCAAAACCGGGAGGTCAGAAAGCAAAAAGTCAGGGAAACACGCCAAAAGATGCCAAGTCTAACACATGTCCCCTCCAGCTGAAAGTAGGGAGAACTACCCAACCCCATTGGAGTTCTCCTCACTAAAGCGGAAGAACCTGGACAGACCATCTGCGTTGGCGTGTTCTGTACCAGGACGGTGCTCCACCGTAAAGTCCATTCCCTGTAGGGAGATGGACCACCTCAGCAGTTTTGGATTCTCACCCCTCATTTGCATCAACCATCTGAGGGGCCTGTGGTCTGTCTGAACCTGGAAGTGAGTCCCAAACAGGTATGGTCTCAACTTCTTCAGTGCCCAGACCACAGCAAAAGCTTCCCTTTCTATGGCACTCCACCTCTGTTCCCTGGGAAGTAGTCTCCTGCTAAGGAAGACTACAGGCTGATCCAGGCCCTCTTCGTTCAGTTGTGAGAGCACCGCTCCCACACCATGCTCTGAAGCGTCAGTCTGCACAACAAATTCTTTGGAGAAGTCAGGTGCGCTTGAGCACGGGCGCCGTGCACATGGCTGCCTTCAGGGCATCAAAAGCTTTCTGGCAGGACTCAGTCCAGATCACTTTCCTGGGCTGCCTCTTAGAGGTCAGCTCTGTTAAGGGAGCAACGATGGTGCCATAGCCCTTAACAAATCTCCTATAGTAGCCGGTGAGACCTAAGAAGGCTCTCACCTCTGTCTGGGTCTTGGGGGCTCCCAAGCCAGAATGGTGTCAATCTTGGGTTGTAGGGCGCCACCTGGCCGCTTCCTACCTGGTGTCCCAAGTACACCACAGAACCCTGCCCGATCTGGCACTTACTGGCCTTGATCGTGAGGCCTGCACCTTGCAGAGCCCTCAACACTTTCTCAAGGTGCTGTAAATGTTCTTCCCAGCTGGAACTGAACACAGCAATGTCATCCAGGTAGGCGGCACTGAAATCCTCCAGCCCAGCCAACACCTGATTGACCAACCTCTGAAAGGTGGCAGGGGCATTCTTCAACCCAAAGGGCATCACCCGGAATTGGTAATGACCTTCTGGGGTTGAGAATGCTGATCTCTCCTTGGCCCCATCGGTTAAGGCAATCTGCCAGTACCCAGACGTCAAATCAAACGTGCTGAGGAACCGGGCAGCTCCCAACCGATCAATGAGCTCATCAGCTCTGGGGATGGGGTGCGCGTCAGTCCTGGTGACGGCATTGAGCCCAAGGTAGTCCACACAAAACCGGAGTTCTGGAGTGGCACCGGGCGCCGCAGCCTTTGGGACCAAGACCACTGGGCTGGCCCAAGGACTGTGGGAGGGCTCAATCACCCCTAACGCCAACATCTTAGAGACCTCCTCCTTGATGCTGGCTCTGACCCGGTCAGTCAACCTGTAAATCTTGTGCTTCACAGGATGGCTGTCACCGGTGTCCACGTCATGGGTACACCAGTGAGTAACACCGGGGGTCAGAGAGAACAGTGGGGCAAACTGTCCCAACAACTGGCGACAGTCCCCTGCTGCTCCGGAGTCAGAGTAGGGGAGAGGATCACACCCTCTACTGACCCATCATGCTCCTTGGTAGACAGGAGGTCAGGGAGAGGCTCACTCTCCTCTTCCACCCCATCATCTGTCGCCAAGAGCATACTCACTTCGGACCTCTCGAAGTGGGGCTTGAGGCGGTTCACGTGAAGGACCCTCAAAGGGTTCCTTGGAGCCTGCAAGTCCACCAGGTAGGTGACGTCACTTTTGCGCTCCTTTACCTCATATGGCCCAGTCCACTTGTCCTGCAAGGCACAAGGTGCTACTGGGGCCATGACCCACACTTTTTGCCCAGGTTGAAATTCGACCAGAGTGGCATTCTGGTCATACCATCTCTTCATTTCTTCCTGGCTTGCTTCTAGGTTCGCCTGAGCGAGTTTCCTGAAGTGGGCAGTTTGGTTTCTAAAGGCCAGCATGTAGCTAAATACATCCTGGGGAGTTTTCCTGGGAGCCGCCTCCCAGCCTTCCTTTACCAAACTCAGAGGTCCCCTGACAGGGTGGCCATACAGGAGCTCAAAGGGGCTGTACCCAAGAGACTTCTGAGGCACCTCCCTGTATGCAAAGAGTAGGCATGGCAAGAGGACGTCCCACTTGCGCCTCATGGGTTCGGTTAGACCCTTGATCATGCCTTTCAAGGTCTGGTTGAATCTCTCCACCAGACCGTTTCCTTGTGGGTGGTAAGGAGTGGTGAACTTGTAGGTTACACCACACTCCTTCCACAGGGATGTCATATACTTCGATATGAAATTGGTCCCCCTATCAGAAACCATCTCTCTGGGGAATCCCACACGGGAAAAGATCCCCATTAACGCCCGGCCCACCACTGGCGCCGTCGTTGTCCTGAGAGGGATTGCCTCCGGGTACCGGGTGGCATGGTCCACCAAGACCAGGATGTACCTGTTGCCCATGGCTGTCTTGGGATCCAGTGGCCCCACAATATCCATCCCTACCCTTTCAAAGGGTGTTCCAACAACAGGAAAAGGTTGGAGAGGAGCTTTGACCTTCCTCCCACTCTTACTACTTGCCTGGCAAGTTTGGCAAGACCTGCAGTGTGCATCTGACTGCCTTCGCATTTGGGGCCAAAAGAAGTGGGTGACAAGCCTGTCAAAGGTCTTGTCCTGCCCCAAATGTCCTGCCAAAGGCACGTCATGAGCCAGACCCAGTAGGAAGGTCCTGAAGCGCTGGGGTACCACCAGCACACGGGCTGACCCAGGCTCAGCAACCTTAGGCTCACTGTATAGGAGACCGCTCTCCCAGTAGATCAGATGTGACCCGGACTGATTACCAGCTGCCTGGTCTGCAGCCTGCCGCCGCAGACCCTCCAGAGTAGGGCACTCGTTCTGCTCCCTGCAGAACTCCTCCCTGGTGGGACCCCCTTCTTGCTGCCAATGGGTCAGCTCAGAGATGTCTCCCAGTTCGGCTACCTGCTCCCCTGTAGGCACCGGGCGTCCCCCTCGAGGTCCGCCTCCTCCCGGTCCGTGGGAACTTCGGGGCCGGTTTCCCGCGCCCCCTGCCCTTTCTCTTGGCAGGGACTTGGGCCACTGTTTCAGGCTCCAAGTCCTCTTGATCACCCTTTCTGGCTGCCATTGACCGAGTAGACACGCATGCCCACTCTGGCAACCCAAGCATCTCCAAGTGAGACCTGAGCTCAACCTCCTTCCATGAGGACTGCTCCAGGTCGTTTCCTAGCAGACAATCTACAGGCATGGTAGGGCTCACAACCACCCTTAAGGGACCTGAGACCCCCCCATTCAAAGGGAACCTGCGCCACCATACACTGGCGCTCAGAGTTGTCGACAGCAACTACTTGGTGGAATGCTCCTGGGACTACTTGCTTCTCAGACACCAGGTGACACCGGACTGAGGTCACACTGGCTCCAGTGTCTCTGAGAGCCTCTACCCTGTTCCCATTGATGGTCACCCAGGTGCTATATTTCTTTGTGTTAGGGGGCACCTGGTTTCCTGGGACCATCTCACTGTCCCCGAGTGAGACAAGGGTCATTTCTGCGGGATCCCCACCCTCCTGTGGGCACCCCTCCTCCCCAAGCGCTACACTAGCCAACACTTTGGACTGTCCACCGGTGGGTGGCTGTGTCCCCTTCGGGCACTTGGGGTCCCCCTTAAAGTGACCTACCTGGTCACATGCATAACACTTGCGGGGGCCGGTCTCAACAGGCTTCCCTGTAGAGACCCCTTTCTTCTTATCACCGGGGGGCTGGGAACCTTTACCCTGGGTACTAGTTTGGGGCCCTTTAGAGAACTCCTGTGCTTTACCCTTGTCCCCCCACCTTTCTGCTGGGGACCCTGCCCACCTTTGGCTGAGTCTCCCCCAAACGCTTTCTTGTGGACCCTGGTACTCACCCAGCGGTCCGCTTCCATAGCAAGCTTCCTGGGGTCAGTTAGCTTACTATCAACTAGGTGCTGGCGCAGATCTGCAAAACATAGACTAGACAAGTGCTCCCATGCAATCAAGTTGTAGAGCCCCTGAAAATCTGTTACACTACTGCCCTTCACCCAACCATCCAGAGACCTGCAGAACACATCCACACATTCCAACCAAGTGTTGGCATCAGACTTCTTACTGGACCTGAACTGATCCCTGTACTTTTCAGGAGTAAGACCATACTTCGTGAGAAGGGCATCCTTCATGTCAGCATAGGTGAGGTGATACCCCTTACCCAAAGCTATCAGAGCATCCCTTGCTTCTTCCGGGAAAAGTGGCCACAATCCTGCTCCCCAATTCTCCTCAGGGACCCCATTCATGTGTATGGCTGCCTCATAACCCTGAAACCACCTTTGTATGTCATCCCCCTTCTTGAACTCCTTGCCTACGTTCTTGGGAATGTGCACAATCCTGTCTGCCTTTCTGGACGAATTGCTGCCACCATCTGAGCCTGACTTACTCCTAAGTTCTAGCTCCTTCAGTTCTCTCTCATGCTCTAAGAGCATCTTCCTCTCCTCTATGGCCAATCTCTTCTCCTCCCGCTCACTCTCCAGCCTGAGCTTCTGCAGCTCAAACTGCCTTGCCTCCCGCCTGTCCTCCAGCTCCTCTGGGGACAGACTGCTGCTGCCTGACCTGGCGGGTTCCCCCTACCCAAAAGCACATCCACCCTGGAAATAGGCTCCTCCACCTCCTCACTGAGATCACCAGGCTGCCCATTGGCATGTCTGGCTGCTACCTAGAGCCCTCAGCGCCTTCTGTAGCTCCTCCTTCCTTGTGAGGCCTTTAATTTGGACTTTCAGGTTTTTACAAATCGCTCGTAACTCCTTTACGGCGTAGGATTCCAACCTGTCCTCCTCAAAGATAACTTCCAGAGATGCAACGGATGATGCAATTGATTCAGGCATGACAAAAGTAGTGAGTTGAAACTGGCAAGATCAAAAATAGGCCAAAGAAAAAGAACCAGTTTGTGGTACGTAATGGTCTGCGATATGGTAGTAGTGCACACCAATCACTGTAAGTCAAGTGCAAACACAAGTCCTATCCTCACCGCTGACAACCAATGTTAGAAATGGGATCTCTAGTTGGCAAGGGCTTGCACCTTTGTCCAAGTAGGGACCCTTCTTCCTAGTCAGGGTAAGGGAGTTACACTCCTAAAATAACCCCTGCTCACCCTCTTGGTAGCTTGGCACGAGCAGTCAGGCTTAATTCTAGAGGCAGTGTGTAAAGCATTTGCACATAACCAACAGTAATACAGTGTAAGCACTACAAACGGACACCACACCAGTTTAGAAAAATAACCAATATTTTATATACTCAAGACAAGACCAATTACGACAAAAATCCACAATACTATACTTTAAAAATGAATGCTTGATACGGTAACTTCTTCTTTGCAGGAATAGCACAAAAGCAAAGTTCGTACGAGTCGGTAGCTCCGTCCGAGCCTACCGCGATGCTGAAAACCACAGAGTCTAACAGTTCCGGCCGACCGCGTCGATACGGGCCAGCAGAGTCATGAACAGACTCGGTCACAGTACCTTTCTCGTTGTGGCTGGTACGGAGTGTACGAGCCGGTCGGCGTTCGTCGCGGTTGCGGTGCAAGACGGAGCGGTGCAAGGTGCGGTGTCCCTCGATGCGGTGCAGGCAGCGGCTCGATGAGCGTCGTGCAGACGGAGTCGGTGAGTCCAAGGCGTGCGATGCAGGGTGAGACGATGCTCGATGCGGTGCTGACCGGTTGCGATGCAGGCGACCTAGCCGGAGTGCGGGAGCTGGCGTCGGACAGCGGTGCGAGTCGGAGCGGTGCATCGCAGACGTGCGAGCGGTGCCCCAAATGCGGTGCGGTCTCGACTCTTGAGCCAGTTGCAGCGACCGCGTCGGTCGGGTCCGGTTGGTTCAGTGAAGCGATGCGATGCGAACTGCGGTGCCCACAGGTCACGGTGCAAGCAGCGGCTCGATGTTGGCGGCGTCGGACGTCGCCCACGGTGAGACCAGGGTTGCGATGCGAAGCGGGGCGATGCGGTCTGCGGTGCAAACAAGTCACCGGCCAGGGATGGATTCGGTTGACGGAGTCGGTTGCGGTTCCCTTCCTCTGTGGCAACTGAAACAGCGTTCCAGAAGCGGTACCCAGAGGCTTGTGAAGTCTTTGTAGTCCCTGAGACTTCTTAACAGGAGGCCAGCTCGGTTCCAGGCCCTTGGAGATACTCAGCACAAGTTTGTAGAAAGTTCCTTCCTTTCATTGCCCAAGGCAGAAGCAGCAGCTGCAGGCCAACCCAACAAAGCAACAACACAGCAAAGGGGCAGTACTCCTCCTGGCAGCTCTTCCAGCTCTTCGTCTTGGCAGGTTCCTTGATTCCAGCGAGATCTAAATTCATGGGGTCAGGGCCCCAATATTTATATCCCAAATTCCTTTGTTCTCTGAAGGCAGAGAGGCCTTTGCCTAGTCCAAACCAGTTCTGGAGCACTTTGTTGACAAGTCTCCGTCCCTTCTTTCAGTGAGTAGGCCAGGGACATCAGACGCACCACATGAGGTGGAGCCAGCATTGTGGAGGGAAGGCACTGTCCTATTCAGGGCCCAGGTGCGACCCCTCCCACCCATCTACATGTAGATCTTGCTATTCAGCCCTGTGCTGACTCACCCTGTCTCCTGGCATCCCCCAGCCCCTGTCACTCACACTCCAGACAAGGAATACACAACCTCGCAGAGGCAGGCTTGGATGGTTAGACAAGAAAATACCCACTTTCTAAAAGTGGTATTTTCAAACACAGAATGTTAAAACCAACTTCACTAAAAGCTGCATTTTATCATTCTGAGTCCAGGCATACTAAACTCGAATTTCTACCATGTTCCCGGGGTCAGTTAGGATTATAAGCTGTAATAATCAAAACTGCCCGTTCTGGCCTAGGGGGAACAGGTAGCCTTGCAATAGTGAAAAACGAACTAGGCTGTAATTCACTATCAGGACATGCCACACACACCAGGGCATGTCCTACCTTTCGCATACAACGCACCCTGCCCACAGGGGTACCTTGGGCCTACCTTAGGGGTGACTAACATGTAGCAAAGGGAAGGTTTAGGGACTTGCAAGTGTGTGCACTTGCCAAGTCGACATGGCAGCCCCAGGCTGCGCACAGGCTCTGCGTTGGCAGGCCCGAGTTACACTTTACGGGCTGTTGGCGTGGGTGGCACAATCCAGTGCTGCAGCCCACCAACAGCATTTGGTCTATAGGCCCTGGCACTCGCAGTGCACTTTACAAGGGACTGACAGATAAACCAAATAGGCCAATCATGGAAACGCCAATCCATAACACATTTTATACAGGAGCACTTGCACTTTCCCACTGGACCGCAGTGAGGAAAGTGCGCAGAATCATTACACCAGCAAAAACAGAGTCAAAACCGGGAGGTCAGAAAGCAAAAAGTCAGGGGAAACACGCCAAAAGATGCCAAGTCTAACATATATGTTGCCGCGGGGAGTCAGAACTTACATTCTGGGTGGCCGAGCCTTGTGGAACTCCTCTTCATTCACACCAGTCACACACTGTTCTTTACATAGGCCTGGTCACTGTATTGCAGACACACTCTGGTGACGCAGATGGCATTTTTCACTCGTGTGGTTTGTGCTGTGGCATTCATGGATAGCCTTGGGAAATTCATTGCAACTGATGGTAGCAGTGATGTGAGATTGAGCAATAGGCCATAAAATAGGATGAGGTGAGATATGAGTGAGGAAGAAGTGAGGCTCCAGTAAAATTTGTCAGAAGAATGAGATAAAGAATGAGCAACTGATAGGCCCTCTCCCTAACCTCTCACTACAGCAGTAAAATACCTCAGTGAAACAAATATTAATTCCATGGCTCTGGATGAACAATTGGTGAAGTAAAGTGTGACGTCCCAGTGCCTTGTACCTGTTTCTGTGACTAGTGCACCTGCACAGTTTCACATATGATCACAACCAAACACACAACTCTCCCGGAGTTCTAAGGGCTTCGGATGTGGGGCTTTAAAGAGGGCGGGTGTGTAAAGATAAAATTGGATATTGGCAAATGCACAAAACGTGTGGACTTACAGAGTTCCAAAAATGTAAATTTTCAGTTTTTTTGAGTTATTATGCATACTTGCTAAACAATGGGTGCGATATTAAGGTACATCTCACGTGGTAGGTGGCAATGCTGGTGCACTTTTCCACAAAATGAATAAAATAAGGAACGCCCAGCCAGAAAACGCACCCCATCAGTAAAGAAAGGCTGGGTGTCTCGCGGTCTCGCTGCTCAGCAGGGTTCATTGTCTGCTAATGAAATGGGAAACTGCTAATCTCATTAATGTCAGGTGGGCTCTTATTAATAAACCCGCGAGAGCATCGATCCGCCGCGCGCCAGGCCGCTGCCGACAACGGGCCGTGCATGCAGAGGAGGCAGGCTCAGGTCTGTAAGGTGATAATGGCGGACTGCCAGGTTCCGGAGTCGAAGGGGGGAGGGGGGCGAGAGGAGGAAGGAGAGAGCGGAATTGCCTGAAGGAGCCACATTCCTGTGGCTTTCAAAAAGCACTGTCGAACATCAAGAGAAAATATCACTTACAGACCCACCAGCAGTAGGACGGGTGGTGTAGCCAGCCCCCGGGGAGGCGCTGCTCCCCCGTCTGCATTGTGTCTAAGCACAAGATGGCTTACTTACTCCCTTTAAACGAGTTCCCCTCTCTAGGCTGAACACAGTCCTTTTGGACAAACAGTGTTTGGAATCTGTTTACTTCTCTGCCCAGTCATCTTATCTGCTTGCTTTGTAGTGGTGTTTGATTTTCCTGCTTTGCTGACAGGCCTTTCAGCACTGCGTGAGGTGGCTGGAGATCTGAGGTAATGATTAACTGCTCATGCTGGCGCAGGTGGTGAGAGGTGCTGCCTGCAGAACTCAGAGGGATACAAATTAGAGAGGCAGGGAGTGACTGTGAGCGGGAGCACCCTGCCGAAATTACAGTGGCTCGAGCCGCATAGGGGCGAGAGGGAACTCTCTAAGAGACCAGAGTTTACAATGGCGTGGGTTATAGAGGCAGGGGGCGCGAGGGAGCTACTAACAGAGCCTACTGCAGTTGAACGAGTCGCACAGAGGTCGTGAGGGAGCTCCCAGTAGAGTTTACAGGAGAATTACGAGTCACACAGGCACATGGGTCTAGAGGAAGCTCCCTGCATAACCTGGCGTATCGTGAGCTGTAAAAAACAAGGAGGCAAGAGAAAGCTTACTGCAAATTTTAGAGCAGTAGAACGGGTCGCGCAGGTATACAGGGGTCGAGAGGGAGCTCCCTGTAGAGCTTACAGCGGTAGAACAAGACGCACGGGAACAGGGGTCGAGAGGGAGATCCCTGCAGAGTTTACAGTAACACGAATCACGCAGGCGCAGGGGTCGAAAGCCAGGCAGTTTGCAGGAGTAGAACGAGTCGCACAGGCATAGGGATCAAGGGGGAGCTCCCTACTGATCCCCGAGTAGAACGAGTTGTAAAAGCAAAGGAGACAGAGGGAGCTCCCTGTAGCACGAGTTGTTCATGCCCAGGGGCTAGAGGAAGCTTCCTGCATCGCTAATCGCCGCACAAGGGCCAGAGGGAACTCCCAGCAGAGTTTACAGTAACGCAAAGGTCATGGAAGCAGCAGAGACAAGAGGGAGCTCCCCTCCGACGTGAACGAGCACGAGTTTTACAGGCACAGGGGCAAGAAAGAAGGCCCTGAAAAGCTTGCAGTAGTACCAGACACAAGACAGTGGCAGTGCACCCAAGAACAAAAGAAACAGTGTAAGGTACAGACAGACTCGTTCCAACCACATGTAGACATCAGAATAAGAACCAAGGGCAGAATGTTTTCATTATAACCTGGATCAGGAAACAATTTACATTCCCAGCCCGTAATACCTAATGGGTGCATAATCTCTGCTTTAAACAGGTGCGCTGGGCGCCCTATTGCAATCAGCGTGCTACCCCAAGAGGAGATTCAAAGTTGTGGCGGCCCTGGGGGCAGCACATCAGTGAAAGGCAGTGTAGGTGCTTCAAGCAGTCGCTCCATCTTTTACTGTGTGGGTGGCACCTGACCGAGAGCCCCCTTCAGGTGGCTCTACTGAATAGGTACACTCACCTGCAGGAGGACGTCTGGGGGACATGGAGCCCCAGAAGGCTGCCGTCAGGAGGTGTACTGACAGTGCACCGTATCCCAGTGGTGTACTGACCGTGCACCTACTGAAGGTCTCTTTGCCTCAGCATGCATGTCCATAATACGGTTCAGGCGCAAAGGCAATGTGTTTCCCTCATTTGCATGGTGTCACAGCTCAATATAAATGAGTGAACGCCACTTTAATGTAGCGCTTGCGCTGTATGTGAACCAGAGCTACCTGTATTACAGAATCGCCCACACAAGACCCATCTGCAATAGTACAGTGCCCCAGAGGTGCATAAAACACACGCACATCCCAGATGTGCCCCATAGACACTGTATGTAATACAGCCACAGACGAGAAAGAGAAGATCCACAGACACTGCACAAGAGAGACAAGCACTCGACTACCTAGGTTGTTTGGAAGAGCACATGATGGATCGCTCCTGCAAACAACACTGCCATCACTGACACAGGGTAGTCAGGCTCTAAATCTTACCGCCCACGGTAAACGACCATGCAGAGACACCCGATTACACACCCAACATTCACCCAGGTTAGGTTGGAAAGTGGCAATATGAGAGGGAGGTCCATGTTGAGACTTCAGCAACACCAGTCCTATGGTCATAGGAGATGAAAGTTACTGCAGGCAGATTAACACAAGTCATAAAGACACAGAGAGTTCTGGCTTCAGAGATTATTATAGTAACAGGAGATAGAAGCACAGTGAGTCAGAGGGTGCCCCCACTAGAGCCTACAATAACAATAATAAAGACAGCAAAGGGATTGACTGCAGCAGTGGAGGAAGCTCCATAAATTGTGCACAGTGTCAAGTAACATAGGCCTCGATTACGCATGCCTTTTTAAATTGCGACACCAATGCAAGCTACTGTTTGCACAGGTGTCTTCATTATGAGTAGAATTTACCCCAGGTCAATATTATGAGGCCAAACCTGCCAATATTTACTGGTTGAAAAGGACTGGTAAATATCGGGGCAAGCAGATTTTGGTGCTTTGCATAATCTGCATATCATTCCCATTGGCATTGGGAACAATTTGTTAAGGTGTGAAAAGCAACGAGTCTCCTGGGATCCCCAATGCTGCCCGGCGCAAAGTCACCTTTAATCCACTTTGGATTCACTATCTAAAATAACGAGGCAGGCGCTGGAAGCTGGAAGGCAAGAAAAAGGTTTATTACTCTTAGAGGAGACCACGTCAACTGCTGACACCAGGATGTCTTCAGGGAGGTGTTCTACTGGCAATGCTTCTGACTCTTCCTTTTATACAGTTTTACACAATGTATTTGTTTCTTTTATCATGGTTACAAGCTTGGAGTCTCCGCCCGGGCAGGTTGTCACACAAGCCTGACATTGTTTTATCAACATGGTTACACAAGCCCAACATTAACTCTCCTCCCACCCAGGTCAAAAACAGACAATTTAATTGCAGCTGGACCTTGCTTCAGGGTCTAAAAGCGAGTGAGACCGGCCAGATCTAAGAGTCCGTTCTGTTGATAAGAACAGGTCCCATTGTTGGCAAAAACCAGTCTTGCTGTGTGTAGTGCAATAAACCATGTTTGCAAGAGTCTGTTTGGTATTTGTAACCCGTTTGTGCAGGGATGAGAGGAAAGACGAGTTTGAGGCAGCAGGTGATGTTGATGTTTGTCGTGGAAATAGTTTATAGCCCCCAGCACACATATCAGGTTTGGTCAGAGAGTCAGAAGGCTGCTAGAGGACAGGGTGAAATGAAGGTGACCAACAGAGTACAAAATGGCTGTGGTAAATCAGAATGACTGTAGTTTATGTGCACGTAGGAACTTTCATCAGACAAGATGGCGCAGATTGTTCATGATTGTGTTTTGTTCTTAACAGTCGCCCCTTTGAACATAACTAGCCATCTTGTCAGTCTATTTCGATCTCCATAATGTCCTGTATTTCTTGTTCATACATTACTCTCATTTTTGTTAACTGAGTGTCCATAGTCTTAGGGCGCAAGGCACTTATGCAAAGAGAACACAAAGGTGGTATACAGTGTACACCCAAACAGCAACCACATATTGCCAATACTGGGACCAAGAGAAACATTGATATTTTCCAACCCCAGTCCTTTAAGATGCCCCAAAGCCAACTTCCAATTGTCCAAGTCTCTGATCCTTGATGAATTTCTGAAGACAGTCTGTGGAGATGTTCGATTGCTTCATAGACAGAGGGTGAATTATCAGGGATGTATATGCAGCAACTGGCACCAATGATGCGACATGCTCCTCCACGATCCGCTAGTACCACGTCCAGGACCATGCGGTTTTGTAGGGCCACCAGACGGACCGCTTGAAGCTCGGCAGTGTTGTTGGTGAGGATGCCAGCTGTGACGTTCAGGGCGGTTTCTACCGCTTGAGACAGATGTCTGATGGCTCGGCTGTTTGCCATCGGACCCCATAGCGGGACGAGCCCTTTTGCTGCGTCAACGAACTGTGATGCGGCAGAGTCTGCTTGATCAGTGTCTTTAGAACGCTTTTCTCGATGATGCTCTGCAGGGGCTGTGTAGGTCGGTGGCAAAACAAAGGCGATGTAGCACGTGCCCCCCAGTTTCTTGGGAGCCAGGTGTAGGCTTTGGTTCCACAGACAAAGTACATATTGGGTGATGCAACAAATGCTGGAGGATTGGCAGTGTTCAAAGTCCTTACAATGTTACAAGTGCTGTGACCCACATTCTTAGTCCCACGGCCTTCAATGCATACAAGGCCAGAGACGTTCACCACAGATAGGGCCACAGTCAGTGTTGCAGCAGTTCTTTTCTTCAGGTAGGAAAATGTGGCTCTGACAGGATTATTGAACACTTGTATTTCCACTCGTTCTTTGGAGGGGACATTCATTGGGAATGTCGTATTGGAGGTGTGAGGGCAAAGGGAGCTGCTGTTCTTCCTGTTTGGTTTAGCCAGAACTCGTTGTAGAACTGAGCGATTGTCCCATCGGAAGTGGCATTGTCTTTGTAACTTTCTTGTAGGAGCATCATCCAGGCAAGGCAAGATCCAGGAACAGAAAAGGGTGAAGGGATGAAAGGGATGGAATGTTCAGTGGCATGTGGTAGCAGCCCACAGACCCAACAGTTAGTGGCATTGGTGGCAAGATTGTGCTGGTGCAGCATCTGTACGAAAGAATTATTCCAGAATTCTTTGCGTCGTTCTCGGAGATGTGGCGGTAGTGATACCAGGTAGTGTTCTTTCTTTGTGATTGGTTGCATGGTTGGTGACAATGTTCTGTATGCAGGTGCATTCTCTTCAATGATCCAGAGTGTGACCATTAGCAGGAGGCAGGTGAGAAATGCAGCTACAAGTGCAATTGTCTTTGTACTGTGCAGTTCAAAAGTCTTGAGTGTCTTTGCGGTGGCTTTGCAGGTGTTCCGTTTCTTCCATCATCTTCGAGGAGCTCACCAACTGTTAGGACCACAGACTTTTGTCTGGTGTTTTTCCTGGTAGCGTCGTTTGGCTGTGCTACCGATCTGAGACTCTGACTCAGTTAGTGGCCTGGTTGTTGGAGCTCCCCCTTTTCGTCGATCTTAGGTTGTACCCTTCCTTGGATGGCACCGTGGGGTCGGGAAATTCAGACAGTTGGAGGGTGTCTTCTTGTGGGTAGCAACTCAGAGCTGGTCGGCCTTTTGCGAGTACTTCCTCTTGCACCTCCACCTCTTCACAGGTTGCCAGCGTTGGAGGGACTTTCTTGCAGTGGTGGGCGTGCAGCCAATTTTTTTCCTTCCACTCGGAGGGCAGTTCGAGTGGTGATCAAGACTTGCCAGGGCCCGTCCACCTGGGCTCCAGATTCTTCGTTCTTTGGAAGTTGCGAACTAGGATGAAGTCCCCAGGCTTTATCACATGTCCTGGGCCCCTGGATATGTCAGGCAAGGCTTGCTGCACCTGTTGGTGGATAATTGTTAGCTCGTTTGTCAATTTATGCAGATAGTCTGACATTAATATGTTCGGGACATCGTTAATGGAGGTGGGTCTTGGTGCCGCCCAAATGTTCATAGGCCTGCCGAAGACCACTTCATACGGGGTCAGTCTGTGTTTGGTCGGGGTGGAGCGCATTGATAGCAATGCCAATGGAAGGGCGTCGGGCCATTTCAACCCGGTTGTGGCAACTATTTTGGCTAGCTTTAGTTTCAATGTTGCATTGTGTCTCTCTACCAGGCCCGCTGATTGGGGGTGGAAGACGGCATGGAATTTTGTTTTACCCCCAACCCTTTCAGTATGTTCTGTATCACTTCGGCTACGAAGTGTGGGCCGTTGTCGCTCCATAAAATTCTGCAAAGGCCGTACCGGGGAAGAATTCTTTCAACAATACTTTTGCAGTGGCTATGGCAGTATTGTCGCGGGTGGGATATGCCTCCACCCATTTGCTAAAAGCGCACACAACCACCAGGACATATTTTAGACCATGGCATCTCTCTAGTTGGATGTAATCCATTTGAAGGACTTCAAAGGGGTGATCAGGGACTCCAAACCCTCCCCGTGGTACTACTGTCCCTTTCCTGGGTTGTGTTGTAGGCATACTATACATTGTTGTACTAGGCGCTTTGCAGATTCTGTTATCTTGACATTATGCCATACTCTTGTGATTAGTTCAATCATGGGGGTGGAGCCTATGTGTGCTGGTAAATGTGCCATGGTCAATATGGGGATGAGGTAGGCATTGGGTAACAGCCATTTATTTCCGTCTTTAGTTCTCCAGCAATTTTCCTCGTCTTTTAGTCCCACCTTTTCCCACTCGGTCAATTCGTCTTGAGTGCCTGTAGTCTGTATGTCCCTTACAGTGGTCCTAGCATCAGTCCATTGTTCAGCTTGTGACCTGGTCACATACATTCGTGTCATGGTTCTGTCTTCTGCTGTGGCTCGGGCAGTAACGTCTGCTAGCGCATTTCCCTGTCCAATGAGATCTGTCACTTTCCTATGTGCTTGGCATTTTATCACTGCTAGCTTTTTGGGGAGGAGGACTGCTTCCGTCAAGGCGGAGACTAAATCTCCATGCAGGATGGGTGTACCGTGTGAAGTCAGGAACCCTCTTTCTTTCCATAGAATCCCGAAATGGTGAACCACCCCGAAGGCGTATTGGCTGTCGGTGTATATGTTAACTGTCGTGCCAGCTGCTAAAATACATGCTCGTGTGAGGGCAATGAGTTCTGCTGCCTGGGCGGAACGTTGGGCAATACGGGCTGTTTCTAGAATGGTTCGGGCTGTGGTGACAGCGTATGCAGCTGAGGTGGTGCCGTCGGGGAGTTTGATGCACGAACCATCCACCCATAGTTCTCCATCAGGCTCTAGAAAGGCGGTGTCTCTGAGGTCTACTCTACTTTTTGTTTGTTCATCGGTTAGTGTCACACAGTCGTGTAGTGGAGCCACGTTAGAATCGTTCTCGGGTAGGGGTAACAGTGTGGCTGGATTGAGGGTGGTGCATCTCTTTAGGGTAATGTGCGGTGCTAGCAGGGTCAACTCATATCCTGTCAGTCGGGCGCTAGTCAAGTGTTGGGTTTTGGTCTGGTTCAGTAGTGTGTCGACTGCATGGGGTACTAAAACAGTGACTGGATTGGAGAGCACTATTCCTTCGCTCTGGCGTATTGATACCGCTGCAGCTGCCACAGCGCGCAGGCACGCTGGCAGTGCTCTGGCTACTGGATCGAGGGTGGCAGAAAAATATGCACAAGGGCGTTGTTTGTGACCAATTGATTGTGTTAGGACAGACAGTGCACATCCCTCCCTTTCGTGTGTGTAGAGGAAGAATGGTTTGGAGTAATCTGGGGTTCCTAGGACTGGTGCTGAGCAAAGGGTATTGCGTAGTTCTTTAAAGGCTGTCTGGCATTCGGGGGTCCAGGGGAGAGGTGAGGGGATGTCCTTAGCTAGGAGGGAGAGAAGGGGTTTGACAATGAGGCTAAAGTTCAGTAACCACTGTCTGCAAAACGAGCGGACTTGCTTCTGATTTTTGGGGACAGGGGTGTCTAGAATTGTCTGGATCCTGTCAGGCGTGAGTTTTCTCCCTTCTTTTGATAAAGGTGACCCAAATAGGTCACTTGTGATTTACAGAACTGCAGTTTCTTTCGGGAGACCTTGTGACCATTCTCAGCAAGGAAATGGAGTAGTTTGATGTTGGCTGTGACGGCTATTGGTATGGTGTCTGCTGCTAGAAGGATGTCGTCTACATATTGTATTAGTGCCACTCCATCTGGCAATTGTATGGCGTCCAACTGTCTTTTAAGCGCCTGGCTATAGATACTTGGGCTCTCAGTGTACCCCTGAGGTGCTCTACAAAATCTATACTGAACGGGAATTTAGGGTAAATCCAAAAAGATAGCGGCTGTCCTCGTGTATAGGTATGGAAAAGAAGGCGTTCTTGAGGTCGATCACATTGAAGGTGGTGGCAGTGGAGGGGATTAAAGTCAAAATTGTCGTGATGTCGGAAACTACTGGGTATTGTGGTACTACGATTTTGTTTACCTCCCGCAGGTCAATGATGAAGCGGTAGGCTTTTCCATCTCCCTCTCCCTGTCTCTTTACAATCGGTAGTATGGGACTGTTACAAATGTTGCTCACTACTTCCTCTACCACCCCTGCCTCTACCAAAGAGTGTATGATCTCAGTTAGTGCTTTCTCACCCTCTGGCGATATTTTGTACTGCGGTACCTTCGGTAGGGTTGCGTCCTGTCGTATTGTTACGTGTACTGGGTCAATCATCATTCGTCCTACGTCTGAATCAGCCCTAGCCCATAAGTGTGATGGCAAAGTGTCCAGTAGGGATGTGTCAGTCTCAGAGATGGAAAACATGTGCTGAAAAGGGTTCTCTCTATGGCGTTGGGGGTTGTCATACAGGATGACACGCACTCCGTCTGGTGAGCATCTGATAGTCGCATGGAAGTGTTTCAAAAGGTCGAGGCCCATAATGGCGTCTGGGGTGTTAGATGAGAGGAGGAATGTCGTTTCGACGCCATTGCTGTCAAGATTAAAAGGGATGGGTCGGGACAAAGGGTTGGTGGAGGGCGTACCGTCAAATCCTATTGAGGTCACATGTGAGCCTGACAAGGGTGCCCTTGGAATCAGTCGTTTGGATAGTGCACTACGTGTTGCTCCTGTGTCTACCAAAAATGGCGACCTTGTGCCCAGGACCTCAGCGGTAACATAAGGGCCTTGCTGATCAACGCAGAGCTCGACTGGATCCCTCCCTTGCCCCTGGCTGTCCTATGCAAAGTCGTACGTATTGTCATAATCTGTCTGTTGGTACTGATTCTGTCTGGGATGGTCAAATGCGTTCACTCTTCCTGGCCTTTCCTCGCTTGCTTCACTCGCGTACCCTCTCCCACGTCCTCTTCCTCTCTGTCCACTTGCTATTTCCCTCGCCCCTCTGCCCCTAGCAGCTCCTAACAAAGCCGGGCATTGGGATTTCCAGTGTCCATATTTTTGCAAAATGCACATTGATCCTGTCCTAGGTCTTGGCGTCCTACATATGATGTAGATGGATTGTTCCTAGGTGGCTGTGCTCTAGGGGTATTCTGCTGGTTTCCTCCCCTATATTGCTCCCCTCCTGTATTCGCCCCCTGGAGTTGTGCTATCATTACCCTTTCCTTCAAGTCCTTCTTTTTCCTTTCTGTAGCCCTGTCATTTTCGTTTCTCTGATGCTCGTAATACTGGGCCATTTGGAGAATGGCCGTCGGTTTAGATGCTGCCCAACTACTTTCGCTGGCTTGTAGTTTCTGGGATACATCTGGCAGTAATCCTTTGACGTAGTTCTGCACAAATAAGTGGTGTCCGGTTGCGGTGGACATGTCTTGTCCACTGTAATCAGAGAACACAGTTTCAAATCTGGAGAAGTACTCTGAGACGTCCTCTTGTGGTTTCTGGCAGCATGCGGTTACTATGGACCAGTCTATCTTTTTCTCTGGGATCAGCGTTTTCACTTTCTGCACTATTTTGTCAGGGAGGTCTAATATTGCTTTAACTGGTTTTTGACCAGGGTTCCGCTGTTTATCTAGTGTGTCGAGTTGTTCCCAGGTATGACCAAACAGTTCGGTATGGTTTACTTTCTTAACCTGTTTCCACACATCTGCTGGCAAACATAACCCGAAGAACAAGTCTATGTCGGCAAGTGTCATTATTGTTGATCCCAGAGCGGTACCTAGCTCGGCGTAAAGGCGGTGGGGTTCTTTCGTAAATCCGGCAAAGATTTACGGAAGGTCAGGATGTCCTGTCTGTCCCATGGCTGATACACCCAATTGTAGACCACCCTTCCTCTAGCGTCTTGATGGTTTATATCGTCATTAGTCCCTTGTCCTCTAGGAGGTACCCAGTAAGGGGCAGCTTCTTTTATTGGCATCATGCTATCTGTTTTTTCCACTGGGGGTCCTGCTACCTTAGTTGTCCTGTCCCTATCTATCTGTCCTTGTTCTATGAGGTGACGCAATACTTCTAGTGTGGATGAAAATAGTTCTGCAACATCGTTGTCGCCTTCATCTCCGATGTCTACCTTCCTGTAGAGAGCCACTAATCGCTCGGGCCCTACGTTTTGGTACTTCTCTTCATATGCAGTAAGGGTGTGGTAACAGAGACGTACAATAAAGTATTGTTTGCGGTTTTCAACATAGGAGTCGCATATGTCTGTTACGTGTTCTTCTGTTTCTTTCGTATCTATGAGGGTTTTAACTATTTTATCAATGCCTGCTCGCTCATTTTTACTTAATCGCGGGACCCTGGGCGCTCCTATTTCCTTGGTTCCTACCTCTACTACAGCCTCCTTTGATGAGGCATTTGGTGTGGGTGGCTCGGTGGGAGCAGAGGTGGTGGAGACTGAGTCGATCGTGCCATCTCCAGTTATACTTTGGGGTCCTGGCGTTGTACTACGGGATGAGTAGGGGCATAAGGGGGTGGCATGTATATCATTGGGGGACCTAACAATAAATCATCATCTACCCCCTGTTTTGCTGGTAACTCGGGGTAAAGAGTTAAGGGCGTTCTAACAGGGCATTGACCTGATATTTTTGATTCCTGTTCCTTTTTATCGATTTCCTTTTCTTTTAGTTCTTCTTCTAACTTTTTACAGGCTTGGTAAGCTGATTTTCGCGTTTCTTTATCTTGTCTAGCTTCGTCTCTTTTCTTTCGTTGAGCTGCTTCTTTTCGCCATAAACCAAAACTATCAAAAATGGCTGGTCTAGCTTTCTTTTTGTGGAGAGCTAATTCTAACGTTTCTATTTTAGCGGGATCGAAAGATCCCGTCAGTGGCCACTGATTTACCCGGTCCTTCCTAGTGTACTTATGCCATAGTTTGCTATAAGCTACGGTGGCTAATCCATATTTTACGTACATGTCCTTGTTAGGGGTGCCTTCCGGCGGTGCCGGATGACTGACCTCTAACAAACGGTCCGGTCCAAAACAATCAAACAATCTAGAGAAAACAGGCATGACGTATTTAGTGGTCAAAATGAATATCTCAATTAATGTTAGACAAAAGTCTGCACTACCTGTCCTTCGCTGTCTGCAAGAGAGAATATTCCTATTCTACGTTGTTTGCAAGCAGGGAATGTCTCAAATAACTCAAAAAGGAATACTAGTATTTCTATCAATCAATCAATTTAAGTCATGTTTTCTCACGACCTTACCCGGACCGTATGGACAGTTCTTCGTATTCCCCTTCCAGCGCCTGGTTGTCCTCTTACTCCAACAATCAATGCGGCGTTCCTGTAAGGCCCCAGTCAGGACCGCAGGTCACTCGAGAGAGGTCCGTTCGGAACCGGTGAAGTTCAGTCAATTGGCAGCCAGACGAGGGTCTCTTTCAGGCAGGTGCACTCCAATCATTTAGTCGTTCACTCCGTCGTTAGGACCTCTCTACTGGACCCACGTGTCTCTGATGGGCCCCCGTTGGGTCGCCAATTTGTGAAAAGCAGCGAGTCTCCTGGGATCCCCAATGCTGCCCGGCGCAAAGTCACCTTTAATCCACTTTGGATTCACTATCTAAAATAACGAGGCAGGCGCTGGAAGCTGGAAGGCAAGAAAAAGGTTTATTACTCTTAGAGGAGACCACGTCAACTGCTGACACCAGGATGTCTTCAGGGAGGTGTTCTACTGGCAATGCTTCTGACTCTTCCTTTTATACAGTTTTACACAATGTATTTGTTTCTTTTATCATGGTTACAAGCTTGGAGTCTCCGCCCGGGCAGGTTGTCACACAAGCCTGACATTGTTTTATCAACATGGTTACACAAGCCCAACATTAACTCTCCTCCCACCCAGGTCAAAAACAGACAATTTAATTGCAGCTGGACCTTGCTTCAGGGTCTAAAAGCGAGTGAGACCGGCCAGATCTAAGAGTCCGTTCTGTTGATAAGAACAGGTCCCATTGTTGGCAAAAAAACAGTCTTGCTGTGTGTAGTGCAATAAACCATGTTTGCAAGAGTCTGTTTGGTATTTGTAACCCGTTTGTGCAGGGATGAGAGGAAAGACGAGTTTGAGGCAGCAGGTGATGTTGATGTTTGTCGTGGAAATAGTTTATAGCCCCCAGCACACATATCAGGTTTGGTCAGAGAGTCAGAAGGCTGCTAGAGGACAGGGTGAAATGAAGGTGACCAACAGAGTACAAAATGGCTGTGGTAAATCAGAATGACTGTAGTTTATGTGCACGTAGGAACTTTCATCAGACAAGATGGTGCAGAATGTTCATGATTGTGTTTTGTTCTTAACAAAGGGGGCCTATTTATTGCACCCATTAAATTCCAAACCCCACTGTATCGGTATTAAAAGTGTGTGCTAAATAGTACCTGGTCTGCAAGGCACTCATAATTGAGGCCTTAGTGCGAAGAGGCTTCACCCAGCTGCGGAGGTCATTATAAAACAACGTCTATGTGGTTTCGGTATGAACTGATTAGTCAGTGTAATTTGGGGCATGTGGTCTCAAGCATATACCACTGTTGTTTTGCAATGCAAACATGTCTATTTAGTTGTTCAAGCTTTCAAATCTGCTCTTAACCTTTTCCCAACCAGCAGCACATGGAATGCAACTCCAGCTGACCATCTGACCAATACAGTTGACACCTGAGTTACTCTCTTTATATCACTAATTTCTGCACAATCAATACCCACAACAGCTATCCTCAATGGCATTGCATGGTGATTCAAAGTGGCCAAAAGGCGATACAGTGACAGCATAAAAACATTAAATACAGGAAATAGCCTATGTATGTCCTAGTATCTACTCTCTCCAATAGGCATGGTAGGATGGTCTCAGAGCACTGTAAACTCAGAAACAGGGTACTCTTGGCCATGGGCAGCACTGCAATGATTTGTTGGTCATTTTGTGGCTTTCTGCCGCTCACCTGATTTTATTTTGAATCAAGGATGCACATCCACGTAACACCTGGGAGCTGCTAGTAGTAAGATGATCCTTTCTTAGAGGCCACAGTGTTTCAGAGACTCCCTGTGTAGGCCGGTTTGCTCTAAATGACCTGGAAGTCCAGCATGTCTGAGAAGGTGTACCTGTTAAACCGCTCCAAATCCTTCATTTTGTGTTGTTCTATCACCTTCTAACCACATGGTTGTTGCTGTGTTTCTCATAGACTGTATTTGGAGGATAATTATGTGTGGTGCGTGCTTGCTACTTAGAGTTTCTTTCTATCGTATTGTATCATTTTAGACGCTCTTTTCTTTTGCCTGTGCTAAGATGTCACTTCTCTGTGTACATGGCTGACGTCCCAATAGAGTAGGTGATGGCTACTACCTTTGCCATAGTGTGTGCACTGCGTTGCTGTCTTTTTAGGTCTGGGGTATGAGCGTGCAGCTGTCAATCAGACCTTTCGCTAACAACAATAGACATAGAGTGGCCTTTGGGACCACCTCTCTCAACTACTGGCTTTCTTCAACCAGCCTCTTTCAGCCATTACCCTAAGTCACTATCAATGACCTGTTAGATCAGTCCAGTAGAGTCTTTATCTTTCAACTAATGGTATTGGCGATGTTGGTGCATCCTCTTTGGGTGTATCCAACTGTCACCCCTCTACTGCTTGCATTGACCATCATGGGGAACTAACTGCTTAACAACTATTGAACTCTCAATCCACTTCTCCTTGCGCCTTCCCATGTATCTTGCTAAAATGTGCAAACGCTACATGTCTTAGCACATTAAAACCAGAACTATGGGTTTTACAACTGCTTGTTTGTCCTATGGATCTACACTTACAGGTAGGTGATGGTCTGCTTTGCTGCTTACCTCAAACCCTGCAGGTGAATCGCTAAAACTTGGCAAAACAGTTTTATGTTTTCCATTCAATTTATTGCCTAAATAGCCGACTGGACATGGAGGTTTTGGGGCACCACGATTAATTTGGGAAGCAGCTAGAAGAGGTTAAGGTAAATGGCAAGCACTTGACAATTAAAGCGTTTGCACAGCAGGCAGTTGTATAGAATTTATCAGACGCTTATGTGAACTAAGAAAACTCCTGATGGTCAGTCAAAAGGGGATAAAAACAGTAGAGATATTTGATATAATGGTGTGTCTGCATGATACACCTCGGAAATCTGTAATCAGTACGGCATATCAGTGCTTTAGCCAGGTCAGAGATGATCCATGTCTGAAGCCGGCTTCAAAAGGGAGCAACGTGCTGGGGAAGATATTACTCCCATAGCTGTTAATAATGCACTTGCATCACTGGATGGATCTGTTTGCTCAATTAACTTAAAACTACAAAAATTTCGGACGATATGTATTATACTCCCGAAAGGATAGCCGGCTGGGGTCATAAAGAGAGGAGAAATGTGAGCAATAGGGTTAAATGTCCAAAGTGCAGCTTATTTGCCGCAAATATTGTACATATGTTTGTCACTTGCCCTATGCTGGAGATATTTTGGCAGGAAATTAGGTATATCCCGTCTAGGATGGGACTTCTCTCTCACCACGCAAGCGATCATGTTGGGCTATAAGGCAGAATTTAGCTGTGCATGCCGATCCCTTTCCTCTATCATTTTGCTCACCGCGCGTCTTGCAATCTCTCCGAGACCCAGCAGGGCTGTGGAGTGGTGGGCTATTTTGATGGGAATGGATGAAAGAAAGAAGGCCCTGGATAGAGCCAGAGGCGTACGCTCAATGATGAAATTTAACTCTATTTGGGGTAGACTCACATTTGATTATTAACAGGATGTATGATTTCTCTTTTATTTTATTTCGTCTATCCATCCACTTATTTTTTTAATCTGTAACTCTCAGCTTTGGAAATGAAATGCTAATTTTGTGTTGGAAATTCTGTATTGTAATTTTTTACATTTGATGAATGTCCCCTTTGCCATCAATAAAAATATTTAAAATTAACAAAAAAAATGATTCTTATAGATGTTGAGCTCAAGACTGGGATAGAAAGAGGTATAAATGGCCATTGCCACTCCTAAAGACATAGCTCTACCCGTGTGCGCTGATACACAACAAACCTTTAGTAGTGAGTCGGTTACTACAGCTTACACTCTAGGGTTCCATGACATGAAAGCAGAAATTATTCTCACCACACCCCCTCCCACAGGCCCCCAACTCTCATCTACGTCACTCAGTCTGATTGGGGTAGAAAGGGCTTTGAACATCTTAGAATTGCTACTGAGAGGAACTGTGTTTTTTTAATGCAACTATGTCTCAGATAGTAAGCACATGAAGAGCGTGATTACATAGATTGATGCCATTCAAAATGCACTTTAAACAGAGCATTAGGAAGGCAGTCAGAAAAATGCTTGAAAAAAGAATGAAAATAAATTGTTAATGCTCGCGCGGTATGAGAGTGGAATATGATGTCTTCAGTGATCTCAGTGTACAACATGAATTAGACAAATATCATTATGCGGGAACAGCTGCGTTTCCATTTTGAATTTCTATTTGATATTGAGATTATGAAACATGATTCATTCTGAGAATAATATAGCAGTGATTCAAATCTTTAAGTACACAAAGAATGACAGTGTTTGAAAATCCATATACATTCTGTTTTCCTTCTTTTTTTCATTTTGATCTCTCTCTTTTTTTTATCTTTGGGCTCAAGCCTGTCAAACAGGCCCTGCCCAAGGTGCACAGGAAAAACAACATGAATTTGTCCTCTCTATTGCGCTCCGATTTTTTTAGCTATTTCCTGACTCTCAAGGCGCTATGAAATAGGCACTGCAATGTGAACGTCAAAATCAGTACATGCACGGCATACCTGCACAGCATGGACTTCTGCAGTTCATGCCGTGCTGGTACTGGGATGCATGCACACAGGGAGGCATATATTATGCCCCCCTGTGTGCATCCACATGGCGCAGAGTCACAAGGGGGCCACCGCCATGAAAAGTGTGGTGGTGAGGAAACTCGTAATATGCTTGGCGGTGCCGCAGGGGTGCCGCCAAGCATATTGTGGCCTCAAGACTGCCGCAACACTGCCAGAGATCTCTGATCCATGGCAGTTGCAGTGGTCCCAGGGCGACCCGACCACCCTGGTCATATTAGGGCAGTCAGAAGACCGCCACTGCCGCCCCCGCCAGTCTGGCGGTCCGTGGACCACCAGACTTGTAATAAGCCCTTAGGTAATTTTACTATTGGACGCACTATTGACTGGCATAGTAAGATTACTTTATGATTTATCAGTATTTCGTTTGTCTCTGTGAAGTTGGCCATTCATTTTTTTGTTACTTTTTGTTGATGTGAAGTCCAGAGCTTGTCTTATTGTTGAATAATGCGATGTGGAGGCATTACATTATTGTCACTGATGAGATGCCATGGTAGGCCATGTGCACAATGTATTCATATGTCTATAATTTTTTTGGTACACTAGAGAGTGACTGCACTGATGATTGACCAACTGAATGCGGAGGTGCTTAGAGGCAGAAGTGCACAATGAAATGCAACGTGTGCATAGTGAAGTGTGCAACACGCTGATGGAAGCGCGTGACCCTCGTGAGGCAATTTGTGGTGCTGAAACAATGTTGATGACCTGAAGAGCTATGGCCTTCTTGCTTCTAACCATGTGCTGGGGAAGAACAAATAAATATTTTCAGCAGACTCGCACCCAATTTTAGTCTGCCTGTATGCGTGTTAAGATAAGCAGCAGAAAGAGGTCCAGGGGACCAATGCCTGCTCCATCCTTACTAGAGACACCGGCTGCTTAAAAACAAATGTTTTCCAGCTACTATGTTTTCCTGCTGGTCTTCAGAGTCCTCCATTCTGCAGTCACAGTGTGTTTCCAGCCTAATTAATAACCATTATGTGGGAATTTTTCAACCTCTTGTGAATCCACTTCTGCATTAGTCTATCAGTCACATTCCAAAATGAAGTTTAGGTCATAATCTTATTGGTGTAAAAAACACTGCAGCATAGTGATGTGGTCACCAGTTCCAACATAATTTCCTGCAAAAGTGTTAGCTGTTGGTGCAATAGTCGATTAAATGAGTTGACCATGTTGGAAGGGAGTACACTTCAGAGGTTAGGAAGAGCTCCTTAGTGTAAAGGCTGTCCTCAAATATCTTGAGGCCTCTAGGCACAGGAGCTACACCACACTGAGATAAAAATGGAAGTCGGATAGGTGGGAACTTCATATATGATATAATACTCTTATTAAATACTTTTGCTTGGCTTGAGGGCACTTCAGAACCAGCTTGGAATACAGAGGACGAAGCAGCCTTCACGCTGGCTGTATTAAAGCTTTTCACTGCCTGATATGGGATCATCGGAGACCGTGCTCTTCTCTTTAATTTGATTTTCTCTAGACAGGATATTGTACAGAACTGGGTGAGCCACTTTTCAGAAATGGTGGACAGGGATATTTAGACCTACTTCTGTCGCGACGACAACCTGCATGAGAAGACTGAGTCAAAAAGCTTCGAGTTGAGCAGCAGAAAAAGTCCTAGAACCAGAGGCAGTACTACATAGAGAAAACCTGAAGAAAGGTGAAGAAGTTCATTTGAACTGTAACTAAAGAAAGTTTGGCTTAAGCAGCCTTTACATTTCATATCTGTAAATTAGGATTACAATCCACGTGAAACCAGGGACTGATTCAAAATGTCTGCCGAGCTCTGTCCTAAAGAAGTCTTACCCATTCAGTCAGAGATTTCCCACCAAAGGCCCGTCAACAATGTTGAGTCATGATTTCAACATCTTTGAGCTGTGGGTTGACAAGAAGTGTTGGGTTAACCAGCATCCAACTTCAACAGTGCCTTGGCAGATAGTGCACCATCATTCAACCTGCAGGGACCATAACTGAGTCAACCTTTTTTAACAGGATACATTTACGTCTTCAAACAGAAAGCTCAACAAATTGGAGTCAGAACTGGAAGTGCCTTTATGCCTGGGCCACAGCAGCTTCAGACCACCGCCATTGTTTTTTGATCCAACTTTTACAGGCATTACCTTTTTCCTCAACCTACTTGGTTTAGATTCAAACTGAAAGCCTTGGGAGTTACAAAGTAAAAATACCCCCTTCAGATCCTTAATCCTCAACTTTATTTTTAGTTTGATTGCGCTGTTAAATATAGCATTTTCAAGCATTGTATTTGCAGATTGCCTTGTTTCTCTGGCCCAGCTCCCAATGCTGAGGCAAGAAACCCCTAGGGAAAACTACTTACCTCTCTCTATTGACCCATGGAACTTAGCTCAACAGGCATATTATGTTCAATTGCTCTGTGTAGGAGAGTCGATATTGCCGCAGTGCTGGATTGCCTTGTGGAATCTTGTATGTTTGAAAAGTGTGTTTGGAAGAGTTTGAAAGTGTGCTTTCCATTTTTTCCTAGATATTTGGGCAATGTGACTCTTACCTTCCAGTCTATCTAAGAGCAGGCTACTCTTGTTGATCATTCTATGTGTGTACTACGTATCGGTGACGTAATGATGCATTACAGGAGTCAAGACGAGGGGTTTGCAAAAGGGTTTTATCATAAAGACAGGTGTGGATCAAAATTAAAGCAATGGATACTGAGACCACAGAGGCATTGGAGATAAAAAGCATAGCAGGCTGTGCTTTCAGAAGGGGTGTGGAGGTGCTCAGAAGGCACAATGAGTATGGGTGCGTAACAAAGCAGCAAGGTCTGATGAGTAAGAACCACAGGGAGTCGACAATTTCATCGTTTGACCTCTGCCTCGAGATGACAGTGGTTGAAATAGACCTGGTGAGGCTAAGGTCATGGGACGCACACCTTCAAATCCCCACTAATTCCTGTCACTATGTCTGTCCATCAGCTCATCCTATAAGTTTATATGCCTTTTACGAAGATGTGGTTGAGATTCAGGTGTCGGCCTCTAGACCCTGGGGGTTCTAGGAATGTCTCAAGTGAGAAGTATGATAAAAAAACAGAGCATCAGCCTGAAATATTTCCACATTGACTGCAGGAGCGGGTTGTGAGACGAAGGGCATGGATCCATTGCATAAGTCAAGGTAAATATCATGTTGAGTGTTACAGACCCTTCAAAAGCTGACTCCCCGATCCAATAGGAAGCTGAATAACAGGACAAAGAGGGAACCCAATAGGGTAATCGATGCAGGCACAGAATAGCGGAAGAGAGAAAATATTCAGCGAAAGTAGTGGTTTGTCATGTGAAGGAAATGAAGAAAACAGAGAGAAGATGGGTGATACCAGATTCAGCAAGATCCTGAGAATATAGACCACATACTCAAGGTGTTTACATTGAGAAAATGTGGAGACGAACATCTCGATTTAATGAGCGTGAAAGACAGTGAAAAGAGCCTGCTCAAAAGACAACAGTCTAAGCCCAGAACCAATGGCAACGTTAATTTCGCCGAAGACAGCCCGCAACCTCAACACTGCAAGGGATGTGAATGGATATCAGGACCTTGCAACGTTATACAAAGGATGGAAGCAGAGAGTTATACCAGTCAGTCTGAAATTTCAATCAAATATGTTAATATATTTTATTTTCGGGCAAGGCATAACTTCTCACTATTTATTTCTACGATACAATAAATAGTGTGTAGGATGTCTCCGGTTTATTGAATGCTGTGCACATTATATATATATATATATTCACTGAAAAAACCATAGGTTTCAGACACGTTATAGTTAGAAATTAGCATTTAAAAAACCCTTTGAAATTCACTGAAAAAACCATAGGTTTTAGGGACAGTTATAGTTATTTTGACATTTCACTCGTACAAAACCATAGAAATTCCCCCGTTATAGTTAGTTCAGCTAACTATAACTCGCGCCCCGCAATGCACTGCTGATGACGTCACATATTACATCACTCATGACATGGTCAGTGACATCACTGATGACATCACTGATGACATCTCAAATGACATCACTGATGACATCACTGATGACATCATCCAGTGACTGTGTGTTTCTGTAAAGTTTAAATATGTTTAATATATATAGGGAAAGGCGTATTGAAGAATGAGTGGGTGTATAAGTGTCTGAATGGATGATTTAGTACGTGAGTGACTGACTCTACAAGTGAGTGATTAAACGTATCTTACTGAATGCATGGGTTTGTGACTAAACTGTGTGAATGTCTGTATCCGTCTGTTTGTTGGTGTGTAAGTGGATGCATGGATTTGCGAATAGCTACATGAGTGTCTATATGGGTTATTGATTGGTTCTCTGAGTATCTGTATGGCTGCCTGAGTGTTTGTGTGGGTGGGGTGTGTGTGACTCTGTACATAGATGTGTGAGTGGGTGATTCACTGGGTGCATGATTTCAAGAGTGCATCTGTGATGGACTGCTTGGGTGGGTGAGTGTGTGTATGGGTGTGTTAGTGAGTGAATGTATATCTCAGTGGTACATGTGCGAGTAACTACATATGTAAAAGGCAGTATATATGTGTGTTAGAGTATTTAAATGGCTATAAGTGAGAGTATGTGATAGTGAGAGTGGCTGTATGGATGCGTGTGTGCTTGTATCAGTTATTGTATAAGAGCGTAAGAATGTGCTAGTATTTGTATGAGTAAGTGAGCTGGTGTGTGTATAACTGTATAGGTGAGTAAATGGGTGTGTGATTAATTTTTTGCATGACTGACTAGGTGTGTGAGTACCTCTATGGATGAGTGGCGGTGTGTGAGTGTTTATATAGGTGTATGAGTGCATATGATAGTCCTGTACTGAGTGACTGTAAGTATGAGTGACTTTACGGGTGAGTGAGTGGATGTGTGTGTAGACCTAAGAATCAGTGAGTGGGTATGTAGTTTTTGGTATTGGAGTGTCTATGGTTTTGAGAATGGCAGTCTGTAATTTAGAGTGGGTGTATCAAAAGTTATATTAGGGTGTGAGAAGATGCATGAAATTATCACATGGATGATGTCATCAGTGATGTCATTTGAGATGTCATCAGTGATGTCATCAGTGATGTCACTGACCATGTCATGAGTGATGTAATATGTGATGTCATCAGCAGTGCATTGCGGGGCGCGAGTTATAGTTAGCTGAACTAACTATAACGGGGAATTTCTATGGTTTTGTACGAGTGAAATGTCAAAATAACTATAACTGTCCCTAAAACCTATGGTTTTTTCAGTGAATTTCAAAGGTTTTTTAAATGCTAATTTCTAACTATAACGTGTCTGAAACCTATGGTTTTTTCAGTGAATTTCAAAGGTTTTTCAAATGCTAATTTCTAACTATAACGTGCCTGAAACCTATGATTTTTAAGTGAATTTCAAAGGTTTTTTAAATGCTAGTTTCTAACTATGCCTACAGAGGTAGGACATGTGAAGAAAGAAGAAAAAACGCACAGAAAGAAGCAAAAGATGTGCAGAAAGAACCAACAGAGGAGCAGAAAGAGGCCTTGTTGCAAAATCATCCTGTGCCCACAACTTTTTCAGACGGGTACTGGTGGTAACTGACTCTGACTAACCAGAGCCAGTGCTATGCTAAAAGACACTTAGAATACAGTGAAAACACCTACATACACTAGGGAACACTATGCGTTGGGGTACCCCTGTGATTAGCATGACCTCCTCTGCAAGTCCCTAGTACATAATAGGGCAGGGGGATTAAAACTACCTCTTAAAACGCGCTACAGGGCGCGTTTGCACAGTGGTGAAGGGAGGGGGCCTGAGGTGACATGTGTGCAAACGCGCCTCGTGGCGCGTTTTAAGTTGCAGGATTAAGTCCCCTTGAATCCTGAGGGTCCCTGGGGCCCAACTAGCCCCCAGGTACCTACAGTTAGGACCACAGAGCTGAGTTGCAGAGAGGCGTTCCGAGGCCACGCACCTTTTTCACCTCTCTGCAACGCAACTCTGTTGTGCTTACTGAAGGTACCTGGTGGGCTAGTTGGCCCCAGGGTCCCTCAGGATTCAAAGGGAATTAATTCCCCAACTTAAAACGCACCACAGGGCGTGTTTGCGCACATGTCACCTGAGGCCCCGCCCCCTCCCTTCACCACTGTGCAAACGCGCCCCGTGGAGCGTTTTAAGTTGGGGGATTAGGTCACCTTGAATCCTGAGGGTCCCTGGGGCCCAACTAGCCCACCAGGTACTTCCAGTAAGCACCACAGTCCTGCGTTGCAACGCCTGTAACAAATTGTGCAGTTGTGTTTAGGTAGTGAAGAGGGTCGTGCTGGGGGTAGTGTTTTAGGGTTTAGGGTAGTGCAGTGGTGTTTGGGTAGTGTAGGGGTTCGTGCTGGGGTAGTTTTTTAGGGTTTAGGGTAGTGCAGTGGTGTTTGGGTAGTGTAGGGGGTCATGATGGGGGTAGTGATTTAGGGTAGTGCAGTGGTGTTTGGGTAGTGTAGGGGGTACTGCTGGGGGTAGTGTTTTAGGGTTTAGGGTAGTGCAATGGTGTTTGGGTAGTGTAGGGGGTACTGCTGGGGGTAGTGTTTTAGGGTTTAGGGTAGTGCAGTGGTGTTTTGGTAGTGTAGGGGTTCGTGCTGGGGTAGTTTTTTAGGGTTTAGGGTAGTGCAGTGGTGTTTGTGTAGTGTAGGGGGTAGTGTTTTAGGGTTTAGGGTAGTGCAGTGGTGTTTGTGTAGTGTAGGAGGTCGTGTTTTAGGGTTTAGGGTAGTGCAGTGGTGTTTGGGTAGGGTAGGGAGTCATGCTGGGGGAGTGTTTTAGGGTATAGGGTAGTGCAGTGGTGTTTGGGAAGTGTAGGGGGTCGTGCTGGGGGTAGTGTTTTAGGGTTTAGGGTAGTGCAGTGGTGTTTGGGTAGTGTAGGGGGTCGTGATGGGGGTAGTGATTTAGGGTAGTGCAGTGGTGTTTGGGTAGTGTAGGAGGTACTGCTGGGGGTAGTGTTTTAGGGTTTAGGGTAGTGCAATGGTGTTTGGGTAGTGTAGGGGGTACTGCTGGGGTTAGTGTTTTAGGGTTTAGGGTAGTGCAGTGGTGTTTGGGTAGTGTAGGGGTTCGTGCTGGGGTAGTTTTTTAGGGTTTAGGGTAGTGCAGTGGTGTTTGTGTAGTGTAGGGGTTAGTGTTTTAGGGTTTATGGTAGTGCAGTGGTGTTTGTGTAGTGTAGGAGGTCGTGTTTTAGGGTTTAGGGTAGTGCAGTGGTCTTTGGGTAGTGTAGGGAGTCGTGCGGGGGTAGTGTTTTAGGGTTTAGGGTAGTGCAGTGGTCTTTGGGTAGTGTAGGGGGTCGTGCGGGGGGTAGTGTTTTAGGGATTAGGGTAGTGCATTGGTGTTTGGTTAGTGTAGGGGGTCATGCGGGGGGGAGTGTTTTAGGGTTTAGGGCAGTGCAGTGGTGTTCAGGTAGTGTAGGGGGTCGTGCTGGGGGGAGTGTTTTAGGGTTTAGGGCAGTGCAGTGGTGTTCGGGTAGTGTAGGGGGTCGTGCTGGGGGAGTGTTTGAGGGTTTAGGGCAGTGCAGTCGTGTTCGGGTAGTGTAGGGGGTCATGCTGGGGGTGGTGTTTCAGGATTTAGGGCAGTGCAGTGGTGTTTGCGCAGTGTAGGGGGTCGTGCAGGGGGTGGTGTTTCAGGGTTTAGGGCAGTGCTGTGGTGTTCGGGCAGTGTAGGGGGTCGTGCAGGGGTGGTGTTTCAGGGTTTAGGGCAGTGGTGTTCGGGCAGTGTAGGGGGTCGTGCTGGGGGTGGTGTTTCAGGGTTTGGGGCAGTGCAGTGGTGTTCGAGCAGTAAAGGGGGTCGTGCTGGGGGTGGTGTTTCAGGGTTTAGGGCAGTACAGTGGTGTTCGGGCAGTGTAGGGGGCGGTGCAGGGGGTGGTGTTTCAGGGTTTAGGGCAGTGCAGTGGTATTCGGGCAGTGTAGGGGGTGGTGCAGGGGGTGGTGTTTCAGGGTTTAGGGCAGTGCAGTGGTGTTCGGGCAGTGTAGGGGGTCATGCAGGGGGTGGTGTTTCAGCATTTAGGGCAGTGCAGTGGTGTTCGGGCAGTGTAGGGGGTCCTGCTGGGGCTGGTGTTTCAGGGTTTAGGGCAGTACAGTGGTGTTCGGGCAGTGTAGGGGGTCGTGCTGGGGCTGGTGTTTCAGGGTTTAGGGCACTGCAGTGGTGTTCAGGCAGTGTAGGGGGTTGTGCTGGGGCTGGTGTTTCAGGGTTTAGGGCAGTGCAGTGGTGTTCGGGCAGTGTAGGTGGTGGTGCTGGGGCTGGTGTTTCAGGGTTTAGGGCAGTGCAGTGGTGTTCGGGCACTGTAGGGGGTCATGCTGGGGCTGGTGTTTCAGGGTTTAGGGCAGTGCAGTGGTGTTCGGGCAGTGTAGGGGGTCTTGCTGGGGCTGGTGTTTCAGAGTCTAGGGCAGTGCAGTGGTGTTCGGGCAGTGTAGGGGGTCTTGCTGGGGCTGGTGTTTCAGGGTTTAGGGCAGTGCAGTGGTGTTCGGTCAGTGTAGGGGGTCGTGCTGGGGGTGGTGTTTCAGGGTTTAGGGCAGTGCAGTGGTGTTCGGGCAGTGTAGGGGGTCGTGCTGGGGCTAGTGTTTCAGGGTTTAGGGCAGAGCAATGGTGTTCAGGCAGTGTAGGGGCTTGTGCTGGAGGTGGTGTTTCAGGGTTTAGGGCAGTGCAGTGGTGTTTGGGCAGTGTAGGGGGTCGTGCTGGAGGTGGTGTTTCAGGGTTTAGGGCAGTGCAGTGGTGTTCGGGCAGTGTAGGGTGTCGTGCTGAGGGGTGGTGTTTCAGGGTTTAGGGCAGTGCAGTGGTGTTCGGCCAGTGTAGGTGGTCTTGCTGGGGGTGGTGTTTCAGGATTTAGTGCAGTGGTGTTCGGGCAGTGTAGGGGGTCGTGCTGGGGTGGTGTTTCAGGGTTTAGGGCAGTGCAGTGGTGTTCCGGCAGTGTAGGGGGTCGTGCAGGGGTTGGTGTTTCAGGGTTTAGGGCAGTGCAGTGGTGTTTGGGCAGTGTAGGGGTCGTGCTGGGGGTGGTGTTTCAGGGTTTAGGGCAGTGCAGTGGTGTTCGGCCAGTGTAGGTGGTCTTGCTGGGGGTGGTGTTTCAGGATTTAGTGCAGTGGTGTTCGGGCAGTGTAGGGGGTCGTGCTGGGGTGGTGTTTCAGGGTTTAGGGCAGTGCAGTGGTGTTCCGGCAGTGTAGGGGGTCGTGCAGGGGTTGGTGTTTCAGGGTTTAGGGCAGTGCAGTGGTGTTTGGGCAGTGTAGGGGGTCGTGCTGGGGGTGGTGTTCAGGGTTTAGGGCAGTGCAGTGGTGTTCGGGCAGTGTAGGGTGTCGTGCTGAGGGGTGGTGTTTCAGGGTTTAGGGCAGTGCAGTGGTATTCGGGCAGTGTAGGGGGTCGTGCAGGGGTGGTGTTTCAGGGTTTAGGGCAGTGCAGTGGTGTTTGGGCAGCATAGGGGGTCATGCAGGGGGTGGTGTTTCAGGGTTTAGGGCAGTGCAGTGGTGTTCGGCCAGTGTAGGTGGTCTTGCTGGGGGTGGTGTTTCAGGGTTTAGTGCAGTGGTGTTCGGGCAGTGTAGGGGGTCTTGCTGGGGGTGGTGTTTCAGGGTTTAGGGCAGTGCAGTGGTGTTCGGGCAGTGTAGGGGGTCTTGCTGGGGCTGGTGTTTCAGGGTTTAGGGCAGTGCAGTGGTGTTCGGGCAGTGTAGGGGGTCGTGCTGGGGCTGGTGTTTGAGGGTTTAGGGCAGTGCAGTGGTGTTCGGGCAGTGTAGGGGGTCATGCTGGGGCTGGTGTTTCAGGGTTTAGGGCAGTGCAGTGGTTTTCGGGCAGTGTAGGCAGTCGTGCTGGGGCTGGTGTTTTAGGGTTTAGGGCAGTGCAGTGGTGTTCGGGCAGTGTACGGGGTTGTGCTGGGGCTGGTGTTTCAGGGTTTAGGGCAGTGCAGTGGTGTCGGGCAGTGTAGGGGGTCGTGCTGGGGGTGGTGTTTCAGGGTTTAGGGCAGTGCAGTGGTGTTCGGGCAGTGTAGGGGGTCGTGCTGGGGCTGGTGTTTCAGGGTTTAGGGCAGTGCAATGGTGTTCGGGCAGTGTAGGGGGTCGTGCTGGGGCTGGTGTTTCAGGGTTTTGGGCAGAGCAGTGGTGTTCGGGCAGTGTAGGGGGTCGTGCTGGGGGTGGTGTTTCAGGGTTTAGGGCCGTGCAGTGGTGTTCGGGCAGTGTAGGGGGTCTTGCTGGGGGTGGTGTTTCAGGGTTTAGGGCAGTGGTGTTCGGGCAGTGTAGGTGGTCTTGCTGGGGGTGATGTTTCAGGGTTTAGGGCAGTGCAGTGGTGTTCGGGCAGTGTAGGGGGTCTTGCTGGGGGTAGTGTTTCAGGGTTTAGGGCAGTGCAGTGGTGTTTGTGCAGTGTAGGGGGTCGTGCTGGGGGTGGTGTTTCAGGGTTTAGGGCAGTGCAGTGGTGTTCGGGCAGTGTAGGGGGTCGTGCAGGGGGTGGTGTTTCAGGGTTTAGGGCAGTGCAGTGGTGTTCGGGCAGTGTAGGGGGTCGTGCTGGGGGTGGTGTTTCAGGGTTTAGGGCAGGGCAGTGGTGTTCGTGCAGTGTAGGGGGTCGTGCTGGGGATGGTGTTTCAGGGTTTAGGGCAGTGGTGTTCGGGCAGTGTAGGGGGTCTTGCTGGGGGTGATGTTTCAGGGTTTAGGGCAGTGCAGTGGTGTTCGGGGAGTGTAGGGGGTCTTGCTGGGGGTAGTGTTTCAGGGTTTAGGGCAGTGCAGTGGTGTTCGTGCAGTGTAGGGGGTCGTGCTGGGGATGGTGTTTCAGGGTTTAGGGAAGTGCAGTAGTGTTCGGGCAGTGTAGGCGGTCGTGCTGGGGCTGGTGTTTCAGGGTTTAGGGCAGTGCAGTGGTGTTCGGGCAGTGTAGGGGGTCGTGCTGGGGCTGGTGTTTCAGGGTTTAGGGCAGTGCAGTGGTGCTCGGGCAGTGTAGGGGGTCGTGCTGGGGGTGGTGTTTCAGGGTTTAGGGTAGTGCAGTGGTGTTCGGGCAGTGTAGGGGTCGTGCTGGGGCTTGTGTTTCAAGGTTTAGGGCAGTGCAGTGGTGTTCGGGCAGTGTAGGGGGTCATGCTGGGGCTGGTGTTTCAGGGTTTTGGACAGAGCAGTGGTGTTCGGGCAGTGTAGGGGGTCGTGCTGGGGGTGGTGTTTCAGGGTTTAGGGCAGTGCAGTGGTGTTCGGGCAGTGTAGGGGGTCATGCTGGGGGTGGTGTTTCATGGTTTAGGGCAGTGCAGTGGTGTTCGGGCAGTGTAGGGGGTCGTGCTGGGGGTGGTGTTTCAGGGTTTAGGGCAGTGGTGTTCGGGCAGTGTTGGGGGTCGTGAAGGGGGTGGTGTTTCAGTGTTTAGGGCAGTGCAGTGGTGTTCGGGCAGTGTAGGGGGTCGTGCTAGGGGTGGTGTTTCAGGGTTTAGGGCAGTGCAGTGGTGTTCGGGCAGTGTAGGGGGTCGTGCAGGGGCTGGTGTTTCAGGGTTTAGGGCAGTGCAGTGGTGTTCGGACAGTGTAGGGGGTCGTGCTGGGGGTAGTGTTTTAGGGTTTAGGGTAGTGCAGTGGTGCTTGTGTAGTGTAGGGGGTCGTGCTGGGGTAGTGTTTTAGGGTTTAGGGTAGTGCAGTGGTGTTTGTTTATTGTAGGGGTCATGTTTTAGGGTAGTGCAGTGGTGTTTGGGTAGTGTAGGGGGTCGTGCTGGGGGTAGTGTTTTAGGATTTAGGTTAGTGCAGTGGTGTTTGGGTAGTGTAGGGGGTCGTGCTGGGGTAGTGTTTTAGTGTTTAGGGTAGTGCAGTGGTGTTTGTGTAGTGTAGGGGGTCGTGCTGGGGGTAGTGTTTTAGGGTTTAGGGTAGTGCAGTGGTGTTTGTGTAGTGTAGGGGGTCATGTTTTAGGGTAGTGCAGTGGTGTTTGGGTAGTGTAGGGGGTCGTGCTGGGGGTAGTGTTTTAGGATTTAGGTTAGTGCAGTGGTGTTTGGGTAGTGTAGGGGGTCGTGCTGGGGGTAGTGTTTTAGGGTTTAGGGTAGTGCAGTGGTGTTTGTGTAGTGTAGGGGGTCATGCTGGGGGTAGTGTTTTAGGGTTTAGGATAGTGCAGTGGTGCTTGTGTAGTGTAGGGGGTCTTGCTGGGGGTAGTGTTTTAGGGTTTAGGGTAGTGCAGTGGTGTTTTTGTAGTGTAGGGGGGTCATGTTTTAAGATGCAACGCTCCAATACCTGACCAGTCTGCACTACATAAAACTGCAAAAAAACTAAAAATAAAAAGTGTTTTGCACACTTTTGTCATTGGGCTATATGTGGGCTACATCTGGGTAATATTTGTGCTACATTTGGGCTCTTTTTTTACTGGTGGCCATCTTGGAAGACTTCTTTGTTATGAAGTTTCCTAATTTCCTCATTTACTGCAGTCTCCTCAGTAGGAAATGCTTTCAGTTTTTTACTTTGATTCCATCAAGAAGGCATTAAGATGTGTCTCACATTTGCCATAAATTCAGAATGTTAGCACTCTAGTTGCTCATTAGATCACTGTAGTAAAGCTACTGCTCACCAGGGAGTTAACTGGAAGTCTGCTGCTGGTATTGAAAGTGATTGTTTCAGTCTGCATGTCAGAATTTTCTAATGAAATAGAAGAGGATTTGAGATCTCACTTAAAACATGCCCTAATTTTTCTTTCTGCAGCACTAACCATAATTTCTATTTCAAAAAGAACCCCCTCATTTTGTTCCTTTTTAAATTAAATGTTTTAAGTGTTACCAGTTTATTCCAATCAAGATGGCTTCAGGTGTGCCATACTTTTGTCATAAGTATGGCTGTTAGCGCTCTAGTTGTTCTTTAGAACACTCTGGAAAGCTGCAGTAGAACACAAAGGCATCAACTGGCAGGCTGCTCCTGTGGAAATATAACAGGAAGATATTTGAGATCACACTTGAAACATGTCCTAATTTTTCTTTCTACAGCACTAACCATAATTTCTATGACAAAATGAACCCCATCATTTTGTTCCTTTTTAAATGAAATGTTTTAAGTGTTACCAGTTTATTCCAATCATGATGGCTTCAGGTGTGCCATACTTTTGTCATAAGTAAGGCTGTTAGCACTCTAGTTGTTCTTTAGAACACTCTGGGAAGCTGCAGTAGAACACAAAGGAATCAACTGACAGTCTCTGCCCTTGTTGGATGTACATGTTTTACTGAGAATGTCAGACTTCATTCTCACATGACTGAGAAAGATAATGTGAATTTACAGAAAATATGCTCTCATTTTAGCTTCTGGAGCACCTTCCAAAACTGTATGGGACAAGCATGTGAAAATAGTTTTCTCTCAAACATGATTCATGATATCCCAGCAGAAGGTTTTTCACAGGGTAAAATCATCTTAGAACACACCACAATTCCTGAAATTAGCATGGTACCATCAACAAATGAATTCTAATGTAACTAAAGTCTGTTATCACCCTTTATAGTTCTCCTTTAGGTAACCCTCAAAATCTTTGATTCACTACAATGCATTTCAATGGGGTACTATCATTTATATTGGTCCCAAGATGGCTGCCAGCAATTCCAGGATGAAGTGCTGACAGCCAATCAGATCTCACGATGACATGTGTGGTTAGGCTCCGCCCAGATATATATGTGATTTTACTTTTGATTTTCTCAGGAACTACTGAACGGATTTACACCATTTAAGCAAAAGGCACGACACTGAACCAAGGGCTACCTCTTTGCCAAATTTGGTGTAATTCCGTTCAGCAGTTCGGGCTGTAGCTGCGACTAAAGGTTCCTATGGAAAAATGAATGGGGAGAACACGTTTTGGGACCCCCCTTTTTTCTCAGCCTTTTGCGAAGATTCGTCAACCGGCGCCAACTATATATATATATATATATATATATATATATATATATATATATATATCATATCAAATGTTCTTAGGTATTAAGTTATATTGTTGCTTTTAGTTTTCTTCACATCTATTATGTTATTTTGGATTCCGCCAACCATACATTCATATCATTTACCAAGGCTCATTGATGTATTAATGTATTACAAGTGCATAGGCAGTGTATAGAAATCCATCACTTACTGTGATACTTTGAGAAGAAATAGAAAACAAATATGCATTAGCATTATGCAGAAAAACAAATTCACTGTAAGGTGTATTTTTAATGTAATTACTTAAACATTGATTTTACCCCCCCCCCCCCCCAAAAACAAACAAACGTAAAATAGCAATGACTAGCATAGGAGTGTCCGGATTGTGACTATGATGGAAACTGGGCTCAATTCTCCCGCACTTTGTCAGCTCTGGAATCACTTTTGTTTCAAGGACACTAACAGCAAGAATTGGCAAAACCAATAGGACAGGGTTTAAGTGCTAATAAATACAGAGTTAGTACATGAGAGTGTGACATATGGGAAATAGCCAGAAGGAATTGACAGGGAAAACTATAGTTGTAAAGTAGTCCCCAGTGCCATTCAAAGCAGCCACTTGATTGGCACGGGAGATGTCACCCAAATAGTCAATAAAATTAGGTGAGAGATGCATACTCTACTGAGTTAGAGAAGACGTTATTAACAGAGACTCAAGCCTAAGGCTGAGAGAGGCTGGTCAAAGAAAGCCAGTGGTTGAAAGGGGCGGGCCCAAATCCCACTTTGTGTATATTATTAGAACTAGGTCTGCTTGACAGCGGTGCTGTGAGACTCAGGCCTAAAAATGATTGATCATCCAACTATCTGCTGACTTTAGCTGACCCCGAGGAGAACTTCTCTGAAACTGTGAGACCTTTTGGTGGTAGGCTGGTGCAGTATATATTTCCACAAAATACCTCAGAATTGACTATCATAAAACACACTATAATAACGTAATATGATAAGCACAGGAAAAATATATAATAGTTTAGTATTAGAAAAACATTCGATATGATGACAACAGAATAACAATAAATATAGCAGACTAGAATACCTGAGTAGGATAAAATAATAAACTAATAGAGCAAAATAGTAGAATAACACAAATGTGATAACTCAATGAAATACCAGATTAGGAGAAACGAATAAAAATTGAGTGACAAAAGCATACGATAACAAAGAATTGGATACCAGGACAGAATAACAATATGAATTAAAGAGGAAGAATACATTTGAATTGAACAGCAATAAATGGGAAACAACCATTACAACGAATTCAGTACAACGCATGCCATTAGCATGCATGCCATCACAACACAACTACCATCACATCGCAATGCCATTACAACGCATGGCATTAGAACGCATATGCCTTTACCACGCATGCCTTTACAACTAATTTTGTTGTGAAGGCATGAATGGTAAAGGCATATGTGTGTTACACGTAAGTATAAGGTAAGTACAGGGTTCAGGATGGGTATGGATTTTGGGGTGCTAAGGGTAATTTGAGGGTTCAGGGTGGGTTTGGGTATTGGGGTGCTAAGGGTAATTTTAGGGTTCAGAGTGGGTATGGGTTTTGAGGTGGGAAGGATAATTTTAGGGTTTAGGGGGTATGGGTATTGGGGTACTAAGGGTAATTTTGGGGTTTTAGGGGGTATTAAAAAACACTTATATATGTATATATATATATATATATATATATCCCTCTGTTTTCGGCGAGTTGCTCCCGGGCTGACCAGACCGCCGGTGGTGCGCAGCGACAGCTCTTCGCCGCGCGCTGTTTCAGTCAAAATAACACGGATTCCTCCTCTCCACAAGGACTCCACGGCACTCCGGTTTAGGTTCAAGGTGATTTTAATTCAATGCAGGCAAAAAGGCACTACGCCAGCGCGTTTCGGTGCACACAGGCACCTTGGTCCTTGTGGAGAGGAGGAATCCGTGTTATTTTGATATATATTTATATATATACCATTACTTACCTTAACCACTTTTACTAAGTCTATGCCTTTACCACGCATGCCTTCGCGTTGTAATGGCATGCGTGGTAAAGGCATATGTGTGGTAAAAGTTTACGTTGTAATGGTAACACGTTGTAACAGCACTTGCGTTGTTACAACCGCGTTGTAATGGCATGCATTGTGTTGGCATGCTATGTACTGTCACATATTCAACTGTAGAGATTTGCAGGAGGTAAGACAAAGCGAGAGAGCGAATGAGAGAGAAAGTGAGAATGAATTAGAGGCTGAGAGGAAGTTAGAATGAGTGGGCAAGCTAGAGAGAATGTTAGTGAGAGAGAGAGTGAGAGACAGTGAGTAAGAGGGTGTGAGAGAGAGAGTGAGTGAGGGGCAGAGACTGAGACTGAGTGTAATACAGGAAGAAAGAATGAGAGAGTGAGAGAAAATAAAAGAGCGAGAGACAGATTGAGAGTGAAAGTAGAGAGAGTTAATGAGATTGTGATTGTGAATGTGATGGGTATGCGTATGTAGGGGTCATCCATCAATGGCTGAGTAATGGAAATGGGCAGTGGGGAGGCCATTTTTGACCATGTACAAAACGTACAGATTTTGTGAGTGTCAGGGAGGGTAGAGTGATCTGAGGTGTACCAACTGATAAACAGCACAGAAGACTGAGAGCACCAAAAGAAGTACAAGAATTGAAGAGATCGGATGGTTAAGAGGCTGATAAAGTTGGTGAAGGGTTAAGTGGCGTGAGTGAGAGAGCATGAGAGATAGAGTGAGAGAGATTGAGGGAGTAACAGTGAGTAAGAGAGAGTGAGACAAAGTAAGAGTGAGTGAGAAAGAAAGAACGAGAGAGAGAGAATAAGAGGGAATATAAAAGATAGTGCAGGATTGAGTGAGAGAGAATGAAAGAGTAAGAGAGAATGTGAGTGAGAGAGAACATGTGACAGAGTGAATGAAAATGTGACATTTATGCAAGTGCAGGGGATCACCTGTGAATGACTGCATACTGAACATACTGGAGCCGGGACACTGTAGAAGCTGTCTATGGGTCAAGAGACCCCATGAAGAACCTACCGATTTGTTGAGTGACAGGGAGGCTAAAGTACTTTGAGGTATAATGATGGATGAAGAGCATAGAGGTTGAAAACAGCAAAGGAACTCAAAAGTTGTGGGGACTGGAGAGCAGAGTGAGATAAGAGCTGATGTCAGGTTCCTGTTGAGCAGACCTGTAACCTCAGTGCTGGAGGAATGGTATGGCAATGAACAAGCTCTAGGGTAGACAGTAGGCCACAGGTAAGTATAGCCCTGAGTGAACTATTAAAACACATGAACAATGTAAATTTATCAGTGCCAACAATGGATGTTGATATCACAAGCCACCAACAGAACACAACTGTAAACCAGGCTAGACAGGTAAAAAGAAGGTAAGGAGGTAAGAGAAAGAAAAATACCCAAGGATATCGAGCACAACCAAATACATAGTGGAGGAGAGGAATTGCAGAGAAACTTAACATGAGAGAACCAAAAAAGGGAAAAAACAACAAACGAGGGAAAAGTGAATGGGTACAAACTGGGTCAAAGCGGAGAGCCACAATTAATAATGACAATTTGCCAGACATGGACTCCATGTCATAATAACCTCAAATACTGGCTCTACCCCTTCTGTCCCAGAAGTGCACCCGTAACCTGCAAGTGAGTGTCTGACTGTGTCAGTTAGTTAAGGGTCTAGTATTCACAGTCTAGTTTCCACTGTCCATTTATCCACAATCTCCAGCCCTGACTAAGCCTATGCCTGATCACTCATCTGTGCTGAGTCTGAATCCTGACACTGACGAAGCTGGTGAAGGGTTAACTGACATGAATGAGAGTGGGAGATAAAAAGAGTAATAAAGAGTAAGAGCCAAAGGGAGAGTGAGTGAAAATGAATATGCATAAGTGAATGAGAGCAAGCGAGAGGAAGAATGCGAGAGGTAGAGTGAATTTGAGTATGAAAGGGTAAGAAAAAAATCAGAAAGTGAGTGAGTGCGTGAGGGAGTGAGGGAGTTTGTGAATGAGTGAGTGAGAGAAAATGTGATTCTCTGTATGAGAGAGTAAAAAAGCATGACATCATGCAAGTGTAGGATCAAGAGGGAGAGGACTGGAGCATAAAGGGCTGATGAAGTTGGTGAAGGGGCTGAGAGGAGTCTTGTGCATAAATAGCACAGAGGAACTCTGATATACAAAGGCTTAAGGGACATGAGGAGACTAGGAGATAAGTGGCTGTTGTACATCATGGGCTGAGACAACACTGATAAGGAAAGAGGGATTGAGTGGCAATGCGCCTCTGAAGTAAATGATAAATACAAGAGTTTGTAGGGCAGCGGCACTTAGGAGGTTTAGGTGGCATAAAGGATGCGTGGATGAGACTGAGAGAGGAGGGTCAGCTGAACTGAGGAGGAAATGGTCTTAAGGGCATGAGGACCACAGTTGTTAAGACTGAGAAGGCCAGTGGAGGCAAAAGGGCGAGACTCGGATGAGCACAGTGGGTGGGTTGTGAGTAGTGCTTAATTTGAGCTGTGGATTCTGGTGCTTGGTACCGGCACTTAATTGTCAACACGACACTTATGACAGTGTGCCACATGATAGCGCTGTTTGTCTAATTTGGAGATAAGCACAACAACCATTGTTTATTAATTCAGTGTACATTAAAATGACGAATACCGGCAACCCAAGCAATTCTAATAGCTTTTGGGGGCCTGCAATAGTCTGAATTGTCACACTTGTAGGGTGTGATGGTTAGTAGTTGCGCTAGTACTGTCAGTAGCAGTGCTGGTAGGGGCAATGGGTGGTCAAAGCATTAATGGCCCCCTGACGAGGGCGCCAGCACGTATTTTCTTTTACAAATTAAGCACTGGTTGTGAGGGGCCCAAAGAGCACTGTCATATGTGGGAGCTTGAAGAGGCCAGGGGCAGTAGAGGCGGTCTGTGGAGCTTAGACAGTTTGAGACAGCAGAAGTACTCTGAGGGCAACATTTTCAGTAAACACAATAAAGCCCAAATTGGCACAGCAGAATAACATTTGGCCCCCAGTTCAGGTAACCTGAGTACGCTCTGCTTGTCAGTCACCCACCTAGGTCACACTGCTGAGTGCTGTGGCTCAAGACACAAGATAAGCACCTATATTATCACTCACATATGACACCATGACACTCCCAACACAAGCCTATGTGTGGACACGCTGTGATACCATGACACTCCCCACGCAGGCCTATGTGTGCACACGCTGTGATACCATGACACTCCCCACGCAGGCCTATGTGTGCACCCACTTCCTCAAAAGTCAATAAGAACAGGCAACAAGGTGTTTGCTATCTCAAAAATTATAATGCTAAAATTATGTTGGGTTAATTTCTATTCCTAGATCTGTCTCTTTTTAAGCTTTTTTTTCCCGGAGTTTTATATAACACAAACTTGACCCGAAGGTATCAGAGCGCTTTACATGAGCACCAGTTGCGTTACACAAGGACACATTCATTTTTGTTAGGCACAGGGAGATTAGGTGATTTGACCAGAATCACAGGATGTTGAGCGTCATTGCTGAGACTCGAACCCGAATTTCCCAGGTTTGAGATAGACTGCCCTAGCTGTTAGGCCACAACTGCTCCCCTTTCTATTAGCATTGCCGAATTAAAGAGACAGGTCATTATGATGCACATTTTCCTGATGAACTTATAAATGGGTGTACACCAGTATAACAAAGCAAGTATAGTAATGTAATGAGTGAGTGCATGCCACCGAATAACGAGCAGATAAAGAAATTAGGACAGTATGTTAGAAAGGCATTCACATTTACTAACATGCAAGCTAGGAGGTCTTATACTACCGTATGCAAAGTTAGATCTATCTCTTGAATGTACACACAAAAAATCAGAGACATAGCTCAGTGGGTTAATGCATGCAGGTCAGTGTTTTGGACTCCAGGGGGCCTATTTGTCTTTTCATCTTTCCGAGGTTGTTAAACTGTGTAAACTTTATGAAGAGTAAGCCTGCTATTTAGTGATAAGCAGGTGGCAGTATGCACCATGCACAAACTGACTATTGCTGTGCATCAAACAATCTTCAAACACACCCCAACGTAAAAAACGTCACATGCATTTTCTTTGTTAAGCACTTTTTTCAGAAAGATGTATTTCTTGACAGCTTAAAATCATATTTGTAATACTTTATTTCATTCAATTCCGAATATTTTATCAGTGCGAGCATGTTTAAATTCATCATTCATATTATCAGTATCTCCTCTTTTATGATTTCCCATTATTTTTTCATAGAGCCCCAGATACTAATTTCTCATGTCTGACCATAACAAACCGGGGGGATATTTACAAAGAAATGGTGCAGCGCGGCGCTGCAAGCTATTTAGCTGCGCCGCGTCATTTCAAAAACGCAGGGATGTGCCGTATTTACAAAAATATGGCACCCCCCTGTTTTTTCCCTTGCGCTGGCGCTAAAAAAGTTGCCTAGCACCAACACAGACACCTGTGAGCCATGGTGCAAGGGTGTCTGTGTTGCAGGGATGATTGTTTATGTGCAGGAAGGGACACCTTCCTGCACATAAACAATCTTTAAAGGTGATTTGCTCCTTCCATGTGTGCTGCAGATGCAGCACACTTCGAAAGAGCAAAAATGAGGAGAAACTAAAGTATTTCTCCTCGTTGCGTCAATCTAACGCCTGCTATTCAGTGGCATTCTTGTAAATCTGGGGCAGCGTCAAAAAGCAATGGGTGTTGCGGTGGAACGCCCACAGCAACACCCATTGCACTCCCATTTCACACAGATACTTGCGCGAAAGGGTACGATATTTACAAAGCGACATTAAGCCACGCAAAGTGGCTTAACGCCACTATGTAAATATGGATCAGGGCATTGCGCCACCAGAACACCCTAAAAAGTGACGCTCCAGTGGCGCAATGCCTCCAGATGTGCACCTGTGGTGTTTCTGCGCCCTCCAACCTACCGTTGTTGTGGTTGTGCTATACAAGGACAGTGGTACTATATCTACTCTTTGTAGCTGGAAATCTGCCAGGCGGTCCCGCCTAATGCGTGCCATGTTCCACCAGTTCCCAATTCTGTTTTTAGTCAACTACTCTTTGCATTCTGGGATTGCAGTTTGCATTTTGCATTCTTGGCTTGGGTTAGAAATCTCAGCATGCAAAGTAATGATGGTTGACAAGCCAGGAGTGCTTAAAGGTGTAAGCACGACACGGCAGCATTTGGCAGCTATGCAGCTGATTTTCAGCTAAGATCAGGAACTGGTTAAAATTGGCCAGAGAAGTAAGTGTATTATAAAAGGAGCCTTTGTTCTTTTTTAATTTGCACCCATCTTTTTAACCCCAAATATTTCACAGACATGTTCATGTTTTGGGCATCAAAAATTGGATTATTTCCTTTTTCAGTTTTTTTTCTCTGTTCTACGCCTACATGCTTCCCTTAGGCAAAACAAATGTATTCTCCAGGAGGAGGTCAAGTCCTATCTGTGCAGGAATTGATTCCCACATGAAACAGCAGATCCTTACATACACCATGGTGAATGCCAGCTGAGTTGTAATCAGTAATTGTATTCACATAATATCCTGTTAACCTATGACTTTCTAACTTTCTTTAGGGGCATTTTGCTGAGAAATGCACTGTTTTGGCACCATTTTGGCAATTTTTTTTCAAGATTTTGTCATGCCCTCAACCCCTCTAAACAGTACACCCGCCTCGCTGCGCTCCCTCGCTCGTTGAAATTCGAGGATGGGTGTTAGACCACCCTGCTTTCAAATATAACCAGTCTCCACTATTGACGATATTGGCTGAGATGACCCAAATCTGGTTGCCAAATGTTACTGGTCAGACAACTCAAGGACAGGGAATGTGAAAACCCCACAGTTTTATGCAAAATCAGCCAAACTTTAAGAATCGCAGTTTCGCCAGGAAAGGATTGCGTAAAGCAGGACTAAAACCTCTTCTACCACAGACCTGTACATGTTGATTTTGTGCAAGGTCCTCATCATACTCTTCCACAAGAGCAGTTTACACAGGGAAATATGACCATTATATTATCCTATATTCCAAGAGTGCTAAGAGGTTTTATAAACAGCATATACCAAACCTTATAGCAGAACATAGTATAACATAAGAACAACCAAGAATAGAGTGACATAAAATAGAATAACATAAAATGGAAAGACAGCTTACTGAAAACTAAAGTACCACAGAATAACAAAAACTATGCAGTGCAATACACCACTACCCATGTGTACCCTAACACAACACAACACCATATAATAATACAATGCAGCACCACAGCACAATACACCACATCACAGTTGTGCTACACAGCAATAAAACATAACACAATGCCATAAAATAAATCAACATCTCCTTATGACACAACACACCACAACGTGAATTACGTAACACACGCATTACTCTAGCAAAATATAATTTCCAAACACTACATATTTTCTTTTTTAAGCACTATTGATTAGTTGTTTTGTGGAACATTTATGGTGACACAAAATAAATGAGATATACATGCATAATAAAGCAATTTAACCTAGCAAGTCAGAATACATAAAGTGAGAGATAATTGCTTGAAAAGGCAAAAATGAGGGCCTTGTTTTTAGGTCTTGCCTGAGACAGAGTTTGCGCTGTTGCTTGAGAGACATTGTGTGAGCTTATAGTGGTCTTAGAGCACGTCCATTGCTTACCATTGGTTGGCTTCATCGTCACTCTAAATTCCTTGCTTATCTTTGGTCAGCCTGTGCCGACTTCACTTCCTCTTCATGTATTTGTCCCTCACTGGAGCATTACTCAAGTATTTGTGTCCTTCCTAAGCTTGCACTTTCTGAGCTACTTTCTTCATTTAGTTGAAGCACTCCATATGGGTGCATGTGTTTGTAGGCCGTCTCCCTCATGTGCTTCTACCCTGTCCCTCTCCACGTTGCTGCTTTTCTCCTCGCACCCCCTCTCCATGTTGTTGCTTGCCCCTTCCACTCTATCATGCCACTCAGTTTGTTGCTTTCCCTCTCCATGTTGATCGTTGCCCCCCCACCATCCTGTCCCTCTCTGTGTTGTGGTTTAACCTTCCCATTCCTCTCCATGTTGTTGCTTGACCACCTACCCTTCTGTCCCTCTTCGTATTGTTGTTTGCCCCCTCCCACCCGCTCTGTCCAGTTGAATGCCCTTTCCTGTCCTATTGCTTGTCCCCGCCCCCATTCTGCTTTGTTGATTGCTCCCTCCTGCCCTCACCCGCATTGTAGCTTGCAGCCCCCGCCCCAACCTGCATTGTTATTTGCCCCTTCAACTCTATTCTGTTTTGTATTGTTGCGTGCCCACTTCGATCCTCTCCTCTCATCCTGCATTTTTGCTTGACCACTCCCACCCTGCCCCATGTTGTTCTGTGCCCCCTCGCACCATCTCGTCCTGCCAGAAAAACAAGCATTGGTAAACCAAATAGGTCTCTCCTACATGACCTACATGACCTATTGGCTATGTCAATGTTTTTGGCCATGTTGCACAGCGGAGCGGCTGCTGTGCAGCATTATTGATTTTTTTGTTGTTGAATGTTTTGAAATTTCTGGTAAGAAGGCAGGGTGGAAGGCATCTACACCCTCTGTGTTGCACACCCTCCGTCCCTCCGAGATGCGCCCCGCCCTGCACTCCCACCAGCAATTTTAAAAAGCACAATGGTACAGCCAGCACTGGTTGTATCATTGCCCATTTCTTTTTAAACTTTCACCCATGCTACACAGCAGCTGTGCTGCTATGCAACATGGCTAAAATCATGAGAAAGTCAATAACTCACAATAGGCGAGACCCAATGGCATTGCCAAGGCTTGTTTAGACTAGTCTTGGAGAACGAAAGGTTGAGAGCATGGAGGATGCGATGATGGCAGATTCTACAATTCCTTTCAGTGAGAGGCAGCAGAGGATGGCAAAAGACTGATCAGTAGGATTAGAATAGACAAGCAAAGTAAGAATAAACTTGAATAAGAGCAGAAAGATAAGGAGAGAATCTATAGATACCTTAAGGACCAAGCTAGGAAAGCTGAATTGTGAACATAATGGAAAATGGAGCCAGTAAATAGGGATAAGACAAAGGATCATGTGTGAGGGACTTTAAAGAGACACATGACGGAAAAATTAGAATATAGTCGAATAAGAGAACAAGCAAGAGAACACAGATGAATAAAAGTCCATGTGAGGAACTTTTGTGGTTGGAATGGAATTGTAGCCGAAAGAATGTGAAAAATAACTAGTTTTCTGAGATTGTTTAGCTGATACCTGGTAGCTCATGTAACTAGGCAGCTGTGAAGAGAAAAGAATAGAGTGGATCAAAACTTAAGTCAAGATTGCTTAGACAAAATGACAAAGGAAGGGTAGAAGGAACAAACATTGAGTGTAGGGAGGCTAAACCTGGAGACTGTAAAAATAAATGAACGAAAAGCACTTTCCCTATAGCTCCACACTCCGCTCCCTATGTGTGTTATGTCTATGAGCGCAACGTATACACGCGGTACCAAGTCAGTTGACCGGCCAGCTTTGGTTGTGTAGGGCGCTTTAATAAAGGAGCTTCTTACAGTACCTGATCATTTCTACAAATCGTTTGCATTAAAGTGGCACAAGGCATATCAGGAATAAATTATATCAGCTAGAAAAGAGGTGTCAATTGAAAACTGTCAATGGCCACGGACAGAACCTTGGGGACTCTTTTTAGAGGAAAAAATAAAGGTTAAAACAATTGTTTGTGTAATAGAGTAACAGGGTTTGAACCATTAGGAAGAGAACCAGGAAAGAACAAAACCTAATATACAACCAAAGACAGTGTTAGAATGAATAGGATTGTCCTCCGTCTCAAAAGCTGCAGTAACAACACAGTGGCAATACAACAACACATCACAGTAGCACAACTCAGACTTGCATACAAAAAAAGATGAACTTTTAATGGAACTGTGCCAGCCCTTCTCAGCAGCTCGTTCATACTTTCAACGGGCAGTGACTGTTCATCTGAAAAGAGATTCACAGGGACTCTATGTTTTGAAAACAAATATATGAGCTTGTATCAGAAGAGTTGTTACACACTAAGGCCCTGAATTTGAAAGGCCCATCATTCTTTATGGTTTGGTGATCATGTTACTGGCCCAAAAGAGAATTATGAGGTCCGAATGCTAAAGTGAACTGCATCAGGAAATTGCCCAGGAAACTGTAGGAAAAAATGGTGAATTACCCGGGTATCAGGCACGGAATTACCAATTCCCCCATTAAGTCCTCATTACTCAAAGGATTCTCAGGATTCGACCCATTTCCTTTTAATTCTGCAGCCCAGAAGATAACAGGAACCCCTCTAGGGGGCGGCATGACTCAAACAAAGGTTCCTGTTAGAAATGGGTCTACATGCCCTATGTATACTAAGGGAAGACTTTGTTTTGCAACGTTTCAAGAAAGATTCGACTGTACATGCATTAAACACAAATCCTTGCGAAAAGAGTGAATATATGTAATACCCTTCCTTACATGAAGACAGACCACACATAAATGGGTGAAGAGTTCAACCCATTAGCATGACGTCCTTACACCAAATGAAACCAGGCGTAAATAAGGGTCCAGTAGAATAATGCAAGACATTCCTGTGTGTAAGAGCTGTAATTAATAACACATTTCACATTTTGATGTGGCTTAACCCTGGCCAGTTGTCGTCATGTTTCAAAATGTACTGGAGGATGTACCTCCAGAACAAAGCTCACGCTAGCCAGTGCTGGATTTCCTTTGCACCACATTAATGTTTCCATGCAAACACAACAGATGGCATCATCAGTGGACTATTCTTGCTACATATGGCGCTGCTCAGTTTTTTCCATTCATGCAACACATGCAAACACTGCAGAATGTTTGATAACCTGAACCTTAATCTGTATATAATAAAACAGTAACAACAGTTATCTGTTTTATAATATGTATTGTGCAAAGCACAGACAAACCACAAGTGTAGGCGACCCAATGATCAGTACATATAGGTGATAGGTAACATAAATCCAAAAGAAATTTTAAAAAAATCATTGGATCCCAGTAAGAACAAGTGGAGAACACATTAAATCGTGGTCAGTTTTAAATGATCAGCTACCACCCCCCAAATTTTAATGCCCAGCATTCGTTTCTGTGGGCCTTTAAGGGTGTACAAACTGCGTTCTATATTACACATAGCATATAGTCTACCTCTCCACATTTCAAATGATGGAGGCTCTTTTTGTCTCCAGAGTGACGCAATACATAATCTTGCCACTGCCACAGCTATAAATAATAAATACCTAAACGCATACATCCCTTGTGCTGCCAATGGCTCCTCCACCACACCCAAAAGCATACCCAGCGGGGTAATAACAATCTGTACCCCTGTTATCTCTGTCAAAAAGACCTCCATTCTGTTTATCAGCGGTCTCAGCTCTGAACAAGCAAAAAACATATGCAAACTATCAGCTTGATCCGTCCCACAACGTGTGCATTGACCCTGACTTGGCCCCCCCCAGCGTGCATTTTGGCAGGTGTATAATATAAATTAAAGATGGTTTTATAATGTTGTGCTTTAAGGCTGGAGGAAATCAAAAGCTTGTCAGCCAAAACAATTGATTCTTGTAGGATATCCCCTTCTTTTAAAACTGACCACGATTTAATGTGTTAAAGTTTTTTAGTTTATTTGTATGCACTGGTCTTTTTGTGCTGCTTTCTTACCTTTAGAGTCCTTATACTGATTTTTTATGGTTCTAAGAGTTACGCATATCCTATTGGAACAATGAAGTAATTGTGATTAGTAATGGAATAATATTTGATAATCTGTATGTGGCTCCTAATATGTGTCTACCATTTGTTTGACCTACTGTCTGTTTTTATTGTATTACTGAGTTGTTTTTTTCCCCACCCTCCTCTCATATTTCTATGTATGTGGTATTGCATTGTACTGTATATTTGTACGTATATTATTGGCTTAATAAAAAAAAAAAAAAAAAAGAACAAGTGGAGAAATGTTGTGATAAAAAGGCCAGTCCCACAAAACATTCAGCATGACATAAATAGGACTTGTCCAAGATCTAAAGTGTCTCACGGACACCACTTGGGGATCATCAACCCACCCGAATTACTAGCCAAGTCATCTAGAGGACAGTCAGGAGGTCGAAAGGCATTCGAGAACGATGGTGAGATAAAGTATAACAAGCATTGGCAAAGTCAATAGGTCTTGCCAATACAAGAGCTATTGGCTTTGCCAATGTCTTTTATCCATATTGTGCAGCAGCACACTTACTTACTTATGCCAATTACCGCTTCTGGGGTATAGGCCATAAGCCTGATCTTGGTATGCAGCTTTAGGTCCTTGGAGCTCCAGATATTCTTTGGCTGAATGAAGGCAGCCCTTCCTTTGCCAATTCTTACCTTGATGTTGGTGTCTGTGCTGCCCTGCTTGTCTATAACACTGCCCAGGTAGGTCAAGCCCTCAACCTCTTCCAGTGCATCGCCTGCAAGAGTGACTGCAGTGGTGGCTTGCCGTATTTCTTCCTTGGTTGGTCTGTGTTGTACATTATTAGTCACTCTTATGTTGCTCTCATTATGTGTTTGGCCTTTCTTTGTGTCCTTTTCCCTTTACCCTTCTAGAATTCCTGTGTGCATTCTAGCATGTTTTCACTTGTGATTCTATGCTTGTCAGTTGCTCTTCTGGTCAGCTGGTGAAGTGTTCGTTATGCTGCTGGCTTGAATAAAACTACATTGTTTTACCTGAAGAAGTCTTCCATGCCGCTTCTTTTCATCTACAACAATTTTGGCGACGATCGTGCTGCTGTGCTGACCAGACGAGTCATCCAACGCCACGCTGATGAGCCGTTAGCTGAGTCCAGCCAGTCGTAGACGCAGCCCAGCAGCGGACACTTCGGCCCATCTCTGTAGTAATGGTCTTTAATTTTGGTGCACAGAGTCTCCATATTCGTCGGATCGGTGAGTTATTTATTGCCGGTTTTAAGAAGACAGCCCGTCTTTCCGCCCCAGTGATGTCAGCATCCATAACCGTGAGTGAAACTGTACGCCATCACGTATTTACGTGCAGCCATATCTAAAGTGATTTCACCCTAAGTCGGCGCTGCAGTCTTTCAGTGCGCGTGTCATCACGCTACGTATTTCGGCCATCTTGGAGCAAGTTTGTCTACGAGTCAGCGTTTCAGCCTCTTGCAGTGACGTCAATACATTCACTACACGCCTGGCAGCCATTTTGTGGTTACTCCGGTGACACGCACACCATAAGCGTGTCCATTTATTTACGGGAGCAGTTTTCTTCTTGTCAATTACACGCTCTGCATCAGCGCGTCTACGGTGACGTGCACACCTATAACGTGTTTAACCTTGGCGTGTCCTAGTTTCTAAGACTATATACCGCTAGGAACAGCGGTCGACGCGCGGTGACACGCACACCTCAGGTACTTTTCGTATCTTCATCAAGCATGTCATATACGGTGATGTGCACACCTACTAATTGATTTACCCCTTTTGTTGCACATTGCTCAGTAAAATACTTTCTTGACGAACCTTCAGCACACCTATTATTATAAGCTTATTTGTTTTATTATTTATTCATTTTTTTTAACACATGCAGTCATGTCTACCCAGCATATTGCTGTTGTACTGCCTCCACAATTTCTAAGTGAACCTGGCACTCCCTCTATACCTTGGGAGAACTGGATTGTTATATTTGATAATTAATTAGATGCTTTGGATGGGCAAGAATTTTCAGCAAAAAGGAAAAAAGCACTATTATTGAGCTCGTTGGGCAAAGAAGGTCAACGTGTATTTAGGTTTTTACCACAAGCCTTACAAGCCAATGGACAACCAGTGCCGGATGAATATAAGGAGGCAATATGTAGACTTGAAGTTAGATATGCAAAGGAGGAAAATCTAGTGATGAATCGATATAAATTTATACTCACCGACAATGCAGTGAAGAGTCCATAGACGAATTTGTTGCAAGACTGAGGGAGCTCGCCGTTAAATGCAATTTTGGGGCTATGACCGATGAATTAATAAGAGACCAGTTAATTGTACAATGCAACAATAGGAAAATTCAAGAAAGATTGTGGGCAGCCAAGAATCCCACGTTGAAAGTAGCCATTGATTTGGCAAAAGTTATAGAGCAATCTGAGTGTTGTATGAAAGAGTTACAAAAACACAACACTAGCCAAGAAGTATCTGAAATTTTGGAAAAATATGTGTGTGAAAAGAGTGACCAATGCGAGGATGACTCTGTAGCATTTCTAAGGAATAAGAATAGGTTTGTTGGCAAGAAAACGACTTTCACAAGGGTACCGGGCAAATTTTGTTCAAGATGTGGTAGCAATGGTAACACAACGGAATCAAAATTTTGTTTCGCTTCTAAAAAAGAATGTCTAAAGTGTGGCCAGTTGGGACATTTCTCTAAAATGTGTAAAACAAAAATATGTCCCAAAGTAGCGGTGGTTCAAGATAGTTCCACATGGAAGAAAAATGAGAAGGATAGACTTTTGGTAGTTGTAGATGGGGATGATTGTTCTGAAAATCAAAGGAGAGAAAACAGGCCCAAAGCTTTATTTTTAATTGATGGGCAACAGGTATCTCCTATGGTCGACACGGGGTCTAGGTACACCATAATTCCTAAAACAATGTTTGATCAAGAGTGGTTTGGGAAATCCTTGCAACCCAGCGATATTTCACCTGCAGGATATCAAGGCGAGTCCATAGACTTATTAGGATTCTTTGAAGCAAAAATGTTATTCTCAAACAGGTCCACCAAAGGTAAAATTTATGCTGCAGTGGATGGGCCCCCCATTTTAGGGGGGATTCACCAATACAATCTTCATATTGTTGTGAATCCTAGAGCCCCTTCGCAAGTGATGGTTGTCGATGATGAAACTCTAGATGATATACTTCAAGATTCTAGTACGGTCTTTAGAAATGAATTAGGAGAACTTAAAGGATATGTTCACAAGATATTGTTGAAAAAAGATACTTTGCCAGTTCAACACAAACTAAGAAGAGTGCCTCTAGTGGTTAGGGATGAGGTGAAGTCCCTCATAAAAGAAATGTTACAAGGTGGGGTGATCGAGTCTGTTGAGGCGTCTAGTTGGGTGTCTCCAGTAGTGATCACTAAAAAAGCTGATGGGAAAATTAGGTTCTGTGTGGGCTTGAAGTCCCTGAATAAATGTGTTGTTGCAGATAGCTTTCCCTTACCTAATATTGGCGAGTTAAATTCCACTTTAAAAGATGCAAAATATATTTTTTAAAGTCGATCTCAAAAGCGCATACCATCAGATAAGATTACATGAAAGTTCAAAACATCTTACAGCTTTTATTACTACAGAGGGAACCTTTCAATTTACACGGCTGCCCTTTGGGCTATCATCGGCGGCCAGTGTGTTCCAACGTATGGTCACTGAAATTTTTAAGGGTATTGACAAAGCTATATTTTTTCAAGATGATATTCTGGTGTTCGGAGATTCTATCAGTGATCATAACCGGGTTCTTAAATCCGTGCTTCACAGAATTACCGATGTGGGTCTCACTCTTCGTAAAGAAAAGTGTTCCTTTTTAGTCGAACATATTGAATATCTAGGCTATGAAATTTCAGCTTTGGGGATAAAATCTAAAAAAAAATCTATTAGCTGCCATTCAACTAGCCCCATGTCCTTCTGATAAGGACCAATTAAGGTCTTTCATGGGCCTTATTGAATACTATTCTAAGTTTGTTTAAAATTTTTCTGACAAAACCTTGTATTTGAGACAATTGCTAAAGAAAGGTGTAAAGTTTGAATGGGGGAACAACAAATTGCTTGTTTTAATAACATAAAAAAAGAGATTTGTGAGGCAAATGTATTGGCACCTTTTGACATCAAACGTTTGTCTATTCTCATGGTCGATGCTACTGCTACTGGTTTAGGTGTTGTACTATTACAAAAACATCCTGAGGGCGAAAAAACTGTTGCTTTTGCATCCAGGACGCTCATGTCATCGGAGCAGAACTACTCAGTCATCGAAAGGGAAGCACTAGCAGCGGCATGGGGTGTTCAGTATTTCCGCACTTATCTTTGGGGCACAAGATTTGTACTTAAAACTGACCATAAGCCGTTGGTGAAGATTTTATCACCTGGTGGTGCAGGGAAGGGCTCAGCGAGGTTGGTGAGACTAGCTGCCAAATTTCAAGAATATCAATATGAAGTTTCTCACATTCAAGGGTGGAGACATCTTCAAGCCGATTGTCTTTCTAGACTTTCTCTTAATTGGGAAACTTTGGACAACTCATACAACTCATCGTTTACGATAGCCAATGAAGATGGAGCTGTTGCTTCTGTTCATGATGTGGTTGTTGTCGGTGAAGGAACTTTTTCTTACGAGGAGTGGTGCAGAGAGATGGATGCTGATCATGTTCTTAAAGCAATTATGGATCTCATTAAGTTAGGTTCCAGGTGGGAGAGTTGTGTTCTAGTTTCAGTGCGTCCTTTTCTTAAAATCTTGGACGAATTGTCTATTTGTGGTTCACATGTCCTCATGAGGGGAGACAGATTTGTTCCTCCATTTGGTTTAAGGTCGAAACTTCTGGCTTTGGCCCATGAGGGACATTTGGGTCAAACGTTGGCTCAATGTCGATTAAAAACTGACTTTTGGTGGCCAGGCATGGACGAACAGGTGACTTCTTGGCTAGAGAAGTGTTCTGTGTGCAAAGAGGGGGAGAAAAGATTTAAGGTAGGGTCTAAATCAGCGATGGGTCATATTGCTAACCCAGGTTGTGCCTGGCACAGCATTTGTTTGGATTTTATAGGCCCTATGGATGAATTACCGTCTACTCAGCGTTTTGCCATTGTAGTAATTGATGTGTTTTCTAAGTGGTTGACTGTGAGCTTTGTTAGAGACATCCCCACAGAGAGCACTATTGTTTTCTTGAAGGGTATATTTCAGGAAGAAGGCTTTCCTTCTGTAATTATTACAGATAATGGCACTCATCTTGTCTCTCGTGACATGCGTATATTTCTTGCTGAGTGTGGTGTGGTGCATCATCGTACCTCATTGTACAACCCGCAGGGCAATGGTTTATGTGAGAGAGCTAATCGGGTTGTCATGGGCAATATCCAGATGGCATGTGTGAGTAGAAGGTTTGCCCAAGACATGGTGCAAGAAATGGTTTGGGCCTATCGTACTACAAAGCTTAACCAGGGTGATAAGTCTCCTTTTGAACTCATGCGTGGTAGACTTCCTGGAACTAAACTTACCCCTGCTTGGATTAAGGAGTGGGTTGCAAGTGGTGGTGTGTTGGGTTCTGTACCTGTTGATGTATTTCAAGGCAGAGAGGCTCATATTTCTAAAGGTGATCTGGTCAAGGTTAAACCAGGTAGGTGTAGCAAGGGTCTTACTAAGTTCAGAGGACCATTTACGGTTACGGATGTCTTTCCACATTTTGTGGTTTTGTCTAATGGCGAAAAATGGAATCTTCGCTGTGTGGCTTTATACCAAAAGGCCAAGGTCACACATTCTCTCGACTGTGCCGACCCAATTCCTGATGACATGCAGAGGAGTAGTGGGTACATGCTGGCTGAAGATGCTAGTTCTGGTTTTGATCCGTTGGTTGGCACTCGAAGGGAAGTGGGTGGTGGTGATGCCAGTGATAATGGTGATAGTTCACAAAACATACACAGGTCTCTCGGGACCAGAAGTTTAAGATGTCGCAGACCACCTGCTTATTTAAATGATTACTGTTGTTAAACATCAATTTCTGTCTATTTTTCCCTCTATGCTTTCTTTTTAATTTCCAGGAGAATTTTTATTTTTTTTGTTTTGTTTATATAAAGGAGGAAGATGTGTTGTACATTATTAGTCACTCTTATGTTGCTCTCATTATGTGTTTGGCCTTTCTTTGTGTCCTTTTCCCTTTACCCTTTTAGAATTCTTGTGTGCATTCTAGCGTGTTTTCACTTGTGATTCTATGCTTGGCAGTTGCTCTTCTGGTCAGCTGGTGAAGTGTTCGTTATGCTGCTGGCTTGAATAAAACTACATTGTTTTACCTGAAGAAGTCTTCTTGCCGCTTCTTTTCATCTACAACAGTCTGCTACAGTAGATTGGCAATTCCTTATCAGCTGGCTGTATGTCTGGTGGAGACTGCAGCACGGACTGGTTCAGCAGTCCTTCAAAGTGCTCCACCCATCTTTATTGTTGGCCTACATTACCCATGATTGTTTTCCCAGCTTTGTCTTTAACAGATCTTTCTGGCTTGCTATATCTGCCGGAGAGTTTCCTTATTATAAAGAGTTCTCTCAAGTTTCCATGGCTTGCTGCTTCCTGGGTTTCTGTGACAAGACTATTGATGAATCTTCGCTTGTCTGCTCTTAAGCTTCTCTTTGCTTCCTTGTTGGTTTTGGTGTATTCTGCTTGAACTTTCACTTTTTCTGCTCTTATACGGCTGGTGTTGACTGCAGCTTTCTTTTCCTTTCTCACATGGATTCTGCAGAGAGTCTCTGTAGAGATCCACTCTTTATGCTGGTGTTTCTTGGGACCCAGTACCTCCTGGCAGGTTGATGTCACTGTTTCTTTGATTTTCTCCCACTGGTTTTCTACAGGGTCTCTGTCGTCCTCTAGTTCTTGCAGGAATTGAAACATGTTACTGAGGGTGACTAGGTATTCACTCCACTTCTGTGCTTCTTTGAGGAGGGTGGTGTTATATCGCTGGCATTGGTTTGTTGGTTAAATCCATGCTTTTTTCAGCTTTATCCTGACCTCAAAAAGATGATGGTCTGATGCCTCGTCTGCTTCTCTCATCACTCTCACGCATACTGCAGGAACCTTCTGAACTATTTGGCAATGTAGATATGGTCGATCTGATTTTCTGTTGAATGGTCTGGTGACACCCATGTTGCCTTATGTATTCTTTTGTGTGGGAATACACTACCCCCTATCACCAGACTGTTCAGGGCACAGAGATCTGAGAGCCTTTCACTATTCTCATTCATGTTGCCAAGGCCATGGTTGCCCATGACTTCTTCGTACTCAGTGTTTTTGCTTTCATTCTTGGCATTGAGGTCCCCCGTCAGCATGGTGAGGTCTCTCTCAAGGCATTTCTCCAGAATGGACTGGAGACTGTTGTAAAGCTATTCTTTTCCCTCCTTTTAGCTGTCATTTGTAGGTGCATAGCATGGGCTAATCTTCCTCTTTATCTTTGTGCGGTAGGTTGCTGCTGTTGTTAGCATCAGTGCTACTCTCTGAGTATGTGGGGCGTTCTCCTCCTCGTGTCCAGAATACAGCAGCATTCCTCCTGGAGCCAGTCTTTTCTGTCAGAACTGGGTCCATCTGGTATCACTGATGCCAAGCAGGGCAAGGTTGTATTTTTTCACCTCCACTGCCACTTAGTCTGTCTTGCTGGTCTCGTACATGGGACTCACGATCCATGTCCCAATGGTGATGGTCTTGGTAGAAAGCAGGTTATCAGCTTTGTGGCTTCCAGGTATCTCTGGCTTTCACTCAAGGCATCATAGCTCTCCGTGATGGAGATTACTCTCTCACTAAGGCCTGGATGTCTTTTGGTTTTTTGTTTGAAGTTTCTGTAGCTGTCCCCACGCATAACCCTCCTCTTTTCACAGCTGGGCTTAGGACCGGCCATGGCGGAGTTAGCAGCTGCTGTGCTTTCCATAGGAAAAAAAGTGCTATGACGGGGCCAGGAATGGCTGTGTCATATCTAATTTTTTTAAATAACTTTTTTAACATTTAACCATGCTGGCTGCAGCTGTGCAGCATGGTTAAAAAACATTTTTTTTAAAAGAGCTATGACACAACCAACTTATGGAGTGTAGGGGTGGGCAATTGGCACTGCGGGAGAGGGGTTGAAGGGAAGGGCAACACAAACAGAATGAGACGGTTAAAAAAAAGCGCTATGATTCAGGCTGTGCTAGCCGTGTCATAGCACTTTTTACTCTTATGCAGGTGGGATGGGGAAAAAACAACACAAATAATAAAAAAAATCGAAAAATAGCACCTTGATCAGCAGAAGTACAACACTCAAGCTCAAAGCAATCTGTACTTAGTCCATGCTCCAGCCAAAGAAGAGGAGGTGACGCGGGGACACTCTGCCCAATAACAAGACAGTAAATAAGAGTGGCAAAGAAGCCAATCAATGAGAAGGAATGAATGGGCTGCAACCCCCTTGTTGTATACAATACGTCTAGTAAGCGAGAGTGCATGGGCAACCAGTGCATGCGCTGTCACAGACGAGATGTAAAAATGGCCCAATAAGGGTGTTGAGTAATCAGCGGTTTTCACTACTTTATCAGAGCCAGGAAGCCCCACCCATTTCTGGAGTAATCCTGCGCTACATAAACTCCTAAATTAATCAATCAATCAAACATTTCAAGAAAACCTAGGCAGCATCCAGAGCCGTGGTGTGAACATGAGGCTTTATCTCTGAATATACCCAGTGACCCTATAATCCTCAGGACCTGTGAAAAAAAGGCTGGTAGGGGTAAAACAAGGTTATACACAGGTACCCTTGGAAATAGCCTTCTTGCTCACCCTTCTCCTTGCTCAATTACATCTGTGGTAAATGTCAAAGACAGGGACACATTATCCAGACTTTAGGGCTTGCCTACAGATAGCTTTAGTTGGTTGCTGTGGTAGACGTACTGTCACTAATACATTAAAAAATAAACACTTATAATCTATTTTGGATGAGTCCCTTGCTATTGATTAGATGGCTTTCTTATCTATCTCCTTTCCCTATTTCCTATTTGATTGCTTTCCTCCCAATTCTTTTCTTTGTTCCATCTCTGTAGCTTTTTCTTTTAATGTCTGATTATTGGATAACTTGTGTCCTTCTGCTGCTTGCATTCAGTAAAATGCTCTTTTTTATCTTTCAGCTCTCCATGGGGTGCATGCTTATTCTTTCTCTCTTCTTGAGCTGTTTTCTCTCTCAAATATCTGACCCCCATGTACTCCATGTTGCTTCCTTCTCCCCGTACCCAAGAGGGTGAATTGCTTCTCCCATTCCTCATTGGCCCACTTTTCTTTTGCTTTTTTTTAAAAATTATTCTTCACCATCACAGCCTCAAGCTCCTACATTGTGCCCCCAGCTCTCTGTTGCTCCCCCACATGTTGACTTCTTCCATCACTCTTATCCATCACTGCATCCCACCTACTGCGGTGCTCAGTTTCTTTTAAGAAAATCCTTTTTTTACAAATTTTTGGGAGGACCGTGCAACTGCAATTGTCTGCGGTGATCCTCCTTTTTAAAAATGCACTTGCACACACATTTGCATTATTTATTTTATTTACCACTCTAAGACTGGGATCCACCATCTTGTAACGGTAAACTTTAAAAAATGGCTGCCTTATCATGCCTAATGCGTGTGCATGTATGATGACCCATGAGCAAGTACATTTCATCACGCTTTTATTTTGCCAATGCTGCATAGCATTGTTGAAACCATTTTTCCCCCTTTTGCCAAGGCTGAGCAGCATCTATAAAAACCTTTGTCAAAGCAAATATTCCTGCATCAGCAGCCAAAAGGCAAAACCTATTGACTTCGCCAATGCTTGCTGTATCAAGCATTCCCACGGAGGGAGTGGGCTGGAGCCATTAAAGACCAGCTTTAGAATACCTAAGGTCCCTTTCTTCAGCTCTCTGGGGTTTATGGCAGCAGGCACAGCAAGGCCCAGATTTACTATTCTTTGATGCAAGACAACTCTGCACCAAAGTTGCTGTGCTGCCTTGTGTCAAAGAGAGAGAGAAAAAATGTGCGATACCATAGCCATAACTCTCCCACAACCCAGTAGCACTTTTGTCAGCCATACGTCAAAGTGCCTACCCTTGCGCCATAGTGCAAGGGTGTGTGTTGGTTCTCTGAAGCATAGGGTTTGTACTAGAAGGTGTCATTCAAGTACAAAAACTATGTTTAAAGGCTTTTCTCGCTTTGTATGTGTACTGCACAATGCAGCACACATGCAAAATAGTAAAACAAGGAGAAACTAAAACATTCCTCCTTGTTGTGCCTGTCTCAAGGAGGTTTAAGATTTTGGAGCAATCCCCTGTCTACCAATGTTTGTAGATAGAGAATTGTATCAAAACCTATGGGTGGATGCATGGGAACACCAATGCACCACCCAAGAAACACCCCCTTGGCAAAAAGCAACGTAAAGCAGCACATAGCACAAATTTGCATTACTTTGGGGTACTATCCAACTCAAATTTTGATTTGCGTTGGATAGTACATCCTAGCATTGCACTTTGCATCGGGTTTCCATTAGAGAAATAATGCGAACCCGACGCAAAGCATTACTAAGTTTGGATCCAAGTATATATATAGAGAGAGGAGGAGAGAGATAGAGAGGGTGAAACAGAGGAGGAAGAAAGAAACAGAGAAATAGAAGGAGAGAGTGAGAGTAAGAGGAGAAAATCCAGGGATGGTTTGAACATTTCTGCCAGAGCTGCTCTTCTTTCTCAGTGCAACTCTGAGCACAGAACCCTTCGGCAGCTGATTATCTGGCGCCATACCTACCATGAACCAGTTCTGTGCCAAGGCATAGAAGGGCGATGCCTGCCAATTTTTTGATGAAATCGTGCTATCTGCCAGACGGCGCGTGCACTGCAGACAGCATACCTTGAAACCATGGAGCGAAAACTCAGCCTAAGTGCATGGATGTAGCTATCAACAGTGCAGCAGGTGCAGTGGCACCCCAATTATGTATATCTTTTAAAACCCAGCCAGGGGTATTGGTAGCCTATTGTACTTGCCTGCAATAAGGCCTGTAAAACCACCCTTGTTAAGTCACTATTTGAGGTGACCAGTTTAACATTTGGCGCATTCCATTCTTAACACTGCGTTGAGTGAGGATGCTAGGAATGTCTCCGGGGTGAATGTATGGGAGCCGAGTCGCATACGCATACGTGTACCCAAAAAGCATTCAACCCACATTTATGTACACATTCTCAATGCATATGATAATTGGTTATTTACGTCTATTTCCTTGTCACTCATACCCAATGCTTATGTGGTGTAACATGACACCCTGATATATGATTTTAAAGTCAAATTTCCCAGAACAAATTGTATGCAAAGTATTCAGTGGATCGATTAAGCAAGCATAGGGCTAGGAATTTTATGGAATCTAATATTATTTTAGAGAAATTATTTCTGTGGCAAATTATTTTTTTTACAAAGCTTGTACCTTGCTCTATACACTCTTGAAAAAGCAGGACAAGTTGATGCAGTACTCGCACAAGATCAATTTAGATGTAAGAGAAGTCCTCAGATAAATGTAGGAAACGCATGCCTAGAAGTTTGTTAATACCCAAAAAAATCATATCTTTTTGGGTACTAATCCAAGTTGCATTGCATTTTCTCTGACCAGTCCTCTGACACTTCCCTGGGGCCATTCACTATTCCAATCAAAACTGGTGCATTGGTAATGTACGGATCCCTTGAGTAGATATCGCACAAATACAGCAAACTTACCCACTTGTATCCGATGCTGGTTTACTTTTGTGACTCGTGCAAATTGCACGCACTTGCACATCACTGAGAGCTGCTGCAAGCCCTCTGAACCAGGAGGCGCCTTTATGATTTAAAGCGATACCAAAGGGGATGATGGACGGAGCGCTTTGGTAGTCATTTAAAATCAAGTGCGAGAACTCCACCTCCACGGAGAGGAGCCTGAATATCGACTACAGAATATCATGGGACACTAATATCTTAGAGAGAATATTGAAAAATAAAATGTCGAAAGGTAAGTATGTATAGATTCTCCATACCTAACGCCACATCTATGTACCTTTGGTACCTTTTTTTTGCAGTTTTATATAGCCCGAACTCGATCCGAAGGTATCAGAGCGCTTTAAATGAGCACCAGTTGCATTACAGACAGACACATCCATTTTTTTTTAGGCACGGGAAGATTAAGCGATTTATCCAGAATCACAGAATGTTTGAGCCTCCAGCCAGATTGGAACCTGGTTCCCCAGCTTCAAAGTCGCTCACTCTAACTGTTAAACCACATGGCTTCAAGGTACATAGATGTGGAGTTAACAATAGTAAATCTATGCTTCCCTATATGCACTTACCTCTTGATACTTTGCCCCTCGATACTTTCAGTGGCGGCTGGTGACATTTGAAAGTGGTGAGGTGTAAAATTATTGTCATACTGCACTGCGGCGAGCGAGCATAGCGAGCAAGCTCGAACAACCTACGGGGAGGTTCCGGGGGTTCTCCCCCCGAGAAAATTTTGAAAAAAGAGTGGACAAATGGTGCATTTTCAAGCAAATTTGAGGAAGCAGGAAGGTTAATAAAGCAATACGATTGAATTATTTATCATTTAAGAAATTGCCAATTTTTATGAGCTATAGAGGACAATCTTTGCGTATGCTGATGTTATCATTTGCCCATATTAACTTTTGAACACACTGATACACTTGTAATGGTTTTAACTATACAATAAATGCATTCATTGACTGTGCAGTGCAGTACATCAATATGATGACACTATTTCCTTAAATTAATTTTCTGTTTTCATGCAAAAAAACGCCATTTAAAAAAATCACAAATACAAGCTTGTGAAACATTGTCATAGATATCATGAAGAGCACAGAATACTGATACATGTGAATAAGGCGTATTCAACCCCTGTCTGTTTGTGAATGCAAAAACATTGAGGGATGATTTTATTTTAGGTTTTCTGTATATTGTTTTACAGGGAAACTGATCGTCTGTATGCTGCATTGTGGTGTAGTTGGTATATGTAGGTGACACTGTGGATAACAATGTGTAGTTCTAGAGTGTTGAGAGAGTGAGTGACGAGGAGCAGGCAGGCGAGACGGTTGAGATCGGTGGTCGGCTCTTGGGCTCTTTCTATATGTAACTTGTTTTCTTGTTCTGCAGTTCTTGTATTTCTCAAATAAAGCCCACAAGGGATACACAAGTTGGAAATAGGGTCGCCTAACACCCGCTGTGAAATTTCTGATATGCTCAATAAAACTTTTAGGAGTCCTAATACTCAATGAATTTCCCATTATTTACATACAGCTACAAGTCTTTGAGTGTGTAACTCAATGTGTGATGGAGATGAGAATGTATGCTTGTCAGTGTGTCTCTCGATATGTCTCCAAATTATATAGGTTTTTGTATTAGTCTCTCGGGGTCAGCTTATATAGACCTTTAGTGAGCGTCTATACTTAGAAAACTCTGTGACTGTCTCCTTGAAGTTTTTCCCAAGGCTGTACCAGAATGCCTTCTAGGAAAGAAGAAATGTCTGCATTTTAATGGCATATCTCTGTCATGAACCCACTGAAATTCATTAAAACAATGACAGTTGAAAACGGATTTATCGTTCTGGCTCAAATGCATAGAACCATTAAAATTCATCAGTTACGGTTCGTGGCACAAACCATAATTCCCAGATCCCCTTAGACTGGAAATGAAAACACACATAAAATCATTGATGACATCATAAGTAACAATATTGATTACATCACTTATGACATCTCTGGTTGAAACATAACATGCGCCTCCCCTTTCCGCTGTGTATTACATCACATTTGACATCTCCATAGTGATCCCAAGAGGCACAATGAATGACTTGCGCTTTACTGCAATATTTTAAAATGCCGAATCACACCAGGTGTACTTTTGGACTACTCAATAATATCCCAAGTCATCTCCTCTACAATAACTCAAAATTGGTGCTCAAAACACATACTTAGATAATGATTGCCATTCGGTCACTGCTTTGACGCAGGGTGGACTCTCCGCTTTCTTTTGGTCGTAGGTTTGTGTTTCCAATACAGAAAAAAACTACCTCTGAAGATCTGTCTGACCCAAGTTACAGTATTACTGAAGGATCAAGGGCGCACTCGCTCCTGTGTGAGCACCGAACTGCCTCCTCAGCTGCAGTGAAAACCTGTGCACAAGTGACTCTGGTTACAACAGCAGCATCAACTAGGCTGGAGCTGAGGCAGTATCATTTGCCCTGGTGGGCTGCACAGAACCGCACACCACTGGGAGCTGCACCACTCCACGCTCTGCCTGCAGAATGGGGCCAACACACTTAGTAACCAAGGTACAGTGAAACAGTGGAACATTGCAAGGAGGACCATTTTATGTGCTACCAAGAACCTGATCCTAACTAGATCTCTGGAGGGTGTTGCCGGGAACCTGGAAGGGCATCAAGTGGTGCTAGGATTGAATTGCAGGCAGACCAAGAGAACTACCGCTATCGATGGGGAACACCATAACGACTGACCGGATAGGCATATTGACACTGGGGGACGCTCGGAAGCCTAATGGCCTTAAGAGCTATGAACAACTTATAGAGGAGTTTGAACTAACAACACTGTAAATACTTGGACCTTCAACATGCATTTGTTCCGTGATTGGCTGCAGGGCTCAGCTGCACGTTTTCACATCGGATATTTTATTTGATATTGTCACACGTTCACATGAAGAAATACCAAGAATGCCTGCGAAAATGCGGATGTTCTGTACTGCACTAGTGTTTCACCCTAAAGGTGTTTCCCTTTCTCAAACAGAAAGTTAAATAAATTGTCCACGATTCCCCGGGGCGCTTTTTGAAAGACTCGCTAGCCTCTGAGGTGGAAGTAAAGCGAGCTGGCTTTTGAATACTACTACAATTGTATGACGGCTTGTATTTTAGAAAAGTTACAGCAAGTCACACCAAACACAAACTGCGAATAGTAGTCGAAGAACATTGATCATCTAGTGTGTATTAAATCTGGCATTAGTGTATGCATAAATACAATTTTCATTTTTAGGTCTTCTAATCAGAGCTCAGTTCACCCTAGATGGCCATTTCAATGCATCTCCAACATAAAGTGCGTTGTACACACGATTATGCGAATGTAATCAAGAGATATTTGATCTGGGCTGTGGGGCTGCGTCAGAGGGTCAAACTACAGTGCACTGGGGGTGCGTCAGAGGGTCAAACTGCAGTGCACTGGGGCAGCGTCTGGTGAAAACGCTTACAAAACTACTAACAATTTTTCTATAGATTCATTGTGTACTTCCTTCCCCCAGCAAGCCCTCTCTTCACTCCTAGAAGGACCTGTCCTCTAAGCGCTACTAAAAATATTGCAAAAAGGCAGGCACACCGCACAGCCCGGGTGTGTGTGTGTGTGTGTGGGGGGGGGGGGGGGGTGAGATGGGTGGTGACGCCCACTATTAGCAGCTCAGAAGATGTTGTCCAGAGTGACTCTTTCTATGCAAGGTGATGTAAATGTTGCATTCTGCTCCCAAAAGCTGTCCAAAATATTTAATATATTCTGGCACTTTCCATTGAAAAGCATCTCACGGCAGCTGTCTGCTGTGGCTTGGGGGGGGGTCGTTAATGGTAAAATATTAGGAAGATTAACCCCTTCATTCACTTTGATCTGTTTCTGAAACACAGCCCTGTGCTTAAGAGTCACAAGATATATGCTTAGCCCCAAATCACCCGGAAATAATACGAACTACACACACCTCATTCTCAACCGTTAAACTACACACACGCCCAGAAGGATACACATTGCACCGTTCAGTCATAATATACATGACCCCATGGACCGCCATCCAAGAATGCAAACTATGTACACACATTCACACACGCGCACACGTCACAGAATATACGACAAACATGTATCACAATGGCACAATCTACACTGAGCAGAAATCACCAGAGATAAACTACACTCTTCACCAACAGGAAGGAATCATTAATACTGTCACCACAAAACACGAACTTCTCACAGACGAATAAATATAAAAGGCACGCGTCTTTACCGAATAAAAGCTACAAACAAATGTAATCACTAAATAATAAAAATAACACGCACACCTTCGTCTCGAAATATGTGGTGCACACGCATCATCAAATACCCAAAACTACAGATATCTGTCACCATCAAAAGAAGCCCAAAAACTAGAATAAAGAGTAGAACGTGAACAAAGATTATCACCACAAAATAAACACTTCGCACAATGCCTCGCAGAAGTGCTTATATGTGCACAGTCCAGTAGCGACCGGCAATGATGGGCGGTTGGGGGGGTCGCGCGGGTTCGCAGGGGTGTGGGGGGCAGGTAGCGGGACGGTAATTTCAATTAAAAATGTTTTACCTTCCCCGGGTCACGCGCTGTCGCCTCAGCTCCTGCTGCTTCTAGCCGGGTCTGTGTCTACCACCGGCAGCTTCCCTCCCTCTCCGCACCTATGCCAATCACAACACTGCAATGGCAGCATGCAGCCTACATAGAGAAAATCCAGAGTGCGCATGACTGGTTTGGTTGGCCCCAGAGGGCCGACCAAACAGTCAGGGCCCACAACAGTGGGCAAGCCACTCCCCTCCTGTCCTCGAGCAGGACCGTCCACCCGCCCGCCCCCAACCAGACACTTCTGCTTTCTCGCAGTGCGAGAAGCAGAAACATAAAATGGTAGTTTTACCATTTTATGTTTCTGCTTCTCGCACTGCGAGAAAGCAGTGGGGCGACGCCCCTCCGCCCTAATGGAGGAGTCACCCCTGGATACTTTGTCCACAATATTAGTGTTCCACGATATTCTTGAACTCGATATTCCAGAGTACAGTCCTCTCTCACATCATCAAGTAACAGTCTGCAGCATTGAAAGATACCTCCCCTGTGACAGGGCTTTTTCCCCAGGGTGGCTGGTGACTCCGCAGTGTAGGCAAAGACTGCCTGAAATGGTGAACTGCAGTCCTGAATGTTGGTGGGTGGAAAGGTGCTCCATAAGTGGCCAGTACCCTCAAAATAAGGGTTATCTTTCCAGTACCCACAATAGAAGTGTTTTTGATGTTTTCTGCTAGCACTTCAGAAGAACTTTTATGCATATCACTGCGATTTCGGGCAGTCTGTCATGGGGAAAATTGTGGGTGAATGGGCTAGTTAAAGGTCAGCATGATTGAAATAATGTATCAGTGAGCCAGGTATTCAGCCATGTTATTGTTTGTCTCACATCTGTTGGCCCTGGGTGACAAAAGTGAAATCTCATGGAAGAAATAGTCAGATTACAAGTTTTGAATAAAGTTGGAGCTGGCGCTGCAGACTCTTATGCTACCCATTCCTTACTGGGGCCGCACTCTACATAGACATTGGAGCCTTTATATGGCATTTCCCCAAGGACCTCAAAAAAAGGACATCACTTATGTTGCAAAACGACTAGAGATACAAGGGGCCTCGGGCAAAAAAAGTGGTCAAAATGTCCTTAGGGCCCTGCATTCAGAATGGGTAATTCTTTAAGCTCTAGAAGGAAAAAATAACTGGAACCCACTCAAGACCATGCTCACATACTGGCCTTGGAACTTACTCAATCCACTGAAATATTAGTTTCCAGGATGCAAAAGAGAGCTCTGAAATGTAAGCAGGACCAGGTTTTCTCAACCGATAGGAGGAAGGTGATCCTCGTTAATGAGACCAGCGCTGTCCCACTCCTCTGTTGTTCAATAGGACAGGCTCGCTTCGTAACCAACAACAGCGCTGTCTGATCCGTTTGAAATGCAAGAATCCCAAATGGTTTAGGATGGCAAATGTTTTTTCTGGCTCAGAGGCCCTCTAAGGTGTTGACTGGTATCTATAGTACATTGGTGCCAAAAGTGATGCCAGGCCCTAACACAGACGTGGCCTGGTCCAAAGTGAATTCTGTGGGATTTCAGTCATGATCAACCACTAAAGCATTGATTGGGTCGGGGGAGCATCACTCCTTGACTGATCGACAATGCATCAGCTCTGCTACTACATTCAGGGGCACCAGCACTTCAGGGATCAGTCCTGTTTGTCTACGAATTAGCCTCTCCACTGAGCAAATGTTACTAAATGTAATGGGGGAGACATTGTAGCCTCCTGCAGAATGGGTGTTCTTTAGCCGGGTTCTCGACAAACTAGGGCATCGTTCTCTCTAATGGTAAAGAAATAATAGGCGTAAATAGATGCGCACAATGGTGCAGCAAAGGTATATATATGTGGCTATTATGAAAGCAAGGAAAATAGGCCCTCCTGTCCTCCATTGAATGGCAAACAAATGACATCATAGTGGTCCAAGTGGCCTTCTGTTCCCTGGCCCCGGTGCCACTGCACACGTGGCCCCAGTGATAGCTGCCCCGCAGTCCAGCACTGATCCTAATGAAAAGTAGACTGCAGAGCAACCACAGATTCTTAGAGGCGTAGCACATAAAGTAAGTGCTGACAGTGGTCACAGTTTTAGTCTAACTGGTGTCTTAAGGGGGTGACGAGCTGGAGCAGCGCTTAATGATGGTTTGCCATAGGAACTTTTAAGGCAAGTGCTGCTTTTGGCTGGAAATATATCAGGGCTTGTTTGCACAGCTAAAGTAAACAATTAAACATAACATAATAACATAAACAAAGCAACATAACACTGTAATTAAAACATAGCATTGCATATCACCACAAAACAGTCAAAGCAGAACACAACTACAGTACAACAAAGCAAGATCGCCTTGCAATAATGCAGCAAAAAAGACAGCAACACAAAAAAACAACAGAACACATCACCAGCCCAACAAAATGCCACACCACAAATGTGTACATACTGTCTTGTCACCACAACCACCTCCAGAATTTTGTTTTGTCATAATACGGGGGTAAAAGGTGTTTAGCGGCAGCACTACCTTAATAGCACCAGTGGTTCATTTTGTGAGCTGGCTAATCTACTAAATGGCTCATTAAGGAGCTTCAATTTGTGATCCGGCCCTTCGAGTCCAGTCAATGTGGCGGTCTCTACCAGAAACATGGCTTCCAGTTTGATGACAGCCCTCGCTACACATCTGAAATATGCATCAGAGGCATGCGGCAGAGGCCACAAGCGTGAAAGTGAGGGCGGTCCAAAGACCTTCCGTAAGTCTTCCAATGGACTGCCTGGACAGGTTGACAAGTCTAAACTGGTCTCTCCATGGGACCAAAATAGGGCACAGAAGCGTGTATGTCAGGCCTGGAGCCAGCTGGCTCTTGTTAACTGCCCCCTCCGGTCCTTGGCCAGAAGTTGTAAGACTGTCCTGAAATAACATTATTGGTGCTAGAGACCTGCAGCTACAGCCCTGCCATCAACCTCATACTTCCATGACTTATGAGTTGTCATCATCATGGCCCTAAAAAAAGATGGCTGCATCAGGGCTGATACTCACAGCAGTGACAGTGCCAGGAAGGGGTGTGCTAGCACGAGCAAGAGCCCGGGGCGGCAGTAGAGAACAAAGACTGCCTCAGACTACTTCTTGTGAGAAACATAGACAAAGGCAAAATTAGAAATCATTTTCTATGTAGGAAAAGTGTATTTAAAAAAAAAAAAATTAAATTAGGTTTATTACATAAAATACGCTTGGCAGCCCTCCTCATGAATATTGAACGAGAAGCAAGCCCTTGCATACAAAAGTCACGTAAAATGCATGCTCAATATATTGTCCTTACAGTTTCTGAATGGGGGGTGGGCGTTTCTAGTGCAGCACGCCCTGCTATAGGACACGAGTACACGACTTGAGATATTTTCGGTTTGCACCCGTCTCCCAAGTGAAATAATGATGCGATAAAGAGACGACGAGAGATAAAAAAATTGTGAAATACATGAAATCATTAATCGATATTTGTTCAAAAGTATGCTTGTGTTGCCCACAGTATTGTCAGAAGGAATTTTTAGGGCTCTGGGCAAGACATGGAGGCTCTCGTTCTGAACAGCTTTGAAGTTTCTGCGAATTTTCTGAAATGGGTCAACTAAAAAGAGTTTAAATATGTCTTGCCCGTATAAACATGAAAATGTTTACTATCTGTATTGTCAATACTTTAAACCCGATAAAAAGTGTTTGGAAAACAGAAAGAAATACCTATTGCATGGCGCCCTAAAATTCCTTAATCTGACCCTGAGCAAACAGAGACTGAATTGAAGGTAGAGGTAGGCAGAGAGAAGGAGAAAGGTTTAGACATGGCAGTAGAGAGAGGTCAGACAGAGAAAGTTGACTTTCCCAGGGGGGGCCTTGGAAGGTGGCGGCCTTGGGCAATTGCCAAATTTGTCCCTGCCTTAAAACTGCAGACCGCACAACACAGCTGTACCACCAGCAATAACACACACCAAGGTCGCAATTCCTGGTGGATCCTTGTGCGTGGTAGTGATGTACCAAAGAAAAGTAATGATAGAATCTTAATAGCATTTGTTGTCACAGAACTGTTCCTGCGTGGCGCTATAAACATGAGGGATTGGATTACATGCTGTACACGTGTTGTAATCTAGTGTCTACATGTTTCCTGGGCACAGGATGATGTAAGGGAATGCCCAGTGCTTAATTTGAGCCGGTGGTTTCCGGTGCTCAGCACCGGAACTTAATTGCCAACACCAGTGCTTGTGACAGTCTGGCTAATTTAAAGGTGACCACAACAACAGTCAATTTCTTACAGCTTTGGGGGCCTGGAATAGTCTGAATTGACATACTTGTAAGAGTGTGACACTCCGTAACTGTATTTTTACTATCATTGGCAGCATGGCTGGGTAATGTGTGGTGCAAGCCACAGTGGGCTCCTGGCGAGTGCCTTGGCACTTCTTTTTTTTTTTTTTACAAATTAAGCACTGGGGAATGGCGTCTACTGTCAGGGCTCGCGCCGTACGTCGTGGCACCACCTCTCCATGCCATGACCAAACTGAGCCTGAAAAGACCAAAACTTGCCGAAGCACGTGCCAGCGCTGAAGAAGCGATGAGGAGAAACGCTGCATAGACTCGATGGTCTCGTCGCCCCCTCAGGGTTTGCAGGAAAAGGCTGGCCAATTCTTGCAACCTCCTATTGAACGATTCGAAGCCAGAGGTAAAGTTGAAGGAGGTTTGTTTAAGTACAGAGATTTCCTGCAAACCGGAGCGCAGCCCCCCCCTCGCAGCCAGCCTTGAAGCAACTTACTTGCTTGGAACGCTCCTTATATACAAAAGATACAGAACGTAGACTGCTGTCCACACTGCAGATTCCTATACATCATCCTGTGCCCAGGAAACGTGTAGACACTAGATTACAACAACACCTCTGCGCACAACAGTAATTAAGGCTCCACCCTTCTTTTTGGCCACATTGCAAGTTGGTGAGCAAAATGTGCTGGGGTTAAGTAGCAGCAAAATACTTTACACATCTAAATCTCCAGAAATGATCTTTGTACTGAAGTCATACTGTGTAAAGTGTTCATTCCTAGAACGCTCGTTCACCCACAAAACATGTTTCTCGTATGTACCGTGGCTCTTTCTACAAATTTAAAACCGAAATCCTCCTAGTTTCCGTCTGCAAACTTTTCAAGTGTAAAACAGAGTCACAGACACCCACCAGCCTCTTGCCCCAACAAGTGCTTTACAGCTTTTTCATGAGAGTTCAGCTCCTACAACCAGCATCCATCCTTCTCTGCCCCCTAGAGGGTGGCAACAGCTCGATTCATGACCCTTCCAACTACTACATGGGAAGGTGATTGCAGACAAGCACTGCTTTTGCTTCACACAGGTTTTTTCAGCAACCAGCTAACAAAGAAGGAGACGCTCTGGAATTGCTGTTTTCAGGGAAAACAAATATAGCCATTTCAAACTACCAACCACTTTCACAGTAGGACCTTCAGTGGTCCTCCTTAAAGGGCTGATCCAGTGAAAGATGCCGCAATGTGCCTCGAAGCCCGAGCTGACCTCGTCAAACAAAGCAATGCACTAAAACGCCTATTCTTGGCAATTGTTAGTGATGTAGGACTTGGTAAAGAGAAATGTTGTTCTCTCTCCGCTGGACGGCTCCTTTATAATGACTGCTACACTCTCTCTCTTGCCTGTCACTAAAGGCCCAGTGTTTGTCCATGAGTTAAGTCCATGAGAACATAGTGTACCAATAGACCTAATAAACTGTTGATCGCTTCAATGTAGAACATTCAATAGAATAGAAGAAAATTCACATGCTTTTGAGAAGATAGACCCAGATAATAAGATAGAGACAAAGGTACAGGTAGGCAAGGACACGGGGGCCTAGGGCTAGGTAGATTACCAGGTAGATTAACAGCATAATGTTGCCCTGTGACAATAACAACTACAGAGAGACTAACCTACATTGATTTACCTAGACAACAAATGAAAACTCTTACTCGAGAAGTACTCAGCTCATCAACCCAGGAGCCTGACATTAGTGTCAACTAAAGTCTCTTAGAATTGCAATCAGCTCCATACTCCCCAAACATACCGATCACACAAACACCTCACTGACAGCCAGAGTGTGATAAAACTGCTTGTAAAAAGTTTTTGCAAATTGTGTGCTGCCTTTTTTGTGACCAGTTTATAATTTTGATATGCAACCTATGTACTAGCCGCATCCCAAAATCTCCAGTTGAAGTGGGTTGCAGAACAACCAGCCTTATGAATATTAATTAGGTAGCTATTTGTGACCCCCTTGTAAGTGGCTTAAAATACAGGGACGGTGGACTGCATGGAACAGCAGACCACCATCCCTGCATTTCCATTCCCAAAAGGGGACCATGTTTTAAAAGCACTTGTGTTCCTTAAAGGAACTTTGCTGCTTTAAATAAAAATAAAGGTTTTCGAAGGGAGTAGGCAGTGGTCCTCTGAACCCCTGCCTACTCTCATCTATGATCATGACACATTTGCAAAAGGGCAGGAGGTCCCAAAGGAACCCCTCCCCTTTGTGAATCAGATACCACCTCCTTTGAGGCATTGGTAACTGACCAATGGTTGGTGACCACAATTTCAGCCACAAACTATTGATACTTAGCATGGTCCTTTCTAATTGCCATTCAGTATGGTCTCTAAATGTTTTGTGAGTTGGAAGTACATTTCTGGCTCACAAAATGAGCTTGTATGTATTGCCATAAAACCAAGGAAAGTATAATTGCTTTCTTTGCAGCATAAGGTCAGCCAAGACCCAACGCAGCGGAACAAACTGGTACAGCTGACACAGGTCAAGCAGCGGGTCACATGACTCACACTCCCCTGCCACATGCACTGCCTAGGCAGCCATAAAATGCCTCACCATTACATAGATTGGCCGTCAAGTCACAGTGACACCCCTTCGACATTTGGAGTGCAACTGCAAGGAAGACTCAACACCCAAAACAACAACACTCTTAGGGGCCGGTTATGAGTTTGGCGGTGCGGCGCCAGGTCCGCCCCGCACCGCCAAACCCGTGGTGAGGCCACCCACCAGATTACGAGTGTAACTCGTGTCCAGTGGTCTTTTTTTGGCATTCCCACGGCTGTGCCTTTAAAAACAGGCACCGCAATGGAAACGTCAAAAACAGTTCCTGCACAGCATGGACTGAAAAGTCTATGCTGTGCAGGAAATGGTGTGCATGCACAAAGGGGGGCACATGTTGTGCCCCCCTGTATGCATCCACAGGGCAAAGAGCCATAGGGGGGCCTGTAGCACCCCCTTTGTTTCCTCTCCGCCAGGGTTTTCATGGAGGAGGAACTGCCATGAAAACCATGGCGGAGAGGAAATTCATAATATGCTTGATGGGACCGCGGTGGTCCCGCAAAGCATATTGATGCCTCTACACTGCTGCAACACTGCCAGAAAATGGCGGTTCCCTGGCAGCAGCGGCGGGAATGTGGTAGTCCCACCGCCCAACTCATAATAGGGCAGTGGGGAGACTGCCACCGCTGCGCCCCCGCGAGTCTGGTGGTCCTCGGACTACCAGATTCGTAATCGAGCCCTTACTGTATTGGGCATCAGGTGTCCACGGAGAGCCCAGTGATGACTGTCTTTGGGCAAACCCACAATCGTTGACACATAAATCTTTAAGGAGCCCTAAAGGGTCAAGTAATTGGTTGTATAGAAAATGCATAAGAAACCATAACAAGTCCACCGGCTGAAATATTGGCACTCAAATATAAGGTGGCTAAGGCCCTAAATACACATACTTTCTGAAATGTTGCAGGCTTATGGATAAAAAAGCTGAGATAAAGAATGGTTTAATATCAACCCCCCCTTAATTAAGTCATGGTTCTAAGAACCTTGAAAGTAATGGATGCAATCCAAATCCACTATTGGCCTCGTCTGCCACATTCATAATAAAGATATTTTCAGCGCAGGGTCTCTGACGCCGATGATTGATGACAGTAACTGTTCAGCATATTCAGAGAGGAGGACTTATTCTCCCTGTCGGGGTAGTCTCTACCGCAGCACCATTTGAACATCTTGTAAAGACTTGATCCATAACTTTCACACAAGGAGTAAAATCTTCCAACAGAGAATTGCAGCACCACTTCTTATCTCCAACCAGGTGCAATAGCTAACCAGACCCCATGACTGCACTCTCGGAGTCTCTCAATCTTGTAATCCAGATTCAAGTGGTGGTTCTTTCGGAGTCATTCATATAAGAACCACCCACGAATGTGAGCCTCAGTAGAAAAGTGTTGTTAATGGCCGCTCATGGGTTTAGAAACAACCAATAGCTTATGTTTTTTGTGTGTGGTTTCTGTGCACTTTTTTACTCACTCTCTTGTCATGTACACTGCGCCATTATACACCAGATGTAGCGTTTTGCTTATACTTTTCTGTAAAGGCAATGTGTGGACATATCACAAGTTGTATTTATCTTGAATTATATTGTACCATCTTCATCATAAGACTGGCGAAGATTGGCTAAGATTGGCTTTGATTCAAATAACCCCCTCCTGATCCAGACTCATCAGTGCATCTCTCAGCCGTGACAGTAGCCATCCACAAGGTCAATCATGCCATCATCACCTGCTTGCTTCGAAAGCCAAATGCAGGCCAAAGATTTAGGGTGAAGTCCATCGATGACCACAGAAACCGTGTTCACTAATAAACTCTTCTCCCACCTTCAGTGGGATGGTTTCCTGAGAGACTACCAATCCAAGATCCAACCACGTCATGACATCAAAACAACCTGTCACTGATATCCGGGAGGAAGTTTTATCATTCCCAAGACCATCCATATGCCTTGAGCATGTCTCCTTTACAACAGCCTTCCGTTCAGGTGACCGATGCAACCGGCTACATCATCTGGAAGATTCACCGGTCACTCATGGCAGTGATTTAGGGACGGTTCACACAGTCCTCTTAGCAGCCTGTACTGTCAAGCACCTTCTGTGCAGTTCTTAGTGCCACTCCAGAGGGAGAGGGTTCAGGTGACATCAGGTTTGTTTAGCCATCTGTCTCATTGCTGTTCTTGCTTGACTTTCGTGAAGGGTCTGACAGCCGATGGTAGTCCAAATCAGCTGTTGCCATATTGGTAGAATGGAGACAGTATGGTCATGGCTTTACGACTCTCCACAGCGTTTTAAGTCTACAAAGTGCCTTGGCTTCTCTGAGGAAGTAGGGCAGTTGGTACATCGTGAAGAGGTGTGCCTCGTAGTAATGAGTAGAAAGAGGCGCTTGAGGTGAAGATGAAGTTTATTGCAGGTTACATATCAGAAGACCCCATCCAGCATTGAGTCAGGAGCAACTGCCACCACACATTCGAGCAGTGCTTGGTAACGATCACCACATTCCAAGTTCTGGAACTAAGACCAGCTTACAAAGCATTTGCTAGTCTCTGCTTAGGAATGCTTGAGAACACCACATCACCTCCCCTTTATAAACAAAACAAAACTTTGTACATCACAGGAAGGTTTGATAACACACACAAAGGAGAAACGCTTACAAGTCTCAATCTTGGAGACGAAGAGGAACCCGTTTCACCCGTATGGGTCTCGAACTGCAACTAGATGATTGAAGATCACTTTCTCTTGAACATCCCACACAACTCGCCCCACATTTAACTACCCTTTCTAAATACCAAATTTTGTGATCACTTGTCTTCACCGCATTTCTAAACACCTTGACCACCTGAAATGGTCGACTATATTTAGATATTCCTGGTGTTTTTCTTGGTAACCTGATCTTGACCCAGTCACCAACAGCAACAACGGTCTTTTTCACGGCCTTCCTTAGATCGTAGCTAATTTTCCTTCTCATCATACCAGTTAATTCCTTGTCCTTCCACCCATCTACACAATCAAACTTCTCATCCACCAAAGCTCTTTTGCAGGAGATCCACGCTGGAGAGATCTCCACATTTGCTAACCTCCCTTTGAAAAGGCGAAAAGGAGTCACCCCCGTAGAAGAGTGTGGAGTGAAGCGATACTCTCTCACCTTTTTCTTTACTGCCGCTTCCCAGCACACTCCACACGACCTTGCTTGGTGTATCGCTTCTTTGAGGACGCGGTTAAACCTCTCAACCACGCCATTACTTTGTGGATGATAGAGAGAGGTTGTTTTGTGCTTAATGCCCCTTGCAGACAGGAATTCCCCCACCGAATGTGAAGTAAACTGCACCCCGTTGTCGGACAGCACAGTGGAGGGAAACCCTTCACGCTCAAATAACTCATCTAGGAACTTTATCACCACATCAGATTCAACTGAATTGACAAACTTTACCTCTGGCCACCGTGAAAACATGTCAACACACACAAGGAGATAACGAGTCTGGGCTTTCAGATTGATGGGACCTAAAATGTCTAAGGCGATGTCAGACCACGGGGCAACAGCTTGTTCTCTCACCACCATTGGTTGAGTTCTGCATTTGTAAGACTTATCACTATTTGCGCACTCAGCACACTCACGCACCAGCCTCTCTATTGAAACATCCATGGCGGGCCACCAAAATCCTTCTCTGACTCTTCCCTTAGTCTTAGCTATACCCATGTGTGAAGCATGGGCACTCCCCACCAACTTTTCTCTCAGGACCAGTGGGGGAATGAGCTTGCTCCCACGCATAAGCACGCCATCAACAACAGCCAACTCTTCTTTGACATGCCAAAAACCTCTCATGTCGACCTCACAGTCTTTCTTTTCACACCAACCATTCTTCACCATTGCAATCACTTTTTGCAAGATCTCATCATCCAAAAGGTGCTCTTTCCATTCAGATTCCGAAACAACACCTTCACTAATTGTGCAAACGTTGACATCTTCTTCCAAATCTTCACCTCCAAAATTGTTAAAGTCCTCAACCGGGTCAACTTCATTACTACCCAACCTTGACAAGCAGTCTGCTAGTACATTGTTTGAACCAGGTATATACAAAAGATCAAAATCAAATTCTTGCAGCGCTACCACCCATTTACGAATTCTGTGTGACACAAAATCTATTCCGTTCTTTGTGAACACCTCTTTGAGTGGTTTATGATCTGATAAAATTGTGAACTTCTTCCCCCACAAAAATTTTCTCAACTTGCGTACAGCCCAAAATACTGCCAACGCCTCCTTCTCAATTACAGAGTAGTTACACTCTGCACCCCTTAAAGGCCTGCTCACGAACAATATCGTCTTTTCCACACCACTTGTCTTTTGTAACAGCACAGCTCCTAAACCAGTGGCGCTTGCGTCAGTCATAAGAGTAGAAGGTTTGGATGGGTCAAAACTACTGAGGAAGGTGGCACCATTGAGTTCATCTTTTATGCTGATGAACTCCTTTTCACACTCCAACGACCATGAAAACTCTGACCCCTTTTTTAACAACAGTCTCATATGCGAAGTTTTCCCTGCAAAGTCTTGAATGAACTTGTGGTAAAACTCCGCCATACCCAAAAATGTAATGAGCTCATCTTTACAGGACGGAGAACGCAGACTCAGAATACAATTCACTAGAGACTGCTTAGGTTTAATTCCATGACCTGAGACTGTGTGCCCGAGATATTCAATCTCTAGCACATTGAATTTGCATTTATCGGCCCGTAGAGTTAGACCTGCTTTCTCTAGCTTACTTAAGACAGCTCTCAATCGCAGATTATGTTCGTCTGCGTCACCTCCGAAAACTAGCACGTCATCTTGGTAGACCTTCACACCACCTAGGCCTATGAGAATGCCCTCCATCACCCTCTGAAACACGGACGCTGCAGAGATAAGGCCAAAAGGCATCCTCAGGAACCTAAAGGTGCCAAACGGTGTGACAAATGCCGTGTAGTCTTGGGAAGAAGAGTGCAGCTTCACCTGGTGGTATGCGGAGCTCAGATCTAGCGAGGAGAAGTGCTTGGCCCCTTCCAGGGAACACAACATCTCAGCAATGTTGGGCAATGGGAAATGATCCACAACTACTGATCTGTTGAGCTCTCTCAAGTCCACACAGAGGCGTGCCTCTCCGTTGGCCTTCCGTGCCATGACGACTGGACTGACCCACTCTGTCGCTTCTACCTCTTCGATGACACCCTTTGTTAGTAGTTTGTCTAATTCTTTTTTCATATTATCTCTCACCAGGAGAGGTACTGATCTGACTTTTGCAACTTTGGGAACGACATTCTCTTTTAGTTTTATCTTGTGTACATAATCCTTACAACATCCTAACTCATTCGCAAACACAGCAGGGAATTCCTTAACTAACTCATTTTCAAAGACATTGACCACTTTTACAGAGGTAACTTCTTTTAGACGGACTTATGGAATTTCATTTGGATCCAGAAAAACGTTAAGGTCCCTTTGGTGAAGCCAACTAATGAGAGAGTCCCCTTTCATGGACACATAAATCTTTCCAGAAACGACTCTACCTTTGTAATTTATCACGCCCCAAAAGTACCCAAACAAATCTATCGGAACCCCTCCATAACCTTTGGGCCTAATGTCGGGTTTCTCTAGAGCAACCTTGCCAAGTAGGTGCTCAACATAGAACACCTTTGGAACCAACGTGATTTTAGCACCCGAGTCAAACAGCATGTTGACTACAGCATCATTTATCAAAACATCTTCATAGGGACCATCAGGTTCCGTTCCCTTGACTTGACTAATTACAAACTCATCAGAGTCATACCCATCAAAGTCAACTTCCTTCACAGTCTTGTTGGCATTAAAGTTGCCAGAGTTACAACATTTTGACACATGACCCTTTTTCCCACAGACTTTGCACGATGCTCTCCTACCCGGGCAATTTTTGTAATCTGCCATGTGACCAGAGTCCCCACACCTGTAGCACTTCCCATAGGATTGTTTCCTGGTCCATGGTTTTTGGTTGGTTTTATGATTGTCATATGTGAACCTCTGAGGTTGAACATATTGTCTTTGATCAGCAAGAACCTTAGGCTTAATTGACTTCTCCGCCACGACTTTAACGTCGCTCTGATCACCTTTCACCAGAGTAGTATCTTTCCTTATGGTGTCTATACACGCTTTGGAGTGTTCATGACTCTTGGCTATTGTGATGACTTCATGCAGCGAGGGATTGTCTTTTTGCCAAAGAGAATCCCTTGTCTTATCTTGCGCACACCCTAACATGAATTGATCCCTAAGACGCTCCTCCAGGTTAGCCCCAAAGCTGCATGTTGACGCCAATTTACGTAAGGTTGTGACATATTGTTCAACGGATTCATCTTCTCTTTGCATCCTCCTTCCAAAGTTCCATCGCTCCAGCACCGTGCTGACTTTGGGTAAATAGTGAAGGTCAAGTTTCTTTAGGCAAATTTCATACTCATTGAGGGAGGCTGCTTCACTATCCGCGAGGTCTGGAAGGTGTTCGAACACTTCTTGCCCCTCCGACCCTAAGCAATGCATTAGAAGAGAAGATTTGCACTCAGCACTAAGAGAGGTACCACAAACACGTGCGTAGTGATTGAAGACCTTTTTCCACTTCTGCCACAATATTGGAGGGACGCCTGGCGAAGAAAAGAAAAACGGTGGTGCCGGGACATTTTGCATTATATGACTTTAAAACAAGTGTTTTTATACTTGTTAACCTTAATGAAATGCGTATAATAATTACCTGCGTGAATTAACCAAAATTTTATCAAAATGCACTTGTAAGTGCTTTCATACAACCAATTTTTAAGTAGAGCAAACTGTGCACACTGGAAACTCAAACAGTATTGTAATAAACGTGTAAAGATGAAGCTGTGTGCATCAGCGTGTCGTAATCACATGTGCACTGTCATTTGTGAATCACAGTACTCTTATGTAGTAGACAGGATGCCCAGCTACAGGGGGAGAGGTGCGGGGCACTTCTACCTAGATCATAAGCAAAGAAGAAAGTTGACAGCTGATGGGGCGAATTCTAAATGAATTTCAGGCACAGAAGAAAGCTGTGCGCATCAGCGTGTTGTAGACAGCTGACCAGCTGAATAAGTGCTGTGCGCAGAGGAGTAGCAGAGGAGTAGGAAGCTGTGCGCGTCAGCGCGTTGTCGACTGCTGCAAGGAAGGATATCTTTACAGGCGTCTTGCGTTGCTAGGTAACGTGGGAAAGCCTAGCAACCATGAGGTGAGCAAGATCTTGGACGCACGCACGCAGCGTTCAACTGCGTCACGTTGCTCCGTCGAGAGTCAGGCAGGACAGGCTGGGGAGGCGCGCGCGCCTGCACGCGATCCGCTGTGGAAAGCGCGAAATTGGAGGAAGCTGCCACCACCACGGGCCAGAATAAGGAGACGCGACAGGGGCCCAGGTTTGGGTAAACTAACAGGTAGGGGTCCTCCTTCCCCCTTGCTCCTTACTTGAGTCTTTTGGTGGTGGTCAGTCCTCGTTACTCTCTTTTGCTCCGTAGTTGACTCGTGTTGGCTTTGTGTGGACAAAGCGGGTGACGATGCGTTGTTCCTTTAGCTTTGCACAGGTTATCGACGGTGTGTTGGTCCTTCGTTGACTCTGTGGTGGTCCGTTTTTTGACGGTAGAGGTCGGTTGAGTTTTGTCTTTTCAAGCTGGGGAAGTGCTGTTGGGGTCTAACCTTGGAAGTTGCGTGAGTTCTGGGTCGTCGCCAAAATGAAGAGGTGTGCCTCGTAGTAATGAGTAGAAAGAGGCGCTTGAGGTGAAGATGAAGTTTATTGCAGGTTACATATCAGAAGACCCCATCCAGCATTGAGTCAGGAGCAACTGCCACCACACATTCGAGCAGTGCTTGGTAACGATCACCACATTCCAAGTTCTGGAACTAAGACCAGCTTACAAAGCATTTGCTAGTCTCTGCTTAGGAATGCTTGAGAACACCACACATCGGCATCATTGACATCATCGTTTCAACAATATGCCTCAAGGGACATATTTTTAAACATCGAAAAAAGACTACGCATTTCTACATCTGACCCATGTAGTCAGCCACAGCGGACATTATTTCATTTCCATTTATACTACATTTTATAGTTAAATGTAGCATTTAGGGCAGAATTTTTTTTTTTTTTTAAATCAAGATAAAAAAACATGTTTTTCATATGTCGACATTTTATGGCACAGTTGTTCAAGTCAACAGCATTTCCTGTTTGCTTTATTAAGCAAACCAAAATCTCTATGAGTGAAAGAAATACATGCTATCTATATACTTTCCTCAACCCATAAATATGTCAACCCACCTAACATGTTCCTCTGCCAGACATACCAGTCACTTCACATTACCTTGCGTTCCTCACTTGGACGTGCAGGGCCTCCAACAAGCCTGCCTCTTCATTGGACCATTGTCTCAAAATCCTCCTTTTACGTTTTTAGCCCGTACAAATGTAACTCATAATATATAACACTGATGCTGGGTTACCTTGTAATGGAACGTAAATGGCCCTACCAGCAAAAGTGAAAATCTCCGCACTGCAAGGCGCAGCGTTCATACTTAGAGCACTGCAACGCACAGCGTTCATACTTCTGCAATACACAGTGTTCATACTTCTGCAGCGCACAGCGTTTGTACTTAGAGCACTGCAACGTGCAGCATTCATACTTAGAGCACTACAAGCACAGTGTTCGTGCTTCTGCAATGCACAGTGTTCATACTTCTGCAACGCACAGCGTTCATACTTAGAGCACTGCAACTCACAGTGTTCATAGTTAGAGCGCTGAAACGTGCAGCGTCCGTACGTAGAGTACTGCAACACGCAGCATTCATACTTAGAGCACTGCAAGCACAGCGTTCATACTTCTGCAATGCACAGTGTTCATACTTCTGCAGCACACAGCGTTTGCACTTAGAGCACTGCAACGCGCAGCATTCATACTTAGAGCACTGCAAGCACAGTGTTCGTGCTTCTGCAATGCACAGTGTTCATACTTCTGCAAAGCACAGCGTTCATACTTAGAGCACTGCAACTCACAGCGTTCATACTTAGAGCGCTGAAACGTGCAGCGTCCGTACGTAGAGTACTGCAACACGCAGCATTCATACTTAGAGCACTGCAAGCACAGCGTTCATACTTAGCGCACTGCAACGCACAGCGTTCATACTTAGAGCATTGCAACGCACAGCATTCAAACTTAGAGCATTGCAACGCGCAGCATTCAGGCTTAGAGCACTGCAAGCACAGGGTTTGTACTTAGAGCACAGCAACATACAGCGTTCATACTTAGGGCACTGCAAGCACAGCGTTCGTACTTAGCGCACTGCAACGCACAGCGTTCATACTTAGAGCACTGCAATGCACAGCATTCATACTTAGAGCACTGCAACGCACAGCGTACATACTTAGAGCGCTGAAACGTGCAGGGTCCGTACGTAGAGCACTGCAACACGCAGCATTCATACTTAGAGCACTGCAAACACAGCGTTCATACTTAGCGCACTGCAACGCACAGCGTTCATACTTAGAGCATTGCAATGCACAGCATTCATACTTAGAGCACTGCAACACGCAGCATTCAGACTTAGAGCACGGCAAGCACAGGGTTCATACTTAGAGCACAGCAATGCACAGCGTTCATACTTAGAGCACTGCAAGCACAGCATTCATACTTAGAGCACTGCAACGCACAGCATTCAGACTTAGAGCACGGCAAGCACAGGGTTCATACTTAGAGCACAGCAATGCACAGTGTTCATACTTAGAGCACTGCAAGCACAGCATTCGTACTTAGCGCACTGCAACGCACAGCGTTCATACTTAGAGCATTGCAGCGCGCAGCATTCATACTTAGAGCACTGCAACGCGCAGCATTCATACTGAGAGCACTGCAAGCACAGCGTTCGTACTTAGAGCACTGTAACGCAGAGTGTTCATTCTTAGAGCACTGCCACGCACAGCGTTCATCGATGATGATCTGACACCCTCTGTAGGCCACACTCTTAACAGGGTCTTCTACAACCACGACAGTGTAACTACATTCAAACCATCCTCTTCACCCCGATCGAGCTCCTCACCCTTTCTTTCAACATTGCTGCGCCAACATGTTTTGTCGTAAAAACGTATGGCCTCTTAACGAGGAACGCTAATGTGTGCATAAAACACTGGACAATATGCATACAATTCTGGACAGTTCAACACTAGATACTTTTAGATGCCTGGAGTCAGCCATTCCAATATTAAATGAATGAGTGAAGGTCAAAGCATTTGACACAACCATTACACGGAGCAAACATTATGGACTGACCCATAAGAAATCTACTAAATGGTTTACGAAAGAGCTTCATTTATCCAAGCCACCAACAGGGCACTCAATCATCTGAAGAGGAAAAGTAAGCCAAGACAGCAGACAATGTTTTTCTCACCAACTACATATGTACAGACCAACTTTAGAAAAGCTAAAATGAAGTACTGCTGCTGTCGCACCCCCTTTAAATTTTGACCTGCTTTTCAGATTTTTTTCAGACATCAAGAACTTGATGGCTGGCTCAGACAAAATGCAACTTCCATAAACGACATGTGATGCCCTATTTTTCGTTTTCTGAAGAAGGCTAAAGAATTAACAACCTTTCTTGAGCTGAAGTATACCACCAAACCACGAACAGAAGCAAACGGACAACTCTGGCAACGGCACAGCACCCCTGCAGTTTTTCTTCCTCTTCTCAAAACAATAATTCAAAGAGCTACAGATTGCGCTGCAAAGAATCAGGATCCCTAGCTGACCCATACCTCCTGGCAGTTTTCAACAAAATCCTACATCTGAAAGCTATTGCTGATCTGATACCATGCCAAATGCACTTAAATATCCGTTTATTGAGCCACTTATGAAGAAACCAGATCTTAATGCTAAAACTCCTGCAAATTACAGACCAACAGCAAATATATACTTTTCTGGGCAAACTGTTAGAAGATGGAAACACCCATATGTGGGAATTTATAGAAAAAAGACACCCTGTCCGATGCATGCCCATGAAGCAAGACCAAGCCTATTCTAGTTTCAACTAGTTTCATTTAAGGATAAGCTCGGTGTGTAAGCGGATTCTAATGTGGACGTCACCTCGATTGTGTTTGATATCACTGTGTGGATTGATGCAGTTCATCACAAAGTAAATAGATGCACATGCGCATTTCTTCTTGTGAGAAGACAGGTTTGGTCCAAGGGCATTAAGAATTTATTGGGAGCCCACCTTTGTCAATGGGGACTTTTTATCTCTGATGTCCTGGTGCCTCCTTACTGCACACTCCCAAATAGGGGACCAAGTCTGCTTTTAGTACTTGACTCTCAGAAATGATCTGGCTAGAAGCCATCCCAGTTCACACCAATGCATGCAAATCTTCGACACCAAGGTTTTATCAGATGGTGCAAATAATGACAAAAGCCCCTGCATACTCAAATAACCTCTTAGATTCAATTTACCATAATATCTGCTTACAGGCTTTAGCAGTTATCCAGATGTGCCAATGAAGCAGGTGCCCACACAGTTCTGCCAGCCACCCTCCCCCTCTACTCTATGTGCTCATGCACATTTTGCTCTTGTTCCTTAGCTCCAATGCCTGGTATGGGGTACGTGGCGGTAGTTGGAGGAAAGGCTGCGTCCAGCGATTGGGTCGCAGAGCGGGTCACATCCTTCTCATTGGCTTCTGCAGCTCCTTCATTGTCAAGGGGAGCTGTGCCCTCACTCTAAAGGTGGGCGAGCCCTTTTTCAGGCCGACCACAGTTTGCTCCTCAATGAAGGGGAGTGTTCTAAAACCATCAAATGTGGCTGAGTTATCGTTTCAGCTCCTGGTTTCAAAGGCTCACATTTTAATAAAGAGCGGTTGCACATACGATGTAATGAATGCTATCTCATTTCACAGGTCATATCTCGGCAGCAGATGATCTCGCTAAGGATTTCTTGATGTTGGCCGACATCCACCGCCTCAGGACACCTGTGGGTGAATAATACAAGCCACACAGGAGTAGCGTCATACCAAGCAAATATGTTGGACTCCACTGATCAGATTTACATGGGATTTAAAGTATCATGCTCTGGAGTGTTTCCTCTTGCCTCCAACGAGGGGAGGCAGGTGCACCCTCGACCTGTAATGAAGGGAGCTCACCACATTTAGAGCAAGCAGTAGCGTTGTACCATTGTCCCAAACTTTAAAGGATGTCTTGACTACTTCGGAGCCTCTACATCATTGCTTCCTCCTACTGGCAATAGCAGCTTCTATGAAAGGGCTCTTGGCCTGTTTACCTACCCAGCCTTGGTGTTCTCCTGACTTGGGCATCTTATGCTATCATTGCTTAATTTGCAACAGAATGAGTGCCGGTGCCCAAAGCTCAGCTTAGAAGCCCGCGGCCAGCGATCTTAAATGTCAATGAGCCCAGTAACTAGGCTGGGTAGTCCTGAATTCACTTCAGTCCTTTTTAATCCACTACCAGACACTGCCTGCTCCTTTATCTCAATATTATCCATCCCTGCATTTTACTTTTGTGACGATTTTTCCATCTTTCTTTTACTTCTTTTTCATTTGTACGTTTTCCCTCTCTTTTTTTTTTTCTCAAAAACCTTTATTGAACATTAAGGCATGGTACAGTTTTCAATTCCATTAAATAGCATGACATCCATTACAAGCATATATATTTGACCACTTCAGAGGCACGTTAAGCAATGCGCCCAACAGCATGTCACCAGTGAGGGGAAATATGGCCAGCTTGTATGCATGGTGTATAAGTGATCTGTCGGGTGTTAGGAGTCAGTCTTGCTGGGGCCATCCTCCATAGCCTGGGAATCGGGGACGGAAAGCCCATCAGAGGGTTCTCCGGAGTTAGCTGTTCGGTGTAAATAGGAGATGAAAGGACCCCATATATCGGGTGGTATTTAACTACGGGCATCAAGTCCCAGAATTCGCCTAAATGCGACTGGCAGTGGGCTGCATCAGCTATCCAGTGTTTGTGCTGTGGAGCCGGTCTGTGGCCCCAATTAATTGTTACTCGTCGCTTGGCCAACACCAGTAGCATTGCGGTAAGTTTGCGGTTGGCGTCAGAAATATCTTTAACATGACCCAGAAGGCACAGGAGAGGATCAGGAGCTATGCGTTCCATAGTTATATAGCTGATTGTTGTGCACACCTCCAGCCAGAATTCAAAGACCCTGGGGCATGACCAAGCCAGGTGCACAAAGTTCGCGTCAGGAGCCGAGCAGCGTGCACATCTGTTACTATCAGTTAAACCCATCTTGTGTAGTGTGGTTGAGGTGCGGTAGAGCCAATGCAAATATTTAAAGTGAATGAGTGAGAGGCCGTCAGCTAGGTCAGTCCCCCATGCGTTGCGGGTGCGCTCAGTGTCAATGGGGGAGGCCGCCAATGTAAGGGCATACAGTCGTGTAACCAGTTTACGTGGGGAAGTGGAAGAGTGAATGTACTCAAGAGAGGCATTAGGCTGGGGAGCGAGTGGAAATGCAGGATTAATGTTTTTGCAGGTGGCCCTTATCTAATAGTAGAGCAATTTGTCAAGTGACGCTGCGCTTTAGGGGAGAGTGAGAAAGCTGTTGTTGGGATAGAGGTGAGCGTTGGTATGAATACCCAAATTTGTGGTGCGGCGAGTCATGCCGGCAGTTTGCAGTGGAGGAAAGGAGGGGTTGTTGGTGAGGTGCATTGAAGGTGCAAATAGATCCCTGTCACGGGTGTACCTGCGGAGCCCATCCCAGGCCCAGCGCACACATTCTACCATGTCAATTTCGGCCCGGGGGACCCTGTGTGGTAGAAATAAGGCTGTCTGTAGCGGCCAAGGGGAAGCAAGGTCCGTCTCAACTGCCACATGTGGCTGAAAGGGCGTTGGATGAATCCAAAAATGGAGGAAACTGGCTTGGGCGCAGAGCGCGTAGAGCTTGAGGTCAGGGGCCCCCAGTCCACCACAGGCCAGAGGAAGTGTTAGAACCTCATAGGGGAAACGGGGCTGGCGTCCGGCCCAAATCAGTGTAATTACATTGGAACATAGTCTTTTAAAAAATTGCGAGGTAAGTGGCATGGGGACGTTTAAAAATAAATATAAAAATTTCGGGAGCACAACCATTTTGGCTATTGCGATACGAACGGCCAGCGAGAGGGGGAGCTTTTGCCAAGTGAGTATTTTGGTTTTGAGCCAATCTATTGCTTTACCGCAATTTGATTTCCATAGCTCCTCCATGTCTCTGCTTAGCCAGATGCCAAGGTACCTAGTGGAACCAGTAGCCCAAATGAACGGGTAGTTCATGGGAAATGGCTTAGTTGCATCAGTTAGGGGAAAGAGGATGGATTTACCCCAATTAACCTGCACCCCGGAGTAGGAGCCGAAACGAATCACCTCCCTCGTCATAGGGCCTAGATTCTCCTGCGGTTCCCGAATATATATAGTGACATCATCTGCGTACATAGAGGTCACTAGGGCGCAGGATGAGAAGCCGATGCCCCGTTGCGTGTGATGCTGGCGTAGACGTGCTGCAAGGGGCTCCATAGCGATGGCAAATAGTATAGGGGACAGGGGACAGCCCTGCCTGGTGCCCCAGGTGATAGCAATGGGGTCGGTGACCTGTCCATTAATCCTGATGCGCGCTGTCGGGAGTGTATAAAGGAGTTGGATCTTCTGAATGTAACTCTGGCTGAAGCCCAGCCGAGACAGAAGATAAAAAAGTAAGGGCCATTCCAACGTATCGAAGGCCTTAGTGGCGTCCAGTAGAGCAGCCACTGCGGGTAAGGCGGAGTTAATCTGGTGCATTACGGAGAAGATAGTGTGCAGGTTGTGCGATGTGGCGCGACCAGGGATGAACCCCGATTGATCAGGGTGGGCTATCAGGGGCATAAGAGAAAGGAGACGGTTGGCAAGTAATTTGGCATAAGCCTTATTATCTGTGTTGATCAGCGATAAGGGGCGGTAGGAGTCGCAACTCTCAGGAGATTTATCAGGTTTAAGGAGAAGAGTGATCATGGCCTCGCGGAGTGAGGGGGGAAATCTGCCAAGGGTACGGGATTCATTATACATCTCAGCCAGATGGGGTACGAGGAGGGGCGCATATTCTTTATAAAAAGCAGGAGTAAGCCCATCTGAGCCAGGAGCTTTATCGCCAGGAAATCCTGCGATAACTTTGGTAATTTCTTCAGGGGTGAATGGCTCATCGAAGTATTCACGGTGCCCATTGCCGAGCCATAAAAGCTCGATCGAGTCAAAGTATTGGTCCAGGATTTCATGAGGTGTAGCCTCGCCGGCAGTGTATAGTTGGGCATAAAAAGCAGAGACCCTAGCAATGATGTCGCCGGGGGAAGTGGGCCTTCCGACAGTCTCGTCGCTGAGTGCCGTGATGTATGAGGAGGCGTGTGGCTTCCTTACCAAATTTGCAAGGGTCTTACCAGGGCGGTCGCCCTCCCCATAGCAGCGAGCTCGGGATTCCCTGCCCAGGAATGCAACCTCCCTATCTGCCTCTGTATGGCATTCAGAAAGTTTAGTTCTGATGGAGGCGAGGGTGGCAGGGCTGGGGTCCTGGGCCTGCTGCAGATCAAGTGCTTTGATGTCTGCCTCTAAGCGCTCGAGGGTTCCTCTAATGGACTTTAGCACCATAGATTGGCGAGCAATGCATTCCCCCCGGATCACAACCTTGACGGCCTCCCAGAGCATCGAGGGTGACTCTACAGAGCTGGAGTTATGTTCAAAATATTCAATGATGGCGCCCCGGATCTCTTCGCGAATAGCAGCGTCGCGCAGTGCATTGGGAGGCAGGCGCCATGTAAACATGCGATGGAGAGTGAGCGGAAATCGCAAGCACAGGCGCACCGGGGCATGATCTGATAATATGCGGGCCAAATGATCTACGGAGGTGGCCCAGGAGGCAACGTCGCGGGTAATGAGCCATAGATCGATGCGGGACCAGGATCCGTGCGTGCAGGACACGCAAGATCCCTCGCACATGTCTGGGTGTGCATGGCACCAGGCATCTAGCAGGGAATTATCCTCTAATATTGAACGTAGGGTGGCTGTGGCCTGTGGGTGATGCATGCGAGCTCCTGAGCGATCAAGCGCCATCGAGGGTGCGATGTTGAAATCGCTGCCCCATATCAAAGAGTGGGGCCCCAGGGAGGATACGATGTGCCAAACCTGGGTGAAGAAGCTTGGGTCGTCGGTGTTGGGGCCATAGATTGCCGCAAGAATCATTGGTTGGTTATAAAGAGTGCCGGCAAGAATCACATAACGACCCTCAGTGTCGATGAAGGATTGAGTACCATGCCAGGGGAGGTCCTTCCTAAAGAGGATGATGACGCCGCGCGCATAGTTAGAATAAAAAGCAGAGTAGGTTTCCCCCCAATGACGGGAGCGCAGTCTGGATGAAGTGGCGGTGAGGAGGTGCGTCTCTTGAAGGAAACACACGTCCACTTTATGTCTAATAAGGTATGCGTACATGAGACATGCCTTGCGATAGTCATTCATGCCCCTTATATTCCAGGTCAGGAAGGTGATGTCAGTCATGTAGTGGCCAATAAAATATAATGAAGGAGCGTCTGTGGTCGGTGGTCAAGTAGAGGTGCCTAGTATCATAAGAGGCGAAAAGTTGTGGAATGTATGCGGTCGGTGACATGCCTATGACAGTACAAAAGTAGCAATATAACAAAACCCATGCGACAGGGTGCCAAGTATGGACCCCTGAATTAACATCTCATGACCTCCCCCCACCCACTCCAACCCCCCAAATAGGTTGAGCATCGGAACCTCCCCCACTCAAGGAACCCAAACTTGGAAAACATAGAACAGTTATGGGAATTAGCCCATCGTGGTGCGAGGGCTCAGCCAGTTACCCCCATGCCATTAAGGCAGGGTGGCCGGGAATTGGAGACCTCAGAGGGAAACAAAAGCAAAAAGGCACATAAAACAGTAAGCATAGATCACAGCATCAGAGATAGTTAGACGGGGTGTAAACGGAGTGCCAAGTGTCACTGTAAGATAAATCTGGGCGAGCAGAAATCAATCATTGTCATTTGTAGGGCTGTCTTCATATATAGTGCGGCGGCTCCGTGGGGGGGACTTCTGCAGCTGTTTGGCAAAGGTGAGGGCGGCCTTTGGATCAGTGAAAAATTTCGGTTTCTCACCAAAGTCAATGCAGAGTTTTGCAGGGTACAACATAGCATACGTTGTTAAAAGCAAAACAATAATCATGAACATTACCTGCGCCATCTTGTCTGGTGGAATTCTATGTGCACATAAGTTGCAGTCATTTTAATCTATCACAGCCATTTTGTACTCTGTTGGTCACCTTTGTTTCACCCTGCCCTTACTAGCATCCCTCTGACCCTCTGACCGACCTGGTATGTGTGCTGGGGGCTATAAACTCTATTTCCACAACAAACCTCAGCGCCACTTGCTGCCACAAACTCGTTTTTCCTCTCATCCCTGTTTTCAGACAAGCCTTTGGACGCTCTACCCTTCACTACACCTAGTTACACAAACAGGTTCCAAACACCAAAAAGACTCTTGCAAAATGATTTATTGCACTGCAAACAGCAAGACTTGTTGTTACCAACAATGGGACCTGTTTTTATCAACAGAACGGACTCTTAGATCTGACCGGTCTCACATGTTTTAGACCCTGAAGCAAGGTCCAGCTGCAAGATAAGATTGTCTGTTTGACCTGGGTGGGAAGAGAATTACTGTTGGGCTTGTGTGACAACCTGCCCGGGGCGGGGACCCCAAGCTTTTGTAACCATGTTGATCAAACAAATGCATTGTGTCAAACCTGTATAAAAGGAAGAGCCAAGGGAGTTGTCAGCAGAACACTTCCCTCAGACATCCCGGTGTCTCAGTTGACGTGATCTCCTCATGAGAAATAAACCATTTTCTTCTCTTCCAGTTTCCAGCGCTTGCCTCATTATTTTGATAGCGAACCCAAAGTGAATTAGAGGTGGAACCCTGCACCGGGCAGCATTGAGGGTCTTAGAAGACTCGCTGCCTTTCACAAATTGGCGCCCAAGCGTAGGGGCCCATCAGCGACGCACGGGTCCGGTAGAGAGGTCCTAACGACGTGACGGAGTGAATAACTAAACGATTGGGGTATACCTGCCTGAGAAGACCCTTGTCTGGCTGCCGATCGACTGAACTTCACCGGTTCCGAACGGACCTCTCTCGAGTGACCTGCGGTCCTGACTGGGACCTTAGAGGAACGCCGCATTGATTGTTGGAGTGAGAGGACAACCAGGCGCTGGAAGGGGAAGACTAAGAACTGTCCATACGGTCCGGGTAAGGTCGTGAAAAAAACGACTTACATTGATTGATTGATTGATTGATTGAATAGTTTGATTGAAATACTAGTATTCCTTTTTTGATATCGAGTTATTTGCGACATTTCCCTGCTTGCAAACAACAAAGAATAGGAATATTCTCTCTCTTTGCAGGCAGCGAAGGACAGGTAGTGCAGACTTTTTGTCTAAATTGATTGATTGAGATATTCATTTTGACCGATAAATACGTCATGCCTGTTTTCTCTAGATTGTTTGATTGTAATTGTTTTGGACCAGACCGTTTGTTAGAGGTCAGTCAGCCGGCACCGCCGGAAGGCACCCCTAACAAGGACATGTACGTAAAGTATGGATTAGCCCCCGTAGCTTATAGCAAACTATGGCATAAATACACTAGGAAGGATCGGGTAAATTAGTGGCCACTGACGGGATCTTTCGATCCCGCTAAAATAGAAACGTTAGAATTAGCTCTCCACAAAAAGAAAACTAGACCAGCCATGTTTGACAGTTTTGGCTTATGGCGAAAAGAGGCAGCTCAAAGAAAGAAAAGGGACGAAGCTAGACAAGATAAAGAAACGCGAAAATCAGCTTACCAAGCCTGTAAAAGATTAGAAGAAAAACTAAAAGAAAAGGAAATCGATAAAAAGGAACAGGAATCAAAAATATCAGGTCAATGCCCTGTTAGAACGCCCTCGACTCTTTACCCCAAGTTACCAGCAAAACAAAGGGTAGATGATGATTTATTGTTAGGTCCCCCAATAATATATACATGCCACCTCCTTACGCCCCTACTCATCCCGTAGTACAACGCCAGGACCACCAAAGTATAGCCGGAGATGGCACGATCGCCTCAGTCTCCACCGCCTCTGCTCCCACCGAGTCACCCACACCAAATGCCTCATCAAAGGATACAGTAGTAGAGGTAGGATCAAAAGAAAAAGGAGCGCCCAGGGTCCCGCGATTAAGTAAAAATGAGCGAGCAGGCATTGATAAAGTAGTTAAATCCCTCATAGATAGGAAGGAGACAGAAGAGCATGTAACTGACATATGCAACTCCTATGTTGAAAACCGCAAACGATACTTTATTGTACGTCTCTGTTACCACACTCTTACTGCATATGAAGAGAAGTACCAAGATGTAGGGCCTGAGCGACTAGTGGCTCTCTATAGGAAGGTAGACACCGGAGATGAAGGCGACAACGATGTTACAGAACTCTTTTCATCCACACTGGAGGTATTCCGTCACCTCGTGGAACAAGGACGGATAGATAAGGACAGGACATCTAAGATATCAGGACCCCCAGTGGAAAAACCAGATAGCATGATGCCGATAAAAGAAGCTGCCCCTTATTGGGTACCTCCTAGAGGACAAGGGACTCATGACGATATGAACCATCAAGATGCTAGAGGAAGGGTGGTCTACAATTGGGTGTATCAACCATGGGACAGACAGGACATTTTGACGTTCCGTAAATCTTTACCGGATTTACGAAAGAACCCCACCGCCTTTTACACCGAGCTAGGTACCGCTCTGGGATCAACAATAATGACACTTGCCGACATAGACTTGTTCTTCGGGTTATGTTTGCCAGCAGATGTGTGGAAATAGATTAGGAAAATAGACCATACCGAACTGCTTGGTCATACCTGGGAACAACTCAACACACTAGATAAACAGCGGAACCCTGGTCAAAAACCGGTTAAAGCAATATTGGACCTCCCTGACAAAATAGTGCAGAAAGTGAAAACGCTGATCCCAGAGAAAAAGATAGACTGGTCCATAGTAACCGCGTGCCGCCAGAAACCACAAGAGGATGTCTCAGAGTATTTCTCCAGATTTGAAACGGTGTTCTCCGATTACAGTGGACAAGACATGTCCACCGCAACCGGACACCACTTATTTGTGCAGAACTATGTAAAAGGACTACTGCCAGATGTATCCCAGAAATTACAAGCCAGCGAAAGTAGTTGGGCAGCATCTAAACCGGCGGCCATTCTCCAAATGGCCCAGTACTATGAGCATCAGAAAAACGAAAATGACAGGGCTACAGAAAGGAAAAAGAAGGACTTGAAGGAAAGGGTAATGGTAGCACAACTCCAGGGGGGCGAATACAGGAAGGGAGCAATATAGGGGAAGATACCAGCAGAATACCCCTAGAGTACAGCCACCTAGTAACAATTCATCGACATCATATGTAGGACGCCAAGACCTAGGACAGGATCAATGTGCATTTTGCAAAGAATATGGACACTGGAAAACCCAATGCCCGGCTTTGTTAGGAGCTGGTAGGGGCAGAGGGGCGAGGGAAATAGCAAGTGGACAGAGAGGAAGAGGACGTGGGAGAGGGTACACGAGTGAAGCAAGCGAGGAAAGGCCAGGAAGAGTGAACACATTTGACCATCCCAAACAGAATCAGTACCAACAGACAGATTATGACAATACGTACGACTTTGCATAGGACAGCCAGGGGCAAGGGAGGGATCCAGTCGAGCTCTATGTTGATCAGCAAGGCCCTTATGTTACCACTGAGGTCCTGGGCACAAAGTCGCCATTTCTGGTAGACACAGGAGCAACACGTAGTGCACTATCCAAACGACTGATTTCAAGGGCACCCTTGTCAGGCTCACATGTGACCTCAATAGGATTTGACGGTACACCCTCCACCAACCCTTTGTCCCGACCGATCTTAGCGACTGACACGACAGTTAACATATACACCGACAGCCAATATGCCTTCGGGGTGGTTCACCATTTTGGGATCTTATGGAAAGAAAGAGGGTTCCTGACTTCACACGGTACACCCATCCTGCATGGAGATTTAGTCTCCGCCTTGACGCAAGCAGTCCTCCTCCCCAAGAAGTTAGCAGTGATAAAATGCCAAGCACATAGGAAAGTGACTGATCTCATTGGACAGGGAAATGCACTAGCAGACGTTACTGCCCGAGCCACGGCAGGAGACAGAACTACGCAGATTACTTGCATAAATTGACAAACGAGCTAACAATTATCCACCAACAGGTGCAGCAAGCTTTGCCTGACGTATCCAGGGGCCCGGGACATGAAATAAAGCCAGGTGACCATGTTTGATCCGCAACTTCCAAAGAACGAAGAATCTGGAGCCTAGGTGGACGGGCCCCTGGCAAGTCCTGATCACCACCCGAACTGCCCTCCGAGTGAAAGGAAAACGGAACTGGCTGCATGCCCATCACTGCAAACGAGTCCCTCCAACCCTGGCAACCTGTGAAGGGGTGGAGGTGCAAGAGGAAGTACTCGCGAGAGACCGACCAGCTCTGAGTTGCTGCCCACAAGAAGACACCCTTGAACTATCAGAATTTCCCGACCCCACGGTGCCATCCAGGAAAGGGTACAACCTAAGATCGACGAAAGGAGGGAGCTCCAACGACCAGGCCACTAACTGAGTCAAGGTCTCAGATCGGTAGCACAGTCAAACAACGCTACCAGGAAAGCGCCAGACAAAGGTCTGTGGTCCTAACAGTTGTTGAGCTCCTCGAAGATGATGGAAGAAACTGAACACCTGCAAAACCACAAGACACCAAGACTGCTAACCTGCACAGCACAAAGACAATTGCACTTGTAGCTGCATTTCTCACCTGTCTCCTGCTAATGGTCGCACTCTGGATCATTGAAGAGAATGCACCTGCATACAGAACATTGTCACCCACCATGCAACCAACCACCAAGAAAGAACACTACCTGGTATCACTACCGCCACATCTCCAAGAACGACGCAAAGAATTCTGGAATAATTCTTTTGTGCAGATGTTGCACCAACACAATCTTGCCACCAATGCTACCAACTGTTGGGTCTGTGGGCTGTTACCACATGCCACTGAACATTCCATCCCTTTCATCCCTTCGCCCTTTTCTATTCACGGATCTTGCCTTGCCTGGATGATGCTCATACAAGAAAGTTACAAAGACAATGCCACTTCCGACGGAACAATCGCCCAGTTCTACAACGAGTTCTGGCGAAACAAAACAGGAAGGACAGCCGCCCCTTCTGCCCTCACACCTTCAATGCGACATTCCAGATTAATGTCCCCTCCAAAGAACGAGTGGAAATGCAAGTGTTCAATAATCCTAACAGAGCCACATTTTCCTACCTGAAGAAAAGAACTGCTGCAACACTGACTGTGGCCCTATCTGTGGTGAACGTCTCTGGCCTTGTATGCATTGAAGGCCGTGGGACTGAGAATGTGGGTCACAGCACCTGTAGCATTATAAGGACTTTGAACACTGCCAACCCCCCAGCGCTTGTTGCATCACCCAATATGTACTTTGTTTGTGGAACCAAAGCCTACACCTGGCTCCCAGGAAACTGGGGGGGCACGTGCTACATCGCCTTTGTTTTGCCACCAACCTACACAGCCCCTGCAGAGCATCATCGTGAAAAGCGTTCTAAAGACATTGATCAAGCAGACTCTGCCTCATCACAGTTCCTCGACGCAGCCTGATAATTCACCTTCTGTCTATGAAGCAATCGAACATCTCCATAGACTATCTTCAGAAATTCATCAAGGATCAGAGACTTGGACAATTGGAAGTTGGCTTTGGGGCATCTTGAAGGAGTGGGGTTGGAAAATATCAATGATTCTCTTGGTCCCAGTATTGACAATATGTGGTTGTTGTTTGGGTATACACTGTATACCACCTTTGTGTTCTCTTTGCATAACTACCTTGCACCCTAAGACTATGGACACTCAGCTAACAAAAATGAGAGTAATGTATGATCAAGAGATACGGGACATTATGGAGATCGAAATAGACTGACAAGCTGGCTAGTTATGTTCAAAGGGGCCACTGTTAAAAGCAAAACAATAATCATGAACATTACCTGCGCCATCTTGTCTGGTGGAATTCTATGTGCACATAAGTTGCAGTCATTTTAATCTATCACAGCCATTTTGTACTCTGTTGGTCACCTTTGTTTCACCCTGCCCTTACTAGCATCCCTCTGACCCTCTGACCGACCTGGTATGTGTGCTGGGGGCTATAAACTCTATTGCCACAACAAACCTCAGCGCCACTTGCTGCCACAAACTCGTTTTTCCTCTCATCCCTGTTTTCAGACAAGCCTTTGGACGCTCTACCCTTCACTACACCTAGTTACACAAACAGGTTCCAAACACCAAAAAGACTCTTGCAAAATGATTTTTTGCACTGCAAACAGCAAGACTTGTTGTTACCAACAATGGGACCTGTTTTTATCAACAGAACGGACTCTTAGATCTGACCGGTCTCACATGTTTTAGACCCTGAAGCAAGGTCCAGCTGCAAGATAAGATTGTCTGTTTGACCTGGGTGGGAAGAGAATTACTGTTGGGCTTGTGTGACAACCTGCCCGGGGCGGGGACCCCAAGCTTTTGTAACCATGTTGATCAAACAAATGCATTGTGTCAAACCTGTATAAAAGGAAGAGCCAAGGGAGTTGTCAGCAGAACACTTCCCTCAGACATCCCGGTGTCTCAGTTGACGTGATCTCCTCATGAGAAATAAACCGTTTTCTTCTCTTCCAGTTTCCAGCGCTTGCCTCATTATTTTGATAGCGAACCCAAAGTGAATTAGAGGTGGAACCCTGCACCGGGCAGCATTGAGGGTCTTAGAAGACTCGCTGCCTTTCACAACGTGATGTGGAGTTGCTGTAGAATACATTTTGCAGGAAGAAAGTCCCTGCGGGCCGCCTGGACGGACAGGGTGAAATCAGGGTAGAAGGACAAAATGTTGCTCTGGTGGCTGACCTCCCCCAGCTCCCTGGCCCTTCGGAGAATGGAGTAACGGTCCCGATAGTTTAGTAAGTGGGCAATGATGGGTCTCGCAGGAGTCCCAGGAGGAGGACGCGGGCCAAGGGACCTATGTGCCCGTTCAATGATGAAATGCTCGGACAGGACCGGGCCAAAGAGGTCGCGGGGCAGGGATTCCAGGTATTCTTCCATTTTCCCAGTTGCGGTGGATTCCGGAAGGCCAATGAACCGAATGTTGTTCCTCTGGGAGCGCTCCTCGAGGTCTTCGTTCTTGGCGCGTATGACTTCAAGGATCTTATCCATTTTGAGGAGTCTCTGCTTGTTCTCGGCTCCAGCGTCATCCGCCTCAGAGATCCTTGATTCAAGCTGGACGATGCGGGCATCGTGGGAGTCCACCCGCTGCTTGACCTGATCGAGGCGCGACGTTAGGTGGTCTATCTTGCGTCTATTGACTTCAAACTAGATTTGACCTCCAACAGAATGGCACGAAGGCTGTCGTCCTGCTCACCAGGAAGGTCCATGTGGGTGGATTGTTCGCAGGCATCGGGGGGCAGTTCGCCACCCTTGCTCGCCCCCCGCCCCGTGAAAGTGAGTTTAGGTTGCCTGGTGTCAGTTTTCCCCATAGTGATATTTTGAGGCGATCGAGAGAGTGGTCAGCAAAGGAGTCTTGACAGGGCTCAGGAAGAACCAAGGAGTCAGGACCAATCTGGCCTGGTGCACCTCTGGGTGGCCCGGCATGACAGCTCATAGAGGGCCCAGGGAACAGCGCAGATAGGCCGTGGGGAGGCGGGGGGACAGGCCGGTAACAATGGCTCTGGGAGTGGTGAGGCACCTAGGGTGGCCCCCAGGTCAGCAGATGTTGTGAAGGAGAGCCGAGGGCCCTACAAGAAGTGCGTAGTACATTATACCAGGCCGGGCAAAAATGTGTATGCCCACACCGTGGCAAGCCAGGCCGCAGTCAGTGGAGCCGGGGGAGAGAAAGTAATGTACTCTGGGCTCAGGCGGGTCGGGCGCCAGGCAATGTAGCCTGGGTAGGCTTGTGGAGAGAAGAGAAGCTGAAGGGGGGGAATGGCTCCCCAGATGAGTCCACGCAGCCAGCAGGCGGGTGTGTGGGGGAGCAGGCACAGGCAGCTGGAAATGCAGCCAGGAGCGTCCAGCCCCAGGTCACCGGCAACTGATGGGTGGGCCGTGAGGCCACCAGGCCCAGAAACACGCAGCTCCAGCCCCGAGCAAGACCAAAGGGGGCGAGCCGTCACAGGCCGGAGCATTGCGGCTGCCTCGATCCGCGCCAGGAGCAAGGCGGGAGAGCGGGCCCGGGCAGCCGGCAGGAGTGTGTCCATTCAATCACGCGCTGCGGCCTTACTTGAGCATCCCAGCGATCCTGGCAATCCGCCGCCACAAAACAGTCCAGGCAGGATCCGTGAGGCCGGGGCCCGCAGCCGAGCTGCCGGGGAGCAAGGTCCTCCACTCCACCCAGCGGCCGCGGCACCCACGGTGGGGGCAGGGGACAGGCCAGAACTGCCAGTGGCCCAGGCGCCACCAGTTCAGGCGCGGGCACGCCATGGGGAGTCACCGCTCAGGGCCAGGCACAGGGTCACAGCAGGGCCTCGCTCCTCAAAGCGGCCGAGGGAAGGATCTCGCCGATTGCAGCAGGCCGATGCAGGCGCCGAGGCCCGGGTGAGCGCATTAGAGGCCGGCCAGCCCCTCACCCAGCGATGGACAAGCCACGGGATGTCGAGTTTCTCGGAGCCGCAGCGGGAGTAGCCAGGAGCAAGGTGCAGTGATTTGGGGTCAGTTGCTTCCCTCTAATGGCGGATGATGGCGGATGTTACGGGCTCGGCCGGCAGAGCTCGCTCAGTGCGCAGTCATCTTGCCGCTGGCAAGACCACGCCCCCTTGCGTTTTCCCTTTCTTGCTGTCGGTAAATGTATTATGAGAAAAAAATAAGTGCCGGTCTCCAAAAATGAGTGCCGATGGGCCACACCTGCAACCACCGGCTCACTTTAAGCTGTGTACAGTATAATATTGCTGTTTGTAAGTGAAACTGCTGCCCTCAAAGTGGGCATTCTGGCGCTTCTGCTCCATAGCAGTTCAACACAGGTTCTTAGTAGCAGTTCCCACATTGTGCCATTCATTCTAAGCCAGGCAGGCAAACAGCCTCTTCTTGGGTGTGACAACTCAGTAACCCAATCTTCAGGGTACAGTGCAGAAGGGTTCATCATGCCCACTCCCCATCAGTCCTAGAGTAGACTCAGGGTGTTGGTTCCACCAGTCCCCAGAGAGAGTCCAACAGAGTCACGAGTTCAGGAGTGGGTGCATTCCCAAGATACTTGATAGGGGTAAAAAAAAAAGCAGAGCTGGTCCTTCTTTCTTTCATATCTACTCAGCTCATCCTTTGTGCGCAGAGTGTTAAAAACGGAGGTGGGGAATTATGCTATTGCAGAGAAGTCTGCCCAGCATGCTAGGAGAGATTCAAAATGGTGAATCTTTCCAGCAGATCATCACATTATCTCTGCTTTTCTTGTCCCTTTTTACATAGGCCTTCCCTCTGAAACTTCAAAAGAACCTCCCAATGGGCAGTGGACACAAGAGTCTACCCTATCTCTTGTTGAGCCCATGAGCAACCCCAAACTAATTAGCTGGGGGAACGCTGCTAATAGCTCCTAACATTCATCCACAATTCAGCCCTCTTTCTCCAGCAGGAGAGTTAAGCCCTCAGGGACAGGTCTATTGTTTTATTAGGCCTTTGACCTGCCAGCTAGGGAACACAGCAAACACAAGGAGATGATGGACGGAGTGTTGAAACTTTTCAAACACTCACCCCCAGTCGCAGATCTGGGTTGAATCCATCATCATTCTTTAGCTCACTTTGCCACCCCAGTTCAGACATAGCTATATGCAAATCAGTCTTGACCCTGAGCCTCATGGGAACAGTCCAGACCGAACTGCCAAGCCATGTCTTCCCTGGACCGGAATCAAGCATCCTGGGACCGGTTTCGGGCTAACAGCCCTCATCAGCCAGGCTAGCTTGAATCCAGTGGCAAAGTGAGCAAGGGACCCACGTCTGGGCATACCCTGCCAACTTAGGGCGAACAAAGCAAACACAAGGAGATGATGGACGGAGTGTTGAAACTTTTCAAACACTCACCCCCAGTCGCAGATCTGGGTTGAATCCATCATCATTCTTTAGCTCACTTTGCCACCCCAGTTCAGACATAGCTATATGCAAATCAGTCTTGACCCTGAGCCTCATGGGAACAGTCCAGACCGAACTGCCAAGCCATGTCTTCCTGGACCGGAATCAAGCATCCTGGGACCGGTTTCGGGCTAACAGCCCTCATCAGCCAGGCTAGCTTGAATCCAGTGGCAAAGTGAGCAAGGGACCCACGTCTGGGCATACCCTGCCAACTTAGGGCGAACAAAGCAAACACAAGGAGATGATGGACGGAGTGCTGAAACTTTTCAAACACTCACCTCCAGTCACAGATCTGGGTTGAATCCATCATCATTCTTTAGCTCACTTTGCCACCCCAGTTCAGACATAGCTATATGCAAATCAGTCTTGACCCTGAGCCTCATGGGAACAGTCCAGACCGAACTGCCAAGCCATGTCTTCCCTGGACCGGAATCAAGCATCCTGGGACCGGTTTCGGGCTAACAGCCCTCATCAGCCAGGCTAGCTTGAATCCAGTGGCAAAGTGAGCAAGGGACCCACGTCTGGGCATACCCTGCCAACTTAGGGTGAACAAAGCAAACACAAGGAGATGATGGACGGAGTGCTGAAACTTTTCAAACACTCACCCCCAGTCACAGATCTGGGTTGAATCCATCATCATTCTTTAGCTCACTTTGCCACCCCAGTTCACACAGCAATTATCTCCACATGGTTAGGCTACTCAAAATGAATTTCATTAGTGGAAAGCTCAGAAAAACATACATCATACACAGCTTTATGAATGTATTTATCTACGGCAAACCTGATCTCATTTGTAAGGTCTGGACACAGGAAAGTGCATACAAAGCAATAACTCTGATCTTGCACCAACTGCCAATCCAAATTTAGAATGTACATATTTTAGACATAAAGGGGTCTATTCACAAAGGTAAATTTGGCTGCATGCATAGTTTAAGACTTCGTTTATCTTTTTTACACCTGTCAGAAATTCACAAAGGAATTCCTAGTATGCATAAACCGATCTGCTGGCCGAGATCACCATCAGCAAGTGCAGAAGTCTCATCAGTTGTACATCCCACTTACTGGGTGAAAAGTGGGCATTCTAAAGTTTAGTTTGCCTGGAAAGTTTGGGAATGGCCTTAAATTTGCCAGTATTATGGGGCTACTAAAACACATCTCCCACTCATTTCTACCACGGAAAAGGTTGTAAATTTACATCAGCCCAGGGGCTTGCACAATTCCAAATCCAGGCTGAAAAGGGAAACCAGTCATCCCCAGATTTGCAGCGGATGTAGGGGAATTGGTTTCTCCAGACAGAAAGATATTTTCCCCATTGAGAAAAAAGTGTGAGTTTTCACACAGGATTCTATTCCTTCGTGCAAACTTCTGCACTCTAAATATTATCCCACTGCAAAAGTCACCTGACTTATCCAGGAGTACAGCAGGAAACCTGCGACTCGTGGAGCTTTAATGTAGGCCAAGGAGTAATTTTAATTACACCGGAGTAATCAGACTAATTTCGGTAATTATGCATTACTCTTTAATATGAAGTTACTAATAATATTGTGATTACACTAGCTCACGTAACTAAGAGTAATTTTGGGGAAAACATTCTATTGCAAGAGCGCATTTAGCAACGTGAGCGGCTGTATATTTCGATGTGTTTAGCACTAGTTTCTCAGCACAAAATACATCCTCGTATCCATTTTGGAGGCAATGGTACATTTTGTACCCTTGGGTGCATTTTGCACTAAGAAACTAGTGCAGAGTGCAATCACAGTCATAACAATGGTCATAGTTTATTTCTTTGATAAATTGCCTATTGAGCAAAAAAACGTTTCAAAATATACACTAGTTAAAAAAAATCCTTTATAAACTTTTTTCCCAACCCAATAACAGATCCATATAATTCATTACTTCACCCTAAACCCATTAAAATCTAAACAATTTGCCCCTACCAATATCTAATACCCTTTAAAAATCTAAGACCCTACTTTTTCTAAAATTGTTTCAAAAAATGTCATCAGTTTAAAACATAATAGCATATTTTTACAATTCCTCACTACTAACATTACTTTGCTTACTATCCAAATTTGAAGAGATCTAAAAACTGGGCGTACGATGTCCCTTCTTTACCCTGTCAAGTATATACAAAAGAGAAGCATATGTTGAAGGTACAAGTCACCAGACTTACAAAATCAACATTTACCTTTGCCCATTTCCAGATTAGTCGCCCACAACTTCCACACTATACAAGCTGAGTCTTTTCATAGTCTCAACATCAAGTCCACCTCCTGGTCTTTCTACTTTTTTAATAAATTAGGTAGGGTTGCATTTTTCCTTGGGCTTCTGGGAGAGTGAACGGTGCTGTTTAGGGTCTCTTACAATAATCCTAAGCATCATTTGCAAATGTGAACTCTCTCACCCCTCATTTTACCAGATTTGTCCTGCAACGGCTTGAGATTTTTCCAACTATTGATGTCTGGCACACATCTAATTGCCTTTGTATAAATTGCAAATTCTCCTGCCAAGGGTTGAACTGTGTCCCTTCAAATAGGTATGAATTACTTGCCTTAGCAAGTTGTCAACTTGGTTTGCTGTGGAACGAGCACACAAAGCGCTGACGCCCCGAATAGACCCATGATTTCCCGCCTTATCGATTTTCCAGACAGGGACTCGATTCTTCAAGAAGCCCTCAGACTCAAGGGCCTACATCATGATAACTCTAAAATAATGGTGTTCCCAGACTACACAAGAGTCGTGCAGGCCAAGCAGAGATCCTATACGTAAGTCAAAAAAAACTGAGAGCCATGAACATATCCTATATTCTCCTATTTCCTGCACATCTGAAGGTGATCCTTGAGGGATGATAAACTCTGGTGTGGTTCTATGTCTTAGCTGTGGTTGCATATCAGAATATCAACCTCAAAAATATTGTGCTACCAAAAATACCATAGCAACAATATTGACCAAAATATTGTGTACTAAATATCATGCAACATTGTATAAAATATTGTATAAAGATATTGTAGCAAAAACAATGACAACGAAAATATTTTGAAGGTAGGCATATATAGTGAAGGTAAACGTCGGTTTAGATATGCTATTCTTAACTCCTCATATATGTGAAAATACATATATATATTCAAGGTAGATACATGTGTAGTTATGCATAATAAGTCTATACTGACCCATATGTACTTACCTTCACAATATTTTTGTAGCACCATTTTTAAGACTGAATATTCTGGTAGTATACCTCAGGTACACCGGCACACTCACATTTTCCTTTCCAAGGTGAGAAAATTCCTGACAGGGAGCACAAAATTGAACGCTTAGCCAGAAATTAGAGATAGGGATTTTTAAGTCACCGATCCTAGTTAAATTATTTTCCCCCATTTTTAACCTTTGGTGGGAAACGTTACAGGGATACCTCTTGTGACATCTGTGCCTACTGTGCATATTTAGCAAAGGCCCATAAAACATGATGTTTTGCAGTGCTGTAGGAGGACGGCAGAGGAAACTTAGCTCCAGATCCATCACTAACTCCTTCCTTGTCACCTCTGGTCTCCAACAAACAAGGTCTCCCATTATGTCACCAGGTGCTGATTTGCTCACCACACAGTCTTTCTACAAATTGAAACTCCTCTATGGAGGTCATCACACCTTGGCCTGGTCAAAATTTAAATTACCCCGATATAATTCACGAAATGTAGAGAATTTCACATTACTCTTATTTCACGAAATTCCCAAAACTACGCCATGTCACTTTGCATATTTACACGCCACTTCAGGAAAAAATGTACTACAAATGTATGAGAACAAAACATTGTTCATGGTGCTTTTATTTTGTTTGCACTTTTGTTTACCACAAAATGTGTTCTTGCATCATAAATTGTCTCAAGCATGCATTGCGTGCAAAAATATAGCGCTAATGATGCGTTTGCATTTTGTGAAATTATATGTAATTTCATATAATTTTGAGAAATTACACACATTTTGCATACCTTTAATCACTTCATTAAAGACACTATTCCTCGTGTTGTTTTATGCTTGCCCCCAAATGACCAATTCTAAAGTCACTTAATACAATAATAATAATAGGCTCATTATGAATACTAATGCAGGAAAATGTGTCTTTTTGCATGGCATAGGCATTTTTCTAAACACCTTCAAGCACTTGTGCTCAGAACATTAAAACATGGCAAGGGAATGGATACTCGCAAATGGTTTAACTTACTTTTAGGTGAGACCCCAAAAAATGCAGAAGTGGCATAAAAGACTAATGTTGCATATAGTAAACAGTGTGTGATTTCCATTACCCGCATGCATGACTTTAAAACATGCTCCAGCAGCCCTGGATTTGTGTAGCTACAGCATGCATATGTGAGAAAAAACGTTTTGACATGTTACAAACCTATTTTAATAATAATGAAGTCAGTTATAAAATGTGATTTGGAGCAAACACGGCATAGGTGCATAATGTGTAGAAGTGAGACATGCCAAGTAGGTGGGTAACACGCTTTGCAGAAACAGAACACAAAGGTACTTCTTACTGAACAGGCTTAAACAGCCTTTCAACATGCAAAGGTCTTCTTTACGCGTAAACCCATAATTCAATAACTTATAGCTTTCTGTTTTATTTTTGGGTGTTTCTTTATAGAGCGCAACAGTCACCCAAGATGGATCTCTTTGTACTGTTGAAAACCAGGCTAAAAGAGAGACTCCACCTCTAGAGGCAGATCTAGAGCATGCATAAGCAAGTTTTGGTTTTTCTCTAAGTCTCTGTAGGAGCTTAAGAGCTCATACGTAAAGCATACAGTTCCAAAAATCAGTTCCTTGGACCTTGAATTATCAACAGCCCAATTTCCTACCTCTGAACTTTGACGCCTCCAGCAGGAGCTGGGTCCTAGATCTCAGAGTCTATTATGGAATGCATTTGCTGACGTTAACCCTCAGTGAATACAGAGTTTTAGAGTAATAAATGTGGGACATAAGCATGTTGATTTAAAAGGGATCCCTTTACTGACTTGAAGCCAGTGGAGTAAATGTAGCTATTCTGAGAATTGATCAAATGTTTTAGTTATAAATGTTGGCACAGAGTTTTGAATGTTCTGAATTCTTACAATACAGTTCTTGGCTGAATTGGTCAAGCCCTTATACTCAGCAGAGGAGTATCACACTAATCCCTAATGTCCCCTAAGCTCTGCCCTTAACCTGAATGACAAACAGTCCAAGACAAATGTCAGTCGAAACATGGAGGAAGAGATGGTGACAAAGAGAGAAACACTGGGAGCAGCTTTTTGTCACCCAACAAGAAGCCTCAGTCTTCGGGAACCAGGTAGGACGAGAGGACCCCAGCCAGAGAATATAACTGATGACATTATCAAAATACCTTAGGAAGAGTGAGGCACAGAAAATTGCACCCAAATGTCAAATGTAGGCTCAAGATTCCTGGCTTGTTTCAGGCTGTAACTAGCCTCCCTGCAGACCTGGATATATTCTCAAGAACCATAGTTGAAAGAAAGCTGAAAAACAGCCAAAAGTAGAACAAAACCAATATGATACACAAGTCTAGCATAGGTTAACCGAAAGAAGGGACTGAAGGCAGTGGTTAATTTATAAAAGAATAAGGGCTGGGGCTCAAGAGCTTGCTCGGAATTATGTGGCGAGCACTATTGAAGCATAGCTGCCAAGTTTTCAGAATGCTCATGTGTGACATTTCTGTGGTTTCAATATGGATTTCAGTGGCTTTCTAATGTCAAATGTGTGACACTTTGAGTGACACTTTCTCATGAGTAAATCAAAGCAATTCTCAGGATTTCAGTGACTGTGAATTTTCTGCTCCTGTATCCAGACATCACACAGCAATGAACATATACCTAAAACTAGCCACTTCTGGCTTTGCTAATGCTTGTTACCAGTATCAGATCAATAAGTAGCAACAATGACTGTGTTGTGAATAAACAGAAATAACAATATTTAAATTATGAGAATATTAGACTATGAATTGAAAACTGCTAGGACTGTGGAAGGGATATTGGTCTTCAGAGTGTCTCAATCACTCCTGTCTTTTCCTTCACGCTACTTTAAAGTGTAGTTTCACTCTATAAGCCACTTAAGCACTTTTTTCATCACATCTTCCAGACATCCTCCATCTGCATATCTCACATGTCATCTCCTTCCTCTTCGCCACTGTCTTTTCACTGTCTTTCTGCATTACTTCCTTGTGAAACCCATTCACCATGATTACTCACACACATACACTCTCTCTCGCTTTCTCCCCACCTGTAAATACAGCAGTATTTCAACAACTGTAAACCTCCTTCACACAAAATGTCAATTACAACTGTCACATGTGTGACAGTTGGTCTGTGTGCTCTGTAGAAGGGTAGGGATTGGATAAGCATGTAGTTGAAACAACTTAATAACCCATCGAGAGGCACTGCGAGAAACTTTCACTAACTTAAGCCTCAACTCCAAATTAATCAATCATACACTGTCATGCACACCCACTCATAGAATGAACTTATCCAACTACCTAGAGGCAACTATGTTCACAGTATGTACTATACAAGAGTACAAGAGTGAAACATTGCAATAAACATATACAGAAACATAACATCTTAAAAAAGTATGCACTCTTAGGGAATGCAAGATCAAGTAAAATGTGAAATGTAAACATCGACTGTGTCACTGACATGGATTAAAGGAATGGAAGGGTTTACCGACTTTCTATGAGCTATGTAGAGAGATCAAAGATTGATGAAAATGTGGTCTCAATACCTTTATGAGCCACTGACAGGCAGTGTGAGAACCTCTCACTGCCTTAATCTTCACTGCCCAGCTTTTAGCTGGGATCCATAATGCAAAATCCAAGTTGAATTCTGGGTACACCAGCCTAGCTGTGTCTGGGTGAGCTGACTTTCAGCAACTCAGACTGTAGCAGGGTTAGATTGAGACAGAAAATTGGCTCAGGCACCAAAATAAAAGTGTGGCCCATTAGCAAATTAGATAGCTAAAAAAGTGGCCAACATTTGAAAATCAGGGTAGTTTTAAACGTGTAAAGACATGTTGTATAGGTGTTTTGCAAGGAACGGGAGACTACATGCCTTTGTGCTTTCTGCTGGCAACAACAGTAAAAAATGTCCCAAGCCGTCTGTAAAACATGCCCACAAACTGGCCCACACTTAACTCTGTCAGACTGGCCATTATACCAGATTGCCCTATAGGCTAGTCCTTCCTTGGATTGGAGGATTGAGCAAAGCAAAGAACACTTTTTCTCAAGAGCTGTATGCAGTTCAGTCTATGTGTCTCTGCGAAGACACTTTGGTGGTTGTTTCTGGAGTGCCTGCGTAATAAACAATGTATATAAATTGTAACAAGCTGGGCCCAGAGGAAGTTTCTATGGTAACCACAGTCACCTCTTCTGTGGGCCGGCCACACACAGCCTAGAGATTAAACAATGAGTGCTGGTCATACTTAAGCTAGCTGGAAGCAAAGCACCTCAAACAATGATCAAACAAACTATTTAAGTGCTTTACTTACGTGACAATTGCATTTTAGTGTGGGAATGGTGTAATATGCATTCAAATGTATCACAGTAACCCCTGATGCATGGTACTTGGCAGGGCTGTTGAAGGTCGTGATGCAGAATACCAAGGCAGTAGTCTTAATTCCACTACATGCTTCTAAAATCCACCACCAGACACCCCTTCCTTTTCCTTTTGGAGATTCTTATTCATCCCTACTTTGCCCTTTTGCCACTGATTTTCCAACTTTCTCTTCTTCCTTCTTCCCCTTTTGTATTTTGTTCTCTCTTGCTCTGGAGGAAAATTTGTTGGGGAAAAATAAGTGCTGTTGAGCCCCACCTGCAACCACCAGCTAAAAATGAGCACTGACTGAAGGGAACTAAAGAAGGGAAAAATACCAATGTGTAGGGATTCAGAAACAGGCGCCAAGTAGGTCACAAACAGCAAGCAATCTTAGCAGGAAGAAAAGGGTTCTTCATGCAACTGATACTTGTACTGCATCTTCCTTTGCTGTCTCAAACATGGACTGTGTGACCAGCATCCTGCAGTCTCAAGCCCCACCCCCACAGGCCTGTTCTTCAGAGCTGAGGCAGTTGCTTCCCCTTTAGATGTCTTATTTTATAGGAAAAACAGGAATTTGCAGGCATGTCAACATTTTAGAAGCGAAAAGTGGGAGATTTAAAAAAATACCTGGGAGAATGTATTTCCCCCATTGACTTCTTGTGAAGGAGAGGCAATTTCAAGCAGACAGCGACAAAATTAAGCAATTTTTCTGATGAAAAAATTGGTAGTCTCCCACCTGAATCAGATCTAACGCCATTTATAAGAATGTGGGTCACTGATCTGTAAAAGATGCACTAAGAAGTCCATGTCTTCACTAGCAGCTGTTTTCTGCTTCTAAGGACATTTACAGGTGATTAGGAAACAAATTTGTGACCTGACACTTAGAGAAGAGTCAGTAGCCGCAACTAAACTTCTGAACATTCAAAAATTGTGGTCGGGGTATATGTGGATTGAACCAGTAATGCAAAAGGTATATATACTGTTAGAATAAAAATGTCTTAGCCGTGTTTCCTATGTATTGTACGTCTTAAGTTAGCATTTAGCGGCAACATTTTATGTTTGGCCGCCATTTGTGAGCTATGATCGAAACTAATTTCTCTCTGTCTCTGCTGAAAACCAGCTTTGATAGTTTTCATGTCTCCAAGGTTGGGCCTTGCTGTACTAATGAATCCACTGTTCTTATTAGCGCATACCTTTCCCACCAGATAGAGGCCTGCTCCCACCAAGTCCAGTGGCAGGCACAGGCAGAACGACCTTGGCGTAGAGATAGTGTGTGCCCGGTCTCAGGATCGAAACTCATCCTTCTGTACTTTCTTTGTCTAGCTGCCTCCATCTGGAAATTTCCAGTCTGGGCGTGCCTTCATTGGTTCTGAATTGTACATAATGTATCACCATGTTTGCTGATGTCAGTCCCTCTGCAGCAGTCCACAGAGACTGAGCAGACTGGGCTCTGCTCGAGTGTACCTGAATAAATATACTTGGTTTGTATTCTCTACTGTCTGACCGACTCTTCATTTGTATGGAAGGCTGAGAGGTGGTTGCGAGTGACCCGGGTGGCCCTAATGGGGTCACTTCCTTCAGTTGGCACCTCGAACAGGGATCTCCATCGGGTGACCCATCCCCTAACCGCGGATGGGTGAGGAGGTCGGTGCCATCGTCGGGTCGGACGGGCAGACCAGGGATCCCTGCACGAGGAGCAGTTGCCTGAACTCGCAGCTGCCCCGTCTGTCCTGACCGGTACAGTGCCTCGCCCAGCGGTCATCCCGACTGGGGTCCTGAACGGCGAAACCCTTGGATCTGACCGTTTGGTCCGAAGAGTCGGCAGTGGAGAATACATTCATTTGACCTGTGTGAACCAGGTGAGTTTGTTTTGGTTCTTTGTGGATATGGTACCATTTTGGTTTGTATTTTGCATGGTCTGAGGACCGATTTTGGTACAAAGTGTTTGTGAACACTTTGCCAGGCAACATAACGCATTTGGTTTACTTTTGAAAATGCCTGGATTTAGTAGGTTCTTGGTTTCTTGTTGTCGTTGTTGCTCTGCAGATGCTCGATTGGAAGAAAGTCAGCGGGCGCCTCCAGAAGGCACTCTGAACTTTGATATGTATGTGAAGCATGGCCTTGGCCCTATTATGTTTAGTACGTTATGGCACAAATATACGAGGGACAATGCCGAGTTGCAGTGGCCGTTGACGGGCACTTTTGATGAACAAGAAATTGGGTTTTTACAGGAGAAGTTGTTTGCAAAAAGAAGTAGACAGTCTATGTTTGATTCTCTTCGTACGTGGCAAAGGGAGGCTAATCAGAGGCGAATGAAGGCAGAGAAAGAGGCCCGGAAGGGGAGAATGCAAACATTGACTCTGAAAGCTGTAGCCCATGATAGAGAGAAACAAGAGATAGGAATTGAACGTGAAGATAGGAGATTTCGATTGACAGATTGATAAATCTTATGTGACCCAAGAAGAAATTGATACGTTTGTGGAACAATTGTTAGATACTCGACCCCCACCTCCATAAGCCCCGCAGAGGATATATCCCGCTCTTCCCTCACAGGCCCAGCTACCCGATTCTTCTGTCTCTGCTGTTTCTGCTTCTGTTACTGTTGATCAGACTGCCTTGGCCACGGCACCTCCTGTCCTCTCCTTGCCCTCGCCGTCTGTGGCAACTATGACTGTTAGTACTCCTGCTACACCTATTGCTTCGGCGTCTCTTTCGCCAGCTCTTACACCTGCGACGCAGCCTGCAGCGACATTAGTGCCTGCTACTTCTGTTTCTACTCCCACTGTATTCTTCCATTCCCTGACATTACTGAGTAGTGGGACACCAGTACGTGGATTTGAGGATAGAGACTGGACGAAATTTAAAGAGCGAATGGGGCAGACGTATAGTCCGATCTGATATGGGAGATGAGGAGAAAAGGGTGGTAGCTAATCAGGCTACCCAGTGGGCCCGAAACCCCATTTATGGTGTGGAAGATATGTGGAGTGTGATGAAAGATTATGAGCCTTTTGTACAACAGCATGCCCTTAAGCATATGTCTGGCTACTTTGATCGGTCTTTGGGAGCAGTGCTTCAATGATGCAGCACCGCGAATTCTATATGATATTAAGGATCATGTATATGTTACTGATATGGCGCCTGGTCAAGTTTTTAGTAATGTTGCGACGGTGGTTGCTTATCAGGGTTGATTGCTTGAGAAGAGTCCCACCCCGGTATCCCAGTCTCCCGATACGGGAGGTCCATCCTATCTATCATCCTGAAATATCAGAGCTAAGGGATCAGCATGATAATGTTACTAGACCAGGGGCAGCGGCCCATTTCCAAGAACAATAGGTTTATACTCCATGGAAAAGGAGTGATGTGTTGTCTCTTAAGACTCAGTTGCCTGATCCTAGAAAGAATCCGACTGCTTATTATAAAGAATTGACTGAAGCAGCCTCTTCCACAGTGATGACACTTGCTGATATTGAGATGTTCTTTGGCTTACTAGTTCCAGTTGATATTTGGAGACAAGTACACACACAGGATCATGCTGCGGAATTGGGTGGTACATGGGACCAAATTAAGGTATGGGATCAGGAACGGAAGCCAGGTGATAAGCCTAGAGCGGAGATACTTGCTTTGCCCGGCCGTATCATTACGTATATGCATTCTCTTATCCCTCCAAGAAAAGTCGATTGGGACAAGTTATCGGCTTGCCGTCAGAAGAAAGATGAGAGTGTGTCTGATTTTTTCACTCGGTTTGAAGGTGTGTTTCTATATTATAGTGGACAGGATTTGTCGATCGAAGGTGGTGTGCGACTGTTTGTTAACAGATTTGTTTCCAATTTGCTTCCTGAGATTGCGACCCGATTGCAGGCTTCCAAGAGCACCTGGTCCACATCTTGCCCTTCTGTTATTTTGAATATGGAGCAGTATTATGAACACAAGGTAAAATGAGGATAAAGAGAGGTCAGAGAAGCAGCACAAGGATTTGAAGACGAAGGTGTTATTGCAGCAGGCTTCTAGGGGGAATGGTAGAGGACGTGGTGGTTCGACCCGACAGCTCCCACGCACTAGCAGGCCTGCAAATACCACGCATTTAGGGCCAAATCAGTGTGCGTATTGTGAAGAGGAGGGACACTGGCATAGCGAGTGTCCGGTGCTTTTGCAGAAGGTGGCGGTTCCGAGAGGACGAGGTTCTCGTGGGCGAGGTCATGGAGTTGGTGGTCAGGACAGGGCTCAGAATGCTGTGGTCCCGCAGGGTCGTTCTGATCAGAATTATTTTGATGACCCCAGGGAGGACAGTATTATCATGATGATTATGATACGGATGAGGTGACAGGAATGTCTTACAGCTAGGACAGCCAGGGACAGAGTGAGGGACCAGTTCCGATTCCTGTAGATCAACGCGGTCCGTATGTTAGTGCGGATGTTCATGGTTTGACTAAGGAGTTTTTGGTGGGTACAGGTGCGATGAACAGTTCTATTTCTCGTTCCTTGGTCCCTGGGGCGGCTCTGTCTGGCCATAATAATGTTTCAGTAGGTTTTTCTGGTGTACCGGTTGTGAGCCCCATTTCCAAACCTCTTGCGTTGACTATTGGTCCTTTCACTGTGGATTCACCATTCTTGCTGGCGTCTAATTGTGGAGAAAATTTGATGGGTTTGGACTTGTTAAAGAAATTGCATGCTACGATTTATTGCTCACCAGTAGGTGTTTACATGACAATGGGTCCGGATGTCGCGTGCGCTACGCAGTGCCTGTCCAAAGATGCGCCTCTTCCTGCGGAGTTTAAAGATGTGCCGCCCGCTCTTTGGGCAACAGGTGACACAGATGTGGGATTGTTACAGATACCGCCAGTTTCGATCCGAGTTAAAGACAATGCTGTTTTACCTCGCATCCCTCAGTATAAAATACAGCAGGCAGGTGAGCGAGCTTTATTGCAAATTGTACAGGACTTGATTGAGAAAGGAGTGGTTGAGGAGACGACTGCTAATATTTGTAATAGGACTATTCTTCCCATTCTCAAAAGGACACCTTCGGGTTCCTCTGATGACCATGCAGATGTTTATCGATTTGTGATTGACTTGCGTGCAGTTAATAAAATAGTGATTCCCCAGTTTCCGGTGGTTCCTGACATTACGACTCTTTTGACAATGATTCCTTCTTCTGCTACATATTTTTCTGTCATTGATTTGAAAAATGCATTCTTCAGTATTCCCATTCATCCTGACAGCAGGTATCTGTTTGGGTTCACCCTAGCTGGTAGAAGTTTTAGATTCTGTTGCGCTCCTCAAGGCTATACAGAGAGTCCGAGTATCTATAGTCAGGCATTGAAAGGTCAGCTGGATTCCTTGTCGCTCCCTACAGGTAATGTATTGCTTCAGTATGTCGATGACTTGCTCATCGCCTCGGATACAGAACAAGGTTGCAGAGACAGTACGGTTAAATTGCTGCTACATTTAGCTCAACATGGCCATAAAGTATCCCTTTCCAAATTTCAGTATTGTCGACAGGAGGTCACCTACTTAGGTCACCTACTGTCGAAGGAGGGTAGGAGACTGACCCCTGAGCGCATCAGTACCATTGTTAAAATGCCCATTCCGCAAACTCAGAAAGATGTGCGCATTTTCATAGGTATCACTTCCTATTGCAGGCAGTGGATACCTAGCTATTCGCTGCTAGTTAAGCCCCTGCTTGCTTTGACACTAAAAGATGTGCATAAACCCCTGCCCTGGACGCCTGAATGTCAGCAGTCTTTTGAGCAATTGAAAACTGCACTTTGTTCGGCTCCAGTACTCGGCACCCCTGACTACGCTAAGCAGTTTGTGTTGTACGTCCATGAGATGGCTGGTTGCGCGCTTTCTGTTTTATCACAAACATTTGGAGATAAGCAATGGCTGTGTGCTTATTTCTCTGCTGTGCTTGACCCTGTCGCACGAGCCATCCCGAGCTGTCTAAGAGCGGTCGCGGCTGTGGCTGTCTCAATAAGACAATCAGCTGGACTCGTACTTGATACTGACCTCACAGTTATGGTAACCCTATGCTGTGGATACACTTTTGAATAAGACAAAGACACAGCACCTCACCAGTGCACGTCTAACAGGTTCTGAGTTAACGTTGTTTTCCAAACATATTACGATTAAACAATGTGCCACTCTGAACCCAGCCACGTTACTACCCCTCCCTTCTGAGAATGATGAGATTGACATACATGATTGTATCTTCCGGACGGAAGAAGAGACAAAAGGACGGGTAGACCTGACTGTTGTTCCCTTATCTGACCCTCAAGGGGAACTATATGTCGATGGCTCTTGCTTTAAGTTACCAGATGGCACTACAACTGCTGCGTACGCAATTACTACACTGCAAACGGTAGTTGAGACATTACGAGTTCCCTATCAGTCGGCCCAAGCTGCAGAGCTCGTTGCCCTTATTCGAGCCTGTGAATTGAGTGAGGGACTGGTTGTCAATATTTATAATGACAGCCAGTACGCTTTGGAGTCGCTCATAATTTTGGGCGACTCTGGGCAGAGAGAGGATTCCTTACGTCCCATGGAACAAAGATCCAGCACGGTCATCTTCTATATAGGCTTCTGTCCGCTTTGACACTCCCTAAGAAACTGGCAATAGTAAAGTGCAGCGCCCATAGGAAAGTTACTGACGATGTGGGTAAAGGAAACGCTTTTGCAGATCAGACAGCTAAGGAGACAGCCTGGACTAAAATGAAAAGAATGTTCATAGCAGGTCCCGCTAGCTGGGTGCCCGAGGTCACCATGTTTGAGGATACACTTAAGAATGTGAAGGAGATTCAGAGTGAGGCCACAGTGGAGGAATTAGCAGTGTGGCAAGAAAGTACAGCACAATTGAATGATGAGGGTTGTTGGATTGACAAGTCAGGGAAGCAAAGATGGATGTTGCCAGATGCATATGTTCTTCCTGTAGTCACGATGGCTCATGGCCCAGCCCATATTAGTGCTAAGGGTATTTGCAAGTTGTTAGACCCCATATGGCAGAATGAGAACATTTCAAAGACAGCTACACATTTAGTGAAGTACTGTATGGTGTGCATGATGCACAATCCTGGGAAGGGTACCCCCACGCTACCCGGTAATTTTGCACCACCTACTTTCCCTTTTGAGGTCCTTCAACCAGATTATATTGAATTGGACAGGGTCAATAACTTGAAATACGTGTTGGTGGTTGTCTGTGCATTCAGTAAATGGGTTGAGGCTTACCCCACTAAAGACAATACAGCTATTGCGACTGCAAAGGTACTCCTGAAGGAGTTCTTTCCTTGTTTTGGCTTGCCCCGTTTGATCTGGAGTGATAACGGAAGTCATTTCAAGGTAATCCAGTTAGTTTGTGATGGTCTGCACATAAAGCAGACGTTTCATGCTGCAAATCACCCCCAGTCAGCAGGTTTGGTTGAGAAGTACAATGGTACTCTCAAACTGAAATTAGCAAAGATTCAGGAGACAACAGGGTTACAGTGGCCAGATGCTTTACCATTAGCTCTTTTGTCGACAAGAAAAACAGCACATTCTAGAACAGGATTGTCACCCTACGAGGTCGTGTTTGGACGCCCGGCAAATATCTGGGGCGTCCCCCGCCCTCGTAGGTTTTCTGATATTGAGCACCCATTGTTGACAGACTACCTATGCCAGTTAACTGAAAATTTGCGTTCTATTCACCAACAGGTCAGGGAGGCTCTGCCTGATATACCAGCAGGGCCGGACTGGCTACCGGGCGTTTTGTTGTGCTGCCGAGCTGGGGGCTGATTTCACTGCGGTGGGGGCTGATTTTGGTGATGGGGACCTGCGTGAGCTTCGAAATAAACAAAGCAAAACAAATGTTTTTAAGCACACGCAGGTCCCCATCAACTAAATCAGCCCCCAGCTCGCCAGCACAACAAAACGCCCGGTAGCCAGTCCGGCCCTGTATACCAGAGGGACCCGGACACAACATTCAGCCTGGTTTTTGGATTCTGGTGCAAAATTTTCAGCGGAAGAAGAGATTGGAGCCGCGCTGGAAGGGACCTGAACAGGTCCTTCTAGCCACCAGAACCGCAGTCAAAGTCGCTGGCCGAAAGAACTGGATTCACGCCAGCCACTGCCGCAGGATACCCTTGCCCTTGCCCTATGATCAGTGGGTGAGGGACGGCATAGGGGACACTGAGTGTGAGACGGTGCCTCAGTTCGTCCCCTTCAGCAATGCAAAATTAACGTGGACCCAAACGGATGCAGAGAATGATGACGCGCTTAATGCAGCGGTCCCTCCAGAAATTCGAGCCATTAAGGAGCCGCTGTTCGCTGATGCCTCTGTGCCTGGAGTCACCAGGTACAATTTGCATCCTCGGCTGAGGAATAGGTCACCAAAGGAGAAGTCAGACTAGCCTGGGATGGACTGTGTAAGTTTGGGTGTACTTTGCTGTAGTACCAACGGTGTTAGTTCAGGGTGTCGTGAGATTGGTGCACTGTTCTGACATTGGACAGGATAGATCGAACGTGCTCCCTAGGAGGGGGGTACATTATCCTGTGCGACGTGGGATTCATTGTGAGCTTAGGACAGAGCAAGCTCCACTGCCGGTGCTCAAGAGCATCAACGTTGATGAACAATAGGAGCCTGTACCAGTGAGGCTCTGACGGACACTGGGAACACTTACCTTTGCTATCTGTTTATTGCATTCCTCTTCTTGCTTCACAATGCATCCGTTTGGTTGACCTATTGAGGAGAAGGAACAGCCATTCGCATCACTGCGTTTAGCATGGGGTTGGTCAACAAAGAGTAAAATAGTTTACATATTAATTGTTGTGATTACGCTAATAATAATACTTGGAATATCCTGGTTTCTAGAGGAGAAGTATCCTGTACACTCTTTGGTTGGTACGACGCCCACTTCCCCTTGAGCATGTTTTTGTCACTTTGGCTCCACACAAAGAAGCGCATAGGTTGTCCTATACCGATAATGTCTTCATACAAATGTTACATCAAGCTCATAATGTCTCCAATACAACTAATTGTTGGGTTTGTCGATTGCTCCCTTCAGTCACTCATAAAAGTGACAATCTATTGTCCCTGCCATTGTCATATATTGGTAGCTGTGAAGGTTGGTTTGAATTGTTCATTATGGTGCACTATCATTTCCAACTCTCTACTCTGGTTATGACACCTGCTGATTCTCGCACTGTGGTAGAGTATATATAAGTTTCATCAAGGGTTTACTCCCATAGGACCGGCAGGACAAGGGACCTTTGGTACATTGTCCCCAAAATCCTGTATGAGCAGATATGAAAAAGTGAAGAACGAAACATGGCTTCGAATGGAAATGGCTGATTTCCAAAGGTTCAATACCTCTGAGTATTTTAAATCTTTCCAAGCTTGCAATATTACTAAGGACAAACCGATGCCGGTGTCCGTGGTCAACACAACAGCTAGTTTCTGTGTCCAGGGGACTGGGGACTGGGGAGGTAAAGGTGGGGGAGAGTAGATGCCTTTTCACCTACAGACTGAGAACGATTAATAATCCGCCTTTGATCCTACCCCATAATGTTTATTTTGTCTGTGGATCCCAAGCTCGTGTCTGGCTTCCGAGGGGATGGTCAGGCAGATGTTACCTCTCTTTCCTCCTTCCCCCTGTGTATGTTGCTCCATCCAGTTATCATAAAGATCATCAGCTGCAGCGTAGGAGTATGTACTTGTCTCGAGTCAGAGGGGTTGTTGACACAAAGGATATAGATCAGACAGATACCACTGACCAACAATTTGGGGATGCTTTGAAGGGCCTACTACCTTATTGGGGTCCCATGGCTAATAGCCTTCAAATTCGTCAGCTAACAAGAGTTGTTGAAGGGGTTATCAATACCACTGCGGGGATAATGACAAATATCACTGCTGAGCTCCAGGCTACGAGATTAGTCACCTTACAGAACAGGATGGTGTTAGACGTCATCCTTGCAGATCGGGGAGGGGCTTGTCGCATCATTGGCAGCAGCTGTTGTGATTACATACCTGACCACGCCCTCAGCATGTATGCAGCTAATCAAAAATTGCATAGACTTTCGTCTGACATACACCAAGAGACAGGTACTTGGACTCTATCGGGGTGGTTCTGGAATATGCTAACAACATGGGGTTGGAAGATCTTCACCTTTTTGGTTGTAGTTGCCGGTATTATCTTTACATGTTGCCTCTGTATACACTGCCTCCCGACTTGTTGCACCTGCTGTGTTAATTCTCTTACCCCAAACAGAAAATATCAGTCCATGATACTAATGCTGCGATTATTCTCCAACAAGATATTGACAATATGATGCAGATGGACGAGGGTATCTTTGAGTACTGACTATATGAACAATTTCTCACAGTGTTGTTTCTGGCTCCCGCAAAATGTTGTACTTTTCTTGATAATAACATAAATATGGTTTAGCTCCTGCTAAAAGGAGGGTCTGTTAGACTAAAAATGTCTTAGCTGTGTTTCCTATGTATTGTACATCTTAAGTTAGCATTCGCGGCACCATTTTATGTTTGGCCGCCATTTTGAGTCATGATCGAAACTAATTTCTCTCTCTCTCTGCGAAAAGCAGCTTTGGTAAGTTTCATGTCTCCAAGGTTGGGCCTTGCTGTACTAATGAATACACTGTTCTTATTTGTGCATACCTTTCCCACTAGATAGAGGCCTGCTCCCACTAGTCCAGCGATGGGCACAGGCAGAACGACCTTGGCATAGAGATAGCGTGTGCCCAGTCTCAGGATCCAAACTTATCTTTCTGTACCTCCTTTGTGTAGCTGCCTCCATCTGGAAATTTCCAGTATGGGCGTGCCTTCATTGGTTCTGAATCGTGCATAATGTATCACCATGTTTTCTGATGTCAGTCCCTCTGCAGCAATCCTTAGAGACTGAGCAGACTGGGCTCCGCTCAAGTGTACCTGAATAAAGATACTTGGTTTGTATTCTCTACTTTCTGACCGACTCTTCATTTGTATGGAAGGCTGAGAGGTGGTGGCGAGTGACCCAGGTGGCCCTAATCGGGTCACTTCCTCACTACGGTGTAGGAACAAAGACCCCCTGCTACCAGGGAGTCATTTAAATAGACAAACACAATATAAGGAAAACATAAGAGCACTCAAAGGACAAGTATTAAAAGAAAAGTTCCAAAGACATAACTATTTTATAAGTATATATTTGTTGTGACATTATTCATAAAGAAAACGTGTTTTGTCCTAAGGGACTTGTTTAAGGCTGCAACGAAATATAGCAGAAAACAGTACTAAGATATTATACATATAGTTAAAATAAAATTTATAAAGCCTGATAACACACATCATCAATATAAAAGATCCAATAGACCACATTCCATACTCCAAAAGATTGTCAATAGCAAGTACCTCATTATCATATTGGTAAGAAAAGATAATGAATAAGATCCAAGTATAAGCAAGATGTCCAAATAGAGTAATCCAAATGTATACAGTAATTAGATATATGTTGTGAAAAAAGCAGTCTCGTGTCAGGCACCCGTGAGCTCCACAGGAACAAATTAGTAATGTCCCTATGCCCTCTCGCCTGTATTGCCTAACTAAATAGTTTCAGGCCAGACTACAACGGTAGGGGGGTAAAGGGAAATGGGATTGAGAAGAGAAACTCCTTGGGGCTTATTCTCAAGGACTTATCGCCAATTTATCGGCACTTTAGCGCCGCAAAAGTGGCGATAGATTTATCGCCCAATTCTCAAGCTGGTGCAAACTGCCTATATCGCCAGTTTTCCAGCGATAGCTTCCGCAAAAACCATCGCCACGGATGAGAGCGACAACTAACACTAATGATATGCAGAGTAGGCGTTCCCGTGCAAAAACACACAAAAACACCACTTCGCCATATTCTCAATGACCAGCCAGATCTGCGATGCGATCCAAAAACAGGCGATAAGGCGAGTTAGCAGCAGGGATTTAACACCTGCCTTTTACTGGTGTAAAGCAGGACGACAACCTGCAGCATGAAAGGGAGCCCAGCCCAGAGCCACATCTGAAGACCAACACATGTCATGGAGCTACTCGGAGACCCAAGAGGACCACAACACCCACCGCCACCACCCCCAGGGCCCCCCCCCCCGGACTACCACCAAGGCAGCGCAGAAAAAGACAGCTGACCTTCCGAAAACGGCATGGCCCCTCAGCCACACAATTGCAGAATGTGGGGAGAGGTGGGAACCAAGTATGTGTGAAGGAGACAAGTCACCCATGAATAAGAATGTACACAATGCCAATTGTGGCGGTGATGTGCTGGACAGACTTCAGTATGCAGAGCACAGACATGTCCATGTGGAGATATACTGCTGGTGTTTGTAGTGTGGTGGACAGTGGACGCAACCATGTTACCTCAGGCAGTGGGTAAGACCTTGGACACGTAGCTTTGTCGTCCCCCCCTGTAAGCGTAAGTGGAGTGGGCTGGGCCGGCGTACGCCAGTCCAGCGTAGGGGTGTGAAGAATTTGCCTGGGGCTCTGGGCGTGGTTCAGTGCTGGCCTGGACAAGGAAGTAACTAATGCGTGTGTCTCTGTTGTAGTGGCAGCGCCACCCGGCCTGCAATCGACAATGTTGCAATGTAGCATGCACCCGGAGGGCAGGCTCGCACAAACGGAGAAATGAAGGAGCGCAAGACCGCTCGGGGTCTTGGCTCATACATGCACGTGTTGTGTGTATCTGTATTGCCGCAGCATGAGCCAAATGCCTAGCCTTAATCGCAGCGCGAGTTCAGCCAGGCATGTACTCTACATCTGTGTCCGCCCTATCCTTACCATAGGCCTACACTCACGTGGCCGCCCACCTTCAATGGCCAACATCACAGTGTCATTGTCAGGCTTGTGGACATGCGCAGACAGGCATGACAATGGTGTGCCGTAGGACTGCAAGTGATGCAATCGCACAGCGCACACAAGTAAATAGGCTCGGGGGAGGGAGGAGCAGCTGTGAGGCAACGTAACACACAGTGATGCCGCTCATTTGCCACATGCAAGACATATCAAACATGAATCCCAAAGTCGCACACATCCCACCCCACCCCCAACAAGCCACATCACATTTCCTGAATGCAAGAAGATGACAAACTAACATTAGGGATAAAAGCTCCTTTGTCTGAACTATCAGGCGGAAGCACATCTGCACCTCCGACCTCGGAATTGCATGTGCCCGGCACCCCCGGACAGATACTATAGCAGCTGATGACGACTCCCACACTACGCACAGCCCGACGAAAGACCAATGTATACACACCCCACACACAGAAGTCCTTGCTCAATGTTATCTTGCATGGAATGGCCTTCACACTTATTCCCACACCATCCCAGGCGTACAACCGTTGCACACTGAAGCAACTCATTGATCCGAGCTGTGGCATTTCATCCACAGAACTGGCGCAGGTCAGAGCAGTGCCGCTTCAACCAGAGCCACTAACGCAATGGCAGAACATCCCGGACACATGCACAACCCCTGTCACGTGGAACTGTACCGTGCACGTGTGCTGCATTTACTGGGGGCACTGCCATTGGCAGTGCTGCAGATCAGTTACTGGCTAAGCTTCCGCCTTGCCAACGTCACCTGCGTTCAGCCTGTGTTGCATTGTCGATCGTGCATATTCGAGTGGTCCATGGATGTCTGCCTATCCAACAGGACGGTAGCTGAACTAGATTTTGACATGTGTGTGCGCCCCCTGTTGGCCCACGACCATGAGTGTCACCGTGATACCCGTTTATGGGATGCCTTGATACTTGGCATACATGCTGGCAGCTGGACCTGGGAGATTGCACAACTCCTCGTGTGCAGTGACCACATTGAACCGCTCCCCTATTGGGCTGTAGTGCTAATTGGTGTAAGGGGGTGGATGCAGCACATCTGTCCGGACCTGCTAATGGATTGCCTCGCCGTCCTGTTTAATGAAGTCGACAACGACCTCATGTTGGAAATGATAGCCTACGAAGCTGCAATCGCTTTCATGGATGAGTAACTACGTACCTGCAGCCACAAAAGAATGGAACCCATTGCACATGTCCCAACACCTTGTTGCATCTTGGAGATCTGGTCACATATCCCACGACAACAGTGGACATGGCTGCATTCGCCTGGACTCCGAATACATGAGCGGACAACAACTCGGGTTAACACACACCTGTGAAAGGTGAGGCACTCCCCCGGAGTGGACAGCGGCGCTTGGCAACGTTCCTCATTCTGACATACTACAGCATTGGTCTGCATGTTGTGGCACTTATCTTGCCCGTACTGACACGCATATGCTAATAAAGTCTACGCACCTTCACTTGTATTTAACTGTGATGAGTGTTGATTTGAATGACAATGTGTGTCTCACTGCCTATCTGGGTCACGGCCATACATGCGCATTGATAGCATTACCCAGGGACTACCTTTTTGTGGAATCACTGTCCCTACATTCATCCATACTTTCATACTTGATTGATCATAGCCATGACACATCTGTGTGAATTAGAATGTTATATTTGCATTTAGTGGAGTGTTGAAGCTGGAGCAGTACAGGGCCATGCAAACCCCACTTTACATCGTTGCCCCGTGGAGGGCCAGTCAGAGTCCTTTATGGATTGACAAGTTCATCGGAAGAGGAAGACTTCAGTCCGCAGTGTGATTGCTGTGTCATTGGTATCCACACAAAATATGGCAGTCCATGTCGAGGTCCAAGGTGAGTGTCGCTGAGTGTATCGGGGGACAGTGGAAGGTGTTATTCCAGGGCATGGTGCAGAGGGCAGAACCAAGCTGAAACAGGCCATATGGCGGAGATGAATGCTACCACTTCATTGTTACCACAAAGCCAGATTCATCATCATCTTCGTCCTCTGATGTGTCAGGTGCCTCACATGTGGGTGGTGGTATTTAGTCTGCATCACTGTGTGGCACTGACACATCAGGGGCCGGAGGTCGAATGTCTACCGCACTGTGTGGCACTGACACTTCAGAGGGGCGGAGATGTGGATGGAGTAGTAGCAGCAGCATTCATCCGCGCCACGCCTTGTGGCGGCAATGCCATGACGAGGATCTGCAGGGCATGGAAGATCACAGCTACATCTTGCTGGTGTGCTGCCGTGGCAAACATTCTTTCCGCCTGCATCCGCTCCAAGCTCTCCATCATTCTCCTTATGTGTCCCAACTCCCGGCTGACATCGCTGGAGCCATTCTGACTAGACAGTTGTTCTTGGCTCAGAGTCATGACTCCAGCGATGTCAGCCATGCATTGTTGGAGAGCATGGAGCGGACAGTGGGTGTCCATTAGGGACTGTAAGTTATCCCTGATGGGACTTAGACACCCATGTATGGCATCTAGTTTGGCTGCCATGAGGTCGAACCCCACCCGCAGCTGATCAGCCATCTTCTCCTGGCACCCTAACACACGGCGTTGGAATGCCATGTGTTGGTCGTGGGGGTCCTGGGAGACAGCTGTGGTGGTGGGTGCTTCCTGTTGTGTGGTCTGTGCAGGGGGGTGGGGTCTCCTCGACGCAGCTGGGCTGCCCTGCTCCTGGAGGTGGGGTGCCGAAGCTGTCCATGAGCTGTTGGAGGGCGTCGGTGTCGATGTTGGGGAGGTCCTCTTCATCATCAGTGCTGAGTTGTTGGGTCTGCTCTGCAGGAGGTGTTGATTCTCCTTCTGCAATGTGAAGGGGAGATGCAGATTGACATTGTGTTCACATGTATGTTCACGCATTGTACAAGTTTACTAACAGACTGCATGACAATGTACATTGTGACTGTTTGTGAGGAGATGCCTATTTGATGCAGGACAGTTGACATTTCTACACCATCAGGGATGTGAGGTTGTACTTGTACATTATCATCTCACAGTTTCCTGCTATGCCAAATGCGAATGTCCATTTTCTACACACAAGCGGCAGCAGTTGTGTCCTCTATTCTGTTGTGAAAGTGTTGCAGTTTATACCACATTGTTGTCAATGTTGAGGTGCTCTGATTCTTATGTGTGTGTGCTGCATTGTGGGTGTGTTGCCCCTTCAGATCTGATTTTGCTGGCCCTTATCCCTTTCAGGCGGTGTGCCTTTCACTTCTGTGCTTATACAGTGCTGAGATGTTGCAGACTTGGGTAAATTGGGCTCTCGGTCGGAGTTGTGACTCTTGGGCATGGTTTGTCCGCAGATGTGCTATACTTAATTGTGCATGTGTGCCATTGTGCCCATCTCCCCGTCCCCCAGTCCCTGGTCGTTACTCACCCTGTTGCTGTTGGCTCAGGTCATGTTGTGCAGTGTCCGGTCCCCCAACTCCTGCCACCGTCTCCCCAATGATGACTCGGGTCACCATTTCCTCCATCTCATCCAGCTCCTGGTGTGTCGCTGGACTCCCACCTCCAGTCTGCATTGCTGCTTTCAGGTTGGCTGCGAGTTTCATCTTGGTTTTGCGCTTCACATCAGTCCAGCGCTTCTTGCAGTCGTCCACTTCCCTTCTCTTCACTCCGACTGCATTCACCTTGGCCAAGATGGACTGCCATATTGTATTTTTAGTTGCCAATGACACAGTGGAGGTGATGAACAGTTGGTGGTGGTGTTCTGTCACCTCCGTAATGAGGATCTGGTTTTCCTGCGTACTGAAACGCGGGTTCCTCTTCTTCTTCTCCTTGCCCTTCCCTGACCCCGAGGTCCCAGGCTGGTCCTCCGTGGGGCTTGTGGGGTTCTGGTTGTCCTCTGTACTTGTACCTCCATGGTGCTTCGCAGTTGTTTGTGTTTTGTTTGTGTTTTTTGTTGCAGCTTTTATGGTGGTTTTTCCCGCCTGACTTGTGGGACTTGCAGGCCTGGCGCTGCTTGTCGCTGAATTTTTTATCGCAATTGGGCCCATCGCAACTTTTTTCACGTTAGGGTTTAGATTTTTATCGCCGTCCCGGTACTTTTATCGCGGACATTTGACGTGTTATCGGGAAACTATCGCATGTTACCGCCGTGTTGAGAATACGATGTTAACACTGAGTTATTTTCCCGCGATAGACGGCGATATGAAAAATTGCGTTAGCCTATTTTGGCGATGATTATCGCACGTTCTTGAGAATATCCCCCCTGGTCTTCTATTGGGTCTTCCCTCGATAGTTCTCTTCTGTTCTCTCACTATTGCAACCGCTTGTTGGTCTGTTTCATTTTGTGAGGGACACCTTATATAACATACACATATGAGATTATGCGAACATTTTAACCTTTTAAAATGACTAGTCACATTAACACATCAGATATCTCTCATACATTTCTCACATACCCTGAGACCAGAGATATTAGCCTCTCTTCTGTTAAATTCAATTTGGTTCATCAACATTGATAATATTTATAGTTCTTTGTATCAAAAGTCTCTCCAAATATAAGATCAGAGTTGAGGAATACCTTGTCACAAGTTCATAGGCTTAAGAGTTTAAATGTTACTGACCGCTAGTCCTTTCTTCAAAGGCTCTGGAGAGATTCCTCTGGGTGACCAAGAACTAGGGAAAATAAGGAAGGAAAGGTTTGAGGAGGAATAACAATCCGACAGAGTGGGGATCGATGCGGCAACACAAAAGGAGCTTCGGTGTAAAGGTGAGACACTGCTCTCTCCATGGACCCAATAGAGAATGTCGATCTGAAGAGAATGAGAAGCAATGTGCCAATTGACGAGAGAATATGTGCTGACTAGGGACGTTCTCCCTCAAAGGACACAATAGAAAATAAGGACCTCAAGAGAATGAGCCCACTACTGCGGAAGATTCTGCACCAACACGGAACACTACTCTCACAGGGAGTTCAATATTGAAGTGTGCAGTGGAATGCTTGTGCACTCAAGATAATCCATCCTAAGTCTTGCGAAATGTGTGTAAGCTCATAGTCATTATTGTGCCAAACAGTGGTCATCTTTGGATGTCTTCTTGAGGCTATTTTTGCACAACTAACTTCAATGATTAGCCATAGGGTATTTGTCCATTAATTTGTAACACAAACAAGGACTCAACAAATTCTCTCCATGACTCATGAAGGCAATGCTTGGCTTATTCCTGACAATACCACTCTCAAAGGCCGGTCCACCAGCCTTGGCTTCAATGGGTGTAGTTTATGAAAGATTATTTTTAGTCTAGGGTCATGAACATCATCTGAAGGTTCCCAGGATCTCTCGTCAGGCCCATACCCCTTCTAATCAATCAAATAGTGAACCTTTCCTTTCACTGTCTTAGAATCCAGTATGTTCATAATCTCATATTCTGGGTCACCCTTAACACAGAGAGGAGTAGGGGGTTTTGATAGTCTCATATTGGGTGAGCTTTTTTTAGGAGCGCTACATGAAATACAGGGTGGATTCCAGAGTTATGTGGCAGTTTTAACTTCACTGTGACTGGTTCCATGACGTTTTCTACAGTTTAAGGTCCTACAAAGTGTGGTTAAAATTTTCTATTCCCTTTTAAGTGTAAGTGGTGGGAGGATAACCAGACTTTATCACCTACTCTGTACTCTGGAGCTTGTTTTCTTTTTTTTATCTGACTGCTCTTATAGATTTCTTTTGCTTTCGCCAAGTTCATTTCTGTTGAGTTTTGTATGAGTTTTACATTTGTAATCAAGTGTCTAACCGCTTGAACCCTAGAATCTCCTTGACCAATGAAGGGGTTAGGATGTCGCCCATAATTCAAAAAGAAGGGAGAATAACTTATGGAAACATTTTGGACATTATTCTTTGAGAAATCTGCTGTCCATAATAATTCTGGCCATTCACCCTCCTGATCCAGAAGGAACTACCTCAAATACTGTTCCAATTCTTGATTTGTTCTTTCAGTTTGGCTATCTGTTTCAGGATGATAACTGGTTGAATTTCTCACTTCAACTCCCAATTCTTGCATAAAAGTTTTCCAGAAACGTGAAATGAACTGGGACCCTCTGTCCAAAATAACTACTTTAGTTATTATGTGAACCCTAACTATGTGTTGACTGACTGAACAGCTCTGCTAATTCCTTAGCACTGGGAATACCTTCAAGGAAACAAAATGGCTCATTTTAGTGAATGTGTCTACAAATACCAGGATAGTATTGTAACCCTCACTAGAAGATAGATCCACAATCAGATCCATTGTTACAGTATATAATGGGTGGGGAGGTTCTGGGAAGGCTTGCAAATATCCTAGAGGGTCTGTGTACTAGTCTTTCATCAAGCACAAATTTTGCATGTAGTTACATATTTTTGAATATATGAATTTATTCCTGGCCACCAAAAATAGCATTTGACTAGATCGGTTATTTTATGTATTTCTTTGTGGCCAGCCAGAAAATGAACATGCCATCAATACAAAACCTTTTCTTGGATATCTTTAGTAGGCAAGAACAAGGCTCTGTTGTAATAAGGTAGTTGATTTAATACTTTTCTCCATTGTTCTTGTTTAGACCAGGTTATGATTTCATCTGAAGTTAAACTTTCTTGACTCCATATTCAATGTTTACAGGTGACACTATACGCATAACTTTTGATTCTGGAATGATGTTTTTTTTTCAGCTGGATGTTCTTGTGATTCAGTTTGGATCCTAGACAAGGCGTCTGCTTTTCCATTTTTATTCACTGGGTGGTAGGTTATCATAAAGTTAAAAACAGCAAAATAAACAGGCCATCACAATTGTCAGGGCATTATGGTCTTGGCGTCATTAAAAACTGGAGATTTTTGTAATCAATGAAAACCGTCGCCACATGTTTAGCCCCAAGCAAATATTGTCTCCATTCTTGAAAGGCATCTTTAACCACCACACAATTTTTTCTCTGCAATGGTGTAGTTAATCTCAGCTGGATTCAACTTCCACTATCTGTATGCCTCTGGATGTAACTGACCTGTAACCTTATGACGTTGGGAAAGAACTCCACCAATGGCTTGATCTGATGCATCCACTTCTAATTAGAATGGCTCAGTAGGATCGTCATGGAGTAGAACTGGCACTGTGGTAAACGCCTTTTTCAGATACTCAAAGGCTTGTTCGGCTTTTTGAGACCAATTAAAGGTTGTACCTTTCTTAAGTAGTCTGGTGATGGGAAGAATGTTTTGAGAGAATTCTTGAATAAATCTTCTGTAGAAGTTGGCAAAACCAAGGAATATCTTTACTTCTTTTACACTGGTATGTGAGGGCCAGTTAACTACTGCCTTAACCTTTTTGGCTTCCATTGTGACTCCACTGGGGGACAAAATGAATCCCAAAAATGTTACAGACTTCACACTGAAGGAACACTTTTCTAACTTTCCAGAATTATACTTACATGCACTGTATGCTCTTGTGGATCTTTTGAGAATATTAAAATATCATTCAAATACACCACTGCTATCTTGTTTATCGGGTCTCCCATGATGTCATTAATGAAGTGCTGAAAAGGAAGCAGGGGCATTGCAAAGAACCTAAGGCACCACCTAGTATTCAAATAAGCCATATTTTTTCCAGATGGCTGTTTTCCATTCATCTCCTTCTCTCACCCTTTTTAGGTGACAGGCTCCTCGTGAATACAACTTAGTGTAAATCTGGGTATCCTTGACTTGATCTAGAAGTATATATATAAGAGGTGACAGGTAACGTTTTTTAACTGTCACCTGATTTGGGGCTCTGTAATCAATGCAATTTCTCAGTTCACCTCTTCAGGCACGAAAAATAAAGGAGAGGAAACTGGTGATTGAGAGGGTCTTATCAATCCGCTGGCCAAATATCTGTTGAGGTATTTTCTCAAATATCTGTTCTCAGTTAGAGAGTAGATTCTGCTACAGGGAAGAACTGCTCCCGGTTCTAATTCAATCTTTCAGTCATAAGGACGATGTGGTGGTAACCTTTATGCTTCAATTTCACTAAACATCTCCTGGTAATCTTCATATTCAGAGGGTATTTCGATTGTATATATTATACAAATTGATTCTCCACCAAGAGATAATAACGCTACTTGTGAAGGACAGGAACTTTGTTCAGGCTTTTAATAGCAATATCCTAAAAAATAGCTGAAACTTGTTGTAACTTTTCTGTTTTCCCAATCAATAATGGGATTATGTCCTTGTTAGAAATGGGATCTCTAGTTGGCAAGGGCTTGCACCTTTGTCCAAGTAGGGACCCTTCTTCCTAGTCAGGGTAAGGGTTGTTACACTCGTGAAGTAACCCCTGCTCACCCTCGTGGTAGCTTGGCACGAGCAGTCAGGCTTAATTCAGAGGCAGTGTGTAAAGCATTTGCACATAACCAACAGTAATACAGTGTAAGCACTACAAACGGACACCACACCAGTTTAGAAAAATAACCAATATTTTATATACTCAAGACAAGACCAATTACGACAAAAATCCACAATACTATATTTTACGAATGAATACTTGATACGGTAACTTCTTCTTTGCAGGAATAGCGCAAAAGCAAAGTTCGTACGAGTCGGTAGCTCCGTCCGAGCCTACCGTGATGCTGAAAACCACAGAGTCTAACAGTTCCAGCCGACCGCGTCGATACGGGCCAGCAGAGTCGTGAACAGACTCGGTCACAGTACCTTTTCTCGTTGTGGCTGGTACGGAGTGTACGAGCCGGTCGGCGTTCGTCGCGGTTGCGGTGCAAGACGGAGCGATGCAAGGTGCGGTGTCCCTCGATGCGGTGCAGGCAGCGGCTCGATGAGCGTCGTGCAGACGGAGTCGGTGAGTCCAAGGCGTGCGATGCAGGGTGAGACGATGCTCGATGCGGTGCTGACAGGTTGCGATGCAGGCGACCAAGCCGGAGTGCGGGAGCTGGCGTCGGACAGCGGTGCGAGTCGGAGCGGTGCGTCGCAGACGTGCGAGCGGTGCCCAAAATGCGGTGCGGTCACGACTCTTGAGCCAGCTGCAGCGACCTCGTCGGTCGGGTCCGGTTGGTTCAGTGAAGCGATGCGATGCGAACTGCGGTGCCCACAGGTCACGGTGCAAGCAGCGGCTCGATGTTGGCGGCGTCGGACGTCGCCCACGGTGAGACCAGGGTTGCGATGCGAAGCGGGGCGATGCGGCCTGCGGTGCAAACAGGTCACCGGCCAGGGATGGATTTGGTTGACGGAGTCGGTTGCAGTTCCCTTCATCTGTGGCGACTGAAACAGCGTTCCAGAAGCGGTACCCAGAGGCTTGTGAAGTCTTTGTAGTCCCTGAGACTTCTTAACAGGAGGCCAGCTCGGTTCCTGGCCCTTGGAGATACTCAGCACAAGTTTGTAGAAAGTTCAGTCCAGTCCTTTCACTGCCCAAGACAGAAGCAGCAGCTGCAGGCCAACCCAACAAAGCAACAACACAGCAACGGGGCAGTACTCCTCCTGGCAGCTCTTCCAGCTCTTCGTCTTGGCAGGTTCCTTGATTCCAGCGAGATCTAAATTCATGGGGTCAGGGCCCCAATATTTATATCCCAAATTCCTTTGTTCTCTGAAGGCAGAGAGGCCTTTGCCTAGTCCAAACCAGTTCTGGAGCACTTTGTTGACAAGTCTCCGTCCCTTCTTTCAGTGAGTAGGCCAGAGACATCAGACGCACCACAGGAGGTGGAGCCAGCATTGTGGAGGGAAGGCACTGTCCTATTCAGGGCCCAGGTGCGACCCCTCCCACCCATCTACATGTAGATCTTGCTATTCAGCCCTGCGCTGACTCACCCTGTCTCCTGGCATCCCCCAGCCCCTGTCACTCACACTCCAGACAAGGAATACACAACCTCGCAGAGGCAGGCTTGGATGGTTAGGACAAGAAAATACCCACTTTCTAAAAGTGGTATTTTCAAACACAGAATGTTAAAACCAACTTCACTAAAAGATGCATTTTATCATTCTGAGTCCAGGCATACTAAACTCGAATTTCTACCACGTTCCCGGGGTCAGTTAGGATTATAAGCTGTAATAATCAAAACTGCTCGTTCTGGCCTATGGGGAACAGGTAGCCTTGCAATAGTGAAAAACGAACTAGGCTGTAATTCACTATCAGGACATGCCGCACACACCCGGGCATGTCCTACCTTTCGCATACAACGCACCCTGCCCACAGGGGTACCTTGGGCCTACCTTAGGGGTGACTAACATGTAGCAAAGGGAAGGTTTAGGGACTTGCAAGTGTGTGCACTTGCCAAGTCGACATGGCAGCCCCAGGCTGCGCACAGGCTCTGCGTTGGCAGGCCCGAGTTACACTTTACGGGCTGTTTGCGTGGGTGGCACAATCCAGTGCTGCAGCCCACCAACAGCATTTGGTCTATAGGCCCTGGCACTCGTAGTGCACTTTACAAGGGACTGACAGATAAACCCAATAGGCCAATCATGGAAACACCAATCCATAACGCATTTTATACAGGAGCACTTGCACTTTCCCACTGGACAGCAGTGAGGAAAGTGCGCAGAATCATTACACCAGCAAAAACAGAGTCAAAACCGGGAGGTCAGAAAGCAAAAAGTCAGGGGAAACACGCCAAAAGATGCCAAGTCTAACACATGTCCCCTCCAGCTGAAAGTAGGGAGAACTACCCAACCCCATTGGAGTTCTCTTCACTAAGGCGGAAGAACCTGGACAGACCATCTGCGTTGGCGTGTTCTGTACCAGGACGGTGTTCCACCGTAAAGTCCATTCCCTGTAGAGAGATGGACCACCTCAGCAGTTTTGGATTCTCACCCCTCATTTGCATCAACCATCTGAGGGGCCTGTGGTCTGTCTGAACCCGGAAGTGAGTCCCAAACAGGTATGGTCTCAACTTCTTCAGTGCCCAGACCACAGCAAAAGCTTCCCTTTCTATGGCACTCCACCTCTGTTCCCTGGGAAGTAGTCTCCTGCTAAGGAAGACTACAGGCTGATCCAGGCCCTCTTCGTTCAGTTGTGAGAGCACCGCTCCCACACCATGCTCTGAAGCGTCAGTCTGCACGGACAAATTCTTTGGAGAAGTCAGGTGCCTTGAGCACGGGCGTCGTGCACATGGCTGCCTTCAGGGCATCAAAAGCTTTCTGGCAGGACTCAGTCCAGATCACTTTCCTGGGCTGCCTCTTAGAGGTCAGCTCTGTTAAGGGGGCAACGATGGTGCCATAGCCCTTAACAAATCTCCTATAATAACCGGTGAGACCTAAGAAGGCTCTCACCTCTGTCTGGGTCTTGGGGGTTCCCAAGCCAGAATGGTGTCAATCTTGGGTTGTAGGGGCGCCACCTGGCCGCTTCCTACCTGGTGTCCCAAGTACACCACAGAACCCTGCCCGATCTGGCATTTACTGGCCTTGATCGTGAGGCCTGCACCTTGCAGAGCCCTCAACACTTTCTCAAGGTGCTGTAAATGTTCTTCCCAGCTGGAACTGAACACAGCAATGTCATCCAGGTAGGCGGCACTGAAATCCTCCAGCCCAGCCAACACCTGATTGACCAACCTCTGAAAGGTGGCAGGGGCATTCTTCAACCCAAAGGGCATCACCCGGAATTGGTAATGACCTTCTGGGGTTGAGAATGCTGATCTCTCCTTGGCCCCATCGGTTAAGGCAATCTGCCAGTACCCAGACGTTAAATCAAACGTGCTGAGGAACCGGGCAGCTCCCAACCGATCAATAAGCTCATCAGCTCTGGGGATGGGGTGCGCGTCAGTCCTGGTGACGGCATTGAGCCCACGGTAGTCCACACATAACCGGAGTTCTGGAGTGGCACCGGGCGCCGCAGCCTTTGGGACCAAGACCACTGGGCTGGCCCAAGGACTGTGGGAGGGCTCAATCACCCCTAACGCCAACATCTTAGAGACCTCCTCCTTGATGCTGGCTCTGACCCGGTCAGTCAACCTGTAAATCTTGTGCTTCACAGGATGGCTGTCACCGGTGTCCACGTCATGGGTACACCAGTGAGTAACACCGGGGTCAGAGAGAACAGTGGGGCGAACTGTCCCAACAACTGGCGACAGTCCCCTGCTGCTCCTGAGTCAGAGTAGGGGAGAGGATCACACCCTCTACTGACCCATCATGCTCCTTGGTAGACAGGAGGTCAGGAGAGGCTCGCTCTCCTCTTCCACCCCATCATCTGTCGCCAAGAGCATACTCACTCGGACCTCTCGAAGTGGGGCTTGAGGCGGTTCACGTGAAGGACCCTCAAAGGGTTCCTTGGAGCCTGCAAATCCACCAGGTAGGTGACGTCACTTTTGCGCTCCTTTACCTCGTATGGCCCAGTCCACTTGTCCTGCAAGGCACAAGGTGCCACTGGGGCCATGACCCACACTTTCTGCCCAGGTTGAAATTCGACCAGAGTGGCATTCTGGTCATACCATCTCTTCATTTCTTCCTGGCTTGCTTCTAGGTTCGCCTGAGCGAGTTTCCTGAAGCGGGCAGTTTGGTTTCTAAAGGCCAGCATGTAGCTAAATACATCCTGGGGAGTTTTCCTGGGAGCTGCCTCCCAGCCTTCCTTTACCAAACTCAGAGATCCTCTGACAGGGTGCCCATACAGGAGCTCAAAGGGGCTGTACCCAAGAGACTTCTGAGGCACCTCCCTGTATGCAAAGAGTAGGCATGGCAAGAGGACGTCCCACTTACGCCTCATGGGTTCTGTTAGACCCTTGATCATGCCTTTCAAGGTCTGGTTGAATCTCTCCACCAGACCGTTTCCTTGTGGGTGGTAAGGAGTGGTGAACTTGTAGGTTACACCACACTCCTTCCACAGGGATGTCATATACTTCGATATGAAATTGGTCCCCCTATCGGAAACCACCTCTCTGGGGAATCCCACACGGGAAAAGATCCCCATTAACGCCAGGCCCACCACTGGTGCCGTCGTTGTCCTGAGAGGATTGCCTCCGGGTACCGGGTGGCATGGTCCACCAAGACCAGGATGTACCTGTTGCCCATGGCTGTCTTGGGATCCAGTGGCCCCACAATATCCATCCCTACCCTTTCAAAGGGTGTTTCAACAACAGGAAAAAGGTTGGAGAGGAGCTTTGACCTTCCTCCCACTCTTACCACTTGCCTGGCAAGTTTGGCAAGACCTACAGTGTGCATCTGACTGCCTTCGCATTTGGGGCCAAAAGAAGTGGGTGACAAGCCTGTCAAAGGTCTTGTCCTGCCCCAAATGTCCTGCCAAAGGCACGTCATGAGCCAGACCCAGTAGGAAGGTCCTGAAGCGCTGGGGTACCACCAGCACACGGGCTGACCCAGGCTCAGCAACCTTAGGCTCACTGTATAGGAGACCACTCTCCCAGTAGATCAGATGTGACCCGGACTGATTACCAGCTGCCTGGTCTGCAGCCTGCCGCCGCAGACCCTCCAGAGTAGGGCACTCGTTCTGCTCCCTGCAGAACTCCTCCCTGGTGGGACCCCCTTCTTGCTGCCAATGGGTCAGCTCAGAGATGTCTCCCAGTTCGGCTACCTGCTCCCCTGTAGGCACTGGGGCGTCCCCTCGAGGTCCGCCTCCTCCCGGTCCGTGGGAACTTCGGGGCCGGTTTCCGCGCCCCCTGCCCTTTCTCTTGGCAGGGACTTGGGCCAGTGTTTCAGGCTCCAAGTCCTCTTGATCACCCTTTCTGGCTGCCATTGACCGAGTAGACACGCATGCCCACTCTGGCAACCCAAGCATCTCCAAGTGAGACCTGAGCTCAACCTCCTTCCACGAGGACTGCTCCAGGTCGTTTCCTAGCAGACAATCTACAGGCATGGTAGGGCTCACAACCACCCTCAAGGGACCTGAGACCCCCCCCATTCAAGGGAACCTGCGCCACCATACACTGGCGCTCAGAGTTGTCGACAGCAACTACTTGGTGGAATGCTCCTGGGACTACTTGCTTCTCAGATACCAGGTGACACCGGACTGAGGTCACACTGGCTCCAGTATCTCTGAGAGCCTCTACCCTGTTCCCATTAATGGTCACCCAGGTGCTATATTTCTTTGTGTTAGGGGGCACCTGGTTTCCTGGGACCATCTCACTGTCCCCTAGTGAGACAAGGGTCATTTCTGCGGGATCCCCACCCTCCTGTGGGCACCCCTCCTCCCCAAGCGCTACACTAGCCAACACTTTGGACTGTCCACCGGTGGGTGGCTGTGTCCCCCTTCGGGCACTTGGGGTCCCTCTTAAAGTGACCTACCTGGTCACATGCATAACACTTGCGGGGGCCGGTCTCAACAGGCTTCCCTGTAGAGACCCCTTTCTTCTTATCAGCGGGGGCTGGGAACCTTTACCCTGGGTACTAGTTTGGGGCCCTTTAGAGAACTCCTGTGCTTTACCCTTGTCCCCCCACCTTTCTGCTGGGGACCCTGCCCACCTTTGGCTGAGTCTCCCCAAACGCTTTCTTGTGGACCCTGGTACTCACCCAGCGGTCCGCTTCCATAGCAAGCTTCCTGGGGTCAGTTAGCTTACTGTCAACTAGGTGCTGGCGCAGATCTGCAAAACATAGACTAGACAAGTGCTCCCATGCAATCAAGTTGTAGAGCCCCTGAAAATCTGTTACGCTACTGCCCTTCACCCAACCATCCAGAGACCTGCAGAACACATCCACACATTCCAACCAAGTGTTGGCATCAGACTTCTTACTGGACCTGAACTGATCCCGGTACTTTTCAGGAGTAAGACCATACTTCGTGAGAAGGGCATCCTTCATGTCAGCATAGGTGAGGTGATACCCCTTACCCAAAGCTATCAGAGCATCCCTTGTTTCTTCAGAAAAAGTGGCCACAATCCTGCTCCCCAATTCTCCTCAGGGACCCCATTCATGTGTATGGCTGCCTCATAACCCTGAAACCACCTTTGTATGTCATCCCCTTCTTGAACTCCTTGCCTACGTTCTTGGGAATGTGCACAATCCTGTCTGCCTTTCTGGACGAATTGCTGCCACCATCTGAGCCTGACTTACTCCTAAGTTCTAGCTCCTTCAGTTCTCTCTCATGCTCTAAGAGCATCTTCCTCTCTTCTATGGCCAATCTCTTCTCCTCCCGCTCACTCTCCAGCCTGAGCTTCTGCAGCTCAAACTGCCTTGCCTCCCGCCTGTCCTCCAGCTCCTCTGGGGACAGACTGCTGCTGCCTGATCTGGCGGGTTCCCCCTACCCAAAAGCACATCCACCCTGGAAATAGGCTCCTCCACCTCCTCACTGAGATCACCAGGCTGCCCATTGGCATGTCTGGCTGCTACCCAGGCCCTCAGCGCCTTCTGTAGCTCCTCCTTCCTTGTGAGGCCTTTAATTTGGACTTTCAGGTTTTTACAAATCGCTCGTAACTCCTTTACGGCGTAGGATTCCAACCTGTCCTCCTCAAAGATAACTTCCAGAGATGCAACGGATGATGCAATTGATTCAGGCATGACAAAAGTCGTGAGTTGAAACTGGCGAGATCAAAAATAGGCCAAAAGAAAAAGAACCAGTATGTGGTACGTAATGGTCTGCGATATGGTAGTAGTGCACACCAATCACTGTAAGTCAAGTGCAAACACAAGTCCTATCCTCACCGCTGACAACCAATGTTAGAAATGGGATCTCTAGTTAGCAAGGGCTTGCACCTTTGTCCAAGTAGGGACCCTTCTTCCTAGTCAGGGTAAGGGTTGTTACACTCGTGAAGTAACCCCTGCTCACCCTCGTGGTAGCTTGGCACAAGCAGTCAGGCTTAATTCAGAGGCAGTGTGTAAAGCATTTGCACATAACCAACAGTAATACAGTGTAAGCACTACAAACGGACACCACACCAGTTTAGAAAAATAACCAATATTTTATATACTCAAGACAAGACCAATTACGACAAAAATCCACAATACTATATTTTACGAATGAATACTTGATACGGTAACTTCTTCTTTGCAGGAATAGCGCAAAAGCAAAGTTCGTACGAGTCGGTAGCTCCGTCCGAGCCTACCGTGATGCTGAAAACCACAGAGTCTAACAGTTCCAGCCGACCGCGTCGATACGGGCCAGCAGAGTCGTGAACAGACTCGGTCACAGTACCTTTTCTCGTTGTGGCTGGTACGGAGTGTACGAGCCGGTCGGCGTTCGTCGCGGTTGCGGTGCAAGACGGAGCGATGCAAGGTGCGGTGTCCCTCGATGCGGTGCAGGCAGCGGCTCGATGAGCGTCGTGCAGACGGAGTCGGTGAGTCCAAGGCGTGCGATGCAGGGTGAGACGATGCTCGATGCGGTGCTGACAGGTTGCGATGCAGGCGACCAAGCCGGAGTGCGGGAGCTGGCGTCGGACAGCTGTGTGAGTCGGAGCGGTGCGTCGCAGACGTGCGAGCGGTGCCCCAAATGCGGTGCGGTCACGACTCTTGAGCCAGTTGCAGCGACCTCGTCGGTCGGGTCCGGTTGGTTCAGTGAAGCGATGCGATGCGAACTGCGGTGCCCACAGGTCACGGTGCAAGCAGCGGCTCGATGTTGGCGGCGTCGGACGTCGCCCACGGTGAGACCAGGGTTGCGATGCGAAGCGGGGCGATGCGGTCTGCGGTGCAAACAGGTCACCGGCCAGGGATGGATTTGGTTGACGGAGTCGGTTGCAGTTCCCTTCCTCTGTGGCGACTGAAACAGCGTTCCAGAAGCGGTACCCAGAGGCTTGTGAAGTCTTTGTAGTCCCTGAGACTTCTTAACAGGAGGCCAGCTCGGTTCCTGGCCCTTGGAGATACTCAGCACAAGTTTGTAGAAAGTTCAGTCCAGTCCTTTCACTGCCCAAGACAGAAGCAGCAGCTGCAGGCCAACCCAACAAAGCAACAACACAGCAACGGGGCAGTACTCCTCCTGGCAGCTCTTCCAGCTCTTCGTCTTGGCAGGTTCCTTGATTCCAGCGAGATCTAAATTCATGGGGTCAGGGCCCCAATATTTATATCCCAAATTCCTTTGTTCTCTGAAGGCAGAGAGGCCTTTGCCTAGTCCAAACCAGTTCTGGAGCACTTTGTTGACAAGTCTCCGTCCCTTCTTTCAGTGAGTAGGCCAGAGACATCAGACGCACCACAGGAGGTGGAGCCAGCATTGTGGAGGGAAGGCACTGTCCTATTCAGGGCCCAGGTGCGACCCCTCCCACCCATCTACATGTAGATCTTGCTATTCAGCCCTGCGCTGACTCACCCTGTCTCCTGGCATCCCCCAGCCCCTGTCACTCACACTCCAGACAAGGAATACACAACCTCGCAGAGGCAGGCTTGGATGGTTAGACAAGAAAATACCCACTTTCTAAAAGTGGTATTTTCAAACACAGAATGTTAAAACCAACTTCACTAAAAGATGCATTTTATCATTCTGAGTCCAGGCATACTAAACTCGAATTTCTACCACGTTCCCGGGGTCAGTTAGGATTATAAGCTGTAATAATCAAAACTGCCCGTTCTGGCCTATGGGGAACAGGTAGCCTTGCAATAGTGAAAAACGAACTAGGCTGTAATTCACTATCAGGACATGCCGCACACACCCGGGCATGTCCTACCTTTCGCATACAACGCACCCTGCCCACAGGGGTACCTTGGGTCTACCTTAGGGGTGACTAACATGTAGCAAAGGGAAGGTTTAGGGACTTGCAAGTGTGTGCACTTGCCAAGTCGACATGGCAGCCCCAGGCTGCGCACAGGCTCTGCGTTGGCAGGCCCAAGTTACACTTTACGGGCTGTTTGCGTGGGTGGCACAATCCAGTGCTGCAGCCCACCAACAGCATTTGGTCTATAGGCCCTGGCACTCGTAGTGCACTTTACAAGGGACTGACAGATAAACCCAATAGGCCAATCATGGAAACACCAATCCATAACGCATTTTATACAGGAGCACTTGCACTTTCCCACTGGACAGCAGTGAGGAAAGTGCGCAGAATCATTACACCAGCAAAAACAGAGTCAAAACCGGGAGGTCAGAAAGCAAAAAGTCAGGGGAAACACGCCAAAAGATGCCAAGTCTAACAGTCCTGAAAGCTAGAGCAGCCCTAAAATGATTTAAAACTGTAGAACATCAATTAAATGACACTGTACTACTTCTTGATACCCATCATCTCTCATCAACTCCATAGGTTCAGTATGTCTGGTGATGGGTCCAGAGGACAGGTTTGTCCATCTTTAGCTCATACAGGTTCACTCAATTCTTTTTGAATTGCTCCTAATCCTATTCTTTGGGCTTATTCTAAATCGCAAAAATTCCCTGTTGTCCCTGAATCAATCATAACTGCAACTCCTAGGATGTTTTTTCTCTGAATTTTATTGTCATATGCAAAACTAGCTGAGGGGGTTGAAGCCTGCAGAGTGTTCATAATATGATGAAGATTTGGAGTCATCTTTGGACTCTCCACCACCAGCACAACTCCATCTACTGGTGGTGTTTGCCGTTTCCCTTCATCAGAGTTTATGATTTCTTGGGACATTCTTTAATGAAATGTCCCAAGTCACGTGCAATATAAACAGACATTTTTTGATCTCCTTTCTTCTTTTTCTTCCTTGGTTAATGGACCCCAGACTTCTCTAATTTGCATTGGTTTTACTTCTTGAGGATTTTCTGTACTTTTTACCACCTCTGTTTAAACTCCATCATAGCTTGGAGTATTTGGAGGATATTCTCTTCTTCTTTCTACCTTGTGTTAGGTTATTCTGAAATCAATTTCTAATACCAAATCTACAGGGTATACATCTCTGCGGGTCTGTTAGCTATTTGAGCTAGTGCATCTTTCAATTCATCGCGCAGCCCTCGGTAAAAGACAACAGCTCTTTTATTTTCAGGTCAGTTGGTTTCCACAATTAATTTATTGAAGTGAGTTAAACAAGTCACCAGATCTCTGTTTCCCTGACCACTCTGACAGTTCATTATATGTTGCTCGGTAAACCATTCTTCTGTCAAAGGTTCTCAATAATTCTGTTTAGAAATGTTTGAAATCCTACAGTAAAAGATCATCTCCAGAGACTAGAGACATGGACCAGGTTGCGACAGCCCCACTCAAGTATGATAGAAAAAAGGCCACCCGCGACTGGGCATCTGGAAATACCATAGGACAGCATTTGAAATGTAAGTAGTATTCTGTCAAGAAAACCTGTGCCTATTGTGGCTCACCACTGAATCTTTTGGGAGAAGCAAGGGGTATTATTGAAGATACTGAGTGTACTAGTGTTTTGACCATTTGATGTAGTTTGTGAGTAGAAGGTGTGGATTCCAGTTGAGATAAGAGGGTGGATTCTATAACTAAACTATTAATCTTTAGGGTTACTACATCTTGTCTAGGATTCCTATTCTCTTATCTTACTGCAACTAACTCCCTTTGGATCCCTTCTAAACTCCCAAGGATTTAAATCAAGTCCCTCTGTCATTCTGTTTGGGTGGAGGAGATACGTGGACAGTTCAATCTATCAGACACCAGTGATTTTCACAAGAACAGAGTAGCGATGTCCCTATGCCCTCTCACCCATACTGCCCACCTAAAAATAGTTTCAGGCCATACTACACTGGTAGGGGGGGAAAGGGGAGTGGGATTGAGAAGAGACACTCCTGGTCTTCTATTTGGTCTTCCCTTGATAGTTCTCATCTGTTCTCTCACTACTCCAACCGCGAGTTGGTCTTCTTCATTTAGTGAGGGACACCTTATATAACATACACAACATATATATGAGATTATGAGAACAGTTAAACCTTTTAAAATGACTAGCCACATTAACACATCAGATATCTATGATATATTTCTCACATACCCTGAGACCAGTAGATATTAGCCTATGATAAGATTATCTTATGAAGATCCCAGTGGGAGATCTCCAGTCCATGTTTGTGAGCATGGAACCTAGGCTCATGGATTGATGACCATTTACTTCAATGGTGGAGAGGGAGATAGTATGCTCATGAATTCTGGTCTCTAGAGTGAAAATAAGCCTTAGCTCAAGGATGCACAAGCCAAAGAGCAGATGGATACAGAGTCTTGTAAAACACATTTTCAAGGGTTAACAGGTTCCTGTGATACATTTTGAAGAAAACATTTTATTTTCTGTTTGCAGGGGTCAAATGTTTGTTTCCGGTGCTGGTTTAGTTATTATGATGTAGTTTTGCACCTGCAAAGTGATGCCAAACTCAACAAGCACTCAAACAAGCCAGATGGGCACACCCAGGTCTGGAACTCTACAACAGTCACCAAAAGGTACTGGGGATACATCTAATACCCTGTACCTAGGCGCAGTCCACAGATGCACCCTAGCCAACAGGCTAATCAGCCGGGGATCCTGATGGTTCTACTGCCCATACACCAAAATCCCCACACTAAGGGCCAGATGGCTTTAACAGTGGAACCTGCAGGATGAGGTGAAGATTTTACAGTGCCAGATGTACCCATAGGTCTGGGGACATGGACTCTGGCAGCCTCTCCAGCAAAGACAAAGCTTGAGACAAACGATTCAGGGTTCAAATCTACTGACCCATTGACAGGTGTAGATGCAGTCAACAGTTCTTCACTCTGGGCGACCTCCACAGAAACCTCTCAAAATCTCCTTCTAATGATGGATGCTGAGGCAGTCTCCATGGTTGCTAGAGGCAATTGGATGGTGCACACAAGGTTTCCTGCACACAGGGTTCCCTGTATACAGGGTTCCCTGCAGCACAGACATAGTTAGTGATGAAGGGGACTCACCGTCAGCTACAGGCAGGAGAAGGTGACAGCTCTTTTCCTGGTCCTTGTGTGCTGCAGACAGATGATGTTTGAGATGTCCTTAAGCCGGGACAATGCCTATCCTCACCTTAGAAAGGAATGGAATCACCAACTGAGTATGCCCATAGGTACAATTTTTCTGCTACACAAGTGTGCAGCTCCACTTTGAAATCGAGGGAAGTCCTGGAACAACTTACTGTCAAGAGGGCCAGTATTTATGAGTAGACCTGACCAATAAGCTATGACATTCAGGTCCTGGGGGACTCCTCCAATCACACAATACATATACACTACAGGATCAGCTCGTAGCAGGGTATTGGCAATGGGACCCTTTCCTGGATTGGTTCTAACCAGCCCAGGTATGATGCATATTGAGTAAAAGAAAGAAGGCCACATGTCACAGAGACGTAAATTAAGGCAAGGAGTGGGAATGGTACTGAGAGCACCCAGACAGAGGTACTGCAATACTACAAAGGACAAAAGGCTGATACTTCCACTCATCTGTCTCCTTGTGGGGGTGGCAGAAGGGAAAGCAATGAAAATGAGGAGGGTCCCAGGTCTGCAGAGTCCTAAGCAGCATTGTACAAAAGCTTCCAACATATTAGGTTGTCAAACACATATCAAGACTCCACCGTGCACTCTATCAAACAAGCACATAAACCTCACACGTAACCACAACATACAAAGATTTGTACTTATACCTTTCAGACATGTTGCACATAGTTGGAAACAAAAGACAAAGTTAAGGGAAACTGCCAGAATTTATACAAGGAGGCTAGCAGACAACTCCCCATGAAGGGGACAGGGGTACAAGCCTCCCTGTTCAATTTTGGTCAGGCTGCTACCACTGCCAATCACACAATGCATGGTTAGAGATGACAGTCTCTGAAGAGGGGTGTACTCTGGTTACCTCCTGGACCCTAGAGCACAACTCTGGTGTCCAATCAAATAAAAAGGATGGCTACTCAGTGACCTTAATGATTGCCGCCCATACCGAGGGAAAACAAGGAAATGTCAGAAACCTCCAGAGAAATAGTAGTGGAGTACTACTCGCCAGAGGAGACTTTCTATAACTCACACATTTTGTTATTTTGTGCACCTCTAGCCACTCTCTGCAGAGCCTAGTTGAATTGTTTATTGAAAATGAGGGGTTAGGGAGGTCATTCAAGGGGCTCATTTTCGAGGTTTTGGCGTGGGCAGCACCCCAAGGAATCTTGCTGCGTTGCCCTGTATCAAAAGAAAAGGGCAGGAATGCGCTGTATTCTTGTACTTTTCCCCTGTGCTGGCAAACAATGGGCTGCCATGCGCCAACGCAGGCACCCTTCCTCAATGGTGCACAGGTGTCTCCGTTGTAGGGGTGATTGATTTTGTGCAGGAAGAGACACCTTTCTGCACTAAATCAATCAATGGAGGAAATGTCCTCCTATGTGTGTATTCTGCAGCACACATAGAAAGAGGAATCAAGCATTTGCAATGCAATAGGTCTCGCAAGTGCGAGATTTTGAGCTATTGGAATTGTAAATGACAATGCCTTTTATTTACGTTTTAAAAACCTGCAATAATAAAAGGCATTCTCATTTATATAATACCAATAGCTCAAAGTTTCTAAATGCATAACTTATTGCATTGCAAATGCTTCTTGTTTACAAGCGCCCATTCTGAGCTTTCACTAGAAGCCACGCCACTTTGTTTAGATGAGCCATGTCTAAAGAAAGGTCCACGGCCGCTATTAAAGTGGGGCGCTTTTACCAAAAAAAGCATTTGTTTGTCAAGTTGACAAATGCTTTTTTGTTTGTTGTAAAAGCACCCCGTGAAAGCGCACACGGTGTGCTGAATGCACTGAATGTAGCAGGAAAGCATGTAGTGCCTGCAGTAGGAGAAACTATTAATGAAAATAGTGCTTACAGAGTAAATAAGACATACTGTGTAACAACCAAGTAAAAGGGCCAGTGCTCATGGGAGGTTACAAATGAAGACAAGGCGGTACTAAGGAGGGACTAACAAGCTTATTAACGAATCAGAAGCCAGCATTTACGAAGGAAAATGACACAAGCTAGTGACAAATATGGGCGGAGAGTGGGCGGGGCTTCAAGTCCATACTCCAACACAGAATGGCTCGCAGAGCAGCGCATGCCCTGCCCAAGCTCGATCGAAAATTGAGGAGAAATAAGCATATTTCTCCTCGTTGCTCCTCCCTAACGCCATGCCTGGGGTGGCATTAGAATCTGACGATTTCCCAGGTTTACGATTCCTCGTAAATCTGGGAATGCTTCAGATTCCATGGGTGTTGCGTGGGAACACCCACAGCCACACCCATGGAACGCCCCTTTCGTGCAGTGTTCTGCGTGAAAGGAGCACACATTTACAAGGCTATGAAAAGCCACGCAAGGTGGCTTTGCGTGGCCTTGTAAATATGGTGTGGCACATTGCACCACCGCAGCGTCAAAAAAGTGACGTCCAGCAGCCCAAAAGTGCTGCTGCGGGCTTTGTAAATTATGCCCAAGGAGTCCTGGTCCACTCTACACAGTCTATGCAATGTCTCAGTTTCTCAACAAGGTGTTGAATCAGAGGGTGCACTGTGTTGTTAACACAATACACAACCATTGTAATTAATGGGTGGACAGCTGACATTTTAAAGAGTGAAGATTTTATCGACTATTGTTTTCTAGTGTTTTACCTTTTATGCTTCTATCAAGGACCTAACACAGCTTAGGTCTGTTCATTTTCCTTCTTGATTATCAACAACAAATTATATTTATTTATGATTAAGCAAATACATAAAAACAACATCAGCGATAAAACATTAAGAACAGAACATCTAAACAATCAGAAGCCACAAAGTTCATGTCAGTTGTAACATCTTAACTGGTCGAGGGCATTTTCTGAATAAAAGCAAGTAAAATCATTATTAATAATATGAAAATAATCACACTCTAGTAACAGAGCATTCGCAAATTAAAGGACCTATATTATCTATAAGCACTAAGGGGCTTCGGCCAGCAGGTTAAATCATAAATCATAAATCGGAGTAACCCAGCAAACAAATTCATTATTGGGCACCTGGCAGTTCACAGGTGTCATAGCCTTACATAATGAACACAGCTTATCAAGTTTCATATAAAGTGCAATGTGCAATAATCACTTACAACACTACAAAGGTGCTGGATAAAGAGCAGACCATGAGACATAGTAAATGCAGAATATAAAAAGAAAGGCCAATCGCCTGAACAGCTACTATTTACATTGTCAAAGCTTTGCATCTTATGGTCCACATCCAGTCCAGAAACTTTGCAACAGTGCATGCGTACAGATGTCTAGAATCAGACCTTAGTATTCCTAATGCTTTTGAGTAGTTCGTTACGCCTAGTTACGGCAGACTGGCTTAATCCAGGTCTGTCTCGGGTGTCAGCATGCCATACAAGTAAACAAAACATGAGCTACATTTTCATTATAGATTTTACAACTCGAACAAGTCAATGAGGAACCTGCTTGGACTGCCCATTTGGCAGTAAACACTTTGGGGCATATTATCAATGTCTGGCGATAACTATCGGCAACGCCAGTTAGTGGGAGTTTTGTTATCGCCGTCTATCCCTGAAATTTATCGCCTTGTTAGCGACGTATTACCAACACGTCGATAACAGGCGAGAGTTCCAGGGAACGGCGGTGAAAACTCCTGCTAACTTCTGCGTGATGGCGATAGTCATTTAAGCAATACCTAGCGATCGCCGCATTAGCGGCAGGATAACTCCCGCTAAAGCGGGGATAATGGGCTTGACAACATGCCCCTCAATTCCCTCACTTGGCTAGAGCTTCTCCAGAGATGGAAGTGTAACTGCCCTTCACTAAAGTAGTCTGAAGTGACCAGGCTCTCACATATTCACCCGCAAAATTATTCCAATGCATTCAAGGACAGACTCCCCTGCAAATTGCCAAATGTAAAAATATCTGTGTAATCTAATTTCAGGCAAGATTTGACAATCAATTCTTGGGGCTGAGCATCATTAGTAAAAGGGCGGGGGTACATCATTAGTAAATTGCGTCCTTTGGGCTCGAGGGAGCATGCATTATCACTGGCGGATTGAAATGCAGCTTCGTGAGTGTTTTTTATCAAACAAAAAAAAGTTCTGTTTGCCAAGAGGTTGGTGCCACATTCTGCAGCACGTGCCCACACTTGCGAAAACATCAGTAGCAGCAAATCACCCCTATATCAGATATCCCAACTCTATCACTGTAGTAACTAACTTAAGAATGCACCTACATTTGGGGGCATATTACCAAGGATTTGCGATAATTATCGCAAAGCGCGCTTAGCGCTGTTTTTTTTATCGCCGGCTATCGCTGGATTTCATCGCGGAGATACCGCGTTATTATCAACGCTTATCTCCAAGGCGATAAAAAATCCAGCGATAGCGGCGAAACCCAGCAATAGCACGAGAAATCCAGCGATAAATTCACTGCGCTAATGAACAGCTTGCTAATAGGCAGGTGAGGACTTAACCTTACAATCCACCTCCCATTGACAAGATGGTTAAGTCAAGTTTTTAGCAGGTGTTAAATTCCAGCGATAATCGCGGTTAGCGCAACTTTTTTTATTGCTTCGCGGGCATTGCTAATAGGGGGAAGTTGTGTTTGCGACTGTTTGCAGTCACTTTTAGTTGGGAACGCCTACTTTGCATGTCATTAGCGATAATTATCGCTGACATGCAAAGCGGCAACAAAACGGCCGCTATCGCCATTAAGCTGTCGCTAACAGCTGTTAGCGACAGCTTGCTAATAGGGCGATAAAAATATCGCTGCTTTATCGGCAAAAAGTGCCGCTAAAGTGGCGATACTGCCCTTGGTAATATGCCCCTTAGTTAAATTAGTTTAAATGTCGATACATTTCTTGTAGTTCACCAGTCACCAAGAAATGTACACTATGCCAGAGGAATCGTCCAGCTCAGCAGTAATATCCAGGGTGCAAAAGAAACAATTGATGGACGGAATGCTGGACAATGCAAACATTCACCCCCAGTCACAAGGATCTGGGTTAAATCCATCATTCTTTTGCTCACCACACCACCCCAGTTTGGACCCAGCCATATGCAAATCAGTCTTGACCCTGTTCCTTGTGGGAACAGTCCAGCCCGAACTGCCAAGCCAGGTCCTCCCTGGCTGGGTTCAAACTGGAATGGCATGGTGAGCAAAAAAACGATGGATTTAAGCCCAGATCTCTGTACTGGGGTGAATGTATGACATTGTTCTGCATTCTGTCCATCAATTGTTGTTTTTGCATTTGTCACCCCGAGTGGGACGGGTATGCCCAGACGTGGGTCCCGTGCTCTCCATGCCACTGGAATCAAGCTATCCTGGCTGAAGAGGGGTGAAACCCCGAAACCGGTCCTAGGATGCTTGTTTCCAGTCCAGGGAGAACCTGGCTTGGCAGTTCGGGCTGGACTGTTCCCATGAGGCACAGGGTCAAGACTGATTTGCATATGGCTGGGTTCAAACTGGAATGGCATGGTGAGCAAAAAAACGATGGATTTAAGCCCAGATCTCTGTACTGGGGTGAATGTATGACATTGTTCTGCATTCTGTTCATCAATTGTTGTTTTTGCATTTGTCACCCCGAGTGGGACGGGTATGCCCAGACGTGGGTCCCGTGCTCTCCATGCCACTGGAATAAAGCTATCCTGGCTGAAGAGGGGTGAAACCCCGAAACCGGTCCTAGGATGCTTGTTTCCAGTCCAGGGAGAACCTGGCTTGGCAGTTCGGGCTGGACTGTTCCCATGAGGCACAGGGTCAAGACTGATTTGCATATGGCTGGGTTCAAACTGGAATGGCTTGGTGAGCAAAAAAACGATGGATTTAAGCCCAAATCTCTGTACTGGGGTGAATGTATGACATTGTTCTGCATTCTGTCCATCAATTGTTGTTTTTGCATTTGTCACCCCGAGTGGGACGGGTATGCCCAGACGTGGGTCCCGTGCTCTCCATGCCACTGGAATCAAGCTATCCTGGCTGAAGAGGGTGAAACCCCGAAACCGGTCCTAGGATGCTTGTTTCCAGTCCAGGGAGAACCTGGCTTGGCAGTTCGGGCTGGACTGTTCCCATGAGGCACAGGGTCAAGACTGATTTGCATATGGCTGGGTTCAAACTGGAATGGCATGGTGAGCAAAAAACGATGGATTTAAGCCCAGATCTCTGTACTGGGGTGAATGTATGACATTGTTCTGCATTCTGTCCATCAATTGTTGTTTTTGCATTTGTCACCCCGAGTGGGACGGGTATGCCCAGACGTGGGTCCCGTGCTCTCCATGCCACTGGAATCAAGCTATCCTGGCTGAAGAGGGGTGAAACCCCGAAACCAGTCCTAGGATGCTTGTTTCCAGTCCAGGGAGAACCTGGCTTGGCAGTTCGGGCTGGACTGTTCCCATGAGGCACAGGGACAAGACTGATTGGCATATGGCTGGGTTCAAACAGGAATGGCATGGTGAGCAAAAAAACGATGGATTTAAGCCCAGATCTCTGTACTGGGGTGAATGTATGACATTGTTCTGCATTCTGTCCATCAATTGTTGTTTTTGCATTTGTCACCCCGAGTGGGACGGGTATGCCCAGACGTGGGTCCCGTGCTCTCCATGCCACTGGAATCAAGCTATCCTGGCTGAAGAGGGGTGAAACCCCGAAACCGGTCCTAGGATGCTTGTTTCCAGTCCAGGGAGAACCTGGCTTGGCAGTTCGGGCTGGACTGTTCCCATGAGGCACAGGGTCAAGACTGATTTGCATATGGCTGGGTTCAAACTGGAATGCCATGGTGAGCAAAAACGATGGATTTAAGCCCAGATCTCTGTACTGGGGTGAATGTATGACATTGTTCTGCATTCTGTCCATCAATTGTTGTTTTTGCATTTGTCACCCCGAGTGGGCCGGGTATGCCCAGACGTGGGTCCCGTGCTCTCCATGCCACTGGAATCAAGCTATCCTGGCTGAAGAGGGGTGAAACCCCGAAACCGGTCCTAGGATGCTTGTTTCCAGTCCAGGGAGAACCTGGCTTGGCAGTTCAGGCTGGACTGTTCCCATGAGGCACAGGGTCAAGACTGATTTGCATATCGCTGGGTTCAAACTGGAATGGCATGGTGAGCAAAAAAACGATGGATTTAAGCCCAGATCTCTGTACTGGGGTGAATGTATGACATTGTTCTGCATTCTGTCCATCAATTGTTGTTTTTGCATTTGTCACCCCGAGTGGGACGGGTATGCCCAGACGTGGGTCCCGTGCTCTCCATGCCACTGGAATCAAGCTATTCTGGCTGAAGAGGGGTGAAACCCGAAACCGGTCCTAGGATGCTTGTTTCCAGTCCAGGGAGAACCTGGCTTGGCAGTTCGGGCTGGACTGTTCCCATGAGGCACAGGGTCAAGACTGATTTGCATATGGCTGGGTTCAAACTGGAATGGCATGGTGAGCAAAAAACGATGGATTTAAGCCCAGATCTCTGTACTGGGGTGAATGTATGACATTGTTCTGCATTCTGTCCATCAATTGTTGTTTTTGCATTTGTCACCCCGAGTGGGACGGGTATGCCCAGACGTGGGTCCCGTGCTCTCCATGCCACTGGAATCAAGCTATCCTGGCTGAAGAGGGGTGAAACCCCGAAACCGGTCCTAGGATGCTTGTTTCCAGTCCAGGAGAACCTGGCTTGGCAGTTCGGGCTGGACTGTTCCCATGAGGCACAGGGTCAAGACTGATTTGCATATGGCTGGGTTCAAACTGGAATGGCATGGTGAGCAAAAAACGATGGATTTAAGCCCAGATCTCTGTACTGGGGTGAATGTATGACATTGTTCTGCATTCTGTCCATCAATTGTTGTTTTTGCATTTGTCACCCCGAGTGGGACGGGTATGCCCAGACGTGGGTCCCGTGCTCTCCATGCCACTGGAATCAAGCTATCCTGGCTGAAGAGGGGTGAAACCCGAAACCGGTCCTAGGATGCTTGTTTCCAGTCCAGGGAGAACCTGGCTTGGCAGTTCGGGCTGGACTGTTCCCATGAGGCACAGGGTCAAGACTGATTTGCATATGGCTGGGTTCAAACTGGAATGGCATGGTGAGCAAAAAACGATGGATTTAAGCCCAAATCTCTGTACTGGGGTGAATGTATGACATTGTTCTGCATTCTGTCCATCAATTGTTGTTTTTGCATTTGTCACCCCGAGTGGGACGGGTATGCCCAGACGTGGGTCCCGTGCTCTCCATGCCACTGGAATCAAGCTATCCTGGCTGAAGAGGGGTGAAACCCCGAAACCGGTCCTAGGATGCTTGTTTCCAGTCCAGGGAGAACCTGGCTTGGCAGTTCGGGCTGGACTGTTCCCATGAGGCACAGGGTCAAGACTGATTTGCATATGGCTGGGTTCAAACTGGAATGGCATGGTGAGCAAAAAAACGATGGATTTAAGCCCAGATCTCTGTACTGGGGTGAATGTATGACATTGTTCTGCATTCTGTCCATCAATTGTTGTTTTTGTAATATCCAGGGTAGCACAGGACGTCATACATTGCGGTTAGGAGGTAAACCCACAGTACCATGCACCTTTGCAGCGCCTAAAGAAAATTACAAATAAATATCTACTTACATCGCCCACCTGCTGCTCTCCGCCCATTGGTGCATGAAGACCCCCCAGGAAACTTTAGATCTGCGTATATAACATCCCCCGCCATGTCAAGTGCTGATGGACGAGTTCTGGGGAAAGGGGGCTGCGATGCATCGAGTCTCAGCTCCTGAAGTTACAGAAATGAGCGGCTTTAGTGCGCAGCTCTGAGTGACGGGGACGAATGACGCCCCTGACGTAGATTCCTCTAAACGATACCACTCCCTCAGTGAATCTACTCACAAGTCTGACACTGACTGCAGTAGTGCATTTGAGGGCTGCAGGGAGTGAAAACCATGATGCCAGTGCAGATATTAAATTCTTACTTTATTTTAACATTTGTACACAGTGCATGCCCGTGCAGGATCGGAGCACTCTGCATTAAAACACCGCCTACATAATCGCAAACAATAAAAGAAGCTGTGCTGAAATTCATACAAACTGCAATAAGATGTAGAACTAATTAGTCTGAACATATTTGGAACGATGAGACATTTGTAAAGGAACACAACTCTTAAACTTTCGAGACTTTTAATCTCATCTGGAAAACAACCATAACATCTAAACCTAAACCTCTTTGTACCCGGTTTCGTAGTTATTCCTGGCTGTAGCAGAATAGATTCATAGTTTTCATCAATCACATGCTATAAAATGGGCAGTTTCGCGGTGAGATGTTGTGATTAGCTGGCAAGCTGTGGGTTTGCTTGAGAAATGACAGCTTGGCATAACATCTGGGTGCACGGCTAGTGGACCCTTCTCCTTCTGCTATGATCTTAATTACTTGTCATGAAATAGAAGCTGAACTGCTGAGTTCCCTGCCCTGTGTGTGAGCCAGAGTAATACTTTTCACAATGCTTAATTTGTAAAAGAATAAGTGCCTGGGCTCTCGCCAGGAGGCCACTGCAGCTTGCACCACACATTGCCCCTGTCGTGCTGCCAATGTTAGTAACAACACAACTACTAGCCAGCACACTCCTAGAAGTGTGACAATTCAGACTGTTTAAGGCCCCCAAAGTGATAAGAATAGTTTGGGCGGTAGGTAATAGTCATTTTGAATGTATATTGAATATACAAATTGACTGTTGTTGTGGTCATCTATAAATTAGAAAGACAGCGCCACCTTTTGGCAGACTGTCATGAGCCCCAGGTGTTGTCCCATGCTGAAGGGGTGGTTCCAAGGACGAGGACTTCTGTCTTCTCGGCATTGAGCTACAGGCAGCTGTTGGTCATCCAGACTGCGATGTCGTGCATTCCTTTCTGGAAGTTGAGTCTGGGGGTGGTGGGGTCTTTGGTGAGGGAGACGATGAGCTGGGTGTCCTCAGCCTAGGATACGATTTTGAGGCTGTGCTGTCTGACGATGGTGGCGAGGGGGCCATGTAGATGTTGAAGAGGGTCTGGCTCAGAGATGACCCCGGTGGGACTCCGCAGGTGATTTACGTGGGATCAGAGATGAAGGGTGGCAGTCTGATCCTTTGTCTTCTTCCGGGGAGGAATGATCAGATCCAGTCGAGGGCTGTTCCTTGTATGCCGGCGTCGTGTTGTCTGGCGACTAGTGTGCGGTGGGAGACGGTGTCATAGTCCGCTGAAAGGTCGAGTAGGATGAGGGCTGAGGAGAGGCCTTGGTCCAGGAGGGTGCGGATGTCGTCTGTGGCGGCGAGTAGGGCGATCTCGGTGCTGTGGTAGATGTGAGGAGGGCAGGGGTCGGTGGGGGCCCCCGAGTGGATGCCTTTCATGGTCGACGTGGTGTATTCGGCTGTGACCGGCGACAGGTGGAGATGGTGGGCTGGCTGGTGTGTCGGGGGGGCGGGGGGCCGGCTGTGGCGTCTGGTGGATGGTCGGCGAAGTTGTTGTAGAGTTTTTTGATCTTCAGCTGGAAGTAGGTCCCTCGCTTATGGCAGAGGTCTTGGGACGGGGTGATGTCTGTGGCTTCGCTGCGTGGGTTGGTGAATTCATGAATGACCTTGAAGAGTTGCTTGGAGTTGGTGGAGTTGCTGAGGATTTGATTGTGGTAGTCCGTCATGGCGTCCTTGTAGGTGGTGTAGATTTAGGGTGTCTTGGTGTTTCTCCAGTTCTTCTCCAGGCATCTGCAGGTGCGTCTTGCTTCTTGGAGATCGGTGGTGAACCAGGTGGCTTTCCTGGGGCGCTGTTTGTCGGGCTTGTGTAGCGGGGCGAGCTTGTTTGCGCAGTTGGAGATCCAAGTGTGGAGTTCTCTGGCTGCGACGCTGGCGTCGGCTGTGTTGGAGGCCGGGGTGGTGGTTAAGGTCTGGCGGCAGTGGAGGCAGGAGAACTGGCTGTGGGTCGTGTTTGGTGAGGCCTGTTGTCAGTCTCTGAGTTTTCCCTGGTTGTGTGCGTGGAGGGTGGCTGAGCTGTAGCAGTGACTTGCTCGAGATCCAGGGTTCCTCGCGCTGGTCGCGGTCGGGTAACGGATGGAAGCAGACGGGCTTGCCTTAGGCGCGCCTTCGGCGCACCAGCGGCGCGCGTCTGCTGCGTGACCGCGCAGCGGCTGCCATTAAGTAGGGGAGGGGGGAGGAACGATCATCTGGGATGCGGGAATGGACGAGGACAGGGGTGCGGGCCGCAGGGGCAGCAGTGGCGGGAAGTGCGGGCTCAGAGAAGCCAAAAAAACAGATTTAAAAGGGAAAAACAAGGGATAACTAGCTGATGTAATCATGCTATGTATCCTCAGGGGGTGGGAGGGTGGTTAGGACTGTTCCAAACACGGAGCAGGGCATGGGCGGATTGGCATGCCCACTCAAGTGCGCAATGACTGTTTGGTCGGCCCACTCAGGCCGCCCAAAGCAGTCATGCGCACTTCCCTGTTCGCAATGCAGGCTGCATTACAGCCTGCATGGAGAACATGCCCACCCTTCCGGCCCCTGGCTGCATGACTTGTCCTGTTGCCAATTACAAATCCCACCGCCCGCATCGCAGCGTTGTGATTGACTCAGGGGAGGGAGCCTGGCTGCCTACTTCCTTTTCCTGGAAGCAGACGCAGGAGAGCAGGAGCTACGAAGACATGGGACACAGCTTCGAGGTAAGACTTCCCTCAATAAATTTCTAGCAACACCTGCTCACACACACATCCCCGTGTCCACGCTGTTAGAGGGTACTATGGATGGCCACACCCTTCTGCTTACCGACTCCTGAGAGCCTGACCCACACTCCGCTCGTTCACTTGAAAAGAAGGAACAACGATGTAGAAATACAGTTGCACTTTTATTAAGCAATTCAGAAACACAGAAAACAGTTCAATTTAAATGTTGCCCATCAACACATGAGCAAGATGAAAAATAAATGCATTGACAATATTATAAATCAGTTGTTCAAAATAAAGCAATTATATATCTATGTATTATACTATGAGCAGCTGCCTAAGGAGCAACCCTGAATTTAAAGAAGCTGAGTAGGCTAGTGCCTAGAAGGCAAATCTTTTCTTAAGAAAACAACACCATTCAAGACTACGCAGTTTAAGCTAAGATAAATGCAATGGCTTGGGTTTGGATGAGCTAAATTAGGTAGACAGACAAAGCCAAAAGGCAAAATAATCAGATAGGCTGACAAAGCCAAAAGGCAAATAATCAGATAGGCTGACAAAGCCAAAAGGCAAAATAGTCAGATAAGAGCATTACCACCTTGGAAGTAGAAGTTCTAGGCCCAGTCAGGAGGACGATCGATCGGGAACCCTCACAACGCAGCAAGGCACTGGTTTGGAGAGAGTTCGGAGCCACACCCTGGGTGCAGCTATTTTATATGGGTAAATGCAGAACTTCTACTCACGTCTGACGTGGGTCCTGACGCGGGCCCTTGACCACACGCTTACAGTAACTGTGGAAAGTTTTATATAAAGCCGAGAAGTGGTATCATGGTGAAACCAGGGGCTTTTAGCAGGTGGTCAGTGCTCTTGACCGCAAAAAGTAAACAAAGGATAACTTTTACCGTAAAATGCACAGAAATAATATTTTATATATTATTTCTTTGTCACGTTGCCGTCTTTCTCAGTTTCAAATTAAGCAAGCGCGGAAAGTTTCATAACTACAAATATTGCAGACAGTGCTTGTGAAACAGCCAGATGTACCAGCAGAATGTCAAGTAGGGCAAATCTTATTCTCGTAACTGTGGAAATCTACAAGGGGGGGGACGGTGGATGGCACAGTTCCCTGCTGTCAGATTAGTGAAGCCTCCGAGATCTGTCTTATTATTATTAAAGATGATAGCAAGAGGCACTGAGCTTTTTGGGCCTATATGTATGTATCCAGGGTGGTATGTTTGGGCCTATGTGTGGGTATCTAAGAAGGTATGCTTGGGCCTATGTGTATGCATCTAAGAGGTGGAAGGAAAGCGGACAACTTAGGACATCTATCAGGGCCTAACTGGTGGGGCCTATCTAGGAGTGTCATGTTTGGTGGGTAATGCAGAATGAGACGTGGGGTTTCTTGTTAGATGGTAAAACGGGACCCTCTGGACCCTCCTTCATAACCCTCCTCTTGTTCATTGTTGAACACATCTCTGATGTAATACTTTGCTGGACCTTCCGGTGTTTGGTGCGTGCCGAGTGGGTCATTAACGTACAGGCACGCAGCCTGTGGTGGCAATTCTGGTTTTATGGTAACATATTCTCCACCATCATCGCCAACTAAGTGGTCATACTCATCAGTGTGATGCTCCTCCCTCAAGGCGTATCTATGTGGTGGAACTGGTGGAGCTGTGGGTGTGTTGGGAGAAGCGTCAGGGGCAGCTAGTTCTATGAGTTGTACGTGGATCTGCCCATTCCCATCCCCAGGAACGCGGTCCATGTCCTGATAATGTGCATTGTGGTAAATTCCTGTGTTAGCGTAATTCATCCCTACTGCTTTGGTGCTACATCTGTTGACACACCTGATTATTACCTGTGCACCGCAACACATTAACATGACGACACAACAAATAGGTAACACAATTTTCAAGATAGCAGATAGCCATGAAGGCATCCAGTCCAAGTTGAACCAGTCCGTAATAGGATCTGCCTCAGCACCTCCCTCCTCACGCATCTTGTTTCCCAATTTGTCCAAGTCCTCAATGGCCTTAGCGAGTGACCCGTTTGCGGCATCATTTGATGGTATGAACGTGCAGCAGCTGCTTTTCCCTATGGAAGCGCATACCCCACTCCGCATAGCTGTGAGCTGATCTAGAACATATCTATGCTCTAGAACCATAAGTCTTAAAGGCCGTAATTCTTCCTGTATTGCGTTGAACCCATCTCGGGTGTTGTTGATCAGAGTCATTAGTTCGTAGCGCGTGACCTGCAGCCATCGGGCATTAGCTGATGTTTGCCAGAGGGGCCACAGGCCCCCAAAGAATTCCTGGGCGCCATTGAACAGGCGAAACTCAACAGGAACTTCGGTAAAGGCGTCGTTAGCAAAATATTGAGCACTCCTTCGATGCCGATGGAGCAGGGTGACATCACCTGTCATGGGGTGTTCAAGCACTTGGGAAATGTTGGATGCCGGGACAACGAGATGCAACTCATGCATAGTGACCATGGTGCATAGGCCCTTCCATTGAGGAGGCAACTGGAGATAGAGGCGTTCTCCGCATGCCCAAAAGATGTCCATGAGGCCGGAGGTGCCGTCTTGGAGGTCCAAATTAAATATTGTTGTGTTGCAGTTGGTGTTGCTGCCCACAGCGCGTGTACCGTTACCTAGGAAGCAAAGGAGAGGATGTTTTAGCTTGTATGCTTGTTTCCACTTGTATGTTGTATCTTTACCAAAGGTGTACCTTCTGGTTTGCTGTGCCCATACCTCTTTGCACTGAGTCTCAACATCCCAATCAATATCATGATATTGATTTGTATCTACCCCTGGTGTATTGAAAATTGGTGTCCCGAGGGAAGCAGCCTTACATGAGAGGTTGTGTGGGCCATGCCACCTATTGTTAAAATAAATATTGGCCTGGAGATGTAGTGCTGTTCTGTAGTTACAGAAGTATTGGTATTGAGTCCTGAGTGAAGTGTTGTTTAGTATTCGCCTGCTCTCTTTTGCTTGGCATATTGGTGAGGGCGTGGAAAAGAGGAAATACCCAACCTTCTTAAAGAATCTCTCATAACCCTCTATCAACATCATGGGTGTTTCAGCTCTGTGCTCATTCTCCATTTCCCTCTGAAATTCCTGTGTGTCTGTTACAACCTTATGGGAGATATACTTATAATCCCACGCTGTGATGTTTACAAACACAACGTCTATTACTGCTGACAGAAGCTGGATTAGCCCGTGTATGCGGCAGAGAAACAAATGGAGGAGACATTTGGCTGTTGAGGGTGGGACTTCTTGTGGAAAAATCATTTTGTCTGCGAATACTGCATGAGGGATGTGTGAGCACACAAAACATGCTTCTTTTGTCACCTTCTTCCCTATTGTGGACATGTGTCTGTACCACATGTTATCTAACAGGGCATTATGGGCTCCATGATCCTCATCGAACTGGTCAGGACGTGTGGAATGGAAGTCGGGCCTAGGATGATGGTGTGCAATGTGAACCATTGTGTCCTGGAGAGCGGTGGCCCAATTTTGTTTGGCCTCAGGCTTTGGTCTACGGGTTCTCCAGAACCTTGGCCTACCTCGTTTAACCCTACGGATAGTGCGGGGAGTGGAATGGCGGGGCAATTGGGGACCTATTGTGATGTCCAGAATACCATCCCATGTAGCAGTAGTAGTACTTGGGACCAGGGCAGCAGCTGTGGATGTGGGGTGTGTGCTATTAGTGGTACAATCAGGAAGTATTGGCCCTTCAGTGTGGTGTGACAACTGCGGGCGAGCATATGTGACTGCTGGTACAACTAGTTGTCCTGAAAATGGTGTGGTAGCATTTGCAGGATAGTACAGCCTAATTGTTGTGAGGTAAAACATATACAAGTTCAAGGTGGCAAGGGCCACTGTAGCAATAATACAGGATGTTAGAAGAGTAACAATACATATCTTAGCATTGCCATTATGGTCTTCATCAATGAACACATGAGTGTCATCGTCTTCTTCATCAGAGGAGGATGGAATCCCCCTGTCTCCATGGAGCGGCACCAATGGTATGTCCTGTCCCTCCTCTAGTCCATTGGCTGAGGTGGAGGTGCGGGGTCCAGGCAGACGTGGCTGCGGTGGATCCATGCTTTTCTCTCAGCTATTCGTACTGCAGTTGGTGATGAGTCTATCACCTGGAAGGGGCCTTCGAACTTGGGATCCTTCCAACGTCTGATTTTTTTCCGGACGAAGACCAGTGTCCCGGGACGGATTGGTGGGAGCTCAGGATCGGTGGGGCCCTTTTCTTTCCTCTTGGATACCTGGGCAGAAAGGAACTGCGCTGCGCTTGTTAGTTGGCACAGATATTGGTATAATTCAGCCCTAACTATCTCCGAGGATGATTCACTATCTGTTTTAGGGCGTGTGGATGGAACTGTGACATTTATGGATCGTCCAGTGACAAGCTGATGGGGCGTGAGGTGGTGATCCGAACTTGGGGAGTTTCTTAGTGCAAAGAGTGCTATGGGTAGGCAATAAAGCCATTTCTTTCCTATTGTGACGCTTATTTTGCTTATTTTATTTTTGAGCAAGCCGTTGAGGTGCTCACAAATGCCGTTGCTTTGTGGGTGATAAGCTGATGTCAGTTTGTGTTTAATGCCTAGTATTGTGGTCAGGGAGGAAAAGATGGCGTTTGAAAAATGACTTCCGTTGTCGGACCGGATGGCGTCTGGAACGCCCCAGCGAGTAATGACTTCACGGAGTATGAATGTGGCAGCTGCTTTGGCATCGCAGTGGACGCAGGGTCCAGCTTCGATCCAGCGTGAAAATGGCCATACTACTACAATGAGGTAGCGGTAATTTTGGCAGCGATCGATCATGTCGACATAGTCAATGTGTAGTTCTTTAAAGGGGCCTGATGGTCTAGGAATTGTGGAAGCAACAGTTTTGAGAGTTGGGTTTGGGGAATATTGCTGGCAAATGAGACATTTATTAACATACAATTGTATCTGTTCATGGGCATTGGGAACGAACCAGTCTGTCTGCAAGGTGGTGGACATGTTATCTCGGGTGACATGCGTAGGAAGGTGGAGTTGGTCCAACGCCACTTGCAATAAAGCGTGTGGCATCACAGGTTTCCCTGTTATGGTCTGTCTGTAAATGAAGTCGGCGGAGTCCTGTTGTACTCCCCTCTTCTTCCCTAACTCTTTCTCTTGATCTGGTGCACTTTCTTGCATTTCTCTGAGGTGTAAACGTGCAGTGTGATCATATTACTGTGTTGTGTCAATGTCAAATGGGGTTGGTAATTGGGATGGTGTTTTTGAAATACCTTCATTGCTGTTGTCATGCTCTGTTGGAGGTAGTCTTTGGGAAAGTAAGATGGGGGCAAATGGAACTTCTGGTGTCGTTTGAGGTGGGGGGCCTGTTGCTTGTGGGCCTCTGGCTGCAGCCTTAGCTGCCCAATCTGCCAGAGCGTTACCTCTGGAGACAAAATCTTGGCCATTAGTGTGCGCTGCGCATTTGACTATGGCTACTTCGGCTGGTAGTGTAAGGGCCTCAATAAGTTCTTCTAGTAACGTCTTGTGAATAACAGGTGTAGAATCTGATTTAAGGAAGCCACACCTTTTCCAGCGAAGAATGCTGGAGTGTGTTGTTGTGGTGACGTATGCAGAATCTGAGTAAATTGTGATGCGGTCATCAGCTCCAATGTTTAAGGCAGCTATGAGGGCTATCAGTTCAGCTGCCTGGGCAGAATAATGTGATGGTAATGTAAGCTGCTGTACAATGTCTAGGGAATCAGAGGAATCATTCTGCTGTGCTTTGACTACTGCAGCTCCTGTGTACCTGACTCCTGTTTCTTGATCAATGGTAGAGGAGCCATCAACAAAATATACAGTACTGTTTGGCAAGGGGTCCTCTTTTGCTGCTCCTGACTCATCTGGTGAATATGTGGCACAGTCATGGGGGTCATCATCTGATGTGGCAATGGGATGGGCGAAAAACGTGGCAGGGTTTACTGTGTGGCATTTGACAATTTTCAGAGAAGGCAATGACAGTATGACTTCGTAACCTGACACTCTTTGTGTTGTTAAAGTTGTCTTAGCTTTTTGTATTATTGCAAAGACAGCATGTTCGGTGTACATAGTGAGTGGGGAACCCATTACAATGGGGGTGCTTTTCTCAACAGCAAATGCTGCGGCAGCAAGGGCTTGCTCGCAGGGGTAGTGACCTTTCATGACAGCGTCTAGCATGCCACTGAAGTAGGCAATGGGCTTATGGCCCATGGGATATTTCTGAGTGAGTACTGCAGTCATTACTAGACCATCACAGTGAGTGAATAGGTAGAACTCTTTTGTGTAGTCAGGTGATCCCAACACTGGTGCATTTGTTATCTCATCTTTGAGCTGGGTATAAGCTGTTCTCATTTCAGGTGTCCACTCTATTTTGTTATGTCTGTCTTTGGCCATTTTCACTGCTTTCAGCAATGGGGCAGTTATGGTTGCGAAATCAAAGACCCACTGACGGACATAGTTGACTAGGCTGAGGAATTTTTGCATGTCTTTAACTGTTTTGGGTTCAGGAGTGCCTTTTATTGCCTCAACTCGATCTGGAGTGACTCGTCTGCCTGATGCTGACAGTAGCTGACCTAGATAGTGTACCTCTTTTTGACAATATTGTAATTTTTCTTGTCAACTTTGTATCCTCTTTGTGCCAGAGTTGTCAGTAAGAAGATGGTGTCTTTCCTGCATTGTTGTTCTGTGGGGCTGCAAAGCAGTATGTCATCGACATATTGCAGTAGGGTGATCCAGGGGGACGTATGATGAAAAAGATGTGAAAGTGGGTGGACGTTTTATACACTGTAGAGCTTAGTATGCCATTCATGAGGGGTTATTTTAAAAGCACAATGCTTTGAGGGTGAATGTCGCTAGTTTAGAAAGGGATGCAATTAGGTGTCAGGCGAGGGTTCAGCAGCAGGAGAGTGTTGAGTGTCAGAGGTAGGGGGAAGGGCGTCTTTTACTAGTTCCTCTCCTATGGCGCTAATAATAATGTGGTATAATGCTTTTCTTAAGTCCAGTTCCTGTGGTCCGGTGTATATTCCGTTAAGGGAGAAGTCAGGGAATTGGAGCTGGTTACGAGAGAGACCAGCAATTATTTTGCTTTGTAACGGGTTGCGTGGGTAGGATGTGGTTAATGTGGTGGGTATCTCCAAGCCTGGGGATATTAAGCGAATGCGTATGTAAATGCAATCCGGTGTTTTATGAACAGAGGTACCTAGAATCCTGTTCATGGGGACCAGTAATAATTGAGGGACAAGAGTGTTCCCTAACCTGTCAGTGCTTGCAAGGTTTTATTTCTTTGACTTTGGTGGCAATGGGGTGCGGAAAGGACGGTGCTAGTGAGAGTGTTATCTGCTGTGCATGGGTATAATCAATCCCTAGAACTTGAAATATAGTGAGAAGGACAGTGCTTGCTAAAGGTGTAATGTGAACAAAGGAAGATGGGTGACCAGTGGAAAGACCTACAACGTGATTATTGACTAGATATACAAAAATGTGAGATGCTGTGCTATCAGGGGAAGGGTCACTCATTCCCTACAGTGACTGGAAGTGCGGAGGTGAGCAGGCAGGGGGAGGCACAATGAGTACGTCTGGTGTAGGGTCCACCAGGTCCACTGAATAGTCCTGCAGGAGTGCCACGAGAAATGGGGACTCGTTAGCAGGGGACGGTGGTTGGTGTAGAGCACTGCTAGAGGCTGATGCAGATACTGTAGGAGAGGCAGGGGTGGTAAGATTAGGGAGTGGTGCCTCTTCAGAGGATATCGTGGAGTGTGCGGAGTCAGTACTGGACTCTACATCTATGGGAATGACAATAGGAGAATTATCAAAATAAACAGAGGAACTTAATGATGGTGGGGAGCAAGAAGAGGAATTGGAGGAGTGGTCAGGCCACAGCAGATCTGGGCAAGTGGTGTCTGGTGGTGGTGGAGGCTGGGAGGAAGCGGTGGCTGAGGGAGGTAAGTCTGTGAGAGATAACAGGGAAATGCGTAGTTCAGTGGTGGGTGTAAAGGTAACCCCTAAAATGTTCCAAGCAACTGCAAGAACGTCACTCTGATGGCGTGTTCTTACCACCTCACAGCTTTCCAGCCCCCCCGTACTTCTCAATGGTGGCCGCTGTGCGCCCATGCACAGCGGGCGTACCACTCGTGTGCCAAAGGCACATACATAGTTGCGACGCATGCCATGACATCGCATTCCATTCTAATGCATACTAATACTAGGCACATTGCAGCAGTAGAGTAGGTTTTGCATAGCAGAGACATAAAGATCACTGTTCCCACTTCAGTGAGTGCAACCCAAAACTAACCTTTGCACCACAAACCCACCCGTGAAGCCTGGAATTCCTTTTTGAGCCCCCACAACACACCCAAAAATCACATTTGAGACAAATGCACTACCCATTTTTCATAATTTACCCCAAAAGACACCCCATTTTTCATAATTTACCCCAAAAGCACCCCATTTTTGATATTTTACCACAGAACACACCCCATTTTTCATATTTTACCCAAAAAAACACCCCATTTTTCATATTTTACCCCAAAAAACACCCCATTTTTTATATTTTACCCCAAACCACACCCCATTTTTGATATTTCACCACAAAACACACCCCAATTTTAACTTTTTACGCCCGAAACCCATACCCACCCGAAAAACTTTAAATTAGCCCATTACTGACCTCACAATGCGTTGTATTCAAATGCGATGTTAAGGCACCAGCGTTGTCAGAGTTGCTTTGTTAACGATGTACTGCCTGCGTTGTAATGGTCGTCTCCCGTGCCAAAGGCAACCATAGGCTACGCCGTTTGCATCTGTCTGCCCCTGGACCGCGCTCAGCACCAAGGAGCATTCCTCTTGGACACTCCACCGATACGACGCCAGCAGCCTCCTCGCCATCAACCCTGGACACCACCTCGCCTGCCAGGACCAACCTCTGCTCCGGACCGGACATCGCCATCGCCATCGCCATCGCCATCACTGATGGCTGCAGTATCACCCGCAAGGTGCACCCCGACCGTCAGGGAGGAGGCATTGCCATCACCTACAGAGGCACACTCCGACTGCCCATGCACTCTAATGACCCATGGACTACGTCAACTCCAAGATCCGGACCAGGCCCAAGAACATCCTCTGCGGCACACTCATGTGCAGCCCCCCCAGGCCATGGCCCCCCATTCTCCAATACCATTGTAGACCTCATTGCACCCCAGGGTCTCCCATCCACCGACGACATCCTACTCGGTGAACTCAAGTTCTACCTGACGTCCCCAGTGACCAGGACACCACCCCCTCATGGGGAAGGTCCCTACACCAGACCCAAGCAGCAAGTCACCGCAACAAGCCACATTGCAGGACACATGGTCGAGCACGTCACCTCCGCCAGCGTGAACTTCAACTGCAGCCACAACACCGGACTCTCGTGGACCGACCATCATTGGTATCATCACGTCTTCACCTTGCCCACCAGACGCCACTGCCATCATCGCACCCCCTCGCAGCTGGATCAAGGACACCGAAGAACATCACGTCAACTCCCTCCGCACCAACACTCCACCAATGCTTCCAAACGATGACACCGTAGTGCGCAACCACCACCAATGGATCTCCAACAGCGCCAACATTCGGGCACCCCTCATGAACAGCACTGCGTCAGTACCTTCCGCCTGCCTGATGGCAGGCGTGAGGGTGAGGCAGTGCCACAGGGATAGGCTGGCCCCATGCATTGCTGGAGTTGCGTCATGGTTGTGACACGACTGCAGCAATGCGTGACTTTAGCGCAGGCAGATACGTCAGGATTCCTGACGTATCTGTCATTACTTGCGTCATGGAGCGCTGTCCAGTGATTACAGCGCATCCATGCTGTCGCAATAAGGGCGTAGTGAGAAGTGTTGCAACGCTGTCTTGTCGCAGAAACACTTTTCATGACTGTGGCACAGGAATGCGCACTATTTTATTGATTGTGCGCATTCCTGCACTGTAGTTTTGTCGCAGGGCCAATACCTGCAGAGATATGGGCCCAAGTTTTATCACCATTTTTAAGACCAGGTATTTTCTGGTCTTAAGAAACTGGCTCTAACTGCAGTTAGAGCCAGTTTTTTGGCTCTTCAGAATTTCAAGGTGACCCTTGATAATAAGGAGTAGTAGTGTTTGCGTGCCTTTTTGCACGGGAACACCTACTTTGCATGTCATTAGTGATAAATATCGCTAACATGCTTGGCGATAAAAAAACGGGCTGCTATCGCCATTAAACTCGCGCTACGGCCCATAAGCTGCAGCTTGCTAATACAGTGATATAAATATCGCCGCTTTACCGGCAAAAAAGTGCCACTAAAGCGGCGATAAGTCCTTGATAATATGCCCCTTTAAGTGGTAAATAACCTATCCTAAACTGTATGGATAATTTCCTATCAACCCAATTAGTAATACCGTCCAGGTTTTGTTCATACAGTGGACTTGAATTAAATAGACAAAAATCCAAAGAAAGAGTCCCTCTGTTGCTGTTTTCGGCATCCTTCTGGGTCACCCAATGCCAGTATAGTTTTTTAATTGATTCTTTTGTTGGAAATGACTTAGAATCCGTGGACTCCCAGTCCCAAAGAGACAGCACCTTTTTAATGTTCTTGCACCAGTCGATTTTGCGGAATCTATCTAGCCTAATTACATCTTGGAAGGCCTCCACATAGTTAGCTAGTTCAAGGTTGATTCTAAGTCTCCCCCAAAATAAAACTGGCCTAAGCCTTGCTTTACCAGCAATTAGATTTCCAGCCATGTCAAGGTCAAGCAGATAAGAGGGTGTACTGGGAGAAGAGAGACCTAAGTTCTCAGCAACGTCTGTTCAGATTTGGTCATATCAGAATGATAACAAACCCCCCAGAGTTCTGTGCCATACAGCTCTGCAGACACAGCTTTGGAGTCAAAGATCTGCAGTGTGGGTACAATAGGTTTGCTATATGAGGCATGGTGCTCCTTCAGAATGGCTCCTGCTATTTGAGTGTAAGGGATGATTTGTCTATATGGCTATTCCATGACATGCTAGCTGATAGTTTAATACCCAAATACTCAAATGCATCCAGTCTTTTAAGCTCCTCTCCACCCATAAACATTTTCCCTCTATATGATTTATGCTAATTGATTGACAAAAATGTTGTCTTGTTTGCCTTAACCTCTAAACTTCGTAGCGAGCAAAAACCTCTCAAAGACAGATATACGGGTTTCAAGCCTTCTTGATGTTTGGGATCCAGACAAGGTGTCATCTGCAAGAGTAAATTAGATACAATTTCATTGGCCAGAGATGGGACATTGGCAGGTAAAGTTGAAATAAAATGCACTTTCAAGTAAAGGGAAAACAAGGTAGGAGCAAGAACACAGTTCTGTAGGACTCCCTTCCGACTGTGATTGGATTGGTAAGCTGACCCTGCTCCTCCCAGCGAACTCTGGCATAGTTACCTCATGAAGCTGGACAATAATTGATAGTGTATTAGGGGGCATTCCCATCTGTCGTAGCACTTGTCAAAGCTTTTCTTGCGGGACCAGGTCAAAAGCAAACCTCAGATTGATGAAAGCCACTTATAGGCGACCCTGGCCAATTAGCACTGTTTTCCAATAAAGAAGGAGAAAGTGAAAAACCTGGACGACAGAGCATTTTTTGAAGCCTGCTTGGGAAGGGGGGAGTATTTCCCTTCTTTAATCCATATATGAATTTTCTCTAGAACAACTTGACAAAAAACCTACCGGATAAAATCTATCAGGCTTATCCACCTATAATTCAATGGCTAAGATCCCCTTTTTATAGATGGATATCACCTTAGTGCCTTTCCAAGAGTTAGGGATTGGAGTTCCCTTGTCTATGGCATTACTCAAAAATAGAATATAGCTGGAACATTTAGATTTATCAAAGAAGAAAAGTCACCTGGAATGCCATCTGTCCCAGGGGATTTCCCCTAAACAATAGCAACTATTGTGGATTCTACTTCATGGAGATCGAAAGTCTTCATGTGAACTATTAGTTCTGTGATAATAAAATTCTGATTTTCGGGCAGGTCATCATCATACAAGGCTTGAAAATAGTTAACCCAAGCTAAGGTGAGATATTATTTGATGGTTTAGCAGCTGCCTTGTTCCTCTCCATGTAACGAGAGACCAAAATTTAGTAATATCTCTCTAGTTGTAGGTTTTTAAAAGATCATGCTAACTTTACTCATCCCAGTTCCTTCTGGTTTTAAGTTGCACTTGTTTATAAGCCATACACAGGGTGCATATTTGATTTAAAATTTTATTTTTAATGACTACTATTAGCTGGGTTCTGGATTTCCTACACTTATCGTTAAACCAAGTTGTAATTTTATGGCTTTTCCTTCTATTGTGCACATTGGGCACATGGAAGTGAACAATTGACTGGTCAGAAAAGCCCAGATGGATATTTGTAACTTCCTCCAGGTCCTCCCTAGTGGCCATATTGGCTTCTAATTTTATTAATGTGCTAGATTAGTTAGTCCCATTAGAGGACAACACGTTTTGTCCTACTACTGGCTGATGCCATTTAAGAAGGTGTCTGTTGTTAGCTAGCTGAATGTCCTTAGTAACACAACATAGTTGGGGGTCAGGAGACAGTATACCTCAATAATAGCTCATAGAGGGACATGGGGGTTATGGTCACTTTGATTCTACTTTCCACGACCATATCCTCAACACATTGCCATAATCTCAAGTCGATCAATATATATTCGCTACGGCTCTCATCATGGAATTTATTATAAGTGTCTGCCCCTCTACTGTCTGATTGTGATCTACCACTTGCTGTCCTTAAACCATATTCTTGTCAGAATATCACCTTATTTTCTGCAGGAGCAGTAGGAAATCACAAAGCTAGCTCTAAACTTCGCCCTTGACCAAGGCAAGCCAACTATAGTCAAAGTCTACCAAGCTCGATGGGGAAGAGGGGAAGGGAAGAGAAAAATCCATTTTCCCATGGAGACTGTGTTGTGATGCGAATGTCTACTCAGGCCAGGTAAGATTCTTCCTACATGAGATAGAAGAGAAGTAAGAGTAAGATTCTGCTAAATCCTGCAAGTGTGTCCTAAGGTAATTCTACTTTACACATAACCATATACCTTAACTATTCCCCTCTTCCGTTTACTGGCAGGAAGGAAAGTGTAGCAACTGTTAAATGTGTTGGTCTAAAAAGAGAAAGAGAGTATTTGTAGATGTAATAGTAACATATGAATGTAGTACATATTCTTTGTATTCTCACACATACCTTAGAATTTACTGTTCTTTACACATAGAAGGCTCAAGGAAGTAACAAGAAAAAATCATACAATTGCAGGAGAAGAAAATACATACATTCCAATCATGTATATTTTTCTAATTCTAAGCCTAAGTCAAAAAACAAAAATATAGAGCCTTAAAGAAATAGTGAGAATGAAAGCTGTAATACTATATTGTAATTTCATTCACAAGTAGTTTCAACACATTGTCTAGGCTGACATTTCACTCGTACAAAACCAGAGAAATTCAGCTGTTATAGTTAGCTGAGCTAACTATAACTCGCGCCCCGCAATGCACTGCTGATGACGTCACATATTATATCACTCATGACATGGTCAGTGTCATCACTGATGACATCACTGATGACATCATCCAGTGACTGAGTGTTTCTAAAAAGTTTTAGAATGTTATATATATACGCCAAGGTGTATTGAAGAATGAGTGGGTGTATGAGTGTCTGAATGGATGATTTAGTGGGTGCGTGACTGACTGTATAAGTGAGTGATTAAATGTGTCTTAGTGAATGCATGGGTGAATGACTAATCTGTGTGAATGTCAGTATCAGTCTGTCAGTTGGTGTGTAAGTGGCTGCATGGGTTGGTGACTAGCTACATGAGTGTCTATATGGTTTAATGATTGGTTGTCTGAGTACCTGTATGGGTGCCTGAGTGTCTGTGTGAGTGGGTGGGGGATGTGTGACTCCCTGCATGGATGTGTGAGTCGGTGATTCACTGGGTATATGGGTTCATGAGTGCATCTGCGAGGGGCAGTCTGGGTGAGTGAGTGTGCATATGGCTGTGTTGGTGAGTGAATGGATGTCTCAGTGGAGTGGTATATGTGTGAGCAACTACATATGTGAAAGGCAGTATATGTGAGTGTTGGAGTATATAAGTGACTATATGTGAGAGAGAGTGATTGTAAGAGTGGCTGTATGGATGAGTATGTGCTTGTGTCAGTGATTGTAGAAGAGAGAAAGTATGTGTTAGTATCTGTATAAATGATTTAGGTGGTGTGTGTATAACTGTATAGGTGAGTAAATGGCAGTGTGATTGATTCTTTGGGTAACTGACTAGGTGTGTGAGTAACTCTATGGGTGAGTGGTGGTATGTGAGTGTCTGTATGGGTGTATGAGTACATATATCAGTGGCTGTATTGATGAGTGAATGCATGTATGAGTGACTGTAAGGGTGAGTGAGTGGATGTGTGTGTAGACCTATGAATCAGTGAGTGGGTATGTACTAACTGGTATTGCTGTGTCTATGGTTTTGAGAATGGTAGTCTGTATTTTTAGAGTGGGTGTATGAAAGGTTATATTAGGGTGTGAGGAGGTGCATCAGATTTTAAGTGGATGATGTCATGAGTGATGTCATCAGTGATGCCATCAGTGAAGTCACTGACCATGTCATGAGTGATGTAATATGTGACGTCATCAGCAGTACATTGCGGGGGCGTGAGTTATAGTTAGCTCAGCTAACTATAACAGCTGAATTTCTCTGGTTTTGTACGAGTGAAATGTCAGCCTAACTATAACATCTCTGAAACCTGTGTTTTTTTCAGTGAATATCTAACATTTTTTAAATGCTAATTCCTAAATATAACAACCTGAAACCTGTATTTTTTTCAGTGAATTTCTAAGGTTTTTTAAATGCTAATTTCTAACTATGCCTACATAGGTAGGACATGTACAGAAAGAGGAAGAAAGGTGCAGAAAGAAGCAAGAGAAGTGTAGAAAGAGGCAAGAGAGGTGCAGAAAGAGGAAGAAAGGTACAGAAGGAAGCAAGAAAAATGCAGAAAGAGGCAACAGAAGTCCAGAAAGAGGAAAAAAGGTGCAGAAAGAAGCAAGAGAAGTGCAGAAAGAAGCAACAGAGGTGCAGAAAGAGGTGTACTTCGACTGTACCTTTCCACAGACTCATACAAAGTAGCCTAATCACTAATCCTTCTCCCAAGATGTCTTAAACCTCACTTTTCTCTTGAAGGTTTACTATTCATGGACTGCTCAGAATGTTAGGCCTACCAAATGTAAAACAGCAATCCTAACCATATCACTGTTGTAAGTCTGACCAAGTTTGTGAAGGTATGCATGCATGTGTCTCTGCTTTTACCTAGTGACATGTTACATAGAAATAAACAGACAAATACTTGAATACCTGTGTTTCAAACACATACTCTGTAAATTTGTGTACAAAAAGGTGTATGTATTTCTTTCTGCTCATAATGCAGGGCACATGGGTATTCAATAGTATATTTGAGGGGCTCTATAACACCTATATACATAAGACATGTCTGTCTGTGCAACCGAATTACAGAGCAGAACTGAGAAGATTTGACCACCTATAGGAGAAGCTACCCGCTTTGTGGGGGTGCAGACAGAGACAATAGAGGTACAGAAAGAGGCAAGAGGGGTATAGAAAGAGGCAAGAGGGGTGCAGAAAGAAGCAAGAGAGGTGCAGAAAGAGACAAGGGAACTGCAGAAAGAGGCAGGAGAGGTGCAGAAAGAAGGAAGAGGGGTGCATAAAGAGGCAAGAGAGGTGCATAAAAAGGCAAGTGAGGTGCAGAAAGAGGGAAGAGGGCTGCAGAAAGAGGCAAGAGGGGTGCTGTAAGAGGCAAGAGGGGTGCAGAAAGAAGCTAGAGAGGCACAGAAAGAAGCAAAAGAAGTTCAGAAAGAACTAACAGAGGTGCCGAAAGAGGAAAGAGGGGTGCAGAAAGAGGCAGGAGAAGTACAGAAAGAAGCAACATAGGAGCAGAAAGAGGGAAGAGGGCTGCAGAAAGAGGCAAGAGGGGTGCAGTAAGAGGCAAGAGGGGTGCAGAAAGAGGCAAGAGAAGTGCAGAAAGAAGCAACAGAGGTGCAGAAGGAGGCAAGAGAATTGCAGAATGAGGCAAGAGAATTACGAAACAAGCAAGAGAGGTACAGAAAGAGGGAACATGGGTGCAGAAAGAGGCAAGAGAGGTGCTGAAAGAGGGAAGAGGGGTGTAGAAAGAGGCAAGCGGTGTGCAGAAAGAAGCAAGAGAGGTGCAGAAAGAAGCAAGAGAAGTGCAGAAGGAGGCAAGAGAAGTATAGAAAGAAGCAAGAGAAGTGCATAAATAAGCAAAAGAGGTACAGAAAGAGGCACTAGGGGTGCAGAAAGAGGCAAGAGAAGTGCAGAAAGAAGCAACAGAAATATAGAAAGAGGCAAGAGAAGTGCAGAAAGAGGGAACAGGGTGCAAAAAGAGGCAAGAGAGGTGAAGAAAGAGGGAAGAGGAGTGCAGAAAGAGGCAAGAGGGGTGCAGAAAGAAGCAAGTGAGGTACAGAAAGAGGCAACAGAAATGCAGAAAGAGGGAAGACACGTGTAGAAACAGGAAAGAAAAGTGCAGAAAGAGGCAAGAGAAGTGCTGAAAGAAGCAACAGAGGTGAAGAAAGAAGCAAGAGAAGTGATGAAAGAGACAAGAGAGTTGCAGAAAGAAACAAGAGATGTGCAGAAAAAAGCAAGAGAAGTGCAGAAAGAGGCAAGTGAGGTGCAGAAACAGGCAAGAGAGGTGCAAAAACAGGCAACAGAGGTGCAGAAAGAGGGAAGAGGGGTGTAGAAAGAAGCAAGAGAGGTGCAGAAAGAAGCAAGAGAGGTGCAGAAAGAAGCAACAGAGATGCCGAAAGAGGCCAAAGTGGTGCAGAAAGAAGCAACAGAATTGCGGAAAGAAACAAGAGAGGTGCGGAAAAAAGCAAGAGAAGTACAGAAATAACCAACAGAGGTGCAGTAAGAGGCAAGAGGGGTGCAGAAAGAGGCAAGAGAAGTGCAGAAAGAAGCAACAGAGCTGCAGAAAGAGGCAAGAGAACTGCGGAAAGAGGCAAGAGAGGTGCAGAAAGAGGCAAGAGAGGTGCAGACAGAGGGAAGAGGGGTGCAGAAAGAGGCAAGAGGGGTATAGAAAGAAGCAACAGAGGTGCACAAAGAGGGAAGAGGGGTGCAGAAAGAGGCAAGAGAAGTGCAGAAAGAAGCAACAGGAATGCAGAAAGGTAAGAGAAGTGCAGAAAGAGGGAAGAGAGGTGCAGAAACAGGCAACAGAGGTGCAGAAAGAGGGAAGAGGGGTGCAGAAAGAGGGAAGAGGGGTGCAGAAAGAAGCAAGAGAGGTGCAGAAAGAAGCAAGAGAGGTGCAGAAAGAAGCAAGAGAAGTGCAGAAAGAAGCAACAGAGGTGCAGAAAGAGGCAAAAGGGTTGCAGAGAGAAGCAAGAGAAGTGCAGAAAGAAGCAAGCCAGGTGCAGAAAGAGGCAAGAAAAGTGCAGAAAGAGGCAAGAGAAGTGCAAAAAGAGGCAAGAGAGGCACGGGAAGAGGGTGCAGAAAGAGGCAAGAAAAGTACAGAAAGAAGCAACAGAGGTACAGAAAGAGGCAAGAGAGGTGCAGAAGAAAGAAGCAAGGGAGGTGCAGAAAGAAGCAAGAGAGGTGCAGAAAGAAGGGAGGTGCTGAAAGCGGAAGAGATTTGCAGAAAGAGCCAAGAGTAGTGCAGAAAAAGGAAGAAAAGTACAGAAAGAAGCAAGAGAAATGCAGAAAGAGGCAAGAGAGGCGCAGAAAGAAGCAAGAGTGGTTTGCGCACCATTAGTACCAATTTAACACCCACATTTAGCAATAAGTAACAGATGACCATTCCGGCTTTGCAGAGGGCCTTCCACCACGCTATAACACTTGTCGATGCATTTTTGGTAACGTTTGAGCCGTTTGAGCTAGAAACAAGGTTTTTTTTTGTTTAAATCTGCAGATTATGTAGCAGATGATGGATTATGTGGCAAATGCGGAAAATGTATAATTATGCGAAAATTGGTGCAGCCAAACAGTCGCATAATTCCAGTGGCCCTGCTCATACCTCTGACTAGGTACAGAAGTGCTCCTCAGTGGTTCTTTCTTTTTTATGTCTCATTGAGTTTATAGTTTAGCTTCTGTGGAAACGAGGAAGACTAAACCTGGGGTTACCACTCCACAGCACAGACTACCATACCACATAAATACTCTCCATAACACATAATCCCACTCTACATAATTCCTATATACTAAATACCACATACTTTCTATCCACATAATTTCACTGCACAACATACCACATAATTCCACTACACACAACGTACATCCACTCCACTCCAAAAAGCATTAGTAAAAAACGTTGACAATTACAACGCCAATAGCTCTAACTCTCGCAAATACGAGACCTAATACAATGCAAATGCTTCTTTAACTAGTAGTCGCATGGTGGAGAAAGGGGGCTGGGACTCCGACCAGCGCTCAGGAATTCCACTGCGTAGGACTTACAGGAGGTACCAGGAGGGCTTCTCTGCCCCCAAAGTCCCTCAGGAGTAAAGTGAACTTCATCCCCCAACCAGTAGTGTACAATGAGGCACGTTTGCAGAGTGGTGGAACAAGGGGGGCGTGGCCTCTAAAGACCTCTTAGCAATCCCACTGTGTGGGACTTACTGGAGGTAACAGAAGGGGTAGTTGGCCCCCAAGGACATCCTTGGGGCCAACTACCCTCCCATTACCTCCAGTAAGTCCCACACAGCAGGATTGCTAAGTTCTCATAGCAGGCCACGCCCCCTTTGCCCACCACTCTGCAAACGCGCTCCCTGGCGAGCTCTTGGATGTGGATTGAAGTCCCCTTCCCTGCTGGGGGTCCTTAGGGGCCCACTAGCCTACCTGTTACCTCCAGTAAGCCCCACACAGTGGGATTGCTGAGAGGTGGACACAGGCCATGCCCCCTTTTTCTACCACTCTGCAAACACGCCTCCTGGTGCGCTCTCGGTTGGGGGATGAAGTCCCCTTGCCTCCTGAGGGTCCCTGGGGGTCAACTAGCCCTCCTGTTACCTCTAGTAAGCCCCACACAACTGGATTGCTGAGAGGCCCCCTCCCCAGGCCGATTTCAGCCCGGGGACCCCATCCCCTGGGGCCAGGCCAATTATTTTTAAAAAACAAAAATCTTTTTCAGGGAGGGGGGCCACGTGGCCCCCCTCCCAGGCCATTTTCGGCCCTGGGGACCCCATTACCCGGGGCATGGCCATGACATTGGGGACCGCGGGGGAGCCCCAATGCCCCCGCAGTCCCTGCCGGCTCCCCGCCTCCTGCGGAAGCCAGTATTGCTTTTGGGCAAAGGGAGCTGCTGACATGCAGCTCCCTTTGCCCAAAAGCAATTCTGCTTCGCTTCATGGAAGCAAGAGCAGTTTTCCTGCTCTCGCTTCCATGAAGTGAAGCACAAGTTTGTTTAAGGCATGGCGGGAGCAGTGCTCCCGCCATGCCATAGCAAACTGCAATGTCCCAGGGGTGGGCACCCCGGGACATTGCTGGAGCCAGCCCTGGGGGGTGGTGGTCCCCAGGGCCTTGGAGGGCTCCTGCAGGGGGGCAGCACGGCAGCGCTCCCATCAGGTTTAAAGCCCCGGGGAGGTGGTGGTCTCCGGGGCTGGGGGTCAGCAACGGACCCCCGCATTTTAATTAATGTTTGCCCCAGGGAGGTGGTGGTCCCCAGGGCCCCCCACACTTTCAGTTTTTTAAAGGTAGCCCCGGGAGGTGGCGGTCCCTAGGGCTGCAGGGTGGCCACGTGCCCCCCGCATTTAAAACATATAGCCCTGGGGAGGTGGTGGGCCCCTGGGCTGCGTGGGGGGGCAGGAGCCCCCCACGCATTTTATTTAAAAAATAAAGCCCCGGGGAGGTGGCGGTCCCCGGGGCTTGGGGGGGCCCACGAGGCCTCCACCGCCCATATAAATAATTAAAGCCCTGGGGAGGTGGTGGTCTCTGGGGCAGCGTTGGGGGGCAGGAGCCCCACATGCATTTTTGTGGTGGTCCCCAGGGCTGCGGGGGGCCAGCGTGGCCCCCGCATATCTTCAGCACAGCCCCAGGGAGGTGGCGGTCCCTGGGTCTGCGGGGGCCCCCGCAGACCACCGCATCATGATTAAGCATTGCCCCAGGGACCTGGCCCACCCGGGGGCTTAAAGAAAACAAAGAGCGGGAGACCATGCTTCGTTTTTAAAACAAATTTCCCACAGGATTCCACGGACCTTACACGAATCCCGCCAATTTTTTTTTTTTTTAAATGCCTTTTTTGGCCCTTGGGGTCCTTGTGGGACCCCCTGAGCAGGCCTAGGAGATCAGGGTGTTTCGACCCTGCCCCCTTTTCTAGTTTTTTCACCTTTTTTCATGTTACTCGGTTGAACCGAGTCACAAGACAGCTGCCAATACTTCTTGGTTTGAAGTGGTGGCAGCCAATCACATTGCAAGGCTCGGGATCGGGAGGGTTTGTGAATCCTTTGTGTTGATATATAGATATCTGTAAATATTTAATTGTCTCAAAAACTACTGAACGGATTTACACCATTTAACAAAAAGAGTGCACTCTGGACCAAGAGCTACCTTTCTGCCAAATTTGGTGTAATTCCGTTCAGCAGTTCAGGCTGTAGCTGCGTCAACAGTTTCCTATGGAAATTACCATGGAGAAAACGTGTTTTGGGACCCTCCTTTTTTCTCGGCCCCCGCTTGACGAATCATCCTGAACCTTTCAATACAGGAGCTGACCTGAGCGCATCATTAGTTTTGAAAATTTCGCAAAGATTCGTCAAACGGTGCCAAAGATATTGGCAAAAGAAAAAACACTTTTCCTATAGAAACTAGGTCCTAACTATAACTACCTACTGGCGACTGCCAGTAGGTAATATATATATCAAAACCTTGCGAGGACGCCAAAGAGACGTGCAGCAAACCCGGGGGCAGACGTGAGTGACCCCATGGCAGGAAGCTGCAGGCACAAAACCACTAGAACACCAAGCAGCTTCCTGTCCGGCCGCACCCGCGTTATTCCATTTGCTCCTCTTCTGCCGCATCTGGAATACGGATCGCAGCAGTCATGGCAATTCTAATTCTAATTTCAGCTGCAAAGCTACTTGAGTCCACTTTTTAACTGGCACTAGGCCAAGTTGGGGAATAACCACCTTTTGCCCTCCTCACCAGCCAACTTCACATCCTCCCTGTCCAGAGGTTTGAATGTAGTATTGAAATCGCCTGCCACAATAATGTGTGCTGGGCAGTTCCTAGTATCCCAAAACATTTCTACCTTTTGTATTGTATCCGAGGGCTTGCCTCCTTCAATCCCCCTCACATAGATGTTATAGATTTCAACCTTTGGATCTTTAGAAGTACTTAGACATAGCCCTAATATATCAAGGGAAAATATCTCTATTTTTCAGTTCAGTGTGAGTTTCACCCAGACTGTTAGGCCACCTGAAGGCCACCACGCAAGTTTGTTTTAGCTGAAATGAAGAAATTTAAATAACCAACTGTATATACTGGTGTAGTGCACCACATCTCCTGGAATAGGCAGATATCAAACCTATCGACAAAGGTGTTCAAGTCAGGTAAGTTCACTTTTGAGTTTAAGCCTGACACATTCCAGGAGACAACAAAGACCCCATCAGAATCATCTTTACTTGGACTTTCTCACTTCCTGCTTGCCGGTCAGCCACTGAGAGACGCCATCTTTTGCAAGTGCGCTCTCTAGCTTTTCTGGCTGCCGGCCTATAAAGATGCACGCTGCGCGGACGCAGATGCCTTGAGGGGTTTGGGAACAACGCTCGCTCTGATTTTAAATTGCCGATTTGCACATCATTTCTGTTGCTGCTCTAATTTTAGCCTAGCGCTGTGTCATTTTATGCTGCCACTGTTATTAATAGAATTTTAAACTACTGTGTCTACGTGTGAACCTAGACTGCGGGAATACTGTGGGGAACTTGAAACTTTACCGGGGGGCTTTCTCACTTCCTGCTTGCCGGTCAGCCACTGAGAGACGCCATCTTTTGCGAGTGCGCTCTCTAGCTTTTCTGGCTGCCGGCCGATAAAGATGCACGCTGCGCGAACGCACAGCGGGCGCGCCGCTGGCGTGCCAAAGGCGCACCTAAGGTTAGCCCGTCTGCGCCCGTCAGCATCCCGGAGGCGGCCAGGGCCAGTTACTCTGCCCGGCGGACTATCAACATCCCAGAGAGGATTTGCTACTCTAGGAACACACGATGGGCGCTTCGCTCGTCAGCATGCCACCCCCAATTTCAGTTTGACCTGCTGGCTGCCCAGGACAACATTTGTGTCGGATGTGGTTTTAGCCTACGATCAGACCTTGTCTTATCTCCACTTCCCCTGGCCCCTCTATCTAGGCCCTCTAGCCCGATGTCTATTTCAGCGGCTCTGATTAATGTGCGCTCCTTAAGAAAGCACCATTCTGAGGTGTTTGAGCTCCTCTCGGACAGACCAGTGGACCTATTGTTCATTACAGAAACGTGGTTGGATAACACATCGGACCCGTTTGTTGCTCTTGCCATCCCTAAGGGCTTTAAAATTGCCAGGGCGGATCGCCTGGTAGGGAGAGGGGCGGAGTAGCAATCATATACAGGGACACATGGGACCTCACGAGGGGCGACGCTCACGCCTGGAGGGACTGTGAAGCTCTGGATTTTAGTATCAGGTTCTCCCCATTTGTTGCTGGGAGGTTCTCTGATCTATCGTCCCCCGGGCCCGGCTAGGGCCTTCCTGCAATCATGGGGTGATGCAGTGACCTCCAGGGCTCTTCGAATTCCACAATACATGGTACTGGGGGATCTGAATATTCACCTTGACCAGGCAGAATTAAGTGACTCACTTGTTTTTGGTGATATCCTCCAGCTGGCCCAATTGTCTCAATGGGTCACCCGCCCTACTCATCAAGGAGGTCATATTCTTGACCCCATCTGTTCCAATTTTGCTATCATGGCTGAAGATCCTCTTCCAGTCGCTTGGTCTGACCATTGTCTCACCTATTTTTCCTGGGAGCTAGCCTCGGCTTGCCCTTCGGGCACCTGCTACCGGAAATCAGCTTTCAAAAAAATTGAACCGTCCAAACTGGCCATGGTCCTGGTGGCTTCTCGACCCGCACTCACCTCGGATCTTGACGGAAGTCTTGCGGGCTTCTCTAATTGGCTATCGAATTCCTTGAACATGCTTGCCACACCGACCTCGTCCAGGTTCTCCAGAGAATCGCCGTCTAAACCCTGGTTTACCCCGGACCTGTCTGTGCTTAAGCAGGAGTGTAAAAAACTGGAACGTGCTTGGCGCCTCAGTGAGTACTGTCCCCTGGCTAAGGCCACCCTCAGGGGCAGACAAAAAATCTATTATGCTGAGATAAAACAAGCAAAAAGGCAGTACTTTGCCACCCGCATCGAACAGGCACAAAATAACTCCAAGGAGATTTTCTCCATTGTTCAGAGTTTTACGTTCCCTGCAGCACAATCATGCCCTCTCCCAGCCACTGAGGGCTGGTGTAACACCTTATCCAATTTTTTTATGGATAAAATACGCACGATTCAGGCTACCTTCATTTCCTGCTCCGGACCCTCGCCTGTCGCTGCGCCTATTGCCATCTCGCCTGCTGCCCCCAGGCTCTCCCTGCTGGCCTTTTCTTCTGTTGATTTGTCTAGCTCTCTTAAAATCCTGAAGGGCTTGAAATCGGGCTCACCCACAGACCCCTGTATGGCGCGACTACTCACCGCAGTCGCAGAGATCATCAACCCAGAAGTCAATCTGATTATAAACGCCTCCCTCCGTGAGGCACGGGTACCGGAGGCCTGGAAACAGGATAAAATCCTTCCCCTCTTGAAGAAGCCCACTCTTGATCCCCTCATCCCTGGGAATTATCGCCCTATCTCCCTCCTGCCCAGTTTAGCAAAAGTCTGTGAGAAGGTGGTGACCAAACAACTTACAGAATTTGTTGAGGGGTCTGATGTTCTGCATCCAGCACAGTCCGGGTTCCGCTCCTCTTACAGCACCGAGTCAGCACTGGTGGAAATATCCGAAGCCATCCGCGAGTGCTTAGACGCCGGGGGGAGAGCAGCACTGGTGATGCTCGACCTATCTGTGGCATTTGACACGGTACCACACTCCCTGCTGCTCACCCGTCTCTCTGAGATAGGTGTCTCAGGCACTGCCTGGGGCTGGCTGAGGTCCTTTCTTGAGGGGCGGGCCCAACAGGTCTGGTTGCCACCGGCCGCCTCAACACCGCTGCCGGTCACCACTGGGGTCCCACAGGGGTCTTCCCTTAGCCCCCTTCTTTTTAACATCTATGTCACTCCTCTGGTCTATCTAGCTGAGGGGTTGGGGGCTAAGGTGATAGCCTACGCCGATGACACTCAGCTTCTCTTTACCTGGGGAAAGGATGAGGACTCTGTATCCTTCGCTCAGCACTGCTTGTCTTCGGTCTTCGAGTGGCTTGCGTCGGCCCAACTCAAATGTAACGAAGACAAGTCAGAGATCCTTCTCTACGGCAAATTCCCCCTGGCTTCAGAGACTCGATCTGGCCTCTTGGGTTCCCCCTACCTACCTCTAAGGGGTTATCCGCGAAAAACCTAGGTGTGTGGTTTGAGGATAACCTCTCCTTTTCCGTTCAGGTAAAAAAGCTGTCAGGCAGCTGCTTCGGCCTTCTTAAAACATTAAGGAACTTTTTATCTCTCCTCCCTAGGCCGGCCAAGGAGACGGTCATCCGCGCCTTGATCCTCTCCCGATTGGACTACGCTAACGCGTTGTACACAGGCATCCCTGGATATTCTTTGAATAGACTCCAGCTCATTCAGAATGCGGCCGCCAGGCTTCTCTTGGGAATCGCTAAGACTTGCAGCGTGAGGGAACATCTCCGCGCTCTCCACTGGCTTCCCGTGGCCGACCGGGTTAAATTCAAATCCCTGGTTATTGCGCATCGTGCCCTCTATGGTCTCGGGCCGGCCTACCTACAGAAGCGGTTCTCCTTCTATGTCCCGCTGAGACAACTGCGCTCTTCAGCCCTCCTTCAAGCTAGGGTGCCCCGCTTTATCCGGCATAAGATGGGCGATTGCTCCCATGCTGTTAAGGCTGCCCAGGCTTGGAATGCCTTACCGTTTTCTCTGCGCAATACTCACGACCCGTCAGCCTTCAAGAAACTTTTAAAAACCTATCTGTTTCCGTAATTGAGGGCGGTGTAGTTCAGGGACTCCTCTTGGATCCGCGCCGGGACACTCCTTGGAGTAGCTGCTGCGCGTTATAAGAGCACTTAACATAACATAACATAACATGCAGCCCACTATACTGTTCACAGAAAGTAGAGATAGCATTAAGCAAGGTAGAAATCTGAGTGCCTTGCTGACAAGTTCGTGAGGACTGGACCTTTGGTTTAGATCTCTTATTAGGGCTTACAGTTCAGGACAATCAACCATATTGGGAAAGGTAGTTTATAAGTTTGAATATGACTCTTCCTTCCAAATCATGGGGTCAGCTAAACATGGGATGGAGAAGGCCAAATTTAACATCCTTCAACTGCTCCTGGATTGTGCCAAATATCGCCTCCTACTGATCATGGAAGCCCCCTCCGAGTTACAGTGATCACATAGTAATTATAACTACCCAGGCCACGAGGGCAGCCAGCTACACACTTCCAGCCGCAAACCATCTGAGTGTGTGGAGATGTCACAGTCAAGTTCTTATGAAAACAACAAATGTACTGTTCCTATGTGGGTATCTAGGTCTAAAGAGTAGTCAGCGGAGCGGAGTACTCCTTTTAGGAGCAAGGGCCCTCACACACCCGAGAGGTGTCATGCTTCATCATCGGGCATCTCCTCGTTAGGCCAGCGCTGCAATGCCCAACGGGCCCTCGAGTGAGCTCTTTGCTAGAGATCTTTTCTTTTTTGCCGATGTGAGTTGCATGGGCGAGTGACAAAACGTGAGTAGAATGGGTGAGGATGATGTGTGTTAAAAATGACTAATGGGATCTGAAAAAAAACTTAGGGGCATATCTACAAGGGCTGGCGATAAAATTATCGCCGCTTTAGCGTCCGTTTTCGGACGAAAAGCGGCGATAATTTTAACGCCCTATTAGCAAGGACACGCTAACGCGTGAATCCATGCTTCTTCGCCCTTTCCTTATCGCCCAGCTTTGCATCTCTAATGAGATGCAAAGTGGGCGTTCCCCCAGAATAACGGGAGAAATGTCGCTAAGCGACATTTCTCCTATTATCAAGGAATCGCTAACAAGCATAGCGATAAGAAAAGTAGCGATAACCACGGTTATCGCTACTTTCCTTACGCATGCTTTAATTCTGACTTAGCCATGTAATCCAATGGGAGGTGGATTACATGGCTAAGACCACCCTGCCCTATCAGCAAGGTATCGCCGGTCACAGTGCGATTATCGCTGGTTTCCCAGCGATAATCACACTGTTTTCCAGCTATCGCTTGCATTTCTATCGCTTTGGAAATAAGCGTTGCTGATAGCACACTATCTCCGCGATAGAAAGCAGCGATAGCCGGCGATAATTATCCTAGCGCTAAGTGCGCTTAGCGATAATTATCGCCGGCCCTTGCTAATATGCCCCTTAGTTTTATTAGTAGTGTCTCTTTGTCACCAATAAATACATGGTTTGAGCATAGAATAGATATAATGGTCTATTTAACTGCAGTAGATGTGAATCAAAAAGGTCAACATGTTTCATGTCTATTACAGGCCCAGGGGATCATAGCATTTCATCAGGATCAAGAAGACCTTATTCTACTCTCACAGGGATGGATAAATAAATCAAGTGTGTGTGCACCATGCCCTGTATACATTATATAGACATTCAGACTATCTCCTGGGGGTATACCCAGAAAAAAAGCCCCAATCGGACCGGGCAAGGTGTACACTTATGAGCGCACCGTCAATATGCATCGGAGGGCTGTGTGTCTACAGACCTACCCCAGGCCCTGCCGGTACCAGAGTGGAGTCTTCTTATGACCACGGACAGCCTCCAGTTTCTCACAATCACTCACTAAATGGGTAGTATTTCCAGTGAATCAAGAACTGGAGACGATTTCTGAAAATTCAAGAGTCACAAACGTCTTGAACTTCATATTCTGGTTATCCATCTGGTAAGTCGAATGATAAGGATCTGAGGCATATGATTTCACTCGAGATGAATGACTAACACAATAGATCTTCAAATAATGAGATAACTTCAGCTGAAAGGCCATAGGATTGATCTTATGAGTGATACCTAATGGGTCTGAGAATCGTGGTCTACTTGACTGACAATGTAAGAACCATAAGAAAAGTGGATGGCAGTCAGGCCTTAATTCTAGAAATAATAATATAGGAACTAAAACTTATCAGCATGTTCCTTCAACTTGATCTTTGAACAGTGTAAGCATTCAGAAGCAAGTTGTCTCAGTTTCATATAATAACTAGCTGCCAGAACCTACAGGTCAGTCCAAGGAGAAGAGGAAAACTCTTGCATGAAAACCTTGCATACAATAAAAGGGTGAAACCTTGGAAGCACTATGAATTACATTATTGTGTGAAAAGTTTGCAAAGAGTAAATAAAGGATACACTTACCATGGCTTCCATTAAAGTCACATCAAAGGCGCTGTTCCAAACTTTGATTTGTGTGCTGTGTTCGGTCATTCGATTGACAATGACAACCAGAAGAACACGCTTGTTCAACACCTAAGGCTTTTCATAAGCCACCCAAAATTGAGAAATATATCGAGTACATCTCGTAGAAATAATTGTGTGATATAGCCCATAAAGGTGAAAAATATCTATCAAAAAACATTGAGCCATTTCCTCTGCTGTGAGTATCATGCCCAATGAAGAAAAAGAGCCATTTTTTGAAAATTATCTACAGTAACCATTGTACTTTATATCCTTCAGATGGCAGAAGATCCGTTATAAAGTCTGTTGTGATCATACAACAAAACTCAGAAGGCACAGGTAGTGGTTGTGAATATCCCAAAGGTTTGCAATTTACTGAGTTGTGTGGGGAACAAATTGGACAAGCAGGAACATATTCTTAGAGATCAGATTGAAAAAGTGCCCAACCAAAGGATCATAATACTAAATTTAAGGCTGTCTCAACCAGAAACTGCAGAGCTATGACACATTTTTGTTACATCCTGCTGTACTTCTTTACTCAGAATTAAAAATGTCTTATTGATTGAAATACAAATCATTTCATCAAACTAAAGGAGAATTGAGATGGATATCTTCTGATTCTGATGCATTTATCTGTTCATCTGCATACATCCATGTAGATACCATCTGACAGACTAATACAGACAACCTAGTCAGTCACCCATACATTCACTGAGACACCTAATCACTCACTTATACAGTCAGTCATGCACTCACTGAATCATCCATACAGGCACTCACACACCCACTGATCCATCAATACACCTTGGTATACATATTTAACACTCATAAACATTTTAAAAACACTCACAGTCACTGGATGATGCCATCAGTGATGTCATCAGTGATCTAACTGACCATGTCATCAGTAATGTGATATGTGAGGTCAGAAGCAGTGCATTATGGGGGCGCTCGTTATAGTTAGTTCAGCTAATTATAACTGCTGAATTTCACTGGTTTTGTACTAGTGAAACCTGAGCCTAACTATAACGTCCCTGTAACCTTTGGTCTTTTCAGTAAATAATATATACATATGAAGGAGATTTGCACATAACTTTTAACAAATAAAAGAATATCTGGCACAAGCTAATGAAGTTGTCCGTACCTGTTTTTGTGCGTTCAGTGCACAAGGGAGCGTAATTTGATATATATATATATATATATAGATATAGATATATACATAGATATAGTGGCCTCACCCACAGGTACCACCTGTGGCTTGCTTCATCATTGGACCCTCACACAGACACTGAATGTGAATGGGTGAGCTTGACGCGTTTGTAAGCGGAGGTCTTTAGCAGTAAGCTAGGCAGCAATTGTGGATAGGTTAAAAATGCCTCTAAATCCTAATTTATGATTTTTATTCAGTAGTCTAGAAGGACCTTCTAGATGCTTGGGAACATTGCATCCTAAGAGCATCAAATTGTTTTTATTCTTGTACATAGTGAGGCGCCAGTGTAGAGGGTGTGGGCGATGCCAACATGGCAGCAGAGGAACCGATCCCCATAGACATTAAAGGCAGCACCATCCCACCCCAAAGGTGCACTGTGTCAGTAGAGGCTGCAGCAACGGAGGTCGATGATGTCCCTCTGCCACAAAGTTCCATTACACAGCCAAGTGTGAGCCAACACCAGCGTGTTGCAGGGCGTGGGCGCAAAAGGTGATGTGAGGCATGTGATGCTGGTGAAGATGATGGCAGCGCTCAATTGTTTCTTGGCCTAGAAGCATCCCGGCTCCAGAATCAACTCCTGCAAAACAAGCAGTTGAGAATCATTAATAGGAACATACATCACATGCAGCAGAGCATTAGTGCAGGCTTTGATAGTATTGGAACACATTTGGCCACAATGAGTGACAACGCAGTGAGCCTCACCACTGCCATACAGGAATTATGCCAAGAAATTATGCCGGACCAGAGGCGTCATGATCGCAGTGCTGCTTCGAGGATGGACCTGCTAAGTCGCTCCTTAGGTCGTTTGGCCACTCCCACTATATGCCTGTCCAGACGAGCTGTCACACTTCAGGTGGAGTTGGGACATTTCAGTGGTGATATGGCCAGGGCCCTAGGGCTGATAACGTCAGCTGTTGAGCTGCTCCAGACCTCTCAGGAAGCAGGAGGCACCGGAGATACCCCTCAGGACAGTGAGGAGATTTTGAGTGTGAGCAGCGTATTGGCCACTGATGACAATGCCATGCGCCGTAGCAGTGGCCGCAACCCTGTTGGAGACCAAGCAGGGGCAGGGCATGGTGAATGTAGCTGTAAGAGAGTCTGATGAACACATGTAGGGAGTTTGGCATGTACTCATGGCTATAATGTGCATAGTGATGGGGAAGAGGATGTAACCTTACGGCTAGAGCAGTCGACCTCAAAGCTGGGGAACTGGGTTCGAGTCTTGGCATCGACGCTCAACATCCTGCGATTCTGGGCAAATCACTTAATCTCCCCGTGCCTAACAAAATGAATGTGTCCATCTGTAACAAAACTGGTGCTCATGTAAAGTGCTCTGATACTTGATATCTTCGGGTCGAGTTTGCGCTACATAAAACTCTAAAAAAAAAAAAAAATTAAAATACATTCTGTTGTTGTTTTACTTGCACTTGGTACTCATATACCTCATTATTTGAATGACAGGAGATAAGTATTAAATTAAAGGTTGTTTGTGACTGTATTTTTGGCTTTGCGTACATCATTTAAGTGAGCGCAGTGTTACTCATGACTTACCTTGCAAAGTAATGTGTTTCTATGTGGTCCCATCAGCGTCTTACCTCCACTGCTATGCTACCGTCTCCATGCTGTTGTAGAGAGGCCTCTGGCTCTTCATCCTCTGAATATGTGTCATCCACATTAAGGTGTAGACCACGCCTGGTCGCTATGTTGTGTAAAATGGCACAGGTTGCCGCTATTTTGCAGGCTATCTCCAGAGCATACTGGAGTGCACTTCCACTTTTGTGACGGCGTCAGAATCTTGATTTGAGCATGCCGAAGGTCCCTTCAATGACAGCTCTGGTACGTCGATGGGCAAAGTTATAAAGCCTCTCATTATGGTCTGCGGTGGCTAGGTATGGGGTCAGAATCCATGGTCTCAATGCATATGCACTGTCACCTGGTGGAAAAAATGTAAGTGTGAGCATGGCAGGACCTGATAATAGACAGATACATATATGTCGTTAATGTTACAGCTACACATCGCCTAGTAAATATCCATCATCAAACTTCCCACGTTCCAGGCGTTGTTGAACTCCACGGTGCCAGAAGGTGTATGCGTCATGGGTGCTCTCTGGGTACTTTACCACTATATCTGTGATGACATTATGGGCATCGCATACCACCTGGATGTTGAGGGAATGGGTACTTCTCCTATTGCAGAACAGATATTTGAGATGTGCCGGAAGACAGATGGAAACATGTGTCCTATCTACTCACCGTAATACATGGGGGAAGATGGCTATCCTGGATAAGCTCAGTTTGGTGTTGTGTAATTCCTCTGCATTCCTGGGAAGGTACATGTAGTTGCTCATGTGTAAGAGCATGGCATTTAGGAACCTTCTAAAGAAACGTGACAAGACACTTTGAGACACCCCACCAGCGACAGCAAACACACCCTAGTAGCTACCAGAGGCAAAAAGATGCAGTGAGCACATCACTTGCACATGCATGAGGATGGAGCAGCTGCACAGGGTACTGCTTTCTAGATGTGGTTTAAGCATTTCTATCCACTCTAAGATTACTGCGCTATTCAGTCTGCATTTTCTCATAAATTTCCTCCTCTGTCTGTTGGAATATGGAGAGCCTAGCTCTGTAGATTCTTATTCTTTATAACAAATGTAGTAAACCTTCAAGTTGAAAATACATTACAAAGGTCCCAAAGTAAATGAAATGTAGTGGATCAAGATGTGTGAATTGAGTGGGGACGTGAATGGCTGTATGGGTGATTGATTGGTTGTCTGAGGACCTGTATGGGTGTATGAGTGTCTGTGTGTTTGGGAGAGAGGTTGTGTGACTGCCTGCATAGATGAGTGAGTGGGTGAGTCAGTGGCCGTATGGGTTAGTAAGTGCATAAGTGATGGGCTGTATAGGTGACTGAGTGTATGTATGACTGTGTCGGTGAGTGAATGGAAGTGTCAGTGGTATTTGGATGAGTAACTAGATATGTGAAAGGCAGTATAGGTGAGTGTTGGAGTTATTTGTGCTATAATTTCTAGTTCTAGTGGAAGGGCCCCAGGACCAGATGGTGTCCCGGTAGATGTTTTTAAGGCATCTAAAGAACTATTGGGACCGATTTTAACTAGGGTTTTCAACACAGCTGCCAAAAGTATAATTCCCCAGTCCTGGTCTGTGTCAATAATTATCCTCATTTTTAAAAAGGTGACAAATCAGATCCTAAATGCTGCCTCACCATTTCCCTCCTGGACTCTTCTGTAAAATTGATGAGCAGGGTTTTGTTACAGGGGCTGGAGAAATGGGCTTTCCCCAGCCTAATAATGGTTCAGGAGGGGCTTGGGAACAACAGAACAATGCTTCCATCTAGACCTGTTAATAGGGAAATATACCATTGCTAAGCCGGGGTCTCTGTACCTCTGCTTTGTAGATCTTAGCAGTGCGTTTGATCCAGTTAATCATTCTATTCTATGGTTAACCCTGACAAGCCTAGGTGCTCCCATGGCGATTATTTGTTTCTTGGCTCGCCTCTAGGAGAATCTTTCGAGCAAAGTCTGTTATGGCCCACGGGGCAAATGCACACCTGATTTTAGTGTAGGAAAGGGTATTTGACAGGGATGCGTATTAGCCCCTCTATTGTTTTCCCTTTTTAGGTCTCGCCTACGCAGCGCGCATGCGCTGCTCAGGAGGGCCTTTAGCCGTCGCTCTTCACTTTTTCAAGCACTGCACTCGTGCTTGTGGCGGCATCCACCTTGCGGGAGCGAGCAGGGGCGCGCCACAAGCACGAGTGCAGTGCTTGAAAAGTGAAGACTGCGCACGCACCACTCCCGGGCTTGTTAGGCTTTGTATCTGTGACACATTTTGAGTCGTTTCACACCGTTACATTAGCCATATAGTTATTATACATCTTTTAAAAACGATATGATGGTTTTAGACTATTTAGACATGCCTGCACACATATTGCTCTGCAGGTCCTGAATAGGAAGTAAAACATCGACAATATCGCTCTTGGGCTATAACACAATTATCTGTGCATATACTTCCGTCCTTTTCCATTTCTATTAGGTCTTTATTTGGTATTATGATTTTCTTACTGGGTTCACTTTGAACAACCCACACTTCCATCATGGCCGCCTCGTAGATTAACCAGATTTGGAATCAAACTACGATCCGTAGCGGCAGACGGAAACTTGTGATCTGTCACATGACTTCCGTCTGACTATTTCTATACTTTTTCCAATCGCGGTGGTTGCACCGAATCATCCGGCTTCCTGTACCACATGTATTGCATCTATCAACATTCGGCGTGGTTGGGTCGAGGCATATCGAATACCTCATTGTAGGAGTCCGAGTCAGAAGGCTTATTCATCAGGATAGAAACCGCGGTAAGTCCGGGTTACTACTCACACAGTCCTTTTTGCACCGCAATGCATTCCATCCCTTTTGCGACGCTGGAATCCATTTATGTATCGTGATTCTGCATTGTTTTTTCCAGCCACGGTTATTCAGATGCTTTAACTCGTGTTCCCTTTTTAATTTGGTGGTATTTTTACGTTATCATTTATTTAGTTGCAATCTCACACCAGTTTTAAACCACCTCATCCTAGAGAGTTCGTTTTGTCTATCCATATGATGGTACCTATCATTGTTTGAACTGCCTTTGGCTGTCAGCCCTTAAAAGTCCTTGCGCTGTTTTATATTCTTTCTTGGAATCTCGTATGGAACCTCGATGCAGAAGTTGGTTTAGGTAATTAGGCCACTGATGTGCCATGACTTAGATGTCTGTTTTTCTTGTTTTATGTAGGAAGGTTTCAAGAAACTGGTCACTGAATTTGTTTTTAATAAAAAGCTACAAAGACAGCCTATAAGTGGACCCTGTATGTCAAATATGCCTACAGCATGGAAACATTACGTTATCAGACATCTAAATTTCATTCTTTCTTTTGTCTTACATAGAAGACTTGGGCATGTTTTCCCTTTTAAGTAGGACATCCCACATTTGTTGAGTGTCCAGGCGGACAGTCTCCGCAGTATATGGTAATGATATTTTTACCGCAAATTGCATGAAGCAAAAGCACGTATATAGGGACATTTTGACCACCGATGTGGGTGTTCTCTTGGCACTTTCAGTATTTGTAGCATGCAAGCACATCTCTGTGATTCTAGCATTCAATTCTTCATGCTCCTTCACTACTGGCACGATGGGGCCACTTATCTAAGTGACTTGCTCTTCCTTTTGCTTTTCTCTGAGGTGATGGGCTACCAAATACGAAGCAATAACTATATGTAGATATCTCATGGCTAATGTAATGTCAGGCGAGACGGCATACATATGTTCTTTGTATTTACAGATATTGCCTGTATCTGCTGTGGCTTTTCCTGGAGAAGGCATTGTTATGCCCAAATGCGCGTAGGAAATTATCTGAAGTTACAGCCACTCAGTGAAACAGACACAAATTTAGCAACTCAAAGCCTGCATCTAAGGCTCATTTAGTAAAAGTGTTGAAATCTATATTATAATGGCAATATACAACCTCTGACTATGTACATAATGTTTTGAATCACAACCATTTCAGGTGTCTATTATGTCCATGATGTACGCATTATGATTGTTCAGTATGAATGATGACATGGATGTGGTGTGTTTGTGGTTTGTTTTAAGACTGCATTTTTTCAATATATACTTAATATAATGTTTTCAATAAAGAACTATTTTTGTAATTTTAAAATAATTGTTTGCCTTTGTCTCTCTATACAATAGAAATGTTATAATTTAGTGTTGTATTTATTCTGAGTTGCCCTAGGAATTTACATTGTGTACGATGGTGATGGCTCCTCCCTGCCAGTTGATGCGGCCCTTGTGGATGATTTTGTAGCCGTCGGAGATGGTCACAGGTAGAAGAAAACAGCAGTACAAATTACAGAGAATCCAAGAGATAAAAGTAAATGGCTACGGGTCGTGAAAAAGAGCAGTTTTTACAGTTTCAAACAACACAGCACAAAATCTGTGCTCTTACCACCTTCCTCTGTCCTTGCTGACTGGGCAGTTTAGGGCTAAGAGAAGCTGGGGCTACAAAATGAAGGGGCTGTCCTAGGGTTCCCTCCACAAACTTAAGAGCCTGTGCAGGTGGGAGGGGCGGGGTCAGGCTTTCTCAGATGCTGTCGTTAGGCAAATCACTAAAGCACAAACTTGTGTGCGGGGGCAAGGAGGAGCTCCTGAAGTAATAATCTCCTTCGATACAGACAGGCTGCATTACACACATTGTAGCTTGTGTTCAATCCTGCAGGCGATGCCAAAATCTAAAAAGCTTCTAAATACTTCTTATCGTGCACTTTAAAAACACTTTCTCCAGCCAAAAACGAGTGCCAAGTACACACTCCAAACTCAATTTAAACAACAACACACATTATTAGTCTCTTGAAAAAACTCTGCTTAGGCTTAGGGGTGTATTATACCCTTTTACTTTGTAAGGGGGAGCAGGGCTGCCTCCTTAGCACAGTTTATGGGAAAACCAGGAGAGACATTTAAACAGTCACTGGTAGAAAATACAGCAGTTTTAAAAGACAATTTCACAGAAACCAATAGACGAATGTAAACAGTCACAGGAAGAGAAAAAGAGAAGTTTTTACAGTTACAAACAACACAGTTTGTGTTGTTATCACCTTCCTTTGTCCTTCCTGACTGGTCTGTTTAGGGCTGGTGCTACAAAATGGAAATAGTTGTCCTGGGGTTCCCTCCACAAAATATAAGTACAGCAATGTACTATTCTACATGGCATTATGCAAAGGACATGCAAATGGAGAGATGTGACTAGCCGTGTTCATGGTCTACAATATATTATGGCCTGTTTTTAAGTCCCGCCTAGGCAGCTCTTGTGCTGATTCTTTGAGACATGCCGTATCTAGAATATGGGCTTGAAATGAAGCCCAACTTTTTCATTGGTTCTTATTACTTTCTTTTGGAAATGCTGGATTTTCATTGGTGAATACACTTCGTTGTCCCCCCTTTTGACATTTTTTATCCTCCCATAAGAACTGGCCATCTAACATGTGTTCTTACTGTTCAGGTTATTTATACTTAGAGAGCACTCTTTTTTTGTTCAGGTTATCTATACTTAGAGAGAGCTCTTTTTTTGGTCGGGCTGCATATTTGCTCCTTAAGTATTCTGTTTACTTGTGCAATGAAACTTCGGTCACTTCATTTGCTTGCGGTCCCATCACTTCATTTGCTTGGTCCCTTAATCTCCCCATGCCTCCCCCTTACCCATTCCACAACACTGCTCCAGGCCCCCACCACCCCTCCGAGGCCACTACTGTTTTGCTCACAACACTGCTTGCCCGTCCCATGCATTGAATTCTTATGTTATTTTACATTTATTTATATAGCACACCTATCCATGTGCTCGGGGGAAATTAAACAATCAGGCTTACACCAGACTCGAACACAGATCCCCAGCTCCCCAATCGGCAGATCTCACTGCTGTGCCATATGCTTTCCTTGGCCATGTTGTAGGGTGCAGTACCATATGTGGCCAAAAGAGTTCCCATGGGACACCAAGTGACAGCCTGTGTTACTGCACCCTCACAACACTACTTGCTGTTTATTTCTGGGATATTTTTTGCCACAAAAATGAATCTAACAAACATTTTTATTTTTATTTGCAACTCCACTAGCTCAAATTGTCAGTAATGCGAGACCTATTGCATTGCAAATGCTTGTTAAATAATGTAGTGGATGAAGCCTTGCAGGTGCTTCAGGCAGATGCACCCCTCATTACAGAGCGCCCTATTCCGGTGTTGTCATACGCCAATGATACCGTATTAATATCTAGGACCCACAATGGATTGCAGAAATTGATGGCAGCCTTCGGGGAGTATATGGCATAAAAAAAATGATAATCAACAAATCAAAGACTTTTACAATGATTTGCGGGAAACAACCAAATAAACGTAGGCCCTTCTATATCAAAGGCTCCCTAATCACAGAGTGAATACATTTTGCTATCTTGGGGTCCAGTTTACAAGTAATCGCATATGGGCGCAACAGATTGCAAATGCTAAACTTAAAATGAGCAGGAATCGTGAGGGGATTTTTAATTTTTCATCTAAACTGGGTCAGCGCCCCGTTAAAGAAATTATCAAGACTTACAAGGCTAAAGTGCTACCTGCTGCTACATTTGGGGCTGGACTATGGGGGTACACTACTAACAAATCTCTCCAAGTTGAAGAAAACACTTTTTTAAATGGCTACTTAGTTTGCCTGCCTCAGCCCCATCCCTAATTGTGCATAAAGAGGTGGGGCTGTTTTATCTGGAGAATTCTCTTTTAATGAAACCATTGTTGCTCTGGCTCTCCATCTGGATGAAAGAAGAAACTAGTTTTACCAAACTGATCATACTTGATTGTTTAAAATTGGATTATGCCTTTCGTATTCCATGGCTGGCCTATATAGTTTCCACATTTAAGTCTGTGTTCCATTTGACAGTGAGGGAGGAGCCAGCACATGTATTAGCATTAACTAAGAATCATGTTAAAGCTACTTTCTGTCTGTATAGCTCTGAAGTTAGACTTCGTGTAGAGTCAATGAAAACGATGGTTGCTATGTATATGTCCTTGGAGGAAAGGGAGGGGTGTCAGGAGTATTTGATGTGTGTTAAAAACAGCAAACACCAGTATGTCCTAATTAGATTTAGAATTGGTATGGTGCACAAATTGGTTGCATTTCCGTAGATGAATGCCTATAACACTGCCAAAACTCCTTGTCCCTGTGATGGAATGAGTAAGCAAAGCACACAGCATTTTACTTTATTCTGTAAGTTTTATAAGGAGCTGCAATGTCAATATTTGAAGCCCCTTTTATTATGCAGAATACATGGAACTATAATAATGCACTGGCATTTCTGCTTGCACTAAACAATCAATTTGTGTGTTTTAGTGTTGCCCTCTTTATTTTAAAAGCTAATCACTTAAGGAAAAGTATTGTGTTAGATTCTGTCGAGGGTCTATGATTGTTATGTGATAACATCTTAAAGGATTTTATCGTTCTATGAATTATATTGCTTGAATTGCTTTTTAATTGTATGTACTTTTATGGTAGTCTTCACTCACCAATTAAAGTTCTTGAAATTGAAATTGAATGCTGGAGTATATGAGCGACTGTATGTGTGAGTTAGGGATTGTGATAAAGGCTGTATAGCTGAGTGTGTACTTGTGTGAGAGACTGTATAGGTGAGTGAGTATGTGTTAGTATCTGTATAAAAAAGTGAGTGGATGTGTGTATAACTGTATAAGTGAGTAAATTGCTTTGTGATTGACTCTATAGGTGAGTGAGTAGGTGTGTGAGTGGCTCTATGAGTGACTGAAAGTGTGTGAGTGGCTGTATGGGTGAATGAGTGGATATATCAGTGGCTGAATTAGTGAGTAAGTTGGTGTATGAGTGGCTGTATGGGTAACTGAGTGGACGTGTGTGTAGACCTATGAATCATTGAGTGGGTGTGTAAGTAGTGGTATAGGTGTGTCAATGGTTTTGAGAGTGATAGTGTGGAAGTTGGAGTGGGTATATGAAAGGTTTTATGGGGTGAGTGGGTGCGTCAGAGATTCTGTAGCTGACATCATCAGTGATGTCATTTGAGATGTCATCAGTGATGTCACTGACCATGTCATGAGTGATGTAAAATGTGAGGTCATAAGCAATGCATTGAGGGGCGCGAGTTATAGTTAGCTCAGCTAACTATAACTGCTGAATTTCACTGGTTTTGTACGAGTGAAGGTTGAGCCTAACTATAATGTCCTGTGACCTTTGTTTTTTTCAGTGAATTTCTAAGGTTTTTAATTCCATTTCCTAACTATAACGTCCCTGTAACCTTTGTTTTTTTCAGGGAATTTTTAAGGCTTTTTAACTAGCAGTCACATTTGCAGAGTGGTAGAGAAAGGGGGCTGGGCCTCCGACCAGCTCTTAGGAATCCCGCAATGTAGGACTTATAGGAGATACCAGGAGTGCTCCACAAGCCTCATAAAGTGGACTTCATCCGTCAACCAGTAGTGCACCACAAGCCTCATTTGCAGAGTGGTGGAGAAAGGGGCATGGCCTTTGTAGAACTGATGTGGCATTTTCCTCACACTTGGTGTACTCTAATATATACCAAAGAAAGAAATGGAAGTGGTCAAATCAATTCTTTCCACAGATTGACAAAGCCAGCCATGTTAATAAAACAGGTTCTGCTTTCCTTAGAGACTATAACATGGGCTCTATCTACAACAACAATCTGCTCTTTGACAAGCATGGAATATATAGAGGTGATGGAGTTCACTTTACAGAAAAAGGAACAGGGTGTTTTTAGGCAACCTGAAACTTTGCATACAGTCTCATATGTAGCTGTCTTTTACACACTCTCAACACAAAGGCTCTTGTCAGAGCCACCCGAGAGCCCAAAATGTTGTTCATTTTCTTGTTAAATGATTTGTTTGGGGAATTTTTTTAATTTGCAGCGACGTTGCGATGATCGCAAACATGTCTCGAAATCGCAAAACTTTTTCTGTGTAATCTATGACTGCATGCATCACTGTATCACTAAGTCTCTCATTCACTGTATAAGTATTTGAGAGGATCTGTGAGACAGTGCATAAGTCTATCAATACTTCTGTAATGAAATGCATGACTGCCTCAGTGTATCTATGAGTGGGTGCATCAGTGTCACAATGGGTCTGTGATTGGTTGCTTAAGTCTCTCACTCAATTTTTGAGTAGGTGCATGAGTGCCTTTGTGCAGTAGTAAGTAAGTATATGACTGGATGACTGGATCTGTGAGTGGATACATGAGTGTCTGAGTGGGTGAGTGAGTGGGTGCATGAGTTTCTGAGTGGATCTGTGTGTGAGTGCATGAGTCTCTCAGTGGGTCTATGACTGGCAGTGTCAGTGTCTAAGTTTTTCTGTTAATGGATGTGTGGGTCTCTGAGTGCGACTGTGAGTGGTTGCTTGAGTCTCTGAGTGTATAACTGACTGGGTGCATACGTCTCTGAGTGGGTCTAAGAGTGGCTGTGTGAGTGACTGTATGGGTGTGTGAGTGTCTGAGTGGACCCGTGAGTGGATGTATGAGTGTCTGAGTAGATCTGTGAGTGGGTGTTTGAGAGTCTCAATGGGTCTGTGAGTGAGAGCATAAGTCTCTGAGTGGGTGAGTGAATGGGTGCATGCATGAGTGTCTGAGTGGATCTGTGAATGGGGGGGCGAGTGTCTGGTTGGGTCTGTGAGTAGATGCATGAGCCTTGACTGGGTGAGTGAGTCGGTGCGTATATATCTGACTGAGTTTGTGAGTTGATGTTTGAGTTTCTGAGTGTATGAGTGACTGACTGCGTCCATAAGTCTCTGAGAGAGTCTGTGACTGAGTGTGGGAGTGACTGTATGGGTGTGAGTAGGTGTATGAGTGTCTGAGAGGATCTGTAAGTGGGTGTATGAGTGTCTCAGTGAGTCTGTGAGAACATATGTGAGCGTGTGATTGGGTCTGTAAGTGGGTGGGTGTGTTTCTGAGTGGGTCTGTACATGGGTGCCTAACTCTCCGAGTGAGTCTGTCAGTGGGTGCATAAGTACCTGAATGGGTATGTGTGTGAGTATGTGACTGGATCTATAAGTGTGTGAGTGGGTATGTGGATGGGTGTATAAGTGTCTGAGTAAGTTTGTGAGTGTGTACATGAGTGTGCGTCAGTGACCGGTGAGTGTGTACAAATATATATATATATTTTTTGTTTTACATTTCCACCAATATTCGTGATGACATCGCGATAGTCGCGACATCCCCGTGACTGTATACGGGGGCCACGCTGGCGATCACGTCGTTGTCGCGAATATCACACACAATTAAAAAAATACATTTTGGACATTATCATGTGTCACTAACACACCCATTTCTCAAACATGGGGTCAGAGTAAGTCCACCCTGATGTTTCACACAAATTTTCAGCCCAAGGAACTGTTCCCAAGCGATAAAATGGAGGCCGAAACTTTCTGTTCAGGTTGGGTCCAGCCAATCTCAGCATTCCCGATGGCGCACACATCCGCGATTAATCACAAAACCACAGCTAAATATTCGCGGCTGGAGTTATATCTATAATTATCGGCTTAAATTTCTCAAAAACTAATGAACGGATTTGAACCAAATAACAAAAAGCACAATCTGCATAACAACATCTACCTTTCTGCCATAGTTGGTGTAAGTATGGGAATTAACATTACAAAGGCACCATTTTTTCATGCCCCTATTTCTCGGTCCCCACTGCACAGATCACACCCAAACTTTCCATGACACACAGAACCTACCTTAAGCCTTTTTGGGGACATTTTCATGAAGATTGGTCAAATGACGTCAAAGTTATAGGCAAGGCAAAAAATGCTTTCCCTATGGAATCTAGGTCCTAAACATAACTACCTACTGGCAATTGCCAGTAGGTTATATATATATATATATATATATCTATATATATCTATATATATATATATATATATATATATCCACATAAAAAATTAAAAATATATATTCATACACATAAACCTACGGATCTGAGAAATGTGACGCGAGCACAAATTTACTTGGGTGCCATTCACTCACTTATCAACATGCATGCACTCCTTAGTAATAATTAACTAGAATTTTCTGAAATTGGGTTTCCCCTCTTATTGTTCAAGCTGATGAATATAGATTAGGAAGCTGAGGGCCTACCCACTACAAGACTTCTCACTTATGATGTTCTATAAAACCCATAAGTGAGCCATCTTTACTCATTTTTGACTAAATTGTGCAGGGTAAAAAGTTAAATGCATCATTAAAGAAACCAGAAATTTTCTTACGTTCACAGGACCCCCTGAAAAAAACAAGTCACTGGAAGGGACGACTGGTATGTTTGTAGATATAGAAACCAGGGTCTGTTTTCATGCCATCTTCTAATGAAGTAATTTTTGTAACTTTTGTGGTAGGCCCGATCAGGATCCAGAGCTTGGGTAAACCTTAGGAGTTGTTGCAAACTGTTAAGGATTGGAGGCAGAGAAGGTCTGTACAGTTGCCTTCTGATTTCCAGAGGAATGAATGACTCCTCCCAGTAGCCACAGTGTCACCCTGTACAGTATAATACATGTGAAAGGTGTGACATCTCTGCTTTAGAGTGCCACAGTAGTTAAAACAACACAAGGGTAAAAACCTCCTGGGCAATCAGATAGTACTTGAGTGGAGAAGAAAAAGGGGTACAATTGAGTTGGGTAAAACGAATATTAATTATTTAAGTGCAAATAGACTATTTAATTTGTGGTGTGCACTAAATCAATTACCGGTAGGATTAAGGGTATAAGTGGAAGCATGGCAAAAAAATTGAAACCCAAACTTACTGAAATCCATCCTATAAGACAAGTAAACTAAGTGGGTTTCTCGGACCTGAGTGTCACCAGAGCTTGATGATGATGCCTTTCATGAAAGAATCACAAAAAAATTATAGACTTCCTTGTGCGTGAGGAACATCCTCCAAAGCATTGGCTGGGGCATTAAATTCAAATTTTAATTTTGTAAACAAAATATTTCCAATTACCAAGGGCCTGATTGTTGCCTTTGTTGGAGGCAATAATTATCGTACTAGAAAAAAATCCAATACCGTGGTGTTCAGAACTGATGACTAATTACAACTTTTGGGGATAAGAATTTTACCCTATCAAAATCTGCATATCCTGGTAAATATTGTGCGTTTTTCGCCCTGTCAAATTCTGGCAGGCTTGACCTACTGAAGTTTAACAGAGTTTGCAAACTTCATTGTACCTGGTAATTACTGAGTGCAATAACATCTCACCAATTATAATTTAGATCCTGGCACAAACAGGTTTCTGCTTAGGGATTGCAATTTAACAAACAATTTGCAATCAGACCCTAAATGATTCAAATTTCTGCCAAGCAGCACTTTACATCTTTGAGGTAAAATTGGAAAATAAGCAAATATGCTTGCATTGACTGATTGTCCATTGTCCTTTTCAGCTCTGTTTTTTGCCACCTACGTATAGTTGCCTTGGAAAAAAAAAATCTCTGGGGACTGAACGTGGTTGCACAGAACAACATATGAGAAAGTGTTTTAGATTTTGGTATTAAAAGATTCTCTACAGGGTAGAACCAGGCACATTTCATTGAATGGTTCTTCTTCATCTTGTGGTATGCAAAGGCTCTTTGTCGTGAAATCAAAAAATCAGTGGGTAACTGGAAGGGATCGGGTGTTAATTCAAGACACCGATAATCACAGCCGTGCCCTCTTTGTGTGAGTTATTTGTCTATACAGGCATGAAAATGAGCGTGATCAGTATTTTGGTACTGCAATCAAATGGAAAGTTTTCTACCTTACTAATCAAATCAGTGCTGTTGCCTATGGAGAACTTGGTGATTGGAACACACTTTGGAGCATACGTTGACATTCTTTCACTATTTTCCGAATTTCCATGGAAACTTATAGGTATTGCTTTTGTCAGTGATTGCCAATTGTGAATTGTTTTTCCAAAAGTTTGAACCATTTACCCATCTTTGTAATTGTTTGCGACTGCTAGGGCTAGGGCCTCTATTGGACATTGAGATTAGGGTTTTTGAACCTGATTGAGTGCTTGGACTAGGGCTCAGATTGGCTGTAAGGTCCTGGTCTCCTATTGGTTCTGGATATTAGGGCTGGTGTTGTGATTGGATAGTGTTAGGGCTAGGGTTCCCATTGGCTGAAGGGGTCACCTGATTAATAGGGCTATAAAGGCCAAGTCTTAGGGCGTCTCAGCCCGGGCGTCGTGGCTAAGAGCGGAGAGGACAAGGGCAGTTGCCTGTTTGAGCCTGTTCGAGACTGGTCGGGACCAGGGTCAGAAATGCTTCCCATTCAGTAATACCCAGCCCACACCATCTACATCCACAAACATAGTAACACAATCACACCAAATGTACACCACACACAACCCTATGCACAAACCAATGTGCCAGCATACACTACAAAACCAACCAAACCACATCTATACACCCTTCTATCCCAACTACCACACATTTCCATTTCACCTACAAACAGTACACAACTCTATCCTATACCACTAACCAATCCACTCATCACTAACACAACGCCATTCAACACCATACATAACTACATCCCATCCAGACACACACTCCCTGCTCTAATTACTCCTAACAGACCACTTTTTATCACTAACAAACATATAATCAGCCTTCCATCATTTGTCCAACCAACACCCTCCTCTTCCTTCTACCATAATAACACTAACGCACAACACATACACTGCACGGCACCACACTTTTTAACTTTTGCAACAAACCAGTCTAAGACAAACACTCTTACCTCTACTTCATTCCCTCCTACACACAACATACACTCTACTCATAAACACATCACCAACCCCTCTACCTTACAACCTCCTCTCACAAACAATACTATACAAACAAATCCATCGCATGAAACAAATACACCAGCACCACTTTTCACTACTCCTCAAAAACAAAACATATCACACACACCAGCACAACAAGATCTTCAAAGCGCAACACCTCATAATACTTACCATCACAAAATACAAACATACACCCACCTTTCAAACCACACAAACGAACAAACTACAATGCCAAGCTTTCTCTCTTCCACCACACCTAACACAGATACAGCAACTCTCTTCCATACGCCTCTCATCCATTGGACAATTTAGAACCTTACTACATGACCCACATGCTGCACCACCACCCCTGACTCATACACCTTCCGCCCTAAACACACACAAACAATATAAGCAACGTGCCACACCTCACAACTTCGCTTCCCCATGTCTACTGCACAACAATGTTACACCACGAAAACAACACAGCACACCAACTCACTCTCAAACACCATCTCCACCACATACACACGCAGACCCATCAAAATGCCTTCTTAGCATGCTGGATGAGGAACATGATACAGAGCACCTACACGATTGCTATCCTAATACAGCTAATACCAGCACTAAAAACACACCTGCTACAAACCCACACAATACTGATCACTCTTCTACAAAACAAAGTCTCACTATCACCAAAGCCCATTCTCTGAACTGTCTACTAATAAATGCTCGCTCCCTCTCTAAAAACAAACATCACATCTACGATCTTCTCACCGATGCAAAACCAAACATACTATTCATAACTGAATCATGGTTGGGAGATGATATGGCTTCAGTTCTGCATGAAGCCGTTCCTCTAGGCCATAGGTCTTCAAACTGTGGGGCGCGCTCCCCTGGGGGGGCGCAGCATCCCCTCAGGGGGGGCGCGCACTCCACCCCATCACTTTACCTTCCATTGTTCCTTCCAGGCCCATTATGCTTCGTGTGTCTCAGCCTGGGCTGCTGCTGGTGCTCGAGCTGCTGGGGGCTTGTCTGGGCAGTGTCTGGAGTCTTATCTCCGGCACGCCCGAGTTTTTCACAGGTCTTTAAAGACCATGTGCAATCCATGTATATCTAGGGCCTCCCCTGGGGCATAATTCCAGTCGCCCTGGTTATAGCTCTCAAATTAACACGTTCATGTTAAACGACAGTCAGCAGCGTTTAATAACAAGACAATTTTAACTTTACAAGAATAAAATGTCAATTTGGAGAAGAGTGCCAAGGTTGTTTATAACGGGATTGTATATTACATTCAAGAGTTACCTGCGCCATAAGTGCATATTTTTGATTTTCTCAAGGGCTACATGTACCGTTACTAGTCGCATTACTGAAATCTTGTGGATATAAACGGTCGCTGCAGCTGCTTGAGAGTAAGATATTCCCTTTGGCACCCGATGCAAATTTCATCCCGTTCCGAACTTAGTAGGATCCCCGCACCGTCTGTCAAATGCAGCCAATGCTGACACTCCGATTTTCGTTTGCTTCAAAAACTATTTCAAATCGTACACAGGTTAAGGTCACACTAAAAGAACTTGCATCATCTAAAATAAAACACCTGACCCTAGACGATATCTTTTTATGTAGTGTTTTTTGTTCGGGCTTTTGTTTGACCTTTACTACTGTTTCGATGTCGCAGGTAAAGGGGCAGGGCTACGTGTTTAGCCCTTTACCCAGGCTCCACTACCACAGTGAATGGACTTGACCCAGCTTCAAAGCTGAGGTGAGCCTGGTGCTTCCTTAAATGAACTCTGAACATTCGTGTCCATATTTCACCCATGTTCCTATGTGTAGCCAGCTATACACCTTGTGTAATTGACCTGCCAGACACGAGTTGAGCACTGCTAAACTTGATCAATTTTTTTGGGTGGGGTACATATATCCACCACTAAAATTACTTTCATATCTCACCATACTAATTCACCACTAATCCTTTACTCGCCCCCCCCCAAAAAAAGCGCTTCAACACCCCATCAAGGGTAACAAGCGCTATATAAATACAAACCTCTTCTATCCTTCAGCTATCCTTCTGAATCCAAATAATTGACTAACCTATCCACCACTTAAATCACTTTCATATTTCACTATACTAATTCAACACTAATCCTTTATGGGTTCCGGAATAGCGTGCTACTCGCCGAAAAAGCACTTTGATGCCTCATCAGGGGTAGTAAGCACTAGATAAATGCAATTACAATATTTACATACCTTTGTACCCTGGCAGCTACTGCATTTTACAGCAAGGAATTTACAACGGTTGTATCTTTCCTCAAGATTCCATTCTCTGGCAGGTAAGAGTGAAGAGCTTTTTGTTTTATTTTTCTAAAGCTTCACTCCTTTCCCCTTCGCCCCACTACTAGTGGTAACGTTGGAGGCTTCAAGGAGGAGCACATTTGGAGATAATGCCATAGGTGCTGACTTTGGTTCTGGGGACCCAGGTTCGAGTCCTGGCATCGGCTCAACATCATGTGATCCTGGGCAAAATCACTTAATCTCCCTGTGCTTACAAAAAATGAATGTGTGCTTGTGTAATGTAAAAGATGCTCCTGTAAGGCGCTCCAATACCTTTGGGTCATGTTCGCGCTATATAAAACAGCAAAAAATATATTACAAAATTTTGTGAGCACTCCCGTTTCCGGGTACTGCTCAAGATTGGAAGTGGAGCACAACCTAAGGATGGCAGAAGCAAGAATCCATCCACACATTGACTGTCTCTGTGGAGAAAAACAGGCACACCCCTCACCTGTGTTTTGGGAGTGTTTTTACTAATCTATCCTAAATTTTGTGTTTTATGTGAAAAATAAAGCACCAATGTAATTTTTTGGGCTAATGTTTTCTTGGAGACTTTTCATTTGAACTTTATAATAAGCACAAGCACTACAAAAACTTCAGTATACTAAACACTCTTACTTTATTAATATTATTTGCCCTTACGACCTGGGCTCTGCAGGAGGGAATGGCCATCAATGATGCAGAGTACCAGCTTCCAGAACTTTTTTGTCAGGGGTGGTGGGGGGGGGGGGGGCTCGACGTGTAAAAAGGTTTAGATGGGGGGGCTCAGCCGACAAAAGTTTGAAGACCTCTGCTCTAGGCTATCAAAAGATCACCCAAAATCATATAGGCAAAAAAGGAGGTGGTCTAGCTGTTGTGTTCAGGCAAACATTACATATCACTAAAGTTGACGACATCACCATAAAGAATTGTGAGGCTCTTCTCACCAGATGCAATCCTACACCGTCTTCCTCCTGTAACTTCCTGCTCCTTTACAGACCTCCACCTAGCAAGGCGGCATTCCCAGACGCACTTCTAGACACAGTTTCAAACCTGATAACAATACACTCCAACATATGCTTTCTGGGTGACCTCAACATTTGGTTTGACAAACCCAATGTGACCCATCCAAAAACAATAATCACTAGCCTAGACGTACTGAACCTGCATCAGATTATCCACAAACCCACACACATCGCTGGACATATCCTAGATGTCATTTTTGCTAATACTGAACTAGTTACCTTTCAAACTATAACTCCAGTCAGATGGTCAGACCACCACTTGCTTGCTTTCCAACATAAAACAACACTAAGCGACTCACCTAAAACTACCTTACATCCATCCACCTATCGGCCGTGGCACAAACTCAATTTAGAACACATAGAAACACAACTAACATCCAGTACAAATCTGGAAACAATAAATTCTGTTAAAAAACTACATGAGTGGCTACAGGAAGCTTTTGACATCCTGATACCACTCAAAACCACACAACAGAACAAAAGAAAAAAAGCGCCTTGTAGAAACATAGAGATAAAAGACATAAAACAACAAATTAGAAAGCTGCAACGTACCTGGCTCAAAACAAACGCCAAACAAGACAAACTTCACCTACAGAAAATTAACAGATGATACAAGTCAGCTATCAAAAAAGCTAAGAAAAGGTACTATTCAGACAGAATTCAAAATGCTAAATGTACAAATAAAGCATTCTATAAAATAATCAATGAATTTCGCAAACCAAATTGCATAGAAGGAACTCATCCTGTTACTCAAGATTTCACAGACAAACTGGCAAATCATTACACGGACAAAGCAGACACATTGGACTCATACTTAAAACAGAAACAAAGCACCAGCACTAACCCTTGAACAAAACAACAATCCAAGAATACTCTAACCCAGCCTCTCCGTTCCTTCCAACACATCTCACACGATGAATTTATGGACCTGGTCAAAGCAAGCAGGCCTGCCGGCAGCCCCTTCTGACCCGTGTCCACCACAAACTTTCAAGACAATTCTTTTAACAACCTCTGCTGCCACTCCAGTAAGAAGAATCATCAACGATTCCTTAACTACCGGAATATTTCCAGAAGAACTCAAAAAGTCACACATATGCCCTTTACTGAAGAAAACAAACTTGGACCCGCTGAACCCTGACAACTACAGACCCATTACAAATGGACCTTTCCTGGGCAAACTGATAGAAAGAGCAGCGTTCGCCCAGATGTCACAATTCATTGAAGAGAATGGCATACTTTCAGACTTCCAAACAGGATTCCATCCGGGATGAGGCACTGAATCTGCCCTCCTAGCCATCTGGGATGACCTGAAGAATATAGTAGACTGCAACGGGGTTGCTGCACTACTCCTCTTGGACCTCTCGGCTGCATTTTACATGGTTGACCATGACACTCTGAAACAAAGACTCTATGAAGCCGGCATAGAGGGGACTGCTCTAGACTGGATCGCGTCCTACCTTCGAAACAGAACTAATGTCATCCATTCCCCACCTTTCTCGTCCAAACCATACTCCACAAAAGCAAGGGTCCCTCAAGGCTCTATCATCTCACCCATGCTTTTCAACATCTACGTGAAGTCATTACCAGTACTGATCAATCAATTTCACCTCACGTGCTATAACTATGCAGATGACACGCAAATACTCCTTCAACTGGAATGCCCCAAAGACATTAGAAAATCCCCAATTTTCAGTTGTCTCAGAGCCGTGGATCAGTGGATGACTTGGAGCCATCTCAATTTGAATGCTTCCAAAACGGAAATACTCACGTGTGGCGATTGGCAACATTATGACCCGCTTGCCACCTGTCCTGATGAACTGGGATCACCGCCTAAAGTATCCAAGGAAGTAAGAAACCTCGGAATGACCATGGACTCCAAGCTAACGATGAATGCCCAAGTGGACAAACTAGCAAGATCAAGCTTTGTCACTATAAAAACGCTGCGACTAATTTTCCCTCATTTGGGATTTCCACACAAGGTCCAAGCTACCATCTCCCTTGTTCTGTTCAAACTCGATTACGCCAATAGCCTCTACCATGGATCACCTTTAACGACCATGAAAAGACTACAACGGATTCAGAACTCGGCTGCCAGACTACTCTTGCATATCAAACCGCGAGACCACATCTCACCTGCCTTGAAAGCCCTGCATTGGTTACCGGTTGCCAGAAGATCCACATTCAAGCTGCTTTGTATCACCCACAAAGCAATACATGGAATGGGACTGCTCTTCATCAGGAATAAAATCACCAAACACATTCAACAAAGGAACCTCCGCTCTAAAGGGGCACCTCGCCTCAAAATCCCAAGATAAAAAATAAAAACATGGGTGGCACATCCTTCTCTGTTCAAGCAGCCAAACTATGGAACTCTTTACCCGCCAACATAAGATCCACGGACAGCCACCTTATCTTCAGAAAACTACTCAAGAATTGGCTCTTCCCCACATAAGCACCATACGCAAACAGAAATTTACAGCATATCCCTCTGTATATAAGCATTTATTTTCACTATAGATATGTACCTATCTTTGTGTATTGCTTTGTATAAACATGTAGAATAATTATGTTGTAAAAAAAAAAATTAAAACAAATAAAGTACAATAACACTTGAAAACCGGAGTTTATCTGGGGCATCTTTGGTCTACATGTACTTGCTTCCATTGTGCATCTATGTACCTTTCATGCACTTGGATCTGTGTGTTTGTTACTTTTCTCCTGAAAAAGCATATCCAATGCACTACCCTATTTCTCATCTTGTACCTCTATCAATATCTTTGATCTACATACACTTACCTCCTTTATGCATCTATATACTTTCAATGTGCTTATGGATCTATATATTTATCACTTTCTTCTAATTTAGCATTTCCAATGCACTACCCTATTTCTCAGCCTATACTTCTCTCAATATATCTTCTAGCCCAACTTTCTGACTCATCTCAAACATCTTTCTACTACTCTTTCCAATGCACTACCCTATTTCTCATTCTATACATCTATCAATATATCCTCTACATCCACTCTCTCATTTATCCCAAACCCCATACCACTATGTTCCCCAAAATAACCCTTTCTAGACTCTCCCCTACTCTACCCCTCCTTGCATCATCTGACACCTCTTTTACTATACCGATCCCCCAAAACAAACCTTTCTAAACTCTTCCCTCTGACTCTTCCCCTCCACAACCCCTTTCTACTCATCCAAAAGCCTCCTCTTACTGTAATGACCTCCAAAAAAAAAATCTAAATCCTTCACTCTTCTATCCCTCCACTATCCCTTTCAATCAAAATAACAGACTAACATGTTCACTTCTCAAATTTCATATTCCACTATACTAATTCACCACTAATCCTTTATGGGTTCCAGAGTAGCGTGCTACTCACCAATAAAGCGCTTCAACACCCCATCAGGGTTACAAGCGCTATATAAATGCAAACCTTTTTCCCTTTTCTACCCCTCCCCAACCCTTCTCAATCCAAATAACTGACTAACATATCCACCACTCAAATTACTTTCATATTTCACTATACCAATTCAACACTAATCCTTATGGGTTCCAGAGTAGCGTGCTACTCGCCAAAAAAGCGCTTCAAACCCCCATCAGGGGTAACAAGCGCTATATAAATACAAACCTTTTTTCCTCTTCTATCCTTCTGCTATCCTTCTGAATCCAAATAACTGACTAACCTATCCACCACTTAAATTACTTTCATATTTCACTATACTAATTCAACACTAATCCTTTATGGGTCCCGGAGTAGCGTGCTACTCGCCGAAAAAGCGCTTCAACGCTTCGTCAGGGTTGTAAGCGCTATATAAATGCAATTACAATACAATACAATATGTCTAATTACATGTGTGTCTGTTTCTATGAACGTCTATGGACATTGAAGTTATATACAGGGCTTTAGGTGGGCCGGGTCCTGCGCTGCTCAGCATCGGCAGTTCTAAAAAGCATGTGCTGAGACGGGTCCCTATCGGGCTCTCCATTTTTGCTCTCACCCTCAGGGTGGAAAAAAAATCTTAAGTCTGCAGCAGTACCACCCTTCGCTGCCTTTGATGTAACTTTGAAGAGACTCGTTATAGTTCTTTCACAGTCTCATCATTTCAGAACGGAGCATTTTCAATATTATGTACAACGAAGCCACAGTTGTTGCTTATTTATCTTATGCAACTAACAACCATTGATAAAGACAATAGTTCTGGCTTGTTGTAGGTGTGATGTTACTTATATATCTGGATGCAATGATATAAGCAGCAAAATACCAGTCGGTAGGCACACTATGCTAAGCATAGATTTTTAGATTAGGTGCTCTTAAGCCACACTCTTAATTACATCTGCCACGCCCCTTTGAGAGACCCCCCAGTGTTTTCATCCCACTTAAAGCCCTGGTTATATATTTATTTCATTGTATTGCTGTTTGGATCCTTTGTTAATCATAACATCTAATACATTTTCTCTAGGGATTGGCTTGTTTCGCAGCCCAAGGTAATAATAATGAACTAAATTTGCCCTTATTGAAACCTGTTTATCTGTATATATCCTCCGGTTTGGGTAGGGTGGGAAGTCAGTCAGAGCTCACAACAGCACTAAGATCTCCCTCCCCCATAGCCCAACAGCCAGGTTTTCTTCATTCATGGGACCTAGAGAGGGCACATTTGCAGAACACCTGAGAGTAGTGACAGAAAATGAGCCAGTGGAGGTGAATAAACTGGAGATGAAGGTTAACAGAAAAGGATGGCAGGACCATCCCCAATAATCCCACTGAGCAATTTGGTGATGCCCTACAAGGTATAGCGTCGAAAACAAAATGGGAATAAAGATTTTTCACTATCTCTCTTGCTAAAAGGGGACTAGTAAATGGCTTCATTATCCATGCTGACTGCTTGGTGAGATACACAAATATTTATATGCTGAGAAACCTAGTAAATGAATGTTGGAGGGGCTCAATGATGAACAAGTATGACATCAAATTAGTCTTTCTGCACCTCCCCGTATATCCAGATTACTTTTACTTATTACAGATACAGTTTTTGGGGACAGATATTTGCTGACAGAAGAATTTGCATGGGTGTTCTATGACAAATGGACAACCATAGGACAATCGAGAACCGTGGACAGAAATCGTGCCTGTCATTGCATTCATGACAAAATAAAAATTATGAAGGCAGCATCAATTTCCGGGACGTGAATTATTCATGTAAAGTGGTATCAACCGAATGGATCTGCCCCAGGCACATGAGGAGAACAATGAACGGGGGTATAAAAATCTCTTCAGAGAGTGAGAAATTCACAGAGAGAGAAGGACGATGTTTCTAGAAGAATACAAAAATGTGTGTATTTCACTCCATAACAACTCAGTCGACTGAAATGCAGAAAATCATTCTGAGGCAGTGGATTTGACTGATATGGGCATGTAATAGAACTGACTGTTCTGTGCTGACAAATGACCCAAATATAGGTCGGCCCAAACACACACTGAAGGACTGTAGAAGCCCAGGTTTGATAGCTGTGTGCTTGAGAGCTTAGTGTACGCAGATTTGAGAGTGGTGTTTATTCATTTTGATTGAAAATGTAGTAAGTTATATACACTTAAACTATGGAAAAACTCCAGAATCAAACCATATTGCTCATAAGGAATGTTAAAATAAGAAAAGAATATGAGAAAGGAACAAGATAAAAAACAAAAATCAAAGAACAATAAAATGCAACAGTAACACAGCAGTGAACAAGTTTATCAAAGTATCTACAAACCACGAGAACAAGTTTTGAAGTTTATAATGGCTATCAAGATAAGTGTTCACCATGAACAGACTGTTGATCAATAATACGTGGGTGTTAAATATGATCAAGGCATTCACAGTACAATATTTGAAAATTAATATCATCTTCAAAGTCAGCACATCCTTGGATATATAGCTGTTGCACTGTCTTGTGCAAAGTGAATGGAATAGCGCATGATGACCCTAGCAGTAGAAAGGTGTTAGTCATCCATACCAAAGGAACTGTGTAAGCTAGGAGAAAGAGACACTGCACCTAGTAGCAGGATTCCCTGGCCTGAACCCTCAGAAATAGTTTACAGACAAGCAAAGAAGAATTCCAAGACAAGAGTCAAGAAAGAGAGACTTGTTTAGGGCTGGGCTTAAAAGCTAAAGCGATGATGACATCCGGGGGGTTCTATTGGACATGATAAACATAGGTCTCTCCCCTATTGATATAGAGGTAAGGACAGATTTTGTGGAACTGTAAGTATGGTTTGGGGAATTATAAGACAGTTAGAAGTTAGCAGGTGAAGAGTATTTTGGAAGGCTGTAAAAAGAACAGAGGAATGAGGCATGACGACAGAAAACCCACAAACATCACAATGTTGAGAGGTTTTAAAAAATCCCATGTCCTACCAGAGTGCCCACCATGCTCTAAAGGTTGTTAAAACATTCCACCATCCCAATGGTCTCTGTATAGTATGTGGTAGATAAGCAGTTTGCTTCCACATCTCTTGTGTAAGAAGAAATGAAATTCATTCATGTTGGAAAACACCATCTTGGGAAATATAACATGTGAAAGATCCTTGGGAGTGTCCTCGCAACTACTTCAGCAGTGGTGCTCGTCATATGTAAAGATTGTGGATACCTTGTGGGATGATCCACCACAACCAAGATGTACTTGTGGCATGATGCCAAGAAGGGATCAAATGGATCAGCAATATCAATGCTCACCCGCTCAAATGGTACACCAGCTACAGGCAGTTTCACCAATGGCACCGTGGCCTTAGCTCCCGACTTACCACTCAGTTAGCAAGTCAGACAGGTCCTACAGAATCTCTATGTGTTTCGATGCATCGCTAGCCAGTAAAAGAGTAAAGAATATATCCTGTCATGGGTCTTTCTAAGACTCAAGTGTCCGCTAACAGAACCTAATAAGCCAATGACAACTGAAAGTTCCAGTGCACTATGGAAACTACTAGCCTCTTGCTACCTCCTGGCTCAGGATTCACAACCTCATTGTAAAGCAGTCTGTTATCCCAGTAAATGCAATGCCTTCTAACCATTCCTGTGCTGGCCTGTTCCTGACCTTCCTTCTGAAGTTCCACAAGTGTAGGGCACTCAACTTCTGCCTGGCTGAACTGCTCCTGGGTAGGTCATTCAGCAGCCGACAAACCCTGTATACCTAGAAGTGACCCAGACTCCATCACATGATCCACTTCACCTATCTTAGCCTCCTCTCTGTCTGGAATAGGGATGATGGGTGCCACAGTCTGTGCCTTCTCAGAGTCTGCAATAATCTGCTCGCTACCCTTCTCTCGTCTCTGTCAATCTGGGATGGTCACAGTTGCTCAGTGAGACTGATTTGTAACCCGTGTTCTGGTCAACACAGCTGATGTTGTCCGATCTATTTAGCCCTCTGGCTGTAGTACTAAGCTGGTAGCTATGAGATCATTGCTTAAAATACATTCAGCACCTGTTTCTCTCTGACTTCTCTAATGAATCTTGAGCATCATGCCTTGGACTTTTAATCTGGTAAGCAAGCACTCCATGTTGTCCCCACTGGCTACAATGTCTGAGTCATTGGCACCGTGGATAATCTCCCCAGGTATGAGATACTTCCACTCAACCATAGTCGTGCAAACACCTATTTCACTCATGCAGAAATCTTCCTGATTTTGATAACTGTTTCTGTTGCAAACCCCGTGGTGTTTGGGTGATTGTGCTTCATAGCTATCTCCCAGATGTCCATAGCAACTAGTTGGAGTGCCATGAGGCCCTCTCAGATTCGGTCACCTACAGTTAACATACCGCCTAGGGAGGGTGTGGTACTGAAGGGATATTTTACCTGACAATTCTTTTTGTAATATCTCTCCTTGTGAAACCTACTGTAAGTTACAACCTGGGCACAGAGGAAACTTCCTTTCCTCCCTTGTCCTTTGTCTCCTGTGAGGTCACACAATAACCTTTGTGCGAGTGCCCTGTCTGTAGTCCTTGGAAATTGCCCTGGCCCATACCTCCATTTTGGAAGGCCCCTGTTGAGAATTCTTCTCCCTTCTTGATAAAGAACTATGCTGCTCCAGTCATTTGTTTGCCTTGTTAGCTAACTATTTGTCAGCACTCTGCGAGTTTCCTTGGCTCATTATCTATCAACTTAGAAAGGTATTGCCTAAGTGGAGCATAATGTTCCTCTCTGAGCCACTCTGTTATCATTAATTGCTTAAGGGAATGAAAATCCTTTACCTGCATCTTTCTCACCCACTGACTTCAATCATTCAATACACAATGAATCCAGATTTAAAATGGAACACCATCTGTTCTCTTACTTTGTCTGAATCCATGAAACTATTGAGCTGACTTCAGCCTAAACAGCCTTATTGTGCTTTCTTCGTACATACATAATCCATTTGATCGCCCACGGGCATTCTCACAATGACAGACGTACCTTCCTTCGGCAAGTAAGGTTCAGAATGATCGACGTGGACCTTACCTGAAGAGTCTGCGGCGTGGCTCTGCAGAGACAATATGGACCAGCTCCTTAAACCCTGCCTTCTCTCTGGTGATTCCTGAGATACACCAAAGAAGATAGATTGGGACTAGGGATGGTGGCCCAGTTTCTCTGTGGTGTGGTTTCGTCACACTGAGAGCATCGCTGTCGGACCTTTTTTAAAAAACAAATTCTTTATTCGCATTTTACAAATAATATGGTACATACCAAAGTATAAGATAGAACCATCAGAGTAACTCCCTGAGTCAGAACAAAGAAACAATCAAACAGATCTGCCGCATAGTAATATCTTGTCTCACCGGGGGAGGGGTCATCCAATATGGGTACTCCACCTTTGCCGAAGTGGAGGGGGGAGGTCCATGGAAGAGGGGAGGGGAGGGAGACGGGGCAGTGACATATAAGCACACATACACAATTACTGACATACCCGTGCCAGACTGTCCATTGGAGCACAGGGTGAAGAGGAGGGGGTGGCGTTCAGCAGCACTGTATCATCCAACCATCACACGTCTTAAGCACATTCCTCACCCACCCAGCCACTGGTGTCATCCAGCCTTCACTAAGAGGCGTGGGGGGTCACTGCCGTCTGCCAGGATTCAACTCAGTCTTCAACCACCGTGTGGATGGCTGTAGCCGAAGCCATTGGTGAGTTCGGGGCAGAGCCACCATCCACCGCTTCGCTGTCTTCTCCCAGAAGGTCTACCATTGCGCCCCAGGTCCCTTTCCGCATTATCATCTGAGCGAACCTTCTGGAACCGACACTCTTCAGCTACTGTCCTCTCCAGTAAATCAGCCCTCTATTTACCCCTTGGTGATAATGGGCTTGCCCAGTGAATTGCGAAACTTCATCTGGCAAGTACCAGTCCCAGCTGGGCAAATCTGTATCTCATCTTGCTACCTTTTTTTAGGGAGTGGCAACAGTCACAGTAGAAATTGTCATGTTGTTATTTCAGCTTTTGCTACCCTCACTCTCACTACATGGCATGTCCTTGTGATGTGTTCAAAGTCAGCCTGGGACACCCCGCACCTCGTACATCCAGGAAATTTTTAGTATTTTGTGGTGTGGCTGAAGGGATGTTCTAACAGCCTGAGGGCCGGACAGACTTAAAAAGCTGATAAGATAGCTCAGCGCTGAATTTTTGCTTTTGAGATTTATGTGAGATCCACAAGGTAATATGATGGAAGATCCACTGAGGTTTTCATTTTCTGAGGTCAGTAAACGAGCGCTAATTTTGGCATGGTAATAATAACTTTATGTAAAGATATTATGTGTAAAGCACTTTGGATTCAAGTGTTATGGAATCATCTGACTATTATTATTGAAGAATATTGTGTTGGAGGTTTCGAAATAGTACCTGTAGACACTGGAGGAGCCCAAAATATTTTGGCATCTGTCACAATAGGGATCTGATAGAACTAGAGACAAGGAAGAAACACAGGGTCAAAGGTTGACCAGCTGGGACAAATTGAGTAGGTTTGGTTAGCCATGACCATGTTTTTACTTGTGTAGTCAGTCAGTGAACGAGCTGACCAAGACAATGAGATGGAAGTAGGAACCTATAAACATTGTATGGTTAAAGGGGCCATGAAAACATATTGTATGGACCACTTTGGAAGGGGCTTGTGGCAGGCACATTATAGGGTGCTAACTGAATGGGTGCCATAGAAGTTGCCTTGGTTATGAGAAGCTCGCGCTTAGGAGGGTTGAGCTTGAGAAACGTTACAGACATATACCAACACATGATGCAGAGTTAGTCGGACATTGATGAACTAACACTTCCCCCAAAGAATCCTTTGTTTCATCAATAAAAGGCTGCCACAATGCCATTGTGATGATGAGATGTCCTAATTTGTTGCTTTTGAAATTTTTGTTAGGATATTGGGGATGACTGAAAGTTGTAAATTATGAAGAAAAACTTTATACCAGCACCAAACCCCAATAATTGATGAAGAATAGCCCTTACCAAAACTGCTAATTTGAGCAAAACTGCACCATATCAAGTATTCTGCTCATTAGAATTTGAATTGACCCGTCCCATAATTTTCCAACACTAGTTTATATAAAAAATTGCCCAGAACATAAAACCCTGGGGCATATTAGCAAGACCCACGTTAATATCGCGTTTAGCGGCAGGAAACTGCAGCTAAAACGGCGTATAATGGGCTTGCTAATATGCGTTATAGAATTCAATAGAAGCCCAGGTTAGATGTGCAGGACATCTAACCTGGGCTTCTATTGGAATTCCATAACGCATATTAGCAGCCCATTCATCGCTGTTTTAGCGGCAGTTTCCTGCCGCTAAAACGGCGATAACTTTAACGTGGGTCTTGCTAATATGCCCCTCTATTTCTTTGCATTTCTTGACAGCTTTGCTGAATAGATTTAAACCCAAACTGGTGCAATAAGCCAAACTCATAAAAGGGTGACATTCTGAAATCTTATATTCACAATAGATCTGTCGCATCTGAAATGTCATAGAAGGTAATCGCTTATATCAAGTATTTTAGGAAGTTTTGTTGTCTTCAAAAACACGCAAAGCTAAATCTCAGCCTGCTCCATTATTATTTTAAGACAAAACTATAACAGAAAATTGCATCATTGTGAAGCCTTGAAAGATAATAAAAAAATGTAGATAGATAATAAAGTCTAAAGCGAGGTAAAACTAAACTTCCCTGCTCCTTGTTTACAGACTTACAAAATGAATGAGAGAGCGTTACTTCCTCCAAAGCAAAGCTCTTAATCATGTATGAATCCTGAAAATAAGATTGATTCACCTTAATTGGAACATTAGAAAATAAAAATAAGAAAAGTGGTTGTATCGACATTTTAACAAGAGAGACCTCACCGATAATCGTAATTACAGTAGACTAACTTTATTCAGCTTCATCCTATAATTTAAAGCACATAGACATGAAAAGGTGGGAGTAACATGAATACTTAATACCAAATTGGACGAGCATGGAAAAATGTTCTTCTTAATTGACAAGGAAGATCCAGTTCTTTTGCATAAAATAGGAAAATCTCAGACTTAGACTGATTGATTTTATAGCCACCTTTAAAGGTAAAATTGCTTAATCTCTCTAGAGCCTTTTAAAGATTAGCTTGGTCAGCTGACAAATAAAGTATAATATCATCAGCAAATATTTTTAATTTTGATGTGCCAGAGACAGGAGGCAGAATATTCTCATTGTTGCACAACAAACTAGCCAAGGGTTCGATAAAAAGTGTAAATAGAATATATTTAAAACATATATTTTAAATGATTTCAAATTCCAAATGTTTTTGGATGTGACAATAACTGGAAAAAAGGAAATGCTGGACTCTTTCAAAGTAGCAGGAGCCAAGGCTTCCCTAATTAAGCAATTTAAATTGAAATCTTTATATAAAGGACATTTTCAATTTTTTTTTTTTTTTTTTTTAGATATCTTATATAGCGCGAACTAGACTCGAAGATATCGGGTATCAGAGCGCTTTACCTAGCACCAGTTTCGTTACATGAGGACACATTCATTTTGGCTAGGCACAGGGAGATTAAGGGGCATATTAACAACGAGGCGGTAAGCAATTATCAGCGCTTTAGCGTCCGTTTTCGGACGGAAGCGGCGATAATTTATCGCTCTAATCAGCAAGGTCACGCTATCGCGTGAATCCTTGCACTATCGCCTCTTTCCCCATCGCTCATCCTTGCATCTCTAATGAGATGCAAAGTGGGCGCTACTGGCGTACCCTGGATGGGCTACGTTGCAAATATCGCCGATGTTCACATCGCGATATTTACATAGGTAGCCCACAGGATTAGCAGACGTTAGATTTTGGCGAAAACGGCCGTTTTCGCCAAAATCTAACGTCTGCTATAATCCTGACTTACCTATGTTAGGCATAGGAGGTGGATTCTGCTGATACGACCACAGGGTCGTATCAGCAAGGTTATCGCTATCTCTGGAATTTATATCGCCCTGGAGTAACGCGTTGTTAATAACGCGCTACCAGGGCGATAAATGCCAGAGATAGCCTGCGATAATATAATTATCGCTAAGCACGGCCAGCGATAATTATCGCTGGCCGTTTGTTAATATGCAAAACACACAAGATGATGGACGGAATGTTGCACAATGGCAAACATTCACCCCCAGTCACAGATCTGGGTTTAATCCAAACTGCCAAGCCATGTCTTCCCTGGACCGGAATCAAGCACCCTAGGACCGGTTTCGGGCATTCAGCCCTCATCAGCCAGGATAGCCTGACTCCAGTGGCGCAGTGAGCACGGGACCCACGTCTGGGCATACCCTTCCCACTTGGGGCGAATTGCAAAACACACAAGATGATGGACGGAATGTTGCACAATGGCAAACATTCACCCCCAGTCACAGATCTGGGTTTAATCCATCGTTATTTTGCTTCACCACGCCACCCCAGTTCAGACATGGCCATATGCAAATCAGTCTTGACCCTGTGCCTCATGGGAACAGTCCAGACCGAACTGCCAAGCCATGTCTTCCCTGGACCGGAATCAAGCACCCTAGGACCGGTTTCGGGCATTCAGCCCTCATCAGCCAGGATAGCCTGACTCCAGTGGCGCAGTGAGCACGGGACCCACGTCTGGGCATGCCCTTCCCACTTGGGGCGAATTGCAAAACACACAAGATGATGGACGGAATGTTGCACAATGGCAAACATTCACCCCCAGTCACAGATCTGGGTTTAATCCATCGTTATTTTGCTTCACCACGCCACCCCAGTTCAGACATGGCCATATGCAAATCAGTCTTGACCCTGTGCCTCATGGGAACAGTCCAGACCGAACTGCCAAGCCATGTCTTCCTGGACCGGAATCAAGCACCCTAGGACCGGTTTCGGGCATTCAGCCCTCATCAGCCAGGATAGCCTGACTCCAGTGGCGCAGTGAGCACGGGACCCACGTCTGGGCATACCCTTCCCACTCTGGGCGAATTGCAAAACACACAAGATGATGGACGGAATGTTGCACAATGGCAAACATTCACCCCCAGTCACAGATCTGGGTTTAATCCATCGTTATTTTGCTTCACCACGCCACCCCAGTTCAGACATGGCCATATGCAAATCAGTCTTGACCCTGTGCCTCATGGGAACAGTCCAGACCGAACTACCAAGCCATGTCTTCCCTGGACCGGAATCAAGCACCCTAGGACCGGTTTCGGCATTCAGCCCTCATCAGCCAGGATAGCCTGACTCCAGTGGCGCAGTGAGCACGGGACCCACGTCTGGGCATACCCTTCCCACTTGGGGCGAATTGCAAAACACACAAGATGATGGACGGAATGTTGCACAATGGCAAACATTCACCCCAGTCACAGATCTGGGTTTAATCCATCGTTATTTTGCTTCACCACGCCACCCCAGTTCAGACATGGCCATATGCAAATCAGTCTTGACCCTGTGCCTCATGGGAACAGTCCAGACCGAACTGCCAAGCCATGTCTTCCCTGGACCGGAATCAAGCACCCTAGAACCTGTTTCGGGCATTCAGCCCTCATCAGCCAGGATAGCCTGACTCCAGTGGCGCAGTGAGCACGGGACCCACGTCTGGGCATACCCTTCCCACTTGGGGCGAATTGCAAAACACACAAGATGATGGACGGAATGTTGCACAATGGCAAACATTCACCCCCAGTCACAGATCTGGGTTTAATCCATCGTTATTTTGCTTCACCACGCCACCCCAGTTCAGACATGGCCATATGCAAATCAGTCTTGACCCTGTGCCTCATGGGAACAGTCAAGACCAAACTGCCAAGCCATGTCTTCCCTGGACCGGAATCAAGCACCCTAGGACCGGTTTCGGGCATTCAGCCCTCATCAACCAGGATAGCCTGACTCCAGTGGCGCAGTGAGCACGGGACCCACGTCTGGGCATACCCTTCCCACTTGGGGCGAATTGCAAAACACACAAGATGATGGACGGAATGTTGCACAATGGCAAACATCCACCCCCAGTCACAGATCTTGTGTGTTTCGTTGTTAATATGCCCCTAAGTGATTTGCCCAGATCACAGAATGTTGAGCGTTGTTGCTGAGACTCGAACCCGGTTTCCCAGCTTCGACATCGACCGCTCTAGCAGTAAGGCTACATCCTCTCCTCTTTCCCTAAATGCCAGAAACTCGTGATTTTTATTAAAAAAATTCTGAGGAAATGACTGTCAAATTTCTTGAGTTTCTTTTCTAATAGATTTTTTTACACTATAATATTGCAGGGATCAATATTTACATGTTCCTAAAAAAATGATATATTATAAATGTTTTCTTTCTGATCATTTACCAGGTGAAAAGGGTGAGGAGGGGTGCCTTTCTCTTGAGAAACCTGAATTTAAGATAAGATTATATGGCACCAGCTAATTTTGGATTAAACTGTGGCTTTGAGGTTGAGATGAGCAATTCCCCTCTAAGAGCAACACACGCTCACCAGGGTCAAGTGGGGTGAGGGGGAGTAGGGGTCTCTGGTTGAGAAATATGCAATAAAGCGTAGTTCACAGGGCAGACATTTTTCATAGGTTGAGCTATATGTTTGATAATTGTGTTGTTGATGTTTGGATCTATTAAGATTATATCTCGTAATATTTATTGTTTATCCATCAATATATGGTTCAGCCCTCAATTGTTTAAAAAGCCTTAATCCTAGTGTCACTTTTTGCAAGAGACCCATTTAAACTTCAAACAATCCTAAAATGTCAGTCCTTTTTGCTTGAGATGCCGCTGCTTTTAGAGGTGTGGTTATCTTTTTTCCCTCTGGCTTTAAAATGGAAGATAGCTGAGGTCAAGCAGGATAATTTTGGCAGATGGCTTTGAATAGCAGCAATTTTAGAGGCACTGGCACAGCAATTTAATTTTGCAAACTATTATGGCCTCATTGAGGATCAGGTCATTCCACTCCAACGCTTTATAATTTTGCAATAAACTCTGTTGGTTCCATAGTTACGGGTGGTGATTTTAATGTTGTTTAAATCTTAGAAGTTGATGGTTCACGTAAGGGGAAAACAGCAAAAACCTAAAGCAGTGGCATTTATATCTAGGTCAAGACAAGACTTTGGTCTAGTTGAGCCATGGTTTCTTGATAGCCCCCTCTTGAAACAATACACATATTTTGCAAAGCAATTTAGTTCAGGAGCTAGACTGGATTTTTTTTTTAATTTTACAACTTTACATAGTTACAAGCATTGTAGAAACTTTAATATGTATACCTTCTGCCAAGTCTGTGTAGATTTACAAACACTGTTAACACTTTACTGATTGTCAGTACTAATTAGGTGTTAAAGATTTGTAAATACTTTCTAAACTTTACAGATGCACCAGAATTGTTGTGATTATGTGGATTATCAACTAATGCCCAAACTGCACAGATTAACAAACACTATCAAAACTTTTCAGATCTACAATTATTGTCAGAGTTTTGTGGATTAACAACTATTTTGAAGTTATAGAAATAAGAGATTTCGAATATTTTGCAGTTAAGGACTACAAATATTTCTGAAGTGTTGCAGATTTATGACTATTGTCAAAGCTTTACAGATTCACTTGATTTCCAAAATGTATAGATTCATGTTTATTGTCTATGGTAGGCACATGTTTATATTTGTTGCCTAACTTGACAGATTTATATGTATTTCTAAAGCTTTTCAGAATTACAAGTATTGACACATCTTTACAGATTACACATGTTTCTGTAGAGTTTCAGATTTAGAGGTACTGCAGGAATTGTTAGATATTGACAGAATTAAAAGTGTTGTTCAAGCTTCACAAGTTAACAAAAACTGTACACACGTTACATATGTACAAGCATTGTGGAAGCTTTGTAGTTTACCAATAGTGCCTAAACTTTACGATTTACATGGATTCTTGACATTTTACAGAGGTACTAGAAATCTTAAATATTTACTCATCAGTCTGTGGATGTTGGCTGTTGTTGCCATCTCGTGTTTCTTTTTCTATCATTCCTGTATTTTACTGAGAAAGTGTGGAAATTGTGTTCATCCTTCCACTCTGCTCAATGAGCAGACCACCTGGAGAATTTCTCATATTTGTGAAAGTGTATGAGAAGGTGGGTCTATTTTCCAAAGGCCTGAATCACATTGCTAGTAGATTCTCTTTCAAGTCCAGGTCTAGCTGCAATTAACTGCCACAATCCAGTGGCAGTGGCCACACGGTTTGTACTCATGTTCGTCAATTCACCAAAAGACCTGGGGTAGCGGAAGTGACTTCACATGCCCCTTGACCTTCACTTTTACTCACACATACATATGCTTATAAATACACACGCATTCACACATACACACACACTCTGCCTACACTTGCACACACATTCACACACTCTCTCTAACAGAAACACACTAAAAACTGCAAGCACGAACACAACATACATACATTTAAAAGCATTTTTTTTACTTACCTCATCTGCCCGGGATATTCATATTCCAGCTATTTGCACACCATTTTTTTTATTAAACTAGCGGTGAATAATGTAATATTATGCAATATAAGTAGAATAAAAAATTGACATAAAACGAGGTGAGTGAAGCCCCCACCAACGTCCATAAGGACGAGGTGCTTCTGTTCCTGCCACTGATTTTGCCACTGCTGACGCTAGGGGTCGCATTGTCAGTGCCAGGCAGAGTTCTTCAATCTGTGGGGCGCGCCCCCCCGGGGGGGCGCGACACCATCTCAGGGGGGGCGCGCACTCCAGCCTAAAATCTTAGCTTTGTTTGTCTTCCACTGTCCCACGTCGCAAGTCTTCACCCATTTCAAATGGGGATGTATGATTGGAGAACTCTGGGGCACGTAGGAACGTCACCAATGACGTTCCACCAATGAGGAGGACAGAAGCAGAGATGGCAGGAAGTGCCGCGAAATTTGCGTGCATAAAGATACTGCAATCTAGTCCTTGCTGCCTTTTCTTCCTAGATTCCTGTCGAGGCTTTCCTGAGTTTTACTGCTGCCTCGCTGTGAAGGACTTTGCTTAAATCTACATCAACAGGTAAGAGGGCTTTGCTGGGCCATTCAGTGCTGCCCAGTTTTCGAAGTCTGGGGGAGGCGGCGTTGTGCGGGGTTCAGCGGTAACGGGGGTTAGAGGGGGAATCGCAAAGGGAGGAGAATCGATGGGGCACAACGTGCCCATTGCAAGAGCTAACGGGGGTTAATTGGTTAATTCCTACAGCTGAAATGCTGTTCATTTTCCATCGCATGGCACAGGCTCACATAAAACCACAGGTGACTGATGAAGGGCTACGGAAGCGTTCGCCAATGGAAGTCTGGGTGGGAAGTTGACACTTAATCATATTTGCGTTACGGGTGGGACCTCACTCCTCACCCACCTAGACACCGGGGCTACTGCATGCCACACAACCCCGGCCGCCATGGCAACAGCAAACAAGAAACTGCTCACAGGAGCAGGCCTGCACACACCGACACGGCGAGGCATGTGAGGCGCCCGGAGAGCATGAATTATTCACCAGCACTGCTCCAGACAGTGCCCACCTGTCCAGGTAATGCAGCCTGGGAGCGGTGTGTGCAGCTCTCCATTACCTCACCAGGGGCGACAACGACATCTCCAGTACCGGCGCTGCTCAAAGAGCAGGGCGAACACACCTGCTTCAGCTTTACAGCTTGTGTTGTGTGGGATAGGTTAAATAAGATTTGCACCAGGGCAGACATGGCACAAACTGATTCTGCTTTATTTTTGCCGTGTTAACATAATAACTGGATAAAATAAATGTCTCCCAGTTTTCAAATTATAGAGATGGGAACTCTTTGAGGCAAATCAGTTTGCCCTATATGTGGCGTGTAAGTAGTAGAATCACTGCTATCTCAGATTGCGCTATATTGAATGATTCCTTATCTACGATTTCTCTGCTGGTAACTATGGTACTCATAAAATGACAAACTGCTAAAACTGAAAGTGAGGGAACAGACAGTCCACTGTGGACTGTCTGTTCCTTCGACTTCGGTTTCATAGCAGAGGAGACTCCCTGCCTCCCACCTCAGCTGAAGCATTTCAGCTCTAGGAATTTAACCCCATCCTGGGAGGGTTAGCTCTTCCCAGAAAGGAGACAGTTTCTTTTAAAATTACACAGGCAGGCGCGCAACAGGGCTAAAAGGGCTTCAAGTTGACAAAAACAAATGCCAGCCATGTGTTGTTTAAACAGCCTGCAAAGACCTGGTCTTGACACTAAATGCGGGTTATAAATAAAGAAGTATGTATTCATTTGTAATGTGACTTTTCTGTCTTTTTTCCCTTTAATTATCAGTCATGGATCATTCAGACAGCCCTAGATCACAATTGAAGAGCTTTCTATTTATTTTTGCTGTTCCAAGTATGCACAGATAAGTGCTGAAAATACAGCTTTAGTGACTGCTTCTTTTGTACCACCTGCGACATCAAAATAATGAGCTGGCAACCCTAATCATAAAACTGGAAGTTTGTTGCAAGATCAGCACATTATTTATTTCCCCACCCTCGATCTCTGGTTAATGCCATAATAGCAATAGTTTACCTTGTATCTGAAACCCTACGCCGCTGTCAATAACATGCTGAGTTACTTCAAGTGTCTGGGAATGCACCCTGCATTCAGACAACTCGTTCCTCATTCTCGCCCTTCACTTTCACGCTCACCCTGCATTCACAGTGATCACAATGCCCTCACACTGATTCCCATGCACTCACACCATTCACCCACTCACCCTGTACTCACAGTGATCACTATGCACTCACAATGCACTAGCGCTGTTCACCCTGGTCCTCACCCTGCAGTCACACAAGCACACTACTCAACCTGCCCTCATGTGACACTTCACTCACCTGTCCCCCTCACTGCTCAATCTTCAATCTCACTCAAATAAGCCCATTACTAACCTTACATTCATTCGTCCCACTCTGCACTTACATCTGCACCCAAATTCATATGATCACCTCACTCACCCTGCAGTCACTCCTCTTACCCTACTCTCACACTATCGCATCGCTCACCGTGCACTCAGATGGGCGCTCCTGCCACCCCCACAGCGGGTTAATGTGCCTGCTACAAAGAACGTGTACCATGCAGATCAAAGAACTGGGGGGCATATGTACAAGCCCCTATCTCCACCACAACGTCACCTATAGTGACGTTGTGCTGGCGATAGGGGCTGCGCCTATGTAGAAGGCAGCGTTAAGCCACTTAACGTGGCTTAACGCTGCCTTGTACATACGGCCCCCTTTCACGCTATGGTTAGCGTAAAAGGGGTGGGCTGTGGGTGTTGCAGTGGACGTTCCACCACAACACCCATTCATTTTGACGCTACCTCCTATGTACAAGGGTGGCGTACATTGGAGGCAGCGCCAAAATTAAGACTAGGTAAAACCTGGTCTTAAGATGGCAAGACGAGGATAAATGCATTATTTCTCCTTGTTTTTGCTTTTTCCATGTGTGCTGCCTTGTGCAGCACACATGGAAAAAGCAAAATGCCATTATGTACAGGAAGGTGTCCCTTCCTGTACATAAACTTTTAAAAATGCCATTTTGTCACTTCCATGTGTGCTGCATGAAGCAGCACACATGAAAGTGACAGAATGGCATTTCTATTATTGTTTATATGCAGGAAGGGACACCTTCCTACACATAAACAATCCTCCCCTGGTGCAAGGGTACCTGCGTTGGCGCTAAGTTGCTTAACTTCGCGCCATCGCAGGAGACTTGCAAGGCTGCACCACATTCTTGTAAATATGGTGCAGTCTTGCGTTTCAGAAGTGGAGGAGAGAGGCGTTAAGCCTCCTCCACTTCCTTGTACATATCCCTCTGAGTGTGAGTAAACTATGAGTAGTGCTATAAAAAAATGAAATGTTTGTCAGAAAGGTGCTGTAGAGAGATGAGGTGCATTGTTGATGAGTGGTATGAGGGAATTCATGGAGAAAGAGAAATTGGAGGATGTCACAGATATTATTTGCTGTGAAATTAGTGGGCTGCTGCTGTTACAACAGTGAAAACACACATCACTATCTCTGAATATTGGATGTAAACACTTTGAGAATTTAGACCATAGTGCCTGTGCACCGTTAGTAGACTGGCTAAAGAGGGTATGGCAGAGCTGAAAGTGAATCATAAACTGAAAGCTGTTCTGAACAGGGGCCCCTAAAATAGCTTTGGCCCAGGGCCCCCAAAATCCTTAGCATGTCCCTGTCACCACAAAGTCTGTCAGACAACATTGCTCTGAAGTAAAATAGGCAACGTCATTCATTTTTTATTAGTTCTATTTTTTTAAACATAAGCCCGACATGTGGCGAAAAAAAGGCACACCCGTCACATTAATGTTGGTGGTGTTATCAATCTATGTCGTGTAAAACAAAGCATCCTAGCAAAAACTATTTGCACACATTTTATCTTGGAAAATTGTGTTTTGACCTGTGTAATAAGCCTGTCATTTAACCACACCCACTCACAAACCTGCAGTTTATTAAACACTCTTATTGGGTTTAACCATTAATTTCCGGATATGGCCCGTGATATACGGGTGGCGGTTGATTATGTAGTGTACCAGATTCCAGAAATTTCTGACAGGTGGTGGGGGGGCCCGACATCTAAAAAAATTCAGCTGGGGGGGCTCAACCTACAAAAGTTTGAAGACCTCTGAGCCAGGGGTCACAAGGGGCATGCCAGGGATCGCAATAGCGACCCCTGGCGACACCTAAATGGTGTATATGTTTGTACTTGGCTAGCATGTGGTTGTGCCTGTGGATCTTCACAATGAGCAGATATTATTCAAGTGTTATACATATCTTTTATAATTCTTTGTGACATTTTGTTTTGTTCCATCTGTATTGCCTGAATGGGTGTCCGTTTTTGCTCAACTTTTTTCGAATGCAGGTTCAAGAAATGAGTTTCATGGTTGCTCCTTTTCTTTGGGAAGAGTGAATCTCTGCCTCTTGTACCACACACTTTTCATAAAACAGGGGACTTAGTTGTTGCTTGTTGCTGAATTTCTGTTACTAGCAAGCAGAAATATTTGATGCCGCTTTTTCCTGAGATATATCCTGCATTGTGCGTCCTGTTTATGTGAGGCGAAACAATGGATGCTTTCCTTGTTCTGCCCTGAATGGATTATTCGGTGATTTCGTGGGTCTTCAGCTCTTATTTACAGACCAGCAGGTGCATGTTTTATTTTGAGACAGTGTCACGCTATTTGCAATCTTGAATCTTGGCCAGGCCTCATGCTTGACTGCCAAAGCGCCGCATTGGTTTAAACTATTTTCAAATAATTGTGTGCAGAGCTTCACAGAGAGCCTAGTAATGTGGTCTTTTTAGCACAGCATGGCATGTCTTTTTGGTTGCCTATATAGTGCTTACACACACACACACTTGATGCCACTTCAAAGCACTACTGCTATAGACGAGAAGCAAGTGATAAAACTATGCTGGGTGGCTCTATAGTTCTTATATCAACTCGAGGCTGCTTCTAGGTGCTGAAAAAGAGGGGGAGTTTGTCTTCTAAAGCACTTAGACAGCTTGACAAGAGTTGCAGGGGAGCCGTCTTTACCTTATGTTAGCCACTACATGCCACAGACCTAATTGTCTCTTGAATACAAAAGTATAGTAGTAGAATGTTCTTTATTCGAATTTTAAATAAACCATAAAAGATGCACATATATACAATTTATATGATAAATAAACAATTATCCCCCTGGACGGGGATACCGTATCCGACAATATTCCATCTCTGTTCATGTATTCATAATCATCAGCCATCCATTAAATATCTAGTAAGAGATAGCATCGAAAGTGATCTTGTGCATTGCAATCTCATATTAGCCAGTAATATAACAGCGTAATATAAACATCAGTAGCCAATTTGGATACAGTACTCTTGGAATCACAGGTGCATGTGCAATATAATGGTCTTCAGATCATATAAAAATAGTCGCAATATTCATCTGCGGCCCGTGCAGGTAAGAGCGGTGGGGCCGAGTAGGGGGGGGGGGGGGAGGCGGGGGATATTTCGACGGATGATGACGAGGGAAAATAAATAATTAATTTTCCCTCGTCAATGTCCATCGAAATCTAATGCACCCACTTCCGAAATCAGTGTTTGACCTCCCAGTCGCAGGTTCGAATCCCAGTGGGTCCGCTGAGCCCATCCAAGAGCTACATGTTGATCCTGGGTGCTGATGGGCTTCTGGGTTGTGCGAGGGACTGCTAGAGGCTATATAACTGTTTATTCAGGGCTGTGTGAGTTTCGGGGAAGAGATAAATACCATCCTTTATTCTATTCATCCAACTAGCAGGCTCTCTGACTCACCCCAAACCTCTTTTACTACTATGAACTCACAGATAATCCTTTCTAAACTCTTCCCTTCTCTACCCACCCTTTATCCTATTCATCCAACTAACGAACTCACGTCTACCACTCCCAATAACAATTTATATTTCCCTCTACTAATCCACCACGAATCCACCTTTGGATACCGGAGTAGCGTGTTACTCACCGAAAAGCACTTCAATGCCTCGTCAGGGGTAGTAAGCGCTTTATAAATACAAATGCAATTACAATTACAATTATGTGGTGGTCTCTTGGGCGCTGTGCCAGAGTTCTCTCTTTTGGGGCTTTGTAGTAGTCCATTAATGGCTGTATGATATTTAAGTATTCATTTATTTGTTCGTTATTTTACAGAGTGCAAATTACACTTGACCACATTTCAAAAATGTTCAGCAGAATGACATGCAAACATCAGACAACGGTCAACCATGTTTTGACACATATGGAAACAGAAGATTTTTTGCACCATAACTTAGGTCATGAATTACAGAGGATTACCGTTTACAGGATGCATATAGTGGTAAATAGGAGCTAAGTGAAACAATAATGGGCGACAATAATTACAACAGCCTTAGCTGTTTATAGCGTGTGATGTCACTTCAACTACCATGCTTGGCGTCCAATCCTCCAACATCGTGTAGAATATTGACCCCTCCACTACCAAGACCAGGTGTAGATCACACAACGGTAATGTCAGAGGAATGAGAATGATAATTGTGATCAAAAGGACGTGGCTCAGTTTAATGCAAACCAGATTGACAAAGCCATTAAGACACCAAAAGAAGGGAGACATTTTGTACACTACAGTCAATCATCAATCAGGGAGTTTTAAGCACGCTACTCACCCGTGAGGGTCTCAAGGCGCTGGGGAGGGGGTAGCTCCGGTCAGTCAAAGAGCCAGGTCTTGAAGGTCTTCCTGAAGATGTGCAGGGCGGGGGCACGTCTGATGTCGTTCGAGATCTCGTTCCAGGTTTTGGCCGCGATGTAGGAGAGGGTTCTTCCACCTGTTCTTGCTCTGCGGATGCACGGGGGTTCGGTGAGGGCGAGGTCGGCGGATCGGAGGTTCCTCTTCGGTACGTTGAAGGAGATTCTATTGTTGAGATATTGGTGTCCGGTGTTGTGGAGGCATTTGTAGGCATGGGTGAGTATCTTGAAAGTTACTCTCTTCTCGACGTGGAGCCAGTGGAGGTTACGCAAGTGTTGGGAGATGTGTTCGTGTCGAGGGCTGCCGAGAACGAGTCTGGCTGCGGTGTTCTGTATGGTCTGGAGTTTGTGGAGCATGACTTGTTGATCCCGGCATAGAGGGCGTTTCTGTAGTCCAGTCTGCTGGTTATGAGAGCGTGGGTGATGGTCTTTCTTGGTTCGGGGGGGATCCATCTGAAGGTCTTTCATAGGATGCGGAGGATGTTGAAGCAGGTGGAGGCGACGGCGTTGACCTGTCGGGTCATGGAGAGGGAGGAGTCGAGTACGATGCTGAGGTTTCGGGTGTGGTCCGTGGGGTGGGGGTGGGGGAGCTGCCGAGGGCGATGGGCCACCAGGTGTTGTCCCATGCCGAGGGGGAGGGTCCGAGGAAGAGGACCTCTGTCTTCTCCGAGTTGAGCTTCAGGCAGCTGCTGCTCATCCAGGATGTGACGTCCTTCATTCCTTCCTGGAAGTTGAGTCTGGTGGTGAGGGGGTCCTTGGTGAGGGAAAGGATGAGCTGGGTGTCGTCGGCGCAGGATAGTATGCTAAGTCTGTGCTGTCTGACGATGGCGGCGAGGGGGGCCATGTAGATGTTGAAGAGCGTGGGGCTGAGCGATGATCCTTGGGGTACTCTGCAGTTGATCTCTGTGGGTTCGGAGAGGAAGGGTGGAAGTCTGATTCTTTGGGTTCTGCCGGTGAGGAAGGAGCGGAGCCAGTCGAGGGCGGTTCCCTGTATGCCGGCGTCGTGGAGTCTGGCGGTGAGTGTGTGGGGGGAGACGGTGTCGAAGGCTGCAGAGAGGTCAAGAAGGATCAGGGCTGCGGTGTGTCCTTGGTCGAGGAGTAAACAAAGATAGAAAATTAGAGCTTGCTACACATATATTTCAAGCATAATCAACAGATAACATTCCTATTTACATCCCTGCAGGGGCAGGCACACAATGCCAACAATTCACAATGCCCACCGTGGAGCTTGGCACATTATGTCAACAAGGATGCACATAAAGATATCAGAGGCACTTCTAACTGTAGTAGGAGTCGTGACTCAAATATGAATAGCAGGGTCAAAAGACAGTCAGATACTAGGGAACAGCATACCACACAATGCCTGCCAGAGCTTCCATGACCAAACCAGCCAAACACTGTCCCATAGATATTAGACCACAGGCAACCCAGAGATGGAGCTAGAAGCCCCAGGACCACCAACAGATCACCCCCCACAACGTGCTTTGGGAAACATGTAAGGAAATGCCTCTTGTTGCATGTTCACCCCCCTCATTTTTGGACGGTTGCTGCTGGTTTATGCAAGGATCTCATACAAAATGAGATGATAACTCCTCAGGATCCAGATGATGCAATAAGGGGTCCACCTCTTGACATCCCCAACTCTGAATATATTGTTACAGAGTCTTAGGGCGATCAAGTGAGGAAAGGGATAGGTAAGGAACAGCGGGGAAAAGGAACCTAAAAACAAAGAACAACATCATGAATCAATGCAAATACAATGACTACTCTCATATGATCTCACTAGATAATACCACTTTACCTTGATCAAATGAAGAAAGACACAATCAATCTTCATTCACCAGGAAGTCACTCTTCTGTCATGAGAATAATTCTATAGGGCACAAAACGACTGATTAAACAGAAACCTTATTGCAGTACATTTCAAACCTCAGCACATCATACGACCAAGATACATACCGGTTCCTATATATAATATTGCTAAGAAGAAAAAGACTTCCAAAACATAAAATGGCAAAAAATATGTAATCAGAGCCTCAATCCAAGTTTGCATTCCTGTCTCGAACGCAACATTCCCCAGGGTAGAACAAATGAGCAATACAATAGTATCTTATCTTCTTAGTCACAAAACAAAAGAAAAAGAACTCCTCAACAGCTATTTTATCATAGCTATGACGATGCTGCTCCAAAGTACTCTGATTCCTCTGACTACTTTCAGTACAGGTTTTGCCTCCAGCCTGGAAGCGTATAGATAGCCAACAAAAATGGTGCAAGAAAAAGGTTGAAGCAATCAGGAAACATAATTGGAGGCAAATATCTCCTACCTCAAAAGATCGGTGGATGCGCCGTTCAGATGTCACCACCGCACCTCGTAATTATCCTCAACACGCTCCACTCACCGCAGAGCGAGATCGACAGCACTCGGATTCCAGAACACAGCGTCTCAGCGGGAGAAACGCTTCCCCGCTGGATGCACGAAATGACTGCAGCAAGATTGGCAATCCAGAGAAACCAGGATCCAATCTGCCCTAAAGCAGAGAGCGGCAAAGCGGTAACCAAACCACAATCCTCTGAGACTGGGTAAACAATCCAACTCCAAAATAATGAAGCAACGCAAGGCTGCTTCCATCGCTCTAGAACTCCCTCAGCTGAGAGAATTTCCGGTACAATGAATTACGCACGCTAGCCAGCGCGCGTCAGGCCATTAAATAGCTGCTCCTCCCCCTTCACAAGAGGCTCCTGGGAGGTGTAGTCCCTGTTACTAGTCACCAGGTAGGCGCTTACCGACCTGATTCCTGACAGTGAGCCCTCCTGCCAATGCGCCTCCTAGATCCAGGTTTGGAGGGAACCTCCGGTGAAAGGAGCACACAGCGGCGAGAGCATGCTGTGTGCTCCTTTCACCGGAGGTTCCCTTCCAAACCTGGATCTAGGAGGCGCATTGGCAGGAGGGCCTACTGTCAGGAATCAGGTCGGGTAAGCGCCTACCTGGTGACTAGTAACAGGGACTACACCTCCCAGGAGCCTCTTGTGAAGGGGGAGGAGCAGCTATTTAATGGCCTGGGTTCCCAAGAGTCATCTTCAGCAGTGTACCCTTTCCAGGAGATAAGATACCACAGCTTGCCCCTCCAATATTTGGAATCCAGAATTCTCCTGACCTCGTACTCCAATCCCCCATCACAAGACACCGGAGGTGGAGCACGACGCCGAGCCCCCACAGCTGGTTTCAAAAGACTGCAATAAATACTGGGTGTATTCTGAGGCTGTCAGGTAACTTCATTCTGTAGGCCACCGGATTGATCTGCTTTATTATAGTGTATGCACCAATGATTTTGGGATGGAACACACTGCGCAACTTAAACTGAATGTTCTTCGTGGATAGCCATACACGATCTCCCACTAGAAACTGAGGGCCATTTATCCTGTGACGGTCCTCCCACTTCTTGTCGACCTGTTTGGCTTGTATCAAATGCACTCTTGCTTTCTTATACACAGCATGTAGTTTTTTAATGTGTTCCCTAACTGTAGGTTGGTTCATCACTTCCTCAGGAATGGTTATGGGCAGTGTTCTCGCATTGTAACCAAAGTTAGCAAAAAAAGGGGATATTGCTGTCGAACAGTGCAAGGCATTGTTGTAAGCCAGTTCAGCCATCTATAGTAATGATTCCCATGAGTCTTGAGCTTCTTTGGCATAGCATTGTAGATACTTTTTCAGAGTCTGGTTTAACCTTTCTGTTTGGCCATCTGTTTGGGGATGGAAGCTTGTTGACAATGCAGAGTCGATTTGTAACGCCTTACACCACATTTTCCAAAACCTTGCTATAAACTGAGGCTCTCTGTCGGACACGATCACTTTAGGCAAGCCATGAATCCGTATGACATTACTCAACAGCAATTGAGCGGTTTGTCCCGCTGTAGGTAAGCTTTTGCAGGGAATGAAATGTCCCATTTTAGTGAGGATGTCAATCACCACTAATATGGCGGAGTATCCTTGATCCATAGGTAACCCAGTTATAAAATCCAAACTGATTGTTTGCCATGGTTGGGGAGGAGTAGGCATTGGTAGAAGCTTCCCTTTCCTCTTGATGTGTTCACCTTTTGCTCTAGCGCATTCCTCACAATGAGACACCCAAGATTTTACATCCTTTGTTATCGTGTTCCACCAAAAATGACGTAGTACTAATTGAGTCGTTTTGAAGACTCCCGGATGTCCCGCCAAGGTGGATTCATGACACCAGGTATACGCTTTCTTCTGAAGTTCTGGAGTGGGTAGATACAGCTTGTCTCTGTAGAAAGGCAACCCTTGTTTTATAGTGCGGGTGACATCTTGATCTGCCCATTTCTCCCAGACATCTGTTGGTTTGTGTTTGTGCACTTCCTCTAGGAAGTTTTCCACCCTGATAGCACATAGCACCTTTGTGGGGTCAATGATAGCAAATGTAAAAAAAAAAAAAATGTAAGTCCGTTTTTATATAGCGCAGCTACTCACCCTTACGTGTCTCAAGGCGCTGGGGGCCGTAGTGGAAATTAAGTGAGCTATTGCCCAGAGTCACATGGTGCTGAGCTGAGCTGCCGCCGGAGCCGGGGATCGAACTGTGAACCCTGTGCTCCGAAGTCAGCTGCCCTGGCCGCTGCACCACACCTCTCCACTAGCCTCACTGACCTTGCTAGAAGTGTTTTCCATGGACTCCTGCCGGGACAACGAATCCTCCTTGCGGTTTTCGGTTCCTGGTCTGAACATAATAACAAAGTCATGTTCTGGGAAGAATAGCATCCATCTCATCTGCCTTTGTGAGAGATGCCGAGCCGTCTTCATGTATTGAAGATTCCTATGGTCGGTATACACTGTAACAGGGGAACGAGCCCCCCATAGATACTGTCTCCATTCTTGGCATGCCCTTTTTATCACCAACAGTTCCTTTTCAGCGATAGTATAGTTCTTTTCTGCAGGATTCAACTTTTTAGATAGATACGCCACTGAGTGTAACTGTACAGTATGTTTATCTCTCTGGGAGAGGATGGAGCCAATGGCTTCATCAGAAGCGTCTGCTTCCACAACAAAAGGAACCTCAAGTTGGGGATGTTTGAGTACTGGATTGGTAGTGAATGCTTTTTTTAAGTAAGCGAAAGCTTCCGCATTCTCACTGGTCCAAACAAAAGGGACTCCCTTTCTGAGCAATCTCGAAATTGGAACTGCTACTTGGGAGAAATGTAGAATGAATCTGCGGTAATAATTCACAAATCCCCAAAAACATTGGACGTCTCTCATATTCCTTGGTGTAGGCGATTCTTGCACAGCCTGTACCTTACGTTCAGCCATTCGCAACCCTTCCGGACAGAGCATAACCCCTAGGAAATCTGCTTCATGCGCCCTGAAATCACACTTGCTCAGCTTACAAAGCAAGTGGTACTCTCTTAACTTTTTTAATACTAGGATGACCTGTTCTTTGTGTACCTCATTAGAATTGGAATAAATCAAAATATCGTCAATGTAGACCACCACAAAGTGGTGCACATATTCTTTAAGGACGTCGTTCAAGAAATACTGAAAAGCCGTCGGGGCATTGCAAAGCCCAAACGGCATTACAGTATATTCAAATAAGCCATAACAAGTCTTAAAGGCGGTCTTCCGCTCATCACTCTCTCGAATACGCACCAAGTGATAGGCCCCTCTCAAATCCAATCTGGTGTAAACCGTGGCTTCTCGCACCTGGTCCAACAACACAGAGATGAGTGGTAAAGGGTATCTATTGCGTATAGTGTTTTTATTCAGCATGCGGTAATCTATGCAGGCTCTCAGATCACCATTCGCTTTAGCTATAAAAAAAAGCGGAGAGGCTGCCGGAGAACGTGAAGGCCTAATAAACCCAATCTCCAGATAGTGAACGAGGTAGTCTCTCAGATGTTTGGTTTCTGGATCAGACAATGCATACACTCTACATGCTGGAATGGTCGCTCCTTCTACCAAATCGATCTGACAATCATATTGTCTGTGAGGGGGAAGCTGTTCTGCCTGGACTTCACTAAATACATCTGCATACTTCACATACCCCGAAGGCAACACCACCTTTTTCTCAGCTGCAGTATCCACATAAAACGGGTAAGTCAATGCTGCGGCCTGAGAAAAAGGGTCCTGAGTGAAGTGCTTTTGACAATCCTCTGATAAAAACAGTACGGTTTTGTTCCTCCAATCTATAGTAGGATTATGGTGCCAAAACCAGGGCATCTCCAATATTATTTCATACTGAGGAGCTTCAATGATGTTTAAAGATAAGTCTTCCACATGCTGTCTTATATCCTCTTTTACCAATAATCTTACGGGTTCAGTTTGATCAGTAATGAGACCAGATTTCAGTGGCTTGCCATCCACGGCCAATACTTCCTCCGGAGTCTCACGAGGAACATTGCATAAAGCAAGGCGTTTCACCAACCCACTATCGATGAAATTCCCCGTGGCCCCAGAATCCAACATAACTAACACCTGATGTATGTGTTGGTTACACTCAAGACTCATAGGGAGCACAATGTGTGATTCTGTGTCCTTCAGTTCGTTAGTCGACAGAGATGGAATCCTCTAACCCTTATCTGCTGTAGGTGCTGATTCTGTCATTCCGGATGCACCTGACTCCGGACACATAACAGAAACGGCTACCTTCTTATTCCTAGGAAAGGTGCCTTGTGTCTTGGGTTTAGAGGGACAGTCTCTTACAAAATGCCCTCTTTTACCACAGTACATACAAAGTCCCTGTACTCTACGACTCTCCCTTTCCTCTCCCAATAACGGTGCTCTTATAGCTCCGATTTCCATTGGTTCCGCCCCCACCTCATTGCTTGACACCGCTCTTCTAGGGTTCTTGTCCAACTGATAAAAAGCTCTATCTCCTCTTTTTCTCTCTCCTCCCCCTTTCTGACATACGACCATCCAGTCTCAAGGTCAAATTAATCAAATCTGTACAGTTGACAGGCTGTGGATCAATTTGGGCCAAAACATCCTTCATCTTATCGCGCAGGCCCTGATAAAAAAAGAGACATCCTCTTTTCTTCCGGCCATGCGGCTTCTGCCACCAGCCGATTAAAAAACGTAAGATATGTTACTAAATCATTTCTTCCCTGTTTTAAATCTAACAACTCACGGTCAGCACTGAATGTGGTAGCTTGCCTATCGAACACTCTCTCAAACTCAGCACGGAAAGCTGCCCAATCTGACAACACTGGATCATTGTTTCTGACCAAAGGGACGGCCCAATTGGCTGCGTCACCTACCAAATAAGATATTGCAAAAGCGACTCTAGAATGGTTATTTGGAAATGACGCTGGTTTGCAAGAAAAGTGGAGCATTATCTGAGTCAAGAACACCTGAATCTTCTGTGGGTCGCCTGCATATCTCTCTGGGTTGGCTAGAGGAATGGGAGGTGGAACAGTGACCTGTATCTAAGATGTGGAGGATGCTACATCAAAAGGATTCCTGGTAAGTTTATCAACCTTTTCTTGCAATGCAGTGGTTTCTGCTCTAGAGGAGGCTTTTTCCTGTTGCACCAATACTAATGCCTGAAGGACATCTTCCATGGACGCCATGTTATTGTTACACCTGGATCGGGAGGAGTATAATTTCGTGGGTGCGTAATTCTGCAAGGATCTCATACAACATGAGATGATAACTCCTCAGGATCCAGATGATGCAATAAGGGGTCCACCTCTTGACATCCCCAACTCTGAATATATTGTTACAGAGTGTTAGGGCGATCAAGTGAGGGGAGGGATAGGTAAGGAACAGAGGGGAAAAGGAACCTAAAAAACAAAGAACAACATCATGAATCAATGCAAATACAATGACTACTCTCATATGATCTCACTAGATAATACCACTTTACCTTGATCAAATGAAGAAAGACACAATCAATCTTCATTCACCAGGAAGTCACTCTTCTGTCATGAGAATAATTCTATAGGGCACAAAACGACTGATTAAACAGAAACCTTATTGCAGTACATTTCAAACCTCAGCACATCATACGACCCAGATACATACCGGTTCCTACATATAATATTGCTAAGAAGAAAAAGACTTCCAAAACATAAAATGGCAAAAAATATGTAATCAGAGTCTCAATCCAAGTTTGCATTCCAGTCTCGAACGCAATATTCCCCAGGGTAGAACAAATGAGCAATACAATAGTATCTTATCTTCTTAGTCACAAAACAAAAGAAAAAGAACTCCTCAACAGCTATTTTATCATAGCTATGACGATGCTGCTCCAAAGTACTCTGATTCCTCTGACTACTTTCAGTACAGGTTTTGCCTCCAGCCTGGAAGCGTACAGATAACCAACAAAAATGGTGCAAGAAAAAGGTTGAATCAATCAGGAAACGTAATTGGAACCAAATATCTCCTACCTCAAAATATCGGTGGATGCGCCGTTCAAATGTCACCACCGCACCTCGTAACTATCCTCAACACGCTCCACTCTCCACAGAGCGAGATCGACAGCACTCGGATTCCAGAACACAGCGTCTCAGCGGGAGAAACGCTTCCCCGCTGGACGCACGAAATGACTGCAGCAAGATTGGCAGTCCAGAGAATCCAGGATCCAATCCGCCCTAAAGCAGAGAGCGGCAAAGCGGTAACCAAACCGCAATCCTCCGAGACTGGGAAAACAATACAACTCCAAAATAATGAAGCAACGCAAGGCTGCTGTCACCGCTCTAGAACTCCCTCAGCCGAGAGAATTTCCGGTACAATGAATTATGCACGCTAGCCAGCGCGCGTCAGGCCATTAAATAGCCGCTCCTCCCCCTTCACAAGAGGCTCCTGGGAGATATAGTCCCTGTTACTAGTCACCAGGTAGGCGATTATCCAACCTTATTCCTGACAGTTTATGGACCTGAGAGTGCACTGATGCCTGCTAATCAGACCTCGGTGCCAGTGTACTAACCCATTACTAAGTTTATGTCACATTGGCTAGCCCCTATTCGCAAGAACTGACATACTTATAAGTCCCTCGTATTTGGTACCCAGGGTACACACGGCATGTTGGTCAGAGTGTCCACCCAGGGCTGCAGCACTGCTTTTCCCATCCTGTGTGTGACAAAGTGCAAAATTGGCTCCCAGCCTGCCACTGCAGACTGGAAGGACAGTGGTAATACTGCTAGCTTGACTTTGCCATTTAACCTAACGGCAAAGCCCCCATTTCCCTTAGCAATATATGTAAGTCTCCCCTAAGCAAGGCCTATAGAGCCCTAAGTCAGGGAGCTGTATATTATTAAGTAGGACATGTATTTTTATATATGTCTTAACATCAACACTTCCAAATTGTCATTTTGTTGTGGAACGGCTATCAGCCCCATTGGTTAACACAGGGTTACCGACTGACCCCTCAGCCCGGCTAGCTTCTGAATGGGAGTACCTAGCTGGGTATTGTAAAGAATCAAATTAACTGTAGCATTAAACCCAACTTGATGACCAGGTCGAATTTAATGTTACTTTTAAAGAAATTAAACTTTTAGAAAGTTGCTACTCTGTGACCTGGTTTGTCCAGTAGCCTCACATGGGGCCGATTCACAGAACTAATCTGAGATAAAATTCTAAACTTACTACTTTTGGTATTCACAGAAGGCATTTAGTAGTAGTAAGTTAGGACTCCTAACTTTACTACTACTAAACTGAGACAAAATCCTAACTTTACGACTTTTGGTATTCACAAAGGCATTTAGTAGTAGTAAAGTTAGGAGTCCTAACTTTACTACTACTAAATGTCTTCTGTGAATACCAAAAGCAGTAAGTTTAGGATTTTATCTCAGTTTAGTAGTAGTAAAGTTAGGAGTCCTAACTTTACTACTACTAAATGTCTTCTGTGAATACCAAAAGCAGTAAGTTTAGGATTTTATCTCAGTTTAGTAGTAGTAAAGTTAGGAGTCCTAACTTTACTACTACTAAATGCCTTCTGTGAATACCAAAAGCAGTAAGTTTAGGATTTTATCTCATATTAGTTCTGTGAATCGGCTCCACGGTCACTGGCCAACAGACAGCATTCTGCCCACCTGGGGAGTCATGTGAACAACTCCCATGCTTAGGAAATAAAGCAGTCTGCTGCAGGGTGAAGAGTTACCTTCCCTTTGCAGGAAGCCACTCAGGGTGTTAGCCCAAAAGGCGAGCTTCAAAGGCAAAACCGCCTTTGGTGGGCAAATGGCATTCCCACTCCTGAGGGGCTGCCCATTGTTCAGATAGACAGGCTGGAGACATGAACGAAGAGGGAAGACCAGCGCACAAACTGGTTATCCCGTGGGTGTGTAGCCCACAGGCAGCCACACCTCTAGGGGGGCTGCCAAGCTCCTGACATCCAAGGAAGGGTCACGACTTCTTGAGAGGGGACAGAATAGTGCACTCTGGGATTACGAGATGCCACACATAGCCGGAAAGTCATCACCAAGAGGGAGGTGGCATGGTAGCCCATTGGTTACTGACCACATCATCCCCCAGGGCACTTTCTGGGAATAAAAATGGCCCCACTGGTGCCCTGCTTCTCAGATCACGTCAGAACTGGACAAAGACCAAAGAAGGACTTCTCTGCTGCCCCTTGGATGGTACTAAGAGAGGCTGCACTGTGCTGGTCTGCACCTGATGTACCTTGGGCTAGCGAAGAGAGGACTCTGCCTGTGGCTCCTGGCTCGGGGAAAAGTTGTGCCCCAGACCAAAGGAGTGACTCAAAGTAACAGTGGACTGATCCCCTGGAACTCATACCAGGGTCAGCACAGCTGACGTAGCCCACATCGGTAAGTTGGCAGCCACCGCAGAAGATTCGCTACTAGCTGCCGCAGGCACTCCAAGAGGGCAATCCACAATCGCCAAAAGCTGTACCCAAGTCAGCCAGACCTGGGACTGCCGTCTGAGTTCAGATTGGTTGCCCAGGAGGGACTAAAAACAAAGATCCCATCCGTATCTATATATATATATTTAGGTGCTAACCCTCCACAAGATAGAGAGACGACTCAAGATCACCTAAGGAACATCACCGGGCCGGTGATGTTCCTTCGGTGAATCGGCCAAGGGAACGCCTTGGAGTAAGTGTGACTACAGGCAGACCTTGCTACTGGAGGACCTATGAAGCAAAAGTTTTGCCTCATTCTTGTTGACAAACAGTTCCACTAAGTAGGTGATATACCCTGTTTTTATTTGCATGCAGAGTGTGTGCCGTTAATATACGACAGTACGATTTGAAGAGTGGACAGGGAGTTAAATCCTTGGTCTTGAAGAAAGGCCACGTGGACTGGCTTGAAACATGTAGACCTATAGAAAGGAGGACACATTGTATCCTATCCATTCTAGTTCTCCCCACTTTTTAACCTTACCGCCTAGGGGACAGATTAAAGATATAATTTACCCACTAGGCAGGTATTTTTAACCTCCCACTTTACTACAAACCCCTCCTACTCCTATTCCTTCTCATATACATGAGTACACCCCTTAAGTGCTCCCTTGTATTTCGTAGGTCGCAGCACGCCTCGTTCCGCAGCGAAATGGGATGGACCTTAGATTGAAGCAAGCCACCAAGGAAAATCCTTGTAGGTGAGGGTTTTATAAAGAAAACGTACAGTTTTCTCTCTATCCTGTGGAGGCTTAGCACGTATATATCTATATATACATATATATATATATATATATATATATTCACTGATAAAACCATAGGTTTCAGGGACGTTATAGTTAGTTGGACATTTCACTCGTACAACACCAGAGAAATTCCACCGTTATAGTTAGTTCAGCTAACTATAACTCGCGCCCCCGCAATGCACTGCTCATGACGTCACATATTACATCATTCATGATGGGGTCCAACTAGCCCACCAGGTTCCTCCAGTAAGCGCTACAGAGCTGCGTTGCAGAGAGGTGAAAAAGGGGCGTGGCCTCGGACCACCTCTCTACAACGCAGCTCTGTGGCGCATACTGGAGGTACCTGGTGGGCTAGTTGGCCCCCAGGGACCCCCAGTATTCAAGGGGAATTAATTCCCCAACTTACAACGCGCCACGGGGCGCGTTTGCAGAGTGATGCACTGAGGGGGCGGGGCCTCCGGCGCGATGCCGGGTTTTAAAAAAAAAAAATTTTTTAGACGGGGGGCTGTGTGGTCCCCCTTCTTTTCCTATTTTTTGGGCCATGGGGACCCCATCCCACCGGGCATGACCCCTATTTTGTTATTTTTTTTAAAAAATACGGGAAGGGGGCCCCCCTCCCGAGGCCATTTATGGCCCCGGGGACCCCATCCCCCGGGGCCGGCCTTTCCTTTTTTTTTTTTTTTTTTTTTTTGGGCGCGGGGCCGCGTGCCCCCCTCCCGGGCCACTTCTAGGCCTGGGGACCCCATCCCCCGGGGCCTGGCCACTCCGTTGGGGACCGTGGGGGGAGCCCCAATGCCCCTACGGTCCCGCCGGCTCCCCGCCTCCTGCGGGAGCCGGCATTGCTTTTCCACAAGGGGAGCTGCTAAAATGCAGCTCCCCTTGTGGAAAAGCAATCCTGCTTTGCTTCATTGAAGCAAGAGCAGGTTTCCCTGCTCTCGCTTCAATGAAGCAAAGCAGAGTTTGCTATGGCAGGGCTGGAGCCGCACGGCTCCCGCCCTGTCATAGCAAACAGCAGTGTCCCGGGGGTGGGCACCCCGGGACACTGCAGGAGCCGGCCCTGGGGGGGTGGCGGTCCCCAGTGCCATCAAGGGCTCCAGGAGGGGGGCCACGCGGCCCCCCTCCCTACCAGTGCAAAGCCCCGGGGAGGTGGTGGTCCCCGGGCTTGGGGGTCCGTAACGGACCCCCACATTTCCATATTTAGTGCCCGGGGAGGTGGTGGTCCCCGGGGCGTGTGGGGGGGCTCAAGCCCCCCCACACAGGTTTTTTTTTTTTTAAATAGAGCCCCGGGGAGGTGGTGGTCCCCGGGGCAGCGTGAAGGGGGATTGGGACCCCCCACGCATTTTTTTCACAGCCCCGGGGAGGGGGCGTCCCCGGGGCAGCGTGGGGGGGATTGGGACCCCCCAAGCATTTTTTTCACAGCCCCGGGTAGGTGGCGGTCCCCGGGCCTGCGGGGGCCCCCGCGGGCCCCCGCTATTTAATTGGCAGTGCCCCTGGGACCTGGCCCATCAGGGGGCTTTTTGAAAACGAAGCGCGGGAGCCCGTGCTTTGTTTTTTTTTATAATTTCAGCGGGATTCGCGACCCCAACGCAATTTCCGCCGAAATTTTTTTTTTTTTAAATGCTTTTTTTGGCCCTGGGGGTCCTTGTAGGACCCCTGAGCAGGCCTAGGGGGTCAGGGTGTTTCTACCCTGCCCCCTTTTATTGTTTTTTAACCTCTTTTTTCTGTTTTCTTGTGATTTGGTTCTACCGAGTCACAAGATGGCTGCCAACACTTCCTGGTTTGGAGTGTTGGCAGCCATTAGAATGAAGCTCGTGGTCGGGAGGGTTCGCCAACCCTCCTCGGCCACAGATATCGAAACTTTTTCTTTTTCTAATTTCTCAGGAACTACTGAACGGATTTACACCATTTAAAAAAAGGTCTCTTTCTGAACCAAGACCTACCTTTTTGCCAAATTTGGTGTAATTCCGTTCAGCGGTTCGGGCTGTAGCTTTGTCTAAAGTTTCCTATGGGGAAAATGTGTTTTGGGACCCCCCCTTTTTCTCAGCCCCCGCTTGACGAATCACCCCGAAACTTTCAAGACAGGAGCTGACCGGAGCGCCCCACTAGTTTTGAAAATTTCGCGAAGATTCGTCAAACGACGCCAAAGTTATTGGGAAAACAAAAAACGCTTTTCCTATGGAAACTAGGTCCTAACTATAACTACCTACTGGCGACCGTCAGTAGGTAATATATATATATATATATATATATATATATATATATATATATATATATATATATATATATACGGGTTCTTTATTTTTTGACGATATATAACAGCAGGAGGATACGCCCTTCTGGCGATTCCTTTTGTCTCCCTTTTTCTTTTTTGAGTGCCCAGGAGGGACACCAGCCCCACCAAAGGATATCACTGGGACCGCTGTACAAGGAGACTGCTAGCCCAACTGCAGCTACCCTTCTACGGACTCAAAGAGGACTTCGAGAGACCCATACTTCTGTGGCCAAAGTCGACCTACCTGACCCTTGGACCAAGGAATAACTGCAAAGGCATACCCGTCGATCGCACAGCACCTGGAGCATCCTTGAGCATCTTCATCTCCTGCAATGGCAGCATCAGGACCACTCCATTGAAGTCTATGGTGGTCGGGCTGTAAAGTTTGGAACTTGTCTGGAAAGCACTGTGGTGGCCATGTAACTGTTCAAATCTACCCGATTGGCCCCACAGACCTTATCCATATTGGATCTGATTGCCCAAGCCTGGCCGGGGTAGCCAAATTAACTTTTACAAACTTTTCAAAAGTTTTCAAACTTTATGGTTGCCATTGCTTATTTGCGGTTGGATTAAAAATTAAGATTTCTTTAAAAATCCCCTTCTGAGGAACCCTTCGGTGGATTTTCCTCATCTTGGACCTTAAAAATTAATAAAAATATAATCTATTTTCATTAATTGGTGTCATATTTCTTTCGTGTTTTGTGGCTTTCTTATTTCGTTGCTTGGTTCTGTTTAAAGCTTTAACACTAGTTCCTTTGTTCAAGCCTTGTTGCTCGATGCATAGCTACCCAGGGTTGAGTTTAAGGTTTTACAAACAAGCCTGACTGGACCCAAGACAGTTTTTTCAAGTGTATTCCATGGTAAGGCCGCACAGCCATACCATTTAATGCATCCAAATCCTGACAAATCAGTTTCCCATCTAGATAACGACAAGAAAAAGAAGTAAGGTGTACACGCTAGTTTCATGTAGTTTTTTCCACCATGAAATGAAGAGGTCACTGGCACACCTGCCCTCCCCAGCCAAAAACTGGGCCCTTCCAGCAATTGCACCAACTATTGCATGAATGAACAGCTCATGCCACTGGTTCGATTAATGTGCTGCATCCATCAGCTTTCCGGAGAAGGAGAGAACCATGCCTGATGCTGCACATCGAAGGGCCAGGAAACAGTTTCTTCATTGAATGTTTTCTAGGATTCAATTATTGCCTGTAAGACCGTTCAGCCAGACTGTCCTGGTTATAATTTCTGGCCAGAAGATTGAACTCTTGGAAGACGCTTCTTTACATTAGGCAGCGTGCTGCCAACAATTCTCAGACCCCTCGCCTCCCCAAGAGATACATGACAATACACTGCCCCTTGTATTATTAAAATATCAGGGACCAGGATTGCCCCAGCATACAGGCATTTCCAAGAGTCCAAATAGAAATTACAGTTTAAGATCCCCAACACTGAGCTAATGGCACCTAAACCTTGACGATAACTGATCTGCCTCAAAACTACTTCTCACCGGCTCTATGAAGGAACAGATGTTGACCCATCTCATCAGAGAGATTGCTGAAAGAGACAGAAGGCAAGAAAAACTATCATTACCCTGCTCATGTAAAGAGAGAGGAATGATTATCAATGAGAGGGTAACATCTAGACGGAAGCTACACTCAATTGGGGTCTCACAGAACATCCAAAACAGCTGGACTTCCATCTTCCTTGCTACCTTCTTACTTCTGGAGGCAGCTGTTGTGGCCACCCCAATGCTGAACAAATGGAATGTGAAATCCACCGGGTCCACCCCTCGCTGAGATAGTGTGCGTTCACAATGGTGTGTGCATAAGCAGCTTTGTAACTTGGGAACATGTTAGTAGTGAAGCCATCTTGATGCAGCAATATGCTGGATTCCCTGTTGAGGATAAAAAGAAGTGTACCCCCTTTTCAGAGACACTGGACAGCAAGCCACTGCTGGGGCTGCTGCAGGATTCTTTTCTTGCTGGGTCTGTCTTGGACTTCCTAACCCTCAATTTAAGGACCTCCTGGGATAGCATAGAGGTTCCTATTGTAAAACCTGAAGCCTGGTTTGACCAGGAGAGAGCTACAATCTAGTAAAACCTAAAGGCCGTGAAGAATGCCAGAGAAAGGACCAGTCTGAAAAGCAGGAACTCATATGGAGAAAACCCTATTGTTGCAAAACCTTCAGCATCTCTGTAAACCTGCTCATGACAAGGGGCTTTCTCATATTGGGCTTACTATTGCAAAAACGTTTCACCCCCTTATGGCTCATTTGACATGGACCTCCTCTGTGGGAACCCATCTGAGACTCCTGAAAAGGGCATTTGATGACAGGTGCTTCTTGAACAGATAAAGTGATCTAGTGTGCTCCCTCTGTCTCTCCAAGAAATGCAGAGCCCCCACCACTCTGATACAGTCCTCCCCATTACTTGATTCGAACATTTCATCATATACCTACCAGGCCTTCTCATATGCAGACTTGGCCCTAGGAGTCAGGGACACCGCAATCAATTCTTGCACCAAACTTCCACATTTGTCTGGAAATGGGTGTAATCTTCTCGTCTGTTTCGAGCAGCTGATTACTGTATCATGGCTGCTACTGTTTTTTTCAATCCCGGCACATGCTGGGCAGTAAAATAGACATTGAAGGCCAGGCAGTTGCGAATCATTGCCTTAAGAACCCTCAGCACAAAAGGAGACATGGCACTCAGATTATTGATGGCCAAAACAGCAAACTCCGCCATAGCCGATCCCAAGCCCAGCTTTGAAAGGAGGAGTGTTATGCGTGGAGATAGCTACCCCACCATGTAAAAATATCCTAGCTACAGACGCGTCAACAAAATGACCAAAAGACGTCCCAGCCTTGTGGAGAGAGGAATCTCCTTCACTGAGTGCTATGACGCCTTGTGGTCTAAGCCAGAGATATCTGGAAGCCACAAAGCTGATACACCTGCTTTCGACCAAGACCATAATCATTGGGACATGGAACGTGAGGACAATGTACGAGACGGGCAAGACAGCACAAGTGGCAGCGGAGATGAAAAAATACAACCTTGTCCTGCTTGGCATCAGCAAGACCAGATGGACACAGTCCGGACAGAAAAGACTGGCTCCAGGAGGAATGCTGCTGTATTCTGAACACAAGAAAAATGCCCCACATACTCAGGGAGTAGCACTCAGGCTAACTCCAGCAGCCATCAGAGCTCTGATTGGATGGTAAGTCCACGGTCCCAGAATCATCACAGCGACCTTCCATACAACATGAATGATATTCAGTGCAATGCACATACAAATGACAGCAAAGAAGAGGAAAAAGAACAGTTTTACAGCAGACACCAGTCCACCCTGGAGAAATGCCTTGAAAGAGACATCACCATACTGATGTTGACCTCAATGCCAAGATTGGAAGTGACAACAGTGGGTATGAAGAAGTCATGGGAACCATGGCCTTGGCGACATGAATGAGAATGGTGAAAAGCTCACAGATCTCTGTGCCCTGATCAGTCTGGTGATAGGCGGTAGGTAGTGTATTCCCACACAAAAGAATACACAAGGTAACGTGGGAGTCACCAGATCATTCAACAGAGAATCAGTTCGACCATGTCTGCATTGCCAAGAAGTTCTGAAGGTCCCTGCAGGATGTGAGAGTGATGAGAGGAGTGGATGTGGCATCAGACCATCACCTTGTAGTGGCCAGGCTAAAGCTAAAGCTGAAGAAAGCATTGATGGAACCAACAAACCAACACCAGCAATATAAAACCACCCTCCTCAAAGATGCACAGAAACGGAGTGAATACTCAGTCACCGTCAGTAACAAGTTTCACGTACTGCAATAACTAGAGGATGACAGAGACCCAGTAGACATCCAGTGGGAGAAGATCAAAGAAACAATGACATCAACCTACTAGGAGGTTCTAGGTCCCATGAAACACCAGCATAAACAAGGGATCTACACAGAGACTCTCTGCAAAATCCAAGCAAGAAACGAAAAGAAAGCTGCGGTCAACACCAGTTGAACAAGAGCAGTAAAGCAAAAGCTCAAGGAGAATACACCAAAACCAACAAGGAAGCAAAGAGATGCTTAAGAGCAGACAAGCAAAGATTCATCAATGGTCTTGCCACAGAAGCCCAGGGAGCAGCAAGACATGGAAACTTGAAAGAACTCTATGACATAACAAGCAAACTCTCCAGCAGATATAGCAAGCCAGAAAAGCCTGTGAAAAACAAAGCTGGGAAGATAAACATGGGTAACGAAGGCCAACAACAAAGATGGATGGAGCACTTTGAAGAACTGCTGAACCAGCCCGTACTGCAGTCTCCACCAGACATACAGACAAGAACTGCCAATCGACTGCAGCAGACTAACCAAGGAAAAAATACGGCAAGCCGTCAAACATCTGAGAAATGTGAAGGCAGCAGGACCTGACAACATTCCTTCAGAGGCACTGAAGGCAGTCTTTGAAACATCAGTAGACATGCTCTACCCAATGTGTGGAAGGATCTGGGAAGAGGAAAAGGTTCCATAAGACTGGAAGGAGGGATATCTGATCAAGATCCCCATGAAAAGTGACCTGAGTAACTACGCAAACTACAGAGGAATAACTCTTCTATCAACCCCAGGCAAAATGTTCAACAGAGTCATCCTGAACAGAATGAAGGAACAAGTCAACTCTCAGTTATGAGACCAGCAAGCTGGCTTCCGCAAAGATAGATCCTGCACAGAGCAGACTGCAACACTGCACATCATTATTGAGCAGTCAATGGAATGGAACTCCCCCCTCAATGTCAACTTCATCGACTATGAGAAGGCATTCAACAGCATGGATAGGGATATCCTTTAGAAACTCCTCTGCCACTACAGTGTGCCAGATAAACTTGTAAGACTCATCAGGAACTCTTACGAAGGAATGACCTGCAAGATAGTCCATGGAGGACAAATCACAGAATCCTTCGAAGTGAGGACCGGAGTTCGCCAGGGTTGTTTGCTCTCGCCTTTTCTCTTCCTGCTTGCCATAGACTGGATCATGAAGACATCCACAGCAAGGAAAAGAAATGGGATCCAGTGGACACCTTGGAAGCAACTCAACGACCTGGACTTTGCAGATGACCTGGCCCTACTCTCCCATACCCATCTGCAGATGCAAGAGAAGACCAACAAAGTGGCAGCCACATCGGCACAACTTGGCCTCAACATCCACAGTGGAAAATAGAAGATCCTGAAGGCTAACACGGCCAGCACAACTGCAGTCACTCTTGCAAGCGATGCACTGGAATAGGTTGAGGCCTTCACCTACCTGGGCAGTGTCATAGACAAGCAAGGCAGCACAGACGCCGATGTCAAGGCAAGAATCGGCAAAGCAAGGGCTGCCTAAATTCAGCTAAAGAAGATCTGGAGCTCCATGGACCTAACGCTGCAAACCAAGATCAGGCTTTTTAGCACAAATGTAAAATTGGTCCTTCTGTATGATGCAGAAAGTTGGAAGACAACAGTGACTACCATTAACAAAGTCCACACCTTCATCACCTGTCTGAGAAAAATCCTCCAAACACCATCTGTCAGGCACTGACCAACGGCGCCTGCATTGCGTGGAGATTACGTGGCAAGGCCCGCATACTACAAGTCCCAGAGGGCCGTCCTTCTGGGAGGGGCCAACGTCAATATACGGACGAGACGCGCGTCAAACAGTGCGCATAATTCTTTCGAAGAGATCTGTCTTGTGGGAAGCAGCGCCGCCGCGCTGCTCGTTTTGGTGCTATTGGCGGATACAGGGAGGAGACCCACTGGAGGAAGCACATCAGTGACCGCGGAGGACCGGAGTCACGGACGTCTCTCTCGGCCTCGTAGACGGCTGTCTACCCTCCGTCTTGCCTGTGCGAGAGGAATTCTCTTGTTCCTCACATGAACCTCAACCAGCCTGGAAAGGAATAGAGAACTTGGTTGATCTCTCTTCCCTTTATCGGGGCCGTTTGTTGTGACTGCTTCTCTGCTTTCTGGTGGCTCGTTTTGCTGAACCCTTACCTACTCAGGTAGTCCTCTTTCAGGTACTGTAGTTTGAGGAGGATGCTGTGTCTGGATTGCTACATTATTAGACTGTATTTCGTTCCAGTGAATGGACTCCTGCCGACGTTTATCAAAGGAGATATTTGATGTCAAGAAAAGGCATTAGAGTTAAGAGGAACTATTGACCTGGCCCATCGTTTTTTCTTTATTATTGTGTTAAAGGCACCAGCTGGGGAATCTTTTTTACTTCTTTCTTTTTACTGGTTTTCTTCTACAGAAAGGGGGAATGCTGGATGGGTAGGTACGAGTTCTGTTTATTTCCTACAGTAGGAAAGTAGGAAGTGGGAATGGATGACACTGAGTTTTGTTTTGTTATTATAGGTACCCACTCTTCCAGGTTGAGAGACGCATCTTGCCTGGAAAAGAAGATAGGGACGCAACAGTAGCTGTTAGTGTTCCAGGTAACAGAGACGGTAGTGAGACGAAATGAGAGTAGTCTTGTTGTTTGCTCTGTAGTAATCCTGTGTTTTCTGTTTACAGGTATCCCATTCCCCCGCTGTTCCTACCCTAATTCCTTTCCCCCGCTTGATCACCTCAATACTCTGTGTATGATACTTCAGAGTTGGGGATGTCAGGAGGTGGACCCCTTTGTGCATCGCCCGGACCCTGAGGAGTATCTGTGGTCATTACAGAATTACGCGCCCACGAATTTAACTCCTCCCGGTTGGGGCGATTCACGGAGATGGCGTCCTTGGATGAAGTGCTGCAAGCGCTGGTAGCAGTCCAGCAAGAATTAGCAGCATCAAGAGCAGAAACAGCTGCGCTTAGGGAGAGAGTCGATAGACAGGCGAGGAACCCATTCGACGCAGCTACGTCGCAGATACAGGTGAACGTGCCCCCTCCTATTCCTTCTAGCTAGCCCTGAGAGGTACTCAGGGGACCCCCTGAAAATACAGACCTTTTTGACTCAGATCATGTTGCACTTCTCATGTAAGCCGGCTTCCTTTCCCAACAACCATTCTAGGGTGGCTTTTGCCATTTCATATCTCACAGGAGATGCGGCAAACTGGGCCGTACCATTGGTGAAATACGACGACCCTATACTCTCGGATTGGAATGCTTTCCGCCGAGAATTCGAAAGGGTGTTTGATCGCCGAGCTACCACGTTTAGCGCTGATAGGGAGTTGTTGGAGCTAAGGCAGGGAAAGAATGACTTGATCACGTATTTGACCTCGTTTAATAGATTGATCGCAGAAACAGCTTGGCCCGAGGAGAAGAGGATGTCATTATACTACCAGGGACTGAGTGAGGAAATGAAGGACGTATTAGCACAAATCGACCCTCAGCCCACCACATATACCGGCTTAATGAATCTCACGTTACGTTTAGACCATCTGATAGCAGAGAGAAGAGGAGGAGAGCGTAGGAGGGGTGAAAAAACCTATGCTCATTCAGAGAAGGATACTAGGCCAGCCTCTCAAGCCAGTGAGTCAGGGACCGAACCCATGGATGTAGGGGCTATCAGAGCGCCACTGACGAAAGCAGAGAGAGAGAGCCGCAGGGCACTGGGTCTCTGCATGTACTGCGGAAAGAAAGGCCATTATGTGCGGGAATGCTCACTTAAGCCCAAGAGAAAAAGCCCCTTTTATTCTAACAAAAAGGTGGCAGTAGTGCAGTTCATAACACAGGAGACGAGGAGGTGCCACCTGAGTTAAGTCTGGCCAAAGAAAAACCCCAGTTAGTGGCCCTAAATTTGCCTTCGTTGTCTGTCACTGAGCTAAAGAGCACGGAATCGCATATCGTGTTGTCAATGCTTCTTACAACGGGGCAACAAAACCATCACGTTTGGGTGATGATTGATTCCGGTGCGACTGGAAACTTTATCGACTATGGATTAGTACAACGATTAGGCTTACAAAGCATTGCCAGGGAGAAACCCGAAAGAGTGTTGGCCGTGGATGGTACACCCCTTAAATCTGGACCCATCACGGAACACACTGAGAAAGTGGGGCTTACCTTAAAAGGGGCGTTCAGGACCATGTAGAAGACCTAACTTTGAATATTATTGAGGCACCTCAGTATGAGGTCATATTGGGCATGCCTTGGTTATGGCAGCATAACCCCACCATCGATTGGAAAATGAAAACTGTGGTTTTCCAGTCTGAAGAGTGCCAAGCCAGGTGCATGCGTGCTTCTTGCCCCCAGACTATAGCTCTCACCCATGCTTTCCACATCGCCACCGCTGCGGAAAAAGAAACAGTGCTTCCCTCTGAGTATGCCCTTATGGGGGGGTTTTTTGTGAGGCCAAAGCAGAAGTCCTACCTCCTCACCGCAGCTACGACTGCCAGATAGACCTAATTGCGGGAGCTACTGTCCCGTCCTGTAGGGTCTATGCCTTGTCCGAACCGGAGACTAAACACCTGCGAGAATACCTGGAACATTTTGTGGACATAGGCTTTATAAGACCCTCTCGCTCCCCGGCCGCCTCTCCACTTTTTTTCATAGCGAAAGCCAATGGGGAGCTCAGAACGTGTATAGATTACCGCGTGTTAAACAAGAACACCGTTAGAAATCGATACCCTCTTCCGCTCATCCCGGTATTATTGGATCAGGTGAGGGAGGCCAACGTGTACACCAGACTAGACCTCAGGGGGGCCTATCATCTGGTTCGGATCCGGGAAGGGGATGAGTGGAAGACGGCTTTCAAGACGCGTTACGGGTTGTTTGAGTACTTGGTTATGCCCTTCGGGCTGTGTAACGCCCCAGCAGCCTTTCAGTACTTCCTCAATGATGTGCTCAAGGAGTATGTGGACCGATTTGTGGTCGTTTATATCGACGACATCCTGATTTATTCCCCTGACCGGGAGAGGCATGTGCAACACGTCACCTTGATACTGCAGAGATTACAGGAGCACAGCTTGTTTTGCAAGCTGAGCAAATGCGAGTTTAGCGTTACGGAGGTCGAGTTCCTGGGAGTTATGCTGAGTCCCAGGGGTCTATGTATGGCGTGGAGAAAGGTACAAGCAGTTCAGGAGTGGCCTGTTCCCAAGAGTGTGAGGGATGTGCAGTGTTTTCTGGGTTTCTCCAACTACTACAGGAGATTTATTTCTCACTTTTCCCAGCTGGTCTCTCCCTTGACACGCCTTTTGAGGAAGGGGGTGCCCTTTCTGTGGAACACAGAGGCCATGAATGCCTTCATCCAACTGAAGAAGGCGTTCTGTACTGCACCAATCTTAAAACATCCTGAGACAGGTATTCCATTCATCGTGGAGGCCGATGCATCGGATATAGCGGTAGGAGCTGTGTTGTCTCAACGTGACGAACAAACGGGACAACTACATCCAGTGGCCTACTTGTCCCGGAAACTGAACACAGCGGAACTCAACTATACCGTGGCCGAAAAGGAGCTTTTGGCCATCAAGAAGGCTTTTCAAGAGTGGAGACACTATCTATGGGGGGCTCACCATCCGGTCACAGTCTACACCGACCACTGAAACCTCCAATATATGAAGACAGCGAGACAACTCACCCAGAGACAAATGCGGTGGATGTTGTTTTTTGCCGAATACGACTTCGTGGTCACCTTCCGTCCTGGGTCAGAAAATAGAAAAGCAGATTCGTTGTCTCGCCAAGAGGATGTGACTACACCACGGCAGGGGATCACCGAGGCGATTATCAGTCCTGAGAGGGTGCTATGCGTCATAACAGTGGAACATTTCCTGGACGCTGTCATAAAACACCAATCCTTTGCTCGGTGGCAGACATGGGCAGAACAGAGTAAACATCGAACGCTCAAACATGGTGTACCACTGCACAAGAACCGATTGTATCTACCTTCACAAGAACTTAGGCTGAAGGCGTTTAATTGGTGTCATAATGCTCTGCTGGCGGGCCACCCAGGTAGTAAAAAGACCTTACACTTGGTGCAGCGACAATTCTGGTGGGAAGACGCGGCTAAGGATGTTAACCAATGGGTATCTCAATGTGAGACGTGTGCACGGGCAAAAGGGGAACATACCAAAGCTAAGGGCAAACTGATGCCAATGCCCACACCCTCACAACCATGGCAAACGATCAGCATGGACTTCGTTGTAGGACTGCCAGTGGACCAGGGATACAACGCCATTTTGGTTGTTATAGATAGCCTCACTAAGATGGGTCATTTTATCCCCTGCAAGAACCTACCTAGTGCAGGGCAAACTGCCCAGTTGCTTCTGTCCCAGGTAGTTCGTTTACATGGCTTCCCTAGGGTCATCGTGTCAGACAGAGGTCCTCAATTCATCGCTAGGTTCTGGCGCATGTGGTGTAAAGCCCTTCAAATAGAGGGGGCCTTGTCTACTAGCTTCCATCCACAGACCGACGGCCAAACGGAGCGGTTGAACCAGACTCTCAAGCAGTATCTACGGTGTTACTCCAAAGAAGCAACGGATTCCTGGGTGTCTCTGTTGTGGCTAGCGGAACTGTCATACAACAACGCCTGGCACAGTTCCATAAAAGAAACTCCGTTCAGAGCCAATATGGGGTTTCATGCTAAAACATTGCCTCTATCCATTCCCCGTGAGGTAGAAAACCAACCTACGGTCCTGTCCCAGATATGGAACCTGCAAGCCATGCACAGGAAGGTGCAAGGCAACCTGAAACGGGCCAAGATGACCTACCAGAAGTGGGAGGATCGACACCGCCTAGAGAATCCCAGTTATCAGCCAGGCGACAGGGTATGGCTTTCCACGAAAAACATCCGTTTCAGATTACGCCGTGTGTTCCACCCTAAGTTCATAGGGCCGTATACTGTCGTTCGTAAGATCAACCCTGTGGCGTACAGGCTACTGCTGCCAGCGTCTCTACGAATCCATCCGGTGTTCCACTGTAGCCTGTTGAAACCAGCGGTGGGTGCCAGACGCAGGACAGTACCTCCCGTGGTCAGGGATGGTCAGCTGGAATACGAAGTGCGGCGCATCTTGGATTCCAGGTACCGGAGAGGGGGGCTGTGGTACCTGGTCTCCTGGAAAGGATACCCATCGGAAGACGACTCCTGGGAGCCATGTGCGAATGTCCACGCCCCGCTTGCCGTTCGGATGTTCCATTCCCGTAACCCAGACAAGCCTGGCTCTAGGAGGCGCATGGGAGGAGGGCGCACTGTCAGGCACTGACCAACGGCGCCTGCATTGCGTGGAGATTACGTGGCAAGGCCCGCATACTACAAGTCCCAGAGGGCCGTCCTTCTGGGAGGGGCCAACGTCAATATACGGACGAGACGCGCGTCAAACAGTCCGCGTAATTCTTTCGAAGAGATCTGTCTTGTGGGAAGCAGCGCCGCCGCGCTGCTCGTTTTGGTGCTATTGGCGGATACAGGGGAGGAGACCCACTGGAGGAAGCACATCAGTGACCGCGGAGGACCGGAGTCACGGACGTCTCTCTCGGCCTCGTAGACGGCTGTCTACCCTCCGTCTTGCCTGTGCGAGAGGAATTCTCTTGTTCCTCACATGAACCTCAACCAGCCTGGAAAGGAATAGAGAACTTGGTTGATCTCTCTTCCCTTTATCGGGGCCGTTTGTTGTGACTGCTTCTCTGCTTTCTGGTGGCTCGTTTTGCTGAACCCTTACCTACTCAGGTAGTCCTCTTTCAGGTACTGTAGTTTGAGGAGGATGCTGTGTCTGGATTGCTACATTATTAGACTGTATTTCGTTCCAGTGAATGGACTCCTGCCGACGTTTATCAAAGGAGATATTTGATGTCAAGAAAAGGCATTAGAGTTAAGAGGAACTATTGACCTGGCCCATCGTTTTTTCTTTATTATTGTGTTAAAGGCACCAGCTGGGGAATCTTTTTACTTCTTTCTTTTTACTGGTTTTCTTCTACAGAAAGGGGGAATGCTGGATGGGTATGTACGAGTTCTGTTTATTTCCTACAGTAGGAAAGTAGGAAGTGGGAATGGATGACACTGAGTTTTGTTTTGTTATTATAGGTACCCACTCTTCCAGGTTGAGAGACGCATCTTGCCTGGAAAAGAAGATAGGGACGCAACAGTAGCTGTTAGTGTTCCAGGTAACAGAGACGGTAGTGAGACGAAATGAGAGTAGTCTTGTTGTTTGCTCTGTAGTAATCCTGTGTTTTCTGTTTACAGGTATCCCTTTCCCCCGCTGTTCCTACCCTAATTCCTTTCCCCCGCTTGATCACCTCAATACTCTGTGTATGATACTTCAGAGTTGGGGATGTCAGGAGGTGGACCCCTTTGTGCATCGCCCGGACCCTGAGGAGTATCTGTGGTCATTACACCATCAGAAACAACGACTTTTGGCAGCAGACTTTACAACTCTCTGCTCATGAAGAAATCATGAAAAGATGCTGGGGCTGATAGGTCACACCAACCGCATCAAACACCACCAGACAAGCCCTAGCCTGGAACCCTGAAGGGAAAAGGAAAAGAGGAAGGCCAAGAAACACCTGGGGCCGTATTATGGTAATTGCGCCTTTTCATAGTTTGCGCCGGGTGCACCTTTAAAAAGGTGCGCCGGGAGTAAACAGTGAAAATGCGCCTTATTACCATGAATGCGCTGCCCTGGGGGCAGCAGCGAACTCATGCTGCACTTGGGGCAGCGCATTCCTGTGAAAAACGGAGCAGCTGCTATTACAACTGCTCCGCGTTTTCACAGTGCAGGCGGCAACCCGCCTGCACTTTTGAAGGGGATTAGAGATTCCCTTGCAGGCGGGTGCAGTCAGTGACTGCACCTGCCTGCAAGGGGATGTCTGTGGGTTCCATGAGACCCCTTTTCCCACCTCCACTCTCAGTGCGCCTCCTGAGGGCTTCTTTGCCTCTGCGCCCATGTCGGTAATACGGTGCAGAGGCAAAGGGATTCCCTCATTTGCATGGTGCACGCCCCCATGCAAATGAGGGAACACCCCCTTAAAGATAGTGCTGGCGCTTTATGTGCACCAGCGCAATTGGTATTACAGAAGGAGCCACACAAGCGTCTGCGGCCCCTTCTGTAATACTAAAGTGCCCCAGGGGTGCGTAAAGTGGGTGCAAATGCCTGTTGTGCCCCCGGGGCACTTTATCTAATACGGCACCTGGTGTCGAAGCCTCGAGGCTGACTGCAAGGAGATGGGTTACACCTGGAGTCAGATTGAAAGAAAAGCCCAGGACAGAGATGGCTGTAGAGTCCTGGTTGATGGCCTATACCCCAGGAGGGGTAGTAGGCATAAGTAGGTAACTAAGTGAGAAACAGCAAACATACTATCTGACCAAAAATGTATTTTCTTGTTAGCTAACTGATGGCCCCAAACATGCAGGGTGATCACAATGGGAAACAGCTCAAAAAAGGTTACATTTCTGGTTATTCCAGCTTCTGACCACTCGGCCAGCTAATGGTCCATTTGTTGGCACTAAGCATCCTGGCTATTTTTATACCTCATGAGTATGTGAAGGCAGATGAGAGATGCCTTCTTGGAGATAGGGCAAATAGTGCTCTTTTGGGGCAGGGGGCTCCTTTTGGGGCCCGTGCTTTTTGAAGCACTTGGTTTTAGGCAGACCTTGAGTGTGCTAAAGGAGCAAAAGATTTAACTTTGCAAACTGCCACAGTGGGGCACTTCCTGGAATATTGGCAGTGGGCATTTTCCTATACCTTCCAGCCATGGCTGCCAAAATGGAAGGTGGTTATTTGGGTGCTGAAGTTCCCATATTAAACACTGGATGCCACAGTTTTATCTCATACCTATTCCAGTCTGCCTCCAGCATGATTGCTTTCATTTTCCTGAATCTTATGTCGTATTTAAGCCAGGCTGACCCCAGAAATTCTGATGTGGTGCTATGAATCAAGGATATTGTAACTCAATAGCCGAGGTGCTTGGACGGGTGCGTCAGAATTGTAAAGCAATAAAAAAAATGATCACCCAGTTCTTGGGGGGCCACTCCATCCACACTTTTTTTGCATTCGCCTCCACCTCTTTTCCTAACCTCCCCTTCCTTGGGACTACACAAGCATTACTCAAGTCAAATCCATCGCAGTCCTCCCCTTTGTGAGTTCTTGGTCTGATGTCTGCTAGGACACGCCGAGGGGGGGGCAAGAGTAGTAGAGGCAATGCCGAATAGCACTGGGCTCATAGATAATGTAGGCTGGGTGCTTGTTGCAGGTGGCTGCCAGACCTGGATTGCCAGAGTACCTGTCCCCATACACCCCATGCTGTTGCCCCTGAGAACAGTGGATGCCTGCTAGGTGCAGTAAATAGCAAAGTTAAGACCCCTACTACCGATGATGATGTGGAAGAACTCCCTGATCCCAGACTATATAGCTAGTGCTGTCTGAGGGTCCTTGGACAGAGAGGACTGCACTGGTTGGCAGCTGATGCGAGCTCAGGTGTGGCTGATGCAGTGGGATATACCATGGGGGTTTGGAACTGTCTCAATATAACTCAGTCCCACCACCCAAACTTTGTGGTTATCGATGGCTGTGGTTTTATCCTACCCTAAAGGAGGAGGCGTTTTTTGTTCTCCCACCAACTTACCCACTGCACTTAGCGCTGACGTCCATGGTGGGGGAAAGGGGGCTTATGCTCATTAACATACCCCCAGATGTTGAGAGAAATACTCTGAGTCAGACTGGGACCTTTGTGTACAGCAATGGTCATGAGTTGGAGAGGTGGAGAGGGTTTTAGAGCAAGGAAAATTAAAATGAGTATTGAGGTGTGTCTGTATAACAGGTAGTAGAACATTCAGGGTTGATAGTAGAGAATACATTCAGAATTTCAAAGCAAAAAATAAAGGAGCAATAAATAAAAGGCACAATTTGGTCATATAAGTAGCAAACCGAAGGAGCAACAGAAGACATAATGAGATGGGCTAAAGTTTAGAGTCTGTCGTGGAGAGGGTGCAGCGGCAGGGATTGGTGTAGCATTTAGAGCAGCAGCAGTAGACAGCATGGAAGAAAGAGCTCATGAACATTGGATTAGACTGTCAGGAGCGGGTGTTACTCTAGGAGAAGGCTCTTAAACCGGGATTTGAAACTCTGAAAAGAGGGGACATTTTTAATGTAAGGTGGGAGGGAGGGCAGTCCAGATTCCGGGAGAGTTATCTGAAAAGGACCTGCAAAGCTTGAACATTTTCCTGAAACCTGGAGTGGAGAGAGAGATCTGTTTCCTTGCATGCTTTTGCTATTTATAGTGGGCAAGCCTTACTAGCAACAAGTGTTGTAAATTAATGGGCGCCCTGGGTGACCATACAAGACCGTGTACATCAATCTGGGGAATTAACACATTTGAAAGGCACAATGTCAATTTAACTAGTTCAAAATTGCATTAAATTTTACGCAGTGTTACAATTTTAGGCACAGGGAGATTTTCAGCCTAGTCCCAGAGCTAGGATTAGAACCCAGATATTTAGTTGTTGTAAGAGCTGGACAGGGGTAAACGGAGTAAGGGGGACGGGGTGGAAGTCACAGAGTTTCACTCTGTGTAATTCCCTGGAGTTACATAAAAACTCCGAGATTTCGTGGATTGCTGCCAGCAGATGGAAAATATGCAGCTCGCGCTGCAATTTAGTGCTGTTAGCGAGAGCAGTGCTGAAAATGAGTGTGAACAGCATCATGCGTTGCGCAAGAGCATGCAGCCATTCAAGGTGATTTTATTGCAATAGAAAATCTACTCAAATGGCAGCTCTCTAACTGCGACCGCCAGTATTAGAAAAACACGCTTGGGGACGCCAATTCTCGCTCGCATTTTCTGGAACCTCCAGGAGAAAAACTATGCCACGTGGTGATTGGTGGAATTTGGCCACGACTCCGCATTAAAGAGTAATGTGGAGTGAACAAAATTCCGCAAATTGCGCGGGAGTAATGAAACATTCTGCTCACCCCTAAAACGGAGCCACTTGTAGGTGCAAACATAGGTTTACGGACATAATTGGCTTAGAGAATTCAGGCAGAAGCTGATAATCCACATTACTGCATTTCCTTCCTCTCTAGCTTTTAAAGCCCAATGCATTTTACAAAGAATGCTTAAAGGGTTGTTGGTGTCTTGGGCATATGTTGTTGGTCCAACTGACTGGAGGACTTTCAGAGATGTTTACCATTCTCTATGATTTTCTGAAACCAGACTGCTATTTTGATCTCCTCGCTGCTATTGCATGTTCTCTAGGTCCCAGAAGATCTTTATTATCTTAGTTCCCAAGGGTTGCATCTTGTCCCCATCATCTTCAGCCTCTAACTGGGACTACTCCGAACTTCACTAACACAAAACAACATAAAAATTCACCAATACACTGACACACAATTCTGCTCTGAAGTTTTCCCCGCCCGCCACAAACATTGCCTGCACTTCATCCAATCCAGGATCTATAGCTCCTGTCTAAAGCTCAACCCCATCAAAACATGACAACCAACCAGAGAAGCAAGCAAAAACTAACTCAAACTTGGCTCAGCAACATGAACTTGGATGAACTGGAACCCCCAACTATTGCCCAATGTCCAGTTGGGCATCGACCTCACCCTCATGCAAAACATCATCAAGAAAACCAAGATGACCCGGTTTCAGCTCTCTCTTTAAACAAAGTAAAACCATGTGACTTCAGAACTGCAGTTTGAGCCCTCATACTTTTGCACCTGAATGGTGACAAGCCCCAGCTCTAAGGCCTCCTAAAATGCAAACTGCCCACCCTAAGAGCATCCTTCATGATCCAACACCCCTTATCATGGAATTGAAGAAATATGACCACAACACAATTTCCCTGATGGAACTCCATTGGCTCACCTTGCCAACTCCACCATCTTTAAGACCAGCTGCATCATCTACAAAGTCATCATAACCAGCGCACCCATCCATGCGGCATGAAACATCACCCTCTCTGCTGGCCAGGATACCAGCTAACTGGAAAAAAAAGAGGTGGAAAAAAGAAAAAAGGCAATAGTCCTTCTCCAACTAGGCACCCAGAATCTGGAACTAAATCCCTTCACGCAACTGTATCTCTGACCCTCAACAGCACTTCATCGTCTTTTGGCTACGTTTCCTGTATGCAAATGCCACATACATACATTTACATTCTATGAAAAAGTTCTAAGATGGATGTCGTGCATCTAGAATCTCACTATGGACTGGACCGCAGCAGGCTTACGGCTCCAAAAATACATTTTGCGCGTGATGCTATCCCTGTTGCATGGGTCATTTGGCCAACAGAGTATCATTTGTCAAGGACACAGGAATCTGTCCCCTCCCTCAGTCTTGGAACCCTGTCCCCTGCTGTTAGATGGAGCCTTGAAAACAAGCAGCCTTCTGTGCCCGGGTGCTTCTCATATTGTGACACTACTCATAGTTACACAAGGCAGAATGAAACTTGACTCAGCAGGGTTTTGAATTCTTAAACACTGCTCTCATTGTCAGCAAACATTAACGTCATTCTCACGCGCGCTGGATGTATGGCGATACCTTCACAGCCCCTGGGAGCTGCAGAAAAATTCAGCCGAATCACCACTTTCGGAGCACGCTGGGGAGGCTCGCTCTGAGAATGTGCAGTAGGAAGAGGTACAGGCCAGTGTAGATGGGGCAGGGGCTGCCAATCGGGATTTTCTGATTGAGAATTCTGGCTCACCACTTACAATACGTCTGATTTGTGGCAAGGTCTAACTTGATTGGGGCTCAGTCTGCTGCGGTGTTTAATTTGTAACACAGGAGTGCCGGTGCCCAAAACACTGCTTAAAAGTCAGCAGCTGGTGCTTTTAAATGTCCTCGTGTTTAATACCAAGGCTGCGTAGTCCCCAATCCACCTCATGCCTCTTTAATCCACTGCCCCTTTAGCCTACTCTGTCAGACTCCTGCTTTCTCCCTTGTTGGTGGTTTTATCGCATTTTCTTCCTTCTTTCCCGTTTGTGTGTTTTCCCCTCTCTTGCTCTCGGGGAGTGTCTGATGAGGAAAAATAAGTGCCTGTGGACCCCACCGGCCTAAAAAATAAGTGCCAGTGGGCCCCACCAGCAGCCACCGGCTCAAATTAAGCACTGGTCTGCTGCACTGTGATAAAGAACAGCGAGGGAATCAGGGGGCATATTAGCAAGACCCACGTTAAAATGATCGTGGGTCTTGCTAATATGCCCCCTGCTAATTTCCTGGAAGTCAACGCCTTAGAGTCTAGGCGTCTAAGTCAAGAAAAAATGAAAGCGTATCTGTTATGATTCCTGGTAGGGTGACGCCCTTGTGTTCTGAGTAGCGGTCTTTTCATGCTAGTTAGGGACCTGGGGATAGTACACTTCTAGCCAATCAGACTGCTAGTATGTAATGTCCTTGACCTATAACTTGATTTTATGATGTTGCCTCTTGGCCAGGTAGAAGCCAGGCGTGCACTCTACTGAGATGGGAGTTGCTAATGAAAAATTGTTTGCAACTTCTTTTGTAGTGATATGCTGGATTTACAAATTAGCCTGTTCCATCCCAGCCCTGTGCGTTCTGCTGTATACATATGCATGCATGCACGCACTTTTGTTTTTTACACTTGAGCATTTAAGTAGTTATAACTTAATCTGTAATTTAATTTACATAGCGCGCCATACCTCATTGTGAGGCGTCAAAGCGCATTATAGCATGATGTGTATATATATGTACATATATATATTTTTATTTATTTAGTTATTTATTTATATATAGCATGCTACACCTGTTACCCTTTGGTATGTCACCGCCTCACTTCCACAACAGTCTACAACTAAGTTATGTTGGGTTCTTATGAAGCATTTATTCTACTGATATTGCTCCAAGCACTTCACCTCCACTCAATGGACAGGTATCCCATCTTTAAGGCAGTCTATATTGCTGTTGTAGTTGGACTCCCATACTCATTGTCAAAATGTTCTAGTTGAAGGGCATGATCTTCATACAAGAGTCAGGAGCCATTCAAGTAGGAGTATGTTCTTATTCCACATTAGGCCCTGAGCTTACAGCCACAGCCTACTAGCTCTGTTGGAGTTCTATTCTCCAACAACTGTAATTGGCTCCTAGGCTTCACCCAGCACACAGCCACCAACATTCAATCCCTAATCACATTCTCACAGCATCCACACAACATACTACAGCATGCCCACTCAGCCTATGCATACACAGACACACTACAAAAGCCCATGGGGCCAGCCACAGCAAGGTCTTACTGTTCCTATAAGTAAAGCTCCAAAGGCACTCTCGGAACAAAAAACTGCCTATCCAGACCGTCACCTCGGCTAATCATTCCTCTCTATGAGAAGGAACATATCCATAAATCCTTCTCCAGGAACACCGTAAAAATACGGAAACCAATCCCGTCAAAGGCAAAGATATCCAAGATCACTTGAAGTCAAGAAGGCAGCAAAGACCATGCCTTTCCCAAACAAATGTTGCAGAATATCACAGCTGAATAAACTTATGTTGCCCACAATGAAAATATGGACATTAGAGTCCATACAATGCCCACTCTAAACTGGAACCTAGTCCACCCGAAAGGAACCTAGACAGGCCCTAAAAGATTGCCGGTGGCTGAAACGTTTGCAAGCATCCTACCCATCACCCATGTATTTTTCTCAGGAACAACAACATTAACAACTACCTCTCATTCCAATTTGTGGACTATTGGCTGAGTGTAATTACTGAATAGCCTTGACACAGGAAGTGTATTCCACTAAAATTACCAAGCACAACACCCAGTACTTAATTTGGAAAGGATTAAGTGTTGGTGCTCGAAGTTATGCTCAGAAGCCCTGGGTCAGTGCTATTGAATGTCAGGGATGTCGAATACCAAACCTGTGCAGTCTTGATTCCAACTCATGCCTCTGCTTTCTTTCTTTGTTGCTGTTTTTCCATCTTTCTCTTCCTCCATATTTCCGCCTTTCGTGTTTTTCCTCTCTTGCTCTGGGTCAAAGTCTAATGACAAAAAATAAGTGCCGGTCCCCAAAAATGAGCGCTGGTGGGCTTCACCTGCAACCACCAGCTCAAAATAATACTGACAACAAAACACTTCCTACAAAGACTATACTCACAGCCCACAACTTTCCAGCAAACATCAAGAAATGGTTATAAAGCTCATCAATCTTAACAGCCATACTCGGTCAAGCACGGCAGCCAATGGCAGGATAAGAGCATCACTCTGGACTTCACACACAATACCAAGCACTTCCTGTACAGACCAGATTGCAACTCAATATCCTTCCATCCTAGCACACACAATTAGTAGTGTGCTACAAATTTTTTATTTTTTACGGAGTTTTGTATAGCGCGAACTTGACCCGGTATCGGGTATCAGAGCCCTTTACATAGCACCAGTTGCGTTACATGAGGACACATTAATTTTTGTTAGGCACGGGGAGATGAAGTGATTTGCCCAGAATCACAGGATGTTCAGCGTCACTGCCAAGACTCAAACCCGGTTCCCCAGATTCGAGGTCGACCGCCCTAGCCGTTGGGCCAACTCCTCTCCCCAATATTTGCTAAGGTGCAGGCATAATTATTTGCCCATGCACACATTCTTCCTGCATACACTAAGGAATACAGCACATACAGAGAGGGACACATGTAGACATAAAGAGCACCCCAACATGGGCAGCAAATACACAGTAACAGGACTCGAAAAAAGCTGAACAAACACAAAGTAGAAGTAGGAATGGGATTCTGTACATAGATATGCGTAGTGTACATGGTGAAACAGGAAAAAGCAAGATGTATACAAAGGCAATGGAGTGTCAGGAACAAAGAGGCGTAGAAAAGAATTAAAAATAAGTAAGAGTTACATTCATCGATGAAAATGCATAACCAAGGTAGTGCAGTAGAACACATGCAAACGAGTAGGAGCAATTAGACCCACTGAAACAGTAACCGAAAACAACAAAACAATCGACCAGGTAGGTACCATTCCTCTCTAAAGTTCCAAATACAAAACTTCACAATGCAAACTTAAAAGTACGGAGTTACACATGAATGTACACATATTGTAGTGCACTGCAGTTGCATTGATAGCGCTTCTCGCCTTAGTAAAATGAACAACTGATGAATGATCTTGCCATTATCTTCATCATCGTCTCAAATCTTTATCATTATCGTTCACCGGCTTCAGCAGAAAGTAACCCACAAATGAAATGCAAAGGCGACATGAAGGGGCAGTCGTGCTTCCAAGATAGTTACGCGCTCGCGCAGAGATGACCTGCCAGGGCTCTGTACAGCACAATAACAGTCGCTAATTATGCCTTATAGCAGAAGAATGTAGTGGCATTTGTATCAGGCTGTCCCTTCTAACCATAATGTCATTAGTTCCTACTAATGATCCCCTTCCCGCCTCACGTGGCTCACCGCAGCTCTTCTCTCTCATAAATGCGGTAATGAGTCATGCGTCACAGCTCCTGTTCATCCTATCAGGAAACCCGCAGCCCCAATCAAAACATGCAGAGCCAAAATGGCATGGCTTCCCTTAGTATAATAAGTCCGGAAAGACCGCGAGGGCGACATTTTGATCTCAGATAGCGGGGTTTCTATCATATTGTCATTAGATTTTGCTATGTTTTCCGTGAGAATAAGTCTTAAATGAGGAAACCAGGGCTTTAAGTGGGCCGGGTCTCACCAGTGCGGAGTACCGGCAGTTTTTTAAAGGGGGCCTCGAAACGGGTCCCTATGGGGCTCTGTTTTGAGCCCTGGAACAGGCGGTCCGTTTTTTCCTGGACTGCAGTGACAGCAGGCACATCGATGTGTGCGTGTCCACACTGCTCACTTCTCACTAGTGGAGAGGGTGCGGCATGAGGTCATGCCAGGTGAGCGTTGAAGGGGAAGGGAACTCTTTTAAAGAGAGTCATTTTCTCTCTGGATTTCCCTTCTCTTTTTTAAACTCAGGAGCAGCAACATTGTCTTGGTGTCACCAGCGCTTTAAGTGGAAGCTTTTTCACAATATTATATATAAGCCATAGTTGCTGCTTATTTATCTTATGCAACTAACAACCCTTGAGAAAGCCAATAGTCCTGACTTGTTGTAGGTATGATGTTACTTGTTGTATCATATACCTGGCTGCAATGACAGAAACAGCAAAATACAAGCCCGGCGGCACACTATGCTAAGCACAGATTTTTAGCTTAAGTGTTTTTAAGCCACGCCCTTAATTACATTGGCCACGCCCCTTTGAGAGACCCCCCAGTTTTTTCATCCCACTTAAAGCCCTGGAGGAAACTTCATTGAAGTCTAGGAGCTGAAGTCTTCTACACTGTTCAGTCTGTTCGAATATATAGAAGCCAACATATAGTTAATGTGAGGCTCATATTACAGGTCTTTGAGGTTGAAAACGGTATACTACTGTAATATGGAGGTTTTAATATCGTCCTGCAACAATATCGACTGCCGTCAAAAAACAATTCAAGGGAAGACACAAGTGCTCACTGTCCCTTCATGATCTGTGGATAATGCATGCACATGTCCTAATTCTGAGGCAAATTTAGGCTCTGAGGTGCTTGTGGTATCACCCGATGCCCCAACCCCATACCTGCATGCAACTGTAAACAGTGCATGGCATCACATACATTTGTAATGTTGTAATGTGTTCGTTTGTTTTGACAAGTGAATCTTTATTGACATTTTCAATATCCATATAACATGGACACAGTATATAGACAATAATTGACAATCTGGATGTACAAGAAGACATGGAATGTACAATATTAGGAGCAGTATCTCCGATATCACTGATTCAGGGCCGGATTGGCCGTAGCGGTCGTCAGGCGTTTTCCCAGGAGGCTAGAAGGGTGGGGGTCGTTTTTGCAGCAGTGGGGGGTGTTTTTTGCAGCGGTGCTGCAATATTAGTCCCCAGTAACAAAAGTAGCAGTGCTTCACACTTGCGGCCCCCCTCCCATCGCTGGGCTGGTCCTACAAAATTTCCAGGGCTGCTTTGGGTTCCCAATCCGGCCCTGCACTGAATGGAGAACTCTGTGATATGCTCGCCCCGGCCATACTGACAACCTCACATGTCTTGTGTCTCCCTGCAAAAGGGAATGGGGATAAGCGCGTGCCCTGTGTCGAAAAGCCCTTTGCTTGTGATCAAGGACGCCCAACCGGGGCAGCACTGGTGTGTCTGTGGGTCTGTGGACGTGAACTAGCACCTCTGACTGTGGGGCAACAGGTTGTCGGGATTCCCAGCACCTAGCCAAGAGTGTGGATGGAGTATGGTGGTGGGTGTGGGAGTAATGTTATCACCCCCATTTTTGCTTATCCGAAAGGAAGGCGGGCATGGTGAGGGAAGTGGGCAAAAAAGTGGAGCACCCTACCTATGGTGCAGGCCTCGGATGCTTGTCCGGTGTTGTGGATTGTAGCGCATCAAGCGCCTGAGAACAGTGAGGGTGGTAACCTAAATGGCACTTGTAATGTGTTCCTAACCATCCATCTCACTGGTAGCATCTGCTGTATATGTGAGAATGGCACAGGAATGGGCCATTCTTTGCTGCATATCCTTAAGGAAACTATATTCACTGCAAACAAGTAGCTCTTATAAAAATACGTGCATTACAATTTGTGTACTCTGTAAGAGCAGTTTAAAATGTAACTACATAGTTCCTCGAATATGACTAAAAATATTGTCACTTTCAATCTTTTCTAAGCTCAGTCACGCACTGATTTGTGGAAAATACACATTTAATTGAAATCAAAAATGTTTTCAGATTTATGTGTGACCGAATTAATGTGCTGTTTTTGTAAAGCACACAGGCAGCCAGGAGGCCACTTTAAGGTGCTGATATGCTTGGTCACAAATTTGAAGCAGTCTGTTACATGTTTAATCTATGAAAAAGAATGACCTTTAACTCCATAAGTTATCTCTGTCATCAACTCCATTAGTTTCACTTACAAATGACAACGATAAGACCTCCTAGCTTCTTAATCAATGCTTGAATTCAACAATTTTATATATATTTGCTAATCAGGTATATGCATTTATCTATTTTTTATTTTAAATTATAAAATGTTTCCAAATGCATGGATTATGCTTAAAAAGTAAGCCCATTGTCTAAAACATTCGCATATTTGTGTTCACAGACACCAAGTAGACATACAAAATGATTTTCTTTGGCTCTAAATAAACACATTGCACTCACATATTTACATTCTTATATATACATAGCGAAGACTGTACACAGATAAAAAAGAGAGAGCGCTTGATCACTGCAGTTGCAACTGTGGATGGAAGTGGAGCTGCAACACCTCCAGTCTGAAGTACTTTGCAGGTTGTGCATGGCCACAATATGCAGATTCCTTAAACTGTTTTTGCATTCCACAATTAAAATGGTACCAGCACCACTAAACATGCAAAGAAAACGTGCAATATTTTCTTGGAGACAACATGCATACACACTGATTCACCAAAATGCAATAAGTAGAAGTGACATTATGCATACTTTGACTACTGATTACATCACAGGCTTGACCTACTGTCTCACTCTTCGCCCCTAAGAGCCTCCTATTTGCTGCTGAGGTCTGAAACCTTGTTCCTGGCTTATGCATAGCTTTAAATTTGCTAGAATGAGCCTGAATAACTCCAGTGTGTCCATCTAAGAGGGGCTAGGAGAGACATATTATTTCCTCTAGGAAGGTGGAGTATCATGTGGTGATGCTGGTTAGGCTTCACCATGCAAAACTCTCACAATACTCCAAAAATGGCCCTTGGATTCACAATAATAAATCCTTAGCTCAGTCCTGGTAGAGGGGCAAAGAGCAGTCAGGCGTTACTAGAGGAACATTTGTTAAGTATTTCAGAGTACCAACATGGACGATAAGTAACTGACACAATTCAAAAGAAATTTGACACCAATTTATACAAATAAAACAGTTTTTATACATTTTAGACACCAAAATGAAGTATATCAGATAAGTATAAGCAGAGTTATAGATTTTAGAAGCAATATTAAATCAGTGTAAAACAGTACTGCAAAACATTATCATTGCGGTCAATGGGAAAAAGCACTAGTGACAATCGGCCACTTGCAGGTCGAGTTGCGTGGAACCCAAGGAGGGTAAAGGTGATGCAGGTCCCAGGACCAAGCCACGATAGTCAGTTTGATTTTACCTGGCTCAGGAAGCCCGGGTGCAGAGTATCCCTGGCTGTCCCTGGTGCTGAAGAAGGAGACGCAGGATAGCTGGTTTTACTGCTTATATGGTGCTGGTGGGGAACAGGGTGCAAAAAGCTGACAATGAAGACACTGCTGACATCAAATAAAAGTTTTGCAGAGTTCTCTCAAGGTGCAGCATCGAGTAAAGGGGGTAGGTGCCGGACTGGCGACCAACAAGCCTTGGCAGCAGAAAGTTTTTTCGACATCCAGAGGTCCGGGGGAACACCGTAGCCACCTGAAACTTCGTGGAGGTCAGGACTTTGTTTCACACAATGCACTGGACCATCTACCGTTGGACGATCCCTTGGATCCTGATGGCCAGCGATTCATTGGTTCTGGTGCATTGTTTCTACCTGTGGTGTGCAGGGGACTAGTGCCACTAGTCCAGGGAGTCTGGAGTTGCCTTTGGATCTCAAAGGGGTCCCTTTGTCTGGGGGAACCGAGCTTTGGTCCTGGACGAGTTGCAGTCATGCAGTTCCAGAAAGGTTGCTACAGGTGCAGAGTATCACACCATTGGTGTTGTGCAGCTCCTGTTGTCGCAGACTCAGGTCTCTTCTTGTGTCCTTTGTTGCAACTCAGATCAGAACCGAGCTTCAGGTGTCAGGGATAGTCCTTAAATCCTAGATTTAAGGGCATTAGGGGTGTGGGTAAAAGTGGCCAATGAGCTACTAGCCCCAGTGGCTAATTCGCCCATGTGGTGACCACATCCATAGGGTGGGTCACCTTTTTTGCACTAAACCCTCTATTCTACCACTTTTAATAATGGGAGAAGTCTTCCTTAGCTGTACAGGTCAGGTAGCCCACCCTAGAGGTGTGGATAGCCTTCTTCAGGTGTACACCTCCTGAATTCCTAATTTTCCCAGCTGGCTGGGTGCAAATGTGCCTGGGGGCAGGAGGAAGGCTGTTTCCTCCTTTAGGAGGCATCCTGAATGCATATCACAGGCGGTGCAGCCTTTGAGGCTCACCACTTTGATGCGCCATTTCGCTAGCCATCCTGTCAGGGAGGGAGGTGTGAACTTCTTCCTGTCCAGACCATTGTTTCAGACTCCTGGGAGAGTTCACACCTCCTGGTGTGGGGGTCAGAATCCTGTCTTGGTGGCAGCAGCTGTAGGCTGGCAGCCAAAAAACAGGAAAGGCTGGGGCAACCAGGTGAGCAACCTCTAATGTAGCCACCTGGGTGCCTGCCACATCGTCCTTGACACAAGATTCGTGTCAGGGGTGATGGGCACATTGTTTGATGTCAAACATGACATATTTTGGCAGTACCTTGGGTTTGCCCAGGTCCCAGCGCATGTTGTCATATGGACCGCCTATCACAAATAGAAGCCTTTAATAGTAAAGGCCTACTCCATCCGGCTCAGTCGGGATTTAGGGCCAACCATAGTACCGAACTTGCCTTGGTGGAAGTCTCTCAGATTATCCAGGAATGCTTGGATGCTGGTGGGAGGGCAGCCTTGATTTTGCTTGACCTCTCGGCGGCATTTGATACGGTTCCTCATTCACTATTGCTGACCAGATTGGTTGAGATAGGTATCACTGGTACGGCCTGGTGCTGGCTTAAATCTTTTCTGGAGGACCGCATGCAGCAGGTCTGGCTTCCTCCAGCCTCGTCCCTGCCCCAGAATGTAGACACGGGGGGTCCCACAGGGTTCTTCCCTGAGCCCTCTCCTCTTTAATATCTATGTCACGCCCCTAGTTCAATTGGCAGAGGATCTGGGTGCTAAAATCATCGCTTATGCTGATGCCACCCAGCTTCTGTTCACTTGGAGTAAAAATGAGGATTCTGTTGATGCTGCCCAAAAATGCCTGACTTCAGTTTTTCACTGGTTGTCTTCGGCACAACTCAAGTGCAATGAAGAAAAATCCGAAATCCTTCTCTATGGGAAGTTTCCTCCCAATTTTAGAGAAACACTTTGGCCGCCGGGCTCAGCCCTACCAGTGTCGACTGGCCTCCCTGTAAAAAATCTAGGGATATGGTTTGAGGAGAACTTCACCTTCTCTATGCAGATCAAGAAGCTGGCCGGTACGTGTTTCAGGCTTTTAAAAACTCTCAGAATATGTCTTCCTCTCCTGCCTAGAGCAGCAAGGGAAACGGTCACCCAGGCCCTTATTCTATCTCGGATAGATTATGCGAATGCGCTGTATGCTGGCATCCCAGGCTATCTGATAAATAGGTTGCAGGTAGTCCAGAATGCGGCTGCCAGGCACCTGCTCGATATTCCCGCTAGAAATAGTGTGAGACAACATCCGAGAGCACTCCACTGGTTGCCTATAGCAGAGCGGGTGAAATTTAAATCCCTCGTTATAGCCCATCGCGCGCTTCATGCCTTGGGTCCAAGTTATCTCCAAAACCCCTTTTCCTTTTACGTCCCTTCAAGACCACTCTGTTCCTTGCACCTACTTCTGGCCACGGTTCCCCGGTTCCGGCTACAAAGGATGGGTGGCAGCTCACTAAGCGGGAAGGCAGTTCTGGCTTGGAATGCGCTTCCGCTTGCTCTTCGCAGTATTCAGGACCTTGCCCTGTTCAAAAAAAAATTGAAAACCTTCCCTTTTAACTAAGTTGACCATGCACCTCCTCTCAAGGCTTGCGCCGTGACACTCTTGTAGTATCCGAGCGCGGTACAAGTGGAAATAACATAACATAATATAACTATAGGGACATATAAGCTTGCACTTACATGACCTCACCTTTAATATAATGCACACTGCTTCCTGGGCTTAGGATGCATTCCTTAGGGGTGACGGGCATATAATAAAAATAGTGCTTTGACTTTGCCACATGTGGTGAGGGCAAAGTCGAGTTCGAACAGTTTGCACTACTTCTGCAGTCTTCAATGGCAGGCCTGCTATCAGTGGTTTACTTGGATCACTCACGGCGGCAACAACAGTGCTTCAGGCCCTTGGGTCTGGGTTTTTGGAGCTTCTCACTCCATAATGGTCTGGATCTTGGGTTGGAGAGGTTGGACTTGGCCTCCACCTACCAGGTGGCCCAAGTACACAACAGAACTCTGCCCTATCTGGCACTTACTGGTGTTGATAGGCTTGCCTGATGCAGGGCCTGTAAAACTTCCCTTAGGTGGACCAAATGATCCTCCCAGATGGTTACTAAAGACAGTTTTATCATCTAGATATGCTGCACTACAGTTGTCCAGGCCTGAGAGAACTAGATTCACCAACATTTGAAAAGTGGCAGGTACATTTTTCAGACCAAAAGGCCTCACCATAAATTGAAATTGGCCTTCTGGGCTTGAAAATGCTGACCTCTCGTTTGCTCCCTAGTTGAGTCCAATCTGCCAGTGCCCTGCTGTTAAATCAAAAGTACTCAAGAATTAGGCTGAACCCAGCTTGTCAATAAGCTCATCTGCTCTTGGAATGGGGTGTGCATCAGTTTTAGGGACTGTAATCCACACTCTGGTAATCCACACTCTGGTAATCCACACTCTGGTTTTCCAGCTTTAGAGTGAGGTTTGGTGTCCAGTACCACTGGGCTAGCCCAGGGACTGTCAGAGGGTTGATTCACCCCTAAATCTAGCTAGCATCTTCCTTACCTCAGCTTTGATGCTGACTTTGACATGATGAGATAGTCTGTATATTTTGTTTTTGACAAGTAGGCTGTAACTAGTGCCCACATCATGGGTACACCATGTTGTCTGATTAGGGGGTCAAAGTAAAGAGCTCAGCAGACTGGCTTAGGACTTGCCCACAGTCAGCTTGCTGTTGGTCAACCAGGGAGTCTGATAAAACAAAACCCTCTACTGAACCATCTTGTCAATCCCTACCCTCTCAAAAGGACTCACAACCACAGGAAGTGGAATTAAGGGATCCTTTGGTTGTGCCCCTGTCTTGCTACTGGCTTAGCAGGTGACACTGGGGCGACAAACCTCCTTCACTTTATCAGACATCTGGGGCCAATAGAAATGGGCAACCAACCTGTCCCAGGTTTTGGTTTGTCCCAGATGTCCAGCTAGGGGGATGTCATGTACTAAGGGAAGAATAAACTCACTGTACACTTGGGGGAACCACCACTCTCCTGGATTCCCCTGGTTTGGGTTCCCTGGCCTCAGTGTACAGAAGTCCACCTTCCCCGTAGACCATATGGGTGCCACTGACATCTCCCTCTTCTTTTCTTGCAGCTTGCTGCCTAAGGCCTTCATGAGTTGGGCATGTCTTTTGCCCTTGGCATAGGTCCTCTCTGGAGGGTCCTCCTGCACATTCAAGCTCTGCCAGGTCAGGCCAGACTCCTGCTGCAGTTCCGTCCTCAGGCACTATGGCATCTCCCTCAGAAGAGCTCTCCCCTTGGTCCTGTGACCTCCTTGAAGTTTCCTTAGCAGACTTCTTGCCCCTTCTCTTGCCTTTGTGTGCTTTGGTCTACTATTTCGGAATCCAAGTTCCCATGACTTCCCTGATGTACTGCTTGTGCTTTTGTGGCAACACACGCTCACTCGAGGAGACCCAGCATTTCTGCATGAGTCTTCCTTTGAACATCTGCCAAAGCAGAAGTCTCCAGATCATTTCCCAAATCCACTGGGATGGCAGGGGACACAACCACCTTCTTTGGGCCAGTAACCCATCCGCACTCTAAGCTTACTAAGGCCTTTGGATGTAGCTTAGTCTCATTGTCAGCATTGGTAAGCTGGTGACTAACACCAGGTATCATTTGGTCTGTGGAAACCAGTCTGGCAGCCACCATAGTGACACTGGTGCCCCTCAGAGCCTCTACCTCAGTCCCATAAATTTTAGGCCTTTGTCTAAACTTCTCCAGGCTTGGAGCTAAGACAGCTAGGGCATCAATATCCACCCACCCACATAAATTAAAGTAGCCTCAGTGTATCCTCTGTCCTCTCCTGAGTACATTTGTACCCCCAATCCTATTCTAGTCAATCCCTTGAATTGTGCACCACTGGTAGAAGTTTTGGAGCATGCTGCATCTCCTTTCTTATGTCCTGCCTGATGACAGCCATGACATACCTGGAAGCCTTTGCTGGGTCCCAGTTCTTACCCTGATACCCTCTGCATTTGGTCTACGAGAAGTCTCGGAGCGCACCCTCCAGAGAAGAACTTTGGGGGCCTTTTGAGAACTCCTTCTTTTTATCCTTGTTGTTGCTTATCTCCTTACACTACTGGGAAATCTGAGCACCCTTTTTCTGGTCACTCCCACCATGGGTCTTTCTGGACACCCTGGTTATGACCCATTTGTCAGCTATCCTCCCCAGCTCTCCGGGAGAAGACAACTTGGAATCCACCAAATGCTGATGCAAGTGTGCTCCTTCATAATTAAATTCTGTAGCCCATCATAAGTGTCTACTCATTGCCTTTTACCCAGCCTTCTAGTGCTTTGACTGAAGAGTCCACAAAGTCCACCCATGTATGGTTTTGACTTTTATGGGTGTCACTAAACTTCAATCTTTATTCCTCTGCTGTGAATCCAAATCCTTCTACCAATGTCTCCTTCATATGCCAATAGGACTCAGCCACATCCTCATTAGGGTCAGACGTCTAACTCTGCACTTTACTGAGAACAACTCCTCTAGTAGAGAGCCCCAGTGCTGGTGACATATCCTCCTCATTTTGCAGGCCCTCTCAAAGGCTGCAAACCATTTGTCAATTTCATCACCATCACTAAACTTGGGGAAAATTCCTTTGGAGATCTTAGAGTCAAAAGATACCTCCTTCTCCCTATTTAAGTTGATGCCACAATTATCTTTGGACTTCAAGCCCATCTTGACCCTTCTCTCTTCAAGGGTTAGTCTCCTTTCCTCAAGTTCAAACTTTTTCTCCTCTAGTGAGAGGAGATCAAGCTCTTCCTCAAGGCTTACTACCACCTTAACTGTATGGGGGTCTGCTAGAGTGACTCCTGTCACTTCCCACTGGTGAAGGGGGTCTTGGAAAGAGTGCAGAGTTTTTGTTCTTCACCTTCTTCCCCATCATCATTAAGTTGGGCTAGGGCATCATTCTCACCCTCTTCAGGGTCTTCTGAGGAATGGCACTCCCTCTCTCGTTTTTCCTTTTCGTAGGAGCTGAGGGCTTTTTAAAGTTCTTCAGTTTTAGCTGTAACTCTATAGCTAATGCCCCTTGCTTTGTACAAAACACTCAGATCACTGATCTTCAGTGCAGGAATTACTGACAGATCGAGATTCTTACCAGCCTTCCTTGTGCCTAACATTTTACTTGGAAGTTGGGACCTTTATAAAACTTTTCAAAAGTTTAAAACTTTTCCTAACTTTCCTAATCCTTTTGTTTGTACTATTGGAATGGGGGTCTATACAGGGCCATAAAATTCCAATTTAAAAAAGTTAAAAACATTCTGGAAAAATATTTTTGAGTCTAAATTTAATAGTGGATATCTCATGCAAAAATCACTTATGACCAAGAGGTAACGGGAAACATAAGTTCAGGATCCTACTGCTGTAAAACCAATGTAGAAAGGTGGAGTTGTCAGAGACTTACTTGAACAGACTTGCTCGGGAGCAGAACGATGTCAGTTCCCAATGCCCCTCCAGAAACTCCCACTAATCAACTCTGCTCTTGCGTAGTTGATTTAGCTGGATCCTCCAGGGGGGAAAGGGGATGGGGAAATAAGAAGAGACAGCGTCGTAGTCTGGGTTCTTCTTCAGAAGCCTTCTTCCACTTCACTTCTGCCTTTTCTACTATTAGTACCTCTCTGCGATATTTGAATAACTGTAGGAAAAAAACAACAATGTAATCTACTCTAAAGATACATTCTAGCGTTCTATATATTATTCCTTAATTCTCTTAAACATACCCAATACTACTAGGGCTATTGCTCCTTTTCTACAACGTTTAATGTACTTCTTCTTATATATCTTTGAATTACTTGACTGTAAATACATTTAAATGACAACGTTAACTACTGTGTTTCTTTTTCTTTGTTTAGGATCTACTTGCGTGACAGGAGCTGTGACGAAGAGTCTCCGAATCGTCTGACTGCTCAGGTACATGATAATGAATAATTCAACTTGCAATCTCTGTAGTTCTGGTAACTTCTTATAGCGAAAGAAGAATGAAATGCACGGATCGCACTAGTGCTTTAGTTTTGAGTTGTTTCTGAAACTTACAATTTACTCAGGAACTCGGATGATCACCATGCCGTAGAGAAACGCTAACTGGCTCAAAACTCGATACAGCAGTTTTCTCTTATAAATTGACTCTTCTCTGAGGATGCGCAGAAGACAAGAAGAGTTGCAGTACTAATGCGCAACCGCTGGGAGATTAGTGTCGAAAGGTTCCAGGAAGACACTGAATTTTTGAGGGCACACAAATGGTCGACTCCCAGACAAGACACTACTTGAGTCGCGCCTGCTCAGAAACGGTATAAGGACTTCTAGGATCACTAACAGGAATTTTTACCGAAGGAAACTAAACGACGACTGACACAACTACCCTAACTAGCTAGCGAATCGATAAAGAGCTGTTACCTCAGGAATTACTTCAGGTGAAGTGAGCGGCTGTGTGGTAGGGCGAGCTTGACATTCTAATGGGGTTTGCAAAAGAACAAGAGCATTGCAGGAGAGATCGGCCTGGCAGCCATCTTGAGTTTCCAGCGCTGCCAGCTCTTCCTCCAAACATTTCTCTTAGTAGATAGTTTCTGATTCCAGGCTACAGTTTTAGTGGGAATCCTCCTAAGGATCCTGACCGGAGTATTGCATGGTGATGCTGTTCGGCTTCACCATGCAATACTCTCACAATACTCCAAAGATGGTCCTTGGATTCACAATAATAAATACTTAGCCCAGTCCTGGTAGAGTGGCAAAGAGCAGTCAGGCTTTACAAGAGGAACATGTGTTAAGCATTTCAGAGCACCAACATGGATGATAAGTAATTTACATGACTCAAAAGAAATCTGACACCAATTTATAAAAATAAAACACACCCTTATATAATTTTAGGTGTGCAGTCAAAATATCGATTTTTTTATATCGACCTACACTAATATCGAGTTTTTAATATCGTAGGGACAGAATATCGATGTCAAGAATATCGGTGACCAGAATATCGACCTTAAGGTAAGTAATATTGTTTTTTTATATCGAAGTAAGTAATATCGAAGTAAGTAACATCGAAGTAAGTAATATCGTTGGCAAAAATATTGTTGTTAATAATATCGATATTTATATTAGTGTTATGTATTTTAGTATGTATTTTATATGTATGTTTAACATTTTTTGTAATGTATTTTTATTATTTTTAAATATATGTATTAAATGTTTAGAAATTAGTAATTTTTTTAAATTAAATTTTGCGTTTTAGTATCAGAGCGGGTTGTGGGTTTATAGGGAAATAGGGTGGGAAGTAATGTAATTATAATTAATTAATTAGTATGTTTTTATTTATTGCTATTGATTATTAATTTCTTGTTAATTAATTATTAATTGGTATTTAATTTTTTTATTGATTAATTTATCATTATATTAATTATAATTATTTTTATTTATTTATTGTGATTAATTAACTTATTGTTAATTAATCATTAATTGGTAATTAATTGTTATTAATTGATTAATTGATAATTAAATTAATTATGTTAATTTTTAAGTGTAGCGGGTTGTGGGTTTATAGGGGATAGGGTGGGAAGTAATTTAATGTTATTTAAGTAAATATTAATTTAATTTTATTGGTATTTATGATTAATTTTTTAGTTAATTAATTATTAATGTTATTTATTTTACAAAAATTATTTAATTAATAAGTATGTTAATTTAACCCCTACGCTATCCTACATTTTCCACACTGTTACACTCACTGGAGTTGGAATAATAATTTTAACCCCTACGCTAGCCAACACTTTCCCTACTGTTGCACACACTGGAGTGGGAATAGTAATTTTTACCCCTATGCTATCCAACACTTTCCCTACTGTTGCACTCACTGGAGTGGGAATAGTAATTTTAACCCCTACGCTATCCAACACTTTTCCTACTGTTGCACTCACTGGAGTGGGAATAGTAATTTTTACCCCTACGCTAACCAACACTTTCCCTGCACTCCCTGGAGTGGGAATAGTAAGTTTTACCCCCACGGTATCCAACACTTTCCCTTCTGTTGCACTCACTGGAGTGGGAATAGTAATTTTTACCCCTACGCTATCCAACACTTTCCCTACTGTTGCACTACCTGGAGTGGGAATAGTAATTTTAACCCCTACGCTATCCAACACTTTCCCTACTGTTGCACTCACTGGAGTGGGAATAGTAATTTTTAACCCTACGCTATCCAACACTTTCCCTACTGTTGCACTCACTGGAGTGGGAATAGTAATTTTAACCCCTACGCTATCCAACACTTTCCCTACTGTTGCACTCACTGGAGTGGGAAGAGTAATTTTTACCCCTACGCTATCCAACACTTTCCCTACTGTTGCACTCACTGGGGTGGGAATAGTAATTTTTACCCCTACGCTATCCAACATTTTCCCTACTGTTGCACTGTTTGGAGTTGAAATAGTAATTTTATTACCTCCGCTATCTAATATTTTTGTATTATTTTAGTTAATTAATCATTAATTGGTAATTAATTTTTATTAATTGATTAATTGATAATTACATTAATTATGTTAATTTTTATGTGTAGCGGGTTGTGGGTTTATAGGGGAATAGGGTGGGAAGTAATTTAATGTTATTTAAGTAAATATTAATTTAATTTTATTGGTATTTATGATTAATTTTTTAGTTAATTAATTATTAATGTTATTTATTTTACAAAAATTATTTAATTAATAAGGGGCCCATTACGATGGCGGGCGGAAGCACAACCGCCGTGCTGGCGGATGCAAAAAGCACCAGTTACCGCCGGCACGCAGCAGTCCACACGCCCGCCCAATTACGATGCGAAAAGCAGGCCAAACACCGCCGGCAAGCCAGCAACACCGTCCGCCATCAAAGTGCGCCCGTACACATAGCGGCGCAGCCCAACTGACACACACCGTCCGACGAAACACGTCCCGCCCGGCGCATAAATTACGATGCCGCAAACAAACGGCTCCCACGGCCAAGAGATACCGTACGACAAACCGAAGCGGTAACACGGACGCCGAGCACGGACAACGAAAAGCGGCTCCCCGAGCATGAATCCAGCACTGCAGGCCGTCCCCATGCTCCTGCTGATGCACCACCAAGGACGCAACGTACCGCGGAGACGCAGGTAGGCACACACACAACAAGTGCACGCAAACAGCGCACACAGTGCAAGGGCGGAAAAAGCGGACAACCCCCACCAGCGCGTGTACACAACACATCCACCATCGCATCCACATATGACACACAGGCCAAATCGTAACATCGCAGAACACACGTGTACACACCACCTGGGACTAGGAACCAACCACCCCGTCACGGCCCCAAAGCGCCGATGACGCCGCCACACATGCGCACAACGCAGAGGCCAACCGCAGCGCCATGCATGCGTCGCACACAGACACAGGGACACAACCAAGCAGCACACACATCAGCCCCACCCCGAACGCACATGACACGTGACAGGCCGGCCACAGACATGTCCCCAACGCCCAATTCACGGACAACACCCAACGCCACACAACCGACGCACACATGTCAGTGAAGACACGCAACAGCAGGACACACCCCAGTGTAACAAACATGGCGTAGCACACAGCGGCGGCAACACCAACTAGGAGAAGCAGGGCCCCTTCGGGAAGAGGAACGCCAGTACCACACAGAAACACCCATACCACCCTGCACATATGAACAAGACATATAAAACGGAACACCAAAGAGCCCGGGGACCGACAACAGGTGGCCCAAGAATAACATCCACACACAAGGCCCAACGCAGAGCGGAAAGGCAGCCTGCCGCCCACACAAGGGAGAGCAGACAGCACTGAATGACCTTCCATTCCAACTCCGAAACCACAGCCCTACGACAGAAGCCGGTGAATACAGCCATTGTCCCAGAATAGACCAACACAGGCATGCCGAGGAGACCGACCACAGGGCAGATAGCGCATATCACAGAAGCACACAACGGACGGGGAAGAAAGAAGAAAACACTCCCCCATGTCGGCCACATGCAAGTTAATTGGAAGGAGTCACACAGCACTGACCTTGAACTGTCTGAGAAGCATGTGGGAAGAGGGCCCGTGTCCTCCAAACAAGCCAACAGAACACAAGTCCTGTCTCCCTACGACTACACAGAGCTCACAGCAACCCCGGAGCGTGCACATTGCAGACTGCACACACAGCCGGAGCACGCCACCTCAACGAACCGCTGCGAAATGGCAACCGCAACACACCTACCCAACTACGCCGAACAGCTCAAGCTGTACAAAACCAACCTGTGCCATACATTGGGATGCGATCTCCTGTCCCTGCTGAACGTAAGTTACCGACTGACTTACCGCATCACATTGTTCAGCTGCGTCATGCCCGTCTTCTACTGTCGGAGGTGTCCCTACCAGCATCCCGTCGAGATATGCCTCTCCAACCCGGCATGTCTGAAGGCGGACCTGCTACCACTACTCCTCCCTCTGGACGCACACGACAGGGCCTGCTCTGCCTATGGGGGCATGGCGTATGTGGCCAACATCGCACCCGCACTGAAATGGGACCACTGTGCCTCCACACGACGGATCATCGATAACAGCTACATCGAATGTCACCCAGCATGCCCCATCATGGTCCTCCAAGGGACAACCTACGAACAACACCTTGACAGCCACCATCCGCTTCATTGGCTGGCAAACATGTACACCACCAATGACATGGAAGCCCTGCTGGACGGCATCGCATACCTGACAACCTGTAAATACGTCGGACCACAACGCAGGTTCCCGAGTGACCTATGATGTCCAACCCCGCACCCATGCTTAGCTTCCGCACGGACTGGCCAGTCACCACCACAACAGCCATACCAAACGACCGGCAACTGTAACCACACCATCAACGACATCGCCATGACATCGGATATGACCGGGACATGCACACTGTTCCCCATCACATCCAGGAACACCGCATGCATCGTGGGAGGCAGTGGCATGGGCTCTGTGTATCGCACCCACATGGACGGAACTGCACGAACAACCAGGACACGACATGGATCCAGCGCCCATGGACACACACACCGCTCAGTGGACATGAATAGGTCGCCTGGAGTCTGTGGGTGCTGCACCCCTCCCACCCCCGCCCCGGGAATCCCATACCAGGACCTTTGCATGGACGACAAGTGCATACAACAACAACACGACCCCAGTGACTGTGACATGTCCAGTAACCACCACAGTGCAACAACAAGTGGCACGCCGCTGCATGCACGCAAGCACATGCCCTGATGTCATCTCACATGCACGCGTGCATGAGGAACAACCGCAGCAAACCTGTCACATGGAACTGAGATGGACTGTGCCCATGATGCCAAGCGGTCTGGTAGGCTACATGTATACCGTCTGTGTCAAAGTCCGCAGCTCCGCAGCTATACGTAAATGTACATTAGCACAGCCTTGGCCAAGCAGATGTCACTCTGAAGCCCACATCCCACATGCAACAGCCAATCACATGTAACCCCACACCCTATCCCATTTGCAATCATGCTCAGTATATCCTCAACATGTATCCCGCTGCCAGTAGTGTCCACTATACTGCATCACAGAGGACAGAAGACTCAATATAATGTTTGAAACCAAAACTGTCTCCGCTGACTCATTTCACAAGTACGAATGAGAGAGGATGAGAGTATGTGAAGTACACGGCAGTCGTGACATGACCATGTAGTCCACTGGTATTGGATGTCAACGCAAATGAGTAGCACTACTGTGGAAGACACACATGTGTCGTGTGAAGTCGTATGGACGCAGTGCTCAGGTGGGTGGGTGCGACGGGTAGATGCGCACATGCCAAGTTGGAGCATGCCGTGTTGGGAGGGCTCATGAACAGTACACCACCGCTTCCCTGGGCATTGTGAGAGGACACCTGTCGGGGGGAGTGAACACGTGTGTGCACAGCAGCCGGGCACACGTACAAAGCGGTACCAGGCGCACCTCAGCCCACCCTCTGTGGACAAGCTGGATCCTGTTGTGCGCCCGCCATGCCCCTGACAAGGCACACACAGCCCCAGTCGACCAGGTGTAACCCCAACATAGTCAATCCGCACAGGCGATACAGGGCACGGGATGGCAGTGGAGCATGGTGTGTGAGAGGTCTCCTCGCGCTCCTCCTGGTCATATCACGCAGGCAATAGAACCTCAACGTCTAGCATGGCACAAGTCAGATGGAAGTGTAGGGGGACGCACCACAGCACGAGCAGCACTGACGTCACGGGAGGTGGCTCGCACCATCCCATCCATTGCCCATCATACCAACCACGCCACATGCCATTGCGACTAAGTGCAAGCGCGTGCGCCACCACCCCCGAGCCCTCCCCAGAGAGGCCAAAGAGTGAATGTGTGGGCCATCAGCCACAGACGGACGCGGCCTGGCCGCAAGGGCAGCCACAGCCACTGGGTGTCGCAGGTGGCGGATCCGGAAGGCGAAGACTGTGATGCATAGTCCATGCAGGCCGGGTCACCATTTGGGGCACCACGCAGGTGGACGGCGTCCCGCAACACATCATACCCTGAGACAGCCCACTCGTGCAACTGGACCCACACATACACTCCTTGCCCTCTCTAGTGCGAGCTTGGGGCTGCCTGTGCAAGCGCTAGCCTCGCAGGTGAGCATGCATATTGGGGGAGCGAGGGGAGGACATGAGGGCTGGGGCGAAGATGACTGTATCACTGTCAGTTAGTACAAGGGATGACCCAGATGTGGAAAGGAAGAGACGTGTCCCGTGTGTACTGCAACTAGTCGCCAATACAACTACCCCCCATGTCCGGAATGTAAGCCCGCACCTAGGCCCGCCCATCCGCCACATCGAACATACCACCAGCACGAGAACCTTCCCATTCGAAACACTGACTGGGGGTGGCGACCAGTGTACAATCATGTGTAGCCTACCCACGCGTACATGTGGGCCCTCCATGATCCATGTCACCTGCGGCAAAGTCATGACATGCGCAATGAGGGAAGTGAGGAGAGCTGCCCGCCCCACGCGCAGAAGGTGCATCAGCTCCACAGACCCAGCAGCGAGTCCAGCAGGGGTCACATGTGCAGGGGCAGCTGTGCCTGGTGTGAAGGCACATGCATATAGACAGCACATCGACCAATGTGTAGTCTGCCCACATCTACAGTCCATCATCATGCGGACATAGGAATTGAACACAGGGCAACACATCTTAGTGGGTGCACCCACCGTGACCAACAATGCGCAATCATCGACGTACCCGCCCTGTGCATGGCCCCCCACCCAACGGCGGCACATCCAGTGCCACCATCCCACACACACAAGCCTTCCACGGAACATGCTGTGTCCAATGGTCAGTACAGAGTCAGCGCCCATCTGGTGGATCCTGAACAGGAGACACATGCACACACATGCCAGCTCCCACTATGTACGACTGCCACCTGGCACGTGCAATGTAACCTCTCACCTGTGACGTGTGACTGCAAGCACACAGCCGTCTTGGCATGGGGCTGTCAATGTGGACACCTGTCAATGTTTCGGGAGGTGTGATCCGTACAGTGCTGTACATAGGGTGCAGTGCTGACACCTACTACTGTCTCATATCCCCTCGTGCCACAGGTCCCACTTGTTTTGGCCGCTCAGCCTGTGCCCACATCGTCGTCGTCGTGTGCCATACTCATCCAGCCGCGGAAGCAGTTCCATGCTCAGCAGACATTCATGTTGCCGTGGCGTTGCCGCTTGACGGATATGCAGTCAGTCCCCATCAGCACGCCCCGCAAGTCATTGGGGCCTAGATCCCCATGTGCATGCACATGGCAGTGGTTTGTATCACTAGCCATTGCCATTGTTGGGAGACCTGTGTAAGTGTATTGTGGCCGTGCCGTCCCAGCTTGACAGCTGGGCTGTGGCTCCTGTGCTTACTCAGTCATGTCAGTGATGTGTATGCGAAATTGCCATGTGTCGTGTTGCTTTGACATGTGTCCTCTGCCATTGTCCCTAGGCGGAGACCGAACATTGACCGCCCATACCAATTGCTGGCGGACATGGACGATACAGAGGTTATTAGGAAGTTTCGGCTGGACAGGCCAACCCTGCATCGACTGTGTGCCATGTTAGAACCCCATCTCCGTCCCCGCAGGGTGTATCCGACTGCTGTCACCCCCACGGCTAAGGTGATGGCCGCCATGCATTTCTTCGCCACTGGGTCATTCCAGCACACAGTGGGCAGTGGAGGAGGGATGTCCCAGCCCATGTTCAGCAAGGTGCTGAGGGATGTACTGGCAGCCATGATGCTGTACCGGAACAGGTACATCCGCTTCCCCAGGGCTCGTGAATTGGCGGCAGTGAAGGGTGCATTCTATGCCCTTGGCAGAATCCCACACGTCGTTGGAGCCATTGACTGCACACATGTCGGCCTTGTTCCACCACAGGCCACTGAGCACCTGTACCGCAACAGGAAGCACACGCACTCCCTGAATGTGCAAGTGGTGTGCCTTGCGGACATGGTGATCACCCACGTGTGTGCAAAGTTCCCAGGCTCGGCCCATGACGCACACATAATGCGCAACAGCATCTTGCCACGACTGATGTCCAATATGCAACAGGATCGTGCCTGTATTGTCGGTGAGTATGTGGAGTGGTGTAGCGTGCTGGCTGTGCGATGCTGTCCCCTGTCCAGTTGGATTAGCAACGGTTCTCTGTGTCCCTCACACCCAGGTGACTCTGCGTATCCGAATGGGGCATGGCTGCTCAGTCCATTGAGGAATCCTCGCACCCCAGCAGACGATCGCTACAATGAGGCACATGGGAGGACCAGACGTGTGGTCGAGCGTACCTTTGGCCTCCTCAAGTCCAGGTTCAGGTGCCTGGACCGCACCGGGAGTGCGCTGGCGTACTCCCCACAGAAGGTGTGCCAGATAGTGGTGGCGTGCTGCATGCTGCACAATCTGGCCATTCGGAAGCAGATCCCCCTCATCGTGGATGACGGAGATCAACCAGGGCCCCAGCCCGCAGACCAGGACAGCTCGAGTGAGGAGGACAGCGGAGAGGAGGAAGCTGGTAATGTGCGGCAGCAGCTCATCGCCCGCTACTTCACTTGACGGTGAGTGTCCATGTACGACAGCTGATGTGGCTGTATCTGTGCAGGTGTGTGTGTGCTGTGTCAGGGTGGCCGTTTGTTCACTGCGTGCTGTGTGTCAACGCTCCATGGCCAGGGTAGTATGCCACTGTTGGTGGCTGTGGCATTGTGCCCTATTGCTCTGTGCGATGTGTGTACATTGCTTGTAGTTGTTGACATGTACTGTGTGATGGGTGTGTGACACACTCATTGAATGTGCTCCTGTTCTGTCTCCCACCCCTAGGTCCCTACAGGCCCTCCGGATTCAAATGCCATGCCACGCATCAGGTGCCTTTCCGCCCAAGGTGGCCGTTGTATTCCGTACAAATAAGACACAGGGCACAAACAGCAGTTAGTGAAAAAGGTGCATTTATTACAAACTGTGACATGTGATTGTGTGTAAGATGATGACAAAAGTGGTGCGTGCAGTGACAATGAGCTGTCGGTCATGGCTGCGTGATGATCAGGGTGTACCCACTGGTTCTATGTCCATAGTCCAACACACACATGCCATCCAGATGGCTGTGTGGAGTGGGATCGTAGTCCAAGTCAATGCAGTGGCTGGTCAAGGAAGGCTGGCGGAAGGCTGGCTGGCTGCCTCACTTGCGACTGGAGCGTGCGAAGTCCTCCCGGGAGATCTGTTTCCTCTTCGGACGGCCCCTTCCACGTTTGCGAGGGGGTGCCTGCTTGCGACATGCTGGTGGTTGAGGTGTGATCACTGGCTGTGGACGCAGGGGAACTGGACACTGCTGCTCCACCCTGCGCCCCGGCAGGTGGTGGCGGAGGGGAGCTGCTGTCCCTGGCTGTGACCTCACCGCCACCACCAGCTGTCCCATGAGGTCCACGATTTGGCCCATACGGGCGTCCATGGACCTCAACACCCCCAGCACCTCACGCGTGTCTGAGGCAGACCGGACCCATTGTCCTTGGGCCTCTTCATAGGCCCCAAGGACTCTGGCCATGTGAGGCAGGGCATGGCTCCCAGGGGAGGCTGGCGTTTCCCTGACCCTGCTCCTCCTACCAGTCCTGCTGCCACCGGCCTGCCCACTAGCCACATTGCTCACCACGGTCCTCGCTGTGGCTCCCAGGGTGGATCCAGTCATCCGGGCCACCACCTGCGCTGGGGCTGGTGCCAGCGGAGACGTGGCGGTGGTGGCGGCGGTGGTGGTCGGTGCGGCGATGGTGGCGGTTGCGGCAGTGGTAGTGGCCACAATGACCGTGGGTGTGGCCGCAACGACAGTGGCAGCAGGGGGCTGTGAATGTTCAGCAGCCCTGGATGATGGGTTGGTGGGTAGGAGGGGTCCTGGGGAGCGGCTGGGCCCTGCCACACCAGATGGGCCTGCTTCGTTGTCCGTGTCCGAAGAGGAGGACAGATCCTCCAGATCCGTGTGTCCTCGTTGGGGGCTTGTAGGCTGGCTGTGCTGGCTGCTGGCTCCATCCCCAGCATCCAGCAGTTCGTCACCTGTGGAGAGAATGAGATTAGTTATTGTGTTGCACCTGGCGAAGTATGTATTTGTCGTCTGACATTGACAGTTCGTGCAATCTCGTACATGGGTTTCCCGGAGGCGTGTGTGTGGCTGTAGCATCTGTAGTTGTGTGTGCTTGGCAATGGGACTGTGTGCTGTGCACATGTGGCATGGGACGGATTGGCCATGCCGATGGGTGTGTTGCTGTGCCCCTACTTATTGTGACTCTGGTGTATGCGGGCTCCTGGCCCATCCTGGGTCTGGTTTGTACTTTGCTTTTGGGGTTCAAATGGAACGCTTAGGAACGCATATGGCAACATGGGGGCCATGCCCCAGATTCGCATTTGGGAGGGAATATGCTTTTGGGGTTCAAATGGAACGCTTAGGAACGCATATGGCAACATGGGGGCCATGCCCCAGATTCGCATTTGGGAGGGAATATGCTTTTGGGGTTCAAATGGAACGCTTAGGAACGCATATGGCAACATGGGGGCCATGCCCCAGATTCGCATTTGGGAGGGAATATGCTTTTGGGGTTCAAATGGAACGCTTAGGAACGCATATGGCAACATGGGGGCCATGCCCCAGATTCGCATTTGGGAGGGAATATGCTTTTGGGGTTCAAATGGAACGCTTAGGAACGCATATGGCAACATGGGGGCCATGCCCCGGATTCGCATTTGGGAGGGAATATGCTTTTGGGGTACATGCTGTGAGCCATGGGTGCCGAACGTGACATGTGTTGTGGCAGCATGACAGTGCATGGTTTGAGGTGTGTGCATGCTTGACATGGCCTGCATATTTGCTGTCTGTTGTGATTACTGGACATGGCATTGGACGCATCGTTATGAGTGAGTGATGGTTGTGTGCCAGCCAACGTATTGCAGTTGTCCCATCTCCTTGGTGTGCGTGCTGCCCTGTGCCATGTGCATCACTGCAGTGCTCGGGGGTGTGGCCCATGTTGTGTGTTGTTGCTCACAGTGTGTCATGCACTTCATTGACTTCTGGCACATGGTTGGTAATGGGCATGTATCTTAGCGTGACTGCTGTATGTGTGGCAGCTGTGCGGATGACATGCCTTTCATGAGACTGGGGCTGACGGATGGGATGGATGGTATGTTGTTTGTGCATGGTGTGTCTGTGTGTTTGATGGGTTCAGTGGTGTTCATGTGCATTTATGTTGTTCCGCTCTGTTGCGTCTAGTGTTGTTTGTCTTACATAGGCGTAGTTGTGGGGTGTGTGGTTGACAGGCAGTAGGGGCTACATGGACAGGACTTCAATGGTGTTTCGGTTGTGTGTGATGAGTTGCACAGTGGCTGCCGTGTGGTACTATATTCAGTGTGGCTTGTGCATGCACACGTGGCTCCTTGGGTGTTGCTATGTCTGTGATGGGTCATGTGGGGTGTGAGTCTGTTGTTCATGTCCGTGTGCACATTGTTCACTTGTTCGTGACGGTGGGTGGTGCTGCGTGTTCGTCTGCTACGTGACATGTCCCATGTGTTGGTCGTGTTACGGTCCTCATGCCTCCAGTAATCCGGCCCTGTCCAGTTTCCCACCTGCAAGTTGTTCGTGCGTGCACTGTACTGGATGCCACATGGCTCTAAGCGGGGGGTGCTCCATGTTGCAGGTCTGTGGGGGTGGGAGGGTGTTGTGGGTCGTGGGGGTGGCTGGATACCCACTGACACTGATTGCTGTGGACCGTGATGTCTGCCTTTCGGCTGTCGTTGTGCACTGCGGTGGCTGACACGTGGGTGTGGGGTGTGGGGGATGCTCCTCCTTGCTGTGCTGTGGGACTGGGGCCTGGTGTGTGTTGTACTTGGGCTGTCCACCGTCCCACCCACTGCACTTTGTGTTCCTGCCACTTACCTGTTGCAGCTGTGGCGGACACATGGGTGTGGTGGGTGCTCGTTGTGGCGCTTCTGGCATATTTGGGGACCTGTTGGTGGTTACGTGGCTGGCTTAGTGTACACATGTCCCCACGCATCTTGCAGTTGTTCGGTTTGGGCTGTGTGTGGTGGTGTCTGTTGCATGTGTGTGTGATGTGTTGTGTATTGTGTGCTGGACATGGGGGTGTTTGTCCCTGGGAGCTGTGGCATGGTGGTAGTGCATGTGAGTACATAGCGGTGTGCTGGTATACATTAGTTTGTACTTACCAGCCTCCACTCCCCTGCTAATCCGGCGAGGATCTCCGGATGGATTACGACTCGCACCTTCTCCTCCCACGCTTTGAAGGTCTTAAAGAGCGCGGGATTCCCTCCGCCAGTGACGGCAGCCAGCTCTCTGTTTTTGCCCTCCTTCTTCTTGACCAGGCTCTTGACGTCATTCCAACGTTTGTTAATCTCGACTCTGTTCCTGGGCAGGGTCCCGACTGCATTGACCTGGTCTACGATCCGGTTCCACATTCTGTTTCTGGTGGCTAGTGGTGTGTGCTGGACCATGTTCCCATAGATTTGTGGGTACACCTTGATGATCTCGTCGACCATGACCGTCAGCTCCATGGGCGTGAACTTGGGCATCCTTTGTGGTGCCATGGTGTTTGTGGTGCTGGTGCGGTGTGTGTTGTGTAATGTGCAGGGGGTTTGTGGTGCCGGTGTTTGGTGGTGGTGGTGGTGGTGGTGTTTGGTGGTGGTGGTGGTGGTGGTTGTGATGTGTGCGTTTCTGTGGTGTGCTGCTGTCCTTGCTGTGTCACTGTGTCCTCTCCTCTCCTCTCTGGTTTGCAATGTAGCAAGGGGTTGTGGTCTGTGGGAGTGCTGCTTTTGTACTCACCTATGTGGGTGTGTCCTCATGGTCTGTTGTTTTCAGGTGTGTTGTGTCTGGGGTTCTGGCCTTTGTATTTTTTGTTTGTCCGGGGGGTGTTTTCGGGATATGTACTGTGCTTGTGTATTTGTGCGTGCCTTGCTGTGTGGACTTGTTGGCCATGTTGTGTGCTATTGGTTTTGTGTGCGGATGGTTTCTGTGCAGGTACGTGGGCGCCATGGCTTCTGCTGTGTCGATTCTCATCGGCGTTGTTTGCGCTGGCGGGCGGTATATTTGTGGTTTTTCCGCGCTCATGTCGGTGCGATCGTAATTTCACGTGCGGTGTGTCGGCCGTGAGGGCGGGCGGTTTTGTGTTGTCGTGCGTGTTTCCGTCCGTGGCGGGCGGTTTGTCTCCGACTCGGACGTTGGCGGGCGGTATTTTGTGTGCTTTTCCGCCGATGGCGGTATTCGGTTTGTGTAATCGTAATGGCGTGGTCGGTGTTCAGGCGGTGTGTGCGGGCGGATTTTTGCCGCTTCCATGCCTGGCGGAATTATTTACGCCGGGTATCGTAATGTGCCCCTAAGTATGTTAATTTAACCCCTACGCTATCCTACATTTTCCACACTGTTACACCCACTGGAGTTGGAATAATAATTTTAACCCCTACGCTATCCAACACTTTCCCTACTGTTGCACTCCCTGGAGTGGGAATAGTAATTTTAACCCCTACGCTATCCAACACTTTCCCTACTGTTGCACTCACTGGAGTGGGAATAGTAATTTTACCCCTACGCTATCCAACACTTTCCCTACTGTTGCACTCACTGGAGTGGGAATAGTAATTTTAACCCCTACGCTATCCAACACTTTCCCTACTGTTGCACTCACTGGAGTGGGAATAGTAATTTTTACCCCTACGCTTTCCAACACTTTCCCTACTGTTGCACTCACTGGGGTGGGAATAGTAATTTTTACCCCTACGCTATCCAACATTTTCCCTACTGTTGCACTGTTTGGAGTTGAAATAGTAATTTTATTACCTCCGCTATCTAATATTTTTTGTATTATTTGAGTTAATGTAGTATATAATTAATTTTAAGAAGATTAAAAATAATTTAATTTTTTTAAATTTGTTATATATATTTATTTAATTTTTATGTATATTATTTTATCTACAGTTCTAGTTAGGACCTATTTTCCATAGGAAATCCACAACATTCTATTTGAAATAACTCTTGCGCTGGTTGACGAATCTTCGCGAAATTTTCAAACTTTGTGGCCCGCTCCGGTCCGCTCCTACCCTGAAAGTCTCGGGGTTATTCGTCAAGCGGGGGCTGAGAAAAAAGGGGGGTCCCAAAATGTGTTTTCCCCATTCATTTTTCCATAGGATCCTTTCATCGCAGCTACAGCCCGAACTGCTGAAAGGAATTACACCAAATTTGCCAAAAAGGTAGCCCTTGGTTCAGAGTCGTGCCTTTTGCTTAAATGGTGTAAATCCGTTCAGTAGTTCCTGAGAAAATCACAAGTAAAATCACATATATATCTATGGCCGCGTCGGATCCGCGCACCCTGAGCGCACCATGCGCGCACCGTCCCGATCACGAGCTGCATGCTAATTGGCTGTCAAGTGGCTGTCAACACTCCAAATCAGGAAGTGTTGGCAGCCATTTTGTCCCTCGGTAGAGCTGCGTTGCAGAGTGTTGTAAAAAGGGGCGTGGCCTCTGAACACCTCTCTGCAACGCAGCTCTCTGGCGCATACTGGAGTTATCTGGTGGGCTAGTTGGCCCCTAGGGACCCTCGGGATTGAGGAGGAATTAATTCTCCAACTTAAAACGCGCCACAGGGCGTGTTTGTAGACATGTCACCTCAGGCCCAACCCCTTCCTTCACCATTGTGCAAATATTCCTCTAAAATCAGCCGAACTACGAATTCCGATTTACTCACCTGTTATCAGGAGAGACCTCAGTGCTGCATCTTTGAGCCCAGTACTGATCCTGAAAAGTAATTCTAACCGTACTTACCAGTAACTTGAATTTCCATCCATAGGCTAACATTGACTGGTTTCACTTGGAAATTCTTCTAAGTGTGGAGTTTTGGAACTTTATAATATTCCTCTAAAATCAGCTGAACTACGAATTCCAATTTACTCACCTGTTATCAGGAGAGACCTCAGTGCTGCATCTTTGAGCCCAGTACAGATCCTGAAAAGTAATTCTAACCGTACTTACCAGTAACTTGAATTTCCTTCCATAGGCTAACATTGACTGGTTTCACTTGGAAATTCTTCTAAGTGTGGAGTTTTGGAACTTTATAATATTCCTCTAAAATCAGCCGAACTACGAATTCCGATTTACTCACCTGTTATCAGGAGAGAACCCAGTGCTGCATCTTTTAGCCCAGCACTGACCCTGAAAAGTAATTCTAACCGTACTTACCAGTAACTTGTATTTCCTTCCATAGGAATCCATTGTCTGGTTTTCAGCAGAAAAGTTTCAAAGTGTCGATTTTCACAAACTACAAATATTCCTTAAAAATCGCCTGTATGACTTAAACGCATTCTTTCAACTGTTTACAGGAGATGCACCAGTGCTGGATCCAGGATCCACCACTGAGTAAGAAAAAGTAACGATAACACTACTTACCTGCTAAGTGAATTTCCTCCCATAGGATAACATTGGTGATTCTATGTGAAAAAGTTTCTAAGTGTCAACTTTTAAAATACAATAATATTCCTTAAAAATCACTACTGTAACCAAAACGCTTTTACTCAACTGTTTACAGGAGATGTCCCAGGACTGAATCTAGGATCCAGTCCTGTGGTTAGAAAAGTAATCCATAAAGTAACTAATTGCATTTAACTAGAAATTCACATTGAGCTCAATGTTGCATTGTGTTTGAAATTGTGTTGCCCATTGCAACAACTGTAACTACTGTACTTAAAAGTCTATTACCTATTTGCAAAGTATTTAAACTAAAGTAAATCATTCTGAGAAAGTATATTTTGTAATGTAATGTATAATGTAATTACAATGTAATTTAAAAAATAAAATATGTAAAAATAAATAGTTTAAAAAAATGTAGTAAATCAGTATCAAAAAATAAATATAACAATTAATACATTTAAAAATTGTCATTTATAAAACCTTTGAAATTCACTGAAAAAAACCATAGGTTTCAGACATGTTATAGTTAGGAATTAGCATTTATAAAACCTTTGAAATTCACTGAAAAAACCATAGGTTTCAGGCACGTTATAGTTAGAAATTAGCATTTAAAAAACCTTACAAATTCACTGAAAAAACCATAGGTTTTAGGGACAGTTATAGTTAGTTGGACATTGCACTCGTACAAAACCCGTGAAATTCCCCCGTTATAGTTAGTTCAGCTAACTATAACTCGCGCCCCGCAATGCACTGCTGATGACGTCACATATTACATCACTCATGACATGGTCAGTGACATCACTCATGACATCACTGATGACATCTCAAATGACATCACTGATGACATCATCCACGTGATAATCTGATGCACCTCCTCACACCCTAATATAACCTTTGATACACCCACTCTAAATTACAGACTGCCATTCTCAAAACCATAGACACTCCAACACCAATAACTACATACCCACTCACTGATTCTTAGGTCTACACACACATCCACTCACTCACCCGTACAGTCACTCATACTTACGGTCACTCAGTACAGGACTATCATATGCACTCATACTCCTATATAGACACTCAAACACCGCCACTCATCCATAGAGGTACTCACACACCTAGTCAATCATGCAAATAATTAAACACACTGCCATTTACTCACCTATACAGTTATACACACACCAGCTCACTTACTCATACAAATACTAGCACATTCTTACGCTCTTATACAATCACTGATACAAGCACACACTCATCCATACAGTCACTCTCACAATCACACACTCTCGCTTATAGCTATTTATATACTCCAACACACATATATACTGCCTTTCACATATGTAGTTACTCACACATGTACCACTGGGACATACATTCACTCACTAACACACTCTTACACACACTTACCCACCCATACAGTCTATCACAGATGCACTCTTGAAACCATCCACCCAGTGAATCACCCACTCACACATCTATGCACAGAGTCGCACACACCCCACCCACACAAACACTCAGGCACCCATACAGATACTCAGACAACCAATCAATAACTCATATAGACACTCATGTAGCTATTCACAAACCCATGCAGCCACTTACACAGCAACAGACAGATGGATACAGACATTCACCCAGTTTAGTCACTAACCCATGCATTCAGTAAGATACGTTTAATCACTCACTTATAGAGTTAGTCACGCACGTACTAAATCATCCATACAGACACTTATACACCCACTCATTCTTCAATACGCCTTTCCCTATATATATTAAAAATATTTAAACTTGACAGAAACACACAGTCACTGGATGATGTCATCAGTGATGTCATTTGAGATGTCATCAGTGATGTCATCAGTGATGTCACTGACCATGTCATGAGTGATGTAATATGTGACGTCATCAGCAGTGCATTGCGGGCGTGAGTTATAGTTAGCTGAACTAACTATAACGGGGGAATTTCACGGGTTTTGTACGAGTGCAATGTCCAACTAACTATAACTGTCCCTAAAACCTATGGTTTTTAGTGAATTGTTTTATGTGTATAGATGTATTTATAATTTATATGATATTTTTTTAAATGATAAGTTATTAAAATAATTATTAAAAATTATTAGTAAATATATATATTATATGTATATGTTTAATTTATTTTTACATTACGTATATATTACTTATAATTTTTAAACATTTTAAAATATTTTTAACTATGTTTATTTTAATTATATATATATTATTTACTTTATTTTACATTATTTTTTTAACTTAAAAAACGATATTTTTAACAACGATATTTTTGACATCGATATTTTTTTCCGATATTTTTGTACTTACCATAAAGTAGATAGGATGTCGATATTCTTGACTTCGATATTCTTGCGTCGATATTTCTGTAGGTCGATATTCTGACCTTCGATATTTTGTCAGTGATTCATAATTTTAGACACCAAAACAAAGAAAATCAGATAAGTAAAACCGGAGTTATGGACTTTAGAAGCAATATAAAATCAGTGCAAAACAGTACAGCAAAACTTTATCATTGTGGTCAATGGGAAAAAGCACTAGTGAAAATCGGTCACTTGCAGGTTGAGTTGTATGGAAACCAAGGAAGAAAGAAGGTGATGCGGGGCCCAGGACCAATCCACGACAGTCAGTTAAATCTTACCTGGCTCGCGAAGTCTGGGTGCAGATTTGTCCTGGCTGATCTTGGTGCTGAAGTGGGAGCCGCTGGAGAGCTAGGTGTACCACTTACACTGTGCTGGAGGGGGACAGGGTACCAAAAGTCAACAAAGAAGCCACTGCTGACAAGTAAAGGGGCTGGTTGCCGGACTGGCGACCAACAAGTCTTGGCAGCAATAAGATCAGCAGAAAGTTATTTCTGGAGGTCTGGGGGAACACTGTAGCTGCCTGACACTTAGTGGAGGTCAGGACTGCTTTTCCCACAATGCACTGGACCATCTACTTTTGGGCAATTCCTCAGAGGGCCCAATGGAAACCGATTCTTTGGTTCCGGTATGTTGTTTTCACCTGTGGTTGCAGGGGACTAGTGCCACTAGTCCAGGGGACTCATGAGTAGCCTTGGGCTCTGAAAGGGGTCCCTCTGTCTGGGGGAACCTTGCTTTGGTCCATGACGAGTCACAGTCATGCAGTGTCAGGAATGTTGGCACAGGTGAAGAGTATTAAGCTTTTGGCGTGTGCAGCTCCTGTTGTCATAGACTCGGGTCTCTTCTTGTGTCCTTTGTTGCAAGACAGATCTGAACTGAGGTTCTGGTGTCAGGGATAGGCCTTAAATCCTAGATTTAGGGGCATTAGAGGTGTGGGTAAATGTGGCCAATGAGCTACTATCCCCAGCAGCTAATCCCCCCTGTGGTGACCACATCCAGGGGTGTAGGTCACATTGTCTACGCCAAAACCTCTATTCTACCACTTTTTAAAATGGCAGAAGTCTTCCTTGGCTGTACAGACCAGGTATCCCACCCTAGAGGTGTGGCTAGCCTTCTGGGGGGTATACACCTCCTGAATACCTAATTTTTCTACCTGCCCAGGTGCAAGTGTGCCTGGGTGCAAGAGGAAGGCTGCTTCCTCCTTTGGGAAGCAGTCACAAGCGGCGTAGCCTTTGCAGCTCACTGCCTTGATGTGCCACTTCACTAGCCATCCTGTCAGGGAGGGAGGTGTGACCTCCTTCCCATCCAGACCATTGTATTTAACTCCTGGGATAGTTCTCACCTCCTGGCATGGGGACCATATTCCTGTCTTGGCGGCAGCAGCACCGGTCTGGCAGCCAGAGCACAGGAAAGGCTGGTGCTACCAGTTGAGCAACCTCTAAGTTAGCCACCTGGGCACATGCCACATTGTCTTCGACACGAGATTCATGTCAGGTGTGATGAAGCCCATTGTTGGATACCAATCATGACATATTCTAGCGGTAGCATAATGGAGCTGCCAACCTAAGGTTTCCCCCGGTGCCAGGCCATGTTATCCTATCACTTATAGTAGCCTTTAATGTTAAAGGCCACTATAGGGACATATAAGCTTGCACTTACATGTCCACACCTTCAATATAAAGCACCCTGCCTCCTGAGCTTAGGAGGCACTCCTTAGGGGGTGACTGGCATATATTAAAAATAGTGCATTGACTTTGCCACACATGATGAGGGCAAAGTTAAGTTCGAGCAGTTTGCACTGCTCATGTAGTCTGCAAAGGAAGGCCTGCTGTCAGAAGTTTACTCGGGTCACTCAGGGTGGCAAACAGTGCTACAGGCCCTGATGACCCCTTTAACAGCCATGTCCTTGGTACCACTGGTACCATATAATAAGGACTTATAAGGAGGTTAAAGTCTTTTTCAATTGGGGTTACCAATTCACACGTTTTGGGGAGACAGAACTGGCTGTGGGGAGCAGGCTCCAGTGCACTTCCAGAGTCATAACTATCAGCTTTAGAGCAAAACATGTAGGGTTGTGACCATACCAAAAGGGCACATCCTACATTTCCATAGATACCAACATTTTAGAACAGTAAAGTTGGAGATTTTGAAAAAAAAGGTTCGGGAATATATGTACCCCGTTGTCTTCTATTGAGGCAGAGGCAATTTTAGGTGGGAGGTAGTTAAAATAAAGCAATTTTTTGCTTCAAAAACTTGGAGTGTCTCATGTGAATCAGGTCTATTGGCATGTATGTATTTCACAGTAAAGAACATAACCTAATTTGTGACTCAGCCTCTTCAAACCGTTTTACAAGTTTGCTAATATAAATACAACTCTGTAAAGAAATGGTAACTGAGGATACTTTTATGGCAAGCAATATTTTAAAAACAACAATTGCAATTGTTCATACAAATAAGGAAAATTTAGATTTTCTGATACTTGGGGCAAATTTATGACATTTTGGCGCAGTGCAGCTCAGCTAGTCAGCTTGCTGCACTGCACTGCGTCACTGGGATAGAGCAGGAATATGCTGTAATTAAGCCATAAGGCACATTCCTGACTTTTCCCCCTGCACTGGGCATAATGGGATGTCTACCGCCAACGGAGGCACCCTTGCACCATGGTGCAAGGGTGCCTGCGGTGCATGCAGGATTGCTTTTGTGCAGGAAGGGGTACCTTCCTGCACAAATACAATCCTGAGAGGCTTTACCTCTTTCTATGTGTGCTGCAGAATGCAACACTCTCAGAAAGAGAAAGTAACATGGAGAAATAAAGATATTTATCCTAGTTATGCCTTTCCTGGGAAGGCGTATCGTTTTGGCGCACTCCCAGGTTTACAAGGTCTTGTAAATCTGGGAATGCATCAAAAACCATGGGATTTACATGGGAACACCCACGCAGCGCCCATGGAATGCCTCTCTAGCGCAGAGTAACGCAACGCAGTGATTTGCGCTGCATTGTGCTACTCCACATTTTTGGAGCCACTCAAAGTGGCTTTGCATGACTTCAAAAATCTGGCTTAGAGGTTTGCGTCACACATGTACCACATTGTAGTGTGCAAATGTGATGCAAACCTCTCAGAAATAGGCCCCTTTGGGGCAAATGTATGACAAAGTGGCACAGTAAGGCACTGCAAGTCACCTTGCTGCGATGCACTGCATCACAGGGAAAGGGCAGGAATGCACTGTTATTAAGGCATTTTTGACTTTCCCCCTGCAATGGCGCACAATGTGTTGCCTAGCGCCAACACAGGCACTCCAACACCATGGTGCAAGGGTGACTGCGTTGCATGCAGGATTGTTTTGTGTGGGAAGAGGCCCCTTCCTGCACAAAACAACCTGAGAAGCTTTTTCTTCTTTCTATGTGTGCTGCATGCAGAATGCAGCACACATAGAGAGAGGAAGTAACAAGGAGAAATGAAGATATTTCTCCTCGTTACACCTCTCCTTGGGTGGTGCATCTTTTTGGCGCATTCCCAGTTTTACAAGATCTTGTAAATCTGGTAATGCGTCAAAAACCATGGGAGTTGCATGGGAACACCCACGCAATGCCTATGTAATGCCTACCTAGCAGAGAGTAACGCAACGCAGCAATTTGCGTTGCATTGTATTACTCCAGATTTTTGGAGCCACGCAAAGTGGCTTTGCGTGACTTCATAAATCTGACTTAGAGGTTTGCGTCATGCATGTACCACATTGCGTAATGCAAACATTACACAAACCTCTCGTAAATATTCCCTCTGTAAGAATGCGCGCCTTCACTGCACATGAATGTTTGCTGCTACGGCCTTTAAGAAAAGGCAGCACTCTAAGACAGTGTCACATCTAAAGTAGTAACCCAGTCTATCACAGAGCGGAAACATTGTTATTTTTCTTCTCATTTATTCTGCAAACAAGATGAGTAGCTCTTCATCCTTGAACTCTGAGGCAAAGCGACATGATGCACTTCTTGTCTGTAATGGCAACCTGTAAACACACTGAACTCTATTCCCAAGGTATTATTTGCTCAAAAGTGAGGCTATAGCTGAAAAGACCTCTTTTGCGTCTGCCAGGTATACACAGAAAGATACCTGGCAGACTTTAATGCATCTACTACTATGGATGTCTCTGTCACAAGTGCCAAAAAACCACAGTCCTAAATCCCACGCAAGAGATGGGAACTGGGCGTTACAAGGTGTGATTTGCCTTGTAAGTTTGTGAATGTCCACAATTCCGGGTAACTAGTTTGAAAGTTCCTTCAACTTTAGCCTGGAGTAACTTCTCTTCTAGCATAGGGTAAACATTTTTACTGCATGAAGAAAGGCTTTCCACCACACCATCACCAAATTTGATGATGGTATGGTGGAAAACCTTTCTTCATGCAGAAAATGTTTACACTGCTGAGAAAAAATAAATTAAAAAATGTGCATTTGTACAGAGCGCCTCATGCCTCCTGTGTGGAAATCTATGCTATGCAGATTTCAAGACTATCCCAGAAGTGCCCCTGGAAGCTTGTGCTTAGCACAGGTTTCTCTGTGTACTTCGGGGAATGTTTGTGAATAGAGCAACATTTAATAGTGCGTTCAAGAGGAGATGAAAATCTTAACCCGTAATTTCACATTTGTTTTCAAGAAAATGGCCCACCTTGTCAGCATGCCCTTGAGTCACTCCTGTAATACCAATGCAATGGTCAGGCTCCCCATAGTTGTGGAAATCTACCACTACAAGAAAACATAAGAACCAGCATGTGGTGGTGGTGTTGGTGTAAACATCTGGTGGCCTATTCTTAAAAGGAAATCTGCCTGAAGAGATCTCCGCACACATAGAACTCCACCAGGATGGAGATCTCCATTGCCGGGGCAGAAAAATCTGAATGGAAAGGATTAGCAACACCATACATAAAATCCAAAAGACAAACAACTGACACATAATAAAACTCCAGACATAAAATACGGCACACTCCTCGGTCTATATTCTTTCCCCCTTGAACTCCCTAATAGGGCATCACATAACACCCGCATATTCAAGATGCAAGCATTTCCACTCAAGAGCAAAAGGAACATTACTGAGGAGGAGGCAGACTTTGTAGTTACTCTTGTTGGTCATTACAAGAAACTCCAAGGTCTGCCTCCATAAACTCTGTGCAGAGCAGAAAAAGGTGGCTAAATAGCAGGAGTTGACAGACTATGTCAATGCATTGGTGGTGGAGGCACTCAGTGTAAAGGGACCTCAAATGGGAGAGAATAAGCGGGTGAAGGAGACCTTGTCCAAGATACAGGTGACAAATGCTCTTCCAGGAGGAGGACTTTGATTCCCTCTCCGTCTTATCCCTCTCAAGGACAGGGTCTGGTTCTAATAATTCATCCTGACCTCAATGGCCAATCTGTTCCACTGACCACCAACATAAGGTCAGCTAAAAACTCAATATCCCTCTCTCGCAACTAGTTCTTGTATCACCGCTCATGGAATCTGTCCTTCCCTAACTAAAACACATTACACTTCAAATTACTTTCATTACACCTAACCAAACACTTAGTAGCACACATAGAAGTAAAGCCTCTCTTCTACTCCTCGCTCTCTAGCATACAAATAATTATTTCACAGAATTAAGGGTAAAGCAACAAAGATACCCACGTAGTCAAACATTTTTATTATGTGTAACTTGCATTCATATCTGGGTAGGATATGTGTGACTGGCTGAGGTTGTGAAGAGGTTAACCTGTTGATGGGTATGGCAAAGTGCTGACTGTCAGGCTGTCCCACATTGCAGTAACAGCTTTATTGAATATGTCAGAAGCCTTGTTGGAATATGTGATTTAAATGACTTGTATTTAAAAAACCTTGTTGACAATTCTAAAATTATAATTACATAAAAATATAAAATTTCATACTTTAGACGTTCAAAACTATGTTTCCATTTTCCCCCTATGTGCTATTAGTTTTATTCCTTGTCTCCAATGATTTCTATGAGAATGTGTGTGCAGTAAGAGTTATAGGTCATTTATGTTGCTTGACTTATTCCAAGGCTTGGCTGACAGATGTAAGCCTGTTTTGAAAGTAGTTCTACTAGAGCAGATTTAGGTATAACTTTGTGAATAGCAATATTTTACCCTTTTGTGAATGTGTTTTTATTATTTGTTATGTCCTTCTCTAAACCTAGCCTTCAGTTTCCCTAAAACCCACTCATGTAGTAGAAAATGTTCCCAATTTTCTAACCACTTCCCCTTAACCCTCCCACATTTACTAGAAAAACGTGTACCTCTGTGTGTAGATACCTCTGCACCTAAGACAGAGCTCTCTTAACTTAAGAGATAGGCCAGGAGAGGTTACCGGCCAGAGATTCATGGATAGCATTTGTGAATACTGGTAGTAGTACTCAGTGATGGCTGGCAGGGAACAGGGGTGGCGGGGGACAAAATATATTTTTTTAAAACCACTTACCTCCTCACGGCCGCCTCCATCTCTCCTCCGTCATTGCTTCGCTGACCAGTCCCAGAAGCACACAGGCGCCCCTATGCCAATCACAAGGCTGTGATTGGTCTGAGCACCGTGGTTTGGTGCTTCGACAGGGACTGGGATCCTGGGCATGCTCTCCACCCAGGCTCTGTATTAAAGCCCGGTGGGGAACATTCCAAGTGCGCATGACTGTTTGGCTGGCACAAGACGGCCGGCCAAACCATCATGAGCACTTAGGTGCATGAACCACTCCTCCCCCTGTGGCACCAGCCCGCCCCGCCCTAACCCAGACCCGTAGCTCAAAAAACTTAAATAATGATAACAATGTTATTATCATTTTATTTTTATTTTTTCCTGCTCTGAGAGCAGTGGGGCAACGCTCCTCTGTCTTAGCGGAGGAGCCGGCCCTGGTAGTACTACTGCACCACTACTTTACCTACTCAAAATTGCATTTGTGAATAGGCCCCTCCCTCTATGTGAAAAGCATTTCTATGCGCATTCTCGCCATTTGCATGGTTCCAAATGCCCTCAGGATCTGGAGTCCTAATGTAATTTGAAGAGCCCTAGACAGAACACTGCGCATTTAAATTTATTAAAACATATTCACAAGAAACATATCCACAGCTTAAGATACAGCGGGATAAAGTGATATCATCGGAATTACACTTTTTTGGGTCACCATGCAAAGCTATAATAGTATGCACCAGGTACACAGGGAAAGTTTTTTTTCATAATTTTTACTTAACATAACATTGATTGGTTGAGAAAACGTATTAGATCCTGGTGAGTTTTCATCCAATTTTAGTCCTGCAGAGTTCATAAAAACCGGGGCCTGCTTGGTATCCGCAAACAATTGTGAGGGATGAGGGGCGATGCAGCTGTGATGGAAGCTTTTCATAGCCAGTCTCTCTGCCCCCTGCGGACAAAGCACAGTGGGGGCCTCAGCCAGCTTTGTCGCATCACAAAAACACCGAGCCACGCCATCCCCGACGAGAGAATGGTGTTTTCAAAGCAAGAAGGGGACAGAGATGTGAAGGGAAAGAACGGGAAAGAGAGAAGTCTGACGGGGAACAAGGGTAGAGGGAGAGTGGCAAAGAGGCTGCGCTTGAGAGAAAGGAAGATAAGAGAAAGGAGGGAGGAAAGGGGGCGAAAGGGTGAATTACTGATGAAAAAAGACAAAGAAAGGAAAACGTATAAAGAAAGGGAGAAGGAAAGCTGTATAGAAGAAAGGTATATGAGACATCAGAGATGGCCAGGGTGGATGGGGAGAGAAAAAGAGGTGAGGGAGGTAAAACAGGGAAGAGAAAGATGAAACGTTGAGTGAAAGTAAGAGAGTAGGGGGGAGAGGGAGAGAAAAAGGAGAGAGCTGAAAAGTGGCTGAAGAGTGGGGGAAGCCGATGAGGGAAAGGTGAGAGGAGGAGAGAGATGAATGGAGAAAGTGTGTCAGAGGAATAAGACAGAGAAAAGATAACAAATAAGAGTACATGCGACAAGAAATGGGGAAAGAGTCTGTACACATACATATGTATGTACGTGTTACTTATAAAGTGTTTAAACCCTAGGGTGCACAAGAGAGTGTTTCAGCTTTTGTGCCTGGCATCACATTCTGATAATGGAGAATAACTCCAAAGCAGATCTGTGTTTTATCACCGAGACCTGGCGACATTTGTTAGCGTTGCCCAGCATTCCCATTGCATTTCCCAATAATTACAATTGGTAAGGCAGGACAGGGAATGAAAACCAGGAGGCAGAGAACCTTTTACATTCCTGGATTCTTTTAGAGTGGAAATCCTGCCGACTGGGCAGAGATAGTAATATTAAAAAAAGAAACTCCCCACAGTGACACCTGGAAAGGCGCACTAGTCTCTCGCCCTCCAGGCCCAAAAAAAGAGTTTAGCCAAAAATTAGCAGAATGACTAGCACCTAATGTATTATCTACATATGATTTTCGCTTGGCTGGGGACTTCAACTATCACGTCGAAATAACGACCGACACGACGTACCTACTCTGTTGTCCAATCTTGAAATGCTAGACCCCCCTGACCAATACTGGTCCTGCTCATTCAGCAGGACACACATTAGACCTCATGTTTTTCTACCTCCAGGTTCTTCAAGCTGACATCCCACAACCTCTAACCTGGACGGATCACTTTTTGATCACTTTTCAGATTCCCATTACGACCATTCCCGCTAAACCTACAGTTCAGAAGTTATTTAGATCGAGACCATGGAAGCAGATAACTCTGGAATCTTTTAAATCTGCTCTTCTCGTCCCTACTTTAGACAACTCGCTAGACATGAACTCAGCTCAGGCTCTATTCCATGACACCTTCTCCCACGCACTTCATATTGTGGCTCCTCATAAGCAACTGCCAGTTAAGCTATGTAGACCTAATACTCCATGGTACACTGCTGAATTGAAAACCGACAGATCAAGTTGTAAAAGATTAGAACGTAAATGGAGGGTTTTAAAAACTAACACCGACAAACAAATATACAAACCAGCACTAAGTGCCTACCAGTGCAAAATAAGGTCAGCACGCAGGCATTATACTGTCGACAAGATAGAGCAAGCAGGCAATTTCTCGAAGGAATTATTTAAAATCCTAAATCATAAACGGCTTTGTGAAACTACAAGCCTGTTCCTCTGTCATCTCTGCCTCACAAACACTCTGTGACACCTTAGCGAGTCGTTTTCAAAATAAATAGACAACACCTACCATAGTTTTCACTCTGTGGCTAATCCTTCAATTCACCATTACACCATTAAAGGGCCTTGAAATACTGCCCCAGTACTACTGGAAAGGGTCAAGCCTATCTCCCAATCTCTGATGCTCGATTTGCTGTCTAAAGCAAAATCTGGATCCCCTTTTGATCTTTGTTTCCCCCCCCCCATATCATTGCTACTCACTACCCTCTTCTTGCACCAGCTATCAAATCTCTGGGCAACCAGTATCTGACCCTAGCTTCCATCCCACAGTTATGGAAAGCAGCACATGTTACACCTATCTTGAAAAAACCTAATTCAGATCCTAACGAACTGGCTAACTACTGCTCCATATCTCTCCTCCCTCTGTTGGGAAAAGTTCTGGAGACCTACGTCAACAAACAGCTCTCTTCTCACCTGGAGAATATAGCTTGTAGGATGCTTCGCAATCAGGCTTCAGACCTTTCCACAGTACGGAAACTGTCCTACTTGCAGTAGTGGACACTATTGGGGCTGTCCCTCAATGCAGGAAACCCCACCATGCTGGTTTTGCTTGACCTGTCTGGGGTGTTTGATATCATCTCTCATTCCATCTAGATTAAATGTCTCTACCATATATGTATCGAGGGCGTCACCCTTGACTGGTTCAAAGATTTTCTCTCAGACAGGGTCCAAACAGTCTCCATCAGCACTTATTACTCTAAAACTGTTTCCTTGGACAAGGCTCAGGGCTTCTCCTTGAGGCCCACGCTTTTCAACATCTATGTAGCCCCTTTAGCCCAGTTGGGCAAGTCCTGCAGGTTTGAAATACTTTCTTATGCAGACGACACCCAATTGCTTATCTCATTTGGGCACAACACTGAGAACGTCAAACAGCAATTCATCACCTGCATGAGGAAAATTGCCATCTGGATGTCCCTCAATTGTCTTCAATTGAATGGGGGCAAAACAGAGATTCTTCTGTTTGGCAAAGTCCAGCTCTAATGGTTGGATGACTGGTGGCCAGTTGAACTTGGCCCTGCTCCTGTGCACAGCAGAACAGCCAGGAATCTGGGTATACTTTTAGATGACACCCTATCTATGAAAGACCAGATTACCCCCCACCTGCAGCACCTGATTTGGCATTCTGCGCCTTCTTACGAAAATCTTTCAGTGGCTTCCTTCGAGTTCTAGGAAGACTCCCACCCAGGCATTAATCATCAGTCACTTGGATTATGGCAAAGCCCTGTTCCTCACTTCAAATTAATCTCTTGTATCTAAAACGCAGGTGGTTCAAAACACCACCACCCACATGGTTAGCAACTTGCCTCCATGGACACCGCCAGTTCCTATGCTTAAAGCCCTCCACTGGCTCCCTATTAGAAAGAGAGCACTGTTCAAACTTGTGTGCCTGACCTACAAATTTCTGTCAGGCTCAGATCCAAGATATCTACAGGATAGACTCATTCCATACCAACCTGATAGGAGCCTAAGATCTAAAAATCAACTTCTTCTACAGCCTCGGTGCATCCGTACGTCAAAATACGGTGGCCAGGCATTTACTTATCTCTCCCTGCACCACTGGAATAAGCTCCCTCTGTTCATTCATGCATGTCCCAGTTTTTCTGGTTTCGAAAAACATCTTAAAATGTGGTTGTTTTAATCAGTTGCCTTTTACACCCCCTGTCTGTCAGAGTGCCGAGATGTCCCTTCAGGGTCGAGTCGTTGCACTATATCAAGAACCAATTAACATAACATAACATAACATAGCTCATAGAGTTCATAGACCGCGTCACATTACATGAGCACTGGGAGCACTGTGTCTTTGCCACAGTTTAGGGATGACTGGTATCTTAAAGAAGTTTAAAAGCTGGAGCAGTGCTATTTTACCAAATTAAACACTGGAAATTGCCGTGGTTGCTGCCACAGGAACGTTCAAGGCATAATGCAGCATAAAAATACATAGCAGCACAAAGAATAACAGAACACATTACCACCACAACAAAATGCCACACAAGTATATACAGCATTCTTGTCACACATTACCACCTCCAGAATCCTATTTTCATAATACAGTGGTAAAAGGTATTTGGAGTAAGCACTGGCTTAAATTTCCACCAAGCACATGAAATAGTGCAAGTCAACAATGTTTAATGATCTGGCCCCAAGAGTCTTGGAGCTTCCACTATCTGTACAAAGTGATGCACAGACTGACTCAGATGTTACATCCTGGTTCTTGAAAGGCCAAGAAAAGGTTTGAATGAGGAATCTCTTTCTTGCTTTCAGAAGAGAGGTATTGTTGGTTTCATTATATATTTGGGTGCTTTGTTTTATTGCATAAAAAAATGTATTCATGAAATGAAAATAAAAGTTAAACCTTCTAGTTCCAATCAATGCCCACTGACAGTGTATATTGAAGGAAACTCCTTTTTTAAGTTCACTACCCTCCAAAAAACATGTAATATAAAAACAATCATTATGAATAACATGCAAAATCTGGTCCTATATTGGCATCGTGATATTCTGGTGACATTTACAAACCACTTGGCCTTTGGCCTTCTGGTTAATAGTGTGCCCAGCACCCCTCAAGACCATATTACATAGTTACCTATTATGTATTCTCTCATTTTGCTGTCTTTCTCTCTGTCTCTTTCTCTCTCTCACCTTCATTCGCCATATATATATGTATATATTACCTACTGGCGGTCGCCAGTAGGTAGTTATAGTTAGGACCTTGTTTCTATTCAAAAAGCGTTTTTTCTTTTTCCAATATCTTTGGCGTCGTTTGATGAATCTTCACGAAATTTTCAAAACTAATGGCCCGCTCAGGTTAGCTCCTGTCTTGAACGTTTCGGGGTGATTCGTCAAGCGGGGGCCGAGAAAAAAGGGGGGTCCCAAAACACATTTTCCCCATATTAATTTCCATAGGAAACTTTAGACAAGGCTACAGCCCGAACTGCTGAACGGAATTACACCATATTTGGCAAAAAGGTAGCTCTTGGTTAAGAAAGCACCCTTTTATTTTTAAAATGGTGTAAATCCGTTCAGTAGTTTTTTAAATATTAAAGGAAAAAGAAATTTATATATCTGGGCGGAGCCTAACCACACATCTCATCGTGAGATCTGATTGGCTGTCAGCACTTCATCCAAGAAGTGTTGGCAGCCATCTTGGGACCAATAGCACCCCATTTAAATGCATTGTAGTGAATGGAAGGTTTTGAGGGTCACCAAAAGGAGAACGTATAAAGGGTGATAAGACTTTAGTTACATTATAAATCATTTGTTGATGGTACCATACTAATTTTAGGAATTGTGGTGTGTTCTAAGGTGATTTTACCCTGGGAAAAAGCCTTCTGCTGGGATATCATGAATCATGTTTGAGAGAAAACTATTTTCTCATACTTTTCCCATAGAGGTTTGGAAGGTGATCTAGAAGGTAAAATGAGAGCATATTTTCTGTAAATTCACATTAACTTTCTCAGTCATGTGAGAATGAAGTCTGACATTCTCAGTAAAACATGTACATCCAACAAGGGCAGAGACTGTCAGTTGATTCCTTTGTGCTCTACTGCAGCTTCCCAGAGTGTTCTAAAGAACAACTAGAGCGCTAGCAGTCTTACATATGACAAAAGTATGGCACACCTGAAGCCATCTTGATTGGAATAAAGTGGTAACACTTAAACATTTAATTTAAAAAGGAACAAAATGAGGGCGTTCGTTTTGCCATAGAAATTATGATTAGTGCTGCAGAAAGAAAATTTAGGGCACATTTTGAGTGACTTCTCAAATCCTCTTCTATTTCATTAAAAAATTCTGACATGCAGACTGAAACATGCACTTTCAACACCAGCAGCAGACTTCCCTGGTGAGCAGTAGCTTTACTACAGTGATCTAATGAGCAACTAGAATGCCAACATTCTGAATTTATGGCAAATGTGTGACACATCTGAATGCCTTCTTGATGGAATCAAAGTAAAAAACTGAAAGTTTTTTCTACTGAGAGTGACTGTAGTAAATGAGGACATTAGGAAACTTTATAACAAATAAGTCTCCCAAGATGGCCACCAGAGACAAAAGAGCCCAAATGTAGCACAAATATCACCCAGATGTAGCCCACGTATAGCCCAATGACAGAATGTACCAGAGTGTTCTAAAGAACAACTAGAGCGCTAACAGTTTTACTCATGACAAAAGTATGGCACACCTGAAGCCATCTTGATTGGAATAAACTGGTAACACTTAAAACATTTAATTTAAAAAGGAACAAAATGAGGGGGTTCATTTTGCCATAGAAATTATGATTAGTGCCGCAGAAAGAAAAATGAGGGCACATTTTGAGTGACTTCTCAAATCCTCTTCTATTTCATTAAAAAATTCTGACATGCAGACTGAAACATGCACTTTCAATACCAGCAGCAGACTTCCCTGGTGAGCAGTAGCTTTACTACAGTGATCTAATGAGCAACTAGAGTGCTAACATTCTGAATTTATGGCAAATGTGTGACACATCTGAATGCCTTCTTGATAGAATCAAAGTAAAAAACTGAAAGTATTTCCTACTGAGGAGACTGCAGTAAATGAGGAAATTAGGAAACTTCATAACAAATAAGTCTCCCAAGATGGCCACCAGAGACAAAAGAGCCCAAATGTAGCACAAATATCACCCAGATGTAGCTCACGTGTAGCCCAATGACGGAATGTCCCAGAGTGTTCTAAAGAACAACTAGAGCTCTAACAGTCTTACTTATGACAAAAGTATGGCACACCTGAAGCCATCTTGATTGGAATAAACTGGTAACACTTAAAACACTTAATTTAAAAGGAACAAAATGAGGGGGCTCATTTTGCCATAGAAATTATGATTAGTGCTGAAGAAAGAAAAATTAGGGCACATTTTGAGTGACTTCTCAAATCCTCTTCTATTTCATTAAAAAATTCTGACATACAGACTGAAACATGCACTTTCAATATCAGGAGCAGACTTCCCTGGTGAGCAGTAGCTTTACTACAGTGATCTAATGAGCAACTAGAGTGCTAACATTCTGAACTTATGGCAAATGTGTGACACATCTGAATGCCTTCTTGATGGAATCAAAGTAAAAAACTGAAAGTATTTCCTACTGAGGAGACTGCAGTAAATGAGGAAATTAGGAAACTTCATAACAAATAAATCTCCCAAGATGGCCTCCAGAGACAAAAGAGCCCAAATGTAGCACAAATATCCCCCAGATGTAGCCCACGTATAGCCCAATGACAGAAGTGTGCAAAACACTTTTTATTTTTTGTTTTTTTGCAGTTTTATATAGTGCAGACTGGTCAGGTATTGGAGTGCTTTACATGAGCATTGGTTACATCACACAAAGACAAATTCATTTTGGTTGTAGACATGGGGAGATTAAGTGATTTGACCAGAATCACAGAATGTCGAGCTGAAGCAGAAACTCCAACCTGGTTCCCCAGTTGCAAAGTGTGCAGCTCTGGAAGTAACACCACATCCTCTCCCCTAAGTGCAACATTTAATCAAGTGGTCAGCTGGATAAAAAAACATAAACATAACAACTAATTTAAAAGTGCTTTGTCGCTATTTGAAAACTAAGAAAATATGTCCTCATTTTATTTTGTAGAGCACTAACCATAATTTCGATGCAAATAAGACCCTCTCATTTCTGTAATTTCTAAAGGAAATGCTCTAGGTATTGCAGTTTTGATTACATCAAGATGACGTCAGGCGTGCCACACTTTTGTGATAAATATAGAATGTTAGCACTCTAGTTGTTCATTAGGATACTGTTGAGAGGCAGAGGCCAGGGGCACGGACTCAGAAAATTGAAGGCAGGTAGGAGGGTGCAGAGGCAACAATTTGACCACACTGGGCTGGCAGGAAGGGCAGTGGCAGCACAACAGACTATGGAGGGCAGTGGAAAGGGGGGGCAGAGGCAACAAACCAACAATGCAGGACAGGCAAGAGAGGCTGTGGCAATATAATAGACCATTGTGGGCAGAAGGAAGAGGCAGTGGTAGTACAACCATACATGCCAACAGACCCGATTCAGCCAGGAAACGCCCAATGTTTTTAAACCCAAATGGGCTTTATTTGATCTGTCTCCTGTCTACAATCTCCTCTTTTTCAATGTAAGTCAGTGGGGAAAATCAATACCCCAGTTTTTTTCAAAATCTCCCTCTTACCAAGTTCAAAATGTTAGCAAGTATGGTACATTGGATCATGGAAGGCAGGAGGAATTGGGGTAGGGACATGGACTCGGATAACAGAGGACAGGAGGGATATGGACAGGTGCACCAAACTGACCTTACAAGGCAGGCATCAGGGTTTGCAGCAGCACAATACACCACACAGGGCATGCGGGACGGGAGTGCAGCACAACAATCCATGGAAAGCAATAGGGAGGGGACAGGACCATGCACATGGACAACAGAGAACAGAGGGGAAAGAGGCAACGGCAACTAGCTGACCATAATGGACAGACAGGGGAGAAAGCTGCAGCATAAAGGACCATAAAGGGCAGGAGGTAGGGATCAGGGGCATTACAATGGAACCGACAAGCCAGGAGGGAGGGAATAGGGGTCTGCACGTGGAAAACAGACGGCAGGGGGCAAGGGGGCAGGGCAGGAGCAGCAAGCTGACAATGGAGGTCAGGCAGGATGGGCACTAGAAGCAAGACACACCATGGAGAGCAACAGTGAGACTATAATGGCATACACACAGACCACGGAGGGAAGGTGGGAGGGGGTCAGGGGCAGCTAGCTGACCACACCGGGAAGGTGGGAGGGGCCGTGGCAGCACAGAAGACCATGCATGGCAAGCGGGAGGGTTAGTGGCAGCACAATGGTCATGATGGGCAAGAAGGAGGGGGCAGGGGCATGCACAAAGGACCATGGAGGATAGAAGGGAGGGGTAGGAGCTGAGCACAGACAAGAGAGTTCAGGGGAAGGGGCCTCACAACAGACCACGCGGGGCAGGCAGGAGGAGCAGTTGCAGCACAACAGACCAGGGAGGGCAGAAGGGTGTGGCAGTAAAATGGACCATGGAGGACAGGAGGAAGGGGATAGGGGCATGGAACGTGGACAGGCAGGGTGGAGGTGGCAGGGACAGGTTACAGTCATCTGACAATTCTAGGCAGGTGGGAGGGGAGTGGCAGCTCAACAGAACACTCAGAGTAGATAGGAGGGGCAGGTCCATGGAACATGGTGGGCAAAAAGGATGGTGCAGGGGCATGCATAAAGACATCGGAGGGCAGGGGAAGGAGAGTAGGGGCAGCAAGCTAAGCACAGAGGCTAAGCAGGAGGTCAATGATGGGGCATAGAATTGGGCAATGGAGGGCAGGAGGAGTAAACTGGGACATCATGCTAAATGGAGGGCAGTGGCAGCACATCAGGCCATGCATGGCAGGAGGAAGGAGGCTAGTGCATGGATTCAGACAACAGAGGATAGGGAGGAGGTGGATGGGGCAGCAAGTTAACTGTTCAGAGAAGGCGGGAAGGCCAGTAGCAGAACAACGGCCACACAGGGCAGTAATGAGGGAGCAGGGGCATGGACTTGGACAATGGATGGCAAGGAGGAGGGGAGGCAGGAGCAGCAAGCTTGGGTGGGGGCAGCACAATGCCTGGCCAGGCCCTGCTTCCAACCCCCCACCATCCATTGTGATAGGCATCTTACTTAACATTAAAAAAACCTAGAAATTAGCTGAAAAAAACAAAGATTACAGGGACATTATAGTTAGACTCAGATTTCACTCGTACAAAACCAGTGAAATTCAGCAGTTATAGTTACCTGAGCTAACTATAACTTACGCCCCACAATGCACTGCTTATGACCTCAGACATTACATCATTCATGACATGGTCAGTGACATCACTCATGACATCTCAAATGAGCTGTGAATGGAATGGAACTATAATTGCTAGAACTTTATTTAGGGATAGTGTGTGTATATTAACACCCCTTTTTTATCTTTTCTTTCGTGTAAGAACCATTATAATACGCAACGTGCCCAGATCAATATGGCCGATAGCCTTTCACTTTAAAGTAATGTGTAGTCCATTGTTTATGTTGATGTTTGCAATCCTAAGTATGTTTATTGTGAACAAGTCACGTTGACGAACATACAGGTACGGCAGTCACGGGGCAAGATATGCTGAAATGACATTGTGTACATATTAACACTTGTTTTCTTTTCTTTATTGTATCAATTCCTGAATTTTCACATCGTGACCAGGCCAATATGGCCGCCAGCTTTTTGGATTAAAGTAATATGTAACAGGAAGGGGTGGGAGCACACTGCTTAACCTCCCAGCACAGTTCGCCCCTTAGCATTATGGTAAATGCAGTTTGTAGTGCACGCTGACTTTGTATTTTGCTGGAGTGTTCCACCAAAGTTGGTGCAGGTTAGTGCTGTACATCTCTAGACACATGTGTTTCTGGATTTTATCCGTCATCAGTAGAGATCAAAAACGATTTTCATCTGGGGTTGCTGAGCAGGCTGCCACAATTCTTACAGGTCTCAGTACCTCTCACAGGCGCACAGGTGCATCTCCACAAGCTCGTCAGCTCAATGGCTCAAGGGAGCCTTTTCAAACAGGAAGGGGTGGGAGCACACTGCTTAACCTCCCAGCACAGTTCGCCCCTTAGCATTATAGTAAATGCAGTTTGTAGTGCACGCTTACATTGTATTTTGCTGGAGTGTTCCACCAAAGTTGGTGCAGGTTAGTGCTGTACATCTCTAGACACATGTGTTTCTGGATTTTATCCGTCATCAGTAGAGATCAAAAGACGATTTTCATCTGGGGTTGCTGAGCAGGCTGCCACAATTCTTACAGGTCTCAGTACCTCTCACAGGCGCACAGGTGCAGCTCCACAAGCTCGTCAGCTCAATGGCTCAAGGGAGCCTTTTCAAACAGGAAGGGGTGGGAGCACACTGCTTAATTTCCCAGCACAGTTCGCCCCTTAGCATTATGGTAAATGTAGTTTGTAGTGCACGCTTACTTTGTATTTTGCTGGAGTGTTCCACCAAAGTTGGTGCAGTTTAGTGCTGTACATCTCTACACACGTGTTTCTGGATTTTATCCGTCATCAGTAGAGATCATAAAAAGTATTTTCATCTGGGGTTGCTGAGCAGGCTGCCACAATTCTTACAGGTCTCAGTACCTCTCACAGGCGCACAGGCGCATCTCCACAAGCTCGTCAGCTCAATGGCTCAAGGGAGCCTTTTCAAACAGGAAGGGGTGGGAGAACACTGCTTAACCTCCCAGCACAGTTCGCCCCTTAGCATTATGGTAAATGCAGTTTGTAGTGAACGCTTACTTTGTATTTTGCTGGAGTGTTCCACCAAAGTTGGTGCAGGTTAGTGCTGTACATCTCTAGACACATGTGTTTCTGGATTTTATCCGTCATCAGAAGAGATCAAAAAACGATTTTCATCTGGGGTTGCTGAGCAGGCTGCCACAATTCGTACAGGTCTCAGTACCTCTCACAGGCGCACAGGTGCATCTCCACAAGCTCGTCAGCTCAATGGCTCAAGGGAGCCTTTTCAAACAGGAAGGGGTGGGAGCACACTGCTTAACCTCCCAGCACAGTTCTGAGACCTGTAAGAATTGTGGCAGCCTGCTCAGCAACCCCAGAAGAAAATCGTTTTGATCTCTACTGATGACGGATAAAATCCAGAAACACATGTGTCTAGAGATGACAGCACTAATCTGCACCAACTTGGTGGAACACTCCAGCAAAATACCAAGTAAGCCTGCACTACAAACTGCATTTACCAGAATGCTAAGGGGCGAACTGTGCTGGGAGGTCAGCAGTGTGTTCCCACCCCTTCCTGTTTAAAAAGGCTCCCTTGAGCCATTGAGCTGACGAGCTAGTGGAGATGCACCTGTGCGCCTGTGAGAGTACTGAGACCTGTAAGAACTGTGGCAGCCTGCTCAGCAACCCCAGAAGAAAATCGTTTTTGATCTCTACTGATGACGGATAAAATCCAGAAACACATGTGTCTAGAGATGACAGCACTAATCTGCACCAACTTTGGTGGAACACTCCAGCAAAATACCAAGTAAGCCTGCACTACAAACTGCATTTACCAGAATGCTAAGAGGCTGAACTGTGCTGGGAGGTCAGCAGTGTGCTCCACCCCTTCCTGTTTAAAAAGGCTCCTTGAGCCATTGAGCTGACGAGCTAGTGGAGATGCACCTGTGCGCCTGTGAGAGGTACTGAAACCTGTAAGAATTGTGGCAGCCTGCTCAGCATCCCCAGAAGAAAATCGTTTTTGATCTCTACTGATGACGGATAAAATCCAGAAACACATGTGTCTAGAGATGACAGCACTAATCTGCACCAACTTTGGTGGAACACTCCAGCAAAATACCAAGTAAGCCTGCACTACAAACTGCATTTACCAGAATGCTAAGGGGCGAACTGTGCTGGGAGGTCAGCAGTGTGCTCCCACCCCTTCCTGTTATAAGTAATATGTAGTCCTTTGTTAATGTTGGCAACTGGAGGCATTTGTACATTTAAATAAGGAAGCTACAATGACGTCTTGTATCGTTATCAAGGTTCGGACGAGCCAAAACGCGTGGATCACGTCCTTTGCAGATTAAATACTTCCAAACTACAACCTGAGTGCTGATTCCTTCCTTGTAAGAGTGAGAGGAGATTGAATACATATATATAAAATTCACTGAAAAAACCACAGGTTTCAGGGACGTTATAGTTAGAAATTAGCATTTAAAAAACCTTAGATATTCATGGAAAAAACCACAGGTTTCAGGGGCGTTATAGTAAGTCTGACATTTCACTCGTACAAAACCAGAGAAATTCAGCCCTTATAGTTAGCTGAGCTAACTATAACTAACGCACCTGCAATGCAATGCTGATGACGTCACATATTACATCACTCATGACATGGTCAGTGACATCACTGATGACATCACTGATGACATCTCAAATGACATCACTGATGATATCACTGATGACATCATCCAGTGACTGTGAGTGTTTCTAAAAAGTTTAAGAATGTGATATATATATGATGATTCAGTCAGTGTGTGACTGACTGTATAAGTGAGTGATTATACGTGTCTGGGTGAATGTATGGGTGAGTGACTAATCTGTGTGAATGTCTGTATCAGTCTGTCATTTGGTGTGTAAGTGGCTGCATGGGTTGGTGAATAGGTACATGAGTGTCTATATGGGTTATTAATTGGTTGTCTGAGTACCTGTATGGGTGCCTGAGTGTCTGCGTGTTGTGTGACTACCTGCATGGATGTGTTAGTGGGTGATTCACTGGGTGTATGGGTTCATGAGTGTGTCTGCGAGGGGCTGTATGGGTGAGTGAGTGTGCATATGGCTGTGTTGGTGAGTGAATGGATGTCTCAGTGGTATATGTGTGAGTAACTGCATATGTGAATGGCAGTATATGTGAGTGTTGGAGTATATAAGTGACTGTATGTGAAAGTGAGTGATTGTGAGAGTGGATGCTTGGATGAGTGTGTGCTTGTGTCAGTGATTGTATAAGAGGGTAAGTATGTGTTAGTATCTGTGAATAAGTGAGGTAGTATGTGTATAACTGTATAGGTGAGTAAATGGCATTGTGATTGACTCTTTGGGTGACTGACTAGGTGTGTGAGTAACTCTATGGGTGAGTGGTGATGTGTGAGTGTCTGTATGAGTGCATATAATAGTGGCTGTATTGATGAGTGACTGCATGTATGAGTGACTGTATGGGTGAATGAGTGGACGTGTGTGTAGACCTAGGAATCAGTGAGTGGGTATGTAGTTTTTGGTGTTGGAGTGTCTATGGTTTTGAGAATGGCAGTCTGTAATTTAGAGTGGGTGTATCAAAAGTTATATTAGGGTGTGAGAAGATGCATGAAATTATCACATGGATGATGTCATCAGTGATGTCATTTGAGATGTCATCAGTGATGTCATCAGTGATGTCACTGACCATGTCATGAGTGATGTAATATGTGACGTCATCAGCAGTGCATTGCGGGGGCGTGAGTTATAGTTAGCTCAACTAACTATAACGGCCGAATTTCTCTGGTTTTGTACGAGTGAAATGTCCAACTAACTATAACGTCCCTGAAACCTATGGTTTTTTCAGTGAATTTCTGTTTTTTTTAAATGCTAATTTATAACTATAACGTCCCTGAAACCTATGGTTTTTTTCAGTGAATATATATATACATATATATGTATATACACATATGTGAGTGTGTATATATATATATATATTCACTGAAAAAACCATAGGTTTCAGACACGTTATAGTTAGAAATTAGCATTTAAAAACCTTTGAAATTCACTGAAAAAACCATAGGTTTTAGGGACAGTTATAGTTAGTTGGACATTTCACTACATATAAACCATAGAAATTCCCCGTTATAGTTAGTTCAGCTAACTATAACTCGCGCCCCGCAATGCACTGCTGATGACGTCACATATTACATCACTCATGACATGGTCAGTGACATCACTGATGACATCACTGATGACATCTCAAATGACATCACTGATGACATCACTGATGACATCATCCAGTGACTGTGTGTTTCTGTAAAGTTTAAATATGTTTAATATATATAGGGAAAGGCGTATTGAAGAATGAGTGGGTGTATAAGTGTCTGAATGGATGATTTAGTACGTGAGTGACTGACTCTACAAGTGAGTGATTAAATGTATCTTACTGAATGCATGGGTTAGTGACTAAACTGTGTGAATGTCTGTATCCGTCTGTCTGTTGGTTTGTAAGCGGCTGCATGGCTTTCTGAATAGCTACATGAGTGTCTACATGGGTTATTGATTGATTGTCTGAGTATCTGTATGGGTGCCTGAGTGTTTGTGTGGGTGGGGTGTGTGTGACTCTGTGCATAGAAGTGTGAGTTGGTGATTCACTGGGTGCATGGTTTCAAGAGTGCATCTGTGATGGACTGTATGGGTGGGTGAGTGTGTGTATGGGTGTGTTAGTGATTGAATGTATATCTCAGTGGTACATGTGTGAGTAACTACATATGTGAAAGGCAGTATATATGTGTGTTGGAGTATATAAATGGCTATAAGTGAGAGTGTGTGATTGTGAGAGTGGCTGTATGGATGAGTGTGTACTTGTATCAGTGATTGTATAAGAGCGTAAGAATGTGCTAGTATTTGTATGAGTAAGTGAGCTGGTGTGTGTATAACTGTATAGGTGAGTAAATGGGTGTGTGATTAAGTTTTTGCATGACTGACTAGGTGTGTGAGTACCTCTATGGATGAGTGGCGGTGTGTGAGTGTTTATATAGGTGTATGAGTGCATATGATAGTCCTGTACTGAGTGACTAAGTATGAGTGACTGTACGGGTGAGTGAGTGGATGTGTGTGTAGACCTAAGAATCAGTGAGTGGGTATGTAGTTTTTGGTGTTGGAGTGTCTATGGTTTTGAGAATGGCAGTCTGTAATTTAGAGTGGGTGTATCAAAAGTTATATTAGGGTGTGAGAAGATGCATGAAATTATCACATGGATGATGTCATCAGTGATGTCATTTGAGATGTCATCAGTGATGTCATCAGTGATGTCACTGACCATGTCATGAGTGATGTAATATGTGACGTCATCAGCAGTGCATTGCGGGGCGCGAGTTATAGTTAGCTGAACTAACTATAACGGGGAATTTCTATGATTTTGTACGAGTGAAATGTCCAACTAACTATAACTGTCCCTAAAACCTATGGTTTTTTCAGTGAATTTCAAAGGTTTTTAAATGCTAATTTATAACTATAACGTGTCTGAAACCTATGGTTTTTCAGTGAATTTCAAAGGTTTTTAAATGCTAATTTCTAACTATAACGTGCCTGAAACCTATGATTTTTAAGTGAATTTCAAAGGTTTTTTAAATGCTAGTTTCTAACTATGCCTACAGAGGTAGGACATGTGAAGAAAGAAGAAAAAACGCACAGAAAGAAGCAAAAGATGTGCAGAAAGAACCAACAGAGGAGCAGAAAGAGGCCTTGTTGCAAAATCATCCTGTGCCCACAACTTTTTCAGACGGGTACTGGTGGTAACTGACTCTGACTAACCAGAGCCAGTGCTATGCTAAAAGACACTTAGAATACAGTGAAAACACCTACATACACTAGGGAACACTATGCGTTGGGGTACCCCTGTGATTAGCATGACCTCCTCTGCAAGTCCCTAGTACATAATAGGGCAGGGGGATTAAAACTACCTCTTAAAACGCGCTACAGGGCGCATTTGCACAGTGGTGAAGGGAGGCGGGGGCCTGAGGTGACATGTGTGCAAACGCACCCCATGGCGCATTTTAAGTTGCGGGATTAAGTCCCCTTGAATTCTGAGGGTCCCTAGGGCCCAACTAGCCCCCCAGGTACCTACAGTTAGGACCACAGAGCTGAGTTGCAGAGAGACGTTCCGAGGACACGCACCTTTTTTCACCTCTCTGCAACGCAACTCTGTTGTGCTTACTGAAGGTACCTGGTGGGCTAGTTGGCCCCCAGGGTCCCTCAGGATTCAAAGGGAATTAATTCCCCAACTTAAAACGCACCACAGGGCGTTTTTGCGCACATGTCACCTGAGGCCCCGCCCCCTCCCTTCACCACTGTGCAAACGCGCCCCGTGGTGCGTTTTAAGTTGGGGGATTAGGTCACCTTGAATCCTGAGGGTCCCTGGGGCCCAACTAGCCCACTAGGTACTTCCAGTAAGCACCACAGGCCTGCGTTGCAACGCCTGTAACAAATTGTGCAGTTGTGTTTAGGTAGTGAAGAGGGTCGTGCTGGGGGTAGTGTTTTAGGGTTTAGGGTAGTGCAGTGGTATTTGTGTAGTGTAGGGGGTCATGCTGGGGGTAGATTTAGGGTTTAGGGTAGTGCAGTGGTGTTTGGGTAGTTTAGGGAGTCGTGCTGGGGGAGTGTTTTAGGGTTTAGGGTAGTGCAGTGGTGTTTGGGTAGTGTAGGGGGTCGTGCTGGGGGTAGTGTTTTAGGGTTTAGGGTAGTGCAGTGGTGTTTGGGTAGTGTAGGGGGTCGTGCTGGGGGTAGTGATTTAGGGTAGTGCAGTGGTGTTTGGGTAGTGTAGGGGGTACTGCTGGGGGTAGTGTTTTAGGGTTTAGGTTAGTGCAGTGGTGTTTGGGTAGTGTAGGGGTACTGCTGGGGGTAGTGTTTTAGGGTTTAGGGTAGTGCAGTGGTGTTTGTGTAGTGTAGGGGTAGTGTTTTAGGGTTTAGGGTAGTGCAGTGGTGTTTGTGTAGTGTAGGAGGTCGTGTTTTAGGGTTTAGGGTAGTGCAGTGGTCTTTGGGTAGTGTAGGGAGTCGTGCGGGGGTAGTGTTTTAGGGTTTAAGGTAGTGTAGGGGGTCATGCGGGGGGTAGTGTTTTAGGGATTAGGGTAGTGCATTGGTGTTTGGGTAGTGTAGGGGGTCATGCGGGGGGTAGTGTTTTAGGGTTTAGGGCAGTGCAGTGGTGTTTGGGTAGTGTAGGGGGTCATGCTGGGGGAGTGTTTTAGGGTTTAGGGCAGTGCAGTGGTGTTCGGGTAGTGTAGGGGGTCGTGCTGGGGGAGTGTTTTAGGGTTTAGGGCAGTGCAGTGGTGTTCGGGTAGTGTAGGGGGTCGTGCTGGGGGAGTGTTTGAGGGTTTAGGGCAGTGCAGTCGTGTTTGGGTAGTGTAGGGGTTGTGCTGGGGGTAGTATTTTAGGGTTTAGGGTAGTGCAGTGGTGTTCGGGTAGTGTAGGGGGTCATGCTGGGGGTAGTGTTCTAGGGTTTAGGGCAGTGCAGTGGTGTTTGGGCAGTGTAGGGGGTAATGCTGGGGGTGGTGTTTTAGGGTTTAGGGCAGTGCAGTGGTGTTCGGGCAGTGTAGGGGGTCGTGCTGGGGGTGGTGTTTCAGGGTTTAGGGCAGTGCAGTGGTGTTCGGGCAGTGTAGGGGTGGTGTTTCAGGGTTTAGGGCAGTGCAGTGGTGTTCGGGCAGTGTAGGGGGTCGTGCAGGGGTGGTGTTTCAGGGTTTAGGGCAGTGGTGTTCGGGCAGTGTAGGGGGTCATGCTGGGGGTGGTGTTTCAGGGTTTGGGGCAGTGCAGTGGTGTTCGAGCAGTAAAGGGGGTCGTGCTGGGGGTGGTGTTTCAGGGTTTAGGGCAGTGCAGTGGTGTTCGGGCAGTGTAGGGGGCGGTGCAGGGGTGGTGTTTCAGGGTTTAGGGCAGTGCAGTGGTGTTCGGGCAGTGTAGGGGGTCATGCAGGGGGTGGTGTTTCAGGGTTTAGGGCAGTGCAGTGGTGTTCGGGCAGTGTAGGGGGCCGTGCTGGGGCTGGTGTTTCAGGGTTTAGGGCAGTACAGTGGTGTTCGGGCAGTGTAGGGGTCGTGCTGGGGCTGGTGTTTCAGGGTTTAGGGCAGTGCAGTGGTGTTCGGGCAGTGTTGGGGGTTGTGCTGGGGCTGATGTTTCAGGGTTTAGGGCAGTGCAGTGGTGTTCGGGCAGTGTAGGTGGTCGTGCTGGGGCTGGTGTTTCAGGGTTTAGGGCAGTGCAGTGGTGTTCGGGCAGTGTAGGGGGTCATGCTGGGGCTGGTGTTTCAGGGTTTAGGGCAGTGCAGTGGTGTTGGGGCAGTGTAGGGGGTCTTGCTAGGGCTGGTGTTTCAGAGTCTAGGGCAGTGCAGTGGTGTTCGGGCAGTGTAGGGGGTCTTGCTGGGGCTGGTGTTTCAGGGTTTAGGGCAGTGCAGTGGTGTTTGGGCAGTGTAGGGGTCATGCTGGGGCTAGTGTTTCAGGATTTAGGGCAGAGCAATGGTGTTCAGGCAGTGTAGGGGTTTTGCTGGAGGTGGTGTTTCAGGGTTTAGGGCAGTGCAGTGGTGTTCGGGCAGTGTAGGGGGTTGTGCTGGGGCTGGTGTTTCAGGGTTTAGGGCAGTGCAGTGGTGTTCGGGCAGTGTAGGTGGTCGTGCTGGGGCTGGTGTTTCAGGGTTTAGGGCAGTGCAGTGGTGTTCGGGCAGTGTAGGGGGTCATGCTGGGGCTGGTGTTTCAGGGTTTAGGGCAGTGCAGTGGTGTTCGGGCAGTGTAGGGGGTCTTGCTGGGGCTGGTGTTTCAGAGTCTAGGGCAGTGCAGTGGTGTTCGGGCAGTGTAGGGGGTCTTGCTGGGGCTGGTGTTTCAGGGTTTAGGGCAGTGCAGTGGTGTTTGGGCAGTGTAGGGGGTCATGCTGGGGCTAGTGTTTCAGGATTTAGGGCAGAGCAATGGTGTTCAGGCAGTGTAGGGGTTTTGCTGGAGGTGGTGTTTCAGGGTTTAGGGCAGTGCAGTGGTGTTCGTGCAGTGTAGGGGTGTTGTTTCAGGGTTTAGGGCAGTGGTGTTCAGGCAGTGTAGGGGGTCTTGCTGGGGTTGATGTTTCAGGGTTTAGGGCAGTGCAGTGGTGTTCGGGCAGTGTAGGGGGTCGTGCTGGGGGTGGTGTTTCAGGGTTTAGGGCAGTGCAGTGGTGTTCCGGCAGTGTAGGAGGTCGTGCAGGGGGTGGTGTTTCAGGGTTTAGGGCAGTGCAGTGGTGTTCGGGCAGTGTAGGGGGTAATGCTGGGGGTGGTGTTTCAGGGTTTAGGGCAGTGCAGTGGTGTTCGGGCAGTGTAAGGTGTCGTGCTGAGGGGTGGTGTTTCAGGGTTTAGGGCAGTGCAGTGGTGTTTGGGCAGTGTAGGGGGTCGTGCAGGGGGTGGTGTTTCAGGGTTTAGGGCAGTGCCGTGGTGTTCGGCCAGTGTAGGTGGTCTTGCTGGGGGTGGTGTTTCAGGCTTTAGTGCAGTGGTGTTCGGGCAGTGTAGGGGGTCTTGCTGGGGGTGGTGTTTCAGGGTTTAGGGCAGTGCAGTGGTTTTCGGGCAGTGTAGGGGTCTTGCTGGGGCTGGTGTTTCAGGGTTTAGGGCAGTGCGGTGGTGTTCGGGCAGTCTAGGGGGTCGTGCTGGGGCTGGTGTTTCAGGGTTTAGGGTAGTGCAGTGGTGTTTGGGCAGTGTAGGGGGTCGTGCTGGGGCTGGTGTTTTAGGGTTTAGGGCAGTGCAGTGGTTTTCGGGCAGTGTAGGCGGTCATGCTGGGTCTGGTGTTTCAGGGTTTAGGGCAGTGCAGTGGTGTTCGGGCAGTGTACGGGGTTGTGCTGGGGCTGGTGTTTCAGGGTTCAGGGCAGTGCAGTGGTATTCGGGCAGTGTAGGGGGTCATGCTGGGGGTGGTGTTTCAGGGTTTAGGGCAGTGCAGTGGTGTTCGGGCAGTATAGGGGGTCGTGCTGGGGCTGGTGTTTCATGGTTTAGGGCAGTGCAGTGGTGTTCGGGCAGTGTAGGGGGTCGTGCTGGGGGTGGTGTTTCAGGGTTTAGGGCAGTGCAGTGGTGTTCGGGCAGTGTAGGGGGTCATGCTGGGGGTGGTGTTTCAGGGTTTAGGGCAGTGCAGTGGTGTACGGGCAGTGTAGGGGGTCTTGCTGGGGGTGGTGTTTATGGCAGTGGTGTTCGGGCAGTGTAGGGGGTCTTGCTGGGGGTAGTGTTTCGGGGTTTAGGGCAGTGCAGTGGTGTTCGTGCAGTGTAGGGGGTCGTGCTGGGGGTGGTGTTTCAGGGTTTAGGGCAGTGCAGTAGTGTTCGGGCAGTGTAGGGGATCGTGCAGGGGTGGTGTTTCAGGGTTTAGGGCAGTGCAGTGGTGTTCGGGCAGTGTAGGGGGTCGTGCTGGGGGTGGTGTTTCAGGGTTTAGGGCAGTGCAGTGGTGTTCGGGCAGTGTAGGGGGTCGTGCAGGGGGTGGTGTTTCAGGGTTTAGGGCAGTGCAGTGGTGTTCGGGCAGTGTAGGTGTCGTGCTGGGGCTGGTGTTTCAGGGTTTAGGGCAGTGCAGTGGTGTTCGGGCAGTGTAGGGGGTCTTGCTGGGGGTGGTGTTTCAGGGTTTAGGGCAGTGGTGTTCGGGCAGTGTAGGGGGTCTTGCTGGGGGTGGTGTTTCAGGGTTTAGGGCAGTGCAGTGGTGTTCGGGCAGTGTAGGGGGTCTTGCTGGGGGTAGTGTTTCAGGGTTTAGGGCAGTGCAGTGGTGTTCGGGCAGTGTAGGGGGTCTTGCTGGGGGTAGTGTTTCAGGGTTTAGGGCAGTGCAGTGGTGTTCGTGCAGTGTAGGGGGTTGTGCTGGGGATGGTGTTTCAGGGTTTAGGGCAGTGCAGTAGTGTTCGGGCAGTGTAGGGGGTCGTGCAGGGGTGGTGTTTCAGGGTTTAGGGCAGTGCAGTGGTGTTCGGGCAGTGTAGGGGGTCGTGCTGGGGGTGGTGTTTCAGGGTTTAGGGCAGTGCAGTGGTGTTCGGGCAGTGTAGGGGGTCGTGCTGGGGGTGGTGTTTCAAGGTTTAGGGCAGTGGTGTTCGGGCAGTGTAGGGGTCTTGCTGGGGGTGATGTTTCAGGGTTTAGGGCAGTGCAGTGGTGTTCTGGCAGTGTAGGAGGTCTTGCTGGGGGTAGTGTTTCAGGGTTTAGGGCAATGCAGTGGTGTTCGGGCAGTGTAGGGGTCATGCTGGGGGTGGTGTTTCAGGGTTTAGGGCAGTGAAGTGGTGTTTGGGCAGTGTAGGGGGTCGTGCAGGGGCTGGTTTTTCAGGGTTTAGGGCAGTGCAGTGGTGTTCGGGCAGTGTAGGGGGTCGTGCTGGGGGTAGTGTTTTAGGGTTTAGGGTAGTGCAGTGGTGCTTGTGTAGTGTAGGGGGTCGTGCTGGGGGTAGTGTTTTAGGGTTTAGGGTAGTGCAGTGGTGTTTGCGTAGTGTAGGGGGTCATGTTTTAGGGTAGTGCAGTGGTGTTTGGGTAGTGTAGGGGGTCGTGCTGGGGGTAGTGTTTTAGGATTTAGGTTAGTGCAGTGGTGTTTGGGTAGTGTAGGGGGTCGTGCTGGGGGTAGTGTTTTAGGGTTTAAGGTAGTGCAGTGGTGTTTGTGTAGTGTAAGGGGTCATGCTGGGGGTAGTGTTTTAGGTTTTAGGGTAGTGCAGTGGTGCTTGTGTAGTGTAGGGGGTCGTGCTGGGGGTAGTGTTTTAGGGTTTAGGGTAGTGCAGTGGTGTTTGTGTAGTGTAGGGGGTCATGTTTTAGGGTCGTGCAGTGGTGTTTGGGTAGTGTAGGGGGTCGTGCTGGGGGTAGTGTTTTAGGATTTAGGTTAGTGCAGTGGTGTTGGGGTAGTGTTTTAGGGTTTAGGGTAGTGCAGTGGTGTTTGTGTAGTGTAGGGGGTCATGCTGGGGGTAGTGTTTTAGGGTTTAGGATAGTGCAGTGGTGCTTGTGTAGTGTAGGGGGTCGTGCTGGGGTAGTGTTTTAGGGTTTAGGGTAGTGCAGTGGTGTTTTTGTAGTGTAGGGGGTCATGTTTTAAGATGCAATGCTCCAATACCTGACCAGTCTGCACTACATAAAACTGCAAAAAAACTAAAAATAAAAAGTGTTTTGCACACTTTTGTCATTGGGCTATATGTGGGCTACATCTGGGTAATATTTGTGCTACATTTGGGCTCTTTTTTCACTGGTGGCCATCTTGGAAGACTTCTTTGTTATGAAGTTTCCTAATTTCCTCATTTACTGCAGTCTCCTCAGTAGGAAATGCTTTCAGTTTTTTACTTTGATTCCATCAAGAAGGCATTCAGATGTGTCACACATTTGCCATAAATTCAGAATGTTATTACTCTAGTTGTTCATTAGATCACTGTAGTAAAGCTACTGCTCACCAAGGAGTTAACTGGAAGTCTACTGCTGGTATTGAAAGTGATTGTTTCAGTCTGCATGTCAGAATTTTCTAATGAAATAGAAGAGGATTTGAGATCTCACTTAAAACATGCACTAAATTTTCTTTTTGCAGCACTAACCATAATTTCTATGGCAAAATGAACCCCCTCATTTTGTTCCTTTTTAAATTAAATGTTTTAAGTGTTACCAGTTTATTCCAATCAAGATGGCTTCAGGTGTGCCATACTTTTGTCATAAGTAAGGCTGTTAGCACTCTAGTTGTTCTTTAGAACACTCTGGGAAGCTGCAGTAGAACACAAAGGCATCAACTGACAGGCTGCTCCTGTTGAAATATAACAGGAAGATATTTGAGATCTCACTTAAAACATGTCCTAATTTTTCTTTCTACAGCACTAACCATAATTTCTATGGCAAAATGAACCCCCTCATTTTGTTCCTTTTTAAATTAAATGTTTTAAGTGTTACCAGTTTATTCCAATCAAGATGGCTTCAGGTGTGCCATACTTTTGTCATAAGTAAGGCTGTTAGCACTCTAGTTGTTCTTTAGAACACTCTGGGAAGCTGCAGTAGAACACAAAGGCATCAACTGTTGAAATATAACAGGAAGATATTTGAGATCACACTTGAAACATGTCCTAATTTTTCTTTCCAGAGCACTAACCATAATTTCTATGACAAGATGAACCCCATCATTTTGTTCCTTTTTAAATTAAATGTTTTAAGTGTTACCAGTTTATTCCAATCAAGATGGCTTCAGGTGTGCCATACTTTTGTCATAAGTAAGGCTGTTAGCACTCTAGTTGTTTTTAGAACACTCTGGGAAGCTGCAGTAGAACACAAAGGAATCAACTGACAGTCTCTGCCCTTGTTGGATGTACATGTTTTACTGAGAATGTCAGACTTCATTCTCACATGACTGAGAAAGATAATGTGAATTTACAGAAAATATGCTCTCATTTTAGCTTCTGGGGCACCTTCCAAAACTGTATGGGACAAGCATGTGAAAATAGTTTTCTCTCAAACATGATTCATGATATCCCAGCAGAAGGTTTTTCACAGGGTAAAATCACCTTAGAACACACCACAATTCCTGAAATTAGTATGGTACCATCAACAAATGAATTCTAATGTAACTAAAGTCTGTTATCACCCTTTATAGTTCTCCTTTTGGTAACCCTCAAAATCTTCGATTCACTACAATGCATTTCAATGGTACTATCATTTATATTGGTCCCAAGATGGCTGCCAGCAATTCCAGGATGAAGTGCTGACAGCCAATCAGATCTCACGATGACATGTGTGGTTAGGCTCCGCCCAGATATATATGTGTTTTTACTTTTGATTTTCTCAGCAACTACTGAACGGATTTACACCATTTAACAAAAGGGTTCTTTTTGAACCAAGAACTACCTCTTTGCCAAATTTGGTGTAATTCCGTTCAGCAGTTCGGGCTGTAGCCTTGCATAAAGTTTCCTATGGGAAATTGATTTTTTGACTCTTATTTTTTTAATTTCTCCGCAACTACTGAACGGATTTACACCATTTAACAAAAAGGGTTCTTTCTGAACCAAGAACTACCTCTTTGCCAAATTTGGTGTAATTCCGTTCAGCAGTTCAGGCTGTAGCCGTGTCTAAAGTTTCCTATGGGAAAATGAATGGGAAAAACACGTTTTGGGACCCCCTTTTTCTCGGCCCCCGCTTGACGAATCACCCTGAGACTTTCAGGGTAGGAGCGGACCGGAGCGGGCCATAAAGTTTGAAAATTTCGCGAAGATTCGTCAACCGACGCAAGAGTTATTTCAAATAGAATGTCGCGGATTTCCTATGGAAAATAGGTCCTAACTATAACTATCTACTGGCGACCGCCAGTAGATAATATGTGTGTGTGTGTGTCCGTCTGTCTTTAAGTATATGTATATATATATATATATATATATATATATATATATATATATATATATATATATATATATATATATTATCTACTGGCGGTCGCCAGTAGATAGTTATAGTTAGGACCTATTTTCCATAGGAAATCCGCGACATTCTATTTGAAATAACTCTTGCGTCGGTTGACGAATATTCGCGAAATTTTCAAACTTTATGGCCCGCTCCGGTCCGCTCCTACCCTGAAAGTCTCAGGGTGATTCATCAAGCAGGGCCGAGAAAAAGGGGGTCCCAAAACGTGTTTTCCCCATTCATTTTCCCATAGGAAACTTTAGACACGGCTACAGCCTGAACTGCTGAACGGAATTACACCAAATTTGGCAAAGAGGTAGTTCTTGGTTCAGAAAGAACCCTTTTTGTTAAATGGTGTAAATCCGTTCAGTAGTTCCTGAGAAAATCAAAAGTTAAGTCACATATATATCTATGGCCGAGTTGGGTCCGCGTACCCTCCCGACCACGAGCTGCATGCTAATTGGCTGTCAAGTGGCTGTCAACACTCCAAATCAGGAAGTGTTGGCAGCCATTTTGTCCCTCGGTAGAACCGAGGGACAGAAACAAGTGCGCAAAGCGCAAAAGGGGCAGGGTAGAAACACCCTGACCCCTAGGTCTGCTCAGGGGGTCCCACAAGGACCCCTGGGCAGAAGAAAGCATTTTTTTTTTTTTTAAATCGGCAGGATGCGCTCAGGGTGCGCGGATCCTGGCGATTAGAAAAAAACCCAGAAGAAACAAGTGCGCAAAACGCACAAAGGGGGCAGGGTAGAAACACCCTGACCCCCTAGGTCTGCTCAGGGGGTCCCACAAGGACCCCCTGGGCAGAAAAAAGCATTTAAAAAAAAAAAAATCGGCGGGATGCGCTCAGGGTGCGCGAATCCCGCCGAGAAAAAAAAAATCGAAGCGCGGTCTCCCGCGCTTCGATGCAAATTTGCCCCCGGGTGGCCCAAGTCCCGGGGGCATGTGGGGGTGGGTTTATTGTTTATATGGGGGCCTCTAAGGCCCCAAGCCCGGGGACCGCCACCCCCGGGCTTAATAAAAAAATGGTGCGGGAGGGCTCTCCTGCCCTCCCGCAGCCCCGGGGACCGCCACCCCCGGGGCTTCTTTTTAAATTTTAAATAAGGTGTGGGGGCTCCAGCCCCCCACACGCCCGAGGACCACCACCTCCCAGGGGCACATAGAAAATAAATGTGGGGGTCCGTTACAGACCCCCAGAGCCCCGGGGACCACCACCTCCCCGGGGCTGTGCAATTCAAGGGAGGGGGCCGCGCGGCCCCCTCCTGGAGCCCTTGATGGCCCTGGGGACCGCCACCCCCAGGGCCGGCTCCTGCAGTGTCCCGGGGTGCCTACCCCGGGACACTGTAGTTTGCTATGACAGGACGGGAGCCTCGCGGCTCCCGTCCTGTCATAGCAAACTTGGTTTGCATTTTGAAAGAGAGGCAGGAAACCTGCTCTCTCTTTCAAAATGCAAACCAATTGCTTTCCACATGGGGAGCAGCATGTTAGCTGCTCCCCATGTGGAAAAGCAATACCGGCTCGCGCAGGAGGCGGGGAGCTGGCTGGGACTGTGGGGGGATTGGGGACCCCCCACAGTCCCCAACCAGAGGCCAGGCCCCGGGGGATGGGGTCAAATAAGTGGCCAGGGAGGGGGCCACACAGCCCCCTCCTCAAATAAAAATAAAATTAAAAAAAAGGGCAAGGCCGGCCCCGGGGGATGGGGTCCCCGGGGCCTTAAATGGCCTGAGGAGGGGGGCCACGCAGCACCCCTCCAAAATAATAAAAAAAAAATCGAGGGCATGCCCCGGGGGATGGGGTCCCCGGGGCCAATACAGGCCCAGGGAAGGGGGGCCACGCGGCCCCCTTCCCGTTTTTTTTTTTTAATTTAAAAAAAATGCACAGGCCCCGGGGTATGGGGTCCCCGGGGCCAAAAGTGGCCAAGGGAAGGGGGGCCACGCAGCCCCCCTTCCATTAAAAAAATTGGAAAAAAAAAACAAACGACCAGCATCGTGCCGGAGGCCCCGCCCCCCTCCCTGCAGTACTCTGCAAACGCGCCCCCTGGCGCGTTTTAAAAAGGGAAGTAATTCCCCTTGAATACTGGGGTCCCTGGGGCCAACTAGCCCACCAGGAACCTCCAGTATGCACCAGGGGCTGCGTTGCAGAGAGGTGTACAGAGGCCACGCCCCTTTTTACACCTCTCTGCAACGCAGCTCTGTGGCACTTTTCAGAAGTACATGGTGGGCTAGTTGGACTCCAGGGACCCTCAGGATTCAAGGGGACTTAATCCCCAACTTAAAACGCGCCACGGGCGCGTTTGCACAGTGGTGAAGGGAGGGGCGGGGCTTCAGGTGACATGTGTGCAAACAGGCCCCGTGGCGCGTTTTAAGATGGGGAATTAAATCCCCTTCAATCCTGAGGGTCCCTGAGGGCCAACTAGCCCAACAGGTACGTCCAGAAAGCGCCACAGAGCTGCATTGCAGAGAGGTGCAAAAAGGGCGTGGCCTCTGAACACCTCTCTGCAACGCAGCTCCCTGGCGCATACTGGAGGTACAGGGTGGGCTAGTTGGACCCCAGGGACCCTCATGATTCAAGGGGACTTAATCCCCCAACTTAAAACGCGCCACGGGGCGCGTTTGCACAGATGTCACCTCAGGCCCCGCCCCTCCCTTCACCATTGTGCAAATATTCCTCTAAAATCAGCCGAACTACGAATTCCTATTTACTCACCTGTTATCAGGAGAGACCTCAGTGCTGCATCTTTCAGCCCAGTACTGATCCTGAAAAGTAATTTTAACCGTACTTACCAGTAACTTGAATTTCCTTCCATAGGATATCATTGACTGGTTTCACTTGGAAATTCTTCTAAGTGTGGAGTTTTGGAACTTTATAATATTCCTCTAAAATCAGCCGAAATACGAATTCCGATTTATTCACCTGTTATCAGGAGAGACCTCAGTGCTGCATCTTTCAGCCCAGTACTGATCCTGAAAAGTAATTTTAACCGTACTTACCAGTAACTTGAATTTCCTTCCATAGGATATCATTGCCTGCTTTTTGCTGAAAAAGTTTCTAAGTGTCGATTTTTGAAACATACAAATATTCCTCTAAAATCAGCCAAAATACGAATTCCGATTTACTCACCTGTTATCAGGAGAGAACCCAGTGCTGCATCTTTTAGCCCAGCACTGACCCTGAAAAGTAATTCTAACCGTACTTACCAGTAACTTGTATTTCCTTCCATAGGAATCCATTATCTGGTTTCACTTGGAAATTCTTCTAAGTGTGGAGTTTTGGAACTTTATAATATTCCTCTAAAATCAGCCGAACTACGAATTCCGATTTACTCACCTGTTATCAGGAGAGAACCCAGTGCTGCATCTTTTAGCCCAGCACTGACCCTGAAAAGTAATTCTAACCGTACTTACCAGTAACTTGTATTTCCTTCCATAGGAATCCATTGTCTGGTTTCACTTGGAAATTCTTCTAAGTGTGGAGTTTTGGAACTTTATAATATTCCTCTAAAATCAGCCGAAATACGAATTCCGATTTACTCACCTGTTATCAGGAGAGACCTCAGTGCTGCATCTTTCAGCCCAGTACTGATCTTGAAAAGTAATTTTAACCGTACTTACCGGTAACTTGAATTTCCTTCCATAGGATATCATTGTCTGCTTTTTGCTGAAAAAGTTTCTGTCAATTTTTGAAACATACAAATATTCCTCTAAAATCAGCCAAAATACGAATTCCGATTTAATCACCTGTTATCAGGCGAGACCTCAGTGCTGCATCTTTCAGCCCAGTACTGATCCTGAAAAGTAATTTTAACCGTACTTACCAGGAACTTGAATTTCCTTCCATAGGCTAACATTGACTGGTTTCACTTGGAAATTCTTCTAAGTGTGGAGTTTTGAAACTTTATAATATTCCTCTAAAATCAGCCGAACTACGAATTCCGATTTACTCACCTGTTATCAGGAGAGAACCCAGTGCTGCATCTTTTAGCCCAGCACTGACCCTGAAAAGTAATTCTAACCGTACTTACCAGTAACTTGTATTTCCTTCCATAGGAATCCATTGTCTGGTTTCACTTGGAAATTCTTCTAAGCGTGGAGTTTTGGAACTTTATAATATTCCTCTAAAATCAGCCGAAATACGAATTCCGATTTACTCACCTGTTATCAGGAGAGACCTCAGTGCTGCATCTTTTAGCCCAGCACTGACCCTGAAAAGTAATTCTAACCGTACTTACCAGTAACTTGTATTTCCTTCCATAGGAATCCATTGTCTGGTTTTCAGCAGAAAAGTTTCAAAGTGTCGATTTTCACAAACTACAAATATTCCTTAAAAATCGCCTGTATAACTTAAACGCATTCTTTCAACTGTTTACAGGAGATGCACCAGTGCTGGATCCAGGATCCACCACTGAGTAAGAAAAAGTAACGATAACACTACTTACCTCCTAAGTGAATTTCCTGCCATAGGATAACATTGGTGATTCTATGCACTGTAAAAACCATAGGTTTCAGGCACGTTATAGTTAGAAATTAGCATTTAAAAAACCTTTGAAATTCACTGAAAAAACCATAGGTTTCAGACACGTTATAGTTAGAAATTAGCATTTAAAAAACCTTTGAAATTTACTGAAAAAACCATAGGTTTCAGGCACGTTATAGTTAGAAATTAGCATTTAAAAAACCTTTGAAATTCACTGAAAAAACCATAGGTTTCAGACACGTTATAGTTAGAAATTTGCATTTAAAAAACCTTTGAAATTCACTGAAAAAACCATAGGTTTTAGGGACAGTTATAGTTAGTTGGACATTGCACTCGTACAAAACCCGTGAAATTCCCCGTTATAGTTAGTTCAGCTAACTATAACTCGCGCCCGCAATGCACTGCTGATGACGTCGCATATTACATCACTCATGACATGGTCAGTGACATCACTGATGACATCACTGATGACATCTCAAATGACATCACTGATGACATCATCCATGTGATAATTTCATTCATCTTCTCACACCCTAATATAACTTTTGATACACCCACTGTAAATTACAGACTGCCATTCTCAAAACCATAGACACTCCAACACCAATAACTACATACCCACTCACTGATTCTTAGGTCTACACACACATCCACTCACTCACCCGTACAGTCACTCATACTTACGGTCACTCAGTACAGGACTATCATATGCACTCATACACCTACATAGACACTCACACACCGCCACTCATCCATAGAGGTACTCACACACCTAGTCAGTCATGCAAATAATTAATCACACTGCCATTTACTCACATATACAGTTATGCACACACCAGCTCACTTACTCATACAAATACTAGCACATTCTTACGCTCTTATACAATCACTGATACAAGAACACACTCATCCATACAGTCACTCTCACAATCACAATCACACACTCTCGCTTATAGCTATTTATATACTCCAACACACATATATACTGCCTTTCACATATGTAGTTACTCACACATGTACCACTGAGATATACATTCACTCACTAACACACCCATACACACACTCACCCACCCATACAGTCCATCACAGATGCACTCTTGAAACCATGCACCCAGTGAATCACCCACTGATACATCTATGTGCAGCCACACACACCCCATCCACACAAACACTCAGGCACCCATACAGATACTCAGACAACCAATCAATAACACATAGACACTCATGTAGCTATTTACAAACCCATGCAGCCACTTACACACCAACAGACAGACGGATAAAGACATTCACACAGTTTAGTCACTAACCCATGCATTTAGTAAGATACGTTTAATCACTCACATATAGAGTCAGTCACGCACCTACTAAATCATCCATCCAGACACTTATACACCCACTCATTATTCAATACACCTTGGCATATATATTAAACATATTTAAACTTTATAGAAACACACAGTCACTGCATGATGTCATCAGTGATGTCATTTGAGATGTCATCAGTGATGTCATCAGTGATGTCACTGACCATGTCATGAGTGATGTAATATGTGACGTCATCAGCAGTGCATTGCGGGGCGCGAGTTATAGTTAGCTGAACTAACTATAACGGGGGAATTTCACGGGTTTTGTACGAGTGCAATGTCCAACTAACTATAACTGTCCCTAAAACCTATGGTTTTTTCAGTGAATATATATATATATATACATATATATATATATATATATATATATATATATATATATGATTCTCCTCTCGCGCAGAAAGGATCAAGCACTCCGTGAGATAAGTTTAACTTGCTTCTTTATTTGCAAAGTAACGGCAACATCTACACGTTTCGACAGCTGCCTGCTGTCTTGTTCACGATGTATGGCGCCATTTTCCCAGCACTTTTAAATAAAAAACACATCAATATGTCATGAACAGCAACATAGGACACCAAAAACCAGCACTGTTACATCCTGGTTGTTCCTCACATTGTATGGGTGCCATTTTTACACATGTTTTTTTGCATTAGTATCACACTTTTTGTATGCAGATTTCACTCATTATGTTGCAAGTGCATGTTTTAACATTTTTTGAGCAAATTTCATGACTATTTTAGCATTTGCGCAGTGGATTGCAAAGCAAGCCCACTTCATCACTTTACTGCTAAATATAACCATAAGCATACTGTTTAGATTGCCTCTCATGTTTTATGGTTACCTCATACAAAGATAATTCCCCGAATGGTACTTATACTAGGCATTTTTCCCATACTGGAATTCATCATATGTGAAAATTCTTTCCTTACATTAAAGTGCAAGTGCTTATACTCTTTGGTATTTTAAACAGTTCTAATACTTTTCAAAATATTTCATGGTAAAAAATGTATATATATTAAATTTCATATATATACAATATTATAATATACCATGTGCAAAGTTATTTCCTTTTATAAAGTGCAAGTGCTTTATAAGGTGCTAATACTAGTGCCTCAGTATTATATACCACATCACTCCTTCCTGTACTTCATATACAAAGTGCAAATGCAATAAATAATCTAAAAAACAACATATTATAAAATTCATATGCATATTTTCAAATTAAATCAATTCACAATTATGATATATTTCTATAATTCCTGTAAATGCCTAGAATAAAAACATATTTTGCCTTTCGGTACCTAAAATCCTATGTTTCGCTGTTTACAAAAATAAAAATGATTTTAAAAGAAATTGGTCATCTGAGTGTAATGGTTCGGTAACTCTTCTTAGTCCAGGCATGTGAATAAGTCTTCATCTACGTTTAAACCATTTGGTTCTTTACTGTCTAGCTCCAGGATAAAATATGGCTCTAATCTGCGGAGTTCCTTTTCCCTGTTCACTCCTCTTTTTCTCTTCGGGATTTCTGCAATGCAACTGTACTGTAGGAGAACAGGGTCACTATGCTGAAGTCTCTCAAAATTCCTGGCAACCGGGTATGTTCTATCCTTGTTTACAATTGCTCTCCGGTGCTGTAATATCCTTTTGTAGGCAGATAAGGTAGTGCTTCCTATGTACACCTTTTCAAAGGGACACCTTAGCATGTAGACCAAAAAACTAGATCTACATGTCAAGAAGCCCCTGATATTAATAGTTTTGTTAAAAGGTGTTCTAAAACTCATTAAGTTTACTCCACTCTGGCATGCCTTACATTTAAGACACTTTTTAAAACCCATTTTTCTTTGGAGCCACACGGGAGTTCCTTCTTTTTCTTTATTCTCACTTCTTACTATACGATCCTTTAGTGATCTTGATCTCTTGTATGTTATTTCTGGATGTTTTTTTATTTTTGAGCCTAACACTGGGTCCCGTTTTAAAAGATACCAATGTTTGTCTAAAATGGCTCTCACATCCTTGTGTCTCGTATTAAAAGTTGTGACAAATCTCTGAGTTTCCTTGCAATTTTCTTTTTTCTTTTTTAGCTCTGTTCTAGATGGCTCAAAAGTGCTTTTTCCCTATCTAGTTTCCTTGCCTTCATAGCCGCTCCCTTTACAATTTCTAATGAATATCCTCTTTGTAGGAAGCGGTTGGTTATTTTCTGTTCTGTTTTCTCGTATTCCACCTCACTACTGCATGCCCTTCGTGCTCTATAAAATTCCCCAAAAGGTATGCTTCTAATAAGTGGTGCAGGATGGGAGCTTCCCGCATGTAGGATTGTATTCCCAGCTGTCGGTTTACGGAAAACAGTAGTTTCCAACTTGTCCCCTTCTACTCTGACTCTTATATCAAGGAAATCGATATGGGTTTTGCTATGGTGTTCTACAAATTTCAAGTTTATATTGTTTGAGTTAAGGTCCATGACGAAATCAGTTATTTCTGTTTCCGTACCCTGCCACAGTACGAAAACATCGTCTATGAATCTAACCCATAGTAAAACATTATTGGTCCATTGTTCCAGTTCAGGACCGCTGAGCACCTGCTCCTCCCAGCCAAGATGAAGAATAGCATAACTGGGGGCGAAGCAGGTGCCCATAGCCGTACCCTGTTCCTGCTGGAACAAATCTTTTCCAAACCAAAAAATATTTTTTTGTGCGACATCACTCCATCATTTCCAAGAGCATTCTATTATGTTTCAGGAATCTATATATATCCTCAACACTCCTGTCCGTAGTTGGAACAAGCACCAGGATGCTCGGGCTCACTTTCCTATATATCCATGTTGCACGTCACTGTAACCCACGCCCTTACCTACAGTGAGCTTACGGCGGGGTAGCAAACCCCCCCCTATACCAGGGCACCACTTCACCTCTATCACACGTCCATCCGACAGCAAATAAAGAGAAAGGGCCACGGCTCCATTACGATTCAATCGTGTTTAATTTTCAAAAGTGCAGCAAAAACACCCAACACGTTTCGGAGCTCACAGCTCCTTGATCATGGGTCCCGGTTACATTTAATCCCTCGTCATTTTAAAACACCACGTGATACATTGTATAAACAACACAAATAATGGACTCTCCATTGGCGCCAGGGTGAAGTCAAACGAGTCGATCATTTTAGACTGTGTTTATACATCATTCCTTGAGTATATTCAGAAGCCAATAATTACTTTTTTGAACACTTATCATCATCAATTTTACAGTTTAGTTCTCAAAACTGACCTCTCATACACATGTTATGTTATGTTATTGTTACTTCTAGAGCGCAAACTGTTACCCGAAGGTGTCCTGGCGCTGACTGAAGTCCTACCGAGACCGTACCTGGTGGAAAGATAAAGGTATATATTAACTGGTAAAAAGCCACGTTTTGAGGGCCTTCCTAAATGCAAATAGATTAGCTATGCCTCTGAGGTGCAGCGGAAGACAATTCCATGCCTTGGCTGCCCCGACCCCAAATCTTCTACCACCCCAGTTGGCTTTCTTTACCAGAGGTACCAACACCAATTTTGCTTTTGCCGAGCGTAGTGCTCTTGAGGGAGTGTACCAGTGAAATAGCATTTTTAAGTGATTAGGCCCAGTTCCTTGAAGGGCTTTATGTACCATACATAGCGCCTTGACCTGGACACGTTTCTTAACTGACAGCCAGTGAAGCCTTCTAATCTCCGCCGAGATTGAGGCATTTTTTGGCGTGCCAGTGAGCAGTCTGGCAGCTGCATTCTGCAAAAGCTGCAATTTATTCATGAGCCCTTCTTGAATACTAAGGTACAGACTGTTGCAGTAGTCTAATTTCGACATGGCTAAAGCTGTGATGACTGTTTGTTGGCAGTCTTTAGGTAGAAACGGCATGATTTTCTTACAGGATTTAAGAGTAAATGAGACAGATGAGACTACCGCATTCACTTGCTCCCTGAAACTGAGTTTATCTAGGTAAACTCCCACATGGGCAAATGCATTGTGATATTCAAGGCACCTCATATGTATCATACAATAGAGTATCCAACTTAACCAACAATAAAGTTAAGCTAAAACAAGATTATGTGCATCAGTCCACCACCCATTGGATCAGTGTTTGTGTAACCCCCTGTATCTCCATAATTCTGTCACCAGATATTCACCTATTCACCAGTGATAGTTATAAGGTAACCAGTATCTGTGATGGCATAAATGATGTCTCCTATTTTTCTGAGCTACTTTGTACTTACTTTCAGGCCTCCAATGCCATACTCATTTACAGACCCATATGTGTAACAACGAAACCTGGATGATGTCATCAACATATATCAATTGAGATGTCATGAGTGATGTCATAAATATTGTCATAGCACATGTCATGAGTGATGTAATATGTGAGGTCATAAGCAGTGCAAGGCAGGACACAGGTTTTAGTTAGCTCTGCTAACTTTAACTGGTACATTTCTGTTGTTTATTTAGTTCAAAACATTAATGTTGTCACTGACATATTCACCTAACTATACCATTACTTTACCATTTGGTTCTTCAGTGAAATGCTAAGATTTAAAAAAAAAAAAAAAAAAAAAGATATTTTTATCACACTATCTCGCAGAAAAGAAAGTGATGTGTGGAAGCACTTTACTATGCCTTCTGGGGAAAAGAAGATAACAGCAAAATATGTGCAGTGCAATATTTGCGGCAAGCAGTTATCCAGAGGCACTGCAAAGAAGTATTCTCATCACATGGGACAAGTTCCATGTGGAAGCACCTAAAACAATTCATGATAGGGTCTACAACCAGATGATGCGAGAGAAACCAGGTGCAGCAGGACAGTCACCCTCTACAGCACCCTTAAGAGAACCATCATCAGCTGCAGTCATTACAATACCAGCTGCCTGTGAAGAATTGAGTGACATGGTTATTCACTGCACGAAATGCCACATGCTTGTCACTGTAAAAATGCCTTCTGTGGTAGCATTCTTCGATACAGTGAAGAAGCATCGATCTCAGTTTTTTTTGTGTTCTTTTTCTTGCTTTCAGTGATCACAGAATGTTTTTTGAAGACTGAAGCCAGTTGCTTCTTGCACTTCCCCATCCTTACCCTTTTTACTACCCTGTTCAATTTTTGTACAAATAATAAAAAATAAAAACTGTTAAAAAAAACCTGCTAGAAAAAAAACGGTTCTTGTTAGAACCACCATCTGGTCAAAGAAAAAGCTAAGTCTGTGTTTTAATGTCTCAGTCACTGTATCAGCGTGAGAGTGGGTGTGTCAGTGTGTGCATCAGTGCATGTCTGGGTGTGTAAGTGGATGCATTAGTGTTTGGCTGGCTGTGTCAGTGTCAGCTTTGGTGTATGCATGGATGTGTTAGTGTCTGCATTGGTATGGTCCTGGGTGTGCGAGTGTATGCATTAGTGTGTGCATGGGTGTGTTATTGCATGCATCAGTGTATGGCTGAGTGTGTGATTTTCTGCTTTGCTGTATGCCTGAGTGTGTCAGTGTCTGACTCAGTGTATGCATCGGTGTGTCAGTGTATGCATCAGTGTGTGTCTTAGTGTGTTATTGGATGCATTAGTGCTTGTCTGGGCGTGTCAGTATCTGCATTGCTGTATGCCTGGGTGTGTCAGTCTATGCATCGGTGTGTGCCTGGCTGTGCTTTTGAATGCATTAGCATTTGACTGGGTGTGTCAGTGTCTGCATTGCTGTATGCCTGGATGTGTAACTGTCTGTACTGGTGTGTCCCTGGGTGTGTTAGTGTATGCGCCAGTGTGTGCCTGGGCATGTTAGTGTATGCATGACTGTGTGTCTGGGTGTGCTAGGGTATGCATTAGTGTGTGACTGAGTATGTCAGTGTATGGATGAATGCCTGCCAGGCTGCCTCAGTGTATGCATTAGTCTGTGCCTGTGTGCATTATTGGATACATTAATGTTTGGCTGTGTGTGTCACTGCCTTCTTTGGTGTATGCCTGACTGTATCAGTGTCTGCATTGCTGTATGCATGGGTGTATCAGTGTATGCATCAGTGTGTTCCTGGATGTATTATTGGATGCATTAGTGTTTGTGTGGCTGTGTTAGTGTCTGTACTAGTGTGTAGTTGCATGTGTAACTGGTTGTATCAGTATGTATATGGCTGTATAAATATGTGACTGGGAGCGTCATTGCCTGTATGAGTGTATGCCTGGGCATGCTAGTTTCTGTAGTGGAGTGTGGCTGGGTGTATCAGAAGTTGTATCAATGTGTGTCTGGTTATGTCAGTGGCTGTATCAGTGTGTCTCTAGGTGTGTCAGAGGTTGTATCATTATGAGCCTGGGTCTGTCAGTGGCTGTATCGTTGAGTGTGTGGGTGTCTCAGTGGCAGCACTGTCTGTGCATAAATGTGTCAGTCTCTGTGTAGTTTATCACTACATGATTGGGTGTAAGAGTGGGTGTATCAGTGTATAACTGGCTGTATGAGCCACTGTATCGGTGTGTGCCTTGGTGTGCGAGTCACTGTATGAGCGTGTGAGTCGGTGCGTAAATAGCTGCATGGGTGTATGAGTCTATCTAAGTAGCAGTTTCCATGTGTAAATGGATGTGTGACTGGCTGTATGGTATTTTGAGTGTCAGTACATGTGTAAATGACTCTATAAGTGTCCGAGTTTGTGTAGGAGTACCAGTGTGGGGATCACTGACATAATATCGTCAGTCAAAATATCGAGGTACCAGAATATCGTCGCCAAAATATCGATGGTCAAAATATCGACTTCCTATCTCCATAAAGGTAAGTACCAAAATATCGAAACCAAAGTATCGTTGTTAAAAATATAGTTATACAAAAATATCGATTTTTTTAATGTCTTAAAAATAATATAAAATTAATTAAATTATAAATATAATTAAATAAAACATAGTTAGAATTATTTAAACATTTTTAAAATGAATAAATAATAACTGTATTGTAAAAAATATTAAACATGCATATTTATTTTTTATATATATATATATTAACTTAATAATATTAATAAATAATTATTAAATGTAACTATAAAATGTTAAAAACATAATTTAAATTATAATTACATATATATCTAAATAAACCTGTAATATAAATATAAAAATTAATTTTCTATATAATAAATTAAATTATTAAAATTATTATTTTTGTTAAATAATATTTCACACTACATTAATTATAACAGTAGGGAAAACATTGCATAGCGTAGGGGATAAAATTACTATTCCCACTCCAACAAGTGTAACAGTAGGGAAAGCGTTGGATAGCGGGAAGGTAAAAATTACTATTCCCACTCCAGTGAGTGCAACAGTAGAGAAAGTGTTGGATAGCGGGAGGGTAAAAATTACTATTCCCACTCCAACGAGTGTAACAGTAGGGAAAGTGTTGGATAGCGCGTGGGAAAAAATTACTATTCCCACTCCAGCGAGTGCAACAGTAGGGAAAGTGTTGGATAGCGGGTGGGTAAAAATTTCTATTCCCACTCCAGAGAGTGCAACAGTAGGGAAAGTGTTGGATAGCGAATGGGAATAATTTACTATTCCCACACCACCAAGTGTAACAGTCGGGAAAGCGTTGCATAGCGGGAGTGTAAAAATTACTATTCCCACTCCAGTGAGTGCAATAGTAGGGAAAGTGTTGGATAGCGGGTGGGTAAAAATTACTATTCCCACTCCAGCAAGTGCAACAGTAGGGAAAGTGTTGGATAGTGTGTGGAAATAATTTACTATTCCCACTCCAGTGAGTGCAACAGTAGGGAAAGTGTTGGATAGTGGGAGGGTAAAAATTACTATTCCCACTCCAGTGAGTGCAACAGTAGGGAAAGTGTTGGATAGTGGGAGGGTAAAAATTACTATTCCCACTCCAACAAGTGTAACAGTAGGGAAAGTGTTGGATAGCGGGTGAGTAAAAATTACTATTCCCACTCCACCGAGTGCAACAGTAGGGAAAGTGTTGGATAGCGGGTGGGTAAAAATTACTATTCCCACTCCAGCGAGTGCAACAGTAGGGAAAGTGTTGGGTAGCGGGTGGGAATAATTGACTATTCCCACTCCACCAAGTATAACAGTAGGGAATGTGTTGGATAGCGTAGGGGATTAATTTAGTATTCCCACTCCTGCAGTATAATTAACATTAATTAACAATAAATGAATTAAAAAAAAATTTTTACCTCCCACCATATTCCCTATAAAAGTCACCACCAATATTGTAAAAAATTAATAAATTAACATAATTAATTATCAATTAATTAATTAACTAATAACAATTAACGATAAAATTAATTTCCATCAAATATAAATTAATTCCCACAATTCACACTATAAAATAACTTAAAAAAATATTCTATAAAAAATATTAAAAAAAAAAAAATTCAATTACTTCCCACCCTACTCCCCTATCAACAATCAACCCACTCCTAAAAAAGTACACAATTAACATATTAACAAATTAATTATTAATAAATAATATCAAATTAATAACTAATTATCAACTTTTTTACACAATTAACATATTTACCAATACATTATTAATTATTATTAATACATTTATAATTAATTAATAATTAATAAATCAACTCAATTAACAATATAAATTATTAAATACAGAAATATTAATTAATTAATTTATTAATTAATTAATTTACATTAAATTACTTCCCACCCTATTCCCCTATAAACCCACAACCCGCTACAGAATAAAATTACGCAAAAATTAATTAACATATAATTAATTAATTCAAAACAATTCTTAATTAATATATTATAATTAAATTACTTTCCACGCTATTCCCCTATAAACCCACAACCTGCTACAGAACTAAAATACGCAAAAATAATTTAACATAAAATTCATTACTTTTAAAAAATTCAAACATGCATTACAAAAATAATATATACTTTTAACACATATACTAACATTTACAACACTAAAAAAAATTCAATATTTTTAACAACGATATTATGACTGACAATATTACTAACTTCGATATTATGACAATCGATATTTCTTACCTGCATTTCGATATTCTGTACCACTATATTTTTGACAGTCGATATTCTGTTCACTCGATATTTAAAACTCAATATTTTGTCATATCGATATTTAAAATTCGATATTTAGACTGTATACCCCTCTGTGGGTGTGTTTGTGACCTATAACTAAAATACATTTTTATAACTTTACAAATACATTTTATTAACACATTACAAAAAATGTAAACCAAACAATTAGCAAACAAACATAACATAACTTAATTAACTATTTACAAATACACTTTTGTGCACAAGTACTTCAGGAAGCACAAAACAAAGTGATGCTCTGAAGCATCTTACAATACCGTCAAGGGAAAAATAGGTTTAGATAAATATCTGTATTTCAATACTTGCAGCAAGCAATTATCCAGGGGCATTACAAAGCATTATTTACATGGGGCAACTTCCATGTGGAAGCACTTAAAAACAATTTCAGAAAGGGCACAAGAAAATCATGCAGGACAAAGTAGGTGCAGCAGGACAATCCACCTGTACAGTACCCTTGGGAGCACCACCACCAGCTGCAGTCATTATAATAGCATCTGCTTTCAAAAATTTAAATGAGATACTTACTCACTGTGTGAAATGCCACATGCTTTGCACCGTACAAATGTCTTATATGGGTGCATTTTCCCTATTTTACTGCTCTCAGTTTCTATACTCATAAATCAAAAGAGATGCACTGATGAAAGAATCATCAAGGAACAGTGGGGAAAAACAATCATACATATTTTACAAAAAACAAAAACTTGGTTTCTAACTCTGAGATGTGCAGAATATATATGGGATAACTTACACAATTTTTTCACACAAACTGTAACATTAAAGGCATCAAATTCATGACACTAGGAGAACTTTGCTCTTTGGATCCGGCAAATGTTTGCAGGTGCATTAAGTACACATTTGAAAGCATGCTGTCCCTTATCTGCAAAAAAAAATAAATCCACTTCTTGGAGAAATTACTGATTTCTTTACACAAAAATAGTACCAAGCAAGAGGTGCTCCTCATATTCATATGCTGTTGTGGGTAAAAGATGCACCTACATTTGAAACAGGCACAGATGACTCTGTGACATTGGAGAAACCCTCTGACACAGGACCCCTGTCTGATGAACGAGTTAACCATATTGTAGCCCTTTTAACACATAAATTCGAAGTATCTATTAAACCACTACACGACAAGCTAGATAAACTTAATGGAGAAGTCACCAAACTTAGTAACATATTTAGACATATTAGCGAATACCCAAGGGAGAATGCGAATGGGCCACAGGGGGGACCGTATGAGCGCCCTAAACTAGGTATAACTACTACTACTGTTAACACACTAACTAGTACCCTAAGCACCACTAATAGGAATAATAGGGACTGTGAGGGCCAAGGTTTTAACCTCCAGGCACCCAAAACCGGTGCGAACACGACCCCAACAGGTCCCAGACAGACAGTGACACAGATTAACTATCCCTGCTATAATAGAGGGGACAGGATTGTAAGCGTAGAGTCAACCCAGACCCCTAACAAACCAAAGGAGAGGGAGGAACCAGAGAGAAGAACTGGTATACCGATTAACCTACCCCCAGAATGCTGTCCATATGTGGCAGTCTTGGCGAATGTACCCCAACTAGAGTCTTGGCAAAAGGAAACGTACGATACTTTAAAAAATAAAGTGGTGCACTGGCTAAATCAAAATTGTGGTTTCCCTGTGGATCGTGCTGACCAGATACTCTTGACTAGAAGAGTAAACTGGATCGGGCCCTTAAGAAAATCATTGCACGGTGACTGCGTAATCATTAACTTCAGGAACCCCAATTGGGCCAGGATCTCCCTGGAAAGAGCAGCTGCACTCCCACATAGTGATTCTAAAGCATCACTTTTGCCTCTAGGCTTCTTCTATAGACACCTAAGGTCTTCACACAATATGGGAGGGGACCAGGAACCACGTAGAACTAATCTAGCAGTGCTACCCCAGCCGTATTATGGATTACCTACATTTAATAGATTTTTACCACTTAGCACACTTGATGTAAATGATTGACAGGGCACTGCCCGTCTACCCGTTGGGGGAAAGGGATTAGAAGGAACCGGGTTGACGGGCGTAGGGCTATTTGTAGATAGTGCGCTTAACATGGACGTGCCTAATTTAATTATGTCCAAGTATGCATCTAGGGATATAAACCTGCCTGCCTCACATACATTAAATAAGGAGATAGTTGTCAGTGTAGGGGTTCACCCAGATGAAAATAAAGGGCAATTAACGGAAGAGGCTATAAACCCACCCGTATTGCTCCCCGTGCTAGTAAGGGAGAGGCCAGCAGTAGAATAAATGACCAACCTATTGAAAGTACAGGAAACCCCCCAGCCAGCGGCTATACCATTGTCACCTGGAATATAGCCGGACTGGCAAGTAAAAAGGATTTGTTAGGATGGGTAGATTTTATCAATAAACATGACATAATTTGTTTACAAGAAACCTGGTGTATTGATCATGTTTATTTTGAAGGGTTTACCTCTTATGATTTACCAGCAACTCCCTCTATGTTTGGCAGAGCAAAGGGCGGGCTGTTAATCCTCCTGAAAAATAATTTGCCCTTGAGAGTTAGAAGGATTATCAATGTAGGGTATCACTCGCATATACTGTGGTTACACCATAAAGACGGCAAGGATGTTTTATTGATTAATTTTTATAATAATATATTTGATTCTACTCGTCATAATGTAGTCACCAAATTATAGACGGAAGTAGATAACTTGGTCACAGCAGAAAATACAAATTTTGCTATTGTATGGGTCGGAGATTTCAATATCCCAATTTGTACTCTGTCTATGACTAAAGTCTGTGGGTTTAGTAGCGATGAAGGGGATGACTGTATACATTTCCCACATAACATCTATGGAGATACCTTAAACACCGTCTTGGCGAAATATGACCTTGATATTATGCAATGTGCACAGGATGGGTATGGGAGAGAGATACCAACCTTTACCGGAAGAAATGCAAATAGCACTATTGATCATGTAATAGTATCTGCTAATATTGTAAACTTATGTTCTATCCCATGGATTGACGAATTGTTCCTGAGTGACCATAATTGTATTATCATGCCAATGCTTGTGTGGGGGAATAAATCTGTAGCACAACAAACTGTTATTGGTAATATTGCCCCGTGTAGACCAAACGGCACTAGAATCAGGTGGAAAGGTACTAACTCAGTTAAAATTTTAAAACATATAGTTCTAGAATGTGGTAATGAGATTTATGATAGTCTAGAAATCGAGGTTGAACCAGCTATGATACTAACTAATTTTTGTAAAATCAATGATATCACTTATAAATTATTTACTGCACCACCGTGCAGGAAACACATGCAGATCAGGGGTTGGTTCAATCACTCCTGTACCGACTCACTGAACCAGTTGAAACTAGCACTCTTCAGTAGTCCCAGGGATAAGGCGCTAGTACAAAAACTAAGATTAGAGTATAAATTAAACTTAAAACGGAGGAAGAGGGAACTCCAAGAGGAGGCATGGGATAATCTTGCATTGGCTGCAGACTCATCTAATAATAAGTTGTTCTGGGAAACTGTCAACTCGACATTTCTTAAAAATAAATCCTTCCCGGAACTTCTGTCCCATGTCAGCTGTGAGGAATGGGTGGCACATTTCTCCAGCATTTTTAACCCATGTGATAACGTTACTAAGGATCTTACCAACCCAAATAAATGGCCCATTATTCCCATAAATATCACCCTAGAGGAGGTTGAGTCAGGTATTAGAAGCAGTAAAGGGGGAAAATCGCCAGGCCCGGACGGTGTACCCATTGATGTTTATAAAACTGTGCCGGAACTGTGGGGCCCGATACTCACTAGAGTTTTTAACGCTGCAGTAACAGAGGGAGCTCCTACTACTTGGGGCTAATCCGTTATTATCCCCATTTATAAAAAGGGGAACAAATCGGAAGCCAAGAATTACCGGCCGATTTCCCTATTAGATTCATCAGTAAAGGTCATGAGCAGGGTTTTATTAGTAAGACTGGAAGAGTGGGTTGCGGATAATGGGATACTGTCACAGGCTCAATACGGTTTTAGAAAGGGGCTGGGCATGATTGAACAGTGTATTCATTTAGAGCTTTTAATAGGAAAATATACATGTGCTAAACAAGGACGGCTTTTTTTATGCTTTGCTGATCTTAGCAGCGCCTTCGATTTAGTGGACCACGCTATACTTTGGCCAGTTTTACTCAAACTCGGTGCCCCGGAGCCCATTATTTACTTTTTAGCTAGGCTATATGAGAAACTATCGACCAGAGTACGGTACGGCCAAAGGGGCGAATGTACCCCTAATTTTAACGTAAAACGTGGTGTCCGCCAAGGCTGCGTCTTAGCACCATTGCTGTTTACCTTATTTATTAACAAAGTTGACGCAGTTCTTAAATTGATACAGGCGGACGCCCCCCAAGCTGAGGGCCAGGATGTCCCGGTTCTGCTTTATGCGGATGACGCTGTGCTTTTATCTAGAACACCGGTAGGTCTACAGCTGTTAATTGATGGGTTCGCAGATTTTATCAATGCGAGGAAGTTGCTGATTAACAAGGCCAAAACATATACAATGGTTTGCGGTTTGAAACCCAGGAATATGAAATCTTTTTTTATAGATGGGAAAAAAGTGCAAAATGTAGACAATTTTTGTTATCTGGGGCTATCTTTTGCTGGTGACGGTAAATGGATGCGTGAAATGTCTAATGTTCGGGCCAAGATGACTAAAAGTGTGCATGGGGTCTTTAGGTTCGCATCTAAATTGGGGGATCGCCGCATCAAAGACATGATTTCTATTTATAAAGCCAGATGCGCCTCTGTTGCACTATATGGCGCAGGGGTTTGGGGTCATCATTCCAGCAAAGAATTGCAAATAGAGGAAAATTTATTCTTAAAAAAGCTCCTATGTCTGCCTGCTTCAGCATCCTCTGAACTAATACATTGGGAAGTGGGGCTCAATTATCTGTCAGACTTGATTGCACTGAGACCCCTACTGCTTTGGAGATCAATTTGGTTAAAAGAGGAGACTATATTTACTAAACTAATCATTAAGGACTGCCTGCGATTGGACAACTGCTTTAAGATCCCCTGGCTTAAATATATAGTTAATGCCTATAGAGACCTATTCAATCTGATGACCCTGGAAAATCCAAATGACGTATCAGGGTTGTCTAAACAGGAGATAAAGAATACTTTCTTGTACCATAAGAAGGAGTGCAGATTGAAAACAGTAGGGAAGCAAACCACGTACCAGCTTTATCACCTGCATATAGATATTGATGGCTTTCAAAGCTATCTAACACTAGTCACGAGACCCTCTCACCGCTTTGTCTTAACAAGAATAAGATTAGGCATTGCCCACCACTTAGTAGCGTTCCCCATAATGAAACAGCGACCAGTCTCCCCGTGTCCATGTGATGGGCATACTAAGCAGAGCATCTTGCACTTTCTACTCTTATGCGACTTGTACTTGAATTTTAGAATCGCCTATTTAAAACCATTGTTTAAGAAATATAACGTTAAAACCACTAATGCTGCTATGAGTCTATTGTTTACACTAAGAGAGCCCGAGATTTGTTTTTATGCTGCGACATTTATTTTAAGATCAATTTATGCTAGAAAAAGTATGATGTTTTAATGTAATTATGAACTGGGATTGAATTTCCGCTGTTTTTAATGAAATTGGATCTTTTTATATGTGTATGTATATTTGCTTTTATGGTTGCTACTCTTTAACCGAATAAAGCTTATTGAATTGAATTGACTCTGGGCTTTCTTTCATAGAACAGTATATTACATGTACCATTCCAAAAGACAATAAGGAAAAAGCATAAAGCAGGAAGTACTGTATTTCCATTCACAATCATGTCCAAAGTACTGTCAGCAGAAATATTTCATTGTTTTCTTAGCTCCCTGTTGAACCTTCATGTATTTCAAAATCTGAAGCCAGTTCTTTCTTCTCAGTTCTTTGAAAAAAAAGAAAAAGTATAAAACTGTTAGAAAAAGCTTCTTAAAAAAATAATAATACTTTTTACCAACATTTCAAAAGTACCCCACAAAGCCCTCCCAGGACTGCCCCTGCATTTCAACTTGCACTCCTCTGGGGTGAATTCATACTTATTGACAAGGGCCCCCTTCCTAACAGGATACCACAACCTCTTCCCCTTCTCTAGGGCCTCTAGGGCGTCCCTTCCATCACCAGGAATATGACTCTAAAGGCCAGCTCCCCCAATCCTCTTCAGAGATCCTCTGTACCTCCAGAGATACTTCATATGCCTGAAACAACCTGTCTATATCACCCCCTCCTTAAAGTCAGGTACCAAGTTTCTGGGTATATGGACTCTTTGGGGCCGATTACGATGGCGGTCGGAAAACCATTCCGCCCGCCGTGGCAATGGGAAAAGACCGCCCGGATGGCTTGCGGCACCACTGCCGATCACATTACGATGCACCGCCGGAAAAATCAGACCGCCGCGGTCGGAACCCAAGAAACACCGGCGGCGCACGTGCAGAAAATGCGAAATACCCTCCACGGCGGTCGGATCCACTGCGGAAAGCACACAACCCGCCGATACACAAGCGGAATTCCCATGAGTGCAATTATGATCTTACCGCGGTGCCAGCGGTACGACCGCTTGTTTCCGACCGCCGCGATTGACAGCAATGATGAATGGGAGAGCTGGAGGAATGACCATTGCAGTCCGACCGCGACGTCCGCGCGGAAACAGTAATGGCGGTCGGAAGCAACTACACCACAAAACCACCAAATGTGGCTGTGCATCTGGCTCAGCCAATGAAAACAGCCAAAACAGCCCATTGACACATGCCCCTGGCAAATAAGAACTACAAATCCCAGCCCAACACAGACAACACACCTGACATGAATATCCAGTTGGGACCCACCCACATAGCAGAGCATAAAACCAGCCCCTGCATGACCACAATTCTTTGCACAACTCCAGAACAGAAGGGCCCAACAACATCACACAAAGGATAGGCAACCCTGCACACATCACAAACACAACCACACCACACACATCACCACCACCACCACCACCTGCACACCTGCACTCTTAACCACTCAGCACATCACACACCATGGCACATAAGATGCCCAAATTCACTGATGGTGAGTTGTCAGTCATGGTGGATGAGATAATAAGAGTTGAGCCATATATTTTAGGAAGCAGGGTCCAACAGACCCCATCAGCCAGGCAAAATCAAATGTGGCAAAGGATAGTTGACAGAGTCAATGCTGTAGGGCAAGTTCCACGCAACAGGAAGGAGATCAGGAAGAGGTGGACTGACCTCAAGAGCAAGGTCAAGGAGAAGAACAGCAAGAACCGTGAGCTGGCAAACCGGACTGGCAGTGGCCCTCCCATTCCACCAAGAACATTCAACGCATGGGAGGAGAAGGTGCTTGGCATAGTGCACCCAGAGAGTTGCACTGGAATTGAGGGGGGAATGTATGCTGGTAAGTACCAACAAAAGTCTGCCATAACACTGCTATGTAGTAGCTTGCACAACTAAAAAGCAACACCTCCTAGGCCCAAATGTACTCATGTCCACCACACTACCCCCAAACAGGTCTCACAGATCTCACAAGAACTCCCTCTCATCCACCACAAAGGTACATAACAATATTTACATGGGGGCACATGTACAGGCAGCCAGCACTACAACTCCCAACAGGCCCCCTTGTCCCACAGCTCAGCAGGATAGAGCATCCCCCACACCCCCAAGCATGGGGCAGCCATTTCATTCTTCCCATCAAACTAACAGGTAGGTAGCCATCTTAACAGGGAGGGGTGTTTGTGTGTGGGAAGCTTGCACTACAACTCCCACCAGGCACCCTTGTCCCACAGCTCTGCAGGATGGAGCATATCCCCCCCACCCAGAACCATGTGGCAGCCTTTTCATTGTTCTCATCAAACTTACAGGTAGGTAGCCATCTCAACAGGGAGGGGTGTTTGTATGTGGGAAGCTTGCACTACAACTCCCACCAGGCACCCTTGTCCCACAGCTCAGCAGGATGGAGCATGTACGCCCCACCCAGAACCATGTGGCAGCCATTTGAATGAATGAATGAAGCAACACTTATAAAGCGCATGGCTACCCGGAGGCATCCCAGCACTAAGCAGGCAAATGAAATCCCTACGAGGTTATTTGGGGAAGAGCCAGGTTTTCAGAGCTTTACGAAAGGCTAGGTGGTTGGATTCCTTTCGTAACTGAAGAGGGAGAGAGTTCCAGAGCCTGGAGGCGTTGTAAGAAAAAAGCCGACCCCCACTTCTTGTCCTCTTGATTCTAGGAACCAAAGCCAGGTGGAGCTCATCTGAGCGCAGACGCCTGTTAGCTCGGTAGGGCTGGACCAAGGGGGATATGATTGCTGGTCCTTTCCGTCTAATCAGCTTGTGGGCTATGCACAAGGCCTTAAAAGAGACTCTCTCCTGGACCGGAAGCCAGTGGAGCGACTTCAGAGCTGGTTTAGCCGATTGCTTTCGCGGGACTCCCAGGAGAATCCTTGCGGCGCAGTTCTGCGCGGTCTGGAGTTTTGCCAGGACTGAACATGGGGCGCCCAGATAGAGGGCGTTTCCGTAGTCCAGGCGTGATAAAATCAACGCCTGGACCATGAGTTTTCTGGACTGAAACGGTAGCAATGGAAGCACTTTGCGAAGCGTTCTTAGCATACCAAAGCAGGAAGCCACAACCTTTCTGGCTTGGGTTTTAAAACTGAGGTTTGAGTCCAGCCAGACACCTAAGTTCTTTATCTCTGGCTTAGGGAGGGGTGGCGGGCCCATACATACTGGCCACATAGTGTCTGCCTTGAAAAGGGAGGGGTTGCCAAGGAGCATTATTTCGGTCTTTTCCCCATTCAGTTTGAGGTGAGAATGTTTCATCCATTTTGTTACCTCTTCGAGGCAGGGACAGAGACGGATAGAGACCCTGTCAGCATGGTTCAGCGCAACCACCAGTTGAGTATCGTCTGCATATGTAATAATATGGACCCCGAAGGGAGAGACGATGTTAGCAAGAGGGGCCATATAAGCATTGAACAAAGTGGGGCTCAGAGACGACCCCTGAGGTACCCCACAATGTAAAGGCAAAGGATCTGAAATGGCCCCCCCCTCGAAGACTTGGAATGTTCTGTCCTCCAGGAACGATTGCAGCCAGGTCAGAGCGACTCCCGACACACCCAGGCTACTAAGTTGTTCGACCAGGATACGGTGGCTAACCGTATCGAAGGCTGCGCTTAGGTCCAAAAGGATCACAGCCAGGGAGCCTCCTGCGTCAAGGATTTTCTAGATTCCTCGACGACTGCTAGTAGGGCTGTTTCGGTTCCTTGGCCTGGGCGGAAGCCTGTTTGAGAGGGATGTAAAAGATTTGAAGCCTCTAGGTGTCTAGATAGTACTGAGTTGACGTGCTTCTCTGCAATTTTGCTGACCCCTGGGAGGAGTGAAATAGGCCGGTAGTTAGCCAGGCAATCAGGGTCGAGGCTAGGTTTTTTCAATAGGGGTTTCACCATAGCTTTTTTCCATGGTAGCGGGACCAAACCGGCAACAAGTGAAGAATTGATCAAGTCTAAAATAGGAAGGCCAACAGATTTAGCCACTAATTTCAGAATTTTAGGTGGAGCGGGGTCACTGGGCGACCCACTTTTCACGAGTGCCGAGATTATCTGGAAAGTCTCCTCGTTCATTAGGGGAAAGGCTTCCAGCGATAGTTCCAGGCTCTGAGAGCTAACAGCTTTTGGTTGGGGACTAGTGTGGTGGTCCGTTGCGGTAAAAGCACAACATATTGATTGGATCTTGTTGTAAAAATACTCAGCAAGCTCGTTACAACGATGATCTGTTGCTTCAAGGGTATCAGGGGGAGAAGGGACTTTAAAGAGTTTCTTCGCAATGCGAAATGTTTCACGAGAGGAATTTGCTGCCAGTGAGATTTTCTCCTCGAAGTAACAGGTCTGAGCCTTTTTAATTTCCATCTTATAGGCTTTAATAGCCTCACTGTAGTCCCTTTTCCTACTAGGGGAAAACTCCTTTCTCCAGATTCTCTCGATTTTTTTGCATGTCTGCTTGAGTTCTCGGAGTTTGGGGGTGTACCAGGGCATTCTGTTAGGTCCAATATGCACCTGGGTGGTCTTCTTAGGGAGGACCTGGTCTAGCGTCCCCTCAATCCAATTATTGAATTGTTCGTTAGCCAGTGTAGGATCGGAGTGTGGGGGTGGCTTAGACTTTTCTAACGCGGAGGTCCATTTCTCTAGAGGAAGTTTCGGCCAACTACGTGCCGTTATTAAAAATTGCAGGGTAGGCGGTGTGACTTGAGAGGGGGACCAGAAAAAGGGAATCAGAAAATGGTCTGACCAGGGAATGGGAATAGGTTCCTGGCAGAGTAGCTCCTCTACGTTGGAGAATATGGGGTCGAGAAGGTGTCCTTTCGTGTGTGTTGCCTGAGACACCTTCTGAGTTAATTGAAGAGCTGCAAGATCATGGGAGAGCTCTGTTGCAATAGTCGATGTGTCATCATCGAAGTGAATGTTAAAATCACCTAGTAGAGTGAGATTCGGGGCAGTGCCTGCTACATCTGCCACTATTTCTGGTAATCATTTGTGGAACTGACCCAAGGGTCCGGGGGGACGATAAACTAAGATCCCCGAAAGTGAGAGCGAGGGAGAAAATCCTATAGAGAACTGGAGGTTCTCGCAGTCAGGCAAAGGGCTCCCGAACGTTCGGCAGATGAGGAAGTTTTTATGAATAATAGCAATTCCTCCTCCTTTGCCAGAAGTCCTATCTAGTCTTGACACTGCATAGTCAGGAGGGAGTGTTTGGACGATGTCGGGATCAGAGTTCACGTTCGTCCAGGTCTCGGTAAGAAATAGAACATCAGGACTTTCATCCATTAGCAACATGGACAATTCATTGGCATGTTTAGGCAGGGACCTACAGTTCAGTAATAGGAGTTTGAATTGTTTCATTCTTCCCATCAAACTTACAGGTAGGTAGCCATCTTAACAGGGAGGGGTGTTTGTGTGTGGGAAGCTTGCACTACAACTCCCACCAGGCACCCTTATCCCACAGCTCAGCAGGATGGAGCATGTCCCCCCACCCAGAACCATGTGGCAGCCATTTCATTCTTCCCATCAAACTTACAGGTAGGTAGCCATCTTAACAGGGAGGGGTGTTTGTGTGTGGGAAGCTTGCACTACAACTCCCACCAGGCACCCTTGTCCCACAGCTCAGCAGGATGGAGCATGTCCCCCCACCCAGAACCATGTGGCAGCCATTTCATTGTTCTCATCAAACTTACAGGTAGGTAGCCATCTCAACAGGGAGGGGTCTTTGTGGCTGTGAAGTCTGCACTACAACTCCCAACAGGCCCCCTTGTCCCACAGCTGAGCAAGATGGAGCACTCCCCACACCCACAACCATGTGGCAGCCATTTCATTCCTCTCAACAAACTTACAGGTAGGTAGCCATCTTAACAGGGAGGGGGGTATGTGGGTAGGAAGCCAGCACTACAACTCCCACCAGGCACCCTTGTCCCACAGCTGAGCAGGATGGAGCATGTCCCCCCACCCAGAACCATGTGGCAGCCATTTCATTGCTCTCCTCAGACTTACAGGTAGGTAGCCTTCTCATGCTCTATTGTCCCACAGCTGAGCAGGATGGAGCATCCCCCACACCCCCAAGCATGGGGCAGCCATTTCCCTCCAATGTGTAACTTCACAGGTAGGTAGCCATCTCAACAGGGAGGGGTCTGTGTGGCTGTGAAGTCTGCACTACAACTCCCAACAGGCCCCCTTGTCCCACAGCTCAGCAAGATGGAACACCCCCCACACCCACAACCATGTGGCAGCCATTTCATTCTTCCCATCAAACTTACAGGTAGGTAGCCATCTCAACAGGGAGGGGTGTTTGTGGCTGTGAAGTCTGCACTACAACTCCCAACAGGCCCCCTTGTCCCACAGCTGAGCAAGATGGAGCACTCCCCACACCCACAACCATGTGGCAGCCATTTCATTCTTCCATGAACCTAACAGGTAGGTAGCCATCTTAACAGGGAGGGGTGTTTGTGTGTGGGAAGCTTGTACTACAACTCCCACCAGGCACCCTTGTCCCACAGCTCTGAAGGATGGAGCATATCCCCCCCACCCAGAACCATGTGGCAGCCATTTCATTGTTCTCATCAAACTTACAGGTAGGTAGTCATCTCAACAGGGAGGGGTCTTTGTGGCTGTGAAGTCTGTACTACAACTCCCAACAGGCTCCCTTGTCCCACAGCTGAGCAAGATGGAGCACTCCCCACATCCACAACCATGTGGCAGCCATTTCATTTCTCTCAACAAACTTACAGGTAGGTAGCCATCTTAACAGGGAGGGGGGTATGTGGGTAGGAAGCCAGCACTACAACTCCCACCAGGCACCCTTGTCCCACAGCTGAGCAGTATGGAGCACTCCCCCCACCCAGAACCATGTGGCAGCCATTTCATTGCTCTCCTCAGACTTACAGGTAGGTAGCCTTCTCGTGCTCTATTGTCCCACAGCTGAGCAGGATGGAGCATCCCCCACACCCCCAAGCATGGGGCAGCCATTTCATTCTTCCCATCAAACTTACAGGTAGGTAGCCATCTTAACAGGGAGGGGTGTTTGTGTGTGGGAAGCTTGCAGTACAACTCCCACCAGGCACCCTTGTCCCACAGCTCAGCAGGATGGAGCATGTCCCCCCCACCCAGAACCATGTGGCAGCCATTTCATTCTTCCCATCAAACTTACAGGTAGGTAGCCATCTTAACAGGGAGGGGTGTTTGTGTGTGGGAAGCTTGCACTACAACTCCCACCAGGCACCCTTGTCCCACAGCTCAGCAGGATGGAGCATGTCCCCCCACCCAGAACCATGTGGCAGCCATTTCATTGTTCTCATCAAACTTACAGGTAGGTAGTGACTGCATGTACCCCGCCATCCTCATCTAAATGCATGTAGCCACATAACAACATCAGCACTAACATGTCAGCCAACTTTGCATAGTTTTCAATGCCACATCCAGTGTGCAGACATCTAAGTGCACGTAACTGTCACATATTTTGAACTCATACTCACCAAGTCACAAGTGAAACAAATGCATCCCACAATTGTGCACAGCAGAGAATGCAATGTGGAAGTGCCATGGCGTCTGAGCATGAACGCCCATCTCAACACCAAACATGCATGGTCTACATGGAAAAAAAGGGAAGTACATGTGATTCCAAAGCTATGTATAACATGACAATGGTTCCTACTAGCTCTGTTGAAATAGATAACATGAACAGCTAAATGAAAAGACGCACAACAGAAAATTGATGTCACGCAATTAGGTAGATGAGGACATGTCCGTGTATTAACACTATCTGTACACTGCACCAAGTATCAATTCCCAACGAAAACCATGGACTTAAAAGGTATGTACCTCAACGTCATGACATGGTGCACAGCATATAGCAGGCATACAAAGTCATTGCATTGTAAAGTGTGTGTTGGATCAAATGTCTCAAACAATTGTCTAACATCAAGCTTGTTGCGTGCAACTCAATCACCATATCACCTCTGTTCAACAGGAGATCAACAACTAACTGCAGAGGATGACACCAACATGCGGAGCCAGTCTCCCCCCCTGGAACGTGGACTCTCGGATGCAGATTCCCCAACATTCTCCGATGAGGATTCTCAAGCTGGCCCCTCTGGTGTGGGAGGGACTAACATGTCTCAAGCCCTCATTATCCCCACCACCACCACCACGGCAAGACCAACCGTGCTGCCCCCATCCACTACGAGCTGTGTGGCCTCCACCACCACCACCACGGCAAGAACAACCGTGCTGCCCCCTGCCACTACAACCTGTGTGGGCTCCACCACCACCACCACCACCACGGCAAGAACAACTGTGCTGCCCCCTGCCACTACGACCTGTGTGGCCTCCACCACCACCATCACCACTGCTGCCTGCAACACACGCCCTGCCACGGTGGTTACCAACACCACCACACAATCCCAGCATGACAGGGAGAGTGTGCCAGTGCGTCGGGGGACTATGCCACAGGTCCGTGTCAGGAGGGCAGGTAGGAGTACAACTGGGGCAGAGACACAGGAGGACAATGACCCTGAATCCCTGGCCACCATTGCAAGAGTCCTTGGTGCCTACCAAGAGAACCAGGGAGTAATGGGCCAGCTTGCAGAAGATATGCATGAGATCCGCCTGTTGCAGCAGTCCATGGACACACAGATGGGCCAACTTGTCGACCTTGTTGGCCAGCTAGTGGGTGTTCTGAGGGACAGACTCCCAGCCCCAAGTGCCGCTCCCCCCCCTCCAGTGGATTGCCTGCTGTGCAGCCCAACATTCCAGCTGCAGCCACAGAGAGGGGTGTGCAGGAGGAGAGTGAGTTCTCAGACACCACTGACCCTGCAGCAGATGCCCCCCTCCCAAACGCACCAGGGGCCGTCCAAGAATCCACAGGGGAGGATTTGGTGGCAGGCCACCATACCAACGCCACTCACAGAGCCAGCCATGATGGTATCTTGTTGTTCCCCTTTGCATTGACTATGTTGACTATTCTTGCCCACATTGCCATGTTGATGGCCTGAGTCTGTTGGACTGTGTGACTTCTGCTTTGTGGTGACTACACTATTTGTCTCAACTACCATGACTGACAACTCATTTATTCACTGTTCACATTTATGTACATATCCCCGTCACTTGCACAAAAACGAATTCCAAATAAACACTCTTCACATACCTATGTCTGTGTGAGCTACATGTTTATTCCAGTATGTACAATGACATCAGATTTCAATGTTCCAACAGCTGTGAAGCAGAGGAGGCATTCAGAGGGTGAATGAACCTAGAAAGACACAAGAGAATGACATTTCCCATCAGGTGACGCCTTCACAGCAGAAATACAACACTAGGCATTAAGGCACAAAAACAAGCACACCTAGCAATGGTCAACAACCTCAACATACACATGATGTACCTGGATACACATACCCTGTGCCACACACATCATCCCTCATCACACACACAACAACAGCCAGCAGTTAGAGTTATCAAAGCCTTGATAGTAACATCCAAGCAAACACACAATGTCACTTGTCTACAAAGTCACTTACATTCAAGGGAAGTAGTTGGCAATGAGCTGTTGACGCAGGTCAACACCTTCCTCTTCACCACTATCGTCTGCACTGGAAGTGTGTGAGTGTGCAGGAGGGGGCATCTGCTGCTCATCGTCATCCATGATCAGCGGAATGGCTTTACGCAAGGCAAGGTTGTGTAGCATGCAGCATGCTACAACTATCCGGCACACCTTTCGTGGGGAATACAACAGTGCACCTCCGCTCTTGTCCAGGCACCGGAATCGGGACTTCAGTAGGCCAAAGGTGCGCTCCACCACACGTCGTGTCCTACCATGTGCCTCGTTGTAGCTGACTTCACCCGGGGTACTTGGATTCTGCAGTGGGCTCAGCAACCACGGCCTGTTGGGATACGCTGAGTCGCCTAGGTGTGACATACACAGAGAAATGTTGTGATACAAACAGTTGACGAGAACAGCATGTCACACACAGCACACTACTTGACTCAGTGTACTCACCGACAAGCCATGCACGCTCTGGATGTAGATTTTCCATCAGCCGGGGTACAATGCTGTTCCGCAGGATGTAGGAGTCATGGGCGGAGCCAGCAAATCGCGCACAAACATGGCTGATGATCATATCAGCTTGGCATACCACCTGCACATTTATGGAATGGTAGTGCTTTCTGTTCCTATACACCTGCTCACGTGCCTGTGGTGGGACAAGGGCAATGTGTGTGCCGTCAATGGAACCAACTACATGAGGAATGTGGCCAAGGGCATAAAAACCAGCCTTCGCAGCAGGCAAATCTGCTGTATTCGGGAATCGTATGTATTGGTCCTTGTATAGCATCATTGCGGACACCACATCCCAGAGTACCTTGCTGAATGTTGGTTGCGACATCCCACCGGCGGTGGCCACCGTGTATTGGAAAGAGCCCGTAGCGAAGAAATGCAGCGCTGCCATGATCTTCACGGTTGGGGATAGGGCAGTTGGATATGTGCGTTGAGGACTCAGATGGGGCTCCAACTGAGCACACAGCTCTTGCAGTGTAATGCGATCCAGACGAAATTTCCTGATGATGTCCACATCCTCCATGTCCGCCAGGACTGTGAAAGGCCGGTGCACATTTGGTCATCGCCTACATGAAATGGGAGAGGACTAATGTTATTCAAATTACACAATGAGATGTGTCCGACTTCTCACATCTTGACTCACGCAGCAGAAACAATGAACGTACTCCAACAATTGCTGAATCCACAACTCAGATGCAGAGAGACATTCACCACATGTGTGTTTACAAGGGGTCATGTTGTACATACTGACTACCAGACAAACATATTCAGAGGTTGTGAATGGTACACCAATACATCTGGTGGCCCCAGGCCTAGGAGTAGGTGACACAGCACAGGTATGAGACAGCAACACTGCTGACTTATATGTAGCTGCTTTACCTGCCACACCTTCTTGCTTAAGTTGCACAGACCACTAGTTATCATCACAATGTGCACAGTGTGTGTAAGCTGAGCACATATCCTACTTAAACCAGCCATGGGCACAGTAACATACCACCATTATGTGTTCAGGCAATCATTACTGTTGTTTGATTAGCCATCTCACACATTAAGTTGATTCCAAAGATGAAACAACATCATACAACCAATAGATGTACATCCACACACATATCATGGGTGACGTGAGTAAGTGCATGTCACAGTTTCCACAGACATGGCATGTGTAGGCATCAGTGAGTTTAATGCCACACCAGCATTCATTGTACACAACAAGTGCACAAAGACACTATGGAGGCATAGTGTTCAATGGTTAAATTTGACCATTGCCATTGCTAGTGCATGATGTGCTCATAACCGCGGTAGGCGTGCACCGCCACTGCGGGGCCGCTCATTGGCCACACCTGAAAGATGCAGCATAGCGGTAGCGACCGCCTGTCCCCCGCGGTGTGACACCACCAATGCCATTGCAGACAATGGGACCCCTATGTGACTGTTGAAATGTATATTGGTATGGAGCACTAACTTATGTGTGTTGACTATTTCTTAAGTGCACTATGTTGATGTGAGCATCATGCACAATAGTCCAATGCATGAGTGGAACCCACTTGATGTTAATGCAACAATAACACTTCACATCAATGTAAGTAGTAGATGTCATCCTTACATTGATTTGAACATGTGTTCAGTCTGGCATGTGTTGGCACTTTTCACCCTCTCATGCTGTACATCCATGTGATTTATCTGAGGGACCATGTTGAGCCGCACTGTGAGTTCCTCTGGCCTGCACAGACACTGTCCAATGTTACTCTGAGCCATGCCTAACTGGACTGAGTCAAACATGTGTTTAGTCCACACACCTAATACTCACTGAGCCATCATAGTCCTGAGAATTGCACAATCGAGGACTTAACAATGTGAGAAGTGCGTGATAAATCTGATTATGTCCCAATATGTTTCCTGAGAAATGCATTGAGCCATTCACAAGCCAAGGGCATCGTGGGGTGTGTAGTGGTGGACACAGTGAGTCTGCCACTACACTTCATTATTACTGTATTGCATGTCATGCTCACTCACATACTGCATCACAGATGAGGGCCTTCTGCACATGGCTGTCTGTGCTGCCATTGTGCATGTGTATGAGATGGCCATGTACTGTGTGCCTTGCCATACATGCATTCATTTCTGTGTAGTATTGTAATGAACATGTACTATGTGTCATGCTGTATGGCCTCTGATGAAGATGTAGCGATTTGTGTGCCATGCATTTATGTTCTCCTGTGCTGACACACAGTGTGAATGACACAGGGTCTCTGATACTTCCTTTTCTTGTCTCCTATGCCTGCAGCTGAAGGTCCACCAGCGTAAGGCCGCATGGAAGAACATTGCACGGAAGGTGCGGACTCTGGGTGTATCCAACAGACGGCACACACACTGCCACAAGAGGTGGGACGTCATCTCCCGTCTGAGCAGGACCGTGGCAGAGATGACGGTGGGGCTGGTCCCTCGCAGTGGCAGGTTGGCGTGCCGAACCATGACTCCACTAATGTCCCGCATCTTGTCTGTGACACAGCCAGAGCTGTATGAACGTTTGAGGGACCATCAGCAGGAAGTTAGTGGTGAGTATTCTGCGTAGGCTGACTTTGGGTGTGAGTGACTGCATGAATGGCGACCGTGAGACATTGCTGATCTTGCTGCTGTGTACATTTTTAGGAACTACTTCTCAGTGGCCTATGTGTTCAGTGCAGGTGTCATGTATTTTCCCATAGATGGACTTGATCATGTGTTTCATACAATGGCCCTTGCCATTGCATGATGAGATGTGGCCTTATGACATCTTCTGCATTCTGGGTGTCATGGACATCACCAGGCAGTGTACAGCAGTGTGCATCATGTCAGTGTGCATTTAACGATGTGTGCACTACAGGACTTGTTAATGGTGTGAAGTACACATCTGACACTAACGTGCATCAGTTTGCAAGATGAATTGCTCACCTTGTCAGACATCAGTAGCTCATGGACATTATTAAGTAGAAATTTGAATCTGTATCTGTGTTGTCCCCTTACAGTGACTCCATATGTGACAGAGGCAACATGCTGAGATGTATGCCTCTCTCACATACAGGCACGTGGGTATGCTTGCAGAGATGTTTAGGTTACATTACAAGGAGGCAGGGTCCTGCTATTTGCCGGTGTGAACCTCACATGGCTCATTGATGTAAACAATGCATATTTCCATGCATCTTCTGTGTTCAGCATGATTGTTGCACATGCAGACTGCACAGGGTGTTGTGCAACTTGGGGTTGTCATTTTCTAGTCTAGTTCTGTGCTTGCATTTGATGTTTGTGTGTATGGCACTGTACTGAACCTATGTCTCTGTCCATTGCAGCATCTACCGAGTGCACGCAAGGCCATGATACGGACACCAGTGCTGAAGCATGTGGCACGCATGATAGCCATGAGATCACTGACACTGATGTGACCAGCACCTCGGAGGGGGACAGGAGTGTCCTTGAGGACTCACGCGCAGAAAGCACAACCTCAACATCATCGGACTCCAGTGGGGAGTCAGCGACAATGGTGGTCACAGGGAGTGACAATGCTGCCTCTTCCTCCACCACACATCGGTCAGTGCCCACCATCCCGGCTACTACCACTAGTGCTGTCTGTGCCCGCAGGGCTGTTAAGGGTAGAGTCGCCTTCACCCCAGGCACCGATGCCCCTGCCCCTGTCTCCCCTGCTGCCCTCAGTGTTGAGGTGATTGAACTCTTGCGCCAGCTGTGTGTGGGTCAGACAGCTCTCCTTAATGCTTTCCAGGATCAGGACAAGAAGTTGGGACAGGTTCTGGCATTTATGGAGGGCATTCATTCGGACGTGGGTGGGCTACACAGGACTGTCCAGGGTTTGTCCTCCACCGTGACGGCAGCCATTCAGCAATCACAGCATCCAAGTCCAGCCCCAATGCCTTCACCAACCACCCTGCCAGTGGCAACCCCTGAGGGGAGTGATCACACAACTGAGCCCTCAGGCCCCGAGTCGTCGACCCCCAGCACACGAGAGCAGTGCTCCACGCGTGCAAGACCACAGACACCATCCCCAAAAAGTGACACAGGCACACAGGGACGCAAAGAAAAAAGCCCTTCAAATGACACTCAGGGGCATCAGGCAAAGAAGCAGGCCTCTAGCTCACGGTCTACAAGATTGCACCCATCACAAGAGACTCCCATCCACACAACTGCTCCAAGTGACAGACAAATAGTTGGCATGCCTGATGTGGTGCTGGTGCCGCTGAAGGGAAAGCCCACAAAGCAACCTAAGACTGCTTCACCCAGGACCTCTACTCCAACCCACATCCCTGTGAAGCGTGGTCAGGAGAGCAATGTGAGTCGTTCACCAGGGCCACAGGGGATGGAGGGCAAAAGGCAAGCAAAAAGCAAGGCGAAGTCCACATCCTGCAAATCCCCACAAGGAGGGCCACCTGCACCTGTCACACCTTTGGTGGCAAGGGACTCTGTTGTGCCAGCCACACTTTCCACTACTCCCAAGACACTTCTGCAATATCGTATACCCAAGAAGTGTAGAGGCAGCCCTCAACATTCACCCTCACCCACTGTGACTCACGGCAGCGTCTCTCCGCCTCCACGTGCCACCATGCCACCCGGTCCGAGCAGCCCTACACCTGCCACAGCCACTACTGCCTCTGTGTCTCACGGCAGCATCTCTCCGCCTCCACGTGCCACAATGCCACCCGGTACAAGCAGGCCTACACCTGCCACAGCCACTACTGGCTCTGTGTCTCACGGCAGCATCTCTCCGCCTCCACATGCCACAATGCCACCTGGTACAAGCAGGCCTACACCTGCCACAGCCACTACTGGCTCTGTGTCTCACGGCAGCATCTCTCCGCCTCCACGTGCCACCATGCCACCCGGTCCAAGCAGCCCTACGCCTGCCACAGCCACTGCTGACTCTGACTTTGACGAGCCTCTCTCGCCCAGGTCCAGTTCCGCCAGTGTCCACGACAATCAGCCACCTCCCAGTCCAACTGACAGGCAAGTCTGAGGCACAGACCCCCTCCCATACCCACCTCTCCCACAGCGGTGCCTGGACTGCGCTTTGATAGCCCCAGTGCTTTGTTCATTCACATGGCAGTGTACGGTGTTCCACATTCACTGTAAACATTTTCATGCACACATGTGCATTGTTTGGACTGTGGACTGGCCAATGGCCTTTTATTTGTTTGTCATTTTGTGCCTATCAGGTTATTTTGCAATAAACACTTACTCCTGTTGTATCGTTTGTTACTGCCATTGCTTAATTAAACATTTGGATGTGTGGGTATGGATGAATGTGCCACATGCTCTGCATGGCACTTCCACATTGCCATTGACTTCATTCACTTTGTCATTGTTTGGCAAACGTAACACACACTTTTGGTCTGCTTTACTCTGAGGTTTGGGGGTGCAATGATGTTTGTGGGTGTTGATGTACTCTTGCAATCATCATTTGCTGTTGATTTCAGTATGATTGTACACATGTCATGTTAGGGGGCTATACCACAACAGAGGTGAATTCTACACACAGTCTAACTTGCGAAGTGTCCAAGGTTGGTGATGTCTGTGTGATGTGTTTGGATGTGTGGACAGCAGTGTGTGTATGGTAATCTTGTGAAGGCCTGTCTTCGTACTCACATGGGTATATTTGGATGTGTGCAGTTGAGTGGTCACACAGTGTGCTTGGCCTGTCCTTGTCAGTGGTGTTGAGGTGTATGTGGCCCTGTACATGCCAACTACAAACATGTATGTTCCAGGTGGGGTTTGCCCCTAATACTCATCTTGGCAGTGGCAGGAAGGGGGTTTCACAACACATGCACCTTTTTGGCATTACTTTGCAGGTGGGGTTTGCCCCCTAATACTCATCTTGGCAGTGGCAGGAATGGGGTTTCACAACACATGCACCTTTTTGGCATTACTTTGCAGGTGGGGTTTGCCCCCTAATACTCATCTTGGCAGTGGCAGGAAGGGGGTTTCACATCACAGGCACCTATTTGGCATTACTTTGCAGGTGGGGTTTGCCCCCTAATACTCATCTTGGCAGTGGCAGGAAGGGGGTTTCACAACACAGGCAGGTTTTTGGCATTACTTTGCAGGTGGGGATTGCCTCCTAATACTCATCTTGGCAGTGGCAGGAAGGGGTTTCACAACACAGGCAGGTTTTTGGCATTACTTTGCAGGTTAGGTTTGCCCCCTAATACTCATCTTGGCAGTGGCAGGAAGGGGGTTTCACAACACATGCACCTTTTTGGCATTACTTTGCAGGTGGAGTTTGCCCCCTACTACTCATCTTGGCAGTGGCAGGAAGGTGGTTTCACAACACAGGCAGCTTTTTGGCATTACTTTGCAGGTGGGGTTTGCCCCCTAATACTCATCTTGACAGTGGCAGGAAGGGGGTTTCACAACACAGGCCTCTTTTTGGCATTACCTTGCAGGTGTTGTTTTGGCACAATACACCTATGGACTTGTTCACATACATCACTATCCCTGAATGTCAGATGGGCACACATTTTGATGTTGAACAGGGTGGGATGGTAGGAGCTGTGATGGTATCAGGTAATGTCAGCTGCTACCAACAGAGGCACACAATGTACATTTGGGCCAGGGCCAACACAATCCTTACACGTCCCTGTGACTGCCCATGCGTGCCGCTGGCCCTGCCTACTGGATTGTGCGGAACTTTTCCCGCGTCTTCACCGCTGCGGTGACGTGACCGGGAGGATGCGGTGATGATGTTGTTGATGGATGGCCCCGATGTGGAGGTGTGGCATTGACGTACCTGCGGTGTTGTCGACGGCGGCGGCGTCTTTGTTGATGTCGGATCAGGAACAGCAGCGGTAGGGCTTGTAGAGCAGGATCCATTGCGGTAGCGAACGCGTGGAGTTGTGTGTTATTGCCGTTTTCCTCCGCAGTATTGTTTCCGCCGTGTTTGAATGGGTGGTTTCTCCGTTGCGGTCCGATTGCCTATTTGAGGCATTGTGATTCGGACGGCGGTCTACACGTCATTCCACACGGCGGTCTCCCGCTATTGGCTACGTCCACTGTCGTCGCGGAACCAAGGTGCTGGCGGTACTGGAAACTCCGCGGCGGTAGGGATTTGGCCTATGTCTGCCCATCGTAATATGGCGGGCAGGGATTCGCGACCGTGGTTGGCAAAACTGCACCCGCCAGGCCGGCGGAAGCCACCGCAGCCACGGCGGTGCCGATCCACCCGCCATCGTAATCGACCCCTTTGTTCTGCACTGGACACAGTAGTTTTGTTCCCATCATTTTTGTTAGACTCTAACAGCTATTTGGCCTTCAAGTCCTCTTCCTGGACAATCCCTTCATGAGCCAACAAGACCCTTTTCTCCTCCAAGGCTCTCTCAGCCTCAGCTTTTCTCACCTGAGCGCAGCCACCTGGGCCAGCTGCAGCCTCAGGTCCCTCTCAGCATGTCTGTCTTTGACCTTCTCAGGGGGCAGGATTTGGAAGGAGACTACTTTCTTCATTGAATCCAGTGTGGAACTCTCTCTTTGTGAGGGATACCCTCCTTCCTCTGGAACCTTTGCCCTGTCATTTCTCTATTCCTTTCTCTCCTTCTCAGTTCTCTTGGCTTTCCTGCATAACTTGCACGCTGATCTGAGGGTATCAGTCTAATTTGGTCCCTTGGGAGAATGCACAAAGCACTTTAGCTTGGGTCGGGGTATTCGCCAGGGACTTATTGTAGCCCCATGCTTTTTGTATTGTATATTAATCAGTTAGAGCGATTTTCGGTGGAGAAATGTAAAGATGTCCCATGGGTAAACAACAGGCCGATTCCGGCCTTGCTGTGCATGGATGATAACATGTTAATGGCACGTACAACAAATGGCCTGCAACTTTTAATAGATTGTTTTTTTAATTTCATGGATAATTTAGGCCTAAAAACACATTTCTCAAAATCTTATGTTATAATGATATGTCCTAAACATGTTAAAACAAAGACTTTTAAGATTGAAAGCCATTTTATAGAAAATACTAATCAGTTTTGTTACCTGGTTATTTGCTTGGATTACAAATTGAACTGGGACCTTCATTGAGAACCCACGTGCAGTCCTTTCATAGCATTGAGGCAAGACGTTTCGGTCATGTCCATATCAAATCTATTTTAGACTTTATAGAGCAAAATGTGTACCATCAGTTTCTTATTGGTCAGAAGTTTGGGGATATAAATCCTGTCACTCTATCCAGGTAGCTGAAAATCTATTTTTTAGAAGGCTCCTGAGGCTGCCGCAGAGTGTACCAATGGAGATAGCTCATGCAGAATTAGGGGCAGATTTTATTTTGGGGTCTTATAAAAGTTCGCCTCATACTATTATGGATAATTGTTTGGCTAAAAAAGAACAGGACCTAAACAGATTGATCTTGAAATATTGTTTACATTGGAATATAGCCTTCATATTCTGTTGATCCATTATGTCAAAAGTACCCTAGATGAACTGTGTATTCCACAATTGTTCTCTAACCCTGAGCAAATCTCTAACCTAGATGTGGGGCGGGTTAGGAGGGGCTGCGAATTAGAGCATGTGAATCAAAATATAATAGTATAATGGCTGAAAAATCTGGGGTGCACTATGTTATGGTCAAATTTATGAGTAACATAGAAATGTATCTGACTTTAGATATATCATTATCTTTGATCTAGAGGACTCCAAGCATGCCGGTTCTTGCTAAAGACTGCGATACCATCTAGTGAATGGGTCTAGTACTCCACCACACTTGCCGAACAAACTCTGAGTGATGGTGATTCCATCACATTAAACCGATAACTATTTATATCAACCATCCTTGCTCTGGAGACTAGTACCCACGTTTTAATCAATTTCTATTCAGAGACGACATCATCCACCAATACCTAGTATTGGTAATCCCTTTGGATATATAACCCATCCAATACCCATATTGGACACCTAGTTGTCTTCTTTATTAAGAGCAGAATAGGCCTCGCCTGTTGAATCTACATCTAAAGATTCGTAAACTTGGTGTCGCAAATTGGAATTCAGTGTCCCTATTACGGAATATAGAGAAAGTTGAGACGGTTCCCCTGACGAAGGCTTACACGCCGAAACGCGCGTCGTGTTTTCATCGACCGCCAGCCTTTGAATTGTTCCCCAGTATACCAACTCTTTCTCACATTTTAATTGTGTGTACAGTAATGTCATTTGTCGCATTTGTTATCATTTGATGTATTTGTCTTTTGTACATATGTGCTCATGTTGATGTATATGTGTTGTATATATGAGTAACCCTGTATTAATTACATTATATATGTGAAAAAAGGACTATTGAAAATATCAAAATACAAAAGAAAAGAAAAAAAAGGAGAAAGGAAAAAAATACGAAATAAGATAAATAAAAAATATATTTTGTAATAAAAACAATCCTCTTCAGTCATGTGCACATTTTTATTATAATTGCACTCTATTTTTTATTTTTCTATGTACTAGTTCTAGTTATAATTCAAGCCTGAGATACATTTGTGTATAATTATTGTATATCTTGTGTCTAGCCTTTCTTTTTACCCTTTATGATATATCATTTTTGCACAGACTTCTGCTATCTTACTTTCGCTTGAATTTGTTTCCCCAATTGTTAGTAGGATGGCATAGACCCTCAGAACTAGCAATCTGCACTTGTGATAGGGCCAGTGCAATTGAAAATTTACATGTAGTTTTTATATGCCATAAGTATGCATCTCTATGCCACAAGTATATCCACCCTCTTTTTGTTAAATAAGTATTTTAAACAAGTTTGGCCAGCTTTGTTATATTTGCAGTTTTTACCTAATGTCAAGGACTGCTTTTATGAATCAAGGTTTTTAGCTGGGATTTTCCATTCTGAGAGGTGACAAATCTGGTGATATTTTAGGACAATGTTATGATGAATTTTATGTTTTATGTACTTTTATGATTTACTGTACTTAAATCAAATAAAGTAATTTTTGACTTGACCTGACTTGAGTGTGGCAGTCACTGTCTGGATATATGAATGATGGGTACTTAACTGCTTTTGTGAGAGTGTTACTGGGTCTGTAGCTGCCCCCCTGGCTGTGCGAGTGTGTGCAAATTACATACTATTAAATGACATACTATAAGCAAACCTCTGATTTCAAATGAATTCATTCATACTAGCATAATAAAATTAATATGGATTCAGTATAGCAATTTCTCTTTCTCCTTTCCTGCTCTCTGTAGTTTTAGTTAATATTCTCATCTAAGCACCCTTCTATTTTCCCTTCTAGTAGACTGTCTAGAAGCTACACATTTTCTTTAACCATACATACACTCACTATTTCTCTTATAAATATACTTTTATATACTACAGCCTAATTAACATACCTGTAAAAGCTCTTTGCTGTTCTCTCAGTTTTATCTCTATGTCTGGTAACATTTGTTTTCATTCGAAATGTCCAGTTAGAACTCCATCAAACCACCTCCTCTCTCAGTTCAAAAGCAGGTAAAATGGCTACCCCTTACCATGTGCTCTCACTTATGCTGCTCCAGTTAACAAATCACAGGCTTCCTTTCATCTTTCTTTTTTGTTATACTACTTACAACTTCAAAATGGTCAGTATTTCTTTATCCCTTTCCATGTTTCCTGTGAAGAAGCCCAATTGGTTGGCTTTTTTATGAATCCGCGGATCCACCGCAATGCTCAGAGAGGCCCCCCGTGTAACTTCATGGTGAGATTCGCAGATTTACACGAGCCCAAGCTGGACCCCGCGATGGCTCAGCGGATCTCACGAGTGACCCCCCAAAATAATTTCTGGCATTTTACTGCCCATTAAACATGCTTTCACCTCATTTACAGAATACACAAAGGGTCAGGAAAGCTCTCTCCTAATCCCTTCAATTAGTATGCAAGCAACTTTTTATCCCAGGGGACCATTTCCTGAGATATAAAATGTCAGCCACAACTTTTCTGTAAAGTTGCAGTCAGCCAATCAGGACCTTGCTGTGGTGCGTGGAACTGCGGATTCACCGTGGATATATACCCTTGTAAAGCTCTATATATATATATATATATATATATATATATATATATATTATCTACTGGCGGTCGCCAGTAGATAGTTATAGTTAGGACCTATTTTCCATAGGAAATCCGCGACATTCTATTTGAAATAACTCTTGCGTCGGTTGACGAATCTTTGCGAAATTTTCAAACTTTATGGCCCGCTCCGGTCTGCTCCTATCCTGAAAGTTTCGGGGTGATTCGTCAAGCGGGGGCCGAGAAAAAAGGGGGGTCCCAAAACGTGTTTTCCCCATTCATTTTCCCATAGGAAACTTTAGCCACGGCTACAGCCCGAACTGCTGAACGGAATTACACAAAATTTGGCAAAGAGGTAGTTCTTGGTTCAGAAAGAACCCTTTTTATTAAATGGTGTAAATCCGTTCAGTAGTTGCGGAGAAATAAAAAAAATAAGAGTCAAAAAATCAATTTCCCATAGGAAACTTTATGCAAGGCTACAGCCCGAACTGCTGAACGGAATTACACCAAATTTGGCAAAGAGGTAGTTCTTGGTTCAGAAAGAACCCTTTTTGTTAAATGGTGTAAATCCGTTCAGTAGTTGGTGAGAAAATCAAAAGTAAAAACACATATATATCTGGGCGGAGCCTAACCACACATGTCATTGTGAGATCTGATTGGCTGTCAGCACTTCATCCTGGAATTGCTGGCAGCCATCTTGGGACCAATATAAATGATAGTACCCCATTGAAATGCATTGTAGTGATTCGAAGATTTTGAGGGTTACCAAAAGGAGAACTATAAAGGGTGATAACAGACTTTAGTTACATTAGAATTCATTTGTTGATGGTACCATACTAATTTCAGGAATTGTGGTGTGTTCTAAGGTGATTTTACCCTGTGAAAAACCTTCTGCTGGGATATCATGAATCATGTTTGAGAGAAAACTATTTTCACATGCTTGTCCCATACAGTTTTGGAAGGTGCTCCAGAAGCTAAAATGAGAGCATATTTTCTGTAAATTCACATTATCTTTCTCAGTCATGTGAGAATGAAGTCTGACATTCTCAGTAAAACATGTACATCCAACAAGGGCAGAGACTGTCAGTTGATTCCTTTGTGTTCTACTGCAGCTTCCCAGAGTGTTCTAAAGAACAACTAGAGTGCTAACAGCCTTACTTATGACAAAAGTATGGCACACCTGAAGCCATCTTCATTGGAATAAACTGGTAACACTTAAAACATTTAATTTAAAAAGGAACAAAATGATGGGGTTCATCTTGTCATAGAAATTATGGTTAGTGCTCGGAAAGAAAAATTAGGACATGTTTCAAGTGTGATCTCAAATATCTTCCTGTTATATTTCAACAGGAGTAGCCTGTCAGTTGATGCCTTTGTGTTCTACTGCAGCTTCCCAGAGTGTTCTAAAGAACTAGAGCGCTAACAGTCTTACTTATGACAAAAGTATGGCACACCTGAAGCCATCTTGATTGGAATAAACTGGTAACACTTAAAACATTTAATTTAAAAAGGAACAAAATGATGGGGTTCATTTTGTCATAGAAATTATGGTTAGTGCTGTAGAAAGAAAAATTAGGACATGTTTCAAGTGTGATCTCAAATATCTTCCTGTTATATTTCAACAGGAGCAGCCTGTCAGTTGATGCCTTTGTGTTCTACTGCAGCTTCCCAGAGTGTTCTAAAGAACAACTAGAGCGCTAACAGTCTTACTTATGACAAAAGTATGGCACACCTGAAGCCATCTTGATTGGAATAAACTGGTAACACTTAAAACATTTAATTTAAAAAGGAACAAAATGAGGGGGTTCATTTTGCCATAGAAATTATGGTTAGTGCTGTAGAAAGAAAAATTAGGACATGTTTTAAGTGAGATCTCAAATATCTTCCTGTTATATTTCAACAGGAGCAGCCTGTCAGTTGATGCCTTTGTGTTCTACTGCAGCTTCCCAGAGTGTTCTAAAGAACAACTAGAGTGCTAACAGCCTTACTTATGACAAAAGTATGGCACACCTGAAGCCATTTTGATTGGAATAAACTGGTAACACTTAAAACATTTAATTTAAAAAGGAACAAAATGGGGTACATTTTGCCATAGAAATTATGGTTAGTGCTGCAAAAAGAAAATTTAGTGCATGTTTTAAGTGAGATCTCAAATCCTCTTCTATTTCATTAGAAAATTCTGACATGCAGACTGAAACAATCACTTTCAATACCAGCAGTAGACTTCCAGTTAACTCCTTGGTGAGCAGTAGCTTTACTACAGTGATCTAATGAACAACTAGAGTAATAACATTCTGAATTTATGGCAAATGTGTGACACATCTGAATGCCTTCTTGATGGAATCAAAGTAAAAAAACTGAAAGCATTTCCTACTGAGGAGACTGCAGTAAATGAGGAAATTAGGAAACTTCATAACAAAGAAGTCTTCCAAGATGGCCACCAGTGAAAAAAGAGCCCAAATGTAGCACAAATATTACCCAGATGTAGCCCACATATAGCCCAATGACAAAAGTGTGCAAAACACTTTTTATTTTTAGTTTTTTGCAGTTTTATGTAGTGCAGACTGGTCAGGTATTGGAGCATTGCATCTTAAAACATGACCTCCCTACACTACAAAAACACCACTGCACTACCCTAAACCCTAAAACACTACCCCAGCATGACCCCCTACACTACAAAAGCACCACTGCACTATCCTAAACCCTAAAACACTACCCCCAGCATGAACCCCTACACTACACAAACACCACTGCACTACCCTAAACCCTAAAACACTACCCCAACACCACTGCACTAACCTAAATCCTAAAACACTACCCCCAGCACGACCCCCTACACTACCCAAACACCACTGCACTACCCTAAAACATGACCCCCTACACTACACAAACACCACTGCACTACCCTAAACCCTAAAACACTACCCCCAGCACGACCCCCTACACTACACAAGCACCACTGCACTACCCTAAACCCTAAAACACTACCCCCAGCATGACCCCCTACACTACACAAACACCACTGCACTACCTTAAACCCTAAAACACTACCCCCAGCACGACCCCCTACACTACCCAAACACCACTGCACTACCCTAAAACATGACCCCCTACACTACACAAACACCACTGCACTACCCTAAACCCTAAAACACTACCCCCAGCATGACCCCCTACACTACACAAGCACCACTGCACTACCCTAAACCCTAAAACACTACCCCCAGCACGACCCCCTACACTGCCCGAACACCACTGCACTGCCCTAAACCCTGAAACACCAGCCCCTGCACGACCCCCTACACTGCCCGAACACCACTGCACTGCCCTAAACCCTGAAACACATACCCTAGCATGACCCCCTACACTGCCCGAACACCACTGCACTGCCCTAAACCCTGAAACACCACCCCCTTCACGACCCCCTACACTGCCCGAACACCACTACACTGTCCTAAACCCTGAAACACCACCCCCAGCATGCCCCCTACACTGCCCGAACACCACTGCACTGCCCTAAACCCTGAAACACTACCCCCAGCAAGACCTCCTACACTGCCCGAACACCACTGCTCTGCCCTAAACCCTGAAACATCACCCCCAGCAAGACCCCCTACACTGCCCAAACACCACTGCCCTAAACCCTGAAACACCACCCCCAGCACTCCCCTACACTGCCCGAACACCACTGCACTGCCCTAAACCCTGAAACACCACCCCCAGCACGACCCCCTACACTGCCCGAACACCACTGCACTGCCCTAAACCCTGAAACATCACCCCCAGCAAGACCCCCTACACTGCCCAAACACCACTGCCCTAAACCCTGAAACACCACCCCCAGCACGACCCCCTACACTGCCCGAACACCACTGCACTGCCCTAAACCCTGAAACACCACCCCCAGCACGACCCCCTACACTGCCCGAACACCACTGCACTGCCCTAAACCCTGAAACACCACCCCCTGCACGACCCCCTACACTGCCCGAACACCACTGCACTGCCCTAAACACTGAAACACCATCCCCAGCACGACCCCCTACACTGCACGAACACCACTGTACTGCCCTAAACCCTGAAACACTACTCCCAGCAAGACCCCCTACACTGCCTGAACACCACTGCACTGCCCTAAACCCTGAAACATCACCCCCAGCAAGACCCCCTACACTGCCCGAACACCACTGCCCTAAACCCTGAAACACCACCCCCTTCAAGACCCCCTACACTGCCCGAACACCACTGCACTGCCCTAAACCCTGAAACACCAGGCCCAGCATGACCCCTACACTGCCCGAACACCACTGCACTGCCCTAAACCCTGAAACACCACCCCCTGCACGACCCCCTACACTGCCCGAACACCACTGCACTGCCCTAAACCCTGAAACACCACCCCCAGCACGACCCCCTACACTGCCCGAACACCACTGCACTGCCCCTAACCCTGAAACACCACCCCTGCACGATCCCCTACACTGCCCGAACACTACTGCACTGCCCTAAACCCTGAAACACCACCCCCAGCACGACCCCCTACACTGCACGAACACCACTGCACTGCCCTAAACCATGAAACACCAGCCCCAGCACGACCCCCTACACTGCCCGAACACCACTGCACTGCCCTAAACCCTGAAACATCACCCCCAGCAAGACCCCCTACACTGCCCGAACACCACTGCCCTAAACCCTGAAACACCACCCCCAGCAAGACCCCCTACACTGCCCGTACACCACTGCACTGCCCTAAACCCTGAAACACCACCCCCAGCATGACCCCCTACACTGCCCAAACACCACTGCACTGCCCTAAACCCTGAAACACCACCCCCAGCACGACCCCCTACACTGCCTGAACACCACTGCACTGCCCTAAACCATGAAACACCAGCCCCAGCACGACCCCCTACACTGCCCGAACACCACTGCACTGCCCTAAACCCTGAAACACCACCCCCAGCACGACCCCCTACACTGCCCGAACACCACTGCACTGCCCTAAACCCTGAAACACCAGCCCCAGCACAACCCTGTACACTGCCCGAACACCACTGCACTGCCCTAAACCCTGAAACACCAGCCCCAGCACGACCGCCTACACTGCCCGAAAACCAATGCACTGCCCTAAACCCTGAAACACCAGCCCCAGCACGACCCCCTACACTGCCCGAACACCACTGCACTACCCTAAACCCTCAAACACCAGCCCCAGCACGACCCCCTACACTGCCCGAACACCACTGCACTGCCCTAAACCCTGAAACACCAGCCCCAGCAAGACCCCCTACACTGCCCGAACACCACTGCACTGCCCTAAACCCTGAAACACCACCCCCAGCAAGACCCCCTACACTGCCCAAACACCACTGCACTAAAGCTTGAAACACCACCCCCAGCAAGACCACCTACACTGGCTGAACACCACTGCACTGCCCTAAACCCTGAAACACCACCCCCTGCACGACCCCCTACACTGCCCAAACACCACTGCACGGCCCTAAACCCTGAAACACCACCCCCTGCACGACCCCCTACACTGCCCGAACACCACTGCACTGTCCTAAACCCTGAAACACCACCCCTCAGCATGATACCCTACACTGCCCGAACACCACTGCACTGCCCTAAACCCTGAAACACAACCCCCAGCACAACCCCCTACACTGCCCGAACACTACTGCACTGCCCTAAACCCTGAAACACCACCCCCTGCACAACCTCCTACACTGCCGGAACACCACTGCACTGCCCTAAACCCTGAAACACCATCCCCAGCACGACCCCCTACACTGCCCGAACACCACTGCACTGCCCTAAACCCTGAAACATCAACCCCAGCAAGACCCCCTACACTGCCTGAACATCACTGCCCTAAACCCTGAAACACCACCCCCTACACTGCACGAACACCACTGCACTGCCCTAAACCCTGAAACACCACCTCCAGCAAAACCCCTACACTGCCTGAACACCATTGCTCTGCCCTAAATCCTGAAACACTAGCCCCAGCACGACCCCCTACACTGCCCAAACACCACTGCACTGCCCTAAACCCTGAAACACCACCCCCAGCACGACCCCCTACACTGCCCGAACACCACTGCACTGCCCTAAACCCTGAAACACCAGCCCCAGCAAGACCCCCTACACTGCCCGAACACCACTGCCCTAGACTCTGAAACACCAGCCCCAGCAAGACCCCCTACACTGCCCGAACACCACTGCACTGCCCTAAACTCTGAAACACCAGCCCCAGCATGACCCCCTACACTGCCCGAACACCACTGCACTGCCCTAAACTCTGAAACACCAGCCCCAGCACGACCACCTACACTGCCTGAACACCACTGCACTGCCCTAAACCCTGAAACACCAGCTCCAGCACAACCCCCTACACTGCCCGAACACCACTGCACTGCCCTAAACCCTGAAACACCAGCCCCAGCACGACCCCCTACACTGCCCGAACACCACTGTACTGCCCTAAACCCTGAAACACCAGCCCCAGCACGACCTCCTACACTGCCCGAACACCACTGCACTGCCCTAAACCCTGAAACACCACCCCTGCAGCACCCCCTACACTGCCCGAACACCACTGCACTGCCCTAAACCCTGAAACACCACCCCTGCAGCACCCCCTACACTGCCCGAACACCACTGCACTGCCCTAAACCCTGAAACACCACCCCTGCACCGACCCCTACACTGCCCGAACACCACTGCACTGCCCTAAACCCTGAAACACCACCCCCAGCACGACCCCTTTACTGCTCGAACACCACTGCACTGCCCCAAACCCTGAAACACCACCCCCAGCACGACCCCCTACACTGCCCGAACACCACTGCCCTAAACCCTGAAACACCACCCCCTGCACGACCCCCTACACTGCCCGAACACCACTGCACTGCCCTAAACCCTGAAACACCACCCCCTACACTGCCCGAACACCACTGCACTGCCCTAAACCCTGAAAAACCACCCCCAGCACGACCCCCTACACTGCCCGAACACCACTGCACTGCCCTAAACCCTAAAACACCACCCCCAGCATTACCCCGTACACTGCCCAAACACCACTGCACTGCCCTAAACCCTAGAACACTACCCCAAGCACGACCCCCTACACTACCCGAACACCACTGCACTACCCTAAACCCTAAAATACTACCCCCAGCATAACCCCCTACACTACCCGAACACGACTGCACTGCCCTAAACCCTCAAACACTCCCCCAGCACGACCCCCTACACTACCCAAACACCACTGCACTGCCCTAAACCCTAAAACACTCCCCCAGCACGATCCCCTACACTACCCGAACACCACTGCACTGCCCTAAACCCTAAAACACTCCCCCAGCACGACCCCCTACACTACCCAAACACCACTGCACTGCCCTAAACCCTAAAACACTACCCCCGCATTACCCCCTACACTACCCAAACACCAATGCACTACCCTAATCCCTAAAACACTACCCCCGCATGACCCCCTACACTACCCTAAACCCTAAAACACTACCCCAGCACGACTCCCTACACAACCCAAAGACCACTGCACTACCCTAAACCCTAAAACACGACCTCCTACACTACACAAACACCACTGCACTACCCTAAACCCTAAAACACTACCCCCTACACTACACAAACACCACTGCACTACCCTAAACTCTAAAAAACTACCCCAGCACGAACCACTACACTACCCAAACACCACTGCACTACCCTAAACCCTAAAAAACTACCCCCAGCAGTACCCCTACACTACCCAAACACCACTGCACTACCCTAAACCCTAAAACACTACCCCCAGCAGAACCCCCTACACTACCCAAACACCACTGCACTACCCTAAATCACTACCCCCAGCACGACCCCCTACACTACCCAAACACCACTGCACTACCCTAAACCCTAAAACACTACCCCCAGCACGACCCCCTACACTACCCAAACACCACTGTACTACCTTAAACCCTAAAACACTACCCCCAGCACGACTCCCTACACTACCCAAACACCACTGCACTACCCTAAACCCTAAATCTACCCCCAGCATGACCCCCTACACTACACAAACACCACTGCACTACCCTAAACCCTAAAACACTACCCCCAGCACGACCCTCTTCACTACCTAAACACAACTGCACAATTTGTTACAGGCGTTGCAACGCAGGCCTGTGGTGCTTACTGGCAGTACCTAGTGGGCTAGTTGGGCCCCAGGGACCCTCAGGATTCAAGGTGACCTAATCCCCCAACTTAAAACGCACCACGGGGCGCGTTTGCACAGTGGTGAAGGGAGGGGGCGGGGCCTCAGGTGACATGTGCGCAAACACGCCCTGTGGACCTTGATCACCCCACATAGTGGATACCTCACCTACACTGAATGGTAAGGTAGGAGCCCGTTGGTGTATGATAGGTCCTGATGAATGCCGCGGACCCTTTTGGGCCACTAGGCAGAAACATGTTGACCATTAGTTATACGGTGGGGGGACCACGATATCCCCAATACACCGATCATTTCTTTTAAACCCCATACAGATGTCAGTTACATTAAAAGAGGTTTGACATCCGTAATGGCTTTTTAACTTCACTTTCTTGTTAAGGGCCCCCACTTAGTTTTAGAAGTGCATCCCTGTCTTCAGGTGCATGCCCGCCCTCTATCAAACCAAGTTTTTAGAGGGCGAGGACTGGTCAATGATGAAGCATGACACCAGGTGGTGTGTGAGACCAGTCTTTCACTTTTTGTGAGATGCCTACACTCATATAGCAGGCATTATAGCAATTAGGTCAATAATTAGGAGAGGCTTTGTGTGTTAATCATGTCACTGACCATGTCATGAGTGATGTAATATGTGACGTCATCAGCAGTGCATTGCGGGGTGCGAGTTATAGTTAGCTGAACTAACTATAACGGGGGAATTTCTATGGTTTTGTACGAGTGAAATGTCCAACTAACTATAACTGTCCCTAAAACCTATGGTTTTTTCAGTGAATTTCAAAGGTTTTTTAAATGCTAATTTCTAACTATAACGTGTCTGAAACCTATGGTTTTTTCAGTGAATATATATATATATATATATATATATATATATATATATATATATATATATATATATATATATATATATATATATATATATATATATGAGAATGCTCACAAGGTTGCCCATGCTTGAGCAGCACTCCGCACAGATGAAAGGCAGTAAGTCTTTAATTGAAGGTACGGAGAGCGTCCTGTCTGTCGATACCATATGACAGCTGCTCCGTCGGTTAACACCTGACGCGTTTCGAAGGTAGTTCCTTCTTTTTCAAAGGTACACTGACGGCAGTTCCGGTCTCATTTCCACACTATTAATGTCAATACCACGCCCCTGATGGGCTCCTCCTATAGCTGTGGTGCATTCTGGGAAATAGAGTTTCACGGAGATTTCTGGCTTCCAATAGCCGCAGGATGACTGTCCATAACAGTGAAAAAAGCTCATGATGAGCCTCGGCAGACAGGACACCTCCTCAATCCTGTAGTCTGTGCTCCACGCAATATATATATATTATCTACTGGCGGTCGCCAGTAGATAGTTATAGTTAGGACCTATTTTCCATAGGAAATCCGCAACATTCTATTTGAAATAACGTTGGCGCCGGTTGACGAATCTTCGTGAATGTTTCCAACTTGTTGGGGCGCTCCGGTCCGCTCCTATCCTGAAAGTCTCGGGGTGATTCGTCCAGCGGGGGCCGAGAAAAAAGGGGGGTCCCAAAACGTGTTTTCCCCATTCATTTTTCCATAGGGACCTTTCATCGCAGCTACAGCCCGAACTGCTGAACGGAATTACACCAAATTTTGCAAAGAGGTAGCCCTTGGTTCAGTGTTGTGCCTTTTGCTTAAATGGTGTAAATCCGTTCAGTAGTTCCTGAGAAAATCAAAAGTAAAATCACATATATATCTGGGCGGAGCCTAACCACACATGTCATTGTGAGATCTGATTGGCTGTCAGCACTTCATCCTGGAATTGCTGGCAGCCATCTTGGGACCAATATAAATGATAGTACCCCATTGAAATGCATTGTAGTGAATCAAAGATTTTGAGGGTTACCAAAAGGAGAACTATAAAGGGTGATAACAGACTTTAGTTACATTAGAATTCATTTGTTGATGGTACCATACTAATTTCAGGAATTGTGGTGTGTTCTAAGGTGATTTTACCCTGTGAAAAACCTTCTGCTGGGATATCATGAATCATGTTTGAGAGAAAACTATTTTCACATGCTTGTCCCGTAGAGTTTTGGAAGGTGCTCCAGAAGCTAAAATGAGAGCATATTTTCTGTAAATTCACATTATCTTTCTCAGTCATGTGAGAATGAAGTCTGACATTCTCAGTAAAACATGTACATCCAACAAGGGCAGAGACTGTCAGTTGATTCCTTTGTGTTCTACTGCAGCTTCCCAGAGCGTTCTAAAGACCAACTAGAGTGCTAACAGCCTTACTTATGACAAAAGTATGGCACACCTGAAGCCATCTTGATTGGAATAAACTGGTAACACTTAAAACATTTAATTTAAAAAGGAACAAAATGATGGGGTTCATTTTGTCATAGAAATTATGGTTAGTGCTGTAGAAAGAAAAATTAGGACATGTTTTAAGTGAGATCTCAAATATCTTCCTGTTATATTTCAACAGGAGCAGCCTGTCAGTTGATGCCTTTGTGTTCTACTGCAGCTTCCCAGAGTGTTCTAAAGAACAACTAGAGTGCTAACAGCCTTACTTATGACAAAAGTATGGCACACCTGAAGCCATCTTGATTGGAATAAACTGGTAACACTTAAAACATTTAATTTAAAAAGGAACAAAATGATGGGGTTCATTTTATCATAGAAGTTATGGTTAGTGCTGTAGAAAGAAAAATTAGGACATGTTTCAAGTGTGATCTCAAATATTTTCCTGTTATATTTCAACAGGAGCAGCCTGCCAGTTGATGCCTTTGTGTTCTACTGCAGCTTCCCAGAGTGTTCTAAAGAACAACTAGAGCGCTAACAGCCTTACTTATGACAAAAGTATGGCACACCTGAAGCCATCTTGATTGGAATAAACCGGTAACACTTAAAACATTTAATTTTAAAAGGAACAAAATGAGGGGGTTCTTTTTGAAATAGAAATTATGGTTAGTGCTGCAGAAAGAAAAATTAGGGCATGTTTTAAGTGAGATCTCAAATCCTCTTCTATTTCATTAGAAAATTCTGATATGCAGACTGAAACAATCACTTTCAATACCAGCAGCAGACTTCCAGTTAACTCCCTGGTGAGCAGTAGCTTTACTACAGTGATCTAATGAGCAACTAGAGTGCTAACATTCTGAATTTATGGCAAATGTGAGACACATCTGAATGCCTTCTTGATGGAATCAAAGTAAAAAACTGAAAGCATTTCCTACTGAGGAGACTGCAGTAAATCAGGAAATTAGGAAACTTCATAACAAAGAAGTCTTCCAAGATGGCCACCAGTGAGAAAAGAGCCCAAATGTAGCACAAATATTACCCAGATGTAGCCCACATATAGCCCAATGACAAAAGTGTGCAAAACCCTTTTTATTTTTAGTTTTTTTGCAGTTTTATGTAGTGCAGACTGGTCAGGTATTGGAGCGTTGCATCTTAAAACATGACCCCCTACACTACAAAAACACCACTGCACTACCCTAAACCCTAAAACACTACCCCCAGCACGACCCCCTACACTACACAAGCACCACTGCACTATCCTAAACCCTAAAACACTACCCCCAGCATGACCCCCTACACTACACAAACACCACTGCACTACCCTAAACCCTAAAACACTACCCCCAGCACGACCCCCTACACTACCCAAACACCACTGCACTAACCTAAATCCTAAAACACTAACCCCAGCACGACCCCCTACACTACCCAAACACCACTGCACTACCCTAAAACATGACCCCCTACACTACACAAACACCACTGCACTACACTAAACCCTAAAACACTACCCCCAGCAGGACCCCCTACACTACACAAGCACCACTGCACTACCCTAAACCCTAAAACACTACCCCCAGCACGACCCCCTACACTATACAAACACCACTGCACTACCCTAAACCCTAAAACACTACCCCCAGCACGAACCCCTACACTACCCAAACACCACTGCACTAACCTAAATCCTAAAACACTACCCCCAGCACGACCCCCTACACTACCCAAACACCACTGCACTACCCTAAAACATGACCTCCTACACTACACAAACACCACTGCACTACCCTAAACCCTAAAACACTACCCCCAGCATGACCTCCTACACTACACAAGCACCACTGCACTACCCTAAACCCTAAAACACTACCCCCAGCACGACCCCCTACACTGCCCGAACACCACTGCACTGCCCTAAACCCTGAAACACCAGCCCCTGCACGACCCCCTACACTGCCCGAACACCACTGCACTGCCCTAAACCCTGAAACACCACCCCTAGCACGGCCCCCTACACTGCCCGAACACCACTGCACTGCCCTAAACCCTGAAACACCACCCCCTTCACGACCCCCTACACTGCCCGAACACCACTGCACTGCCCTTAACCCTGAAACATCACCCCCAGCAAGACCCCCTACACTGCCCGAACACCACTGCCCTAAACCCTGAAACACCACACCCTGCACGACCCCCTACACTGCCCGAACACCACTGCTCTGCCCTAAACCCTGAAACACCACCCCCAGCACGACCCCCTACACAGCCCGAACACCACTGCTCTGCCCAAAACCCTGAAACACCAGCCCCAGCACGACCCCCTACACTGCCCGAACACCACTGCACTGCCCTAAACCTTGAAACACCAGCCCCAGCACAACCCCCTACACTGCCCGAACACCACTGCACTACCCTAAACCCTGAAACACCACCCCCAGCACGACCCCCTACACTGCCCGAGCACCACTGCACTGCCCTAAACCCTGAAACACCAGCCCCAGCACGACCCCCTACACTGCCCGAACACCACTGCACTGCCCTAAACCCTGAAACACCAGCCCCAGCACGACCGCCTACACTGCCCGAACACCACTGCACTGCCCTGAACCCTGAAACACCAGCCCCAGCACGACCCCCTACACTGCCCGAACACCACTGCACTGCTCTAAACCGTGAAACACCAGCCTCAGCACGACCCCCTACACTGCCCGAACACCACTGCACTGCCCTGAACCCTGAAACACCAGCCCCAGCACGACCCCCTACACTGCCCGAACACCACTGCACTGCCCTGAACCCTGAAACACTACCCCCAGCAAGACCCCCTACAGTGCCCGAACACCACTTCACTGCCCTAAACCCTGAAACATCACCCCCAGCAAGACCCCCTACACCGCCCGAACACCACTGCCCTAAACCCTGAAACACCACCCCCAGCAAGACCCCCTACACTGCCCGAACACCACTGCACTGCCCTAAACCCTGAAACACCACCCCCAGCACGACCCCCTACACTGCTGGAACACCACTGCACTGCCCTAAACCCTGAAACACCACCCCCTGCACGACCCTCTACACTGCCCGAACACTACTGCACTGCCCTAAACCCTGAAACACCACCCCCAGCACGACCTCCTACACTGCACGAACACCACTGCACTGCCCTAAACCCTGAAACACTACCCCCAGCAAGACCCCCTACACTGCCCGAACACCACTGCACTGCCCTAAACCCTGAAACATCACCCCCAGCAAGACCCCCTACACTGCCCGAACACCACTGCCCTAAACCCTGAAACACCACCCCCAGCAAGACCCCCTACACTGCCCGAACACCACTGCACTGCCCTAAACCCTGAAACACCACCCCCAGCATGACCCCCTACACTGCCCGAACACCACTGCTCTGCCCAAAACCCTGAAACACCAGCCCCAGCACGACCCCCTACACTGCCCGAACACCACTGCACTGCCCTAAACCCTGAAACACCAGCCCCAGCAAGACCCCTACACTGCCCGAACACCACTGCACTGCCCTAAACCCTGAAACACCACCCCCAGCACGACCCCTACACTGCCCGAACACCACTGTACTGCCCTAAACCCTGAAACACCAGCCCCAGCACAACCCCATACACTGCCAGAACACCACTGCACTGCCCTAAACCCTGAAACACCAGCCCCAGCACGACCGCCTACACTGCCCGAAAACCGATGCACTGCCCTAAACCCTGAAACACCAGCCCCAGCACGACCCTCTACACTGCCCGAACACCACTGCACTGCCCTAAACTCTCAAACACCAGCCCCAGAACGACCCCCTACACTGCCCAAACACCACTGCACTGCCCTAAACCCTGAAACACCTGCCCCAGCAGGACCCCCTACACTGCCCGAACACCACTGCACTGCCCTAAACCCTGAAACACCACCCCCAGCAGACCCCCTACAATGCCCGAACACCACTGCACTAAACCCTGAAACACCACCCCCAGCAAGACCACCTACACTGGCCGAACACCACTGCACTGCCCTAAACCCTGAAACACCACCCCCTGCACGATCCCCTACACTGCCGAAACACCACTGCACTGCCCTAAACCCTGAAACACCACCCCCTGCACGACCCCCTACACTGCCCGAACACCACTGCACTGCCCTAAACCCTGAAACACCACCCCTCAGCACAACACCCTACACTGCCCGAACACCACTGCACTGCCCTAAACCCTGAAACACCAGCCCCAGCACGACACCCTACACTGCCCGAACACCACTGCACTGCCCTAAACCCTGAAACACCAGCCCCAGCACGACCCCTTACACTGCCCGAACACCACTGCACTGCCCTAAACCCTGAAACACCACCCCCAGCACGACCCCCTACACTGCCCGAACACCACTGTACTGCCCTAAACCCTGAAACACCAGCCCCAGCACAACCCCATACACTGCCAGAACACCACTGCACTGCCCTAAACCCTGAAACACCAGCCCCAGCACGACCGCCTACACTGCCCGAAAACCGATGCACTGCCCTAAACCCTGAAACACCAGCCCCAGCACGACCCTCTACACTGCCCGAACACCACTGCACTGCCCTATACTCTCAAACACCAGCCCCAGCATGACCCCCTACACTGCCCAAACACCACTGCACTGCCCTAAACCCTGAAACACCTGCCCCAGCAGGACCCCCTACACTGCCCGAACACCACTGCACTGCCCTAAACCCTGAAACACCACCCCCACCAGACCCCCTACACTGCCCGAACACCACTGCACTAAACCCTGAAACACCACCCCCAGCAAGACCACCTACACTGGCCGAACACCACTGCACTGCCCTAAACCCTGAAACACCACCCCCTGCACGATCCCCTACACTGCCCAAACACCACTGCACTGCCCTAAACCCTGAAACACCACCCCCTGCACGACCCCCTACACTGCCCGAACACCACTGCACTGCCCTAAACCCTGAAACACCACCCCTCAGCACAACACCCTACACTGCCCGAACACCACTGCACTGCCCTAAACCCTGAAACACCAGCCCCAGCAGGACACCCTACACTGCCCGAACACCACTGCACTGCCCTAAACCCTGAAACACCAGCCCCAGCACGACCCCCTACACTGCCCGAACACCACTGCACTGCCCTAAACCCTGAAACACCACCCCCAGCACGACCCCCTACACTGCCCGAACACCACTGTACTGCCCTAAACCCTGAAACACCAGCCCCAGCACAACCCCATACACTGCCAGAACACCACTGCACTGCCCTAAACCCTGAAACACCAGCCCCAGCACGACCCTCTACACTGCCCGAACACCACTGCACTGCCCTAAACCCTCAAACACCAGCCCCAGCACGACCCCCTACACTGCCCGAACACCACTGCACTGCCCTAAACCCTGAAACACCTGCCCCAGCAGGACCCCCTAAACTGCCCGAACACCACTGCACTGCCCTAAACCCTGAAACACCACCCCCAGCAAGACCCCCTACACTGCCCGAACACCACTGCACTAAACCCTGAAACACCACCCCCAGCAAGACCACCTACACTGGCCGAACACCACTGCACTGCCCTAAACCCTGAAACACCAGCCCCAGCACGACCCCCTACACTGCCCGAACACCCCTGCACTGCCCTAAACCCTGAAACACCACCCCTCAGCACAACACCCTACACTGCCCGAACACCAATGCACTGCCCTAAACCCTGAAACACCACCCCCAGCACGACACCCTACACTGCCCGAACACCACTGCTCTGCCCTAAACCCTGAAACACCACCCCCTGCACGACCCCCTACACTGCCGGAATACTACTGCACTGCCCTAAACCCTGAAACACCACCCCCAGCACAACACCCTACAGTGCCCGAACACCACTGCACTGCCCTAAACCCTGAAACATCACCCCCAGCAAGACCCCCTACACTGCCTGAACACCACTGCCCTAAACCCTGAAACACCACCCCCAGCAAGACCCCCTACACAGCCCGAACACCACTGCACTGCCCTAAACCCTGAAACACCACCTCCAGCACAACCCCCTACACTGCCTGAACACCATTGCTCTGCCCTAAACCCTGAAACACTAGCCCCAGCATGACCCCCTACACTGCCTGAACACCACTGCACTGCCCTAAACCCTGAAACACCACCCCCAGCACGACCCCCTCCACTGCCCGAACACCACTGCATTGCCCTAAACCCTGAAACACCTTCCCCAGCAAGACCCCCTACACTTCCCGAACACCACTGCACTGCCCTAGACTCTGAAACACCAGCCCCAGCAAGACCCCCTACACTGCCCGAACACCACTGCACTGCCCTAAACCCTGAAACACCAGCCCCAGCATGACCCGCTACACTGCCCGAACACCACTGCACTGCCCTAAACCCTGAAACACCAGCCCCAGCACGACCACCTACACTGCCCGAACACCACTGCACTGCCCTAAACCCTGAAACACCAGCCCCAGCACAACCCCCTACACTGCCCGAACACCACTGCACTGCCCTAAACCCTGAAAACCAGCCCCAGCACGACCCCCTACACTGCCCGAACACCACTGTACTGCCCTAAACCCTGAAACACCAGCCCCAGCACGACCCCCTACACTGCCCAAACACCACTGCACTGCCCTAAACCCTGAAACACCACCCCCTGCACGACCCCCTACACTGCCCGAACACCACTGCACCACCCCCTGCACCACCCCCTACACTGCCCAAACACCACTGCACTGCCCTAAACCCTGAAACACCACCCCCTGCACCGCCCCCTACACTGCCCGAACACCACTGCACTTCCCTAAACCCTGAAACACCACCCCCAGCACGACCCCCTTTACTGCTCGAACACCACTGCACTGCCCCAAACCCTGAAACACCACCCCGAGCACGACCCCCTACACTGCCCGAACACCACTGCCCTAAACCCTGAAACACCACCCCCTGCACGACCCCCTACACTGCCCGAACACCACTGCACTGCCCTAAACCCTGAAACACCACCCCCTGCACGACCCCCTACAATGCCCGAACACCACTGCACTGCCCTAAACCCTGAAACACCACCCCAGCACGACCCCCTACACTGCCCGAACACCACTGCACTGCCCTAAACCCTAAAACACCACCCCCAGCACGACCCCCTACACTGCCCGAACACCACTGCACTGCCCTAAACCCTAGAACACTACCCCCAGCACGACCCCCTACACTGCCCAAACACCACTGCACTACCCTAAACCCTAAAACACTACCCCCAGCATGACCCCCTACACTACCCAAACACCACTGCACTCCCCTAAACCCTAAAACACTCCACCCAGCACGACTCCCTACACTACCCAAACACGACTGCACTACCCTAAACCCTAAATCTACTCCCAACATGACCCCCTACACTACACAAACACCACTGCACTACCCTAAACCCTAAAACACTACCCCCAGCACGACCCTCTTCACTACCTAAACACAACTGCACAATTTGTTACAGGCATTGCAACGCAGGTCTGTGGTGCTTACTGGAAGTACCTGGTGGGCTAGTTGGGCCCCAGGGACCCTCAGGATTCAAGGTGACCTAATCCCCCAACTTAAAACGCGCCACGGGGCGAGTTTGCACAGTGGTGAAGGGAGGGGGCGGGGCCTCAGGTGACATGTGCGCAAACACGCCCTGTGGTGCGTTTTAAGTTGGGGAATTAATTCCCTTTGAATCCTGAGGGACCCTGGGGGCCAACTAGCCCACCAGGTACCTTCAGTAAGCACAACAGAGTTGCGTTGCAGAGAGGTGAAAAAAAGGTGCGTGGCCTCGGAACGCCTCTCTGCAACTCAGCTCTGTGGTCCTAACTGTAGGTACCTGGGGGCCTAGATGGGCCCCAGGGACCCTCAGGACTCAAGGGGACTTAATCCCGCAACTTAAAACGCGCCACGGGGCGCGTTTGCACACATGTCACCTCAGGCCCCCCTCCCTTCACCACTGTGCAAACGCGCCCTGTAGCGCGTTTTAAGAGGTAGTTTTAATCCCCCTGCCCTATTATGTACTAGGGACTTGCAGAGGAGGTCATGCTAATCACAGAGGTACCCCAATGCATAGTGTTCCCTAGTGTATGTAGGTGTTTTCACTGTATTCTAAGTGTCTTTTAGCATAGCACTGGCTCTGGTTAGTCAGAGTCAGTTACCACCAGTACCCGTCTGAAAAAGTTGTGGGCACAGGATGATTTTGCAACAAGGCCTCTTTCTGCTCCTCTGTTGGTTCTTTCTGCACATCTTTTGCTTCTTTCTGTGCGTTTTTTCTTCTTTCTTCACATGTCCTACCTCTGTAGGCATAGTTAGAAACTAGCATTTAAAAAACCTTTGAAATTCACTTAACAAATCATAGGTTTCAGGCACGTTATAGTTAGAAATTAGCATTTAAAAAACCTTTGAAATTCACTGAAAAAACCATAGGTTTCAGACACATTATAGTTAGAAATTAGCATTTAAAAAACCTTTGAAATTCACTGAAAAAACCATAGGTTTTAGGGACAGTTATAGTTAGTTGGACATTTCACTCGTACAAAACCATAGAAATTCCCCCGTTATAGTTAGTTCAGCTAACTATAACTCGCGCCCCGCAATGCACTGCTGATGACGTCACATATTACATCACTCATGACATGGTCAGTGACATCACTGATGACATCACTGATGACATCTCAAATGACATCACTGATGACATCATCCATGTGATAATTTCATGCATCTTCTCACACCCTAATATAACTTTTGATACACCCACTCTAAATTACAGACTGCCATTCTCAAAACCATAGACACTCCAACACCAAAAACTACAAACCCACTCACTGATTCTTAGGTCTACACACACATCCACTCACTCACCCGTACAGTCACTCATACTTACAGTCACTCAGTACAGGACTATCATATGCACTCATACACCTATATAAACACTCACACACCGCCACTCATCCATAGAGGTACTCACACACCTAGTCAGTCATGCAAAAAATTAATCACACACCCATTTACTCACCTATACAGTTATACACACACCAGCTCACTTACTCATACAAATACTAGCACATTCTTATGCTCTTATACAATAACTGATACAAGCACACACGCATCCATACAGCCACTCTCACAATCACACACTCTCACTTATAGCCATTTAAATACTCTAACACACATATATACTGCCTTTTACATATGTAGTTACTCGCACATGTACCACTGAGATATACATTCACTCACTAACACACCCATACACACACTCACCCACCCAAGCAGTCCATCACAGATGCACTCTTGAAATCATGCACCCAGTGAATCACCCACTCACACATCTATGAACAGAGTCACACATACCCCTCCCACACAAACACTCAGGCAGCCCTACAGATACTCAGAGAACCAATCAATAACCCATATAGACACTCATGTAGCTATTCGCAAATCCATGCATCCACTTACACACCAACAAACAGACGGATACAGACATTTACACAGTTTAGTCACTAACCCATGCATTCAGTAAGATACGTTTAATCACTCACTTGTAGAGTCAGTCACTCACGTACTAAATCATCCATTCAGACACTTATACACCCACTCATTCTTCAATACGCCTTTCCCTATATATATTAAACATATTTAAACTTTACAGAAACACACAGTCACTGGATGATGTCATCAGTGATGTCATCAGTGATGTCATCAGTGATGTCACTGACCATGTCATGAGTGATGTAATATGTGACGTCATCAGCAGTGCATTGCGGGGCGCGAGTTATAGTTAGCTGAACTAACTATAACGGGGGAATTTCTATGGTTTTGTACAAGTGAAATGTCCAACTAACTATAACTGTCCCTAAAACCTATGGTTTTTTCAGTGAATTTCAAAGGTTTTTTAAATGCTAATTTCTAACTATAACGTGTCTGAAACCTATGGTTTTTTCAGTGAATATATATATATATGTATATATATATATGTGTATATATATATGTAAGGGTGTTAGCGTCACCGTGGTGTGATGGACCACAAGATGCCGTATTATGGTATACGTGATATCTTTATTTTATTTTCTTCAGGTGATACGTGGGTAAGGATTGTAAGGGATTTCGGGTAAAAAAAATGGTCAACCAAAGGAATAACACAAAAAGAAGGTTTGAGACAGCTTCTCTTTTCGGTTTCTGGCTCCGGGATGTCAGGGTTGGATGGGCCGGGATCCTCCTGGGTTTGTTGCACGCTTGCTTGGACTCACTCAGAGGGTGGGGAAAGAAAAAAGAATACAAAACAGGTCGGGGTCAATAACTGTGCTTTTGTGTAGGGTTGGCTTTGTGCTACCGTCACCAAGACATATGTGCGGGGAGGGTTCTGATCCAGCGGGTTACTAGCAACAAGCATTCATACATCGAATACTCACCTGGGCCCATTCATTCATACTACGCTACCAATTTCCGCTGGTGGGTCAGTTGTACTCTTTATCAATATCCCTGCTACCAATTACTTTTCTGATTGAAGAGTAATGACTTACCAATGGACCCTTTGATAATTGGGAAGTTTAAAATGAGTGACATTCAATTCAATTCATAATCCTGAAATAATCACTGAGTCAGGAAGTTTTAAAATGTTTATCTAAAGACTTTGCAGAGTAAATTACAAAACCACATAATACTTAATTGTATATCAAGGATGAAGCATACTAATAATCAATTATCGATCAATGACGGTCCCTCAGAAAGAAGAAGAAAGAGACAGCAGCACAGCTAAAGGTTGCATTTATATTTACCTAAAGATGTGAGAACCAAACCCCTAGGCCAAGGAGTTGGAAAGATAGGTCCCAGGAAGGATGAAGACCAAAGACCTCCGGACCAGGTTCAGGACAGGATAGGTGACCTCTCTATCAACGACGCCTGCGTCGTTCCCCTCTCTGACACTTCGCTCCTCCTCGATATCTTCCGTGTCTTCCTTCTAATGGAATCCGCCGCCCCCACCTCAGGACCTCTTGGACAGCGGTTCAGTCTGCAATCGATCAGCTCGTTCCGTGGTTCTCAAAGCTGACAGCCTTAATGCCAATGCTAACGCTAACTAATTAGCTAATTCTATACCTATTATAACCTTCTACACCCAGGTACCTCCCATTAATGTTTCAAAATTATGGGCCCACTACTTCTGATTGGACGGGGACAGGGGGTTGATCCTCACACCATGTCAATTTAGTTCACTTTCTTTAAGCCCATTGTTTTTAAATACCGCCCCTCACAATTAATACATTTGCTTTATTTCCCACCCGTCTCACGACAAAGGTTAATACAAAATGTATGTAAAATGTTGCATTTGCAAGAACATCGCGGATGTAGTGGAGTTGGCCAACATGTCACGGCCTTGGATGTCATCCAAGTTGACTTCATCGCTGTGCCTTGATTTTCAGAGTGCATGCGCACATCTCATTGGCTTCAAGCTGCCGTTCCGTTAACCCAGGCCCCATTTTACGAACTAATAAAAAGTCAAAGAAGAAAACATTAAAATCACAAATAAATGTCTTCACTGTATACCCCCTATTTCTACTCTATTCCCATTTAATTATAAATCTATCCCGCATTAGTAGCATTAAAATACCACAGTTTTAATTGCAACATATACACAAGCTTTAGCACATGAGAACATTAAGCAGCCATTTTAACACACACTGCGCAGAAGCAAAGTTTTCCCTCCAAGCAAAGAAAGACGTCATACCATGTGATATGGTTGACACATGCGCAATGGAATTCCCGCGCTTTAGCGGCCATTTTGGATTAGACAAGCATTACTTATTAGTTTTAACACATAGGCAAGCTTCACTTGGATACTGTGTTCGTATATGCATTTATTAGTAAAGACATTACAAAGTTTAATTAATTAATACTATGAGAGGATTGCTTATGAGCAAGTCTCATTGTGAGTTCTTGCTCCATCAATCCCCTCTCTGATGGCGTTTCTGAGCCATCAAAGAATTACCCACAACCAGATGCCAACTTCTAGCATATCTCGGTCACACTTTCATTTTTACATTTTCTATTTTTTTCGTCTCCTTTCAGTTTCTTGTATAATTCACTTTTCAGATCTTCCAATTCAATTTCATCAAACTTTCGTTTCTTTCCTTTTCCTCTCACTCTATACGTCTTAATCTTTTTACAACATTTGCACCATATCATTATTGACAATACTATTATTGCTATCCCTACTAAGGGTACTAATATTTGACCTATAAGTCCTTTTCCTACATTTGCAAACCAGGTACCAATTGACGCAATACTATTTGTCAATCTTTCCCATACACTATCAACTTCCAGTGGTTTTAGTTCATTCTCAAGTTTCGTTATATTCTTTATATACGTTCCGATTTCTGCACTTTTGTCAGGAATGTACGTGCAGCAATGTTTCGTTTTCAACAATTTACAGACTCCGCCCTCTTTTGCTAATATTATATCAAGAGCAAGTCGATTTTGCATAACCATTGATCTAATCGCAACCATCTCCGCATTAATCATTAGAAACCCTCCAGCAGTATCCGTTGATAAACGATCAACCACTGTAGATAATTTACATATTTTCCTTGAGTTCAGAATTATTCCCACTGAAGGTATCAATGCACCAAATATATCACCTACAATTTCAGAAAAACTAGCTCTTTTACTACGTGTTAATTCACTATTATTTTCATGGCTCCCAGTGTTTCTTTTTACGTGGTATATTTTTGGAAAAACTATTCCAAAATAACAACTTCCATACCACCGTGCAGGAAGCCTAAAGTAAGCTTTATTCCCACACACATAATAAATTCCAGGAAAAACTGAATCTGTTCCTCCTTTTAATCCCCAACCTCCAAGAATTAAGAAATTATGTTCACATTCACTGGTACCGATGAAAATATTGTTATAATCAGTCTTTAACCTATGCAGACAAATTTTCCCTGTCTTTACAAAATCTAGAGCCATAGCAGCCTGAGCCTTGCCAGGTGTGTAAATACCCTCCTTCTCAGCCCAAGGTGGAAGATGAGCCTTATGCTCAGATGCTTTCTTTTGGAAATTTTGTCTTCTATCTTCTACTAAATTCAAAAATATCTTTTCTTCTTCATGTAATGAACATGTTAGATTGCTTCTATGTGCATGTGTTATATCTATCGACTTCATTGTTAGGAAAAACTCTCCCATAAATTGTGCATCTTGACTACTAAGCACTGGGTTCATATTCTTTCGAATTGGAACCTCAGAAAATATCACATCTATATCTGAATAATAATACTGAAGTCTCCCTGTTCTATAAAATAAACTAGTTAATACACTACATGATATGCCATAAGTTAATGGCAAATGATGGTATGTTAACCCTTCTGCTACTGATTCGGGTAACTTCATACAGACATAACAATCACTAACTTCCATTGTATCTACGTACTGAAACAATAATTTAGTGAAAACATTTAAACTAGTATCGTTATCTGTTACCACGTGATGAAACTCTGATTCATCTTCTGCTTCTAGATTTACTCTATCACTTTTCAAGTTATCTATCCTTCCCTTTGTTTCGTTGTTAATCTTTTTGTCCATTATCATAAGGTAAGGAATTGCTACGATCACAACTAACCATACTATAAGCACCACTACCAGACTACATATGCATATAGCACAGCATCTTTTACAACATTTCCGTTTCGGTCTCCCAGAAACTCTGTCGTCAGGCATTTTGACAAGGAAGATTTCTCTTCTTTTCTTTTTCTTTCAAGACTTTTAACGTTATCAAGGTGGCTTTATTTCTTTTTCATAAGTCAGTTTTGCACTGGTTCTTTCGTCACCACTTTCACTTGACTCTGAACTCTCGTAATCTTCAAGGATTATTTAAGTCCAATCAGGACCTTTAAACTTATTGTTCACAAGTTTCAGTCTTTTGCTTTTTCGTTTTCCAGTTCCACTTGTTTGTTCAGTTAGACTTGTTACTTCATTTACTTGTTCCGGATCGTCACTTCTGGTTTCTATATGGTATTTTACTCTTTTAATGACGCTAGGCCAATGATCACCTTTTCTGGCTTTCTTTGTTTGCACTGTCTCTTCACTTCTTAATTCTTCTCCAAAAGTTCTTTTATTTTCAAGCTGTTGTACAATTTGTTTATCTTCGTTTTCAGTTTCTTCTTCTATTTGTTCTTTTTCAGGTCTTATTGGTTTTTCTTCAGTTGCTCCAATGTGAGTTTCTACTAACTGACCCTGTTCAGGATTTACGTCTTCGTGCTTGAGGTTTTCCTGCTCGCTGTTTTCTTGATTTTCTTCTTCCTGAACGTATTTTTCTTGTTCTAACTGGTTCTGATCAGGGCTTATTGCACTTTGTACTTCTGCAGCCTGACCACGTTCTTCTAAACCTATCTGTCCCTGCTCAAATTTTGTTATTTCGTTGTCGATTTGAACCCAATTTCCTCTCCCTATCTGGTCCTGCTCAGGTTCTCTTATCGTTTCATTTTCCTCTTCCTGAGCTGCTTCTTCTTCACCTATCTGGTCCTCCCTAATTTCTTCTAATTTTGATCGGCTTCTTGTTCTGTTGTAAACTTCTGGTATATCAACCACTGGTATCCAGTCCTGACTTGTGCTCGGTTGTTCTTCTTCAGCTTCTCTCGAATCTTTCACCTGGGATTCTTCAGCTGGCCAACCTTCAGCTTCCTCAGTTATTGATGCTGACTGAGGATCTTGTCCTTCAGGATCTGGCACCCTTTTGGTGTGGCTTACATGAATCCAATTAGGCAATCCTGCACATTTCACTGCTGTGTTCGTAACTAGTATAACCTGACAAGGTTTGCCCCACCTGGGTGATAAACACGTTTCTCTGGTGTGATGCTTCACAACCACCCAGTCTCCGGGGTTCAGATCATGCTCTTGTTCAGGCTGCCTGGAAACTGCGTCTTCTCCAACCTGGTGAGAGACAGAACGCACTAGGTCAGCCAATCCCTTGCAATAATCTAGAACCATATCATCAGTTATGTTCAGTAGTTTATTTGTAGGTACATGTGCTTGTCTCATTGCTCTCCCCATGATTATTTCATGCGGACTTAATCCTGTATTTCTATCAGGAATACTTCTGAGTCCCGTTAAAACAAGAGGCAATGCATCTGGCCAATCTAACGATGTTGATGCACACATCTTTGACAGTCTTGATTTTATTGTGCCATTCATTTGTTCAACCACTCCAGAAGCCTCTGGGCGGTACGCACAGTGCAATTTCTGTTCAATTTGGAATGCTTCACAGATTATTCGTATTACATCGTTATTAAAGTGACTTCCTCTATCTGATTCCAAAGTTACTGGGAAACCGAACCTAGGAATGAGTTCTCGTAGCAACAGCTTTGCGACTGTAATGCTGTCATTCCTTCTGGTAGGGTAAGCCTCCACCCACCTTGAAAACAGATACACTATGACAAGTACATATTTCAGTCCTTTACATGGTGGTAATTGTATGAAATCTAGCTGCAATCTCACAAAGGGACCTTCCGCCTTTCCAATTTTTCCCAAACCAATTACTGTTCTCCTTCCCGGATTATTCATTTGGCAAGTTAGACACCTTTGGCAAAGACTCTCTGCTGCAGCCCTAAACTTTGGATTATACCAACTTTGTCTGAAAAGTCTAATAATGGCATCTCTCCCTACATGTGTGTCTCCATGGTACATTCTGGCCATTTGTGAAATCAGACAGTCTGGCATGACTGGTCTGCCATCTGTATATACCCATACATCGTCATCTGTTCTTCGGGTACATCCTATTTTTATCCAAACATCTCTTTCACTCTCCTCAGCATCATCTTGCAGTCTTTTCACATCATTCCATGTTTCAGGAGGTGCACATAGCATAAGTTGGCAGCTGATTCCCATCCTTTCAACCTTTTTATTTACTGCCAGCCTGTTTTTGGCACAGTGTTGAGCTACTAGATCTGCGTATCTGTTACCGACTACCACCCAGTCATCTCCTGACTGGTTTGCGGCACATTTCACCACTGCCAATTCTTTTGGTGATTGTATTGCTTCCAATAATTCCTTTACAAACTGTCCATTTTTGATTGGGGATCCTCAAGAAGTCATGAAATCCCTCTGCATCCACAGTTGGCCAAAGTCATGCACAACCCCGTACCCATATTGACTGTCCGTAAATATGGTTACTCTTAAATTTTTCCCAATTTTGGAAGCTTTGATCAGAGCAATTAATTCAGCTACTTGTGCAGACTTGACTCCTGGTAAATAGGATGCTTCGACTATTCCATTTAGTTCACACACAGCATAGGCTGCGCTCAGTTTACCATCCTCATGCCTTAGGCATGAGCCATCCACAAACAGCTCCCTATCAGGTCTTGGTTTTGTACACAATTCTGTGACCTTTAGACAATCATGTTCTGGATCGTCCTTAACTTCTTCAAAAATTGGATCTGGCAATAACGTAGCAGGATTTACAACAGTGCACCTAACTATGGTCACATTTTCAGCTCCAAGAATAATTTGTTCATACCTTGTCATCTGACTAGGTGTGAGATGCTGAGTTCTAGTTCTTGTCAACAGGATCACAACTGCATGTGGGACAAACACTGTTACAGTTTATCCCATTACTATTGACTCACTTTGTTCAATGCTCATACAAGTAGCAGCGACTGCTTTCAAATAGCCTGGCAATGCTGCCGCCACTGGGTCCAATGTAGCAGAAAAATATGCTATAGGACGCCTGTCTATTCCATGTCTTTGAGTTAACACTGAAAGTGCACAATTTTCTCTTTCATAGCAAAATAGTGCAAATTCTCTTGTATAGTCAGCATTGCCCAAGGCAGGTGCCTCACACAATGCATTTCTTAATTTTACAAATGCACCAGCACTTTCATCATCCCATTCAACTGGATCTTTGGCTTTCTTTTTGGTTAGCTGAATTAAAGGCTTTGCTAGTAGTGAAAACCCTATAATCCATTGTCGACAGTATCCCACTATTCCAAGAAACATTCTCACTTTTCTTTGTGTTTCTGGCATTTTCATTTTCTTGATTATTTTTATTCTATCAGATGTTATTCTTCTTGTTCCTCTTTCACTTTGGTGTCCCAAATATTTAACTGCCGTTGTACAAAACTGCAGCTTTTCAGGTGACACTTTGTGTCCTTCCTCAGCCAAATGGTTGAGTAACGCAATTGAATCTTCAACACAATCATCATGAGTGTTGGATGCTACCAGTAAATCATCTATATACTGCACCAAGACTGAACTCCTGGGCAGCACTAATTTCTCTAGACACCCTTTCAGTATTTGATTAAAGATGGAGGGACTTTCTGTGTATCCTTGAGGAACACGATTCCATACATAGACATGATTTTCAAATTTAAACGAAAAGAGATATTGGCTATCTGGGTGCAATGGTTTTGAAAAGAATGCTTGGCATAGATCAATCACGGTAAACCATTCTGCACTCCAGGGTATCTGGTATAGGATTACTGCAGGATTTGGTACTATAGGACAACAAGGTACCACAATTTTATTAATTTTCCGCAAATCCTGAACAATCCTATACTTTCCACTAGGCTTTTTCAAACCCATGATTGGTGAATTACAAGGGCTACTCATAACTTCTTTTAATATGCCTTGTTTTACCATTCTGTTAATTTCCTCAACAACTCCTGCCTTCACTTCTGCACTCATTTTGTACTGTCTAGTATTTGGGAAAATTGCACCTTCTTTTATAATGATTTTTACTGGGTCTATTTTGGCCATAAGTCCTACTTCTTTCCCTGTGAAATCCCATACCTTGGAATTCACTGAAGTTCTTAGTTCTTCTGGTAATTCGTTTTTAGTTATCAAAGAGAACATCTCATCTATTTCTGTACCTTGCTTGGCTATCATGAATTTATAAACATGATCTTCATCCGGGGTCTGTATTGCAACACCATCCCGTGTGCAGAAAATAGTGCAATTCATTTTGCACAGTAAGTCTCTACCCAATAAGTTTACTGGACTGGAATCACACACTACAAATTGGTGCATCTCTCGGAAGTTTCCTATTTTTACTTCCATTGGCTCAGTAAGGGGTGTTCTGAACTTTCGATTAGCTACACCTACAACTTGGATAGCTTCTCCAGAGAGAGGAAGGTCTGGGATGTCTGCTGTTCTTACAGTAGAACGGGTAGCACCAGTGTCCAAAAGAAAAGTGATATCATTACCTCTTACTTTCCCTACAACATATGGACCTGACTGATCTACCGGTAAGGATGCGCCAAGTACGCACTCCTTCTCCCCCTCTCTTAGGCACCGTCATTGATGATTATATGGGTCAAATTCATCCTGTAAAAGAAACTGTGAAGTTACATATTCGTTCTTACCACTTCCTCCTTGATATCCGACGTCTGTACCGTGCTTTGCTCTGCTCACATTACCCTGTATAGGGGCAGGTGGCAACTGACTCTGTGGGTTTACACCCTGCTGTGAGTCATTCTGCGTCTGTGGATTTAAATTGTGATTTGGGCCATTATTATTTCAAATCTTTTTACGTTCATCCTTCCAATGCCCCAATTTTCCGCATCCATGACAAGGAAATTTCTTTTTAGCCTCTTCTCTAGTCATTCGTCCTTTCACTTTTCCACCATTCCCCGTGTCACCATTCGTTCCAGATTCTTTTCCCTGACTTTCTGTTGGATTATCCAAATTAATTCCCTGTCACTCAGCCATTTTCACATGAGCCCACATTACCTTTTCTTGCAGCTTTTTATGCCTGTCCTCAATGTCGTCTCCACAATATTTAGCATACTTCAAAATCTCATCTATGGGCTTTCCCTGCCAGCACAACATGTGCTGCTTAATCGTCTGACAAATCTCTGGCTTTAGACCATAAACAAATCGGTAGACAAACTGACTCATATTTTTGTCTCCAATGTCCTCAAATCCACCATACTGTTTGAACACCTGTAATAAACGTTCATAATAGGCATGTACCGATTCACTTGCTTCTTGGGTAGTTCTGTCTATCTTCACCCAATCTGTTTCTTTAGGTGGCATTTTCCCTTTCAGATAAGTTATTACTTGGTGATACTTTTTCATTACATCACTCGATGGGTCACCTGTCTTTGCATCTCTTGGATACTCTTCGCTTGGCCAGTCAACTGTAATTTTACAATCTGTCCACAAATCAGCAGGTACCACTATGTCAAACAGACCATCCAAGTCCTTCAACAATACCTTTGACACTTTCACAAACCTTTCAACCTGCTTGTACCATTCAATTGGCTTTTCTCTCAACTTTGGAAAATCATTTGTAAAAGACAAAATATCTTGTCTACTCCATGGGACATGAACGTAACCTCCTCCAGGTACTTCCCGCATCGGGTACATCTGATCTACTTTCCCTGTTTCCTTCAATAAATATTCAAAAGTCGACCTACTGTACCGTGCCTCTTCCTTTTTCTTTGTCCATCTAGCTTTCCATTTATCTAGATCTGCCCATTTCTGTAATACTGTCATTAATTCTTTCACCTGTAGTTTTCTACCTGAGGCATTCATATTTTCTAAATCTTTGTCAGTAAAATCTGCTCTATAGGGTTTCTGTAACACTTTTTGACTTCCCTATTTCAATTCCCATTTGTAAGGCCAGATCTGATAATTTCTCATGAAATAATTTTACATTTCTAGTTATGCTCCTGCATATGAACAATAGTTCTTCTTCATTGTAGGTATTTAGACGATCTACTCCTACATTTCCTGCTATCAATTCTTCTAACTCAACTTTTAATTTGTAGATGTCCATGATCTTTGGGGGTGAACTCTGTCTATCTGATCCTTGTGCCCACCTTTCTAAGTCTTCTGGTGTTACTACTGTGGCACTTTTTGTTCCGGATGATGTTACTATATTTACATCTTTGGAGCAACCAGGTGTCATTCTCCTAGGAGTACTATTTACAGATCCTCGGATAGGTAAATCCATTAAGGAAATCATAGATTCACAATCACTGATATGGTCATCAATTATTTCAGTTTCAGGTTTGGGAATCTCTACAGGTGTAGGCATGACTAGAGGTTTCGGGTAATTTACTTTGTCACCATATAAGGGAACCACTGGACCAATTGTTACAGGTATGGTCAGGGAATCAGGATGTACATTCAGCTGTGTTATTTTCTGTATCAGTTCTGCTCTGTTTCTGTCTATAGCCTCTTTTTCTTTATCCTGAAGTACCCTATTAACTGGTGGATTATGTAATACTTGCGGTACCAATGGTGTTCTTAACATTGGTGCACTTGGGGTACATCCACTTGTCCCTTCCTGATATGGTGGCGGGTTCTTTAATATTTCTTCCATAAATTCATCTTCAGAATCTCCAAACCCTGTTAAATGTTTTGTTTTTTCTGTGCATTTGCTCCCTAACGATTCTTCTGCTATACAAACAGTATATAAACCCTCGGTAAGCATCGCTCTTCTCCACTGTTTCATCTGACCGTCTCTTGACTCATTTTGGTATCTAGGAAAAAATCTCCTATAACCCCTATTGCTTCTCGATCGGTCACGTTCAAATGCCTCTGTTTCCCATTCTTCTAGTGCTTCATATTGCGTTAATCTTGGACTGGGTTCTAAGTCATTCATCCTCATTCTTAAATTTTGAAAAATTCTCCCATTGAAAGTACCATTCTCTGGGAATGCTAATATTCCATCATTTTTGGTATATTCTATCCAATTTTCTAACCATACGCAAGTATGATAACCTCTCTCCATCATCATGAATGAGGCGGGCGTTTTTGCTGGTGGAATGATAATTCCTTCTCTAGTTTTGATTGGCTTATCCTTCTTAAAATAATTCTTAATCTTTTGTAGAAATGACATTTTTCTCTTTTCTCCATACAGTTTGGGAAATATCTATGTATCGAATTATATTCTGCAAAACCTAGGAATCTCCTGTCTGGACGGGTTCCTGTTAAAGTCGGATCACGTTTCCACATATAATCTCCACTATCCACTAAGATTTCGACTTCTATGCTGACAACCAATTAAATTCCAGCTAACATTTGTCTCTGAACTAATCCTAGCGCGGCTTTTCAGTGACGTCTGTCTGACGACCCCTCCTTTACAATCTGCGCTTCTCTGTCCCTCGCTGTTTCAACCAATCCCAGCGCGACACCTGTGACGTCAGTATTACTCCTGACTACTGACCCCTCCTTTACAAGAGTCGTTCCACGCCCGCTGTTTCAACCAATCCCAGCGCGGCGTTTTGTGACGTCAGCTTCCTCTCCGGCAGCTGACCCTCCCTTTACAAAATCGTACGCAAAACTTTATTTTCTCTACGCTTCTTATTTAAATTCAGTAACAACATAAAACATTCGCTATCGTGCCAGTTTCTCTAAATTGGAAAAGATAGTTTCTCTCTCACTTAGTAAAACCTTTCCGTTTACTAAACATACACTACGAGTAAAACCCTTCCGTTTACTCTTCACGTAAGCTTCAGAAATACCTGCTACTTCTTCAATGTTACCCTTTCTAGGTGATATAACATCAAATTTTTACCAGCGTATTCCTTTGCTATCACTCACACGCATAGAGTCCCTAACAAGTACTGATAGCCCTGCTTAACTTTTCAGTACTGTTTCTGCCTGACAGATAACCTCACTGCAGTATGGCTTCCAGTTACCATCCGCTATTCAAATTTCCCCGGGGAATTCTGGACAACATAAAACAAAACTTTTAAACAACGGATGTTAGTTTATAAAAAAATAAATTCTCATTACCCAATTAACAAAGTGCAACCATCCTCTGATAACCAGAAAACTGATCCAGCAGGTTACTAGCAACAAGCATTCATACACCGAATACTCACCTGGGCCCATTCATTCATACTACGCTAGCAATTTCCGCTGGTGGGTCAGTTGTACTCTTTATCAATATCCCTGCTACCAATTACTTTTCTGATAGAAGAGTAATGACTTACCAATGGACCCTTTGATAATTGGGAAGTTTAAAATGAGTGACATTCAATTCAATTCATAATCCTGAAATAATCACTGAGTCAGGAAGTTTTAAAATGTTTATCTAAAGACTTTGCAGAGTAAATTACAAAACCACATAATACTTAATCGTATATCAAGGATGAAGCATACTAATAATCAATTATCGATCAATGACGGTCCCTCAGAAAGAAGAAGATAGAGACAGCAGCACAGCTAAAGGTTGCATTTATATTTACCTAAAGATGTGAGAACCAAACCCCTAGGCCAAGGAGTTGGAAAGATAGGTCCCAGGAAGGATGAAGACCAAAGACCTCCGGACCAGGTTCAGGACAGGATAGGTGACCTCTCTATCAACGACGCCTGCGTCGTTCCCCTCTCTGACACTTCGCTCCTCCTCAATATCTTCCGTGTCTTCCTTCTAATGGAATCCGCCGCCCCCACCTCAGGACCTCTCTGGACAGCAGTTCAGTCTGCAATCGATCAGCTCGTTCCGTGGTTCTCAAAGCTGACAGCCTTAATGCCAATGCTAACGCTAACTAATTAGCTAATTCTATATCTATTATACCTTTCTACACCCAGGTACCTCCCATTAATGTTTCAAAATTATGGGCCCAATACTTCTGATTGGATGGGGACAGGGGGTTGATCCTCACACCATGTCAATTTAGTTCACTTTCTTTAAGCCCATTATTTTTAAATACCGCCCCTCACAATTAATACATTTGCTTTATTTCCCACCCGTCTCACGACAAAGTTTAATACAAAATGTATGTAAAATGTTGCATTTGCAATAACATCGCGGATGTAGTGGAGTTGGCCAACAGGTCACGGCCTTGGATGTCGTCCAAGTTGACTTCATCGCTGTGCCTTGATTTTCAGAGCGCATGCGCACATCTCATTGGCTTCAAGCTGCCGTTCCGTTAACCCAGGCCCCATTTTACGAACTAATAAAAAGTCAAAGAAGAAAACATTAAAATCACAAATAAATGTCTTCACTGTATACCCCCTATTTCTACTCTATTCCCATTTAATTATAGATCTATCCCGCATTAGTAGCATTAAAATACCACAGTTTTAATTGCAACATATACGCAAGCTTTAGTACATGAGAGCATTAAGCAGCCATTTTAACACACACTGCGCAGAAGCAAAGTTTTCCCTCCAAGCAAAGAAAGACGTCATACCACGTGATATGGTTGACACATGCGCAATGGAATTCCCGCGCTTTAGCGGCCATTTTGGATTAGACAAGCATTACTTATTAGTTTTAACACATAGGCAAGCTTCACTTGGATACTGTGTTCGTGTATGCATTTATTAGTAAAGACATTACAAAGTTTAATTAATTAATACTATGAGAGGTTTGCTTACGAGCAAGTCTCATTGTGAGTTCTTGCTCCATCAGTTCGTGTGGGTTTTTTTTTCAAAGGAACCTCCACCACTCCAGTGCCCTACCTCCCCACGCCTTCCCACCTCCCCCACCAGAACGATCCCCGGAGGGACACTTGCCTTGGGCCACGGCCCGTCTCTAGGACCGTGGCAGCGGGACCCGGGGCGTCTTCTCCTTCCTCCAGCCCACCGGGTTTGTTAGCGGTGTACAATACACTCCTCTGTCCTCGTCTCGTCTTCTCCTCCTCACTCTCGCCTTCCTCCGCTTTACTGCTGTCCTCCACGCTCACCGTCCCTCTTCCTCCGATACCTCTCGCCATCTCCTGCTCCTCCGCGTCTTTTTTGCAGCCCTCTTCCGCCTTCGTCACAGTCGCCTCCCCACTCGCCTGAGTCACTGCTAGACCGCTGCCGGCTTCCGGTCCGCATTGAGGCGTCGCAACCTTTCTCCACTTCCGGTCCGCCCCGGCGTCGTCCTCCCCCCTTAGGAATGGACGGTGGGGCCATTCAGTGGAGGGGTTCCTGGACAGGTAGTCTGCACAGGTTTGTCTGGTACCCGGTAGATGCATAGTCTGAAAGGAGAAAGGTTGCAATGCTAAGAACCACCTGAGGATGCGTTGGTTAGAGTCTTTGTGTTTCACGAGCCAAGTGAGAGGAGCGTGGTCGGTGAGAACAGTGAAAGGGCATCCCAACAGATAATATTGAAGTGCCTCGACCGCCCATTTGATTGCGAGACATTCCTTCTCTATGGTTGAGTAGTGCACCTCTCGGGGAACAATTTTCTACTGATGTATAGAATAGGCTTAAGATCACCCCTTGAGTCAGGCTGACATAATACGGCACCCAGCCCAAGACCAGAAGCATCTGTTTGGAGTATGAATTGTTTATGGAAGTCGGGGCAGTGTAACATGGGCGCTGTACAGATGGCGGTTTTTAGGGCTTGGAAGCTATTCTCGTGTGTCTTACCCCAGGCTGCTATTCGGGATAGGTAGGTTTTGGTTAGGAGGTCAGTTAGGGGACTGGCCAAGGAAGAGAAATTCAGGATAAATCTCCTATAGTAACCGATAAACCCAAGGAAGGACCGTATGTCTCGTTTGGTCTTGGGAATAGGAAGGGTTTTTATGGCTTCGATCTTGCTTATCTGTGGTCTAAGCAGTCCCCCTTGAATTGTGTAACCGAGATATTGTATGGAATCTGTGACCAGTAGGGATTTCCTAGGGTTTATTTTGAGGCCGGCCTCTTGGATGGCTTTAAATACCGCCGCCAAATGTCTCACATGCTCTGCCCATGTTGGGCTAAAGACGACTATGTGGTCTAAATAGGCGGCGGCGTATGCCGCATGTGGTTTCAGTAGGCGATCCATTAAGCGCTGAAACGTCACCGGTGCCCCATGGAGGCCGAAAGGGAGTACCCTGAATTGGTAGAGCCCCGAGGGGGTTGAGAAGGCGGTCTTCTCTCTGGCCTGAGGAGTCAGAGGGATTTACCAATAACCTTTAGTAAGGTCAAGGGTGGTCAGGTATTTGGCATTTCCTAGCCGTTCAACCAGCTCGTCGATTCGGGGCATTGGGTATGAGTCAAATTTGGTGATGCTGTTTACCTGACGGAAGTCAATACAAAAACGCAGACTTCCGTCCGGTTTTGGCTCAATCACAATTGGGGAGCACCAGTTGCTCGAGGAGGGTTCTATGATACGTGCCTGTAGCATAGCTGTTACTTCTTTCTCCACCGCCTCCCTTCTGGCTGCCGGGATTCGGTAGGGTTTCTGCTTTATGACAGTCTGGTCTAGGGAAACGATATCATGTTGAACCATGGTGGTCAACCCCGGTGTGGAGGAAAAGAGGTTAGGGAATTGTTCCAACATGGCAAACAATTGGGTCTGTTGTTCCGGGGACAGTACGTCCCCGATTGGGGCTTTCTCATTCGGTTCTCCCTGGGTGTCTGCTGTAGAAATCTCCAGGGGTCTCTCGGTATTCACAAACAATGCCGACTGTCCTGTAGCAGTGGACACAGCAGGTTCTTCCCATTTTTTTAACAGACTGACATGATATATCTGTATACCACCAACCCGCAGGGGCTGCAGAACGCTATACCTGACTGGGGTTATTTTCTTTTCAATAACATAAGGACCTTGCCATTGCATTAAAAGCTTATTCTCTGTTGATGGGAGTAGGAGAAGTACCTTTTCCCCTGGCGTGAATTCTCTCATCTGACTGTTTTGATCGTAGTAGTGTTTTTGTATGTTTTGGGCTTTTTCCATGTTCTCGTGTACCAGGCCCCATATCCTAGAGACCGCTGACTTCAAATCAGCTGCGTACTTCGGTAGGGGTTGCCCCTCCTCGTCTTCCTCTTCCCACTGTTCTGCTGCCATGTCTAGTAATGTTTGGGGTTTTCTCCCGAACAATAACTCAAACGGAGAATATCCTGTTGACCTCTGCTCATGTGTTCGTATAGCAAAGAGGATAAGGGGCAGTTTCTGGTCCCAGTCCCTTCCGGTCTCTGAGATGACCTTGCGGAGGATATTCTTGATGGATTTGTTGTAACGCTCCACAAGGCCATCTGTTTGGGGATGGTAAACATAAGTTCGGATCTGACTGATACCTAGTATCTTACAGACCTGTGCCATGAGACGGGACATAAAAGGGGTCCCTTGGTCAGTGAGTACTTCTGACGGGAACCCCACCCGGGAAAACAAAGCAACCATGGCCCTGGCTATAGTAGGGGTGGTCATTGATGACAAAGGAAAAGCCTCCGGGTACCTACTCGCGTAGTCCACTGTGACCAGGATATACTTATGGCCTCTGGCTGAGACAGGCAGGGGACCCACCAGGTCCATACCGACACGCTTGAATGGGATGTCTATGATAGGTAAGGGGAACAAAGGGGCCTTTCTTATCCCTTCGGGGTTAGTATATTGACATCTCACACAGGCCGCACAGTGCTTCGCCACATCCCTGTGTACCCCTGGCCAGTAGAATTTGTTCAAAAGGTATTTCAGCGTGTTTTCTTTTCCATAGTGCCCGCCCCTGTGTGGTTGTGAGCTAGTTGCAATACATGGTCACGGAAAGGAAGGGGTACAATGAGCTGTGTGTTGGTGTTTTCTCCCCTTTTATGGATCTATATAGCAATCCCCTTTTTCAAAGAAGTATGGTCCTACCTTGTCTGGCTCCTGTTCCTGCACCTGTTCCCAGGCATGGACAAGGGTGTTGTCTTCCCTCTGAGCTGATCGAAAGCTAACCGGGGCTGTCTTAACAAGGGTCTGTAAGGGAGAGAGGAAAAGCATGGCGTGATGTCTGTGTCAGTGTATATAGCTGTTTCTCCCTCCGTCTTTCATTCCTGCTCTTCCTATTCTTTCCTCCTGTGTCCTCCAAGTCGCTGTCTCTGAAAGGGGCTTCATGTAACCAGGGTAAGCCCTCCCCTTTTGTCTCGTCCAAATACTGCTCAAACCTGGGGTGGTCCGTGCCAATAATGACCGCCTCAGGAAGTGAGGGTATAACCCCCACCTTTCACACTTGTGGGTCGTTTGATATGTCCAGCAGGACCTCCGCTACGGGATAGGATTTAGTGTCCCCGTGGACACAGGTGACGTTTACCTTTTCTGTCTCTCGTATTTGGGGTCGGGACACTAGGGCTCTGTCTACCACTGTCACGTGGCACCCAGTGTCCAAAAGGGCCTGGTGCTTTTTCCCATTTAGCAATACTTCCTTCCTGTACTGTTGGGGACCCTTGCCGGTCACATAGATTCGTCCCCTAGAGTACCCCACTTCCATTGGTTCTGCTGCTGGGATTCCGTGGGGACACTGCCGGGCTATGTGTCCCCACTCTGCACAGTGGTAACACTGAGGTCCTTGCCCGCCTGGACCTGGTATGGGTTGTATAGGTCTGGGGATTGCACGAGGTACTGGTTGGGGTTTTGTATCGGGTCTGTGTGTGGTTCTTGGGGTAAATAAAGGGGTCCGTGATACACCAGCCTTGAACTCTGGGGATCTATGAAAAGCACAAGCCAAGTCCACAGCCGTTGCTGAGGTGAGGTTGGGATGTTGTTTTACCCAGGAACGGGTTGTTGCCGGTAGGGCATCTAGAAACTGCTCCATGAACACTTTTTCTGTCACTTCTTCCATACTGGAGGTTTGGGGTGTCAGCCAACGATTTCCCAGGTCCTTAATCCTGTAATACAGGGCACGCGGGTTGTCCCCGGTGGTCCACCTCTCTTTCCTGAATTTGGCTCTATAGTATTCCTGATCACACCCCAATCGTTCCAATATGGTCCTCTTCACATCCTCATAGGGTGTTGTACCGGCGGGGTTGGCGGCCTGATAGGCTGCTTGTAATTCCTCGGACAAGAGAGGGGCAATGTATTGGCTCCACCTTTCTTGGGGCCAGGCAGCGGTAGTTGCGACCCTTTCAAAGTTAATGAAGAAATAGTCAGGGTCATCCCCCTCCTGAAACTTCTGCAGGACGGAGCCAGGGACGTTTGGGCGCACTCGGGTACTAACAATGGCATCCGTAAGCCGGAGTATGGCCGTGTCTTGTACCTGTTGGTTTGACGTGAGTAGAGCTGCTTGGTCCCTCAGGGCGTCGTGTAGTGCTTCCCGGTCTTTCTGGGCAGTTTGGGCCTGCTGTTCGAACACCAGTTGCAGGTGCCATTGCCCCTCCGCAAGCTGATTGATAATGCTTTCCATGGTTACAAGTGCGGGCTGTGTCAGGGTTCGACACCTGGGGAGAGTATCCCACTTCTGACACCAATTGTAAGGGTGTTAGCGTCACCGGGGTGTGATGGACCACAAGATGCCGTATTATGGTATACGTGATATCTTTATTTTATTTTCTTCAGGTGTTACGTGGGTAAGGATTGTAAGGGATTTCGGGTAAAAAAATGGTCAACCAAAGGAATAACACAAAAAGAAGGTTTGAGACAGCTTCTCTTTTCGGTTTCTGGCTCCGGGATGTCGGGGTTGGATGGGCCGGGATCCTCCTGGGTTTCTTGCACGCTTGCTTGGACTCACTCGGAGGGCGGGGAAAGAAAAAAGAATAAAAACAGGTCGGGGTCAATAACTGTGCTTTTGTGTAGGGTTGGCTTTGTGCTACCGTCACCAAGACATATGTGCGGGGAGGGTTCGTGTGTTTTTTTTTTCAAAGGAACCTCCACCACTCCAGTGCCCTACCTCCCCACGCCTTCCCACCTCCCCCACCAGAACGATCCCCGGAGGGACACTTGCCTTGGGCCACGGCCCGTCTCTAGGACCGTGGCAGCGGGACCCGGGACGTCTTCTCCTTCCTCCGGCCCACCGGGTTTGTTAGCTGTGTACAATACACTCCTCTGTCCTCGTCTCCTCTGCTCCTCCTCGCTCTCGCCTTCCTCCGCTTTACTGCTGTCCTCCACGCTCACTGTCCCTCTTCCTCCGATACCTCTCGCCATCTCCTGCTCCTCCGTGTCTTTTGTGCAGCCCTCTTCCGCCTTCGTCACGGTCTCCTCCCCACTCGCCTGAGTCACTGCTAGACCGCTGCCGGCTTCCGGTCCGCATTGAGGCGACGCAACCTTTCTCCACTTCCGGTCCGCCCCGGCGTCGTCCTCCTTACAATATATATATATATATATATTCACTGAAAAAACCATAGATTTCAGGGACGTTATAGTTAGTTGGACATTTCACTCGTACAAAACCAGAGAAATTCCGGCGTTATAGTTAGTTCAGCTAACTATAACTCGCGCCCCCGCAATGCACTGCTGATGACATCACATATTACATCATTCATGACATGGTCAGTGACATCACTGATGACATCTCAAATGACATCACTGATGACATCAGTGATGACATCATCCAGTGAATGTGTTTTTCTTTAAAGTTTAAATATGTATTATATATATACCAAGGTGTATTGAAGAATGAGTGGGTGTATAAGTGTCTGGATGGAGGATTTAGTAGGTGTGTGACTGACTGTTTAACTGAGTTATTACATGTGTCTTACTGAATGCATGGGTTAGTGACCAAACTGTGTGAATGTCTATATCAGTCTGTTTGCTGTTGTATAAGCTGCTGCATGGGTTGGTCAGTAGCTACATGAGTGTCTATATGGGTTATTAATTGGTTGCCAGAGTATTTGTATGGGTGCCTGAGTGTGTGTGTGGGGTGCGTGGGAGGTGTGTGACTCTGTGCATACATGTTTGAGTGGTTGATTCACTGGGTGTATGGGTTCAAGAGTGCATGTGGAAACAGCTGTATGCGTGGGTGAGTATGTGTATGGGTGTGTTAGTGAGTGAATGGATGTCTCAGTGGTACATGTCCAACTAACTACATATGTAAAAGACAGTGTATGTGAGAGTTGGAGTATATAAATGACTATACGTGAGAGTTAGTGATTGTGAGAGTGGCTGTATGGATGAGTATGTACTTGTATCAGTGATTGTATAAGAGAGTATGCGTTTCTTTCTGTTTGAATAAGTGATGTGTTGTGTGTATAACTGTATAGGTCAGTAAATGGAAGTGTGATTGATTATTTGCATGACTGACTAGGTGTGTGAGTAACTCTGGATGAGTTCTGGTGTGTGAGTGTCTGTGTAGGTGTATGAGTGCATATGATAGTGTTGTATTGATGAGTGACTGCATGTATGAGTGATTGTATGGGTGAATGAGTGCACCTAAGAACCAGTGATTAGATATGTAGTAAGTGGTATTGGTGTGTCTATGGTTTCAAAAATGGTATTCTGTTTTTTGGAGTGGGTGTATCAAAGGTTATATTAGGGTGTGAGAAGGTGCATCAGATTGTCACATGGATGATGTCATCAGTGATGTCGTCAGTGATGTCATTTGAGATGTCATCAGTGATGTCATCAGTGATGTCACTGACCATGTCATGAATGATGTAATATGTGATGTCATCAGCAGTGCATTGCGGGGGCGCTAGTTATAGTTAGCTGAACTAACTATAACGCCGGAATTTCTCTGGTTTTGTACGAGTGAAATGTCCAACTAACTATAACGTCCCTGAAACCTATGGTTTTTTCAGTGAATTTCAAAGGTTTTTTAAATGCTAATTTCTAACTATAACGTTCCTGAAACCTATGGTTTTTTCAGTGAATTACTAAGGTTTTTTAAATGCTAATTTCTAACTATAACGTGCCTGAAACCTATGGTTTTTTCAGTGAATTTCAAACGTTTTTTAAATGCTAATTTCTAATTATAATGTTCATTAAACCTATGGTTTTTTCAGTGATTTTAAATTATCATTCCATTCTCAACCTAGTGAAAACAGCCAATATCGCCAGTTTTCCAGCAATAGCTTCCACAAAAAAATTTGCCACAAATGAGAGCGACAACTAACGCTAATGATATGCAGAGTAGGCGTTCCCGTGCAAAAATAACACGAAAACACCACTTCCCGATATTTTCAACGAGCAGCCAAATCTGGGGTGCGATCCAAAAACAGGCGATAAGCTGCGTTAGCAGTAGGAATTTAACATCTGCCTTTTACTGGTGTAAAGCAGGACGACTACCTACAGTGTCAAAGGGAGCCCAGCCCAGAACCACATCTGAAGACCAACACATGTCATAGAGCTACTGACCATGCAGCTCCGACACGCAAGAAGGCCACAACACCCACTGCCATCACCCTCAGGACCTCCCCCCCGGAACACCCCCCTCCCTACTACCACCGAGGCAGCGCAGAACAAGACATCGGACCTTCCAAAAACGGCATGGTCCCTCAGCCACACAATAGCTGAATCTTGGAAGATGTGGCAACCAAGTATGTGTGAAGGACGCAAGTCACCCATCAATAAAAATGCACACAATACCAAGTTTAGCGGTGATGTGGTGGACAGACCTCACTATGCAGAGCACAAACCTCTCCGTGTGGACATATACTGCTGGTGCTTGTAGTGTTGTGGACAATAGACGCAACCATGTTACCTCAGGCAGTGGGGAAGATCTCGGTCATGTAGCTGTGTTGTCCCCCCCTGGAAGCGGAAGCGGAGTGGGCTGGTCCAACATACGCCACTCCAGCGTAGGAGTATGAATAAATAGGCCGGGGCTCCGGGCGTGGTTCACTTGTGGGAAGGCCAAAGCGTCTGCCAGGGCGGCAGCCCTCAGCCTGCCACGCGGCCTCCGCCATGACCGCCGGCCTCCTCGACACAGGCCCCCTGCGAACCCAGCAGCAGAGCACCACAGACTTATGTCTGTACAGACTACTGCCTTCAATCTACACTGCGGACAGCAGGGCTCACAATTCAGATCGAGTCACGATTGCAGATGACGCAGTCCAGTAGGCAAGAGACATTGCTCCCAGTGCGGCCCGCCAGGACCACGCATCATCGCAGACTGCGCACACACTGAGTCCTTCAGGTGCCACTAACTCAGTGCACCACAAGTCAACGCCACGTGGACTTATTAAGACAGAATTCATTAGGCAAAAGACATTGCTACCAGTGCGGCCCGCCCGGACCACGCATCATCGCAGGCTCCACACACGCTGGTTGCTTCAGGTGACACTAACTGTACAGCTCAACTCAACGCCACGTGGCTGTGGGCCCTTGCTGACCGCTTCCTCCGGCCTACACTGCGGTCATCAGGGCTCACATTTAAAATTGACTCTTGATTCATTAATTGCAGAGTCCAGTAGGCAACTAAGTATTACGTCCCTCAAACCTACATAATATCCTTTTAGTATCCTTGCTTCAAGAACTTGTTTTATATCAGTTATAGCTTTAGTACAATGACCAAATTCATCTTGCAAGTCCAAAGGAACACTGAATGGCAGTTTACACTGCGGACAGCAGAGCTCACAATTTGAATTCAGTCTTGATTTATTAATTGCAGACAGAATTGTACTCTATGTCCTCGAATTTTGTCAAGAGGAAGTGACAAAAAGCATTCTTTGATGTCTGTGCTGACTACTGCCTTCGATCTACACTGCGGTCAGCAGGGCTCACAATTCAGATTGAGTCACGATTGCAGATGACGCAGTCCAGTAGGCAAGAGACATTGCATCATCGCTGGCTGCGCACACGCTGAGCGCCACACCTACCACTAACTCTATGCAGCTCAAGTCAACGCCACGTGGCTGTGGACTCTTCCTGACCACTGCCTCCGGACTACACTGCGGTCAGCAGGGCTCACAATTCAGATCGAGTCGCGATTGCAGATGACGCAGTCCAGTAGGCAACAGACATTGCATGATCGCTGGCTGCGCACACGCTGAGCGCCACACCTACCACTAACTCTATGCAGCTCAAGTCAATGCCACGTGGCTGTGGGCTCTTCCTGACCACTGCCTCCGGCCTACACTCAGGTCAGCAGGGCTCACAATTCAGATCGAGTCGCGATTGCAGATGACGCATTCAGTAGGCAAGAGCCATTGCATCATCGCTGGCTGCGCACACGTTGAGCGCCACACCTACCACTAACTGTATGCAGCTCAAGTCAACGCCATATGGCTGTAGGCCCTTCCTGACCGCTGCCTCCGGCCTACACTGTGCTCAGCAGGGCTCACAATTCAAATTCAGTCTTCATTCATTAATTTCAGAGTCCAGTAGGCAACTAACTATAACGTCCCTGAAACCTACATATTTCAACAGTGTATTCCATAAATGTTTCATCTTTTGTTCCATACACCTACACTGCGGTTAGCAGAGCTCACAATTTAAATTGAGACATGATTTATTTATTGCAGAGAGAATTGTACTCTATGTCCTCGAATTTTGTAAACAGGAAGTGACTAAAAGCATTCTTCGATGTCTGTGCTGACTACTGCCTTCGATCTACACTGCGGATAGCAGGGCTTACAATTCACATCGAGTCGCGATTGCAGATGACGCAGTCCAGTAGGCAACAGACATTGCTCCCAGTGCGGCTCGCCCGCACCACGCATCATCGCTGGCTGCGCACACGCTGAACGCTTCTGATGCCCCTATCTCAGTGCAGCACAACTCATGGACCCTTTATGATACAATGTTTTGTGTATAATTTCACACCTGCTGCCTCTACCTCAGTGTACCACAAGTCATGGACCCTTTACGATACAATCTTGTGTGTATTATTTCACATCTGTTGCCCCTACCTTAGTGCAGCACAAATCATTGACCCTTTATGATTGAATCTGTGTGTCTGATACAATGATTACTGTTGTACTTGTTGCCAGCACCAACCATTCCCAGAGGGCTGGCTTACACTCACCCCACACGCATCCAGCACAGACGTCACTGGACATGTGACCCTGGTAATAAAAATAAGTAGAGCGCACGTGCCAGTACCCAGTTCCACTATCTATCTGTGTCCGTGTGTTCATTATGTATGCAAGATGCGGCCCCTGGGCCCTACCACATTACATTGTGCTGTGGACAGCGTATGCAACCATGTTACCTCTGGCAGTGGGGAAAACTTCGGTTATGTAACTTTCTCTCGGTCATTGTACAAGTACGTACGTAGAGACTGGATCATTAGAGTACTGCAAGGAGAGTGTATAGTGAATTTAAAAGTGCTTGGGGATTGGCGGAGTAATTCTATAAGTACATATGTTGACGCAGCCTAACCCCGAACACAAGCTTGGCTCTAATTGGCTGCCCTCCATGTGCCAAAAACTGAAACTTGAACTTTGCATGGCCCTGTATTGCTACAGCTCCAACATTCCACTGAATGTGCAATAAACATTCATATCCACACAGATGTGTCATGTCCACCATCTTTCATGTGTGGAACTATGGATGAATGTAGGGTCAGTGATTCCCAGTACCTTCCATGTTGGCCATGTTGTGGGACTTGGCTCACAGAGTGACACATTGGCGCTTGCGACCCGGGTGATGTCAGCCCTACAACAGGGACACCCGCATCAGTTGATTCCTCATAAAGCCCAGGACGGAGCCACGCCCATAGCTACGGAGTCATTCTTCACAGCCTCACGCAGGACTGGCATACGCCAGGCCAGCCCACTCCGCTTACGCTTACAGGGAAGGACAACAACGCTACATGGCCCAGATTTTCATTGCAGTGATCTGCTGGTCACACCCTAGTTGTCAGTACGCCACAGCCACTCCCTCACGGCTAGTATACACCCACACCACACCCATCCAGCACAGGCATCACAGGACATGTGACCCTGCCAATAAAAAAGACCGTGCACACGTGCTCGACGCCATTTCATAGTTGCTCTCACCGGATGCACTGCGGCCGGCACAGGCACACCGGCACAGGACGGTGACTTTCGGTCCACTGAGGTACGGGTACCGTAACTGCTGAGCGGGTGTGCAGCCTGCGGTGATGGCCCGTCCCGGCGGTCTGGAGAGCTCAGGTTTTGTGTGCCCTGCTGGACCGCAGTGTAGGCCTGAGCCATCAGACATCGCAGGCCTACCGCCACGTGGCGTCGCCTCGCTGGTCACAACGTTAGTGGCACCGCAAGGGCTGAGCGGGTGTGCAGCCTGCGATGAAAAGCCCGGTGCACTGGTATGTCCTCTGCCATGGCGAAATCAAGACCCAGCACCAAATGTGAGACCTGGTGGCCTGCGGAGCGGGGCTGCATGATATGCAGGGTGCCGTGTCCGCGGGCCCCGGGCTTGGGGCTTGCAGCGACATGTGGTAGGCCCTCTTTTCTACACGCAGGTTGCGAAAGGTGAGCAGAGAGGCTTGTTTGCGCAGCGGCGGGCAGTCACCTCCGGGCAGTGGGAGTGGATGGGGTGCAGCAGCCTGGGTGTGCAGCGGCGAGCAGACTCCTCTGGGCAGTGGAAGTGGATGGGGTGCAGCAGCCTGGATGCACAAAGGCGGGACAGAGAATTAGGCGTGTGCAGTTGTATGTACTCTGCCATTACTGATTCCATACTACGTTTCAGATGAGTAAGCTTGAGGGCTCCACTATGTCCCGGCACGTGGTTGGAGACACACCGGTGACGGAAAGGTGAGCTGTGAGGGTTTTGTCCACAGTGTGGGCACTCACTGTCCCTCTCCAACACTTCCTTTCTCTTCCTTTCTCTCCCTCACACTCTTCCTCTCTCTCTTCCTCTCTCTCTCTTTCTCTCTCTCTCACTCTTCCTCTGTTTCTCTCTTCCTCTTTCTCACACTGTTTCTCTCTTTCTCTCTCTCTTCCTCTCTCTCACTGTTTCTCTCTCTCTTCCTCTCTCTCTCACTCTTTCTCACTTTCTCTCTTTCTCTCTTTCTCTCTGTCTACCTCTCACTCTTTCTTTCTTTCTTTCTCTCTCTCACTCTTTCTCTCTCTCTCTCCTTTGATGGACGCATGACGCACAATCTTATCTTGCTTTTTGTCTAGCAGGCTGTGATTCACAGATTGACGACCCCCCCCGACACGGACCTCCCGCCACGAGGCGATGACTTCAGTTCCACTGAGTTAGTGCCACCAGAGCTGAGCGCGTGTGCAGCCTGCGATGATGCGTGGCCATCCTGCAATCAACACCCACTTTGAATTGTGAGCTCTGCTTGACCGCGTGTACGCAACGCCTGAGGAGGTTGCTTCGGCACGTGGTGGACCCTCTTAGACACACGCTGGTGGCGTAAGGTGAGCAGAGAGGCTTGTTTCCGCAGCAGCGAGCAGTCACCTCTGGGTGGTGGGAGTGGATAGTGTGCAGCACCCTGGGTGCACAAGAGCGGGCAGACACCTCCGAGCAGTGGGAGTGGATGGGGTGCAGCAGCCTGGGTGCACAGGAGCGGGCAGACACCTCTAGGCAGTGGGAGTGGATGGGATGCAGCAGTCTGGGTGCGCAGGAACGGGCAATCACCTCCGGGCAGTGGGACTGGATGGGGTGCACCAGCCTGGGTGCACAGCAGCGGGCAGACACCTCTGGGCAGTGGGAGTGGATGGGGTACAGCAGCCTGGGTGCGCAGAGGCGGGCAGACACCTCTGGGTGGCGGGAGTCGATGGGGTGCAGCAGCCTGGGTGCGCAGGGTCGAAACAGAGAATTAGGCGTGTGCAGTTGTATGTACTCTGCCATTACTGATTCTATACTATTTTTCAGATGACTAAACTTGAAGACTGCACTATGTCCCGGCAAGTGGTTGGAGACACACCGGTGGCAGAAAGGTGAGCTGTGAGGATTTTCTCCACAGTGTCAACACTCACTCCCCCTCTCCATCTCTTCCTTTCTGTCACTCACACTCTTTCTCTCTCTCTCACTCTCTATCTCTTCCTTTCTCTCTCTCACACTCTTTCTATGTCTCTTCCTCTCTCTCTCATTCTTTCTTTCTCTCTCTCTTCCTCTCTGTCTCGCTCTTTCTCTCTCTCTCTACCTCTCTCTCACACTGTTTCTCTCTTTCTCTGTCTTCCTCTCTATCTCACTTTTTCTTTCTTTCTCTCTCTCTTCCTCTCTCTCACTCTTTCTCTCTTTTTCTCTCTCTCTCTCCTTTGATGGACGCATAACGCACCATCTTATCTTTCTTTTTGTCTTGCAGGCTGTGATTCACAAATTGTCGAGGGATGACACGCCATACCTGTACCTACTTTTATTTTGTTGTTTTGTTTAAATAAAATGTTTTATATGTAAATCCATCCGGGCAATGGGACTGGATGGGGTGCAGCAGCCTGGGTGCACAGCAGCGGGCAGACACCTCTGGACAGTGGCAGTGGATGGGGTACAGCAGCCTGGGTGCGCAGAGGTGGGCAGACACCTCTGGGCGGCAGGAGTCGATGGGGTGCAGCAGCCTGAGTGCGCAGGGGCGGACAGTCACCTCTGGGCGGCGGGAGTCGATGGGGTGCAGCAGCCTGGGTGTGCAGGGGCGAAACAGAGAATTAGGCGTGTGCAGTTGTATGTACTCTGCCATCACTGCTTCTATACTATGTTTCAGATGACTAAACTTGAAGACTGCACTATGTCCCGGCACGTGGTTGGAGACACACCGGTGGCAGAAAGGTGAGCTGTGAGGATTTTCTCCACAGTGTCAACACTCACTCTCCCTCTCCATCTCTTCCTTTCTGTCACTCACACTCTTTCTCTCTCTCTCACTCTCTATCTCTTCCTTTCTCTCTCTCACACTCTTTCTCTCTTTCTATGTCTCTTCCTCTCTCTCTCTCATTCTTTCTTTCTCTCTCTCTCTTCCTCTCTGTCTCACTCTTTCTCTCTCTCTCTTCCTCTCTCTCTCACACTGTTTCTCTCTTTCTCTCTCTCTTCCTTGTATCTCACTCTTTCTCTCTTTCTCTCTCTCTCTCTCTCTCTCTCTCACTCTTTCTCTCTTTCTCTGTCTTCCTCTCTGTCTCACTCTTTCTTTCTCTCTCTCTTCCTCTCTCTCACTCTTTCTCTCTTTCTCTCTCTCTCTCTCCTTTGATGGACGCATGACGCACAATCTTATCTTTCTTTTTGTCTTGCAGGCTGTGATTCACAAATTGTCGAGGGATGACACGCCATACCTGTACCTACTTTTATTTTGTTGTTTTGTTTAAATAAAATGTTTTATATGTAAATCCATAGATGACTGAGATTCTTATTTGTCCAACCTCACATGCATCTTCTTTACTATAATTGTGCGACATCAGCCAATTTGTTATGTTCCAGATTTCCTAAGGTTGCTGTCACATTTGTTTGGGTGGGGGGAGGTGAGGGGGGATGGCGGACAAGGGGCTGGTGAAGGGGTGTCGGAGCAGTGTTGGGTGTCCGAGCTGCATGATCGTTGGCTCCATTGCATCTGTTGTCATTCACGTGTGGCTCTGGGCTGGGCTCCCTTTCATATTGCAGGTTGTAGTCCGACTTTATACCAGCTCAGAGCAGGTGTAAACTTTCTGCTACTAACGCACCTTATCGCCTGTTTTGTACTCTCTTCGACGATCTTGCTGGTGGTTGAGACACTTGCGAAGTGATGTGTTCGCTGCTTTTTGCACGGGAACGCCTACTCTACATCTCATTAGCAATATTTGCCGGAGTCATCCGTGACGATGCTTTTTGAGGCTGCTATCGCTGGTAAACTGGTGATATGGGCTGTTTGCTCCAGCTTGTGAATGGTGCGTTAAATTTATCACCATTTTGGTTGTGATAAAGTGCCGTTAACTCGGCGATATGTCCTTGAGAATATACCCCTCGGTGTTTGAAAGACTTAAGAAGTACTCGAGAGCCGCGCTGAGAGCCGCGCACCCATCGCTTTCACAAGTTTGCTATGATATATCCATGTAAAGCTCCAATCCCCAGAAATGGAGACCCGCTCTCCAGTTGTCTTAATCCATGGTTTATTAGTGCAATAAGTCAGCAAAAAAACCAATGCATTTCGGCGTCTTGCACGCCCTGATCACGGGTCTGCCACTAGATAGTTATAGTTAAGACTACTTAGAATTAATGTATCCAAATATATATAATTCATATATATATAAATAAATATATTAGGCGAGGGTAACATTATAATAACATTAATTAATTTAAATATTTAAAAAAGAAACATTATAAAAAAAGTATTAAATACATTTTTTTTTTTAAATGAAAAGAATGTAGGTGAAATAATTGTGTAGGCACTTACCAGGTCGAACCAAAATAAGTTATCAAAAAATGATAATCCAAAATTATCAACGTTAAAATTAGACCTGGGCGGAATTTAAATTGCACCAGAGTAATCGGAGTAATTTTGGTTTTTCCAGATTACTCTTTGACACTGAATCACTGATAATAAAGTGATTACCTGTGCTCGTATAATGTTGAGAATTTAGCGGAAAAAAATAACTGCAAGATCACATTTAGCTAGCAGGAGCAGCTGCTCGTGATGCTGTTTATGTTCTGTTGCATTTAGCAATATTTTGGCAGCGAGGTTGCATTGTGCGATAAGAAACTAGCCCTAAATACTGGGAGTAAATTGAGGGAAAATCTTACCAAAGTGCACATTTAGTGAGAGGCTGCTTGTGCTCGCTATTCATGTTCTGTTGTATTTAGTGTTATTTCTTAGTGCAAAATGCATCCTTGTATCCCTTTTGGACGTGGGGGCCAAAATAGCACTTAATGCAGAATTACTCGTCTCCTTTAATTCCATGTAATCTTGTCGAATTTTTGGGGTTATTTTGTGTGATTACACTACATGGAATTATGTGAGTTACGCCCACACCTATTTGAAATATGACATACAGCTTGTCATAGCACAAGCGGCTGCCAATCCTATATTCAGCTACAGTCAGTGTTTGCCTCTCTGTGATTTGTTTCTTTCATCACTGTTTTTTAACTTGATCTTGGGTATCAGACTCTGGTTATGTAGGGTTGCTTTCGTGTAGGGTTGCGTTCCTATAACTATCCTTGAATGTGGCTGCGTAAGATCTTGTTGATCATAACTGAAGATCAGGTTTTTGGACTGGTTGTGTAGTAGATGTTTCAATAGTTAATCTTAACCTATCTGAATCCCCACACAATTATGGTTGCATCCTTCACACAAAAAAAAGTTACATGTTATTAAGGGGACTTTTATGATTGCGACTTCTTTAACTGAACTGCTAAATATGCTTCTTGTGGATGTGCTGCCTCATCCTCTTTTACTTGTAGGCATTCCTTGAGGCATTCAGGCAAACCCTGTCACAACAGACACCTGTGACATTTCATAGCATGACATTCTAAGGGACATACTTGCTAACCTTGACAAGATGGCTCACTAGTGAGCTATTTCTGGGTATTGTTAGGGACATGCTGACTTGCTCTGACATGCTGACCTATAATTGGGGATATTGTGGCTATTTCTGACATGACGGCCTGTTCATGACAAACAACGGTCATTCTTGGATCATGCCGGCTAACCCTGACATAATGACCCTTCAGCGACATATTCCTGGGCATTCTAAGTGACATGGTAGCTAGCTATGACATGATGGCCCATTTAAGCATATTGTGGCATTTCTGTAGACATTCAGGCTGACCTTGGCATATACGCTCATCAGTGATACATTTTTGGGCATTCTAGGGACATGATGGCTAACCCTGTCCAAAAGTGACACATTTACAGGCATTTTTGGTGACATGCTGTGTCAGGCTATCTCTGGCATGATGGCCCATCAGTGACCTATTTCTGAGCTTTCTTTGGGAATTGTGTCACTTGCTAACTCTGACATCTTGGCCCACATGTGCCACAAGCATTTTAGGAGATGTGCATTACTTGTTAAGCCTATCATGATGGCCCTTTAGAGGCATTTTCTTGACATTCTTAGGGCCATGCATGTATGGCTAAAAGTGGCAGGACAGACAATTATTGACATACTTCTGTGCATTCTTGGGGTCATTCAGTACTTGCTCAGCATAACATGATTGCCAGTTAGTGACACATACCTGCCCATCTTGGGGGCATGTTGGCTATCCTTAACATAATGATGGCCCATTAGTGAATATTCGTTCCATTTCTTGATGATATTCTGGCTTTCACTGGCATTATACTAGCCCATCCTTGTCCTACTGTGGCTATCGCTGACACCATTTTGGCTAGCCCTAGCACAACAGTTGTCAATCCTTGACTTGTTGCTTCTATTCATGACATAATTCTGGCTATCCTTTGCATAGTGATAATAGCAATTCTTGCCGTATAAAGGTAAATTAACCCAAGTAGCATTGTCTTTCCATGTGTGATAGTATTATACATCCGTTTTTAGTGAAAAAGACAAGTTGATGGTTGGGGATCAAAAACATTGTTACAATGATATTCATGCAGTTTTCTTGTCCTTATCTTTTAAATGCATACTTTGTATGATACTTTTCTTCCTATCCCCAGTTTTCAAATCTCTTTGCAATTCCCTTCTTTCTGTCTTTCTTTACTTGGATTCTCCATCTTCCCCTCCTCAGCTGTTCAATGGTACAGCCTTTGAAAAACGTTGGTGCCAGTGTTCTTGGGTTGTCAGTTGGTCGTGATGAGACAAGCTGCAGAGATGTGATGGTTACTTAGATACCATACACCTTTTGTTCTATGTCCTCCAAGCAGTTCTCTTCATAGTAAAATAGGCAATCTCGAAACTGGGGACAAAAATGTGTTTTCATGGCAATAAATAATTATGTTGGTGAATTGAGCTTATTCATCCGAAATTAAAACGTATTTCACGGTGAAATTCCTGTGTTTTCAGAAAGTGGCAAGCACAAGTTTGAAACTAAATGACTGCTTTTCCGAAATGCATCTGAAGCTGATATTTTAACATTAGTTCACAATGAGTTTCGCTGCAATATTGTTGATTTTGCTTTTTTGCTATCATCTTCATAATGTTTTTATAAATCAAATGGGTATGGAAATCCACCAAATGAGAAAAAAGCAAAAAATGTGCAAAGTAATTTTCTTTTGCGATGACTGTCATGCTCCAACATTTAAGAATGCCAATATGCTAATATGCCAACAATACACAACTCTATCTGAAAGTCTTTTCTGCTTCAGAAATCCAACACCTCAAACCCTGCCTGCCCCTCATCCTGACTTGGATTCTCAGTGCCTACCTGAAGCTCAACCCAATCAAGACAGAATTCCTTTTATTTGCCAAGATCAACAAACAAGAAGTGGTAGGAACCTGGCTCAATGTCATGAACCTCAACGGTGTTAAAACACCAAATTTCCCTGAATGGCAAGTCATTTGGATTCCTGTTGGGCACCTTGTCCTCAAGAAGCACATAGCCAAAAAAACAAAATGGCCTGGTACCAGCTCTTTATTCTAAATAGAGTGAAACTCGTTCTCCCAGAAACTAATTTCAGAATTGCTGTTCAATCCCTTATATTCTCGCATCTGGATGGTGATAACGTCATCCTTCAGAGCCTCCCAGACTCCATATTGACACCCCTTAAGGGCATCCTACACACCGCAGCACATCTCATCCAAGGCCAAAAGAAATATGATTGCAGTATCCCCATCCTGATGGAAATACCTCAGCGCCCCTTGACGGCCCACACAATCTTCAAAACCTGCTGCTTCATTTACAAAATCATCATGACCAGCACCCCCACTTATTTTGTACACAAGCTCAACGTCTCTGATGGTTCTTGGCACATCAGCAGCCAGGCCACCATCACTTGGAGACTAAGAAGTATAAAAAAGTAAAAGCAAGGCAGCAGGCCTTCTCCATCCATGCATTCAGGATCTGGAATACATTTTCTGGATCCATAAGGCTGCTCCCCCCCTCCAATGCTGCTTCAATTAAGGAAAGAGTTAAAAACAAACTTCTTCAAAGAAAAATATATTTCCATGCAGTAACAATTCAATAACTAGCTACCTCACCTATCACTCATTGCCTGCATGCTTTCCTTTGACCCTGTACAGCACTTAGCTACCTTTTTGTCTAGGTCAGTTCTATACAAATTACATATACACACATACATACATACATAAGAACGAGGCATAGCATCAGCCGTGGGGGAAGAGGAAGCAAGAAAAAAGAAGGCAACCAGGAGGATGCTACTATTCCAGCAGATGTACAGACGGAAGAAGAATCCAAAGCTGATCTGGTATGGCTTGAATAGAATTTTATTACACAGACTGCAAAACTCATGTACCTCATGTAAAATACCTGAATAGTGAAGAAGATGAGGAGGTACCCTGATAGAGAGTCCTTTCATTTAACATTTTTTTTCCTTCATTTACTCCTCCCATTTTTTGGAACAAGTCCTAGTGGCTGTTACAATCAAAACATTAAAGAACACAAAAAAATGTAAAAAGCAAAGAAAGTCCACAAAAATAACATAATACAGCTCCCGTGGAAATGTTTTATAGATTTACCTTTAATTGTAAAAACAATATTACAATATGCATCAAAATATCCTAGCATTCTCTGTCTGCAGCCTCCTACTTTTCAAACACTGGCATTCAAATTATGTCAGTGTGTACTAGATAAAGAATAATGGCTATACCCCTGCTGTAGCCTAGGTCATGCAGGCAATCTTTGCTGTGTACAACTGAAGGCTGTGTGTAGTCAGTGTGGGATCACACATAGGCTCTGACTAATGGCTGGGCCTTGTAGCCAATTCCTGTTATGCACGACCAAAGGCCATTAACAGTAGGAGATGCGGGTCTGTGGGTGGTAGGTTCAAGACCTTGTGCCCAAATCATACTATGCACAGCCAAAGGCACGGTTTGCCGGCCAAGGCGGGTTGGGCTCAGGGCCCAGTTAAATGCCAGGCCTAGCAGCCATCCTCCACTACGCATGCCCGATGGCCCACATTATTTCCGGGTTGAATAGATGCCTCATCAAAAAAACAGAAATTTACTGAAGAAACCACAGTTAAAGTGAAGTTATGGTTATGAGGAACGGTTATAAGTCCTTAAGGCCTGCGCACAGTGTGGAATGTCCCCTTGCGTGGCTGTTCACAGGGCCTTGTGCTCAATCTCCAATGCGCCCGGCCAATGGCAATGCACACCTGGGAATAACCACTAATGGGGGAATCGGTGAATTGTTTGCTTCTGAAGCCAACTCCCACTGTTGGCACCTGCTGGAGTCATCAGCATTGTGTGGAATATATAAAAATAAAACAAATTCACTGAATAAAACTCAGTTAAAGTGAAGTTATGATTAGGACTAGTTAACAGACCTTTAAGTATGTTCCAATAAACCATCTTGAATATACTTAGAAAATGACATTAAAGTGCAGTGATGGTTACAAATTGAAACCGCAGATCATAACTCATATACCAGCCCTGCAAACCATAAGTCATGACCTCAGAAAATGTATAACAATTTGTAAAACCATAAAAATGCACAAAATTAAATAACATCTATTTGAACCAACAAATAATGCTATATTCACAATTGTCTTATTAATATAGCCCTATAGCCCGCTGCTGAGGGCTATACCGGCTGTTAAAGGCCCTGATCCCGAGTTATAGGCCCGAGCCGCAGGCGAGGGCCTATAACGAGGGAGAGGGCCTTTAACAACCGGTATAGCCTGAGGCAGAAGGGCTATAAGATTATTAGAACATTCCACCCACTAAGGGTAGAATGTTCTAAATTAAAAATGGAGAAATAAAAGACAAACATTGGAATGTTGGAGTGCTGGGCTTATACCAGCCATTATAAGCCCAGAGCAACTCCATTGTCTTCAATGGAGCTCACAACATTCCAATGTTCTAATAGTGTTTATGAAACTTCAATATGTAATCTTATCCGTAACATAATTTATGTAATATGTAATGGCATCATTCACATCAGGTGTGAGGGCGTTAACATTGCCCTTTGTATGCAGGTTAGGTTTACATGGCTATTGTGAGAGCTATGATTAGCCATAACTCATGATTTAAGTGTTTGTTTTGGTTCTAATCATGATCATAACTGTACTTTGTAGGTTTTTAAAGTGAAGAAATAGATAAAAATATTGTATTGAGGGGCACTTTAATTGTTTTAAATAAAATGAATACTGTGAATTCATAGGATATATATTATTTAACAAGTCAGCCCTAAAATCTGAGATGATGTCAAATTAATGCCCTTACAAAATGGATTTGACATCTGTCCAGTTTAGGCCCTCTACTCTCCAATATGATTGCCATTTTCCAAGAGTGGGAATGCTTTTTTAGCTCTGCTTAGACAAATCATCATAGGTATGCGAAGTTCTGTAATCCACACAAGCCACACCTCTTTGCTAGTTTTGAAAATTGTCCAGGGTTAGTAGGAGCCTCTCTTGTCCCGGTGTCCACAGGGCTCTAAGCTGAAGGTGTTCTACAAGGTGAATTTCTGTAAAAAAAAAAGCACCCACAATTAGAATTTGTCAGGCCCCTTTTACGGCAGGTTCCTCCACATTGCAACATAGCAATCCACAGATGTAGGATGCCATTTTCTGTCAGGTAGAGAATAAGAATGCAAGCTGGGTGGACATTTGCTGTTGATAGAGCCTTATGAGTGAGAAAAGTTTGTGTAATTAATGCAAGAAACAACTCCCTATATTCTCTGTTCTCTAGTTTTAAAAAACAGTCTGAGATTGGCAGCTTCCCCTGGATACCGGGACCCATATTTATTAAGCCCTTGCGTTGTACTTCTGTCACACAACTCTACGCAAGAACAACACAAAGGCTTCAGTAATATTTACAAAGCCAAACAAGGCCTGATTTGCTGGCCTTGCGTGGCTTTGTAAAGAAATGTAACGGAACGCAGCTGCTTGTGCTGTGTTGTGTTACATTTCAACTTTAGAGGCGTTCCATGGGTGGCACATGGGTGTTTCCATGCACCCACCTAGCGGTTTTCGGTCATTCCCAGTTTTACTAAGACTTGTAAACATGCAAGTGCATCAAAATGCCACACCTTCCGAAGCAAGGCTAACATGGAGAAATATCTTTATTTCTCTTTGTTATTTCCTCTTTCCATGTGTGCTGCATTCTGCAGCACGCAAAGAAAAAGGAAAATGCCTCTTGTTAGTATTGAGGAGCCCTTCTGTCCGTATATCTTAGCATTCGCGAAACCATCTTGCAATCTGGACGCCATTTTGTATGATAATCGAAACTGCTGCTTAGTTATTTTCGAGAAAATGGTCCTTGGTAAGTTTCGTTTCCCAAGGTTGAGCTTTTTCTCTTATAATTGCAAGTATCCTCGTTAGTGCATACCTTTCTTGTTAGATGGAGCCTTTCTCCCACCCGTCTGGTAGGGAGGATAGGCCAGACGACCTTGGGCAGTAGATAGCCTGTGCCCAGCTGCAGAATCAAAACTTATACTCTGTACCCCCATTGTATTACGACACCTGCTAGTGTTTTTCCGTAGTAGGCGGGCCTTTGTGGACTTTGCAAACGTACATAATGTAATCGTATGCTTACGGGGTTCAGTCCCTAAACAGCCATCCCAAGAGGCTGGTCAGACTGGGCTCCGCTGCAGTGTAATCTCAATAAATATCTGGTTTGTATTCTCTACTGTCTGACCGACTCTTCATTTGTAGGAAGGCAGAGAAGGTGGTCGTGAGTGACCCGAGTGGCCCTTTTGGGGTCACTTCCTTCAGTTGGCGCCCGAACAGGGACTCCATCGGGTGACCTCATCCTCACCCGCGGACGGGTGAGGAGGACGGGGCCGCGTCGGGTCGGATAGGCGGATCGGGAGACCCCTGCATGATAAAGTTTTGCACTCGCAGCTGCCCGCCTGTCTGATCGGGCGGTGCCCTGCCCAGTGGTCATTCCGACTGGGGTCCTGAATGGTGAAACCCTTGGATCTGACCGTTTGGTCCGAAGAGTCGGCAGTGAAGAATACATTTGTTTGACCTGTGTGCACCAGGTGAGCTTGTTTGGTTGTTGTCATGACGTTTGTTTGACGGGTATTTTGGTTGGTCTAAGAATCAGTTTTGACAAGCGCTTGTATTTGATTTTGAAGATTCTTTTTGAAACATGGTACCACTTTGATAATTTGTGATTGATGAAGCCTGCGGAAGCGATTTTTTTGGGCAAAAGCTATGAGTACATTTTAGTGTGATTGTGTGGTGAATGTGTTTCTTTGTGTGAACAGAATGCCTTGTTGGAGTAAGTTGTGTTGTGTGAGGTGTCGTTGTTGTTCTGCTGATGCTCAATTGGAGGAAAAACAGCCTGCACCTGTGGAAGGCACTCCAAATTATGACATGTATGTCAAATACGGTCTTGGCCCTATTATATTTAGTACATTATGGCACAAATATACCAGGGACAATGCCGAATTGCAGTGGCCATCTACGGGCACCTTTGATGAGCAGAAATTAAATTATTTGGAAGAAAAATTGTTTGCTAAACGTAGCAGGCAGTCGATGTTTGATTATCTCCAGGTGTGGCGGAAGGAAGCTAAACAGAGACGGTTGAGGGCGGAAAGGGAGGCACGGAGGGAGAAAACGCAGACACTGACTCAGAAAGCGGTGGCACATGATAAGGAGAAAGTGGAGAAGGGTATAGAATGTGTGGATAGGAGGTTTCGATTCCAATGTGATAAGTCTTATGTTACTAGAGAGGAAGCAGACACTTTTATGGAAGAGCTATTGGAAGACAGACCGCCTCCCCCTTATGCCCCGAATAGAATATATCCTGTTGTTCCACAGCCCTTGTCATCTGCCTCTGCCCCCCCTGTTCCTGTAGTATCTGGTACTGATCAAAGTGCTTTGGTTCCGGCATCACCAACTTCTTCTTTGGCTCTGTCCCCCACAGACACTGCGACTGCCAGTCCTCCTGTCACCCCTATTGTTACAACGTCACTTTCTCCTTCACAGACACTTACTACTCAGCCAATGTTGACCTTGATGCCCCCCTCTTCGATCGCTGTGTGCTCCCTTTTCTTGCTCCTTCCCCCTTGTTAGATGCCGAGACAGCAGTGCGTGGTCAGGACGATGGAGCTGGGGCAGTTGCAAAGGAGCGATTAAGACGCGTGTTAATTCGGTCTGATGTGGGAGATATGGAGAAAAATATGGTGGCAAATCAGGCTGCCCAGTGGGCCCGTAGTCCTATTTATGGTGTTGAAGATGTTTGGAGTGTGTTAAAGGATTATGATTTGTCCAGCAGCATGCCCTTAAGCATATGTCAGCTACTTTGATTGGACTATGGGAACAGTGTTTTAAAGGTGTTGCACCCCAGGTCATTTACGATATTAGGGACCATATATATGCTGCGGGCTTGGCTCCCAATTGAGGGGCCGATTCCGATTCGGGCCGGAAAACATACCGACCGACTCGGTACGGGAATTTAGTCCGACCGACTCGGACCGGCGCCGCACGACCCGGGTAGTACGATGAAATGCATGTGAAATCCGACAAACTCGGACGGAATAGAAAACGACCGACCGAGCCGGATGGAAACAAGCCATCCGGCCGGGAAATCACGCGAAACGAACCGACCGACACGCACTCGGATTGAACCCAAACGAAACGTACCCGCGAACTCCGACCCGCGTAGTACGATGCTGTGTGTGCAAAACACGACCGACTCGCCTGGAGCACAAGCCGTACGACCGACAAGCATACAAAACCCAGCCGAAGCAACCCAATACTACGCGACCGACTCGGATGCCGCATATGAAACCTAGCTGACACACAGCGGGAACGAGTCAGACAAGATCGCACCAGACAACTACAGCGTCCTACTCGGACACAAGAACGACTCCTACATGCACCAAAAACACCAAGGAAAAATTTGAAAAAAAAGGGCCAAACAAGCAACCACAAAGCCAATAAATACAGGGAATAAAAAAAAATGGAACAAGGACACACCGCCAACTCCACCTACATAAAGGCCACAAATCCCTACCATGATCCTTTGCAAATTCCACTGACCTGCCAGCACACAACACCATCACACAGCAACCACAGACACACTCACAGCTCATACATCACACAAGCCACACACCATTACCACACCCACATATAGCACCCTCACACACACCCAGCTAAACCTACATTCACACCCCCCCACTTGCACACACACACACACATCAATCACCACCACCAGCCATCACCATGCCCCCAAAGAAGAACCATAAGTTCCTAGATAGTGAATTGGAAGTCCTGGTAGACGAGATCCTGAGGGTAGAGCCACAGTTGTTTGGTACATTGGTACAACAGACCCCCATGTCGCAGAAAACCAAGATGTGGGCGAGGATTGTCGACAGGGTGAACGCACAATCACCATGTTTGCGCACAAAGGAAGACATCCAGAACAGGTGGTATGATGTGCGCAGGAGGGTCCGGGACCTACTAAAAAGGACTACCTCCTCATCCAGCACACCGGCAGTGGCCCTCCTGCAAAACCAGTATACCTCAGGCCCTGGGAGGAGAAGGTGCGGGCCATCCTACCACCAGTGAGCGTATACGGACTAACAGACATCCCAGAGCCTGGTGAGTACACAACTAATATACATAATATGGTGTGACAACACACACACATCACAGTCAAGGGAATAGGCAAACCATGCACCCTTAGCAAATACACAGCAACCAAAAGATATTCATCCCAAGATGTGAATGCTAGTCAGACAAACATAATACCTCCCATCTCATAGTGATATGTAACTGTGTCATGACATGTACAAACCTAACAACAAATACAGCAAGGCAGTGGCACAAATAGAACCAACAAACACTCCCAGATATTTAAACACCACTAGAACACCACCTCACAGGGAAGCTCACTGAAAGGAAGGAATTCTGTGTATGCTGGTTAAGTCAGTGTAGCCAATAGCATGATGGGAGTGATAGTCACAGATATTGCTCAGCCTCACAATTGGCCCATCAACACCATTCTCAACCATGCTCATATCACAGGGAGTGGAAAAGGACTCACAAGATGGCTGACACTGGGTACTGATGGGGGAGCACAAGGCCATGCTGGGAACTGTGCAACAACCAACAGCAGGACACCACTGACTGACATCCTGAAAGACAACTTGCACTCCCTGCAATGGAAGCACGTTCCATGGTGGGATATCTGGCTGGGTGGGAAGGAGGACTCACAGCACTGACCATAGTTACAAGGACCTCCCCTCACACACCCCCTCAACACTAACTCCACATAACCCACCTGGGAGAATGCAATGCCTCACATCCTAACTGAAGATCCCACAAAGAACCACCACCCTGGGTTATGCTGTGTGAAGCACAGGGACACTCTTGGGACTTGTAGCCAAACAACTGCCAGAACAACACTCCCAGCCATCCTGTCAGCACAGGCACCCCACCCAACAGGGAAGCAGAGTCAAAAGGAAGGGAGGATGGGCATGCTGGGAAGGGGGGTGAAGGCAATAGCATGATGGGAGTTGTAGGCACAGATATTGCTCACCCTCACAATTGGCCCATCAACACCACTCTCAACCATGCTCACATCACAGGGAGTGGAAAAGGACTCACAAGATGGCTGACACTGGGTACTGCTGGGGGGAGACAAGGCCCTGCTGGGAACTGTGCAACAACCAATAGCAGGACACCACTGACTGACATCCTGAAAGACAACTTGCACTCCCTGCAATGGAAGCACGCTTCATGGTGGGATAACTGGGCTGGGGGAGAAGGAGGCCTGGATGGCAACCAAATACCACCAATGCTGGTCATGCACACACCTCAACATACACATTGACATGCCACAGGTTGGCAGGACAATGTGCTACACCAATATCACTCTCTGACTGTCACAATTTAGGAGAATGCAATGTCCTGGCCCACATCCAGAGGTACAGTCACAACTGTCAGGTGTTTGAACAATTGATGCCAGTAGAAACATAACATACAATCTGTGTCTCTCCCCAAAACAGGTGATGATGGGGACACAGCAGCAGACGAGGAGGAGTCCCTGTCCCAGGCTCCGGGGAGCACTGAGCTCACTGGTGTGGATCAGCCACTGCACTCCTCGGATGGCGATGAACCAGCTGGACCCTCCGGTGTGAGTCATCATGCAGCACCAGCAGGACCAACATCTGCACCCCCTGCACCCACCCCTCCAACAACTGCCAACACACAGGCCACCCCTGCCAACACGGACAGACCAAGGACCACAGATGACAACAGCGCAGGGACCCAGGCCCAAACTGGAGCTGGTGACAACGAGCCCAGGAACAACACCCAAGTGGGCCCACGGTCACCTGTGCGTGCCACCGCAGGTCCTGCACGTGTCGCCAGGGGGTGGTGGGAGGGGTGGTAGACATAGGTCGCTCTTTGCAGAGGGGTCTGGACTGCATGATGACCCACAACTGGCACGCATCGCGGATGCGTACCAGACTAGCACCGGAGAGGTCAGCCAGGTAGTGGGGATCCTCAAGGACATACAACAGCAGCAGGCTGCCCATCATGCCCGCTTGGATTCCCACATGTCCCGTGTCGACACACACATGTCACATGTCGAGACACACATGTCACGTGTCGAGACACACATGTCTGGCATGGAGTCCAAGTGGGACACATTTGAACAACTGACAGCGGTGCATGGGGACATACTGACATGCCTCCGCCAGATCAGCACCAACATGGCCTCACCTCCCCGTGTGCCCACAACAACTGCTGCTGAAACAACTGCAAATGCCACAGGGAGGGAGGAGGACTCTGGCAGAGAGTCCCCTGCACCGCCGCAGCCTGCACCTGAGGGTCCCCCCCCCCAAGAAGAGGGGCCGTCCGAAGAGGCCAAACTGAGAGGCTGATGGCCATCTAAATCCCCCAGGAAGCCATCACATGTTCTGGAATTTTCCTCTGTGTGCAAACTGCATGCCCTGTCGAAGACAACCCAACTCTCCCACATGACATGGGGAGCCCTAGTTGGCCAAATTAATCAGATGACTGTGGACTTTACTCTGGATATTTCAGCTACCAAGACTTCCAATACACATGGGAACTTTGGATTCCAATTTCTATGTACAGAACCCACCATCCTGTGCACCATCCTCACACCTGTATGCAAATAAACTCACCAATACACCATATCTGCCTCTGTTGTGATTCCAACGTGGTTTTTGTCATGTAGATGGTGATCTGCTAAATGACACTGTGCATGCTAACTGCTACAGCAAGTCCAACACCGTCATGTCAGTCATGGCGACGTGACACATATGAGGGAGACACACTACTAGGGCCACACAACACATACACACCAGGGCCATCAGACTCATCACCTATACTGATGTTGCAACGAAATACAGTGGAATGCACAGACACGCCACCTATTCACAGTCACTGTCAACTAGACTACAGGTGCAGTAAGCAAATGTCAGTCAGATGTGTGATTCTAGACAGCGCACATCCCAAAGTGAAGCACAGGTTTATTACACATTTGCAACATGTTGTTTCCACTACAAATGCAAGCTAATCCAACCTGGCTGTGGCCACAAAGTCAAAAATTCAGAAGATAGAAAGTCCAGGGGTGTGTGGCACATCACCTGTAGGGAAACGACTGCTTCCACCTTGGAAGTCGAATCATGGATTTGGGGGATCCAAGTTGATCAGACAACTCCGGCAGCACCCTGTGAAGGACAGACATGACACACAGTCAAAACCACTGAAGAACAGCACAGAACGGCAATACTCATGTCTAATACATGTCACGAGATAACTACACAAAACCAAGTTAGCATGTCAACACTGTTTGGCAGTACAGACCACCTGCAAGGACACATCGCTGCACGCATCCAGTCAAGTAGCACATGGCCACACTCAAACAGCACCAGAGCACCACACACACATCATGCAAACTCAAATCATTTACATCACAACCCTCTGGAGACTCACATTCAGCTGAAGAAGTTGGTGATGAGCTGGGTGCGGACATCACCATCATCCTCATCATCATCTTCACTGGCATCGTGACCCAGGCCAGGATCTTCCACAGGTGGCGGACGTTGGTCATCGTCATCCAGGATGAGAGGCAACTCCTTCCGCACTGCCAGGTTGTGTAGCATGCAGCAGACGATGACAATCTTGCACACCTTTGCTGGGGCATATGGGAGGGCTCCTCCTGTCTTGTCCAGGCAGCGGAAGCGGCTCTTCAGGAGACCAAAGGTCCGCTCAATCACCCCCTCGTCCGACCATGTGCCTCATTGTAGCGCATCTGGGCTGGTGTCACAGGGTTCCTGAGGGGTGTCAGCAACCACGGCATGTTGGGGTATCCTGAGTCACCTACAGACAGACAATTGCACATTAGCCGAATTGAAAATGTGTGCGGAAAACAACATAGCAGAACACAAACAATGGTACAAAGTCAGTACACACCAACAAGCCAGGCACGCTGGTTCGGCATCTGTGACATTATCCTCGGGATGCGACTACTCCTCATCACGTAGGCATCATGTGCCGAACCGGGTAAACGGGCACACACATGTGAGATGGTCATATCTGCAAGACATACCACCAGAGCATTGATAGAATGGTAATGTTTACGGTTCCGGTATGCCTGCTCGTGTGCCTGTGGTGGTATCAAAGCCACATGTGTCCCATCAATGGAGCCAATTACATGTGGCATCCTCCCCAGGGCATAGAAGTCACTCTTGACGTCAGTGAGTCGTTGACGTGTTGGGAAATAGATGTACTGGTTGAGGTATCTCAACATTGCCCCCAAAACATCGCGTAGCACACGGCTGAACATAGTCTGTGACATCCCACCAGTAGTTGCCACAGTGTGTTGAAAGGTACCGGTGGCAAAGAAGTGTAGGGCTGCCATCACCTTCACCTTGGGGGTCAGCGCTGTAGGATACGGCCGGCCAGGCTGCAAATGTGGGTCCAACTGCACTGCCAAATCCTCAATCAGCTGCCTGGTGAAGCGGTACCGTCGGATGCTGTCACGTTCCACCATCGTTGCCAGGTCTGGGAATGGTCGATGGAAAGCAGGAGCCCTGCAGTGCATAGGTGAAGAAAGCAAGATTGTCAGTCACCCCACCTATGTGCCGTTCACCATACTCAATTTCACATGATACATCATCAACAAACACAAGTACTTGATGTTTGTGTCGTTCCGTTTGGACATATATGGCACCTACATGGACATCATCTAACATCTCTGTTCAACAAGTGTTGACAACAGGTTCCAGGGTGTGCTATGGGACACCATTAGGCTGTGTCACAGTACCCATTAACTGCTCTCACGTTCCACACACATACCACAGTGACATGTCTGGAAAGATGCTCCACAGGCATCACAGCTCATTGACAGGTAGATTCCCAGGGACCCTGTCTTGCCACATGGACACTGGCATGACATGGCGTCTCATGTACACGTCAGAAGAACTAACATGACACCCACAGGTAGTGGCCCCTGTAGCCTCTGCAGGACAGATATGGACGTCTGTGACACACACCACACACCATCAAAGTTCATGCACAAACCACGTGGATGTGGAGACTGTCTCCCATTGTGCACATGGAGTCAGAGACATGTGATACACAACATGCACACAGACTGTGGAGGGACATCACTATTGTTGGAATGGCCCACCCTGTGACGTACATGCCTTCCCACATGTGAGCCTGGGGGTATGTGACATGTCATACACATACACAACCTGGAAATGTGACCATGACACATGCTCAGAAATGAAAAGTTGCACACCACAGTGGTCAGGTGCACAACACACAAAGGACCCTGTCCCCATGAACACGTGCACAGCCTGGGTGTGTCTGCCCCCAAGTGCCACCCCAAAATCCACATGTTCACCCCCATACACAGATAAGGTTATGCTGCCACATATGCCTTATATACAGTGTGGACTGGGTGTGGTGTTGTCGGTGTGCCCCTGAGTCCCTGGAAAGTAAATGTGGCTGGCATAGGTTCACCAGTGACCAGCATGGTGACATATGCGTGAGACCTGTCCAGGGACGCGTTGTAGGGCAATGGACCGATCGGTGTGCCCGGCCGGCCCATTGCATTGTATGTGAGCGGGTATGCGTTGTAGGGCAATGGACCGATCGGTGTGCCCGGCCGGCCCATTGCATTGTATGTGAGCGGGTACGCGTTGTATGCCTGGTACGCGTTGTACAGCAATGGACCGATCGGTGTGCCCGGCCGGCCCATTGCATTGTATGTGAGCGGGTACACGTTGTATGCCTGGTACGCGTTGTACAGCAATGGACCGATCGGTGTGCCCGGCCGGCCCATTGCATTGTATGTGAGCGGGTACGCGTTGTATGCCTGGTACGCGTTGTACAGCAATGGACCGATCGGTGTGCCCGGCCGGCCCATTGCATTGCATGTGAGCGGGTACGCGTTGTATGCCTGGTACGCGTTGTACAGCAATGGACCGATCGGTGTGCCCGGCCGGCCCATTGCATTGTATGTGAGCGGGTACGCGTTGTAGGGCAATGGACCGATCGGTGTGCCCGGCCGGCCCATTGCATTGTATGTGAGCGGGTACGCGTTGTATTCCTGGTACGCGTTGTACAGCAGTGGACCGATCGGTGTGCCCGGCCGGCCCATTGCATTGTATGTGAGCGGGTACGCGTTGTATGCCTGGTACGCGTTGTACAACAATGGACCGATCGGTGTGCCCGGCCGGCCCATTGCATTGTATGTGAGCGGGTACGCGTTGTATGCCTGGTACGCGTTGTACAGCAATGGACCGATCGGTGTGCCCGGCCGGCCCATTGCATTGTATGTGAGCGGGTACGCGTTGTATGCCTGGTACGCGTTGTACAGCAATGGACCGATCGGTGTGCCCGGCCGGCCCATTGCATTGTATGTGAGCGGGTACGCGTTGTATGCCTGGTACGCGTTGTACAGCAATAGACCGATCGGTGTGCCCGGCCGGCCCATTGCATTGCATGTGAGCGGGTACGCGTTGTATGCCTGGTACGCGTTGTACAGCAATGGACCGATCGGTGTGCCCGGCCGGCCCATTGCATTGTATGTGAGCGGGTACGCGTTGTAGGGCAATGGACCGATCGGTGTGCCCGGCCGGCCCATTGCATTGTATGTGAGCGGGTACGCGTTGTATTCCTGGTACGCGTTGTACAGCAATGGACCGATCGGTGTGCCCGGCCGGCCCATTGCATTGTATGTGAGCGGGTACGCGTTGTATGCCTGGTATGCGTTGTACAGCAATGGACCGATCGGTGTGCCCGGCAGGCCCATTGCATTGTATGTGAGCGGGTACGCGTTGTATCCCTGGTACGCGTTGTACAGCAATGGACCGATCGGTGTGCCCGGCCGGCCCATTGCATTGTATGTGAGCGGGTACGCGTTGTAGGGCAATGGACCGATCGGTGTGCCAGGCCGGCCCATTGCATTGTATGTGAGCGGGTACGCGTTGTATGCCTGGTATGCGTTGTACAGCAATGGACCGATCGGTGTGCCCGGCTGGCCCATTGCATTGTATGTGAGCGGGTACGCGTTGTAGGGCAATGGACCGATCGGTGTGCCCGGCCGGCCCATTGCATTGTATGTGAGCGGGTACGCGTTGTATTCCTGGTACGCGTTGTACAGGAATGGACAGAACGGTGCGCACACATTGGCTGGGGCCTGGCATGGCAACGGACACGTTTTCGAAGCTCCAACGAGTCTGATGCAGTGAATTCAGTTGGCCAGCCACAACAATGTTGCAAAATCATGGGTGTCATGAAGTTGAATATTTGAAGGATGCTGTGGGCGTGTATTAGTGCTGCTATTCCATGGATTGGTCAAATTCAGAAGATGCAAACGACTTGGACCTATCACTTTGGACACATGGGACAGTATCTGCCTCTGCAGCACACATATAATGCTGGCTGTTCCCCTGAGAGCTCACTTGCCTGCACTACATGCTCCAGGACGACATCTGCCACCAACACTGCTGCTGTTTATGCATCCTCTGGCTCCTGCAATGGCACATACTGTGGAGAGAGCCCCAGCCTTCAGCCTTGAGGAGAACCAGGCCCTGCTGGACAGCCTCCTTCCACAGTACAGCAAGCTGTATGGGAAACCAGGGGAGCAGGTGAGTGTGCTGTCCACTGCCTCACTAATTGTGCATGTTGTCTGACTAGCAGGGCTTTCAGTGTGCACACCACTGGCTAGCATGCCCACTGAGTGGTTGTCACACTCCAAAGTGTGTAGTCACATGCACTGAACTGGTACAGTGCAGTAACAGTGCATTCCAACTAGGTTTACTTCCCATGCAATGATACCATGTAGTGACTGCTGGCAAACTGTTCATAGCCATTGTTGCACAGCCTGTGTACACCATATGCCCCTGTGATTGAGACATGTATATCCAACTGTGTGATGCACGTATATGTTGCATGTGTAGTAATGGCCTTTTCACTTTGTCATCCTCACAGGTTGATGCCCACCAGAAGCAGGAAATCTGGCTGACCATCGCCCGGAAAGTAAGATCCGTGGGGGTCTACAGGCGCAGGATCCGCAACTGCCAGAAGAGGTGGCAGGACCTTCGTGGCTGGACCCGGAGGATCGCAAGGGTCCAGCTGAAGCTGTCTCCTCCTCGCAGGAGGGGCGGACACCGGACCCTGACCCCCCACATGCTCCGTATCCTGGCGGTGGTCTTCCCTGACCTGGATGGGCAGCTGAAGGACAGACAGCAGCAAGGAGGGGGTGAGTCCATGACTGCACTGTGCACTTTGTCTGACATGCTATGTGCCCTCCTCTGGCCTGGTTAAACTTCCACAGTACATCAGTCATGTGGTCCAGGACCCATGTCCCTCATTTGACATGCCCACTTCTCCTCTGATACGCATATGTGTGGCCCTTATAGTCAGGAAATTGTGTCATTTGGGGACTGTGTCATTGCATTTAGCTTTGCTCAAGCTGGGGGACAGCATTTGTTCCCGTGACTATGTTGTGCGATTCATGGGTGGGTCAATAGCTTACACAATGCCTAAGTTCTGACATGTAATCTGGGTGTAACTTTGATATGTGGTCCGCTTGCTGCTCTGACTCACCACATGTCCCTGGGGAATTTGGCACACACCCATGCTGCTGGTGGGAACAATGTTTGGGCCTCAGGAGTATGTGTATCCAGTGTGTCACACATGCTTAGCCACCTGCCTACTGTCCAGGACTCATCCCTCTTACAGGTGGAGCTGGACAGTCATGCCTACTCCAGGGCATGCAATGCACTCTGTACTCCCACTCCCGTGTATCATCTGGCATGTTGTGATCAGTGTAATGTACCCTCAGGTGTCTGCCTCTGTCTCATTGTGCTGTGTCTTCGTTGTCAGGACTACTGGTATGTTTATCGGTTAAGGCTCAGCATGCCATCTGAGATGTGACCATGATAGACGATACTTCTGTGACTTATAGGTGTCTGATCACTTGACTGTGCACACAGGTGTTTGCGACTATGACTTTCAGTCAGCTGTATTGTCATTCACAGCACACTGTGAGGTGCTCATGTTCAGAGAGTTGTGTTTCATGTCCCCCATATGTCCAGTTGGTATGACGTGGACAAATAGTAGTACAGATGATGTGGTATTTGGGGGATGGACATGTGCACTTGTCAGTCACATAACTTGCATTCCCCATGCCCTCGGATTGTGACACAGTGCAGACTGTTGTTGGCTGGCTGCCATGGCCATGTGACTTGAGACAGTAATGTATGACCTTGCACGCATTCCTGTGTCATGGCATTCAACTTCCTGAGACTGATCCTGCAGGGGAGTGACATGTGCAACATGCACCCCATTGTGGCATTGACTATCCGGAAATGGGTGCATCATGGTGTCTGGTGCTGGTATGCATCACATGCATTTCTATTTAGACTGTGGCCATCCCTTTATCCGGACACCTGCACTGACTCGGTGGCAGGAGATGGGATGTGTGCATGTTCACATACTTCACTGTGTTCCCTGCAATGTCCAACAACTGTGTAGGTGGTGCATGTGTCCACACTGGGGTCTTACCATCAGACAGGCACCGGACAGATGGGTGCAAGGGCAGGAGGGGTGTGAGTCCCATGGTTGACCATCAGACTGACAATTGGCTTCCCCAAATCTGTGTGAGGACTTTAGGCAATGTTCAACTAAGGATGCCAGGGCTTGCTCTGTAATGTGCTGTACTTACTGTGGTGTGTGCGGTCAGTGCAGGTGACTGATATTTGTCTGTTTCCCTAATTGTTTGCAGATACATCCACGGCCACAGGAGGGGACAGCTCCACGGACCAGGAGGAGCAGCGGAGCCAGACTGGGTCAGCATCTGAGGACTGGTCAGAGGGACCCAGTGGCACGGAGGGTGAGGGGAGCCACACCGAGGAGTCCTCAGCATCATCCACCTCAGCTGAGGACCACAGCAGCTCGGAGGATGACTCCCTTGTGGAGGCGGGTGTCAGCAGCCACCAAAGGCCAGCTAGTCTGTCTGGCCCCGCCACCACCACCACCACCCTCCCATTGGCTCCCATTCCTGAGTTCCGTGGAGGCTCCTGTACTCAGGAGCGTGTCTCCTTCATGCCAGGCACCGCAGCCCCTGCCCCTGTGTCCCCTGCTGCCCTGAGTGAGGAGTCTGTGTACCTCCTTCGGCAGCTCCATGTAGGGCAGACAGCAATGCTGAGTGTCCTCCATGCACACACCACTCTGTTGACACAGCTGGTGTCGTTCATGGAGGGCATCTCGACGGGTATGTCTGCCCTACAGAGGAGCAATAAGTCCATGGACTCCTCCCTGATGGCAGCAGTGTCCCTCCTCCAACAGTCCCTCACCCCTCCCACCTCTGCCCCATCCACACTTCCTGCCCCCTACCTGTCCAAAGCACATGCACACCTGCACAGTCATCCAAACACACAGACACGAGCAGCACAGACACACCCAAGAGAAAGGCAAGACGTGCACACAAGCATCCTCAGGGGACTGATACCACAGACACAGGGGATGGGGAACACACACACACACAGGCAACCACAGTCACTCCGCAATCCTCAAGATCCTCTCCCTCCAAGACCCCTTCCCTTGCCTCACCTGCAACCCCACCTGATCAGCAGCTCTTCCTCAGTGACCTCGGCCTCTTCCCCTCCAATCCCACTGATCCAGCATACCGGGGGAAGAGGAAGTCCACCCACACAGAGGGGAGTATCCCTCGCCCCCGGACACAGACAGAGTGAGCCCCCCACCCGCAAGTCCCCCCGGTCCTGGAAGAGCAAGACCCCTCCACCGCCCTGCAAGTCAACCACCCAGTCTCTCACCTCTATCCCCCAGGCCACCACTCCACAGGTTCCACCACCACACCCTGCCCCAGGTTCCCCCACACACCGATACCGCATCCCCAAACTGCTTAGGCCCTCCCCCCCTGCCACTTGCTCTTCCACCCCCAAACCAGACGCTCTGCCTGTTTGTGCCACTGGTGTGGAGACCGTGTCCCCCCTCTGTCCTGCCCAGCTCTTCTGCCCCCCTTCCACTACCTTGGAGTCATGCACTGCGGTGGAGTCCACAACCACCCCGTCTGACTCGGGCACTGCATTGGGGACCCAGTCCACTCCATCTGACCAGCCCACTGCAGTGGTTGCAGCACCAACACCATCTGACTTGAGCCCTGCGGTGGTGCCAGCCCCCTGAGTCAGACACCTCCACTGCAGTTGCCGGTGACACTCCTGCACCCACCTCCCCTTCACTGCCTCCTTCTGGCATCCCCTGATCCTGTCCCTGCGGTGCCTGGCCTGCCCCTCGTATGCCCCTCCAAGGGGATGTCCCCTGTCCGTACCTGTGCAGGCAAGCAATTGTTGACAAGTTGTCACACATCACCCTGTTGGGACTGTATATTTGGACTGGCCATTGGCCTTAGTTTATTTTGGACTTTTGATTTGAGTTGCACACTTGCTGAATAAAGCCTATTTTTGTTTACTTGTGGTTAATCTTTGGAGGTACATGATGTAGATGTGTAGAATCATGCATTTGCTGTTGTAATAGTGTTCAGATCAGGTAAATGAAGTTTTGCTGTGATGGGCTCCATGTGGTCCATGGGATATGTGTCCTAATCTAGTCTGGATCTATAGCATCCTTTGCTGCAGTCTGAGGGTGTAATGTTCAGCATTTGACACAGGGATGTACGTTTAGCATTTGTAGATTACCATCTTTGTCCTACACTGATGCACATCTGGTGGGTTTACCACTGTCCAATGTTCCTAGTACCCTGACTGTGTGCCCGTCTCCAATGGACATGCAGTTTAGCACATCAAATTTGGAGGACTCAGCTGTGTACACAGTGCAAGTTGCTTGACACGTGTCTTGGGTGTATGCAGATGACTGACGTGACACTCCCGTGCCCAGGCTGATATGAGCAGAGCCTTCAGTGTGTTGTAGTTGTTGACTCACTGACCGAGTGTTCTGCTGACATGTTTGAGTCATGCACAGACAAGGTTTGGCACAGCTGACCTTCCACAGGAGTGGAGTGCCCTCATGGCAGTGCGTGATTCCGTGATATAGGCTGTGCCCATGTTGTGTGTTGTGTAGGCATGTCTGTGCGTGTTCCCTTCTCCTTTTCCTACACAGGCTGTGTCCCTACGGATGTTCCTGTTTGTGATGCTTACTGAGTTGTTCTGTGTTCATCCAGCATCTTGGACCTAGTTACTCCGGGATGTGGGTGCATGGCAAACTAATGTTCATGAGGTTGTCATCCCTAGTTGTCTTTGTTGTCAGGGCTGGGGATGTGGGCAAACGCAGATGGGACACAGTCAGGATTCCTCTTGGCACTTGTTGGTTACACGAGTAATGTGATTTTCTGTTTGTGTATGCTATCAGTGATTGTGACACGTTGTGTGTATGACTGCTGCCACTCCTCAGGGTCAGAGCTGCAATGTTGGAAGTTGTCTATGTGTGTCCTTTGTGGGTCAGCTTGGCTTATTCATTGGTGTGTGACTATGGCCAGGATCCCATTGTTTGGGGGTGGATTTCACGTCATGCCCATGTACGGCATACTGTGCAGTGTGTCAGACATTCACAAGTATTGTTGACTGGCCATGTGTGATGGGTTTCTGCACCTTATTTCCCCCCACCACCCCTGGGAATGTCATGGGTGCATGTGCAATGTCAGCAGTCCATGTGAGCTTCAACGCTGCACATTGGTGGAGTTAAAGGTGTGTGGCGTTGAGTGTGTGCAAATGTGAGTTGTTGCACGGCTGGGGCACTACCTCCATATTTTCCTTGGCTGGCAGGCCATGCTGAGTGCTTTGTGCTTGTATAGGTGTGATGGTAGTTTGTTGCTCAGGACACATGGCTGTGGTTCACAGTGTGGATGATATCTACCTTTGTCATCACAGTGTGATTGTCATGCAGGCTAGTGTCACCACAATTTGGGGTCCATGGGGGGAGTGCTGTGGTGGTTTGGTCTCTTCCTGTGTGTGTTGCTGTTCCTACAAGCTTGTGTGACATGTGTAATTTGGGCTCCCTCTCATCTCACAATGCCTGTTTGCCCACATAGGGGAATCCAATCCATGAGTTACTTTTGTTTGTGACTGTGTTGACATCTGTGTATCAGTGAATCTGGCCTCCTCATGGGTTGTGTGTTTGCCTGGGGACACTGGCACACAACCCCCTCACCTGTTGTGTATGATATGCAGTGTGAGTCTGCCTGTTTGTGTTAGTGCTTTTGCACCACTGCATTGGCATATCTTTAGTTTGCCATTGGCTGTATGTTGTTTGTTGGCTTTCCCCTGCTGGCCCTGGGACTGCTAGGTCATCAGTCAGCACATTGATCATGGTTAGTATGTCCCATTGCTGCCATGGTATGGTATTTGTTCACCTGACATCTACAGTCTCCACAGGATATCTACATTTGTGTGTCCATTGGTGCAGATATGTGGGTCTGCATTATGATGTTCACTTCTGTCATTGTGTTATTTGTGAATGTAGACAATGTGGGCCCCCATGGCTGATGTTTGTGTGCACATGGCCAGAACGATGTGTCATTGGCACTGCACTGCTTGCCTCACACAATCTATGTTGCTATGGGACACAAGCACTACAATGCCACTGAAGTGTTTGGTGTTGTGTGGCCAGGAATAATCCCTGCAGTTATGTTTTTGCAGCTTTCACCAGGACTACACTTCCCTTTTGGGCACTGTGGTGATGGGGCTTTGGGCCCCATTGCCACACTGTTCAAAATGTGCTTCAGCTATGGAGCACACACTTCCCTTTTGGGCACTGTGGTGATGGGGCTTTGGGCCCCATTGCCACACTATTCAGAATGTGCTTCAGCTATGGAGCACACACTTCCCTTTTGGGCACTGTGGTGATGGGGCTTTGGGCCCCATTGCCACACTGTTCAAAATGTGCTTCAGCTATGGAGCACACACTTACCTTTTGGGCACTGTGGTGATGGGGCTTTGGGCCCCATTGCCACACTGTTCAGAATGTGCTTTAGCTATGGAGCACACACTTCCCTTTTGGGCACTGTGGTGATGGGGCTTTGGGCCCCATTGCCACACTGTTCAGAATGTGCTTCAGCTATGGAGCACACACTTACCTTTTGGGCACTGTGGTGATGGGGCTTTGGGCCCCATTGCCACACTGTTCAGAATGTGCTTCAGCTATGGAGCACACACTTACCTTTTGGGCACTGTGGTGATGGGGCTTTGGGCCCCATTGCCACACTGTTCAAAAAGTGCTTCAGCTATGGAGCACACACTTCGCCTTTGGGCACTGTGGTGATGGGGCTTTGGGCCCCATTGCCACACTGTTCAAAATGTGCTTCAGCTATGGAGCACACACTTCCCTTTTGGGCACTGTGGTGATGGGGCTTTGGGCCACATTGCCACAGTGGTCATGGTCTGCTTGCATTGTGTAGGCCACACACACACTTATGTGTGACACATGTGTTAGGGGGTCACATTGTATGTTCAATGTCATGTTCAGTGTTGTATGCATTTGACACAGACCACACACGCTTGTCATGGTGTTGGAGGCTGGGATGTAATTTACAGACAGTCCTTATGTGGGAGTATGCTAGTTGTGTCATGCATTACCTGTCCTATGAGTAGGGGTGGCTGTAGTGACAGGCATCCAGGCCCCCCTGGGTAGGGGTGGTAGTAGTGACAGGCATCCATCCCCCTAAGGGTGGGTATGGTAGTAGTGGTAGGCATCCAGCCCCCCATGAGTGGGGATGGTAGTAGTGGTAGGCATCCAGCCCCCCATGAGTGGGGATGGTAGTAGTGGTAGGCATCCAGCCCCCCATGAGTGGGGATGGTAGTAGTGGTAGGCATCCAGCCCCCATGAGTGGGGATGGTAGTAGTGACAGGCATCCATCCCCTAAGGGTGGGTATGGTAGTAGTGGCATGCATCCAGCCCCCATGAGTGGGGATGGTAGTAGTGACAGGCATCCAGGCCCCCTGGGTAGGGGTGGTAGTAGTGACAGGCATCCATCCCCCTAAGGGTGGGTATGGTAGTAGTGGCATGCATCCAGCCCCCATGAGTGGGGATGGTAGTAGTGACAGGCATCCAGGCCCCCTGGGTAGGGGTGGTAGTAGTGACAGGCATCCATCCCCCTAAGGGTGGGTATGGTAGTAGTGGTAGGCATCCAGCCCCCCATGAGTGGGGATGGTAGTAGTGGTAGGCATCCAGCCCCCCATGAGTGGGGATGGTAGTAGTGACAGGCATCCATCCCCCTAAGGGTGGGTATGGTAGTAGTGGTAGGCATCCAGCCCCCCATGAGTGGGGATGGTAGTAGTGGTAGGCATCCAGCCCCCCATGAGTGGGTATGGTAGTAGTGGTAGGCATCCAGCCCCCCATGAGTGGGGATGGTAGTAGTGGTAGGCATCCAGCCCCCATGAGTGGGGATGGTAGTAGTGACAGGCATCCAGCCCCCATGAGTGGGGATGGTAGTAGTGACAGGCATCCAGGCCCCCTGGGTAGGGGTGGTAGTAGTGACAGGCATCCAGCCCCCCATGAGTGGGGATGGTAGTAGTGGTAGGCATCCAGCCCCCCATGAGTGGGGATGGTAGTAGTGACAGGCATCCAGCCCCCATGAGTGGGGATGGTAGTAGTGACAGGCATCCAGGCCCCCTGGGTAGGGGTGGTAGTAGTGGCAGGCATCCAGCCCCCTATGGGTGTGTATGGCATTGGTGTTGGCCATCCCACCCCTATGGTTCTGCTGTTGCTGGTGTACGTTATTTGTGCATCCCTATGTGTGTGTGTCATATTTCGTGTACATGTGGTTTGTTAGTATTGTTGGTGTTTGACTTACCGTCTGCGCCGTACGCGTCCGTGCCGGTCCCGGTAATAGACGTAGAGTATTGGTAGGACCTGCGCAATGGGATTCATGCTTGGATCGTCTCGTTCGGGTTTCTCGTGTCTTCGAGTCGTACTCGTAGCAGGCTTGTTCGTCTCGTAGCCGTGGATCGTCTTGTGGCACGAAACGGAGCTTATGTACGGCTCGCCCGGATGCTCAAACGTGCCGGACGTAGCGACGAGTTCGGCGCGTACGGAAGACGCATCGTACTAGTCCGGCCGGAAGGTGCTGTGTATTTGGTTCCGTGCGACTCGATTCGGCGTTTACGGATCCGGCTCGGGCGGGGTACAGGAGCTGGAATGGGTAAGTACGGCTCGCTCGGAATCTGGGCTGTTATGCACATCGTACTTGTTCGTTCGGTAGAGTGTTCGAGTCGGTCGGAAAACACGTGTTCGGCTGGTATTTTTTCCAGACGAATACTGTTAGGTGCGCTTCCGGCCGACATCGGAATCGACCCCTAAGTGTTTGCTAGTGTTACCACATTGATTGGATATCGAGGTAGATTGCATCAAAAATCCCCGACCACAATATCCCAGTTCCTGATGAGGGAAGTTCACCCCATGTTTAACCCGGAGATACCAGAGTTACATGATCAACATGATCAAGTGACTAGACAACGAGTAGAGGCCCGTTTTCAAGAACAATGGGTTTATACTCCATAGAAGAGGAGCGAAGTCCTTGCAATTAAGGCTCAGTTGCCTGACCCCAGAAAAAATCCTACTGTTTACTATAAGGAATTGACAGAGGCTGCTGCATCCACGGTAATGACGTTGGCAGATATTGAAATGTTTTTTGGCTTATTGGTACCAGTGGATATCTGGCGACAGGTGCACTCTCAGAACCATGCCCTAGAATTGGGTGGTACATGGGATGAGATTAAGGCATGGGATAAAGAGAGGAAACCTGGTGAAAAGCCTAAGGCTGAGATCTTGGCTTTGCCAGATTGCATCATTACTTATATGCACTCTCTTATTCCACCCCGGAAGGTGGATTGGGATAAGCTAGCCGCATGTCGTCAGAAGAAAGATGAGAGTGTGTCCGATTTTTTTACTCGGTTTGAAGGTGTTTTTTGGATTTTAGTGGCCAGGATTTGTCCTTGGAAGGGGGTATTAGATTATTTGTTAACAGATTTGTCACAAATTTGTTACCAGAGATTGCAACACGGTTGCAGGCTGCCAAGACCACGTGGACTACTTCTATACCTTCGGTGATATTGAGTATGGCTCAGTATTATGAGCATAAAGAGAATGAGGAGAAAGAGAAGGTGGAAAAGAAAACAAAGGAGTTGAAGACTAAGGTACTGATGCAGCAGGCATCCAGGGGACAGGGACGGGGTCGAGGCATTGGACTGGCCAGGCAGCTTCCTCGTACAAGCCGGAGTGCCGTGCCTGTGGGCTCAAATCAATATGCGTATTGCAAGGAGGAGGGGCACTGACACAGCGAGTGCCCGGTTTTGCTGAAGAAGGTTGCAGCTCCGAGAGGACGGGGAGAGAGAGAGGGCGAGGACGGGGAGCTGCCAGTCAGGATGGGGATCAGGCCACTGGAACATCATCGGGCCGTACTGATCAGAATTATTTTGATGACGTTCAGAGACGACAGTATTATCATGATGATTATGATTTAGATGAGGTGACGGGAATGTCTTACAGCTAGGACAGCCAAGGACAGGGTAAGGGGACAGTTCCGATACCTGTAGATCAGCATGAGCCTTATATTAGTGTGGATTTGCAGGGCTGGGAGAAGAAATTTTTAGTGGATACAGGAGCAATAAATAGTTCTGTTGCGAGGTTACTGGTCCCTGGGGCAGCCCTGTCTGGCCATAACAATGTTTCGGTTGGTTTTCCTGGTGTGCTGGTAGTAAGCCCCATTTCCAAACCCCTTGCCTTGACGATAGGCCCCTTTACCGTTGACTCACCGTTTTTACTAACATCAAATTGTAGAGAGAACTTGTTGGGATTGGATCTGTTAAAAAAGTTACATGCTACTAGTTACTGTTCCCCGGATGGTGTCCATTTGACAATGGGTCCGAGTGTGGTTAGCACTATACAATGCTTGTGTAAAGATGTCCCCTCCCAGTTCAGTTTAAGGATGTTCCATCTACGTTGTGGGCAACAAGTATTACAGATGTAGGACTTTTGCAAATACCCCCAATTTCTATTCAGGTTAAAGAAAATGCGATATTGCCTCGCATTCCTCAGTATAAGATTTCATACGCAAGTGAACAGGCGTTGTTGTGTATAATACAAGATTTGATTCAGTCCGGAGTCGTTGAGGAGACAGCGGCGAATGTGTGCAATAGTCCCATCCTTCCTGTTCTCAAGAAGCCACCTCCGGGTTCTCCTGATGATGTTGCTGATGTTTATCATTTTGTGATTGATCTGTGCGAAATTAACAAAATTGTGGTTCCTCAGTTTCCCGTGATGCCTGATATTACTGCTCTTTTAACTATGATTCCTTCTTCTGCCAAATTCTTTTCTATCATTGATTTGAAAAACGCTTTCTTTAGCATCCCTGTTCATCCAAATAGCAGGCACCTGTTCGGGTTCTCCCTGGCAGGTCGTAGCTTTAGATTTTGTCGGGTTCCTCAAGGCTATACTGAGAGTCGTAGTATATATAGCCAGGCTCTGAATGGTCAATTGGACTCCCTTACCCTTCCCCCAGGTAATGTATTGCTGCAGTATGTGGACGATCTTTTGATTGCGTCCGATACTGAAGAAGGATGTAAAGCAGCTACAGTCAAATTGTTGCTGCATTGTGTTCAACATGGACATAAAGTGTCCCTTTCCAAATTCCAATATTGTCGACAGGAGGTCACCTATTTAGGTCACCTACTGTCGAAGGAGGGTCAGAAACTAACTCCTGAACGTATTAATGCTATAATTAACATGTCTGTTCCAAAGACCCAAAAGGATGTGCAAGCCTTTATTGGTATCACTTCCTATTGTCGTCATTGGATACCCAATTTTGCTTTATTAACAAAGCCTCTGCATTACTTAACAACTAAAGATGTGCATGAGCCTTTGCCTTGGACCCCTGAATATCAACAAGCTTTGAGCAATTGAAGGTTGCGCTTTGTTCGGCTCCTGTGCTTGGCACACCTGACTACAACAAGCCGTTCGTGTTGTATGTACACGAGTCGGCCGGTTGTGCGCTTTCAGTCTTAACACAGGCCTTTGGAGGTAAGCAGAGGCCGTGTGCGTAATTTTCTGCTGTTCTTGATCCCGTCGCGAAGGCCCTCCCGAGCTGTTTAAGAGCGACCCCGGCCATGGCCGTCTCTATTCGACAATCGGCAGGGCTTGTTCTTGACACTGATCTCACAGTTATGGTACCTCATGCTGTGGATACGCTTTAGAACAGAACAAAGACACAGCACCTTACCAGTGCACGTTCGACTGTCTATGAGCTAACACTTTTGTCACCGCATATTACGATTAAACGATGTGCCACTCTGAATCCTGCCACGTTACTACCCCTCCCTTCGGAGAGTGAGGAGATAGACATACATGATTGTATGTTTCGAACTGAGGAGGAGACGAAGGGATGGGTAGACTTGACTAATGTTCCCTTATCTGACCCCCAAGGGGAACTATATGTCGATGGTTCTTGTTTTAAATTACCAGATGGCACCACAACTGCTGCTTATGCGATCACAACACTGCGCACGATAGTTGAGACATCACGAGTCCCCTATCAGTCGGCCCAAGCTGCAGAGCTGGCAGCTCTAATTCGAGCCTCTGAGTTGAGTCAGGGACTGGCGGTTAATATTTACACTGACAGCCAGTATGCCTTTGGAGTCGCTCATAATTTTGGGCGGCTCTGGAAAGAGAGGGGATTCCTTACCTCCCATGGCTCAAAGATTCAGCACGGCCCTTTGATAAATAGACTTTTGTCGGCGTTGACTTTGCCCAAGAAATTGGCAATAGTGAAGTCTAGCGCTCACAAAGCAATTACTGATGATGTGGGGAGGGGGAATGCTTTTGCGGATTGAACAGCTAAAGAGACGGACCGATCTAAGATGAAAAAGATGTTTGTAGCAGGTCCTGCTGGATGGGTGCCAGAGGTCACAATGTTTGAGGACACAATAGATAGTGTGAAAGAAATTCAAAGCGAGGCGACGGTTGAGGAATTAGCAATATGGCAGGAAAGTACAGCGCAATTGGATGATGATGGGTGCTGGATAGACATGTCAGGGAAACAGAGATGGATGTTGCCAGATGCATATGTTCTCCCCATAGTTACTATGGCTCATGGACCAGCTCACATTAGTGCTAAGGGTATCGGCAAGTTGCTTGACCCGGTGTGGCAGAATGATAATATTCCAAAGACGGCTGCCCATTTGGTAAAACATTGCATGGTGTGCATGCTGTCCAACCCAGGGAAGGGGACCCCTACACCTCCGGGTAATTTTGCACCTCCTTCTTTCCCATTTGAAGTCCTGCAAATGGACTTCATTGAGATGAATCGGGTGAACAACTTGAAGTATGTGTTGGTGGTGGTTTGTGCATTGAGTAAATGGGTTGAGGCTTATCCTACCAAGGAGAATACAGCTCTAGCGAAAGCTCTTTTGAAGGAGTTTTTCCCTCGCTTTGGTTTGCCCCGTTTGATGTGGAGTGACAACGGCATTCATTTTAATTCGAAAGTCTTTCAGTTGGTGTGCGATGGCTTGCACATTAAGAAAAAGTTTCATGCTGCGAATCACCCCCAGTCAGCAGGTTTAGTTGAGAAGTACAATGGTACTCTCAAACTAAAGATGGCCAAAATTCAGGAGAGTACAGGGTTGAAGTGGCTGGATGATTTACCATTGGCTTTGTTGACAACGAGAGTTAGAGCCCATACTAGAACAGGGTTGTCCCCCTATGAGATTGTCTTTGGTAGGCCCGATAATGTCTGGGGAGTTCCAAGACCCCGTCACTTTTCCGAGAAAGATCACCACTTGTTGATAGATTATTTATACGAATTAACTAAAAATTTGCGTTCTATTCATCAGCAGATTCAAGAGGCCTTGCCATCCGCTACAGAGGGACCCGGCCACGACCTTCGGCCTGGGGATTTTATCCTGATTCGTCATTTTCAGCACAAAGGCAGCCTGGAGCCCCGATGGAAGGGGCCTTTCCAGATCCTGCTTGCCACACGCACTGCAGTGAGAGTGGATGGCCGGAAGAATTGAATACACTCCACCCACTGTAAGAAGGTGCCACTTCCCCTGCCGTATGACCAGTGGAGGATCGACGGCATTGGGGACTCTGAGACGGAGAAGGTTCCCCGCTTCATCCCTTTCTCCAATGCCAGAATAACGTGGGCACCTTCTGAGGAGGGGAGTGATGCACTTTTGAATGAAGCAGTGCCACCTGAGGTTAAGGCCAGCCAAGAGCTCCAGTCAGCTGTCCCGTCTGTGTTTGAATCCGAATCAGTCAATACCGCTGAAAGTGAACGTTTGTTTCATGATCCCTCTGTTCCTGGAGTTGTTAAGTACAATTTGCGTCCTCGACGAAGGAACAGTGCACCAAAGGAAAAGTCAGACTAGTAGGGATGGACTTCATGGATGAAGAATAGGGACAGTAGAGCAGGGACAGGGAGATTGGTGCATTGTTCGAGACACTGGACAGGATAAGTTTGGGGTGTTTCCCAAGGAGGGAGGGTACCCTATCGTGAAAGAAGTGGATTTTCCTCAGTAAGGGCTGCAATCGTGTAGCTCCATCGAGAAGTGCTGGATAGCACCACCGTGGATGAACAATAGAAGCCTGCCAGCGAGGCTCACAGGAGAAGAAAAAAGGATGCTGGAAAGAAGATTGTTTGCTTAGTTTCATTAAGATTATATTAATAGTACCTTTTCATTCCGTTATCATGCATCTTTTTGGCAGGCCAATGATCGATGAAGAACAGCCATTGGGTTTTGTTGTTTTGCCCCGATCATCATGGGTGAAGCAGCGGAGAGTCCTATTCCTTCTCTTTGCTATTCTGCTGATGATTATTTTTTGTGGAGTTCTTTGGGCGTTAGAACATGCAAGTACTTCGCCTATTTCTGACAATGATATTTTTTTTACACCAAGACGGAAAAGAATGCTTTCTAATAATATCTTTCTAGATACTCATAAGAGATTTTTTGGTAATGGTGTTGCTTGTTATCCTACTGAATCTGTAACTAGTCTATGGACCGCTTACCCTTTGTCTTTGATAAATTATACATATTCTAAGCCGACAAATTTTGTTGAGGTAAAGGGGGAGTTTGGTTTCGGCTACCCAGGGCTATTCTTGTATCATCGTCAACCCACAGGAACAGGTTACCCCAGTTGTGTCAATAATACGTATTCTGATAACTTCTATCTGGAAGAGCAAAATATTACGTTGGTGGGTTGGCATTATAAAGAAGTGACGGTTCCCCGAAAAGCTGGCTATTACCCTGCTTGTTGCCCCATCATAAATAGTACTGATACCATTTTGTATATCAATTGCTCAGGGGTGATCATATCCACACAGACATTCCCTTTGAAAGGCTCGAAAGGTTCTGACACCATTACAGGTAATTCTCGCTATTCAGCTGTGAATTATGACAGGCCAATATATGCCCATCCCGGGTTCTTCTTTCTAACTAATGGAATGTACTCAAATGTTCATAATGGCACCAATGATGTAGCTCTTGGGATGGGGCTGAACCTGGGGGTCCCTTGCAAATATGCTCACAGACAAGTAAAATGGGTAAAGAAAACACTTACAAAGGAATTTTGCGAGGGAGTGACGGATATTGAGATCAAAAGTTACAGTAATGGTATTACTTTTGGTTATATCCTGTCTGCCATTTTCACATTAGGGGGAATGGCTATGAGTAGGACTGAAAAGGCACGGGAATATTTTGGCTGTAAATTACAGATATTATCAAATACCACAGTAGCAGCATTACGTGACATCACCATTCAATTAGAGAGTATGAGGATTTATTCTGAACAGACTAGATATGCAGTGGATTTTATTTTAGCAAAAAATGGTGGTGCGTGCGAAGTTATTGGCGATCAGTGTGTAGTGGGCATAACAAATATGGAAAAGAATATCACTAAGCATATCTTGGATATTATTGAGAATGTCAAAGGTATGGAACCAGGTAATTGGAGTTGGTCCCTTTTTGGAACGTGGGGGTGGCTGATAGAAAAAGCAATATATTTCATTGTTATATTGATACTTTGCTGTGTCCTTATTCAATGTCTTCCAATGTGCTGCACATACTGTATTTCTGTATTGACTCCGAAGAGGAAGATATCGATTCATGACACTAATGCTGCAATAATGTTACAGAAAGATATAGATGACATTATGGCCATAGATGAGGGTGTCTTCGAAACATCTTCTCTTCTCTTGGAATATACCCCCACTGTTGACAACATAACATGTGCATAACAAGCTATGTGCTTCATTATTCCTTCACGTTTTTGTCTTTTCGATTGTAGATGGTTAGCTCATGCTAACAGGAGGGTTTGTTAGTATTGAGTAGCCCTTCTGTCCGTATATCTTAGCATTCGCAAAACCATCTTGCAATCTGGACGCCATTTTGTATGATAATCGAAACTGCTGCTTAGTTATTTTCGAGAAAATGGTCCTTGGTAAGTTTCGTTTCCCAAGGTTGAGCTTTTTCTCTTATAATTGCAAGTATCCTCGTTAGTGCATACCTTTCTTGTTAGATGGAGCCTTTCTCCCACCCGTCTGGTAGGGAGGATAGGCCAGACGACCTTGGGCAGTAGATAGCCTGTGCCCAGCTGCAGAATCGAAACTTATACTCTGTACCCCCATTGTATTACGACACCTGCTAGTGTTTTTCCATATTAGGCGGGCCTTTGTGGACTTTGCAAACGTACATAATGTAATCGTATGCTTACGGGGTTCAGCCCCTCGACAGCCATCCCAAGAGGCTGGTCAGACTGGGCTCCGCTGCAGTGTAATCTCAATAAATATCTGGTTTGTATTCTCTGCTGTCTGACAGACTCTTCATTTGTAGGAAGGCAGAGAAGGTGGTCGTGAGTGACCCGATTGGCCCTTTTCGGGTCACTTCCTTCACTCTAAGGATTGTTTTTGTGCAGGAGGAAGGTAGGCCTTCCCGCAATAAAATAATCCTGCCTGTAAAGCAGGCACCCTTGGACTTTGGTGGAAGACAGTAATGTAGCAAGGCTGCCATGGGCCCTGGTACAAGTATGAAAATGCCCCCTTTGACTGCTGAGGTAGTAAAATACAGCAGTTATGAGGGTTCAGTGGGCCTCTCACTGCTCTGGACACTGGTGCACTATACCTGCTGCACCAATTGTAGCTACACCCCTGGAGCAAGGGTGCCTGCATTGACCCTAGGCTGGATACAGTGTCCCAGCACAAGCAGAGAGCAGAACTGCTCCACATCTATTTAAATATGGAGCATTTCTACCCACTCCCTTTAACACAACGCAGTGCAGCAACTTTGCTTGCTGGGCTGCATTGTGTGAAAGTTTAGTAAATGTGCGCCTGGGTGACTACAGAACAAAAAGCTACATCAATCCAACTAGAAACATTTCCATAAAGAAAGTGTCCCCAAAAGCAGGGGACACACCCAAATTCTTGGGCCATTCCTCTACCATGTGGTATGTCAATCCACACGTGCAGGATGAAGTCCTCATCAGTTTTTATCAGGAGTGAGGGAATCAAAGTTTGAAGGACATATGTCATTGGAAGCCAATTTCTGTGTTTACCAGTACATAAATGTGAGGAAATGTTGTGCTTAGTTAATATGTAACATTAGGTGGTATTTGCTGGGTATTATGCTCTGTGGCATCAGGCTTTCTCTGGCCAAATATTGCTGGCATACCATTTGTCAAATCACATTCACCAACCATGCATTTAAAATGATTTGTCACGAAGAAGGTGATGAGAGGACTTCTTCCAAATAGTCTAACCACTTACAATTGGTCGGGGTAGTATTCCACCCATCTTTTTTTGCCCACTGTGCCACTTTAGGCAAAGGCCCTCTTTATGCAAATCAGTACTGTTCCTACTCCTCATGAGAACATTCCATCCTGAACTGCCAGGTAGGGCCCCCTCCAGCAAGGAACACAAGCGGCCCTGCAAACAATCCTTTATTGGACTTTAAGGAAGGATATGGCAGCTCCTGCCCCCTGTAACATAGTGTCCTGATGGAGTCTGAAAGCCAGAGCGAGTGCTTCTTCTCACCTCTGACGAGATCAATGGGGTATGGTAATTAATTTACCAATGCACCAGGCTTCCATGGGTGCCAGGTATACTCTCCCCTCTACTTCGCTCATTCTCCCCCTTCACATCGCACACACACCCACCCTCTGCATTCTCACCTATCTTCCATCTCCCTCCTCTACACCTCCATCATACTCCACCTGCCTCCCTCGCCCTCCTACCTCTTTGCTTTTCCCCTTTTCTGGTGTTGCAGTGGATTTGCACCATGCAGGTCTCTCGCGCAAACTCAAGTAGAAGCTGCACTCAAGTAGATGGACCTTTAGTCCCTAACTACGGTGTGACACAACAAATCAAATACAGTTCATTTCAGTGGGGCTCATTTGGTCCCACAAGAATGACGGAGAGTGGTGGAGTTGCAAACAATGAAGGTATATGAACAGATTAGCAAATCTTCAAACTCAAATTAGTTGTAAATCAGAAATCAATGCATTAATGAATTAGTCAATATGATTCAAATATTTTAAAAATGGCAAACACAAAGAAACATTGTTTAAAATTGTGCTATGTATATCAAAGCTGGCTTGCCTTTCCATGAAGGGGATTTCCCTATTAGTTGAGCCAGTAAAGACGGTGAAATTAGCAAGAAGTCAGGCAGAAGGTGTCAGCAAGTATGGCCTCTAAAGGCAGTATCAAAAAAAGATTCATCCAAAGAAGTGAGAAGGGAATCTGCAGCTGAGCCTAACTCTTTTGCTTATCTGAGGAGAATGGAAAGGGCATCTAAACTAACTAACTCAGCAGTGCATAGTTAAATCATGTTGTCTACTGTAAGGTTCACTCCGAATGATTTCCATGAAGAGAATAAATCATGATCGAACATATTGTGATAGTAAAGTTTCTGTCTTCTTCCCAGCTACCACACAATGAAGTCTCTGCTGCATGACCTTTAGCTGGATGTCAGCATCAGCATGATACAATTTGGTCAGAACGTTCCTACTGCAGGTGCAGGGTCATTATTCAGCTCTCCATAGAACATGCACAGATAAACATTCACAGGAAAACTAAACAAAAGAATGCATTTTAATTAATGTTGGCTCCTAGTTTGGCTCTTGAAACGAGAAAGAGGAAAAAAATACAGGAAAGGCAAACGACGAAGACAAGGCAACTTAACATGAGCCATTTTAAAATAAGGCCTAAATTAACTATGGCCAACTTTAACATGAATATCATGCACTATGGGTCCGATTCCGATCTCGGTCGGAAGGGCTCCGAATCGGATTCGGCTTTGCCAAAACTGATCCGGAGCCCTTGTTTCCGACCGAATCGTTCACAGTTCCGAACGACCAAGTACGATGCCTGGAAACCCTTAGCGCTGACCGAATCGGTTCCAGAAGGCATTGGGAGAGATAGAGCCTTCTGGAGCTGAATCGTACAGCTCTATGGGCTAGGTTTTCCGAGCGAGCAAGTACGATGAACGATTCGGACAGCCTTTCCGATTTGGTTTGCCCGGAACGAAAAGGCTGCCGTAATTGGTCTTTGGGGGCCCAAAGCTGGCCCTCCTTCACCGGGGCTCTCCGAATCAGGCCCGTGGGGGTACCCATGGGTCCCCTCTTCCCAACCATGCACATTGTGGCAGGCACCAAGGGTTGCCCACCACAGGGTGCACGATTTTCCACAGTCACCACTTTCTTCAATGCGAGCCTCTGTACGCGTTTGGTACACAGGCTCCCATTGAAGTCAATGGGAGTCCGACCAAATTGTATCCAGATGCATTCAAATGCATCGTACTCGTTCGGTTGGACTCCTCCGATCCGAGTCGTACGGAAAGCATTCCGGACCCGAGTCGTTCGGTATGCTTTCCGAACTAGAATGGAATCGGGCCCCATATATCTTCTGCATGGTGCACATTAATGTAAATGTTTGTACAAAGTGTTTAATAATGAAAAAGTGCCACCAATTGTCCTCATCTTTCCATCATCTTCCCTTTTCCAGCCCCTTTAAATTCCTTTGAATTAATCAATTTTGCAGGAGTAAAATGAAAGCAAACCCCTCTCCTTACCCTTACCTGGACAGAGACACACTGTTGATGTTCTGGCAGCTCTAGGAATGCTTCTAAGTACCTCTCTTAGCAATTATACGGTAATACGGCCTAGTCGGTATTCAGTCAAAATATCGAGTTAGAAATGTTGACTTACACTAATATCGAGTTTCAAATATCTCGAGACAGAAATATCGACAGCAAGACTATCGTGGTGAAGAATATTGACTTTAAGGTAAAAAATATCGATTTTTTAATTAGTGATGTATTTTAGTATATATTTTAAATGTATGTGATGTATTTTTTTTGTATAAGTATTGTTTATGTTTTTTAATATATGTGTTACATTTTTAGTTGTTATTAATTTTATTTTAATTAAATTTTGTGTTTTTTAGTTCCGTAGCGACTTGTGGGTTTATAGGGGAATAGCGTGGGAAGTAATTTAATTATAATAAATTAATTAATATTTTTTTATTTATTATTATTTATTTAATTGAGATTTTATAATGTTAATTGTGTTTTAAATTTTTTTGGGTGCATTTTCGGTGCGGGCTATGGGGTTTATAGGGGTAAAGGGTGGGAAGTAATTTATTTTTATTTAATTAATAATTAGTTGTTAATTAATATTATTAATTAATTGGCAATTAATTATGGTAATTGTGTAATGAATTTTAGGTGTAGGTTGTGGGGTTTATGGGTTAAAGGGTGGGAAGTAATTTATTTTTAATTAATTAATAATTAGTTGATAATTTATAATAATTAATTAATTAAAAATTAAATATGGAAATCGCGTAATTAATTTTAGTTGCGGGTTGTGGGGCTTTAGGGGTAAAGGGTGGGAAGTAATTTATTTTTAAATAATTAATAATTAGTTGAGAACTAATATTAATTAATTCATTGATAATTAATTAGGGTAATTGTTTAATTACTTTTTTTGTGTGGGTTTTGGGTTTATACGGGTGAAGGGTGGGGAGTACATTAATTTTACTTACATAAAAATTTGTTTTTAAATACTATTAGTTATTCAATGGATTTTCTTTATTGTGTAATTAATTTATTTCACTGTTTAATTTTAGGTGTGGGTTGTGGGAGTTATAGGTGTAAAGGCTGGGAAGTTAATTACATTTTATGTGTTTTAATTTGTTTTTTAATTAATAATATTTGTTTAATTGAAAAATAATTGTTAATTATGCAAATACATTTTTTTAAATTTTCGATTTGGGTTGTGAGTTGTGTGGTGTTATAGGGTAGGAAACAAATAGTCTAAATTTTTGTAATAAATAATGTTTTTATCAATAAATAATTTCTAAATAAAAATATTTATTTGTTTGAAAATTATTTTTTATTTTATTTTATATAATATTTGTAGGTATTTGTGATATGTATTTAACATTATAATATGGTTTTTTTTAATATTAAATATATTTTTATTTTTAACATATTTATATTTTTTTGTATTTACTTTTTGAAAATATTTTTATTTTGTTGATGATATTTTGTTTGTTTTTAACTTTGAACTGACTGAAGTGAGAATAGTAAATTTTACCCCTCCGCAATCCAACAGTTTCCCTACTGTTGCACTCTCGGGAGTGGGGATAGTACATTTTATCCCAACACTCTCCCTACTGTTACACTCACTGGAGTTGAAATATTAATTTTTACTCCTCCGCTATCCAACACTTTCCCTACTGTTGCAAACCTTGGAGTGGGAATAGTAATTTTTACCCCTCCGCTATCGAACACTTTCTCTACTGTTGCACTCACTGGAGTGGGAATAGTAATTTTTACCCCTGCGCTATCCAACACTTTCTCTACTGTTGCACACCTTGGAGTGGGAATAGTAATTTTTACCCCTCCGCTATCGAACACGTTCTCTACTGTTGCACTGACTGGAGTGGGAATAATACATTTTATCCCTCCGCTGTCCAACACATTTCCTACTGTTGCACTCACTGGCCTGTGAATAGTAATTATTACCCCTCCGCTATCCAACACTTTCCCTACTGTTGCACTCATTGGAGTGAGAATAGTAATTTTTACCCCTCCGCTGTCCAACACTTTCCCTACTGTTGCACTCACTAGAGTGGGAATAGTAATTTTTACCCCTGCGCTGTCCAACACTCTCCCTACTGTTGCACTCATTGGAGTGGGAATAGTAATTTTTACCCCTCCACTATCCAACACTTTCCCTGCTGTTGCATTCACTGGAGTGTGAATAGTAATTTTTACCCCTCCGCTATCCAACACTTTCCCTACTGTTGCACTCATTGGAGTGGGAATACTAATTTTTACCCCTCCGCTGTCCAACACTCTCCCTACTGTTGTACTGAGTGGAGTGGGGAATGCAAGTTTAAAGATTTTTAAATAGTTTAATGTTTTAATTTCTAATAGAATGTTTTTTTTAAAATAGATGATATGTTATTGTTATGTGTATATATATATTTATTTGTTACATTTTTATTTAATTTTATAAATATAAAATACATTAAAATTATTAGTTTAATAATTGTTTTAAAATAAATATATATATATATATATCAATTATTATATGTGTGTTTAATTTTTTAAATTAAGTTTATTTGTTATATTTGTTAAAATGTATATTAAATCTAAAAAAATGTAATTAAATCTTATCCTTTATTATATTTATTATTTATTAATTTATTTTATATATATAAAAAACGATATTTTGTACAACTATATTTATGACATCGATATTTTTTAAAGATATTTTTGTACTTACCATTATAAATATAGGATGTTGATATTTTTGACATCTATATTTATAACTTGATTTTCTGGTATGGGGATATTTTAGTTGTCGATATTATGTCAGTGAACCGGCCTAGTCTTCACCCTTACACACAAAGCCTGTTTGGTGCATGTAGTTGCACGGCATACAGGAAGCATGCCAACTGTGGCTACCATCTGTTTTTATCTAACTTCCAGTGGCCCTCGGATATGCTGTCATACATTTAATTGCTCACAGTTTAACAGACGTCGAACCATGTGTTTGTTTATTCTTATGTCTAACGTAGCATACTTCTACTGGTGTCATGGGAATGCCCTTGCTCTCGCTGTGTGATGTTGTATACTTGGCTTCTCCCTTTCTTGTTGGTGGTATCAGGGCTACTACAAACATGCACTTGGGGAGGACCCTGGTGATGCTGTCAGGTATTTCTTTGTGTGTGTTCCTTCAGCTTCGTCACTAGTGGTTGAAGATTATTCTCCTGCCTGTACTAGAGTTAAATTGACAGATTGTGTCATTGGCCATGTATGGCTGGACATAGTTTGTGGTTGCAGTGCTTATAGAGTATACAGGAAATTAGGACAATACTTTAAGAATTATACTTTTCTTGTTATAGGCTCTTCATCTTTCATTGCCATGACCATTGTAAGGTTTAACTGAACAATCAAGTATGATGTTCTTTCAAATGGGAGTTGAGTTTGGTTGGCAGGCGATCAGTGAGGACAGAGACCAAATCACTTGAGTGAATTCCTCTACCATTGTTCATTTGGGGAGCTCCTAGTTTGTCCAAGTTTTGGCTGCCACATAGTTGGTGGGGACAATGTATGTGGTAGACTTTCAACTGAGTCTGTCAGAAGAAAAGGATTACTTTGGGTGCCACTGATCCCATGGTGTGATTCATTGAACCATATGCTTGCAGTTCCATGTGGTAGATACAGGGAGCAGTTGATTGGTGGTCTACACTGTTCAAATCATCTTCTCATTTGTTCACATTAAGGTTTGGCCCTCGCGATTAGCATGAGACCAGTGAGGCAATGTGCGCTGGTGACAAAACCCCATATTTTGGTTGAAGAGTGAGAACAGTAGGACATGAAATGGCAGCCATTATCACACTCGACCATCATCAACATCTGCATCAAGTCCAAAATTCTACCACAAGTTGCTATTAAATGTTATGCGGAGGTCTAGGATAGCGATTCTGCAACAGATACAATGGAAATTTGTCAATTATTATCATGAAGTGATCACCTATTGGGAGGTCAATGAAGTTGATGCCAATGATTTGTCTTCAAGCTGCTGGCATCAGATTTGTGATGAAGGGTGTTGGTTGTGAGATGGTGCCATAGAGATGCAGGTGTGAGATGTGCTGTCCCATTGAGTGGGGCACCCTCCATTGTGACTGTGAACTCATGACAGAAGTAACAGGATTCAAAGGCTCCTTCTAGATAGCAGCATGCGATTCCCCAGTGACTGTTTCAGTTTCTCCCAGGAGTGTGACCTGCAGACCAGTAAGACTAGCACACTGTTTCAGAATCTCTTGATATAGCAGCATTTGAGGCATGGAAGCTGTAGAATGAGGCTGAGGTACTGCTTTAGAGTTTTTTTTTCTTTTGACTTAGTTGCCTCGTGATGTGACAGGTAATTTGCTGGATTTATTGTGCCTGATCAATGTTTTACTTGGTAGTCACACCACTGTAGCGGAAGCATCCAGTATTTTATTTGTATTGGTGTTGTGGTAGACAAGTTGTTGAAAATATAAGCAAGGGGCGAATGTCATGGACCTGGATTTATTAAGAATTATCTGCAGCTGTTACCTGACCATGCCGTAATGTTGGCCGTCTCTTCCTTTCTGAAAGGTGCTTTACACTGGAATAAAATTAGTTATGAACTCATAATAATTTTTTTTATTGTAAGCCTATGGGCGGTAATATTAAACGTATTACTCGGACATGTTTTTAGAGTTTTAGTATTTTAAATCTGTCATAATGATGATTTTTAAAATTATGTATGTTTTTTATATGTTTTTATCTTTTATGATTATGTTATATAATCGAATAAAGATTTATTCATTCAATTCAAGAATTATTGTGAATTTTACAGAGCTCTTAAGCATTAATTTAACCCCTTCAGCTGCTCTAAATACTTCTTTTTGGCTTTCCTTTTTCTACTAAACTGGTAATACTCACCTCCTGACACAACTAAGAGATAGTAGCTGTGCCTCTCTTGTTATAGTTCGCGAAGGTTTTGTTCCATTCACATCTTGGATGAGCAATAACCTTTTAAAGTTGAACACAAATAAAACGGAAGCCTTGGTCCTAGGTAAGCAACCTTGAAACTGGAACTCATGTTGGTAGCCACAGTCTCTTGACCCACCCAGGGCCCCTGCTACTATGATCAAAAATATGGATGCTATTGTTGACGCTGATTCTACTTTCAGCTCTCATATTAACAAGATCACTGATACATGTTTCACCCCTTTTGAAGTGCTAAAGGAAAATTCTCTCTTGCCTCTCAGTTGAAGGGAAAAGGATGATGCTCATATATTGTTCATCACTACCAAATTATGCAAAACACAGTTGAAGAGCTATTACTTAATCTACACAGTGGCGTAACGAAACTTGAGGGGGGGCTCCTGCAAAGTACATGCAGGGAGACCCCACATGCTCTGGACCCAGTCCGGAGCTCTCAGGCCAGAGACCTGCCTGTGCTGGAGGGGGCCCCCAGAGCACTGCGGGGGGCTTTGTTTATGCCTCTGAATCTACACCAGTGCCGAACTATTAAACACCAGTAGGATGTACTCCACAGGTTACCGGTGAATGTACAGATCTAGATTGTGACACTTTGCATGGCCAGAAGCTGGCACTTGTTGGTATTCGCCTTAAAGTATCTCGCCTCTTAACCTCAGTCCTACATGCCTCATGCATGCTTCTTTGCTCTTCTCAAGCACTCTTGCCCATGTTCCATCTTAACAAAGCAAGTGGACGCTTATTCTTGGTTATCACTCCTACTCAGTGGAACAGGTTACTTGAGAAGCTGAGACACACATCCAACTATCTTGTCTTTCGAAGAAGCTGAAAAGCTATTTTTCCCCTCTTGCTGTTTGACTCACCTTGGTGGAGCATTTGGCCAATTTGTTCACCCTAGTTCTGGGATGCCTTTATGTGGCAGCTACAAGCTGTACTTTATAGAATGTATTATCCATTCGTTCATTCTGAGTTTCCAACCCATGCTACCTTCCTAAGTAAGCCTTGAACGGTTCTGCCTCTTAGTCGCACAGTTTATCACTAAAGTAGCGCACTTCGTACCAAGTCGAACAGCAAAGTGGCTCCAGTACCAGAGGTAAAAGAGGGTAAGGTGCAGCACATTAAAGCTAGATCTCTTGGCATTGACAGTGCTTCATATATCGGACAACAGAAAGATGCTGAACGCTTGCAAGAAGTGCGAGCATTTCTGATGGATTAGGTCCCAGGGCCACTGCTGCATGATGTCTTGGAGAACAAATGAAGAGCATATTTGAAAAGAGGAATCAGTAGAGGCCTGTGGGGTACCATGATAGCCCACACTGAAAGTTAGATACATTGAAGATGAGGGAGGCCCAAACCTGCGGAGTGCATCCATCTGATATTTGGTCGACCTGACACAAAGGGGTCGATTCCGATCTCGGCCAGTAGGGCACCTAACAGTGTTCGTCCGGAAAAAATACCAGCCGAATGCGTGTTTCCCGACCGATTCGTACACCCGTCCGGACGAACAAGTACGATGCGTATAACAACTCAGTTTCCGAGCGAGCCGTACTCACCCAATCCAGCTCCTGTTCCCCGCCCGAGCCGGATCCGTGAACGCCGAATCGAGCCGCACGGAAGCAAATACACAGCACCTTCCGGCCGGACTAGTACGATGCGCAATCCGTACGCGCCGAACCCGTCGCTACGTCCGGCACGTTTGAGCATCCGGGCGAGCCGTACATAAGCTCCGTTTCGCGCCACAAGGCGATCCACGGCTATGAGGCGAACAAACCTGCTACAAGTACGACTCGAAGACACGAGAAACCCGAACGAGACGATCCAAGCATGAATCCCATTGCGCAGGTCCTACCTATACTCTACATCTATTACCGTGACCGGCACGGACGCGTACGGCACAGACGGTAAGTCAAACACCAACAATACAAACAAACGACACGTACCCGAAATATGTCACACACACATAGGGATGCACAAATAACGTACACTAGCAACAGCAGAACCATAGGGGTGGGACGGCCAACACCAATGCCATACACACGCATAGGGGGATGGATGCCTACCACCAACACCACCCTACCATCACCCCTACTCAGGGGGGCCTGGATGCCTGCCACTACTACCATCCCCACCCTTAGGGGTATGGATGCCTACCACCATCACTACTCAGGGGGGCATGGATGCCTACCACTACCACCACCCCTACTCAGGGGGTCCTGGATGCCTGTCACTACTACCATCCCCACTCATGGGGGGATGGATGCCTACCACTACCACCACCCCTACTCAGGGGGGCCTGGATGCCTGTCACTACTACCATCCCCACTCATGGGGGGATGGATGCCTACCACTACCACCACCCCTACTCAGGGGGGCCTGGATGCCCACCACCACCCCTACTCAGGGGGGCTGGATGCCTGTCACTACTACCATCCCCACCCTTAGGGGTATGGATGCCTACCACTACCACCATCACTACTCAGGGGAGGCTAGATGCCTACCACTACTACCATCCCCACTCATGGGGGGATGGATGCCTACCACTACCACCACCCCTACTCAGGGGGGACTGGATGCCTGTCACTACTAACATCCCCACTCATAGGGGGCTGGATGCCTACCACTACTACCATCCCCACTCATGGGGGGATGGATGCCTACCACTACCACCACCCCTACTCAGGGGGGCCTGGATGCCTGCCACTACCACCATCCCCACCCTTAGGGGTATGGATGCCTACCACTACCACCACCCCTACTCAGGGGGGCCTGGATGCCTGTCACTACTACCATCCCCACTCATGGGGGATGGATGCCTACCACTACCACCACCCCTACTCAGGGGCCTGGATGCCTACCACTACCACCACCCCTACTCAGGGGGCTGGATGCCTGTCACTACTACCATCCCCACCCTTAGGGGTATGGATGCCTAACACTACCACCATCACTACTCAGGGGGGGCTGGATGCCTACCACTACTACCATCCCCACTCATGGGGGGATGGATGCCTACCACTACCACCACCCCTACTCAGGGGGGCCTGGATGCCTGCCACTACTACCATCCCCACCCTTAGGGGTATGGATGCCTTCCACTACCACCATCACTACTCAGGGGGAGCTGGATGCCTACCACTATCACCACCCCTACTCAGGGCAGGCCTGGATGCCTGTCACTACTACCATCCCCACTCATGGGGGGATGGATGCCTACCACCACCCCTACTCAGGGGGGCCTGGATGCCTACCACTACCACCACCCCTAATCAGGGGGGGCTGGATGCCTGTCACTACTACCATCCCCACCCTTAGGGGTATGGATGCCTACCACTACCACCATCACTACTCAGGGGAGGCTGGATGCCTACCACTACTACCATCCCCACTCATGGGGGGATGGATGCCTACCACTACCACCACCCCTACTCAGGGGGGCCTGGATGCCTGTCACTACTACCATCCCCACTCATAGGGGGCTGGATGCCTACCACTACTACCATCCCCACTCATGGGGGGATGGATGCCTGCCACTACCACCATCCCCACCCTTAGGGGTATGGATGCCTACCACTACCACCATCACTACTCAGGGGGGGCTGGATGCCTACCACTACCACCACCCCTACTCAGGGGGGCCTGGATGCCTGTCACTACTACCATCCCCACTCATGGGGGGATGGATGCCTACCACTACCACCACCCCTACTCAGGGGGGCCTGGATGCCTACCACTACCACCACCCCTACTCAGGGGGGGCTGGATGCCTGTCACTACTACCATCCCCACCCTTAGGGGTATGGATGCCTAACACTACCACCATCACTACTCAGGGGGGGCTGGATGCCTACCACTACTACCATCCCCACTCATGGGGGGATGGATGCCTACCACTACCACCACCCCCACCCTTAGGGGTATGGATGCCTTCCACTACCACCATCACTACTCAGGGAGAGCTGGATGCCTACCACTACCACCACCCCTACTCAGGGGGGCTTGGATGCCTGTCACTACTACCATCCCCACTCATGGGGGGATGGATGCCTACCACCACCCCTACTCAGGGGGGCCTGGATGCCTACCACTACCACCACCCCTACTCAGGGGGGGCTGGATGCCTGTCACTACTACCATCCCCACCCTTAGGGGTATGGATGCCTAACACTACCACCATCACTACTCAGGGGGGGCTGGATGCCTACCACTACTACCATCCCCACTCAGGGGGGCCTGGATGCCTGCCACTACTACCATCCCCACCCTTAGGGGTATGGATGCCTTCCACTACCACCATCACTACTCAGGGAGAGCTGGATGCCTACCACTACCACCACCCCTACTCAGGGGGGCTTGGATGCCTGTCACTACTACCATCCCCACTCATGGGGGATGGATGCCTACCACCACCCCTACTCAGGGGGCCTGGATGCCTACCACTACCACCACCCTAATCAGGGGGCTGGATGCCTGTCACTACTACCATCCCCACCCTTAGGGGTATGGATGCCTACCACTACCACCATCACTACTCAGGGGGCTGGATGCCTACCACTACTACCATCCCCACTCATGGGGGGATGGATGCCTACCACTACCACCACCCCTACTCAGGGGGGCCTGGATGCCTACCACTAACACCACCCCTACTCAGGGGGGCCTGGATGCCTGTCACTACTACCATCCCCACTCATGGGGGATGGATGCCTACCACTACCACTACCACCACCCCTACTCAGGGGGCCTGGATGCCTACCACTACCACCACCCCTACTCAGGGGGCTGGATGCCTGTCACTACTACCATCCCCACCCTTAGGGGTATGGATGCCTACCACTACCACCATCACTACTCAGGGGGGCTGGATGCCTACCACTACTACCATCCCCACTCATGGGGGATGGATGCGTACCACTACCACCACCCCTACTCAGGGGGCCTGGATGCCTGCCACTACTACCATCCCCACCCTTAGGGGTATGGATGCCTACCACTACCACCATCACTACTCAGGGGGCTGGATGCCTACCACTACCACCACCCCTACTCAGGGGGCCTGGATGCCTGTCACTACTACCATCCCCACTCATGGGGGATGGATGCCTACCACTACCACCACCCCTACTCAGGGGGCCTGGATGCCTACCACTACCACCACCCCTACTCAGGGGGGGCTGGATGCCTGTCACTACTACCATCCCCACCCTTAGGGGTATGGATGCCTACCACTACCACCATCACTACTCAGGGGGGGCTGGATGCCTACCACTACTACCATCGCCACTCATGGGGGGATGGATGCCTACCACTACCACCACCCCTACTCAGGGGGGCCTGGATGCCTGCCACTACTACCATCCCCACTCATAGGGGGATGGATGCCTGCCACTACTACCATCCCCACCCTTAGGGGTATGGATGCCTACCACTACCACCACCCCTACTCAGGGGGGCCTGGATGCCTGTCACTACTACCATCCCCACTCATAGGGGGCTGGATGCCTACCACTGCTACCATCCCCACTCATGGGGGGATGGATGCCTACCACTACCACCACTCCTACTCAGGGGGGCCTGGATGCCTGCCACTACTACCATCCCCACTCATAGGGGGAAGGATGCCTACCACTACTACCATCCCCACTCATAGGGGGCCTGGATGCCTGCCACTACTACCATCCCCACCCTTAGGGGTATGGATGCCTACCACTATCACCATCACTACTCAGGGGGGGCTGGATGCCTACCACTACCACCACCCCTACTCAGGGGTGCCTGGATGCCTGTCACTACTACCATCCCCACTCATGGGTGGATGGATGCCTAACACTAACACCACTCCTACTCATAGGACGGGTAATGCATGACACAACTAGCATACTCCCACATAAGGAATTACAGAAGATTACATCCCCCCAACACCATGACAAGTGTGTGTAGTCTGTGTCAAATGCCTACAACACTGAACATGACATTGAACATACAATGTGACCCCCTAGCACATGTGTCACACAGAAATGTGTGTGGCCTCCACAATGCAAGCCGACCATGGCCACTGTGGCAATGGGCTCAAACACCCCATCACCACAGTGACCAAAAGGTAAGTGTGCTATCCATAGCTGATGCACATTTTGAACAGTGTGGCAATGGGGCCTAAAGCTCCATCACCACAGTGACCAAAAGGGAAGTGTGGTGTCCATAGCTGATGCACATTTTGAACAGTGTGGCAATGGGGCCTAAAGCCCCATCACCACAGTGACCAAAAGGGAAGTGTGGTGTCCATAGCTGATGCACATTTTGAACAGTGTGGCAATGGGGCCTAAAGCCCCATCACCACAGTGACCAAAAGGGAAGTGTAGTCATGGTAAAAGCTGCCAAAGCCAAACTGCATGGATGAATCCTGGTCACACAACAACAAACACATCAGTGGCATAGTAGTGCTTGTGTCCCATAGCAACATAGATTGGTTGAGGGAAACAGTGCAGTGTCACTGAAACATCGTTTTGGCCATGTGCATACAAACATCACCCATGGGGGCCCACATTGTCAACATTCACAAATAACACAATGACAGAAGTGACCATCATAATGCTGACCCACATATCTGCACCAATGGACACACAAATGTAGATATCCTGTGGAGACTGTAGATGTCAGGTGAACAAATACCATACCATGGCAGCAATGGGACATACAAACCATGATTATTGTGCTGACTGATGACCTAGGAGTCCTAGGGACAGCAGGGGAAAGCCACCAAACAACATACAGCCAATGGCACACTCAAGATATGCCAATGCAGTGGTGCAAAGGCACAAATACAAACAGGCAGACTCACACTGCATATCAAACACAACAGGTGATGGGGGGGTGTGCCAGTGTCCCCAGGCAACCACACAACACATGAGGAGGCCTGAATTCCAACCACACAGATGTGTATACAGTGCCATACAAAAGTTACTCATGGATCGGCTACCCCTATGTGGGCAATCAGGCATTGTTAGATGAGAGGGAGCACAAATTACACATGTCACACAAACTTGTAGGAACAGCAACTAACACAGCAAGAGACAGACCCACCACAGCACTACCCCCAGGGACCCCACATTGTGCTGACACTAGCCTGCATGATAATCCCACTGTGATGACAAAGTTAGATGTTGTTCACACTGTGAACCACAGCCATGTGTCCTGAGCAACTAACTACCATCACACCTACACAAGCTCCAATCAATCAGCACGGCCTGCCAGCCAAGGCCAATATGGAGGTAGGGGTCTAGCCGTGCAACAACTCACTTTTCCACACACTCAACACCACACACCCTGATATCCACCAATGTGCAGCAGTGAAGCTCACATGGACTGGTGACATTGGACATGCACCCATGACAATACCAGGGGTGGTGGTGGGAACTAAGGTGCAGAAACCCATCACACATGGCCAGTCAACAAGACTCGTCAATGTCTGACACACAGCACAGTATGCCGTACATGGGCATGATGTGAAATCCACCACAATCAATGGGATCCTGGCCATAGTCACACACCAACGAAGAAGCCAAGGTGACACACGAAGAACACACGTACACAACTTCCAACATTGCAGCTCTGACCCTGAGGAGTGGCAGCAGTCACACACACAACGTGTCACAATCACTGAAAGCTACCACAAACTGTAAATCACATGACTCGTGTAAACAACAAGTGCCAAGGGGAATCCTGAATGTGTCCCATCTGCGTTTGCCCACATCCCCAGCCCTGACAACAAAGACAACCTGGTATGACAACCTCATGAACATTAGTTTGCCATGCACCCACATCACGGAGAAACCAGGTCCAAGATGCTGGATGAACACAGAACAACTCAGCAAGCATCACAAACAGGAACATCCCTAGGGACACAGCCTGTGTAGGAAAAGGGAAGGGAACACGCACAGACATGCTTACACAACACACAACACAGGCCCACGCAATGTCACCGGATTACACACTGCCATGAGGGCACTCCACTCCTGTGGAAGGTCCGCTGTGCCAAACCTTGTCTGTGCACGACCCAAACATGTCAGCAGAACACTCTGTCAGTGAGTCAACAACCACAACACACAGAAAGCGCTGCTCACATCAGCCTGGGTACGGGAGTGTCACGTCAGTCATCTGCACACACACAAAACACGTGTCAAGCAAGTTGCACTGTATACACAGATGAGTCCTTCGACATTGATGTGCAAAACTGCATGTCCAGTGGAGCTGGGCACACAGTCAGGGAAATCGGAACATTGAACAGTGGTAAGCCCACCAGATGTGCATCAGTGTAAGACAAAGATGTTCATTTACAAATGCAAAATGGACATCCCTGTGTCAAATGCTGAACATTACACCCTCAGACTGTAGCAAAGGATGCCATAGATCCAGACTACAACAGGACACATATCCCATGGACCACATGGAGTCCATCACTGCAACACTTCATTTTCCTGATGTGAACACTATTACAACTGCAAATGCAGGATGCTACTCATCCACATCATGTACATCAAAAGAAAACCCACAAGTAAACAAAAAGAGGCTTTATTCAGCAAATGTCAGGGTAGACACGGAAGTCCAAAAGAAACTAAGGCCAATGGCCAGTCCAAAATCACAGTCCCAACGGGGTGAGAAGTGACAACTGGTCACACATTGCTTGCCTGCACTGGTACGGTTAGGGGACATCCCCCTTGGAGGGGCATACAAGGGGCAGGCCAGGCACCGCAGGGACAGGATCAGGGGATGGCAGAGTGAGGCAGTGAAGGGGTGGTGGGTGCAGGAGTGTCACCGGCAACTGCAGTGGAGGTGTCTGACTCAGGGGGGGCCGGCACCACTGTGGTACACAAGTCAGTTGGTGTGGGTGCTGCAACCACTGCAGTGGGCTGGACTGATGTAGTGGACTGGGTACCCACTGCAGTGCCCGAGTCAGACGTGGTGGCTGTGGACTCCACTGCAGTGCATGACTCCAAGGGAGTGGAAGGGTGGGCAGATGAGGTGGGCAGGACAGAGGGGGGGACCCGGTCTCCACAACAGTGCCACTAACAGGCAGAGAGTCTGGGTTGGGGGTGGAAGAGCAAGTGGCAGGGGGGGAGGGCCTAAGCAGTCTGGGGATGCGGTATCGGTGTGTGGGGGAACCTGGGGCAGGGTGTGGCGGGGGAACCTGTGCAGTGGTGGCCTGGGGGATGGAGGAGAGAGACTGGGCGGTGGAGCTGCGTGGTGGTGGTGGTGGGGTCTTACTCTTCCTGGTCCGGGGGGACTTCCTAATGGGGTCCTGTGTCTGCCTGCGCCTGGGGGAGGGTGTCCGGGGGCGAGGGGCACTGCCCTCTGTGTGGGTGGACTTCTTCATCCCCCGGTATGCTGGATCAGCAGGATTGGAGGGGAAGAGGCCGAGGTCACACAGGAAGATCTGCTGTGTAGGTGGGGTAGCAGGCGAGGCAAGGGAAGGGGTCTTGGAGGGAGAGGATTTGGAGGACTGCGGAGTGAATGTGGATGCCTGTGTGTGTGTGTGTTCCCCATCCCCTGTGTCTGTGGTATCAGTCCCCTGAGGATGCTTGTGTGCACGTCTTGCCTTTCTCTTGGGTGTGTCTGTGCTGCTCATGTCTGTGTGTTTGGGTGACTGTGCAGGTGTGCATGTGCTTTGGACAGGTAGGGGGGCAGGAAGTGTGGATGGGGCAGAGGTGGGAGGGGTGAGGGACTGTTGGAGGAGGGACACTGCTGCCGTCAGGGAGGAGTCCACGGACTTATTGCTCCTCTGTAGGGCAGACATACCCGTCGAGATGCCCTCCATGAACGACACCAGCTGTGTCAACAGAGCGGTGTGTGCATGGAGGACACTCAGCATTGCTGTCTGCCCTACATGGAGCTGCCGAAGGAGGTACACAGACTCCTCACTCAGGGCAGCAGGGGACACAGGGGCAGGGGGTGCGGTGCCTGGCACGAAGGAGACACGCTCCTGAGCACGGGAGCCTCCACGGACCTCAGGAATGGGAGCCAATGGGAGGGCGGTGGTGGTGGTGGCGGGGCCAGACAGACTAGCTGGCCTTTGGTGGCTACTGAGACCCGCCTCCACAAGGGAGTCATCCTCCGAGCTGCTGTGGTCCTCAGCTGAGGTGGATGGTGCTGAGGACTCCTCGGTGTGGCTCCCCTCGCCCTTCGTGCCACTGGGTCCCTCTGACCACTCGTCCGATGCTGACCCAGTCTGGCTCCGCTGCTCCTCCTGGTCCGTGGAGCTGTCCCCTCCTGTGGCCATGGATGTATCTGCAAACAATTAGGGAAACAGACAAACATCAGTCACCTGCACTGACCGCACACACCACAGTAAGTACAGCACATTACAGAGCAAGCCCTGGCATCCTTAGTTGAACATTGCCTAAAGTCCTCACACAGATTCGGGAAGCCAATTGTCAGTCTGATGGTCAACCATGGGACTCACACCCCTCCTGCCCTTGCACTCATCTGTCTGGTGCCTGTCTGATGGTAAGACCCCAGTGTGGACCCATGCACCACCTACACAGTTGTTGGACATTGCAGGGAACACGGTGAAGTATGTGAACATGCACACATCACATCTCTTGCCACTGAGTCAGTGCAGGTGTCCGGATAAAGGGATGGCCAGAGTCTAAATAGAAATGCATGTGATGCATACCAGCACCAGACACCATGATGCACCCATGTCCGGATAGTCAATGCCACAATGGGGTGCATGTTGCACATGTCACTCCCCTGCAGGATCAGTCTCAGGAAGTTTAATGCCATGACACAGGAATGCGTGCAAAGTCATACATTACTGTCTCAAGTCACATGGCCATGGCAGCCAGCCAACAACAGTCTGCACTGTGTCACAATCCGAGGGCATGGGGAATGCAAGTTATGTGACTGACAAGTGCACATGTCCATCCCCCAACAACCACATCATCTGTACTACTATTTGTCCACGTCATACCAACTGGACATATGGGGGACATAAACACAACTCTCTGAACATGAGCACCTCACAGTGTGCTGTGAATGAAAATACAGCTGACTGAAAGTCACAGTCGCAAACACCTGTGTGCACAGTCAAGTGATCAGACACCTATAAGTCACAGAAGTATCGTCTATCATGGTCACATCTCAGATGGCATGCTGAGCCCTAACCGATAAACATACCAGTAGTCCTGACAACGAAGACACAGCACAATGAGACAGAGGCAGACACCTGAGGGTACATTTCACTGATCACAACATGCCAGATGATACACGGGAGTGGGAGTACAGAGTGTATTGTATGCCCTGGAGTAGGCATGACTGTCCAGCTCCACCTGTAAGAGGGATGAGTCCTGGACAGTAGGCAGGTGGCTAAGCATGTGTGACACACTGGATACACATACTCCTGAGGCCCAAACATTGTTCCCACCAGCAGCATGGGTGTGTGCCAAATTCCCCAGGGACATGTGGTGAGTCAGAGCAGCAAGCGGACCACATATCAAAGTTACACCCAGATTACATGTCAGAACTTAGGCATTGTGTAAGCAATTGACCCACCCATGAATCGCACAACATAGTCACGGGAACAAATGCTGTCTCCCACCTTGAGCAAAGCTAAATGCAATGACACAGTCCCCAAATGACACAATTTCCTGACTATAAGGGCCACACATATGCGTATCAGAGGAGAAGTGGGCATGTCACAAATGAGGGACATGGGTCCTGGACCACATGACTGATGTACTGTGGAAGTTTAACCAGGCCAGAGGAGGGCACATAGCATGTCAGACAAAGTGCACAGTGCAGTCATGGACTCACCCCCTCCTTGCTGCTGTCTGGCCTTCAGCTGCCCATCCAGGTCAGGGAAGACCACCGCCAGGATCCGGAGCATGTGGGGGTCAGGGTCCGGTGTCCGCCCCTCCTGCGAGGAGGCGACAGCTTCAGCTGGACCCTTGCGATCCTCCGGGTCCAGCCACGAAGGTCCTGCCACCTCTTCTGGCAGTTGCGGATCCTGCGCCTGTAGACCCCCACGGATCTTACTTTCCGGGCGATGGTCAGCCAGATTTCCTGCTTCTGGTGGGCATCAACCTGTGAGGATGACAATGTGAAAAGGCCATTACTACACATGCAACATATACTTGCATCACACAGTTGGATATACATGTCTCAATCACAGGGGCATATGATGTACACAGGCAGTGCAACAATGGCTATGAACAGTTTGCCAGCAGTCACTACATGGTATCATTGCATGGGAAGTAAACCTAGTTGGAATGCACTGTTACTGCACTGTACCAGTTCAGTGCATGTAAATACACACTTTGTGGTGTGACAACTACTCAGTGAGCATGCTAGCCAGTGGTGTGCACACTGAAAGTCCTGCTAGTCAGACAACATGCACAATTAGTAAGGCAGTGGACAGCACACTCACCTGCTCCCCTGGTTTCCCATACAGCTTGCTGTACTGTGGAAGGAGGCTGTCCAGCAGGGCCTGGTTCTCCTCAAGGCTGAAGGCTGGGGCTCTCTCCACAGTACGTGCCATTGCAGGAGCCAGAGGATGCATAAACAGCAGCAGTGTTGGTGGCAGATGTCGTCCTGGAGCATGTAGTGCAGGCAAGTGAGCTCTCAGGGGAACAGCCAGCATTATATGTGTGCTGCAGAGGCAGATACTGTCCCATGTGTCCAAAGTGATAGGTCCAAGTCGTTTGCATCTTCTGATTCTGACCAATCCATGGAATAGCAGCACTAATACACGCCCACAGCATCCTTCAAATCTTCAACTTCATGACACCCATGATTTTGCAACATTGTTGTGGCTGGCCAACTGAATTCACTGCATCAGACTCGTTGGAGCTTCGAAAACGCGTCCGTTGCCATGCCAGGCCCCAGCCAATGTGTGCGCACCGTTCGGTCCATTGCTGTACAACGCGTATTTCGGGATACAACGCGTACCCGCACACATCATATGCAATGGGCCGGCCGGGCACACCGATCTGTCCATTGCTGTACAACGCGTACCCGCTCGCAACAGATGCAATGGGCCGGCCGGGCACACCGATCGGTCCATTGCTGTTCAACGCGTACCCGCTCACAACAAATGCAATGGGCCGGCCGGGCACACCGATCGGTCCATTGCTGTACAACGTGTACCCGCTCACAACAGATGCAATGGGCCGGCCGGGCACACCGATCGGTCCATTGCTGTTCAACGCGTACCCGCTCACAACAAATGCAATGGGCCGGCCGGGCACACCGATCGGTCCATTGCTGTACAACGCGTACCCGCTCACAACAGATGCAATGGGCCGGCCGGGCACACCGATCGGTCCATTGCTGTACAACGCCTATTTCGGGATACAACGCGTACCCGCACACATCATATGCAATGGGCCGGCCGGGCACACCGATCGGTCCATTGCTGTACAACGCGTATTTCGGGATACAACGCGTACCCGCTCACAACAGATGCAATGGGCCGGCCGGGCACACCGATCGGTCCATTGCTGTACAACGCGTACCCGCTCATAACAGATGCAATGGGCAGGCCGGGCACACCGATCGGTCCATTGCTGTACAACGCGTATTTCGGGATACAACGCGTACCCGCACACATCATATGCAATGGGCCGGCCGGGCACACCGATCGGTCCATTGCTGTTCAATGCGTACCCGCTCACAACAGATGCAATGGGCCGGCCGGGCACACCGATCGGTCCATTGCTGTTCAACGCGTACCCGCTCACAACAGATGCAATGGGCCGGCCGGGCACACCGATCGGTCCATTGCTGTTCAACGCGTACCCGCTCACAACAGATGCAATGGGCCGGCCGGGCACACCGATCGGTCCATTGCTGTACAACGCGTATTTCGGGATACAACGCGTACCCGCACACATCATATGCAATGGGCCGGCCGGGCACACCGATCGGTCCATTGCTGTTCAACGCGTACCCGCTCACAACAGATGCAATGGGCCGGCCGGGCACACCGATCGGTCCATTGCTGTACAACGCGTACCCGCCACAACAGATGCAATGGGCCGGCCGGGCACACCGATCGGTCCATTGCTGTTCAACGCGTACCCGCTCACAACAGATGCAATGGGCCGGCCGGGCACACCGATCGGTCCATTGCTGTTCAACGCGTACCCGCACACATCATATGCAATGGGCCGGCCGGGCACACCGATCGGTCCATTGCTGTACAACGAGTACCTGTACAGGTCAGTCGCATATGTCACCATGCTTGTCACTGGTGAACGTATGCCAGCCACATATACCTGCCAGAGACCCAGGGGCACACCTACAACACCACACCCAGTCCACACTGTTTCCTGAGGCATGTAAGGCTACATTTCCTTCTCTGTGTATGGGGGTTAACATGTGGTTTCTGTGGTGGCACTTGTGGGCAGCCACACCCAGGCTGTGCATGTGTTCATGGGGACAGGGTCCTTGGTGTGTTGTGCACATGACCACTGTGATGTGCAACAGTTCATTTTGGAGCATGTGGCATGGTCACATTTCCAGGTTGTGTATGTGTATGACATGTCACATACCCCCAGAGTCCCATGTGGGAAGGCATGTACGTCACAGGATGACCCATTGCCACAATAGTGATGTCCCTCCACAGTCTGTGTGCATGTTGTGTTTCCGATGTCACTGATTCCATGTGCACGATGGGAGACAGTCTCCACATCAACGTTGTTTGTACATGGACTTTGATGTTGTGCGTCACTGGCGTCCATGTCTGTCCTGCGGATGCGACAGGGGCCACTACCTGTGGGAGTCATGTTTGCTTTTCTGACGTGTACATGATACGCCATGTCATGCCAGTGTCCATGTGGCAAGACAGGGTCACTGGGAATCTACCTGTCAATGATCTGTGATGCCTGTGGCGCATCTGTACAGACATGTCACTGTGGTTTGTGTGTGGAACGTGACAGCAGTAAATGGGTACTGTGACACAGCCTAATGGTTTCCCATAGCACAACCTGGTACCTGTTGTGCACACATGTTGTACTGAGAAGTTAGATGATGGCCATGTAGGTGCGAGTTATGTCCGACAGAACGGCACACACATCAAGTACTTGTGTCACGTAATGATGTATCATGTGAAATTGAGTATGGTGAATGGCACATATGTGGGGTGACTGACAATCTTTCTTCCTTCAACCTATGCACTGCAGGGCTCCAGCTGTCCATAGACCATTCCCTGACCTGGCAACGATGGTGGAACGTGACAGCATCTGACGGTACCGCTTCACCAGGCAGCTGATTGAGGATTTGGCAGTGCGCTTGGCACCACATTTGCAACCTGGCCGGACGTACCCTACGGCGCTGACCCCCAAGGTGAAGGTAATGGCAGCCCTACACTTCTTTGCCACCGGTACCTTTCAACACACTGTTGCGACTGCCGGTGGGATGTCACAGACTATGTTCAGCCGTGTGCTACGCGATGTTTTGGAGGCAATGTTGAGATGCCTGAGCCAGTACATCTATTTCCCAACACGTCAACAACTCACTGACGTCAAGAGTGACTTCTATGCCCTGGGGAGGATGCCACATGTCATTGGCTCCATTGATGGGACACATGTGGCTTTGATACCACCACAGGCACATGAGCAGGCATACCGGAACCGTAAACATTACCATTCGATCAATGCTCTGGTGGTATGTTTAGCAGATATGAGCATCACACATGTGTGCGCCCGTTTCCCTGGTTCAGCACACGATGCCTACGTGATGAGGAGTAGTCGCATCCCGAGGATAATGGCACAGATGCAGAACCAGCGTGCCTGGCTTGTCGGTGTGTACTGACTTTGTACCATTGTGTGTGTTCTGATCTGTAGTATTCCACCCACTTTTCCAAATCAGCTTATGTGCACTTGTCTGTCCGTAGGTGACTCGGGATACCCCAACATGCCGTGGTTGCTGACACCCCTCAGGAACCCTGTGACACCAGCCCAGATGCGCTACAATGAGGCACATGGTCGGACCAGGAGAGTGATAGAGCGGACCTTTGGTCTCCTGAAGAGCCGCTTCCGCTGCCTGGACAAGACAGGAGGGGCCCTCCCATATGCCCCAGCAAAGGTGTGCAAGATTGTCATCGTCTGCTGCATGCTACACAACCTGGCAGTGCGGAAGGAGTTGCCTCTCATCCTGGATGACGATGACCAACGTCCGCCACCTGTGGAGGATCCTGGCCTGGACCACGATGCCAGTGATGATGATGATGATGATGGTGATGTCCGCACACAGCTCATCACCAACTTCTTCAGCTGAATGTGAGTATCCAGGGAGATGTAATGTGAATGACGTGAGTTTGCATGATATGTGTGGGTGGTGCTCTGGTGCTGTTTGAGTGTGGCCATGTGCTACTTGACTGGATGCGTGCAGCAATGTGTCCTTCCAGGTAGTCTGAACTCCCCAACAGTTTTGATATGCTAACTTGGTTTTGTGTAGTTGTCTTGTGACATGTATTGGGCTTGAGTATTGCAGTACTGTCCTGTTCTACAGTGATTTTAACTGTGTGTCATGTCTGTCCTTCAAAAGGTGCTTACTGAGTACTTTGGTCAACTTGGATCCCCCGACACCATGATTCAGCTTTCAGGGTGGCAGCAGTAGTTGGCCTACAAGTGATGTGCCACACACCCCTGGACTTCATATCTTCTGCACTTGTTGACTGTGTGGCCACTGCCACGTGGGATTACCTTGCATTTGTAGTGGAAACAACATGTTGCAAATGTGTAATAAACCTGTGCTTCACTTTGGGATGTGCGTTGTCTGTGGTCACACATCTGACTGACATTTGCTTACTGCACCTGTGGGCTAGTTGACACAGACTCTGAATAGGTGTGGTGTCTGTGCATTCCACTGTATTTCCTGGCAACATCACTGTGGGCGATGAGTCCGATGGCCCTGGTGTCTGTGTTGTGTAGCCCTAGTGGTGTGTCTCCCTCATATGTGTCACATCACCATGACTCACACGACGGTGTTGTACTTGCTGTAGCAGTTAGCATACACAGTGTAATTTAGCAGAACATCATCACCATGACAGTATCCACATTTGAATAACAACAGTGGCAAGTATGGTGTACTAGTGATTTTATTTACAGAAATGTGTGTGTGTATAGTGCACAGGATGGTGGGTGCTGTACATTGGGATTGTGATCCAAAGTTCCCAGATGAGTTGGAAGTCTTGGTAGCAGAAATGTCCTGAGTGAAGTCCACAGTCATATGATACATTAGTCCAACTTGAACTCCCCATGTCATGTGGGAAAGTAGTGTTGCATTCGACAGGGTGAAACGTTTGCACACAAAGGAGAATTTCCGGAACAGGTGTTGGCTTCCTGGGGGATGTACGTGGCCATCAACCTCTCAGTTTTCCTTCCTCGGACGACCCCTCTTCTTTTGGGGGGACCCTCACGTGCAGGCTGCGGCGGTGCAGGGGACTCTCCGCCAGAGTCCTCCTCCCTCCCTGTGGCGGTGTCAGTTGTTGCAGCACCAGATGTTGTGGGCACACAGGGAGGTGTGGCCATGTTGGTGCTAATCTGGCGGAGGCATGTCAATATGTCCCTATGCACCGCTGTGAGTTCTTGCAATGTGTCCCACTTGGACTCCATGCCCGACATGTGTGTCTCCACACGGGCCATGTGTGTCTCCACACGGGCCATGTGGGAGTCCAAGCGGGCATGATGGGCAGCCTGCTGCTGTTGTATGTCCTTGAGGATCCCCACTACCTGTCTGACCTCTCCGGTGCTATCCTGGTACGCATCAGCGATGCGTGCCAGTTGTGGGTCATCATGCAGTCCAGACCCCTCTGCAAGCAGCGACCTATGTCTACCACCCCTCCCACCACCCCTGGCGACACGTGCAGGACCTGCGGTGGCACGCACAGGTGACCCGAGGCCCACTTGGGGGTTGTTAGTGGTGTTGTCATCCGTTGCTCCACGGTGGGCCTGGGGCCCTGTGCTGTTGTCAGCGGTGGTCCTTGGTCTGTCCGTGTCGGCGGGGGTGGTCTGTATGTTGGCAGTTGTTGGAGGGGTGGGTGCAGGGAGTGCAGATGTTGGTCCAGCTGGTGCTGCATGATGACTCACACCGGAGGTGCCAGGTAGGTCTTCGCCATCCGAGGAGGGCAGAGGCTGTTCCACACCAGTGAGCTCTGTGTCCCCCGGAGCCTGGGACAGGGACTCCTCCTCGCCTGCTGCTGTGTCCCCATCATCGTCACCTGTATTTGGAAGAGACACACATTGTATGTAATGTTTCTACAGACATCAATGGTTCACACACCTGACAGTTGTGACTGTACCTCTGGATGCGGGCATGTACATTGCATTGTCCTAAGTTGTCACAGTAAGAGGTTGATATTGGTGTAGCACATTGTCATGTATACCTGGGGCATTACAATATGAATGTTGAGGTGTGTGCATGGCCAGCATTTGTTGTATTTCGTGGACATCCGGCCATCCTTCTCCACCTGGCCCAGTTATCCCACCATGAAGCATGCCACCTTGCAGTGGGTTCAGGTTGACTCTCAGGATGTCATTCAGTGGTGTTGTGCTGTTTGTTGGTGCACAGTTCCCAGCAGGGCCTTGTGCTCCCCACAGCAGTAGCCAGTGTCAGCCATCTTGTCAGTCCTTATCCACTCCCTGTGATGTGAGCATGGTTCAGAGTGGTGTTGATGGGCCAATTGTGAGGGTGAGCAGTATCTGTGACTCCAACTCCCATCATGCTATTGCCTACACCCCCCTTCCCAGCATGCCCGTACTTCCTTCCTTTGGGCTCTGCTTCCCTGTGGGGTAGTGTACCTGTGCTGACAGGAAGGCTGACAGTGTTGTCTTTGCGTTTGTTTGGCTACAAGTCCCAGGTGTGTCCCTGAGCTTCACACAGCATTACCCAGGGTGGTGGTTCTTTGTGGGATCTTCATTTGGTATGTGAGGCATTGCATTCTCCCAGGTGGGTTATGTGGAGTTTGTGTTGAGGGGGTGTGTGAGGTGAGCTGCTTGTAACTATGGTCAGTGCTGTGAGTCCTCCTTCCCAGCCAGCCAGATATCCCACCATGCAACATGCTTGCATTGCAGAGAGTGCAAGTTGGCTTTCAGGATGTCAGGCAGTGGTGTTGTGCTGTTTGTTGGTGCACAGTTCCCAGCAGGGCCTTGTGCTCCCCACAGCAGTAGCCAGTGTCAGCCATCTTGTTAGTCCTTATCCACTCCCTGTGATGTGAGCATGGTTCAGAGTGGTATTGATGGGCCAATTGTGAGGGTGAGCAGTATCTGTGACTCCAACTCCCATCATGCTATTGCCTACACCCCCCTTCCCAGCATGCCCGTACTTCCTTCCTCTGGACTCTGCTTCCCTGTGGGGTAGTGTGCCTGTGCTGACAGGAAGGCCGACAGTGTTGTCCTTGCGTTTGTTTGGCTACAAGTCCCAGGTGTGTCCCTGTGCTTCACACAGCATTACCCAGGGTGGTGGTTCTTTGTGGGATCTTCATTTGGTATGTGAGGCATTGCATTCTCCCAGGTGGGTTATGTGGAGTTTGTGTTAAGGGGGTGTGTGAGGTGAGCTGCTTGTAACTATGGTCAGTGCTGTGAGTCCTCCTTCCCAGCCAGCCAGATATCCCACCATGCAACGTGCTTGCATTGCAGAGAGTGCAAGTTGGCTTTCAGGATGTCAGGCAGTGGTGTTGTGCTGTTTGTTGGTGCACAGTTCCCAGCAGGGCCTTGTGCTCCCCACAGCAGTAGCCAGTGTCAGCCATCTTGTCAGTCCTTATCCACTCCCTGTGATGTGAGCATGGTTCAGAGTGGTGTTGATGGGCCAATTGTGAGGGTGAGCAGTATCTGTGACTACAACTCCCATCATGCTATTGACTACACTAACTTCACCAGCATACACAGAATTCCTTCATTTAAATGAGCTTCCCTGTGAGGTGGTGTTCTAGTGTTGGCAAAATATCAGGCAGTGTTTGTTGGTTATATTTGTGCCACTGCCTTGCTCTATTTGTTGTTAGGTTTGTACATGTCATGACACAGTTACATATCACTATGAGATGGCATGTATTGTGTTTATCTAACTGACATACACATCTTGGGATGATTATCTTTTGGTTGCTGTTGATTTGCTAGGGGTGGATGGTTTGACTGTCCCCTTGACAGTGATGTCTGTGTATTGGCACACAATATTGTGTATATTAGTTGTGTACTCACCAGGCTCTGGGATGTCTGTTAGTCCATATACGCTCACTGGTGGTAGGATGGCCCGCACCTTCTCCTCCCAGGGCCTGAGGTATACTGGTTTTGCAGGAGGGCCACTGCTGGTGTGCTGGCTCAGGAGGTAATCCTTCTTGAGTAGGTCTCTGACCCTCCTGCGCACATCATACCACCTGTTCTGGATGTCTTCCTTTGTGCACAAACATGGTGATTGTGCGTTCACCCTGTCGACGATCCTCGCCCACATCTTGGTTTTCTGCGACATGGGGGTCTATTGGACCAATGTGCCAAACAACTGTGGCTCTACCCTCAGGATCTCGTCTACCATGACTTCCAATTCACTATCTTGGATTCTTGTTTAGGGGCATTGTGATGGGTGGTGGTGGTGGTGGTGATTGATGTGTGTGTGTGTAGGTTTTGCTGTGTGTGTGTGAGGGTGCTATTTGTTGAGGTGCTAATGGTGTGTGGCTTTTGTGTTAGATGAGCTGTGTGTGTGTCTGTGTTTGCTGCGTGATGGTGTTCTGTGCTGGCAGGTCAGTGGGATTTGCAAAGGATCATGGTAGGGATTTGTGGGCTCTATGTAGGTGGAGTTGGGGGTGTGTCCTTGTTCCATTTTTTTCACCCCCTGTATTTATTGGCTTTGTCATTGCTTGTTTGGCCCTTTTTTTTGTATTTTTTCATTTGTGATTATTGTGCATGTAGGAGTCGTTCTTCTGACCGAGTAGGACGTTGCAGTTGTCTCGTGCGCGCCTCTCCGAGTCGTTTCCGCTGTGTTTCAGCTCAGTTTCATATGCGGCGTACGCGTCGGTCGCGGAGTATTGTGTTTGTTCGGCTGGGTTTGGTATGCGTGTCGGTCGTACGGCTTGGGCTACGTACGAATCGGTCTGAATTTGCACCCATTGCATCGTACTGCGCGGGTCGGAGTTCGCGGGTACGTTTCGTTCGGGTTATTTCCTGATGCGTGTCGGTCGGTTCGATTCGCGTGGTTTCCCGGCCGGATAGCTTGTTTCCGGCCGGGTCGGTCGTTCGCCTTGTGTTCCGTGCGAGTCGGTCGTGATTCCCATGCATTTCATCGTACTTCCCAGGTCGGGCAACGCCGGTACGTGTTGGTCGGACTATAATCCCGTACCGAGTCGGTCGGTATTTTTTCCGGCCCGAATCGGATTCGGCCCCTTAGTCTGTAAAAATTAAAGCATTTACATTTATTTTCAAATGTAAAGGTCTCTCTCTGCAAAAATAAAAAACTCGATCGCTCTGGAAAATAGAAATAAAAACAGTCTTTTTGTTTAAAATAACAAGGAAGTTCTAACAATACTAATTGGAGAAAAACGTCTCTTTCAGTGGGAAATGATGAACTTGCATAAAAGAAGGACAAACAATATGCACTAGAGAATAGCAGTTCTTTTTAGTTTATGCTGATTGCAGAGCTGCAGTGATTACATCTCCTAATTAAGGCTCTAATTTGAGGCTGGTCCTCAGGAGTTTCAACTCTACCGAGCCCTTGGCCTGTACCTTAAGTCTTTACTCTAATGCACCGCCTTCTCAGGCTATCCATTCACATTCTTATTTTTAGTTCTTGGCAGGGTTCATGTCAGTGTCGTATCCCATACTCTTTGGGAAACTAGTTGTATGTTGATCCTGAAGGATACATTTCCCCTGGCTCTGAAAGCGAAATCATACCTTTCTTGTATCCTGGCCTGTAGACTGATTTTCCACATTCATGATCTTTTCAAGAACATAGGGATAATTGACATTTTAACAGTGTGGCCCCCATTACGAGTGAGCTGATAATTACCAATATGTGTGGTAATGCCTGTTACAGTACATATCAGAATTATGAGGTGTGCATTTAATTTTGTCTGGTACATACTGGGTGTGATAAAAATAATGCATTGCCTGTTAAATTTCAGTAGGTAATGCTGCTGGAAGTTAAAGGAATTTAAATGCCCGGTAATTACTCAATTACCTGCCGCAAAACTCCACTATAACTCAATATTATGGACAAACCTCATAACAGGCAAAAATTACTGCATCCAATCAATTTTGAACACCCTGGGGCATATTCACAAGCCCCTATCGCCACAGGAACGTCACTTTTTTCGACGTTCATGTGGCGATAGAGGCTTCACCCTATTCACAAGGCAGCGTTAAGCCACTTAACGTGGCTTAACGCTGCCTTGTGAATAAGGCCCCTTTCACGCTATACTTAGCGTGAAAGGGAGGGCAATGGGTGTTGCTGTGGGCGTTCCACCGCAACACCCATTGCTTCTGACGCTGCCTCCTATTCACAAGAGCAGCGTAAATAGGAGGCAGCGCCAGAATTAAGACCAGGGAAAACCTGGTCTTAACCTGGCGAAGCGAAATGTTTAATTTCTCCTCGTTTTTGCTGTTTTCATGTGCGCTGCGTTGTGCAGCACACATGAAAACAGCAAAAGGCCAATGAATGTGTATTTACAGGAAGGTCCCCCTTCCTGCACATAAACAATCATTTTTTGAAAATGCCGTTTTGCAACTTCTGTGTGTGCAGCCTTTCGTTTCTGAAGTGGCGAAGTGAGGCGTTAAGCCATGACGGCTAACGCCTCACTTCGCCACTTCCTTGTGAATATGCCCCCCTGTTTTATAAATGAGATATTTATTGCGTCAAAAAACGGCCATTCATAAGCAGAGCTTGTGTCTACAACCCAACCAGACAGATTCATCCTAATCTACAGACTTCTTTCATGTTTGTATGTCATAACATAAAAGCTGAAATATTGACCTACAGATATATCATGAGCGTTAGAAAAATATTTTCAAGATAAATGTAGATCTACTATTATTAACTACCCGCGACAATAAGTGGGGGGTCAATATTGTGTTCATGTTTTTGTGCTCTTCTTTAGGTCGATATTTCAACAGTGATTTTGCCGTACCACGCCTTGTTTCACAACCCTTGGGCCCTTACTATGAGTTGGCCTGAATTTGCTGTGGGAATTGCGGGGGTGGAATCTCCAATTAAGGCAGGAATCACTGCACCAAATTAATGGCCAGATGTACGAAACACTGGTCACAATATACTGGTTGCAATATCAGTTTTTCTGCTCAGAGGGTGGAATTTTGTGAACCGACCAATGTACTAATATATTGGTTCACAAAATTCCGAATCGTAGTGGGTTGCAATACTACCTACATCATCAACATTTACGTTCAAGTCTGCTTAGTACAATTAATGGCCTTCTCAGGGATGGTGGCCTACTGAGGCCAGCAGACAACCATGTCTGTGATCTCTTTTTAAATATTTTTTTTTAATGCAGCCCATTATCCTTAAAGGAAACAGGGCTATGCTTAAAAAGTTTTAAACGTTTTAAAAGTTTGGGGCCCATCTAGGGTTTGGTGGACAGAGGAATTATTCAAATAATGGAGCTAACAGGGATTCAGGTGATGGAATACTTAAGGTCCACCCATCTCTAAATGAGGCGGGCGGACAGAGGGTTTGGCAGGTAGGGTACTCCATTGTGTTTGCAACCCTGTCCACCAAACTCTAAATTGGACCCTTTGTTTGAGACCACTGTCCCCAACAATATTTTTTTACACTGACAAAGGAGGGACTCCATCCCTTGTGCAAATGGCTTACAGCCCCATGTTGGGATTTAGTAAAATGTCAATGTTTTCCGACTGGATTTCATTCACAAAACATTGGTGCATAGCACAATGAATCGTTATTTAAGGGGCCGTCCTAAACATGCCTCTTCTAATCCCATTTTTCGCATTCAGTTATCTGTTCCCAAATCACAAAATGGGTCCAGTGCATTCCAAAAGTCCATTTAGGTAGCCTTGTGATTTAGCGAATCAAAGGATTTGCAACCACTTTGTGTACCTGGCCCTTGGGCTTTTCAGGCAGCTTCCCATGCCTGCTCTTTGAATAGAAAACAGGGTGCTCAGACAGATGGCAGCAGCCCTTCTCTTCCGAGGGATACTGCATTGTGTGGACCATGCAGGAGCTCACATCTGCACCTGCATCAAGCTTTTTCCTTCCATGGCAGTTCAACTTTTTCTGGCCCACTCCTCTGTGGATTGCAGCACATTGTGGGGCACTAAAAAGTCGGAAAGCCTTCTACAACCACTAGGCAAGGCAGAGGTAGTTTAAAAGTTCACCTAAATGTTCTTGGCCAATCTGGTGGAGAAGGGCACAAACATCACCCATTTTCCAGCAAGGCAGGGTGGTTTAAAACATGCAACCTACATCTTAGGTGCAGTAGGGGTGAAAGGCACACATTACGCCTACCCTTTGGCAGGGCATGATTAGATATGAAAGTAATGCACTTGCCTCGCCCTTGGCAAGGGGGAGCAGCACCCTACTTCAGCTTCTGGTGGGATAGGGGTAGTTAAAATAATAACCTCCCATCTTAGGGCAACTTGGGAGTACACAATAAACTCCCACCTAAGCAGGGATTATTGAAAAAAACATAGGCACCACTTTTGGGCAAGGTGGTGGATACATGGGACAAACACTATTCTCACCATGGTCAAAGTGTGGATTGTTTAAGAATAAAATCCTGCAACATTGGGCCAGGGTGGAGGGGGGGATAAGGGCTCTGTAACTCCAAACCCTATTAGCTAAGGATGAAAATAGCTCTTTGATACGTGTTTTACATTACTTTATGGGTATTCACATTTTCCAAAAATAAAATAATACCCATTCCAAGTTTAAAACTTAATTAAACTTCTTATGTCCAATCCATTTGCCTTTGTTTAAGGTGACAGGCAGTAAGGTCATGTTCAGAAATCGAATTGTCATTTTGTTATAAAAGTGGACCGCTTCGAAATAAATTTAAATTTCTTTTAAAACAGACTTACTATCCCCACCTTTGGTGGGTGGCTAACAGCTCTTAACTTTGCCTAGTTTTGACCAAGAGTGAGGAATGTTAAAAACGGCATGTGGCAGCTCACAGCTACCCTGTGTCCTCAAAATGTGAATAGTGGTGAAATCTGTACCCCTTCCTATCTTGACTATCTGTGGGGAGTGGCATGTTTGATCCCTTCCGCCTTCCGTCTTTGCCAAGGGTGAGAGGAGGCTTAAAAGCAGGCCATTTATACCTCCAAATGTCCTTTTTCTCACTATGTCCAAGTGTATGGAGGTGTGTTATACCATCCCTGTCCCAGGGCGTAGCTTGGGCAGTATGATCGGAGTGGGGTGAGTTTCAGATTACCCAACAATCACTGAGGGTCATCTTGCTAAAACACATTATATGTGAAGCAGGCCATGAGGGGGTGATTAAGGGACAGTGGAAAGAGAGGGGAGTGTGGATTGTTAGAGGTAATTAAAACACAATATCTTTCAAACTAATCAACACCTTTTAAGGCCTTCAAAACATAGACAAGAGAGTGTGTGTGTGTGTTTTTGTCAGTGTGGGCATGCAAAAATCCCAGGTGAAATCCGACAGACACTTCATATTACCCGACTGAAAGCACTTGTACCCAACTAATTACTACAGGACTACAGATAGGAGGGGGTTTAACACCTCAAACACCCCCCCCTCCCCCAGAGATACACCCCTACTCTGCCCTGACCAGGGTACAGGTCGTGCTAATATTTTCACTTTGCCAAACTGCATTGACTAAGGGAGGAGGAAAGGAAAGTCACCATCCCCCTCATTGCCAAATAGCAAGGGGAGCACAAACCAGTTATCTTGACCAGGTATTAAATGCCCTATTTCCTTTTTCACATTTCGCCTGATCTCAAGTTGATTAGGACAACAAGCATTGAGAATGTCAATAGGCCTCAATTGTATAATGTGAGTGCTGATCTGTTGGCTTTGCCAATATGTGACTGTAAGGTGTTCTTTAAAAAAAAAACACTTAAAAATACTGGATGCAATGCAAACACATATGGTGTCACAAAACTGTACATTAAATTCAATGTTTTAAATCTTTATAAATCTCATGTTTTATTTTCAAATTCTTTTCACTCAAGAAACTCTGGACAGAACTTAAGAAAATAAGGAAGTCTCATAATGTACAGGGAAACGCTTGCAAAGGCCTAATTTACTTTCCACAGGATTCAGTCGTTTGGTCCTCTACAGTAGCCATGAAAGAATATTTATGGGCCTGCCAGAGAAGTGTCATGCTAAGTACACCTTCTGCCTCAGAAGAGAACTAAGTAAGTGCAGCAGATGGGGCTTCCCCCAGAGCCATAAAGGCCTATGTGTGCCCAAAGCTTGTGATTTCTTGCAGTATATGTAATGCACTAGATAAAACAAAAGCAACTCTTAAAGTCTGCTTTTTAGCCATACCGCAGAAAAATGACTCTGTTGCTGTGCTTTTACAGACAAGCTGGGAGGAGTGGGAGCAGCTTGAGAGTGGGGTGTATATTTGAAGGCGGGTGGCAGAACAAGGGAGTTAGCTAGGAAACACAGGCACTCTCATGGAGTGCAGAATGAAAAAGAAACATGTAGGTTGTTGAAAGTGAGCAGTGGAAGGATACAAGTCAGCCAATCAAAAGGATCACAAAGAGGTTATGCTACAAGGGAGGGACAAACGCAAGAAGAAGGCAAGCCATCTAATGAGCAAGCAAATGAGAATGACAATAAAGCCAACCAATGATAACTAATGAACGGGCTCTAAGCTCACTGTAAATTCACAATCAGTAGTTTGCAACCAACCAGCATGCACTGCCTAGTAGGACAAGACATAAAATTGGGGCTTAAGGAAGGCCATAACAGCCCACAGCTGTATTGCTGACATTTGAAATTGGCACACAGTCTACCATGGTAGTAGTTAGTTGCTCCAATACCCATGCTTTAAGTCCCCTTGCACCTGGGCAAGGCAAAGGTAAAGGGGACACATTTACACATTCTTGGGAATATAGCTCATCTTTCACTGTTCTTCAAGATGAGTATTGTTCCTCAACATTATATTCCACAGAAGTGAATGAGGTGAGGTGGCTTAATGCTCCTATCTGCCAACATTTCTCTTCAGCAAGGTGAGAGGTATGTAAAAAACCCATACCCATGCAAATTTGCTTGTTTTCTCCCGATGTTTGTGATCATCGAGATAGACTAAAACAATATATTAACCCTCTCCTGTACTTAGGAAAGGTGAAGGAAAGCAGAACTAGCTCCACACCCTAGGGTAAGGTGGAAGGAAGCAGAGGTACTTGGTAAAGTAGGGGTTGTGACTGACTGCATGCCTACATCTTTGCCCCACAACTCTTATGCAAAGGAGGAAAGGGTACAAATTGAAGAGCAACCTTCCATTGGGCAAGGTGGGATGTTGGTTGTGATATGTTCCACCCCTTCCATTGGTCAAGGTGGGAGGCTGTTCCTCAGCATTGTACGTCCGCTTACCCTTGGGCATTGCGATGGGCTGAAGTCTCCTAATTTCTTTCTTGCCATTTGGCAAAACAGAGGTTAGGTAGGATCCCCCCCATAAATTCTGAAAAGGGGAAACACCCCCCTATCCTTGGGGAAAGTTGAAGAGTGTGTTTTAACTTATACCGCCTGATCCCACACAAGGGCGGCGCCATATGAGCTCCTGAAAGACACTGATTATCAAAGTTGGAATGCAGCACGATCGTCAAGGATTTCAGGTGTTGGTGGGAAACTAGGTTGTGACAATATGAAGATTGCCAGAGGAGCAGAAATGGTTACCACTCTCAAGAATGAACCTTTATATTTAAGATCCTGTTTTCTGGCCACAAATCACACCGAGAACACATCTGCTCTCAGCTCATGTGGAAACAAGATGGTGCATGCCTGTCAGCAGCCCTCTGGGAGTGAGGGTCCCAGGCTGCAGCAGTGGCAAAACATTGTTGTGGTCGTATTGTATCCATCAAGGGCAGGTGTACCTCATCTGGAGAAGTGAGCTGCAGCCCAGTACTACCTATGAATGGCACATGATAACAACCAGTGCTATGCCATGGAGAAGGAGATCATATCCAAGAGAGGTGGAAAAGTGCCCTTATTAGGAATTACCGGGACAGAAGCGACCGTCTAATGCAGAGGGATGCGGACTCCTTTTGTTTTGAGTGTGCCAGCCTCAAAGTAAGGAGTTGGTACTTCAGCCACCATACCATTCCACCCAAGGAGGATAAGGGAGCTAAAAAGAAAGGCAAGAGAGCCTTTTTATGCATATAATGACTCGAAGTGGCATCATGGGTATAACTTCAGAGGTGTGTTTGGGGTGTAACACCCGCCAAATAAATGCATACTTGGCTTGGTAGTTGGGTCTGGGGACTCTCAGTCGAGTCTGGTATCTCTGTGTCGGTTTTTCTCATTGTGAGCCAAGAATGAAAGACAAAATAGTGACCTTAGATGAAAGCGAGAGAGAAAGAGAGAGAAATAGACAGCGAGCGAGAGAGAGAGAGAGAGAGCAAGCGAGAGAGAGAGAGATCCATCTGGAGACTGAATTTCAAAATGTGAAACCAGATAACCTGGAATCAATACTGACTTCCCTGCTTGTTCAAATGATGAAATCCTAGGCAAATATTTTATTTCACAAAGTCACTTCTTTCTTTATTATCACATATGAGCGCACTTTTAAATATTTGAGTTCAGTACGTGTGCTGTACAAGTATCTGTTATGTTTGATTTAATAGACTATAATGTTGCTGCATCTATAAGAAGAATCTAGTCCATTTTTAGGGTTTGCATGACTATTGACTTGCTTCTTAGTTCACTAATGGCATTGTCGTAGGGAGGCAAGCCATGAATGTTTCTAAAAGCTATCACTTTTTTAATAAATGCCTGTCTATGCAGTGATATCATCTGCTATACTAAGGTGAAACGCTTCCACATGTTAAAGAAATACACTTTTATGAATTTTGAAGAATTTGTATCATAATTTTACACTATGCTTTTTGCACAATATACATGTCAAACATTTTCGTGACTCAGCTCATGCACGGACTACTAGAGCCAAGCCAAACTAATGGTTCGGGTCTGTCTTGGCTTGCCCTATTAATTTGCCTGTGCATCCTCCTCTATTTGCAACTCATGCTTAGCACATGGGCCTGTCAGTCACTTTATAAAACGATTTGTAAAAGGAGAGGGCCGGAGCAAGATGGCGCCTGTGTAATACTCGGCTGCACCGGCGCCCACGCCGTGAGTGAACTCGGCCATCGGCTATGCTGCCTGGCTTTGAGACGCCGTTCCACAAGCCTCAGGGTTTGCTGGGGAAAAGCCGCCGCCGTTCACAAAGAAGGATTGGAAACGGCACTGCCACTGGTACGTCGCGGAGGGACTCGGCTCCGATTACGGCTTGGGATCTTTTCTCACTCTGGTCTGCTGCCGTACTCTTGATTAGCCCCACGACTTCAGCGGAGACTCTGCGAGCCCTAAGGGAAGCACGATGTTGCTTCGTACAGAGCATGGCATCCCGAGGCGCTAGGGGGCAAAGACAAAGACTGCCCCAGGCAATGCCGGATCCACCAGTGGCGGGCTGCCGACCCTTGATGTGGACATTATACCGAAAGGTAAACAGGAGGCCGGGGGGAATAGAAGAGCTACAAGGAGATCCGGGGGGGAGCGCTCAAAGAGGGCGGGGGCTCTCAACCCTCAATAGCCAAACTGTTTCCCGGTGTAAGTTCCATGGCCCCCAAGGAAAAAATTATAATAAACCCAGAGGGAGGCGAAGAACACAATGATCCTGCAGCTAACAATTTGGGGCAATTCAACTTGCAACAGCTGGCTATGTCGCAGATAGAAAGTCTTGAGCCTCCACAGACAGGGGGCCCCAACAAGGGATCTCAACTGAGAGTACTATTAGCCCCCCGGTAGATCTTAAACACGTAGCTCACCCTCTGGCCACTACGGATGAGGACTCTAAGGGGAAGGACCCCTATGCCCTGGATGAGTCTACCCCCACCGGGTTGGAAGAGAAAATGTGTGGCTACACAACTATCCATCCAGGCTTTATCAGTGCCCCGATGCCTCAAGGTACTCTGTCCCCTGAATTGGCAGGTGAACATTTCTTTTCGGTGTCGGATGGCTCAGACTCTGCAGCAGAAGAAAGCTCATCTACCTCAAGCGATGGGGACCAATCTGATCACAATCGCAGCAATGCAAGAAGACTACAATTAGCAAGCGAGAAGGGAAGCGCCTAGAGAAACATAGTCAGCTAAAATGGGACTATTCCGATTCACAACTTACCTTCCCTTATGGCGATGAATCTGGCAAGACCTCAGGTCCAGATAATCCGCGAGTTATATCGGATCCTTCAGAAGAACCCTCTTTAATGTCTATACTATTATCAATCAAGCAGTTCCAGGAGGAAGCACGCTCAGACAGTCGACAAGCCAAGGGGGCTGCTAAAAAGCTGAAAGGGGGTCTGAGAAAACTGAATAAAACCTGCTCAGATATCGGGGAAAGGGTCGCCATGATCGAAGGCCACACCAAAAGCCTGGAGACTGAAGTCACCACTCTGAAAGAATCATGTTCTTCCCAAGGCGCATGCATGACAGACGTTATGTGGAAAATGGAAGATCAGGAGAATAGACAGCGCCGAAACAACCTCCGCCTACTAGGGATTCCCGAAGGGGTGGAGGGGGAAGATCCTCGGCGCTACATAGTGAAACTCCTGAAGGGGGCTTTTTCAGAGCATACGGAATGGAACTGGGAGCACGAAATCCTGCTGGCTCACCGCTTTCCTTTTACCTTGAAGAAACAACATGGCAGTGGTGGAGAGAAGCACAGAGCCTTCCTGGTGGTCTTCGGAAATTTTTTGCTCAGACAAATGGTTTACGAACAAGCCCGACCAAATTCCATGAAGAGCTTCGAGGGGGTGTCCTTTTTCGCAAAGCCGGATTTCTGCCACGCTACGGTAGAGCGTAGGTGACGCCTTCGCCAGCTATTCTCACCCTTTCAGCAGCTGGGCGCACAAGTATTTTTAATGAGCCCTGCTAAACTAAAAGTTATTCTGAATGGGTCTCCACGCACTTTTTTGTCTGAAATCAACAATACCTTGGTGAAATTAAGGCCAGGAAGGGACAAAGTTAGCTACCACCACGCACAACAAGCCCCAAATCAAGATGCTATAACTACCTTTGTTTCCTTCTCACCTTTCTGCATGGGTAGAGTGTATGTGAAAGGCCCCTGGCAGGTTTATTAGGCTCTTGTTAGGGCTTAGGGGGGAGGGTACAAGGCCAAGGAAACAAGGGGGTTTTGAGGCCTGGATCAGGTTAAGGCTTATGGTCCTAAGGCTAAGGCAAAGGTAAAGGTTTCATACTGTTCTGCCTTATTGGCCTAAATAGGTTTAAATCTCTGTCAGAAATTTTGGCGGGGTTTTACTACAGGTGATCATCATTCAGGTTTTACCTGATTGCTCTGTTTTGGGGGGCCCAGGGGGGGCAGGGGGGAGGGGAGTGGCCAAAGGGTGGGTAGGGAGGGTTTGGCCGGGAAGGGTTCTCTTTGGTTTTTGTTTTTCCGTCACCTTAAGTACAAAATTTTTCCTTGTAGAAACAAAAAGTGCAAAAGTTTGGAGCTCCTTTTCCAGCATGATAATCGACCTCCTAGAGCTAGGTAGGGCCCCTCTGTGGGATTGGCTGTGTGTCATACATATTTTCAACGGATTCTTTATGCTACTTACAAACATAGTAATGCTCTAATATGACCAACCCTACACACTTTAGAATTCTTACCCTAAATATCTGTTGTTTAAACAATGCGCGAAAAAGACAGAAGGTTTCCCCAGGGTTACGACTGATGGGGGCTGACGTTGTCTGTCTTCAGGAAACGCACATTGAGGGGTCGCAGGTACACCTTTTAAATTCATTGGGATATAGCGTAATTGGGGGGACATCACAGGGAGCGCGCAGGAGAGGCGTAGGTATTCTGGCTCAACGTAACCGCTTACTCCAGCCCTCTCACACCAAATCTGACCCTTATGGGAGATGGGTCTTAACAGAATGCCGGCTAACTATGGAATTTTTTTTCAATCTTTGCTCAATATATGGGAGCATTGCTGACGACCAAGGAGTAATAAACTGGGTCTCCGGGGAACTAGCCCACTGGCCTCTCCCAGTTATTGTATGCAGGGATTTAAACATCAATTTACCCAGTAACTGGGGGTTGAATAACCAATGGAGGTATACAGGTCAGAAACCAAAGGCCTTACTGGCCTTAAGGAATTTATTACACACACATGGGCTTGTGGATGCTTGGTCCAATCTTAATTCGAATCAGCCAAGGTACACTTTTCATTCAGCTCCTCATCATTCTTTTGCAAGACTAGACTAGTATCACCTTCCCTGCTCCACGAAAGTAAAATTGATATCATACCACGGTTTTTGTCAGATCGTAACCCGTTGATCTTAAATTTAAAGGGCTTGGTGCTCCGTAAAGAAGTCTCGTCCTGGAGCTTTGAGAGAGCATTATTGTTCGATATGGGATACCAAACTCACATTAAAAGCTTGATTCAGGACTTCCTTGAAAAAACATTGGGTCTGCCCCAATTATGGTCGTTTGGGATGCGCTGAAAGCATGTATCCGAGGGGAGACACTACAGTTTTCTTTAAAAAAGAATAAACAAGAGAAAGCACAGATTCTGGAGCGCCAAAAAAAGCTGGCAAAGGCAGAGGAAAAACTTATTGGTGCTGTCCAGATGGGGCAGAAATAGAATCTGCACTGCTGGAAACAGCAGCCATTAGAGCAGAAATGGGTCTAATCTTGGCAGAGAAAGCCGATGCAAAATGGGCTGCCGCACGCGAAAAGATATACGAATGCAGCAAGCAAATTGGCCACCAGTTGGCCATAAGAACTAGGCAACATCTCATTACAAATGGGATACATTCCATCCAGGTTCCTACAGGAAGAACCACTAGCGATCCAAATGAAATGTGTGCAGCTTTTCGGGATTTTTATTCAGGCCTGTATACCGAAGAGGGTAATGGATCACAGGAAACCAGGCAGGAAGAGAATGATAATTTTCTCGACTCAGTATCATTGGCACGCCTTGGCACAGAGGATCGTGGACAACTAGAGGATCCTGCCTCTTGGGAAGAAATAGCCACAGCTTTGGCAAATTTACCAGATGGCAAGGCGGCAGGTACCGATTGCATACCGGTGGAATTTTATAAAGTTTTCTCCCCTCAGATCAGAGACATCTTTATGGCCCTGGTGGTTAAAATTTTTAATGGTGAGACCCCACCTGCTTCTTGGGCGACAGCCAAGATTATTATCTTTCCTAAAAAAGATAAACCTCCTTTAGAAATGGGCTCTTACCGCCCAAGCACACTCATCAATGGAGATTCCAAAATCTATTCCAAAATTCTTGCATCCCGATTATCTACCAAAATTGAATACCTTGCTTCTAAATGGCAACACGGGTTTATCCCCAAAAAGAGCACAACAGATCATATCCAGAGGACCATTACTCTGTTTGACGCAGCACAGGCCACAGGAGACCCGATGGCGCTAATACTTCTTGATGCTGAAAAAGCATTTGATCGGGTCTCCTGGCTGTTTCTTTGGGGCGTCATGCAGAAAATGAACTTTGGACCCAAGGCCATTCAAGCTATTAAAGCATTATACCTCAGACCTATTATTAATAAATGGGCAACTAACTGAGCAGTTTGAAATCACCCGGGGGACCCGTCAGGGTTGCCCCTGCTCCCCGTTGCTTTTTGCAATATATATAGCCCCATTCATTAAAAAGCTTGAAAACAATCAGGAAATCCCGGCTATAATCAGGCATGGTCTAGAAACAAAAATTATGGCTTATGCGGATGACTTAGCCTTTGTGACCCCGGATCCTGAGAAAGCTATAACAGCTATAGAACGTGAAGCTCAGAGTTTCGGGAAAATCTCGGGGTACGCATTAAATAAAGGAAAGACCCATATTATTGTGAACAAGAAAATCACCTGGACAGATAGTAGAGTTGTCGCTAAGGCAAAGTATCTAGGAGTGAATATCTTGGCAGAAACAGATTCAATAGTTAGTGAAAATGTGGGCCCCCTCGCTGCGGAGACAAAAAAGGCATTGAACCGGCTCAATAATCTACTTCTGACCATGGTGGGCCGCTGTAATGTTCTTAAAATGATTTTTTTTCCCAAAATGTTATATTTCTTTAGAGCCATCCCCCTAGAGTTTACAAATCTAATATTGCAGAAATTTGATCGTCTTTTCTCTCAATTTATATGGGCGTACTCTCAACCCAGGAGATCACTCAAATTTCTATCACTTCCCCTTGAAAGAGGGGGCTGGGCTCTCCCAAATTTAAGATTATATTATTGGGCAACGGTCCTGCAGGCATGCCCCATATTGATTCAAGAACAACCTTTGATCTCAACAATGGGACTCCAGTCTCCCATTGAATTATTATTGGGTTCCGAGGCTCGAGGGTGCTTGTGGCGACAACTCGAATTTGGGTACTACAAGAAGGTTATATTTATGACCCTCATGGGAACCTATAAGTTATTTAGTGCCGTACGCAAACTCCTAGGATTAGGCAGACTGAACCATTATACCCCTACTAATAATAATGCTAACCTGCCTGGTATATTTGGGGGTTCATACTTTCAAAATTGGTTCAACTCCAGCATAAAAAAACTAGGGGCTTTGTACTCGGCTAACGGGGTCCTGGCATTTGCGGTTCTTAAAACCCAATTTGATTTGGGTCATAGCGAGGCCTTTAAATATCTTGCAATTAGGGCTTTTTTATCATGTAAGGCTGGCGGGCCCTCGGGGTTCACCAAAAGCAAACTTATAGAGAGACTATGTGAGCCCACCACCCCTCGAACTGGGTCCATCTATGCTTTACTAAATAGCCTTATGCCTGATGACATGGCCAAAATATCAAATAAATGGCAACAAAAACTAGAAATCACCAACAATACCTTTCACTTAGCTCTTCAATCTGCTCAAAGCGATCTATTATCAGCTAATCTAAAAGCACAATTTTATAAAACTTGTTTTTTGTTATACTTTACACCAAGCAGAATTGCGAAGTGGGGCACAGGCAAAGGCACGCATTGTCCTCGTTGCGCTGAATACAGCGCAGACTCTGTCCACATGTTTGCCACATGTGAAGAACTTGGGACACTACTAACCAAAGTACAAGATTTCCTTGAGCTAGTTTTATCACGGGATATTCTGCTAACCCCCACGACCATCCTGCTGGGGATACAAGATACTGTCGATAGAAAGAGTGGAGGGGCTTTAATTTTTGTTGCTATGGCAATTTACAGGCTATGCATAACATCTGCTTGGATAGACCCAAACCCCCCACTATTCTCGCAGTGGTTGGCCCGGTTATTGTCAATTTGCAATCTTGAGAAGGCTATTTACGCTAAGAAGGGCATCCGGGCCAAAAAGAAAGGGCTTGTTATTTGGGAACCCCTGTCCAGTTGGCTTCATCAGGCTAACCCTTAACGAATTCAGGCAAGGAAGTGAATCTTTTAGAGACTTGCGTTGGGTTGATAAAGTATTAGAACACTAGTCTTCCCATAAGCCTGATGACGAGGTGACAGGTTTAGCTCGCTATGCTTTCATCATGGCTTCTATATGCATGTTTATCACCGTTTCTTATGTATTTTATCTTTGCATTCTTTTTTTTGCACAGAATATCTTACTCTCATTGAATGCATATTAGGAAATTGATTAATTGTATTGTTGCATTTTATGCAAATAACACCACGAAGGCTGATGAAGGGGTATGGGTGCACTGACCTTCTTGCTATTTTTATAGACCAACCTTGGAAGACTGGCCCTGCTTGTCATACTTTCTAGGTGTATCCTTTGCACTGCTCCGTTTGGATGCGTATTTTGCACTTTTGCACTGATCACTTTACTTTTAATGAATATATCTTTGATAAATGACGAAAAAGGATGAAATGCAATTTTGCACTTTATATATTGAATTGTATCTAGGCCAGAAGTATGCTTCTAAGAAAATTATCTTTTAATGTTATTGGGGGCTAAAATTGGTGAATAAGGCTAAATATCAAATGGACCTCCTTGTTTTTGGCTTGTTGATATGACGGACTGAAACCAGTAGGGTAGGGGGCGCTGTTTCACATTGCTTTGTTTTTTCTTGTAAATGGCATATTTAAAAATCAATAAAAAATGTATTTAAAAAAAAAAAGTAAAAGGAGAGAGCGCAAAAACATGGAGCCTTGCCCACATGCACCCTTTTTACATCTCTACCATAAAGGCTTCTTGTAGCATAGACGCAGAAGAATGCATGCAGCAAAAATACATTCAAAATAAGTGAAGCCGGGAAAGGGAGCTCCAGGTTGTTGTGTTGTATATGACTGTATTCATGATTTCCCAGGGAGAACTACCAGGAAGAGGTGGGACAGGCTGTGACGCAGCTTCTGTGGGTGTGTTTAGGGTGTGACACCCCTCAAATGTATACTTTGTTTGTTAGTTGGGTCTGGAGGGCATGAGTTGGTTCTGCTATGTCTGTGTCGGTTTTGCATGTCGTTCTGATTTCACTAAGAGTTTTAACTTGTTCATTTTTTGGATGTGGATCTCATATATATAGTGGCTAGTTTACCAAAAAAACAGTAAATCTGCACCCATAGAAGTACTCTTTGAATGGGTGCAAATGTAATACTTTTTGGAATTCACAAATTTACTGCTTTTCAGAATTCACAAACTTTGGCAGAAGCAGGCATGGAAAGCTGCACCAGTTTTAAGTTTCCAGGCATACTACTGGAAATCAGATACCCAAAAGGTGATAGGTTGAATATTTGCAAATAGTCTAACCAGAGGCAACAGCTTGGGTTAGCGTTCCAACCCATCGTTGACCCTCATGGAAACAGTCCATCCCTAAACTTGGTCACCTCACCCTCCACCCTGCAGCCCATAGGTATTTTTTTTCAGTTGGGAAATTCAAGATTCACGCCCTCCCCCCGAATCTCACTGACTTAGTTACGCCCCTGAGTGTTTTTTACGTAAGTTAGTTCTGTGAATCAGGCCCATGGTGCGAAGACCTGGAGAGATTATTGGCTAGTCACACAAGATGTAAGTACTTGGGTGTCTGGGACTATGATCCAGCCCCACATGTTATCGACCACTCCCCTGTGCCCATCCACCTTACAGGTCTTTCAGAGGTAGGGCTTGGAGATTCCCATAAGAAGGGCTATTAGACACAATGTATAATGATAGGGTAAAACAAGCTGCAATCGAATACTTTCACCTAAATTCTGATTCACTGCCTTGTCCGGGCACTGTATTGGAGGCATTTAAAGCTAATATTAGGGGATCGCAGAACAAACAAGCAGGCATGCTGAAATCTATATGAACTACCATGGCTGGGCTGGAAAGTGAAATGTGAAGGCTAGACGGGGAATACTCTAACTCGCATCAACCAGAAATATTCGGAGACCCTAATAAATTGATGCTAGAATTTAGAGATGAGGCTGCCCGAGAGGTCAAGTATTTACATAAATGTGCAATGGCTAGGCAATATGGAGAAGGATACCACCCACCAAAACACTGGGCCTCACAAGAGGAAATGGCCATTGTGCCAGAAAATGACACACACTTTATTAACATGCCCTAAAATTTAGCAGCATTCACTAAGCCATATACAACTAGACCCAAAACATTACAAAATCATTACATAATCTCAGAATACCTAAATAGGACTGGAATTGTGTCGCTGGAACAGTGTGAGAGAGAACTACTGATGCAATCCATAACCACTGCAGAGATAAAAGAAGCCATTATCACTCATAAACAGATGCACTAAAATACAAGCTAAGGTTAAAGCTTTTCATATATGACCGATGTAAGAGCTTTTGACTGTTTAAAATGAAATGTGCATTAATATTAGTATTTCTGCACCTCAATTCACTTGTGTATACTGATATAGAGCTAGTGCAATTGAAACAAAATTATTGCAGTATGTTAAAGTGTGTTTTTTTGGCTAAGTCAAACTAGGTTTCAGTTAGGTCTCAACAATATCTTGTTCAAAATGGATGTCATATCATAATGTTCACTCTGTGTTTATATTTCTTGCTTGACACTATGTGCAACAGGATGTGGATTGTTTATATCGGAATGACACTCTTCTCCAAGAGCCTGCTAGAACAGATCGTTTTGCAACATTTTCCAATGACCTTCCGCTTGTATGCGGTATTACATTCATTCACAATGGTTCCCTGTTGTTTATGTAACTACTTTGCTCTAACAGCTCCAGACGACACTCACCACTTATGCTAAATCAATATTCATGTAGTGGGTTAGTGCTAAGGTGATAAGGTTATGTGATGTTTACGATTGTGAAAATGTGATTTGTTGGAGTCATGATTATACTATGCTGATTTTGCAGGTTGCGTACTTTCCTATGCAGAAAACTGTATATAAACCAATGAAGTTGGGGTGGAGCAGAGACCTTTCTTGTGTCTCTAGATATGCTATTGGGTTTCTTATTGATTTTGCTGCACACTTTAGACCGAGCATTTTTCTGAATTTTGGCCATTTATATATTATTCTGCTTTTGATGACCTTCATGAGAAATTATTTCTTTTTAATTTAGTGATATTATAACTGCATCTGATTTTACTATTCCTGTATTGCTCCTATGAATTGTATAATAAACCTTCATGGTTTTTCTACATTTCTGATCTTGAAACTCACTTTTTGAGTCAGTCCTTTCTTTTGACTGTATTTTAAAATGCTGATTTGAAACTTATCTCTAGGGGGACATTGCCTCATATTTAATTTTATCACTGTCCCCGATCCACCCAGTGTTTGGTCGCACTTTGATTGTAGATTCCCTAGGGCCCTACTGCCCATTCCCTCATCAGGCTAGGTTTATACCTGTCTGTTCCACGATACATAACCTAAGGACTCTCTTTTCGCTTATAAATCAAACTTAGCCCAGTTTATCTGCTAAGGCAGTGTTTCAGTAAACAGAAACAGAGTTTGATTCATAGAATGTCCCTTTATTTACGCGATGATTAGAATATTGGAATGGGTGGGGATATAATGAAATTGAGCTTCCTGTTGTATGCAATACCACAGGCCCATATAAATATAAAGGGATGCATGTCACCTTTCATCGATATTTCCAGAGGCACTAAACGGGCTGTCCACTACACCCACTACTATTTGTCATCTCTTTTGAACCCCTGGCCTGAAGGGGTATCTCTGATAAATGCCTGAGGTTAGGCAAGAGGTCATAAGCTTCCTCCCTTTCTGAAAATGACAATTTACTATATGCAAGAGACTCTGAGCATAATTGTTCTCCAGTTATTGGTGAGTGCATGGAGGTTTGCTCTAAGCCTGGCTTAAAATTAATTGCAATAAATTGGAACTGTTTCCCCTGACTCTTGGTGCCACTAAATCATACCTTGATCCTGTGAGATTGATTCGATTTGATTTGATTTATTTATTTATAAAGCGCCTGAATCACCCCCAAGGGGTATCTCCGCGCTATTGGATTGCTACAGCCAGCTATATAAAAGAAACGGATTAAAATAGTAAAGTTTTAAGGAGCCTTCTAAATTGTAGGTGATTTGAACATTGTCGCAAGTGTACAGAGAGTGCATTCCAAAAAGATGGAGCCAGGTGGGAGAAAGCTTTACCTCCTAAACATGCTTTTTTATAGCGAGGAGCAACTAGGAAAGATTTAGACCCTGATCTAAGAGACCTGGGCAGCATGTATTTGGTAAGTTTATCTGCTAGGTAACTGGGGCCTGTACCGTTCAGAGATTTGTGCACAGTGCAGCAGATCTTAAACCTAATCCTCATCCGCACTGGCAGCCAATGAGCTGACGCAGAAGGGGGAGGGAGGCTGTTCGAGGGGGGGCATTGGATACCAGGTGAGCTGCAGTGTTCTGGACTACCTGCAGCCTGTTTAAGGATGCTTCATTAGCTGAAATCAGCAGGGCATTGCAATAATCCAGGCGGCTTAACACTAGTGCCTGGATAAGTGTTTTCTGCGTGGTTAGAGGCAAAAAGGGGAATACCTTCCGAAGGAGACCAAGCCCATGGAAACATGACCCAATGGTAGATGTAGCGTGCTCCTGCATTGTCAGTTTCTGGTCCAGACGGACACCCACATTTTTTACCACTAGTTTGGGAGTCGGTGTAATGCCCAATTCCTCTGGCCACCACCCAGGGGACCACCTTGACGATGCCTCCCCAAACAACATGATCTCAGTTTTCCCCGCATTAAGCTGGAGGAAGTTGTTTCGCATCCAGCCTGCAATGGTCATCATACCCTCTGAGAAAGTAGACTGGGCACTTGGATTGTTCTTATCAAAGGAAAGTAGGAGCTGAGTATCATCAGCGTAAGACATTGGAACAAATCCTAAATTCCTTAGTAATCCCGCTAAGGGAACAAAATAGATATTGAATAAAGTGGGGCTCAAGCAAGAGCCCTGCGGTACTCTCTTAGTCAGTTTAGTAGTCTTTGAACGGAAAGGGCCAAGATTTATGGTTTGAGTTCTGTCAGACAGAAAACTCGTCATCCATTGCCGAGCACTCCCTTGGAGGCCAATTTCCCCAAGTCTCCTGAGCAGAATCTGGTGGGAGATCGTGCCGAATGCTGCCGATAAGTCAAGCAACACCAGAAGTACCACTTGTCCGTTGCCCAGGGACATTTTAATGTTGTCAGTAACCTCAATCAAAGCAGACTCCGTACTATGCCTGGGTCGGAAGCCCGACTGAGATGGATCGAGACAGTTCGAAGCTTCGACAAAATCAGACAGGTGTTTATTGATATGTTTTTCTCGTACCTTGCTCAGGAGAGGTAGTAATGAAATAGGTCAATAATTGGATAAATCCTCCATAGGGGCTTTAAGATTTTTGCGGATGGGTATTATTTGTGCCACTTTCCATTCCGAAGGGAGGAGACCTTTTTCTATAGAACAATTCAATAAAGAACAAATATGGGTAGCAAGTTGTTTGGCGAGCAGTGCGGTGGTCTTGGCTGGAATGATGTCCAGCGGGGAGCCTGATTTTATAGTTTTTAGTAGCACCTCTACATCCTCGGGCTTAAGTGCCATGAATTTTTCTAACCTCTGTGCATTATCTGTGACCACAGGATGGTTTCCCAAGAGGTCAATCCGAGGACTTCCGGCTGAAGTGATTTTATTATTAATCAATTCAATTTTCTGGGTAAAGTGTTTTGCTAGTTTGTCGCACAGGGCTTGAGAGGGTGTTTCTTCGTTATCGCATGCCTTGGGATTGGTGAAAGTTTTTAGAATCTGGTAAAGAATTTTGGGGGTCTTCCCTGCATGTTCAAGTTGCCGCGCTATGTGAGTTCTGCGAGCGTTTTAATGTTTTTATGGTATTGGGCCAGTGCCAGTTTGTATCTTTCTTTATCCTGTGAATCATGTGAGAGGCGCCAATGGCGTTCCAAATTTTTACAACGTCTCTTTTCTATCCGGAAGTTTGGAGAAAACCATGCTGTCTGAGGGCATCTAGCTATGCTAGAGCATTGTTTCAGCGGGACTAGACGATCTATAGTGGCTTTAATAGTAGAGTTAAAACAGGCCAGGCTTTCCTCAATGTTATCTGAATCAAAATTCAGCGGTCTAGGAAAGATATCTTGAAAATGCTCCGGCGTGAGTTTGTGCCACTGTCTGCGCCACCTAGGTGAGTTAGTGCGGGGAATGTTGGATGTCCCAGGGCCCTTAATGTGAAACTCTATTAATGAGTGGTCTGTCCAACTGAGTGGAGAAGTAGCTCCACAGATGATATTAGGGGGAGTTAGTAAGGATAATGTCTAACGTATGCCCAGCTAAATGGGTGGGGTCATCGTTGATCTTACTTAATTCAAGTGAGGTTAGGTCTGCCAGGAAAGTAGAAGTATCTTGGTTTGTGGTGTTTTCACTATGGACATTGAAATCTCCTTGAAGCAAAAAGTTTCTAGTAGAGATAACATGAGGAGAGATAAGTTCCATAAGTTGGAGCGAAAAGTTAGAAAAGGGACCCGGAGGCCGGTAGACCAGAGCACCTTTCCAACAATGTTGGGAGAGCAGATCAATTCTAAAAACCAAGATTTCTAGTGTGTCATTGCTTAGTTGGTCGATTATGGAGACTTTAATGGAGTCTTTATGGATAATAGCTATGCCCCCCCCGCCTTGGATGATCTATCCAACTTTTGGATCCGATAACCCTAAGGTAGAGCCACTGCAATCGCAGGAATAGAGCTGGGTTTTATCCAGGTTTCAGTTAGAAACCCGATATCAGGGAGTTTGGATGAGAACAGATACCATATTTTGATCGGGTGTTTAGGTAGAGATCTAACATTACATAGTAGGCCGTTCCAGCCTCTGATTTCTGATGTGGTCAAGGAGGAGGAGTCAGTCTGATCAAGGTGGCGGCATTGTGTGGTGTTTTGCAGATGTATGCACTTATCTGAACTATCACGTCTGATCTTGAGGAGTTCTTGCCTCGTATATCTCCCCAAATCTCTTATTCCTTTACTTGAATCTGACGCTGAACATGTAGGGGTCCTGGTTCCTGGCGACGCCCAGGCGCGGACGGGCGCAGACGGGCTTGCCTTAGGCGCGCCCGCTGCGCGCGTCCACTTCGCGTTGTACCAGGCATCTGTTTAAATAAGTGTGGTTAGTAGCTAGACTGCTGACCTCCGTTCAGATCAGCCTGGAACCCGGAAGCACCAGAAAGGCCCTTCCCGCTTTGCGCCGACTCCCTCCACTCAAGCGGGAAAACCCGTGGTGGACTAGGGAGTAACGCGCCCGCCCTAGCCGAGATGTGCAGTGCTAGTGTCAGTCAGGTAAGCTGGTATAACAGTGTAAGATTAAATGGCACAAACAAGCAACATCAAATAAACAGAATGCTAAAAATCCCACCGAGGGGAGTTGCAGTTAAAAGCTTCAGATCTACTTATCCCAACTTCTGATCTGTAAGCTGTCTCTAGCGCGTCCGCTAGGTTTCAGTTAGATGTCGATGGATAAACATAAACCAGAAACTGAATGCAACGCAGAATGATAACTGTGGCCTGGTAATGCCCTGGTTATAAGAATCAGTAATGCGGTAGAAAGAGCATCCCTCATCAAGATGATGGCCCTCCTGAAGTTGCTCTACCTTTTTGTCAGTGTTCGCATTTCACTAAATAAATCTTTCTTCACAATTAAATGCACCCTGTTGATCTGGTTGGTATGAGCCGAGAAAAAAGTCACAATTAAACTGAGCTATAATGTCAATCCCATTCCAAAAGGGAGGGTTATCAGCACTACAAATGGATCAATACATTTCGGTGGTGTAGTCACATGTTACTCACTGTTGGCATCCTTCGGAACCCCATGCACCTCATACAGCAGAAATTGCATCCTCTTGCCCCCCCTCAATACGACTCTGGCCAAATGGATGAACAGACTGTCCAATCAAGAGAACGCAGTGGCATGCACAGAATGGCCATGGAATTGGTAGGCATTGATTGTTGGCTCTGGTTTCCTGTACGTCTGAGATATTCTTCTGCCTTTATTGTTGCATTATCTCATTTCTGTGATGCTACAGCTAATTCAAGGCTCCTTGGAGACATGGTATCCAGACAACATTGAGATGTAAGTTTAGAAACTCCACCAACAGTTCAGCAATGGGAGTACAGATGCTCACAAGCTAAGTGTATCTTAATGGCGATCGTAGATTGCAGCACTATCAGTATTTACGTGCCCCATGAGATGGAAAATCTCATGGCCTAGAGGTGGGCACTGAATGTGCCCGCTGCTGACACCCAGATGCCTATTTTATACACTTGGCATGGACCTGTCCTAGAGTAGCAGAACAGTGATGCCAAATATTCAACATACTCTCTAACACGACAAGCACAAGTGATTCCATCCTACGAACAGCGCTCCAGGTGTACGGGAAGCACCCAGCTTCTAGTGGGCAGTACAGAGTGAACGCCAATTGGAGGATGACGATCATCTGAGGGAGCGATATGCTTCCCACACTGCAAGACTTGCTAAAGGTCTTGGTAAATTGTTATCATAACATAGACGCCTATGACACATTACTCCAACACACATCGCCCCATAAAGATATTTTGGGGCCCCCTCAAGGGGTACCTACTGATGAAGAAAACTGCCCAGTCTGGAGGGGCAGATAGGACACAACAGGAACATGACTCAGGAGTCAGCAAAGGACTTGAATACACGACAAAAATAATGAAAACACTTACATGAGGCCCACAATAGAGATTCAGAGTGGGAGAAGACTATTAACTGACTAGACAACAAATAAAACTGTTCACCAGACTATCACTACAGCAATATGGTAGAAAATATGTATGAAGATGCATGCATCTTTCACAGCTTTGTTGTGTATCCCAGGAGTTTGCAGACTCTTAAAATAATGTGCATCATCTGGAATGGTCTTGAGGTTGTGATCCCTATTTGGTAGGGTGCTTCTGAGACCCAATACATGACTTTAACAAGTGTTTAAACCACAGATGTTATCAGGCATGTTGAATGCTAATTTCAATAAAGTTTTAAGGTGGGGCTCAAGATGGCAGCATTTTTTCTGCACTCCCATGGATGACCCCGGTCTTCCCTTGCTGACATCTCTTTCAGTGACTTTGATCCATCGAGCCCGGTCCGAGGTTATGGATGCATCAGAGCCTCTTTTAGCGGTTCCAGCTGCAACAGCAACAAGGCCTCTGTGACTGCCACTTCCCAGCCACTCTGCTGAATAGCATTTTGGACCATCAATGCGGGTACTTGTGGAGATGCGGTTAGTGGTAGCAACTCTGTGTGAGCCGCAGAGTGGGGAGAAAGTGCAGATAACACTGAGGAGAACCCGCCTGAGTGCTAATAGAAGCAAAATGGGTCAGGGGTGGAGCTCCTGCGAGCCTCAGTTGACCCGGGTCAGAGGGATAACCAGGAAGATATCCAGTGAGAGCAGCGGGTGGAGGAATAGCATTGAACTCTGGGGGTCAAACAACACTAGAAAACCATTGGAGAGAACCAGTGGCTGTCTCCTCTATTGGAGGTGATGAGCTGGAGCAGCAGAGAGGAGTCTGTCTGTGTTAAGAAATCTACGCATATGATCAACCTGACGCCGGTGCTCCCGCACTACTACAGAGCTGCTTTACCCTAAGTATTTTGAGAGTCCTTGTCTGGGAGAAGATGAAGGAAGAAGGACTTCTTTTTAACCCAAAGGGGTGGGGCACAGGGTAAAGGCAAAGTGAACACTTTACTGAGAGTGAAGGTGATCAGCATTTCACACCAGGTGAGAGGACCCTGTTGCAGTCCATTAATGCAAAGTGACCCGAAATGGCTGAAGAAAACAGCTAACATTGATTGGGAAGTGAAAGCAGCAGAAGATAGTGGAGGGACTGACCAACAGAGAGGAGGGTATTGAGAGAAATATGGGTTCACAATGAAAAGGAGCCTGAAAACACCAGGGGGGGGGGGTGGCAGATGCAGTTGGAGAGTCATGAACTTCGGGGACAAGGTGCTTGAGGGCATGACAATGCTAGATGTCAAGGTAGATCACTGAGATAATTCCACAGAGAAACCCATATGAGAGTTATTAGTATCCCGGGAACTGTCCAAGATGACACACTGTGACTGTAATAGCGCACAGTCCTAAGAGAAGTACTGTGGGCCTCATTTAGGGGTTCTTTGCCATAGCGCAGCACAGCAGGCCTTGCTGCTGCGCTGCCCTACGGCAAAAGAAAAGGGCAGGAATGCACTGTATCTATTAGATACGGCACATTCCTGTCTTTTTCCCCTGCGCTGGCGCACAATGGGCTGCTGTGCGCCAACGCAGGCACCTTTGCACCATGATGAAAAGGTGCCTGCATTACAGAGATGATTATTTTTGTGCAGGAAGGGAAACCTTCCTGCAGAAAAACAAACACAAGAGGCTTTTTCCTCTTTCTATGTGTGCTGCAGAATGCAGCACACATAGAAAGAGGAAAAACGAGGGGAAATAAAGATATTTGTCCTCGTTGTGCCTCCCTTACGCCTCCCCTGTGGAGGTTTACGTTTTTGGCACTGCCTCAGACTTCCGATTTCTCATATATCTGGGGCAGTGTCATAAAGCCATGGATGTTGCTGGGAACTCCCCCAGCAACACCCATGGAAAGCCCCTTTCACACAGTTTTCTGCGTGAAAAGGGCACATATTTATAAGGCCATGAAAAGCCATGGTATGTGGATTTACGTGGCCTTATGGATATGCCAGTGGCACATTGTGCCACCAGAATGTCAAAAAGTGACGTTCCGTGGAGCAAAAGTGCCGGTAGGGCCTCCTGAGGCCCTGAATATTGAGATGGAGTCAGTACTGCCTGCGGTGAGGAGTGTGAAAAGACTAGCCCAGAGATGACATGAAGAAAGCAATGATAAAAAGTTCAGAGATGGCCACCCTAACTTCTGGAGAGAAAAGATACTACGGCCGGCCATGAACAATTAACAGTAACACAACCCTAGCTGGCGAGCACCTCTTGTCAGCACTGCTACCCATTAGGCCAGGCAGGGGACAGAATAAAGAAGAGAGACACAGAAAATAGAAGATACAAAACAATTTTAACTGGTCACAGCATCAAGCCCGGTCCTATAACCAATCCCAGAGGAACACTTCTAGACCACCAGTTATTAGTCATCTCACTCAACAGGAGCAGTAACCCAAAAACAGTACATGCACTATTCTTCGTCAGCCCACGTCATCTGCTGCAATATCTCCATGACGTTCTCAGCCGAGTTTATCTGTGAAAAGACATATCTCTAAACAGCAAAATCCACCTTCGGTCTCACTGACACAGTGATGCCCCTCACCATCAAGCTGTTCTTCTCCATTAGGGACTTTTTTCTCTCAATGTTTGGGGAGAAGAGGAGCCTGGCCTCTCCTAGCATGACTTTTCGTTCATTAATTTTCAGTGGCTATGTTATTGACGGAGGCAGCTAGCTGGTAATATATTGAAAGATATTTAAATAAAATAAAGTTCTTTAAAATCTGGGTGAGGATACCATTTGTGGGTCCAGTGCACTTGTAATGACGCCTTGTGTATTTGAGGGTGCTTATTTTGTCTTAGAGATGGGAATGCCAGTTTTGTAGACTGGGAAGCGCTTATGTGCGCGCGCATACTCAGATGGAGCTCTAGTTCTGTAGGCCCGCCCATCACAGGGGATAGTAAGTTTGTGATTGGGCGGTGCTGAAAAGAGAAACTCAACAGCAAGCACTGGAAATGTTAGACATTCCTCAATAGCAGTGATACTCAAAGTACATCCCGGGGTCAGCATGCGACCCTCCTGACCTTTACATGCAGCCCCCTCCTCAACAGCAGTCCCAGGCTGTTATTTACTCAACTCCAATTAAAAAAAAAAAAGATGTTAAAAGAACATGAAAGCATTTATCTCAAGGTTAATTGAAGTTAAAGAGAGGAAATAACTAGGTTGTCCTGCACTGCTTAACTTTAGAAACACTTTCGTTTTTAAAGACATCTTGCAGCAAAAGTGGAAAAAAAATGATGTAGTCTCTTCAAAATTCAAAATAAGTATTTCGTTAGCAATGGCAACCTTTTTTCCTTAGTACATGAGATTATATCAGTGCATTGAGAAGTATATATTTTGTTTTTTGGAAAACAGATTTTATTTATCAAATGACACATACGGAGCAGCGCTCTGTAACCCAGAGACCTCTGCACAATCAAGATTCAGCATTATGACTTTGATTTTTACAAAGGAATGCAAGGAGAATGAAAGCAATACAAATGAAATATGTCAAATGAAAACCCCCCAACTCCCCCCTCCCCCCGTCGCACTAACAGCCTCGTAGATAACAGCCTAGCTGTACATTATGCTCCATTACCACTCGCCCCCTGAACTGAAACACTAAATAACAACATCCTGCACCAGGGAGGAATCATCAATCCGGGTGGAAGTGCCCCGGTGCAGAAACAGGCTCCAGTAGCAGGCCCCGATAGTCTGCCCAACGCTTCCACACTTTAAAGTGCTTCTGTGGGCACCCTCTTGCAATGAAAATGGGAAGTTCCAGGCGCATGCAGAAGTCCAGTCCCTTCTTCCATGCTGACACCAAGGGTGGCGTTGGCACCTTCCATGCCCTAGCAATATCCCATTTAGCTAAGGTAAACCCCAGCAGCATAAGATGACGTTTATAGACATTGCCCCCAATTCCATCCATAACGTGTAAAAGCACCAATTTCGGCGAATGGGGCAAGTCCCAGCCCAACACTTCAGAGAGACAAGCCACCACCCCTCTCCAGAACCGTGACAAAGAGAGACAGGTCCCCTCCTCCCGCTCGCATCTGAGACATAGAGGGGAGGCAATCAATCCCGCCCTCCACAGCCGGACCCGCGTAAAATAGACCCGGTGCAAATATTTAAGCTGAACTAGGCGCAGCCGCACCGCTATGACCGTCCCCCGGGGGGAGGCCAGGGCCTCGGTCCAGTCCTCTTCATCAAGTGGACCTACATCTTCCTCCCAGGCCCCTCTGAGCTTCAATAGTGTGGGGGAGCTGTGAGTCACCAGGGTTTGATAAATCTTGGAGATTTTATGGTCTTGGAGGTCCCCCATAAACACCTTTGCTTCTATCGGGCTAAACTCCGCCACTGTCTCCAGGCCCTATAAGCTAGGGGAAAGAATTGGGTGTTTGGCATCTGAAAATCCCTCTGTATATCTTGAAAGGATCTCAGAGTCACCCCCCTCATGACATCCCCCAGGGTAGAGATACCAATGTTATCCCATCCACGGGACCCCGACAGCATGGCTAATTGCGGCAGGCGACCATTCTTCCATAGGGGGGGTCTCCCGCGTCAGTGTATTCCACCACCCCATCCTCCGTAAGGCTTGTCGCCAGAGTTGAAAGACCACCTGTGTTGCCGGCGGCAGGGATCTACGCACCGGTGCCGAATACAGAATCGTATGGAGGGAGAGATCCCCCATAAGGTGCCGCTCCACAGCATATGCAGGGTCATTTCTATCCCCATACCACCACTCATTCAAGACAAGCAGGTGCAAGGCCATGTAATACGATAATATGTCAGAGGTCGCCAGTCCACCACAGTACGTGGAAAGGAAACATGTCCGTAGGGCGATTCTAGCCGCACCTCCAGCCCATAGAAACTGGCCCAAGGCCGCATTAACCTGCCTAAACCATCTAGGAGGAATCGGGTAGGGGTAATTCTGCAATTGATACAGCAAACGGGGGAGCAAGACCATCTTAAAAATGGCCGATCGGCCATAGATCGACAAAGGCATATGTGACCATGTCTTGAGGTTGTTCCGTACACGCTCCCAGACCGGAGCCAAGTTCCGCTCCCATGCCACTGCAGGTGAATCCGATAGAAAGACCCCGAGATACTTCATCCCGCCGGTAACAACCCGTACCGTCGAGGCACAGGCGCCCAAGCCCGACGCATCCCCCAAGGACCACAGGATAGCACTTGCTAGGATTCAAGTAGAGGCCCGATGACTCCCCGAAGACCTGAATTATACGAAGCAGCCGCGACCCTGTCCTATCCACATCCATAAGAAAAAATAAAACATCATTGGTGTATAAGGCAATACGATCCGACAGGCCATGCGCCCACTCGAAGCGCCGTTCACCTGCGCATCCATGAGCACCCAGGCGGCCAAAGGTTCGACCGCCAGTGCAAACAAGTAGGGAGACAACAGGCATCCCTGCCGGGTACCCCTCCCAAGCGAAAAAGAGGAGGAGGTGGAGCCCGCGATGCGTACCGCCGCAGTAAGATCAGTGTAGAGTAGGGACAAGTAGGACAGGAAGCGAGGACCAAGATTTAACCGGCGTAACAGCGCGAAGAGGTAAACCCAGCTTAGGGAGTCAAACGCCCTGTCCATATCCGCCAAGAGGAGCACCGCCGGCGTGCCGAGCCCCCGGATAGCGGCCACTGCCACCTGTAAACGGCGGATATTATGTCTAGTCGCCCGCTGAGGCATGAGAAGTATATTTTTTTAAGTGATAATTTTCAAACAGAAACATTAATTTTACCGCCCACTCATCTTGCCAACAAAGCCAATAGTGAACTAAGAGGCAAGTCAATTGTCATGTGCACTGTTTGGGCCAGATTTTCAGAAAATGCACGCTACGCAGAACAGTGCAGCCCCCAAAGAGGCTGCACTGCACTGTGTGACAGGGAGGGAGCAGAAGAGCACCATATCTACTGAGATATGGCTCTCTTCTCTCCTTTCCCTAGCGTCTGCACTGTTTCAGCTGCCATGCGCCAGGCACACACCTTAGCGTCATAGCACTAGGGTGTGTGTGTGTGAGAGTCTAGCACAGGTTTTGTACAGGAAGGATACCCTTCCTGTACAAAATACCATGCCTAGACAAGTTTAAAAGCTTTTCCCACTTTGTATGTGAGCTGCACAGTGCAGCACGCATGCAAAGTCGGAACAAAACAGGAGAAATAAAAACATATCTCCTGTTAGCACATCCTTTAAAGTGGCGTTTACTTTTGCCACTAAACCCTGTCTACAATTCTTTGTAGATAGGGATTTGCGTCAAAAGTCAGTGGTTGCTTGGGAGCACCCGTGTACCACCCATGTAACGCCACCTTGGCGCTAAGTAAAGCGAAGCAGTGCTTTGCGTTGCTTTGCACTACTTCTAGGGTACTTTCCAGCGCAAAACAAGTTTTGCGCTGGAAAGTAAATTACAAAAAAAATGTTGTGCTGGTTATAGGGTGACCAGGCGTCCCGGATTTGCCTGGACGGTCCTGGTTTTTCACCAGCTGTCCGGGCAGATTTCAGGAAATTTAGCTCCTGTCCCGGTTTTTAGAGAGGGTCAGCTGAAAACGGCGGGAGGTGTTGTTAAAAGCAAAACAATAATCATGAACATTACCTGCGCCATCTTCTCTGGTGGAATTCTATGTGCACATAAGTTGCAGTCATTTTAATCTATCACAGCCATTTTGTACTCTGTTGGTCACCTTTGTTTCACCCTGCCCTTACTAGCATCCCTCTGACCCTCTGACCGACCTGGTATGTGTGCTGGGGGCTATAAACTCTATTGCCACAACAAACCTCAGCGTCACTTGCTGCCACAAACTCGTTTATCCTCTCATCCCTGTTTTCAGACAAGCCTTTGGACGCTCTACCCTTCACTACACCTAGTTACACAAACAGGTTCCAAACACCAAAAATACTCTTGCAAAATGATTTATTGCACTGCAAACAGCAAGACTTGTTGTTACCAACAATGGGACCTGTTTTTATCAACAGAACGGACTCTTAGATCTGACCGGTCTCACATGTTTTAGTCCCTGAAGCAAGGTCCAGCTGCAAGATAAGATTGTCTGTTTGACCTGGGTGGGAAGAGAATTACTGTTGGGCTTGTGTGACAACCTGCCCGGGGCGGGGACCCCAAGCTTTTGTAACCATGTTGATCAAACAAATGCATTGTGTCAAACCTGTATAAAAGGAAGAGCCAAGGGAGTTGTCAGCAGAACACTTCCCTCAGACATCCCGGTGTCTCAGTTGACGTGATCTCCTCATGAGAAATAAACCATTTTCTTCTCTTCCAGTTTCCAGCGCTTGCCTCATTATTTTGATAGCGAACCCAAAGTGAATTAGAGGTGGAACCCTGCACCGGGCAGCATTGAGGGTCTTAGAAGACTCGCTGCCTTTCACAAATTGGCGCCCAAGCGTAGGGGCCCATCAGCGACGCGTGGGTCCGGTAGAGAGGTCCTAACGACGGAGTGAACAACTAAACGATTGGGGTATACCTGCCTGAGAAGACCCTTGTCTGGCTGCCGATCGACTGAACTTCACCGGTTCCGAACGGACCTCTCTCGAGTGACCTGCGGTCCTGACTGGGACCTTAGAGGAACGCCGCATTGATTGTTGGAGTGAGAGGACAACCAGGCGCTGGAAGGGGAAGACGAAGAACTGTCCATACGGTCCGGGTAAGGTCGTGAAAAAACGACTTAAATTGATTGATTGATTGAATAGTTTGATTGAAATACTAGTATTCCTTTTTTTGATATTGAGTTATTTGCGACATTTCCCTGCTTGCAAACAACAAAGAATAGGAATATCTCTCTCTTTGCAGGCAGCGAAGGACAGGTAGTGCAGACTTTTTGTCTAAATTGATTGATTGAGATATTCATTTTGACCGATAAATACGTCATGCCTGTTTTCTCTAGATTGTTTGATTGTAATTGTTTTGGACCAGACCGTTCGTTAGAGGTCAGTCAGCCGGCACCGCCGGAAGGCACCCCTAACAAGGACATGTACGTAAAGTATGGATTAGCCACCGTAGCTTATAGCAAACTATGGCATAAATACACTAGGAAGGACCGGGTAAATCAGTGGCCACTGACGGGATCTTTCGATCCCGCTAAAATAGAAACGTTAGAATTAGCTCTCCACAAAAAGAAAACTAGACCAGCCATGTTTGACAGTTTTGGCTTATGGCGAAAAGAGGCAGCTCAAAGAAAGAAAAGGGACGAAGCTAGACAAGATAAAGAAACGCGAAAATCAGCTTACCAAGCCTGTAAAAGATTAGAAGAAAAACTAAAAGAAAAGGAAATCGATAAAAAGGAACAGGAATCAAAAATATCAGATCAATGCCCTGTTAGAACGCCCTCGACTCTTTACCCCAAGTTACCAGCAAAACAAAGGGTAGATGATGATTTATTGTTAGGTCCCCCAATCATATACATGCCACCCCCTTACGCCCCTACTCATCCCGTAGTACAACGACAGGACCACCAAAGTATAGCCGGAGATGGCACGATCGCCTCAGTCTCCACCGTCTCTGCTCCCACCGAGTCACCCACACCAAATGCCTCATCAAAGGATACAGTAGTAGAGGTAGGATCAAAAGAAACAGGAGCGCCCAGGGTCCCGCGATTAAGTAAAAATGAGCGAGCAGGCATTGATAAAGTAGTTAAATCCCTCATAGATAGGAAGGAGACAGAAGAGCATGTAACTGACATATGCAACTCCTATGTTGAAAACCGCAAACGATACTTTATTGTACGTCTCTGTTACCACACTCTTACTGCATATGAAGAGAAGTACCAAGATGTAGGGCCCGAGCGACTAGTGGCTCTCTATAGGAAGGTAGACACCGGAGATGAAGGCGACAACGATGTTACAGAACTCTTTTCATCCACACTGGAGGTATTCCGCCACCTCGTGGAACAAGGACGGATAGATAAGGACAGGACATCTAAGATAGCAGGACGCCCGGTGGAAAAACCAGATAGCATGATGCCGATAAAAGAAGCTGCCCCTTATTGGGTACCTCCTAGAGGACAAGGGACTCATGACGATATGAACCATCAAGACGCTAGAGGAAGGGTGGTCTACAATTGGGTGTATCAACCATGGGACAGACAGGACATTTTGATGTTCCGTAAATCTTTACCGGATTTGCGAAAGAACCCCACCGCCTTTTACACCGAGCTAGGTACCGCTCTGGGACAACAATAATGACACTTGCCGACATAGACTTGTTCTTCGGGTTATGTTTGCCAGCAGATGTGTGGAAACAGATTAGGAAAATAGACCATACCGAACTGCTTGGTCATACCTGGGAACAACTCAACACATTAGATAAACAGCGGAACCCTGGTCAAAAACCGGTTAAAGCCATATTGGACCTCCCTGACAAAATAGTGCAGAAAGTGAAAACGCTGATCCCAGAGAAAAAGATAGACTGGTCCATAGTAACCGCGTGCCGCCAGAAACCACAAGAGGATGTCTCAGAGTATTTCTCCAGATTTGAAACGGTGTTCTCCGATTACAGTGGACAAGACATGTCCACCGCAACCGGACACCACTTATTTGTGCAGAACTATGTCAAAGGACTACTGCCAGATGTATCCCAGAAATTACAAGCCAGCGAAAGTAGTTGGGCAGCATCTAAACCGGCGGCCATTCTCCAAATGGCCCAGTACTATGAGCATCAGAGAAACGAAAATGACAGGGCTACAGAAAGGAAAAAGAAGGACTTGAAGGAAAGGGTAATGGTAGCACAACTCCAGGGGGCGAATACAGGAAGGGAGCAATATAGGGGAGGATACCAGCAGAATACCCCTAGAGTACAGCCACCTAGAAACAATTCATCGACATCATATGTAGGACGCCAAGACCTAGGACAGGATCAATGTGCATTTTGCAAAGAATATGGACACTGGAAAACCCAATGCCCGGCTTTGTTAGGAGCTGGTAGGGGCAGAGGGGCGAGGGAAATAGCAAGTGGACAGAGAGGAAGAGGACGTGGGAGAGGGTACGCGAGTGAAGCAAGCGAGGAAAGGCCAGGAAGAGTGAACACATTTGACCATCCCAAACAGAATCAGTACCAACAGACAGATTATGACAATGCGTACGACTTTGCATAGGACAGCCAGAGGCAAGGGAGGGATCCAGTCGAGCTCTATGTTGATCAGCAAGGCCCTTATGTTACCGCTGAGGTCCTGGGCACAAAGTCGCCATTTCTGGTAGACACGGGAGCAACACGTAGTGCACTATCCAAACGACTGATTCCAAGGGCACCCTTGTCAGGCTCACATGTGACCTCAATAGGATTTGACGGTACGCCCTCCACCAACCCTTTGTCCCGACCGATCCCTTTTAACCTTGACAACAATAGCGTTGAAACAACATTCCTCCTCTCTTCCAACACCCCAGACGCCATTATGGGTCTCGACCTTTTGAAACACTTCCATGCGACTATCAGATGCTCACCAGACGGAGTGCGTGTCGTCCTGTATGACAACCCCCAGCGCCATAGAGAGAACCCTAATCAGCACATGTTTCCCATCTCCGAGGCTGACGCATCCCTACTGGACACTTTGCCATCACACTTATGGGCTAGGGCTGATTCAGACGTAGGACGAATGATGATTGACCCAGTACACGTAACAATACGACAGGACGCAACCCTACCGAAAGTACCGCAGTACAAAATATCGCCAGAGGGTGAGAAGGCACTGACAGAGATCATACACTCTTTGGTAGAGGCAGGGGTGGTAGAGGAAGTAGTGAGCAACGTTTGTAATAGTCCCATACTACCGATTGTAAAGAGACAGGGAGAGGGAGACGGAAAAGCCTACCGCTTCATCATTGACCTGCGGGAGATAAACAAAATCGTAGTGCCACAATACCCAGTAGTTTCCGACATCACGACAATTTTGACCTTAATCCCCTCCACTGCCACCACCTTCACTGTAATTGACCTCAAAAACGCATTCTTTTCCATACCTATACACAAGGACAGCCGCTATCTATTTGGATTCACCCTAAACTCCCGTTCGTACAGATTTTGCAGAGCACCTCAGGGGTACACTGAGAGCCCAAGCATCTATAGCCAGGCGCTTAAAAGACAGTTGGACGCCATACAATTGCCAGATGGAGTGGCACTAATACAATATGTAGACGACATCCTTCTAGCAGCGGACACCATACCAATAGCCGTCACAGCCACCATCAAACTACTCCATTTTCTTGCTGAGAATGGTCACAAGGTCTCCCGAAAGAAATTGCAGTTCTGTAAATCACAAGTGACCTATTTGGGTCACCTTTTATCCAAAGAAGGGAGGAAACTCACGCCTGACAGGATCCAGACAATTCTAGACACCCCTGTCCCCAAAGATCAGAAACAAGTCCGCTCTTTGATAGGTCTCACCTCATTTTGCCGACAGTGGTTACCGAACTTTAGCCTCATTGTCAAACCCCTTCTCTCCCTCCTAGCTAAAGACATCCCCTCACCTCTCCCCTGGACCCCCGAATGCCAGTCAGCCTTTAAAGAACTACGCAATGCCCTTTGTTCAGCACCTGTCCTAGGAACCCCGGATTACTCCAAACCATTCTTCCTCTACACGCACGAGAGGGAAGGATGTGCATTGTCTGTCCTAACACAATCAATTGGTCAAAAACAACGCCCTTGTGCATATTTCTCTGCCACCCGCGATCCAGTAGCCAGAGCGCTGCCAGCGTGCCTGCGCGCTGTGGCAGCTGCAGCAGTATCGATACGCCAGAGCGAAGGAATAGTACTCTCCAATCCAGTCACTGTTTTAGTACCCCATGCAGTCGACACACTACTAAACCAGACCAAAACCCAACACTTGACTAGCGCCCGACAGACAGGATATGAGTTGACCCTGCTAGCACCGCACATTACCCTAAAGCGATGCACCACCCTCAATCCAGCCACACTGTTACCCCTACCCGAAAATGATCCTAGCGTGACTCCACTACACGACTGTGTGACACTAACCGATGAACAAACAAAGAGTAGAATAGATCTCAGAGACACCGCCTTTCTAGAACCAGATGGAGAACTATGGGTGGATGGTTCGTGCATCAAACTCCCCGACGGCACCACCTCAGCTGCATACGCTGTCACCACAGCCCGAACCGTTCTGGAAACAGCCCGTATTCCCCAACGTTCAGCCCAGGCTGCAGAACTCATTGCCCTCACACGAGCATGTATCTTAGCGACTGACACGACAGTTAACATATACACCGACAGCCAATATGCCTTCGGGGTGGTTCACCATTTTGGGATCTTATGGAAAGAAAGAGGGTTCCTGACTTCACACGGTACACCCATCCTGCATGGAGATTTAGTCTCCGCCTTGACGCAAGCAGTCCTCCTCCCCAAGAAGTTAGCAGTGATAAAATGCCAAGCACATAGGAAAGTGACTGATCTCATTGGACAGGGAAATGCACTAGTAGACGTTACTGCCCGAGCCACGGCAGGAGACAGAACTACGACACGAATGTATGTGACCAGGTCACAAGCTGAACGATGGACTGACGCTAGGACCACTGTAAGGGACATACAGACTACAGGCACACAAGACGAATTGACCGAGTGGGAAAAGGTGGGACTAAAAGACGAGGAAGATTGCTGGAGAACTAAAGACGGAAATAAATGGCTGTTACCCAATGCCTACCTCATCCCCATATTGACCATGGCACATTTACCAGCACACATAGGCTCCACCCCCATGATTGAACTAATCACCAGAGTATGGCATAACGTCAAGATAGCAGAATCTGCAAAACGCCTAGTACAACAATGTATAGTCTGCCTACAACACAACCCAGGGAAGGGGACAGTAGTACCACGGGGAGGGTTTGGAGTCCCTGACCACCCCTTTGAAATCCTTCAAATGGATTACATTCAACTAGAGAGATGCCTTGGTCTAAAATATGTCCTGGTGGTTGTGTGCGCTTTTAGCAAATGGGTGGAGGCCTATCCCACCCGCGACAATACCGCCTTAGCCACTGCAAAAGTATTGCTGAAAGAATTCTTCCCCCGATACGGCCTTTGCAGAATTTTATGGAGCGACAACGGCCCCCACTTCGTAGCCGAGGTGATACAGAACATACTGAGAGGGTTGGGGGTAAAACAAAAGTTCCATGCCGTCTTCCACCCCCAATCAGCGGGCCTGGTAGAGAGACACAATGCAACGTTGAAACTAAAACTAGCCAAAATAGTTGCCACGACCGGGTTGAAATGGCCCGACGCCCTCCCATTGGCATTGTTATCGATGCGCTCCACCCCAACCAAACACCGACTGACCCCGTATGAGGTGGTCTTCGGCAGGCCTATGAGCATTTGGGCGGCACCAAGACCCACCTCCATTAACGATGTCCCGAACATATTAATGTCGGATTACTTGCATAAATTGACAAACGAGCTAACAATTATCCACCAACAGGTGCAGCAAGCCTTGCCTGACGTATCCAGGGGCCCGGGACATGAAATAAAGCCAGGCGACCATATATTAATTCGCAACTTCCAAAGAACGAAGAATCTGGAGCCTAGGTGGACGGGCCCCTGGCAAGTCCTGATCACCACCCGAACTGCCCTCCGAGTGCAAGGAAAACAAAACTGGCTGCATGCCCATCACTGCAAACGAGTCCCTCCAACCCTGGCAACCTGTGAAGGGGTGGAGGTGCAAGAGGAAGTACTCGCGAGAGACCGACCAGCTCTGAGTTGCTACCCACAAGAAGACACCCTCGAACTATCAGAATTTCCCGACCCCACGGTGCCATCCAGGAAAGGGTACAACCTAAGATCGACGAAAGGAGGGAGCTCCAACGACCAGGCCACTAACTGAGTCAAGGTCTCAGATCGGTAGCACAGTCAAACAACGCTACCAGGAAAGCGCCAGACAAAAGTCTGTGGTCCTAACAGTTGTTGAGCTCCTCGAAGATGATGGAAGAAACTGAACACCTGCAAAACCACCGCAAAGACACCAAGACTGCTAACCTGCACAGCACAAAGACAATTGCACTTGTAGCCGCATTTCTCACCTGTCTCCTGCTAATGGTCGCACTCTGGATCATTGAAGAGAATGCACCTGCATACAGAACATTGTCACCCACCATGCAACCAACCACCAAGAAAGAACACTACCTGGTATCACTACCGCCACATCTCCGAGAACGACGCAAAGAATTCTGGAATAATTCTTTCGTGCAGATGTTGCACCAACACAATCTTGCCACCAATGCTACCAACTGTTGGGTCTGTGGGCTGTTACCACATGCCACTGAACATTCCATCCCTTTCATCCCTTCGCCCTTTTCTATTCACGGATCTTGCCTTGCCTGGATGATGCTCCTACAAGAAAGTTACAAAGACAATGCCACTTCCGACGGAACAATCGCCCAGTTCTACAACGAGTTCTGGCGAAACAAAACAGGAACGACAGCCGCCCCCTTCTGCCCTCACACCTTCAATGCGACATTCCAGATTGATGTCCCCGCCAAAGAACGAGTGGAAATGCAAGTGTTCAATAATCCTAACAGAGCCACATTTTCCTACCTGAAGAAAAGAACTGCTGCAACACTGACTGTGGCCCTATCTGTGGTGAACGTCTCTGGCCTTGTATGCATTGAAGGCCGTGGGACTAAGAATGTGGGTCACAGCACCTGTAGCATTGTAAGGACTTTGAACACTGCCAACCCCCAGCGCTTGTTGCATCACCCAATATGTACTTTGTTTGTGGAACCAAAGCCTACACCTGGCTCCCAAGAAACTGGGGGGCACATGCTACATCGCCTTTGTTTTGCCACCAACCTACACAGCCCCTGCAGAGCATCATCGAGAAAAGCGTTCTAAAGACATTGATCAAGCAGACTCTGCCTCATCACAGTTCCTCGACGCAGCAAAAGGGCTCGTCCCGCTATGGGGTCCGATGGCAAACAGCCGAGCCATCAGACATCTGTCCCAAGCGGTAGAGACCGCCCTGAACGTCACTGCTGGCATCCTCACCAACAACACTGCTGAGCTCCAAGCGGTCCGTCTGGTTACCCTGCAAAATCGCATGGTCCTGGACGTGGTACTAGCGGACCGTGGAGGAGCATGCCGCATCATCGGTGCCAGCTGCTGTGTATACATTCCTGATAATTCACCTTCTGTCTATGAAGCAATCGAACATCTCCATAGACTATCTTCAGAAATTCATCAAGGATCAGAGACTTGGACAGTTGGAAGTTGGCTTTGGGGCATCTTGAAGGAGTGGGGTTGGAAAATATCAATGATTCTCTTGGTCCCAGTATTGACAATATGTGGTTGTTGTTTGGGTATACACTGTATACCACCTTTGTGTTCTCTTTGCATAACTACCTTGCACCCTAAGACTATGGACACTCAGCTAACAAAAATGAGAGTAATGTATGATCAAGAGATACGGGACATTATGGAGATCGAAATAGACTGACAAGCTGGCTAGTTATGTTCAAAGGGGCCACTGTTAAAAGCAAAACAATAATCATGAACATTACCTGCGCCATCTTGTCTGGTGGAATTCTATGTGCACATAAGTTGCAGTCATTTTAATCTATCACAGCCATTTTGTACTCTGTTGGTCACCTTTGTTTCACCCTGCCCTTACTAGCATCCCTCTGACCCTCTGACCGACCTGGTATGTGTGCTGGGGGCTATAAACTCTATTGCCACAACAAACCTCAGCGCCACTTGCTGCCACAAACTCGTTTTTCCTCTCATCCCTGTTTTCAGACAAGCCTTTGGACGCTCTACCCTTCACTACACCTAGTTACACAAACAGGTTCCAAACACCAAAAAGACTCTTGCAAAATGATTTATTGCACTGCAAACAGCAAGACTTGTTGTTACCAACAATGGGACCTGTTTTTATCAACAGAACGGACTCTTAGATCTGACCGGTCTCACATGTTTTAGACCCTGAAGCAAGGTCCAGCTGCAAGATAAGATTGTCTGTTTGACCTGGGTGGGAAGAGAATTACTGTTGGGCTTGTGTGACAACCTGCCCGGGGCGGGGACCCCAAGCTTTTGTAACCATGTTGATCAAACAAATGCATTGTGTCAAACCTGTATAAAAGGAAGAGCCAAGGGAGTTGTCAGCAGAACACTTCCCTCAGACATCCCGGTGTCTCAGTTGACGTGATCTCCTCATGAGAAATAAGCCATTTTCTTCTCTTCCAGTTTCCAGCGCTTGCCTCATTATTTTGATAGCGAACCCAAAGTGAATTAGAGGTGGAACCCTGCACCGGGCAGCATTGAGGGTCTTAGAAGACTCGCTGCCTTTCACAGTGTTTTTTATGTTGTACAAAGCAGGGATAGTGAGTAGTTGTTTCTAGAAAGCAAGTTAATTAACAGGGAAGCTTCTGGGTTTAAAAATTGCATTTTATGTATGGTCTAACTACCTGTTCTGTAATTCCGTGCTGAGGAGCGCTGTCATTCTGTGCGCTCGCTTGAAGTAAAACTGTAGTCCTTCTTCTATTTCCATGAAATGTCCCGGTTTTTGGCTTTACAATTCTGGTCACCCTAGCTGGTTAGCGTCACTTTTGTGACTCTAACCAGTGCAAAACTTTTGAAAATCTACCCCTTTGGGTGGCCTAGGTTCCTATTATACATGAATAACGTTATAAATTACTAAATCAAACACAGGAGAAGGTTTTGTAAAGAGCACATCCTGAATTCATGTATTTCGAGACCCTCTTATATGTTATAACGAAAAAAAGGAGGGAAAGTGAAATAAAACTATTGCCTAGGATCACACAATTTGGTTAAGTGGGGAAGCCGGGATTAATCCCAGGTTTTCTGGTTCCACATTGTCCAATTTAGCCACTAGTTATATATGCTCCGCTTTCCCCACACCCACCTTACTGCCAATCCCCTCCCCTCCAATCCCCGGCTACCACCCTGCAGGCATCAGTGCCACCCTCGGTCACATCACAGACTAAACTTTGTGGCTTCTTGGCAAAGGTTTGTGAGTACTCGTGCTCTGTAGTATACTGTGTAACAGTATTCCTGCAGAAAAATGGGGATCAACAATCAAAATATAATGAATTCTTGTAGAGGAATAGATAAATCATGTTGCCTCTCGGCAAATGCAGAATTCTTCACGCCTCAACTATTCCTTAGTTTTAAACTTCATTAAACAATGAGCACACTTTACGGATTATATAAAGGCTTCGCAGAGAGGAATAGATAAATAATTTGGTGCAAAGCGTGGAATTAGTCACGGCTCAACTGTTCTTCAGTTTTATACTTCATTAAATTATGTGCACGCTGTGTTGAAGACAACTGACGGACAATGCTTTGTTCAAAGTTAATTTCCACTTTTATTTATGTGCTGTACAAAAACATATCTTTATTTTTCATTGTCTGGTGCTTCTGTGCTTTCAAGAAGCAGGTCTGACACGCCGAGGTCACAGAGGGAGAGGGGCCGCTCCGGTGTCAGGAGAGCGGCCCCAGATATCGTAAAAAGGGGGGAGCTTGGTTTTGGGTGGGGGGCTGCGCGTGGGGGCCCAGGCCAGTCGTGTGTTGGAGAGCTGGGGGTGGGGCTTGGGTCTGGGAGGGTGGGGGGGAATGGAGGGGGTGGTGTTCTCAGGTGCAGGGAGAGAGGCACTAGGAGGCACTCAGGCTGGGTTAGGCGCCGTGCAGGGGGGGTCCAGGCATATGGGGAGGGAGGGTTGGTCGGGGCGGTGGCATGCGAGGGGGTGGGGGCTTAAAGGGGTGTAGGTGGCAGTGTTGGGGGTGTCCGGGAGGGGGAAGGGGGGTCCGTGGGGAAGCTGGGGGAGGGGTGGATGTCCCCTTTATTGTTGGACTCAGAAGGGAGTGAGAGGGACTGGGAGGGTTTGGACATTTTTGCTTCCTGGGCGGAGGAGGTTGGGGGGGGTACATGGGGGGGCCAGTCGGTAGGGGAGGGTGAGGCATTGGCGGTGTCAGTTGCTAGTGGGGGGGTCAGAGGGGAGCCGGGGGCGGGTGGGATACGGGAGGAGGCTGGGCCGAGTGGGGTAGGTGGGCAGGGGGCAACGGTTTTGGTGTGGAGCGACGAGGAGGGGGATCAGGGGGATGACGAGGAGGTGGTCGACCTTAGTGCGGTGGGGCAAGCATGGTTAGCCAGCACTTTGGGGACAGGCAGCAAGAGGGGTTGGGATGGGAGAGAGAAGAGAGGTAGGCCCAGCACACCAGACCATACTTTTCTTTTACAGGTGAAGGAGCAACATGCAGAGCATCGCGGGGTGCCAGACTTGGTAGGGCTGGGAGCGGCCCGTTGGCACCAAGGAGAAGGGAGGGTGGAGCCTTGGGCGGCGTACCCAGTACCGGCGGGGGATCCCGTTGCGGCCGGCACAAGTAGGCCCAGGGCGGGCTCGCCGGCCCCAACACCCATTGGGCCTCAGCGGGCTGGGGGACAACGACAAAGACGGAGCGACGACAACGCGCATTTAGGTGTTGCAAGGAGGGTGCATTCCGCACCCCGGCGGGGCAGCCGGGGGCGCTAGGCAGGAAGAGTTGGATTATGATGAGGAGAGTATTGAAGAAGGAGAGTTGTGGGATGGGGAAGATGAGGGACAGGGGGGCCAAGTAATGCTGTGCATAGTTTTTGCAGGTGTCACGACGCCAGGCGAGGCCCACGGGTCGGACATCACGTTGGGAGGAGAGGTCGGCCCCTTTGCCAGGGCGCACAGTGGAGAGACGGGCGGATTCCTTGGCGCTAGGTAAGCGTTCGGCGCGATTGCGGCCTATGATGGTGTCGGTAGGGGTGGGTGGACCTGATCGGGGGGAAGGGGTAGGGGGCAGGCTGCGCAAGGGTTCCTACGTAGTGGACATAGGGGTAGGAACGGAGGCCCCGGGAGAAGGGGCAGTGGAGGGCGCAGGTAAGGCGTCATTAAGCTTGGGGGACAGCGGGGCTGACAAGAAGGCGACGGTAGATACTCCGACAGGGGAGGGGGAGACCATATTGGAAAGCAAGGAGTTGAAGATTAAACGGTTGCCATACATGGGAGTTACAAAGCCATTGGGAGCCCATTTGATGTTGTCCACCAAGGAACGCATATGGAAGGGGGAATATGTGGAAATACTCAAACTCCTCCACAGAGAGGTTCGGGCGAAAGAAGGGTCTAAAGAGGAAGAATTTGAACTGGCAAAAAGGCCAAAGGTGCCGTTGATAATTGAGAATTGGACCGCAGCGTTCCTTATATATGCCAGCGTTTATTGTGAAAAATACCCTGAACGGTCAGTGGCCGTGTTCAAATACATGGACTTGATTAGGAAAGCCCAGATTACTGGGGGTGGGTACGCCTGGGATCAATATGATGAAGAGTTCCGGGCACGCATGGCTTGGGATGCGGAGGCAAAGTGGGGGGAGCTAGATACGGATCTGTGGCATCACACTATGGGTTTAGCCGGGTCTGGGAAAACCATTTTTACGGCCAGCAGGCTGCCTCTCGTATACAGGCCCTTTCGGGGCGGCCCCACCCGAGGTGCGGTGGGTGGAGCAGGGAGAGAACAGCCAGGTACAAAAGGGGCGTGTTGGGATTACAATAAGGGTTTGTGCACCAGAGAGTACTGCCGTTTCAGGCATGATTGCTCAGGGTGCGGAGGACGACATGCATTGGTCAATTGCTGGGGGGGGGCCAGGGTCACAGCAGTGGCAGACAGGGGGTTTAAGGCAGGGGGCAGCAGCAGCAGTTCCTGGGGGCGGGGTGCTAAGGGACCTGGGCCGAAAGGCTCGTACTCCGGTTAACGTAAGAAAGTTGATAGCAGCCTTGCAAGGATATCCAGATGTGGCGGCGGCTATATGTTTGCGGGTGGGGTTTTTGGAGGGTTTCAGGCTGGGGTACGACGGGCCGAGGGTAAGACGTTGGGCGGACAATTTGAAATCGGCAAAAGAGCACTCTAAGGTAGTGCAAGAAAAACTGGATAAAGAAGTGCGTGAGGGCCGCATGGCGGGACCCTTTGAGGATTGGCCTCTTCAGAATTTGATTGTGTCACCCATTGGAGTGGTGCCGAAAAGGAGCAAGGACAGTTTCGCCTAATACAGCATTTGTCGTGGCCTGAAGGAATTTCGGTGAATGATTTTATTGACGAACAGGAGGCCACTGTATCATACTCATCTGTTGACGTAGCCATGTCACTGGTAGTGACGGCGGGCGCAACGGCGATGATGGCAAAGTGCGACATAAAGTCGGCTTTCCGGCTGCTTCCAGTCCACCCAGATGACTGGGACCTTTTGGGTATCCAGTTTGGGGGTCACTGATACGTGGACAAAGCATTGCCGATGGGCTGCTCTATGTCATGCGCACTTTTGAGTGTTTCAGCACGTTCCTACAATGGTTGTTCACGGAACGGACGGGTCACCAAGGAGTAACGCACTACCTGGATGACTTTTTCTTTGTGGGCACCTCAGGCTCAGCGGGCTGCCAGAAGGCACTGGACAGCTTTCAGGAGATCATGAGGGACTTGGGCGTGCCGTTGGCACCGGAAAAGACTATGGGACCCTGTACGGCTCTGGCCTTTTTAGGTATTGAACTTGACTCTCATTTGATGGAGGCACGCCTTCCGGCAGACAAAAAGCAGCAGATGTTGGGGCTGCTGGCAACATTGTTGGGAAAATTGAAGGTCACAGTGAAAGAGATTCAGGTGCTGTTGGGGCACCTCAACTTTGCATGTAGGGGGTGAGAGTCGGGAGGACGTTTTGTAGACGACTGTGCAGGGCGCTGGTGGGACAGAGGCCCCCTCATCATCATGTGCGTCTGTCAGCGGGGGTGCGGGAGGACTTGCGAATGTGGCAGTTTTTCCTACAAAATTTCAATGGCATCCCCTTGAGGAGGGAGGGCGACATGCTTTGGGGGGTGCAAATATATTCTGATGCAGCTGGGAGTTCAGGTTTTGGCCTGTATTGGCAAGGAAAGTGGTGTGCTGAGCAGTGGCCCCCGGAGTGGGCAGATGGGGGCAGGAGTATAGCCTTTTTGGAATTCTTTCCGTTGGTGGTGGCGATCACCTTATGGGGGATCAGCTGGCGCACAAGAGGGTAACCTTCAGAGTTGATAACATGGCGGTAGTTCAAATTGTGAACCGACAATCCGCACGGGATGAACAGGTTCTGAAATTGCTGAGGGTGTTTGTGTTAGGCTGCTTGCGGCATGATATCGCCTTCCGCGCGGTGCATGTGCCGGGTGTGGACAATGACATAGCGGATGCTTTGTCTCGTTCACAGTGGGGAGATTCCGTGGGCTCGCCAGGGATGCGGACGGATTTCCAACCAGAATGCCGGTGCATTTATGGTACGTAGGCAACACAGGATGTTGCAGTTGGTTTTAGGTTCTCTGGCGCAATCTACCAAGGCAGCATACAAGACAGCATGGGGGGAATTTTTGCGCTCCGGCGCGACGCGGAGGGATTCCCTTGAGCTTAGACAGGAAGATGTACTTCAATTTATTTTGGATTTGATTGAGAGGGGTTTGACCAGGGTTACGATAGCGGGTAAGCTGGCGGGCATTGCTTTTGTTGGAAAATTGTTGTGGGGGTATGCCCCCTCCGCAGGGGAGCTGGGGAAGCGCATGTTGGAGGGTTGGGCGCGGGAGTGTGGGCGTGCATCTAGGGTTCGTAAGCCTCTGTCCTGGGAGTTGTTGGAAAGGGTGATTGGGATCTTGCCTGGGATATGTTATGGGGAGGTTGAAAACTGCCTTTTCTCCACTCTGATGTCATGGATGTTTTTCGGGGCTTTTCGGGTGTCTGAGCTGTTAGGGAGTAAAGCGGGGCAGGGGGTACTTTGGAGTGAGGTTTCCTTTAGTCCGGACGGGGTCAGCATATGGCTGAGGAAGTCTAAAACAGATCAAAGGGGGGGGCACTTGGGTTGCTTTAAAACTGGAGGGAGTCCAGCAGGCTTGCCCTTGCCGGTGGGGTTTGAGGTGGAGAACTTTGTCTAGGGATAAAGTAGGTCTAGTCTTCAGGCACAAGGATGAAAGGGGGTAACGGCTGCGCAGCTTTTGGCGGTGCTGAGGAAGGCGTTGGGCAGGCTGGGAATTGACGGGAGGGAATTTGGTACGCACTCATTCAGGATTGGGGCGGCATCTGAAGCGAACAATCTAGGTTGGGGGCGAGGGGACATCATGCGTTTGGGAAGGTGGTCATCTGACTGTTATCAGCGGTATGTGTGCAGCGCAGACGGGGGGATATAGCGCGGTTAGTCCTATTTTCCTTTGGTTCATTCATGTTTCTCGTTGCAGGTTCAGTGATGGGTCCCCTCGCCAGGGAGATGTCCATTTGGATTGTGGGCCATTCCTTTGTGAAGTGGGCGCAAGTTCAGGCCCGTGCCAGTTATTTTGGGGAAAGCCTGGGTTTCAATAAAGAAATGTTTACAGTTTGTTGGAGGGGAAGGGGTGGTATGCGTTGGAAAGAGTTGCTGCAGGTGCTCAACGGAATCCTGGTGGCGGGTAGGTGCCCCGAGGTATTGGTCCTTCATTTGGGGGAAAACGATATGGTGAGGGAAACTGGTTTGGCTTTGATGCGGTGTATGAAGCGGGATTTGGCGGTGATCAAGGGTCAGTGGGCCGGCTGCGCCATCATATGGACAGAGGTTGTTCCTAGGAGGGTTTGGAGGGGGGCAGCTAACCCGGGGGCAGTGGACAAGGCTAGGCTAAAGCTTAACACAGAGATGGTGCGTTTTTGTCGCCAAATGGGAATTTTTAGGATTTCGCACAGGGACATCAGGTACGACACTCCGGATTTTTTCAGAGGCGATGGGGTCCATTTATCCCGGCTGGGCATGGACTTATATTTATTGGAGCTGAGGGAAGTTTTGTCCAGGTTGTTGGGAGTCCACAGGCGTTGAAGAAAATGTTTCCCTTATGGGGCGGGGTAGGGGGGGGGAGGAAAAAGGGGAGGCGGCGTTCTGCCTACACTCCCGCCTTTTCCTGGGTGGCGGGGTTTGGAAAAAGTTGGCCAGGATTGGCTGTAGTTTTTGGTTAAATGTTGGTAGTTGGGGAGCAGGAGCAGGAAAAGGGTAACCAGGTAGGCTAAGTTTAGATTAGAGGTTTCTTGGTTACAGTTGCAAAAAGGCAGGTAGGGATTTGGGTCATGGGAGGTTAGGATTGGTAAATGCTATATTGTGTAGGATTGTGTAATATTATTGTTATGGAATGTTATGTTGTATTTTGTGGGGTGGGGGATTTGATGTGGGGATCGTAGGGGTGGGGGGAAACAAGGGGTCAGGTAATTCATGTATAGTGAGGTTTTAGTTTTGGAAGGCAGTTGCCAAGGTATAAAATGTGATATGCACCTGTTTCAATAAAGCGGCCTTTTTCACACACAAAAATTGGTCTTGTGCTGGTTTGCCCCCCTTCCCTCCCAAGGGGGATTTGGGGGGCAGCCGAGCGCAGCGAGGTCTGCCCCCCGGGCTGATTGGGAGGGGGAGGGGCTGGACGGCGCTCGGCCATTTTGGGGGAGTTGGGCTACATTGGGACTAGCCCAATTGTAGCCCAATTTTGAAGAGACAGCCCAAAGTATATTGGGCTGTTTCACGCTTCACCAGCCACCATTTTAGGTTTGGTGACCTGGTGGCTGGGAGCGCTGTTAGTGTAGGTTTTTGTCCCCTCCCTCCCTCCCCCGTTTTAGGTTTCTGGGGGCATTTTTAGTCCCCCAGGTGGGGGGGGTGTTTTGGCAGTGGAGTTGGAACAGGTACATAGGGAATTTTGTGTTAATTGTATAGTTGTCGCTTGGAACAGGTGCTGGCGGGGTTTGGAAAAAGTTGGCCAGGATTGGCTGTAGTTTTTGGTTAAATGTTGGTAGTTGGGGAGCAGGAGCAGGAAAAGAGTAACCAGGTAGGCTAAGTTTAGATTAGAGGTTTCTTGGTTACAGTTGCAAAAAGGCAGGTAGGGATTTGGGTCATGGGAGGTTAGGATTGGTAAATGCTATATTGTGTAGGATTGTGTAATATTATTGTTATGGAATGTTATGTTGTATTTTGCGGGGTGGGGGATTTGATGTGGGGATCGTAGGGGTGGGGGGGGGAAACAAGGGGTCAGGTAATTCATGTATAGTGAGGTTTTAGTTTTGGAAGGCAGTTGCCAAGGTATAAAATGTGATATGCACCTGTTTCAATAAAGCGGCCTTTTTCACACACAAAAATTGGTCTCGTGCTGGTTTGCCCCCCTTCCCTCCCAATGCTTTGTTCAAAGTTAATTTCCACTTTTATTTATATGCTGTACAAAAACATATCTTTATTTTTCATTGTCTGGTGCTTCTGTGCTTTCAAGAAGCAGGTCTGACACATAAATGCATACATTTAAAAAAAACATTTTCCAAGCCGATTACCATTTTTCTAGAGAAAGGACATTTCAATTGACATCCTACATTAATCACTTTGCGAGAAGTAATGTATAGTTTAAGCAAATTAATATTGTCCAGACATTTTTGGGGAATGGCAGTTTATTTCTTTATAAATATGGGGGCATATTAGCAAGACCCACGTTAAAATTATCGCCGTTTTAGCGGCAGGAAACTGCAGCTAAAACGGCGATAATGGGCTTGCTAATATGCGTTATAGAATTCCAATAGAAGCCCAGGTTAGATGTGCAGGACATCTAACCTGAGCTTCTATTGGAATTCCATAACGCATATTAGCAAGCCCATTATCGCCGTTTTAGCGGCAGTTTCCTGCCGCTAAAACTGCGATAATTTTAACGTGGGTCTTGCTAATATGCCCCCTAGTCTCCTGTTTGTAGTCAACACGTTTCTGACCTTTTGTCCTTTATATGGCCGTCTGCAGGACATAGATGAATCTTTCAGTTTACCACTCTTTCAAAGCCAAGGCTGGCGCGTGCTTAATGGACTCTCTGCTTTATGTCGCTGATCTTTTTTGGGTATAGTGGAGAGAATGGAATACAAATAAGAGGTAGGCAACGTTCCTGGTCATTCCCTGGTCCCTAATTATCTGGGTGGATTACGGTATTTGTACAGCCCACTACCTTAGTCCAAGGAGAGTGACCGGCAGTATGTCAGGTAATCCGTAGCAGGGCCTCTGGCATCCTGCTTTATGAGAGCACCCAAATTACAGAAGAGAGGCCAAGTCACTCTAGCTCTTGACCGTCTCTCCCCTTCTTAGTATTGATCTAGGTAGGGTAGAGCTACACAGATAGCAGACTGGACTGTATCTGACCTGAGAGAGGTCAGGCCCACCTAGGATTCGTTGATTAGCTGATCTTCAGCATCATTGTAAGAGGGTGACTCATCCACCTGTGTATGTTAATGTGGCATGATCAAGTTTTTCTAGAAACCCACATTTGAATCTTGACCCCCAGAACAATGCACCCTCTCAAGATGGATATTGATTATGTCCTTGTGTTGGGACAGACATTTCCCGTTGCATGCGAGTGCCGACAGAAATGGACGAGGACGCCCTGCGAACATTAGATTAAACTACCACTTTCCACAATTTTTTTCACGCCAACTTGAACGAATATGCATCTTCTCGACAATAGAACGATATAGACATTTCATCAAGAGAACAAAAGGGTTCGATATTCTCTTACCCTGTTAATTTTAGGCAGTAGCGGCCTGTGGTGGGAGTGCTGCCGGGCGCTAATGTGGGGCGGGGGAGGGGCAGGGTGGGGGGTAGTAAACTACCGAATACGGCCGAATAGAGGTAAGTAGACATATAAATAAATAAAACGAATTTCGTTGCGCGCGCTGCATCGCCAAATGGAATTTGTTTTATTTATTTATATGTTTACTTACCTCTATTCGGCCGTATTCCGTAGTTTACTACCCCCCACCATGCCCCTCCCCCGCCCCATGTCAGCGCCCGGCAGCACTCCCACCACGGCCAACTACTGATCATAGGCCTTGAGAAAGCCCCAGCTCACAAGCCACTGGGGCTGACACACGTGTTGGCTGTGCATAACCAAAGTTTCTTTATCATGATCGTTCATAACCTTAAATAAATTTTGGAGAAATCAAGAGAAGATACGAGTTTCCAACGTCATTTGGCAGCTAGTATTAAACTAGATTCTGAATTTTAGTTACAACGAACAATTACAGAACAACCAACTTGTTCTGCTGCACTACTTTCGTTTCTGAATTAATGGATAAGAGGTTTCCCATTTCCATGGACAAGGAGTACCCGAATTTTCCACATTGATAAACAGGTCTGGCAAATAAACTGGGTCCATTACCCCTTTTATACTTTTGCATTTCCCGCTGCATGGCCTGGTGTAGTGTGCACTCTTGCCCTGAGTCCTCCTCGTAGCATGTGTCTGTAGGCTTTTGATTTCCCACCTTAGTACATACGACAATCACGTTGTGCACTGAGGCCTTCTGCGAAATGGTATGAGACCCTCGAAGATCTCTACGGTCTTGCGGGACACATCAAGTGTATCTGTCTGTTTCGCGCGTGACTGATGTCCTGTCACTGGGTTCAGATGAACTGGCAGTGGAGGCAGCAACTGACTGTAGTGAATGAAGGAGACCTTTTTATTTGTTGCCTTCAATGGGATTATCTACTGACCTCTCATGTTTAAAGACCACTTCAATGACCCTCTCCCCTCCAAATTCATCAAGGAAACTTCACACCTCCTGATACTCCTATGGACCAGAATTATCAACGCCTCTCTTACGCAAGGCACCATGCCGGAATGTCTAAAAAGTGGACAAGTCACACCTATACTAAAAAAGCCAGACGCGAACCTCTCTGATCCCAACAATTTTTGCCCCATTTCGAGCATCCCAACCTTAGCCAAGCTCTTGGAAAAATGTGTTCATCAACAACTCTGTAATCACATTGACCAGCACCAACTCCTCGACCACTGCCAATCTGGTTTCAGACCAGGTCACAGTACTGGTCCACATTGTCGACGATGCTTTACGCTTTCTCGATCATAATGAATCCTGTCTTTTAATCCTTCTTGACCTATCAGCGTTTGACACAGTCAAACATGAAACCCTCCTGAACCTCTTAGAACTTAGGATGGGTCTCTCTGGTACTGTCTTAAAATGGTTCTGCTCATTCCTATAAAACAGATCTCAACGAGTCCTAATCAATTATGACTTATCTGATCAGACACCGGTCACTATCGGTGTTCCCCAAGGTTCTTCACTTTCGCCCACCCTGTTTAATCTTTACATGGAACCCCTGACTGAAATCCTCAAACACTCCAACATCTCCTACCATATGTACGCTGATGATACGCAATTGTACATGAAGATTACCTCTCCTAAAGACATCAGCACTCTCAATAACATCTTGAACAAAACTCAACACTAGTTAACACTTAACCACCTCAAACTTAACGCCCACAAAACTGAATTCCTATTAATCTCGCCTCCCAACACCACCTCTATCATCAAAGACTGGCTCCCACTATTCACCGCCTTGAACTGTACCCCACATATTGTTGATTCAGCACAATCCCTAGGAATAACACTAGACAACAACCTCTCCATGATGAATCACATCAGCTCCACAACCAGAGCGGCCAATTTCCATCTCCACATCTTAAGAAAACTAAAGCCTTTCCTGCCCAATGCAGATCTCAAGATGGCGGTTCAGGCTCTTGTGATCTCCAAACTTGACTATGGGAATGCTACCCTTGTTGGCCTACCGAAAATAAAACTAGCACAGTTGAGGGCTACCCTCCATGCTGCTGCACGGCTCATCACAGGCGTAAAGAAAAATGATCACATCACCCCAGCCCTCCACTCTCTGAACTGGCTACCTTATGAATCTAGGATCCACCTAAAAATAGCATGCATGACATACAAAGCCATCCACCACAACACTCCTCGCTACCTGGCTCAGAAACTGTTGCTATCCGGAAGGAATAGAGCTTCTTGTAGTACATGCTCCCTACTGCTGAAACCCCCAAAATTTCACAAAAAGAAAACCTATAAAAGATCTTTCTCTGGAATTGCCCCAAGAATTTGGAATTCTCTTCCCCCAGAGATCAGGACCATCCCTTCATTCGTTCTTTTAAAAAACGAAGTAAAAATGAGACTGCTGAATAATGTCCTTCCTATCTGAGAGGACTATCCATGCCAATTTGATTTCTTTGCTGGTGTTTTCACTATGTCTCTTTGTATTATCTTTTCATTATGTATTTTCTATATTTTGCTCCTTGTATGTTTAATACTATTTATTAGGTTGTACAGCGCTCTGACACCAACATTTTGGTCATGTTCGCGCTTTATAAAACTTTATAAATAAAATAAATAAAAAATAAAGAAGTCTGCAGTTCCTTTCTACTGGGTCTTGTGTTCCCTCTGTATGGGGCATGGATGGAGAAGGCATATACAAACTGTATGGACGGGACAGGGCGAGCGCAGAGTATGTATGTTGTGCTTTACAGCATGGAGAAAGGGATCTATTATGGAATTCCTGGGGGTCGATGGAGGGTGGAGAGGAGGCAGTCAGATAATAATGTGATGTGGTGGAAAGCCAAGGAACATGCCTCGCTCACTTGAAATGGTCAGGTGCCTAGGAATAGATGGTGAGGGAAGCCCCGTATGAAGAGCAGGGATCGCCCGTGACCCTTTTCTATGTCATTTTTTCCCACCGGTGCAATTCAGACAGTTTTATTTAGCAGCCAGGTAGGGAAGAACCCTCTCCTTTTGCGCCATTATCCCAAATCTCATAAGAGGGAACACTCAACTCCAAACCCCAACTCCTTCAAAACCTGCAGATGAAAGAGATCCTCTCCTGTGATGCATGACCTAGCCCAAATTAGAGAGGGGCTCTGGGATACATTTTGACATCTGCCAGGAGGGTAAATACTGGATTGAAAGCGCAAGTCAGTGGTCCATGGAGTTCCAATTGACCAGCGAGTGTGGGGGAGAAAGTTTTCTGAATTCCAGTTTCTTTACCAGGTTCAAACCAAAACCTGAAACTCTGCTACATCCTTCTACAAAAGCTGCTTGGAGGGAGCTTGAGAGGAGGTGCTATCACTGAGGAGAAGGAGTGTTGCAGGTGCCCGTACAGCAAAGAGCTACCTAGAACAGTGATCCACAGCCCATGTGTGTGGAGAGATGAGTCTGTGCAAGACGGACTAGACCTCATTGTGCGCATCACGTGGAGCCCAGGGAAAGGACAGGTCTCCCAAGAACTTTTGTGAACCCCTTTTCTCCAAACTCCAGGTGCATTCCCACACCTCTGTGTATCCCACACCTCCGGTTAACCCCATTTGAACCAGGAGCTTGCCCAGCCCCTCTTCTGACCGGAAGGTGTTTTAGAGGGTAGTCAGGCAGAATAGGTTTCAAGACACACAAAGAGCATTTACACCACTGCAGCGATCATATAACAATATCCACTGAAACCATGTATTGCCGAGAATCACAGGATGTTGACCGTCTCAGACGAGACTCAATCCCGGTTCCCCAACTTCGAGTTGACCTGCTGTAGCCGTTAGGCCCCATACTCTCCCTTACAACATATGCTACACCACTCATGACTCCACCTTCTAGGATTGGGAACTATGCCCCATATTGTGGGTGGCATGAGCCAAGTTCTACAATTATTTAAATGGCTCAGTTAGCAGTGGCAGCCGGCACAGCTCGCGGGTGGCAGGGTGGGCGTGGGGGGGGGGCGGGGCGGGGCGCAGACTGCAATGTAAAAATATAAAATAAAAAAAGAACACTTACCTTGCTGCCGGGTCCCGCGTCCCTGCTCCTGCTCTCCTGAGTCTGACTCCAGGAACAGGAAGCAGGCTGCCAGGCTCCCTCCCCATAGCCAATCACAACACTGCAATGCAGCATTGTGATTGGTCTGAGTGCCATGACATGGTGGGCAAGTTCTCCATGCAGGCTGTAATGCAGCCTGCAAGGAGAACAGGGAAGTGCGCATGACTGTTTTGAGCGACCCGAGAGGGCCGACCAAACAGACAAGGCGCACTTAGGAGTTGGCAAACCACTCCTCCCCTTATCTGCAGCACCGCCCACCCCTTCACAAAAAGCTGCTGCAGCAGGAGGACAAAATAAAATGATAATAACATTACGTTATTATCATTTTATTTTTTCCTTTCTTAACTGCTGAAGAGAAGTGGGGCGACGCTCCTCCACCGTAGCGGAGGAGCCGCCACTGTCAGTTAGTCATTATTTCAGACATTCTTTCACCAATCACCTCCCAAGGTTGGTAGCGCCTAGATGAGAATTGGCATCACTACAGGTGTTGCTCTCACATGGTTGACAATTGGAGCTGAAGGAAGTGACCCGGTTAGGGCCACCCGGGTCAGTCGCGACCACCTCTCAGCCTTCCATACAAATGAAGAGTCGGTCAAACAGTAGAGAACACAAACCAAAGTTATTTATTAGTACACGCTCGAGCGGAGTCCGGTCTGACCAACCTCCTCAGATTGCTGCAGAGGGACTGACCCCCGCCAACATGGTAACACAAGATATACATTTGCAACATCCCTAAAGACCCGCCTAGACTGGAATTTTCCAGTCTGGGAGCTGATGAACAAAGGAGGTACAGAAGGATGAGCTACGATCCTGAGGCCGGGTACATGCTATCTTAGTTTCAAGGTTACTCTGCCCGTGCCCATCTCTCTGAGAGTGGGAGCAGGCCTACCTACTGGGAAAGGCATGCAGTGACAGAACGATCTATTCATTAGTGCAGCGAAGCTCAACCTTGAATAAGAAAGAGAAACAATTGAGGCTGTTTTCTGCTGATTCAGGCAGTATGTAACAGAAGCTTAGTTTCGATCATGGTACAAAATGGCGGCTGAATACAAAATGGTGCCGCAAATGCTAACTTAACTCGCACAATGCTAGAAGGAGTCGACTAGACGCCTTTTGCAGTCCAACAGACCCTCCTTTTAGCATTTGCTAACAATTTTGTCTAGTGTTAGAAAGCCAATAATTGCTCGCAGATGAAGAAGATCACTATTACATGTTAATACACACATTATCAATATTCAAAAATACCTTCATCTATTGACATGAGGTCGTGGACAGCCTGTATCATCATGGCCATAGACTTAGCATCATGTATTGGGGCCTTCGGTGTGGGTGTTAATTTTCCAACACAATATGCACATCAAGCAGGAAGGCAATGTACGCATAGGCAACATGTGAAAATGATACCTACAATTACTAGTAGAAAGATAAGGATCTTCCATCCCCAAGTTGCTAGTAAACCCCAGAACCAACCAGAAAGAGTCCAGGTGCCATTCTCTTGGTGGATGTCAGATGCAAGCTTATGTAACTTCTGTATGGCAGCGTATACATTAGGGGCGTGGTCCGGTATGTACAGGGACGTCAACACTCAGAATTATCCATATATTCAGTATCAGGAATTGAAGTTGCAAGGGATGAGGTAGAACCAAAAATGCCCTCATCTATTTGCATAATTTCATGAATGTCCTTCTGCAACATAATCGCAGCAGTGTCACGGACTGTCTTCTGCGGCTTAGGGTGAGGAGTGTTGTACAGTAAGAGCAGCATAAGGGAAGACACTGCACCAGAATGCAACAGACAATTAGAATTACAATAAAGTAGCTCACCCTTTCTAGAATCCAACCCCATCCACCAAAGAGAGACCAACTCCAATTTCCAATTTCCATTCCTTTGACATTCTCCAAAATATCTAAAATGTGTTGGGTAATATTCTTTGCCATATTTATGATCCCGACTACACATTGGTCTCCTACTACTGTGCACACACCACCGCTCTTAGCTAGGATGAAATCAACTGCATATCTAGTTTGCTCAGAGTATATTCACATACTTTCTAATTGGGTGGTGATGTCACGTAAGGCCGCTACCGTGAGTTAGACAGTATCTGCAGCTTACATCCAAAATATTCTCTAGCCCTTTCACCTCTGGCCATAGCGGTACCACCAAAGGTAATAATGGAGGAAAGTATATACCCAAAGGTGATACCATTACTGTAATTATTGACCTCCAGGTCTGTCACTCCGTCGCAAAATTCCTTTGTTAACGTCCTTTTAACCCATCTTATATTTAGTTTACTATACTTACAAGGCGCCCCAAGAGGAAGCACCATTCCTAAAGCAACGTCCTCGGTACCATTATGAACACTGGAGTAAGTACCATTGGACAAAAAGTAAAACCCTGGGTGTGCATAAAGTGGACCATGATAATCTACAGGAGCATATCTGGTGTTCATTCTCACTGTACTCGGATCATTCTTTCTCACCAAAGACATTGTATTCTTGAACAATATCAGTCCAGAACAATTTATGTATAGAAAAGCGTCAGTACTATTCACTATCGGACAGCATGCGGGATAGTAACCTGACTCTCGAGTAACTGTCAAATCTTGATAATGCCAGCCCACTAAAGTAATGTTCTGTTCCTCCATATACAAATTGTCCCAATACACATTAATGTTGCAACCTGGGTATCCATTCCCTCGTGGCTTCCTATAATACAAACAGGGACCGGGATATCCCATCCCAAACTCACCCTTTACCTGTACGAATTGTGGCAGGCGAACATATGTATAATTAATCAGTGACACTGGGTAAGCAGTCCATAAACTCGTAACAGATTCAATAGGGTAGCAAGCTGTACCTTCACCAAAGAATTTCCTATGTGTATCTAGAAATATATTGCTTGGGATTGTTCTTTTTGCACGAACTGGAGAAACAATCTTGTATATAGCACATGATGAGGCATTACAATCACACTCCAAAACCCAGGACACCCCACCCAAAATCAACAACAGCAACAATACCAGAACAGCACAGAATAGTTTTTTCTTAGTAGACCAAACGTTTCGTACGTGAACAAGGGGAATTACTTGTTGTTCTTTGTCAATAACCATTGTGCCAAAGGGGTGTAGGGGGCAAATTTCCAGCAAGAGAAGAATACAAGTTTCCAGTGTCCGTCAGAGTCTCACTGGTAGACTCCTATTGTTCATTAACGTTAGCGCTGCTGAGCACCGGCGGGGGAGCTATACAATCCCAGCTCTCGAAGAAATCCCACGTCGCACAGGAGAAAATACTCCCCCCCCCCTCCAGGAGAGGCGAGAATGCACCAATCTCGCCTCTCCCTAAACTACCATTGGTATCACGGACAAGGTACACCCTATCTCTTACAATTCATCCCTACTAATCTGACTTCTCCTTTGGTGCACTATTCCTCCGTTGAGGGCGCAAATTGTACCTTGTGATTTCAGGCACAGAGGAGTTAGCAAACAGCTGCACTTTTAATGGCTCGTCTTTCCTGGAGGGACCGCTGCATTTAGCACATCATCGGTCTCCAAATCCGTTTGCATCCATATTCTCCAGGCAGAATGTCGAGTCCGCGTCCCTCTGGTGTGGCGGCAGGGACGTACGGACCTGTTGGTGAATAGAACGCACATTTTCAATTAACTGGCACAAGTAATCAAAAAACTAATATCCTTAGCGCTAATAGGGGCTGGGCCATGGGCCATCGTGACTAAAGGGAGAACATTTGCATCTGGCAACATTTTTTGTTTTGCTTCCCTGACCTATCAATTCAATATCCCTTATCGTTCAATTGTGCTGTTCTGTCTTGTCATATTACTACCTCTACTGTGGCCTCACTCTGTATCTCCTCCTCATTAATGAGCACATCCTCAAACATGGTGACCTCGGGCACACACCTAGAGGGAGCCGCTACAAACATCCTTTTCATCTTTGTTCGAGCTGTCTCCTTAGCTGTCTGGTCTGCAAATGCATTCCCCTTTCCCACGTAATCAGTAATTGCCTTGTGGGCACTGCACTTTAATATAGCCAATTTCTTACAAAGTGTCAAGGCGGACAGAAGCCTATGTATAAGAGGGCCATGCTGGATACGTGTCCCATGGGAAGTGAGGAACCCTTTCTCTGCCCAGAGCCGCCCAAAATTATGGGCGACCCCAAAGGCGTACTAGCTGTCAGTATAAATATTAACAGCCAGTCCCTTGCTCAATTCACAAGCTCTAATAAGGGTGACCAATTCAGCTGCCTGAGCGGACTGATAGGGAACACGTGATGTCTCAACTACCGTATGCAGTGTAGTAAGTGCATATGCTGCAGTAGTGGTGCCATCTGGTAATTTGAAACAAGAGCCATCGACATATAGTTCCCCTTGGGGGTCAGATAAGGGAACCTCAGTCAGGTCTACCCGTCCCTTCGTCTCTTCCTCTGTCCGAAAAATACAATCATGTATGTCAATTTCCTCACTCTCAGAAGGGAGGGGTAGTAACGTGACTGGGTTCAGAGTGGCACATCTTTTTTTCGAGATATGCGGGGCAAAAAGGGTTAGCTCATAACCGGTCAGATGTGCACTGGTAAGGTGCTGCATCTTGGTCTTCTTCAAAAGGGTGTCCACAGCATGGGGCACCATGAATGTGAGATCAGTATCAAGTACAAGCCCAGCTGATTGCCTTACGGAGGCGGCCACAGCCGCGACCGCTCTTAGACAGCTCGGGAGGGCTCTGGTGACTAGATCAAGCAAAGCAGAAAAATAAGCACACGGCCGTTGCTTACCTCCAAAGGCCTGTGTTAAGACAGAGAGCGCGCAACCAGCCGTCTCGTGTACATACAGCACGAACGGCTTCATATAATTGGGCGTACCAAGCACAGGTGCAGAGCAAAGCGCAACTTTTAATTGCTCAAAAGACTGCTGACATTCATGCGTCCAAGGCAGGGGTTCATGCACATCTTTAGTGGTTAATGTGAGCAGGGGTTTGGTTAGTAATGAATAATTAGGGATCCAATGGCAACAGTAGGAAGTGATGCCAATAAAAGCACGCACATCCCTCTGAGTTTTAGGGACAGGCATTTTAACAATGGCGCTGATGCGCTCAGGGGTCAACTCTTACCCTCCTTCGACAGTAGGTGACCTAAATAGGTGACCTCCTGTCGACAGTATTGAAATTTTGAAAGGGACACTTTATGTCCATGGTGGGCCAAATGTAGCAACAACTTAAACGTACTGTCTTTGCATCCCTTATGGAGACGGCCACAGCCGCGACCGCTCTTAGACAGCTTGGGAGGGGTCTGGCGACTGGATCAAGCAAAGCAGAAAAATAAGCACACAGCCGTTGCTTACCTCCAAAGGCCTGTGTTAAGACAGAGAGCACGCAACCAGCCGTCTCGTGTACATACAGCACGAATGGCTTCATATAATCAGGCGTACCAAGCACAGGTGCAGAGCAAAGCGCAACTTTTAATTGCTCAAAAGACTGCTGACATTCAGGCGTCCAAGGCAGGGGTTCATGCACATCTTTAGTTTTTTAATGTGAGCAGGGGTATGGTTAGTAATGAATAATTAGGGATCCAATGGTGACAGTAGGAAGTGATGCCAATAAAAGCACGCACATCCCTCTGAGTTTTAGGGACAGGCATTTTAACAATGGCGCTGATGCACTCAAGAGTCAATCTCTTACCCTCCTTCGACAGTAGGTGACCTAAATAGGTGACCTCCTGTCGACAGTATTGAACTTTAGAAAGGGACACTTTATGTCCATGGTGGGCCAAATGTAGCAACAACTTAACCGTACTGTCTTTGCATACCTGTTCAGTGTCAGAAGCTATTAGTATGTCATCCACATATTGAAGCAATACATTACCTGGGGGAAGCGTGAGGGAGTCCAATTGGGCTTTCAGGGCTTGGCTGTATATACTAGGGCTCCCAGTATAGCCCTGAGGAGCACAACAGAATCTAAAACGTCTACCAGCTAGGGTAAAACCAAACAAATGTTGGCTGTCAGGATGGATCGGGATACTAAAGAACGCATTTTTCAAATCAATGACAGAGAAGAATTTAGCAGAGGAAGGAATCATTGTCAGAAGGGCAGTAATGTCAGGGACCACAGGGAACTGAGGGACCACTATCTTATTAACTGTGCGCAAATCAATCACAAAACAATAAACATCTGGGTGATCAGCGGGAGAGTCGGAAGATGCCTTTTTTAGAATAGAAAGAATAGGACTATTACACATGTTCGCCGTTGTCTCTTCAAGCACTCCCGACTCAATCAGATCTTGCATAATTCGCAGCAAAGCTTGCTCCCCCGCTTGTGGAATTTTGTACTGGGGAATGCAAGGCAAAGTGGCATTGTCTTTAACCTTAATGGAAATTGGGGGAATTTGCAACAGTCCTACGTCTGTATCACTAGTGGCCCACAACATGTGTGGCACATCTTTAAATTCAGCAGGGAGGGGTGCATCTTTTGACAGACATTGTTTACTGCTACCTATGTTTGGGCCCATTGTCATGTAAACACCTTCCGGGGAACAAAAAATTGTAGCATGTAACCTCTTTAATAGATCCAAGCCCATCAAATTTTCTCCACAATTAGACGTCAACAAGAATGGTGAATCCACAGTAAAAGGACCGATAGTCAAGGCAAGAGGTTTGGAAATGGGGCTCACAACCGGCACACCAGAAAAGCCTACCGAAACATTATTTTGGCCAGACTGAGCTGCCCCGGGGACCAGCGAACGAGAAACAGAGCTATTCATTGCACCTGTATCCACTAAGAATTTCTTAACCAAGCCTTGCAAATCTGCAGTGATATAAGGACCGCGCTGATCTACAGGTGTCTGGACTGGTCCCTCACCCTGTCCCTGGCTGTCCTAGCTGTGAGACATCCCTGTCACCTTGTCCAAATCATAATCATCGTGATAATACCATCTCCCTCAAGGGTCATCAAAATAGTTCTGGTCTGAGCGACCCTGCGATGTCCTATCCTCCCGAACCCTATCTTGATCACTTGCCTCATGACCCCGTCCTCAAGCCCCCCGTCCTCAAGGCGCTGCTACTTTCTGTAATAGCACCGGACACTCGCTACACCAGTGCCCCTCCTCCTTGCAGTATGCACACTGATTCGGCCATACAGGCACATCGTTCCTGCTAGTACGGGGAAGTTGCCGGGCCGGGCCAGCACCACGTCCCTTTCCGTTTCCCCTAGATGCCTGCTGTAACAACACCTTCGTCTTCAACTCCTTATGCTTCTTTTCCACCTTCTCCTTCTCCTCGTTCCTCCTGTGTTCATAATACTGTGCCATACTCAATATCACGGAAGGCGAGGAGGTAGTCCAAGTGCTCTCCGAAGCCTGCAAGCGAGCCGCAATCTCTGGGAGCAGATTCGTAATAAATCTATTAACGAACAGTCGAACACCCCCTTCCAGTGACAAATCCTGTCCGCTAAAATCCCAAAACACTCCTTCAAACCGAGTAAAGAAATCAGACACACTTTCATCTTTCTTCTGACGACATGCTGTTAACTTGTCCCAATCTACTCTCCTTGGTGGAATAAGAGAATGCATATAAGAGATAATTCGGCAAGGCTAGTATCTCAGCCCTAGGCTTCTCACCAGGCTTCCTCTCCTGATCCCAGGTACCACCCAATTCTGCACCATGGTCCACTGTGTGTACCTGCCTCCAAATATCAACGGGTACCAGTAAACCAGAAAAACATTTCAATATCCGCAAGCGTCATCACTGTTGAGGAAGCGGCCTCCGTCAATTCCTTATAGTAAGCAGTAGGATTTTTCCTAGGGTCGGGTAACTGAGTCTTAAGGGACAGCACCTCACTTCTCTTCAATGGGGTATAAACCCATTGTTCCTGGAACCGGGCCTCTACCCTAGGTCTAGTAACAACGTTATGCTGATCTCGCAACTCTGGTAGCTCAGGGTGATATATAGGGTGGACCTCCCTCATTGGGAATTGGGACACTGTCTTCGGGCTCTTCTCAAGCAGCCTACTTCGGTAAGCTACCAACGTTGCGACATTACCAAGAACCTCACCAGGCACCATGCCAGCAAAATATACATATTCCCTAATATCATAAATAATCTGAGGGGCCACATCATTGAAACACTGATCCCACAATCCAATCAAAGTAGCCGACATGTGCTTGAGGGCATGCAGCTGCACAAACGGCTGGTAATCCCTCATCACACTCCACACATCCTCCGTATTATAGATGGGGATACGAGCCCACTGAGAGGCCTGATTGGCTACCACCCTCTTCTCTTCATCGCCCATATCAGATCGTATCAATATCCGCAAAATCCGCTCTCTAGCGGCCGCCCAGTCCCCATCCCCTGATCCACGGACAGGTGTTCTGCTACTCAGTACCGTCGGGGAATGAAGGAAAAGGAAAGGAGTAGTAACAGAGGGAACGGGCACCAATGGCTGTGTTATAGGTGTAAGAACTGGAGAGAGAGATGCCGAAACAATAGGCATAGCAGGAAGACTCGAGGTCTTGCAGGTGCTGAAGGCGAAGCCAAAGAAAGGACAGAAGGTGCAGTGGCCAAAGCAGCAGGATCAATAACAGAAGAAACAGAAACAGCAGAGACAGAAGAAACGGATGGCTGAGGCTGGAGCATGGCAGGGTATATTCTCGGCGGGGCGTATGGGGGTGAAGGTCTAGTATCTAACAATTCCTCCACAAATGTATTGTTTTCTTCTCGGACAACATAAGACTTTTTACATTGCAATCGAAACTTCCTATTCGCACACTCTATTATTTTATTTTTTTCTTCTTTCATACTGTTAGACTTGGCTTTTTCAGCGGGTTCACCCCCAGACTTTTTGCTTTTTCCTCCTATTTTTCCCTGACCTGTTTGTGTTGGTTTTAGGACTCTGGGCACTTTACCACTGCTAATCAGTGCTAAAGTGCATATGCTCTCTGTGTAAATTGTGTTATGGATGGGTGTTTCCATGATTGGATATTTGATTTACCTGTTAGCCCCTAGTAAAGTGCACTGCGTGTGCCAGGGCTGGTGAATCAAATGCTACTCGGGGGGCCTGCAGCACTGGTTGTGCCACCCCCGGGAGTAGCCCTGAAAACGGTAACTCAGACCTGCCATTGCAGAAGTCTGCGCGCAGTTTGTAACTGCCATGTCGACTTGGCCAGTGCACACACTGGCCGGTCCCTAAACTTCCCTTTTCTTACATGTCAGACACCCCTCAGATAGGCCCAAGGTACCCCTGTGGGCAGGGTGAAGTGTATGTGAAAGGTGGGACATGCCCTGGTGTGTGTGGCATGTCCTGATAGTGAATTACAGCCAATTTCGTTTTTCACTATTGCAAGGCTACCAGTTCCCCATAGGATAGAATGGGAGGTTTGTTTATAACATCTTATAAACATAACTGGCCCAGGGAATTCGGTAAGAAAATAGAATTTAGTATGCCTGAACTCAGAATCTAAAGATGCATCTTTTAGTGAAGGTGATTTTTACATTCTGTGTTTGAAAATACCACTTTTAGAAAGTAGGTATTTTATTGCTCAGTCATCCTGTGTGCCTCTGCTGGAATGTGGATTGCCTGTCTGGGTTTTGGATGACAGAAGGCTGGGAGAGCAGGAGGGGCGCCAGATGGTCTAGGTAGGTCAGAAAAGGGCTGACGAGACCTGAGCTGGGATGGGGAAGGGGGAGGAGATTTCCTTGCACCTCAAAGGGCCTGCTCTGTCTCTGACAAATGCCGTCTCCACCTCCTGCCAGGAATTCACACCAGAGAAGGCAGAACTGGCCTGACCGGGCACAGGCCCTCTCTGCCTAAGAGATCAAAGGATTTTCGGACATAAATGCTGGGTCCCAGACCCTGAACTTCAGAACTCATCTGGACAAGAAGACTGCCAAGAAGAAGAGCCGGAGAAGCTGCGAAAAGGAACGACTGCTTTGCTGGGTGCTTTGCTGGGCTGACCTGCAGTGGCTGCTTCTGTCTTGGGCAGTGAAAGGCCTGGACTGGACTTTCTGCAACCTAATTTGTGAGTCTCTCCAAGGGCTTGAGGTAGAGCTTGCCCCTGTTCACGAAGTCTCAGGAACAGCAAAGACTTCAAGTTCTTCGACCCGCAGCACTGGGGACTGTGTGTTTTGTGCTGCAGCAAGAAGAACGCCAACTTAACGACGTCTACGACGCCGCTGCCGACTCCGTGTCCTGAAGGCACCGCAGAGGGCACCGCCGCAACGCCGCACCGCAGCCTTGGTCTCACCGACGACGCCTGTTGACGCCGACACCGAGCCGCTGCTTGCACCGCGACCTGTGGGCACCGCACTCCGCACCGCCTTGCTTCACACCGAAGCTTTGGAACCGCAGAGAGCACCGCCGCAACGCCGCACCGCAACCCTGGTCTCACCGACGACGCCTGCTGACGCCGCCACCGAGCCGCTGCTTGCACCGCGACCTGTGGGCACCGCACTCCGCACCGCCGCGCTTCACGGCCGAAGTTTTGGCGCAGCAGAGGGCACCGCCGCAACGCAACCCTGGTCTCACCGACGACGCCTGTTGACGCCGCCACCGAGCCGCTGCTTGCACCGCGACCTGTGGGCACTGCACTCCGCACCGCCTCGCTTCACGCCGAAGCTTTGGCACCGCAGAGAGCACCGCCACAATGCCGCACCGCGACCCTGGTCTCACCGACGACGCCTGTTGATGCCGCCACTGAGCCGCTGCTCGCACCGCGACCTGTGGGCACCGCACTCCGCACCGCCTTGCTTCACGAGGACACCTTGGCCTTCCTGACGCCGCCACTTCCCGCCGAAATCGACGCCGCTGCTTGCACCGTGGTTCGAGGGCACCGCTCGTAAGTCACACGACGCACCGCCCTCATCCTGCACCGCAACCTTGGCCTACCGACGCCGGCGCCATCGACTCCAGTTCGTCAGCCGACGACAGCGCTTCAGCAACGACAACGACGCTGCTTGCACCGTGACCTGCTAGCACCGTGGCGAGCACTGCCTTCATCTCGCACCGTGACCCTGGTCTCACCGACGTCGCCATCTGCCGCCGTCACCGAGCCGCTGCTCGCACCGCGACCTGGGGGCACCGCACGCTGCACCGCTGCGCTTCACACCGCAGCACCAGACGTCTGCCGGCGCCAGCGCTCCTGATTCCATCAGAGAGGAGCTCGACCTGCAACGCGAGTGACTTCAAGGGCCTCAACGCCCTGCATCTCTCACAGGTACTGTTTGCGGGTCTTCCCGACACCGTAGCGGGCCCGTGACCCCGCGCCCAGCCAGAACTGTTGGATTTGTTGTTCACAACGCCGTGGTAGCCCGGACGGAGCTATCCACACAAGGAACTCTTTTTAATCAGCGTATTTTTGGAACTGTGAACTTTTAAGTATAGTATTGTGGATTCTTATCGTTTTTGGTCTTGTTTTAATTATGTAAAAATATTGGATATTTTTCTAAACTGGTGTGGTGTCCTTTTGTAGTGCGTACACTGTATTACTGTGGGTTATGTGCAAATGCTTTGCACACTGCCTCTAAGATAAGCCTGGCTGCTCGTGCCAAGCTACCAAGGGGGTGAGCAGGGGTTATTTTAGACGTGTAACTCCCTTATCCTGACTAGAGTGGTGGTTTTTGCCTGGCTTTGGCCCACGCCCTAGCCTACCAAAAATTCCATTTCTAACATTGGTTGTCAGCGGTGAGGATAGGACTTGTGTTTGCACTTGACTTACAGTGATTGGTGTGCACTACTACCATATCGCAGACCATTACGTACCACATACTGGTTCTTTTTCTTTTTGGCCTATTTTTGATCTTGCCAATTTGAACTTGCTACTTCATCATGCCTGAATCAATTGCATCATCTGTTGCATCCCTGGAAGTTGCCTTTGAGGAGGATAGGTTGGAATCCTACAATGTAAAAGAATTGAAAGCGATTTGCAAAAAACTGAAAGTCCAAGTCAGAGGCCTCACTAGGAAAGAGGAGCTACAAAAGGCGCTGAGGGCCTGGGTAGCAGCCAGACGTGCCAGTGGGCAGTCTGGTGATCTCAGTGGAGAGGCGGAGGAGCCTACTACTAGGGTGGATGTGCTTTTGGGAGGGGGGGGACCCTCCAGGCCAGGCAGCAGTGGCCTGTCCCCAGAGGAGCTGGAGGACAGGCGGGAAGCAAGGAAGTTCGAATTAGAGAAACTCAGGATGGAAAGTGAGAGGGAAGACAAAAGAATAGCCATGGAGGAAAAGAAGATGATCTTAGACCATGAGTTTAAAATGAGAGAGCTGGACTGGGAAGCCAGTTGGGCTATGCCCAGCCCAGATGGTGGCAGCAAAAGTGTTAGGTCCAGTACTGGGGATGAGGTACACACACAGATTTGGGGCCCTGCTTCAAGGAGGGGGTTGACATACACCAGGGGGTTCAGGATTGTGAGGTTACTCCAGTGGTGCGTAGTGTCCCTGAGGTGGATTGGGGAACTGGCACAGGGGATCATTTTCCTGGTAGTGGGAGGGACACTCTACTGACTCTAGATGAGAGGTGCAGGGAGAGGGGTTCCCCCATGATAGAAGCCCTGGTAAGTGAGTATGAAGACCAGCCAGAAGAGTATGGGTTGAGAGACAGCATTAGTCAGACACTGTCTCACCGGTCTTGTGAGAATGATGTGGGGTACTTGTCTGAGGCACTGGATGGTTGGGTGAAGGGTAGTTTGGCTAACACCTGTGTGGGGCTGTGTGATTCATTTGTTGGAGAGCATATTTTAAGTCCCTGTTTTCCAGAGCTATGCCAACACCCAGTGGAGTGTGAGTTTTCTGACCCCAGGGAGCTTGCACTGGAGGCAGACCTTTTGGTGGATTCCAGAGGGTCTGGAGAAGCCTCTGGGGGTGACCCGGAAGGAAGTGGCTTAGGTATTTCCCAACCAAGGGTGGTGGGAAAGGTTTGTGGTAGCTCAGATAGGTCCCGGTGTCGTGGGAAGGGTGTAGGGACTCACGTCCTGTCACCGCGGAGAAGGAGTGGGAAGGGGCTGCGGCCCAAGGTGCCCGAAACCCGGTCCCAGAGCCTGGGTGGTTCCAGGAGGGAACACCAGGTGGGGGGCCTAGGCTGCACTGATAGGCCATCCATTGAGGGGGATCTCCTAGAGTCAGGAGAACCTGGAGCATCTGTAAGCGGAGCTCCAGTGGTTCTGGTGTCTGGTGGTGCCGCTCCTAAGTGGAGGGTGCAGAAGTCCAGAGTGAGGGGTGAGAGGGGGATGTGTTCCCCAGTGGGAGAACCAGTGGGTCAGGGGCCAGCCAGAAGGGCTGAGCCTCCTAGGAGTGACCATGGTGACACCACTTCTGTCCTGGGGGATCTTTGCGCACTGTCAGCTGGACAGGGGGTGGGAGATCTGCGCCAGGCAGACTGTCACAGAACACATGAGTCATGTGTTACCCTCAGGGGGGGCATGCGTGCTCCCCAGGAAGTCCTGGTGTGCCAGGCAAGTGTTCAACTGCAGGGTTTAGTCCCTGGGTTGGGAGGCCAGGTTCAGGTCCTGCCTGACCTGGAGGGAAGGACGACTGTGAGCAGTGTCCTGACCGGGTTGTCTGCTGGGAGTACCGCTCCAGGTGGGAGGGTACAGAACCCCAGGGAGAAGGAGTGGGTGTGGGAGAGCCCACCCCAGTCTCCTGTCCAGCCGCAGGGTACAGACCCTGGGCTGGTGCACCAGTTGCAGGATAGTACCCCTGAACTGGTGGGCGAATTGTGCAGGACACCTACCACAGGTGCCCTGACAATTCTGGAAGGGGATACCGCTCCAGGTGGGAGGGTACAGAGCCCCAGGGAGAAGGAGTGGGTGTGGGAGAGCCCACCACAGTCTCCTGTCCAGCCGCAGGGTACAGACCCTGTGCTGGTGCACCAGTTGCAGGATAGCACCCCTGAACTGGTGGGCGAATTGTGCAGGACACCTACCACAGGTGCCCTGACAATTCTGGAAGGGGGTACCGCTCCAGGTGGGAGGGTACAGAGCCCCAGGGAGAAGGAGAGGGTGTGGGAGAGCCCACCCCAGTCTCCTGTCCAGCCGCAGGGTACAGGCCCTGGGCTGGTGGGCCAGTGTCAGGATGCCAAACCTGACTTGGCAGCGAGGAGAGTGGAGAAAGGGTGCCAGGCACCTGGGGCTACCGCCCCCACTCTCTGACGCCACTGTGGTTGGAGTGGCCGGAAAGGCGTAAGGCCTGGCTCTCATCACTGACAGTTGTCAGTGGCCACTGTGGCTGCCTGTCCTGGTGGACAGAGTTGCCCCTGGGAGGGGGACAGGAGTCACGCCCTGGGGGTGGACTGGGCCACGCCACTGTATTGGCCATGTGGGTACTGTCTGCCTGTTGGGACACATCTGCGAGCAAAGTAAGTTTAGGTGCTGCACAGATAGGGTCCACAGGTGAGGAGAAGGGTTCCCCATGGGTCAGCTTATTGGGCCCTGAGAGTGAGGACAGAGGGATCCAACTGGGTTTGGAAAGGCGTAGAACCAGAACGTGCCCCCGCTGTTGTGGGCCAGGTCTATGTTCTATCGCTCCAAGCAGGGAAGTCCATCAAGGGATTGATTAGTCTACCCTGGCTTTAGGCTGGGAGGGGGTTGTGTTAGACTTGGCTTTTTCAGCGGGTTCACCCCCAGACTTTTTGCTTTTCCTCCTATTATTCCCTTACCTGTTTGTGTTGGTTTTAGGACTCTGGGCACTTTACCACTGCTAATCAGTGCTAAAGTGCATATGCTCTCTGTGTAAATTGTGTTATGGATGGGTGTTTCCATGATTGGATATTTGATTTACCTGTTAGCCCCTAGTAAAGTGCACTGCGTGTGCCAGGGCTGGTGAATCAAATGCTACTCGGGGGCCTGCAGCACTGGTTGTGCCACCCCCGGGAGCAGCCCTGAAAACGGTAACTCAGACCTGCCATTGCAGAAGTCTGCGCGCAGTTTGTAACTGCCATGTCAACTTGGCCAGTGCACACACTGGACGGTCCCTAACCTTCCCTTTTCTTACATGTCAGACACCCCTCAGATATGCCCAAGGTACACCTGTGGGCAGGGTGCAGTGTATGTGAAAGGTGGGACATGCCCTGGTGTGTGTGGCATGTCCTGATAGTGAATTACAGCCAATTTCGTTTTTCACTATTGCAAGGCTACCAGTTCCCCATAGGATAGAATGGGAGGTTTGTTTATAACATCTTATAAACATAACTGGCCCAGGGAATTCGGTAAGAAAATAGAATTTAGTATGCCTGAACTCAGAATCTAAAGATGCATCTTTTAGTGAAGGTGATTTTTACATTCTGTGTTTGAAAATACCACTTTTAGAAAGTAGGTATTTTCTTGCTCAGTCATCCCGTGTGCCTCTGCTGGAATGTGGATTGCCTGTCTGGGTTTTGGATGACAGAAGGCTGGGGGAGCAGGAGGGGCGCCAGATGGTCTAGGTAGGTCAGAAAAGGGCTGAAGAGACCTGAGCTGGGATGGGGAAGGGGGAGGAGATTTCCTTGCACCTCAAAGGGCCTGCTCTGTCTCTGACAAATGCCGTCTCCACCTCCTGCCAGGAATTCACACCAGAGAAGGCAGAACTGGCCTGACCGGGCACAGGCCCTCTCTGCCTAAGAGATCAAAGGATTTTCGGACATAAATGCTGGGTCCCAGACCCCTGAACTTCAGAACTCATCTGGACAAGAAGACTGCCAAGAAGAAGAGCCGGAGAAGCTGCGAAAAGGAACGACTGCTTTCCTGGGTGCTTTGCTGGGCTGACCTGCAGTGGCTGCTTCTGTCTTGGGCAGTGAAAGGCCTGGACTGGACTTTCTGCAACCTAATTTGTGAGTCTCTCCAAGGGCTTGAGGTAGAGCTTGCCCCCTGTTCACGAAGTCTCAGGAACAGCAAAGACTTCAAGTTCTTCGACCCGCAGCACTGGGGACTGTGTGTTTTGTGCTGCAGCAAGAAGAACGCCAACTTAACGACGTCTACGACGCCGCTGCCAACTCCATGTCCTGAAGGCACCGCAGAGGGCACCGCCGCAACGCCGCACCGCAGCCTTGGTCTCACCGACGACGCCTGTTGACGCCGACACCGAGCCGCTGCTTGCACCGCGACCTGTGGGCACCGCACTCCGCACCGCCTTGCTTCACACCGAAGCTTTGGCACCGCAGAGAGCACCGCCGCAATGCCGCACCGCAACCCTGGTCTCACCGACGATGCCTGTTGACGCCGCCACCGAGCCGCTGCTTGCACCGCGACCTGAGGGCACCGCACTCCGCACCGCCTCGCTTCACGCCAAAGCTTTGGTGCCGCAGAGGGCACCGCCGCAACGCCGCACCGCAACCCTGGTCTCACCGACGACGCCTGTTGATGCCGCCACCGAGCCGCTGCTTGCACCGCGACCTGTGGGCACTGCACTCCGCACCGCCTCGCTTCACGCCGAAGCTTTGGCATCGCAGAGAGCACCGCCGCAACGCCGCACCGCGACCCTGGTCTCACCGACGACGTCTGTTGACGCCGCCACCGAGCCGCTGCTTGCACCGCGACCTGTGGGCACCGCACTCCGCACCGCCTTGCTTCATGAGGACGCCTTGGCCTTCCTGACGCTGCCACTTCCCGCCGAAATCGACGCCGCTGCTTGCACCGTGGTTCGAGGGCACCGCTCGTAAGTCACACGACGCACCGCCCTCATCCTGCACCGCAACCTTGGCCTATCGACGCCGGCGCCATCGACTCCAGTTCGTCAGCCGACGACAGCGCTTCAGCAACGACGACGATGCTGCTTGCACCGTGACCTGCTAGCACCGTGGCGAGCACCGCCTTCATCTCGCACCGCGACACTGGTCTCACCGACGTCGCCATCTGACGCTGTCACCGAGCCGCTGCTCGCACCGCGACCTGGGGGCACCGCACCCTGCACCGCTGCGCTTCGCACCGCAGCACCAGACGTCTGCCGGCGCCAGCGCTCCTGATTCCATCAGAGAGGAGCTCGACCTGCAACGCGAGTGACTTCAAGGGCCTCAACGCCCTGCATCTCTCACAGGTACTGTTTGCGGGTCTTCCCGACACCGTAGCGGGCCCGCGACCCTGCGCCCAGCCAGAACTGTTGGATTTGTTGTTCACGACGCCGTGGTAGCCCGGACAGAGCTATCCAACACAAAGAACTCTTTTTAATCAGCGTATTTTTGGAACTGTGAACTTTTAAGTATAGTATTGTGGATTCTTATCGTTTTTGGTCTTGTTTTAATTATATAAAAATATTGGATATTTTTCTAAACTGGTGTGGTGTCCTTTTGTAGTGCGTACACTGTATTACTGTGGGTTATGTGCAAATGCTTTACACACTGCCTCTAAGATAAGCCTGGCTGCTCGTGCCAAGCTACCAAGGGGGTGAGCAGGGGTTATTTTAGACGTGTAACTCCCTTATCCTGACTAGAGTGGTGGTTTTTGCCTGGCTTTGGCCCATGCCCTAGCCTACCAAAAATCCCATTTCTAATACATACACTACAGCTTTCTGAGTCACTGTCTGCATTTTTCCCTTCCGGGCCTCTTTCTCTGCTTTTCATTCGTCTTTGTTTACCTTCCTTTTGCCATGTTCTAAGGAAATCAAACATTGACTGCCTACTACTTTTTGCAAACAATTTATCCTGCAGGTAATTATGTTTTTGTTCATCGAAAGTGCCCGTCAACGGCCACTGCAACTCGGCATTGTCCCTCGTATATTTGTGCCATAATGTACTAAAGATAATAGGGCCAATGCCATGTTTTACGTACATGTCGAAGTTCGGAGTACCTTCTGGAGACGCCGGCTGACTTTCTTCGAATCGAGAATCAGTAGAACAACAACGACAGCCCAAACAAAACAGCTTACTCAAACAATGCACTACTTATGCTTAACAGATATTTGCAAATATCTTTACCAAGGTTGGTCCTCAGACCTCATCAAATACAGATCAAAGTGGTACCATGTCCATAAAGAACTCAAACAAATTCAAGCGCTTGTCCGAAAACGGTCCTCAGACCGCACCAAATACAAACCAAAATGGCGCCGTAGCCACCACAAACCAAAGCAAACTCACCTGGTGCGCACAGGTCAAACCAATTTATTCTCCACTGCCGACTCTTCGGACCAAACGGTCAGATCCAAGGGTTTCGCCGTTCAGGACCCCAGCCGGGACGACCACTGGCCGAGGCACCGCCCGGTCAGACAGGCGGGGCAGCTGCGAGTACCAGACTCTCTCGTGCAGGGATCCCCGGTCCGCCCATCCGACCCGTCCTCCTCACCCGTCCGCGGGCAAGGAAGGGTCACTCACCCGATGGGGTCCCTGTTCGGGCGCCAACTGAAGGAAGTCACCCGATTAGGGCCACCCGGGTCACTCGCAACCACCTCTCAGCCTTCCATACAAATGAAGAGTCGGTCAGACAGTAGAGAATACAAACCAAAGTTATTTATTAGTATACGCTCGAGCGGAGTCCTGTCTGACCAACCTCCTCAGAATGCTGCAGAGGGACTGACCCCCGCCAGCATGGTAACACAAGATATACATTTACAACATCCCTAAAGACCCGCCCAGACTGGAATTTTCCAGTCTGGGAGCTGATGAACAAAGGAGGTACAGAAGGATGAGCTACGATCCTGAGGCCGGGTACGTGCTATCTTAGTTTCAAGGTTACTCTGCCCGTGCCCATCTCTCTGAGAATGGGAGCAGGCCTACCTACTGGGAAAGGCATGCAGTGACAGAACGATCTATTCATTAGTGCAGCAAAGCTCAACCTTGAATAAGAGAGAGAAACAATTGAGGCTGTTTTCTGCTGAGGCAGGCAGTATGTAACAGAAGCTTAGTTTCGATCATGGTACAAAATGGCGGCTGAATGCAAAATGGTGCCGCAAATGCTAACTTAACTCACACAATGCTAGAAGGAGTCGACTAGACGCCTTTTGCAGTCCAACAGAGCAGCCTGGTGCAGTGCTCACACAGTGTTCTAAAATGATTGGAAACTCCTGAATGCTACTACCAGATTACTCCATCACGTTACCCACTAATGAAACAAGAGCATGGCACCTGCCCATTGGCCTTCACGTGACCTTTGCTCCATAATTAGGCTACCCGTGGTGGTTCTGAACAGGGTTCCAGCCACAGGTGTTGTGAATGGGCTGTCAAGGATTGCAGCTGCGACCCCTGGTTTCCCCTTGGTTTGGGAACCCTGGCATTGCCCTTGCGACCTATGATTTCATAAACACAGCAGCAGGAACCAGATGTAAATCGAATTTACTTTTTGTAGTGCCCCCTCCTTGGCATTTTAGTAGGTCATCGGCAGCAAACAGGGCTCTGTTCGGGAGATAAGGGATAGGGTTTAACGCTGTGATGCCATCAGAGCTCAGACTGTGTGATGTCACATCGCCTACAATCAGGGCTTTAAGTGGGATGAAAAAACCGGGGGGTCTCTCAAAGAGGTGTGACCAATGTAATTAAGGGGGTGGCTTAAAAACACGTAAGCTAAAAATCTATGCTTAGCATAGTGTGCCGCCCGACTTGTATTTTGCTGTTTCTGTCATTGCATCCAGATATATGAATCAACAAATAACATCATACCTACAACAAGTCAGAACTATTGGCTTTGCCAATGGTTGTTAGTTGCATGAGATAAATAAGCAGCAACTATGGCTTGTATATAATATTGAAAAAGTTTCCACTTAAAGCCCTGGTGACACCACAACAATGTTGCTGCTCCTGAGTTTCAACAAGAGAAGGGAAATCCAGAGAGAAAATGACTCCCTTTAAAGGATGTCCCTTCCCCTACCACGCTCACCTGGCATGTTGTCATGCCGTAACTTCTCCACTAGTGAGAAGTGAGCAGTGTGAGCACGCGCACATCAATTTGCCTGCTGTCACTCTAGTCCGGAAAAAAACAGACCACCTGTGCCAGGGCACAAAACAGAGCCCAATAGAGACCCTTTTTGAGCCCCCCTTTAACCCGTTCCGTGCGCGCGTCGGCCAACGGCCGTCGCGAGCACTACCTGGCTAGTGCTGCGCACGTCCGTTGGCCGACGCAGCCCCGCCCACTCATTAGCACTTCCGCAACGCGGCGGAATTCACGCCGCGGTTAAGGAGTTAAAAAACTGCCGGTGCTCAGCACCTGTGAGACCCGGCCCACTTAAAACCCTGGCTACAATAGGAATTTCGGTGAAATGACTACCACGGTTCCTGCATGGGCCCCTGCAGGCTGCCCGGGTCCAACTGGCCTGTAGGGCAATCAGGCAGGTCCCGATGGGCTGGTCGGTATGTGCGCCGTTTTTTGGGCTGTTTGTAGGCCTGTTTTAGGGTCTGCTCGGCCGTTTTTTTTTTTACCGTTGATTTCCCTGATAGTAAAACAACCATTGCATGCAGCAGGCTCATGCAGCTTTCCACACCTAGCAAAACATCTATTAAAAAACACTGCTCCAATTTGCAAACAGGCAGGGGTGTAGCTTGGTCAATAAGATTGGGGGATTTGAGCTTCAGATTTCTCAACAGTCAGCCGGGACATCTGTTTTAAATCACATTATATGAGATGCAGGAGCTAAGGGGTGGGGCGTTAAGAGGCAGTGGAAGGAGAGAGGAGGGCGGATTGTTAGGGACACTTAAAACAACATTTTTTCAAATTAAACAACATTTTTTAAGGCCTCCCAAAAAAAAGAGGGAGAGAGAGAGTTTTGTTAGCGTGGGCATGTAAAAATCACAGGTGAAATCCGACAGACACTGAAAGCCCCTGTAACAAACCAATCCAAGACAGCGGTGAGACGAAAGGGAATAAACAGAGAGGGGACAGCAACTTTTCATCATGCTGAGGACGGCTAGCCTACTGTTCACACGACCACCCTTATGAAATCCACATCAGCAGGACCTTCGTCTCCCTCAGGGGGGGACACAAGGGGTCGTCCAGGCAATCTGCAGATATTTAACGACCCAAAAGCCTACTGTGAAACGACCACGAAGGGGCAAGCAAGCGCTTTACAAGTCAATAAGCCAATTCAGGCGAATCACACCGTTGAGGGCATTAATAGATAATAATTTACGTCAGATGGATGCATGTTAAGTAGCTGCGCCCAGGCCTCTTGAGCAGGAATAAAAGATGTACATTAATATAAAGTGCCCGCCTCCAGCTCCTAAGCACCATATACTTCAGGGAGCACTTTGGCAGCACTTTCAATTAATTCACAGCTCTTCGCTGCATCTGTCTGTGCTGTAAGCCCCCTGCTATAAATCTGCAGCATCCTCTGAAACTAATAGTTAATAGTGGTGCCCGGCTCGGGTCGCTTAAAACTCCAGGAACCTCGAGTCTGAGGGAAACCTGCTGGCAGCCTGCGGCGACAGAGGCCGTCAAGAGTTTGGGGCTTAGTCATATGAGGTCAGTCACTAACGTAGCACACATCCTCTTCATCCCTTCGGTCATCCAGTGCCAGGGTACCCAACCACCACTTGCACATCCATTCATCCATTCATTGACTTCTCATACCTATTTGTGTACTTCTGCACCAACTTGCACTATTTACTCACTTACAAAACTGTTCACGTGTCTGCTCTCGCACTCATTGACTCACTCATTCATCCATTCCCTTTCCTTTTCCGTCAGAACTTCTCCTCTGCTTATTTATTCACTTGCATGTATGTTCATTCACTCGAGTGTCAAGCGTAAAGATCGCACCCTTTGGAGTAGAAAGCACCTTTGTAGGCTGTGTGCGCTCAATTTTCGTCACTAGACTTTGAGCCCAGGGGGTTTGAGCATGCAGGAGGGGCTGGGATTGCTACCTCACCAAGCTACTGATATATTCATCATTTCCCCAATTTCAGGTAGGACGTTGAAGAATCTGGTGGTTCGCTCACTGCTGCTGGAGCTTAGGTAGCGTGTTTTGAACACCCTGCAGGTTAATTGACTAAGATCTGGTGTACTGGCCCATGTGATGGAGCAAGGACTCACAATGAGACTTGCTCGAAGGCAATCTTCTCACAGTATTAATTTATTAAACTTTGTAATGTCTGTAATAACAAATGCACACACGAATACAAGTAAAAGGAAGCTTGCCTATGTGTTTAAAACTAACAAATAATGCTTGTCTAATCTAAAATGGCCGCTAAAGCACGGGAAACCTATTGCGCATGTGTCAACCATATCACGTGGTGTGACGTCTTTCTTTGCTTAGAGGAAAATTCTTGCTTCTGCGCAGTGTGTATTAAAATGGCTGCTTAATATTTTCACGCGCTACAGCTTGCTTATATGTTGCAATTAAACTGTGGTATTTTAACGCTATTAATGCGGGATAGAATTTGAATTAAACGGGAATAGAGTAGACATAGTGGGTATACAGTGAAACCATTTATTTTGTGATTTTAATATTTTCTTCTTTGACTTTTTATTAGTTCATAAATGGGCCTGGGTTGGTTGAACTCCAGCTCGAGAGACATTGGTTCTGCCCATGCGCTCTGAAAGGCTGACAAGAGAATACGATGAAGTCAACTTGGAGGCCCTCCAAGGTCGAGGAGCCTGGTTCACAAGTTCACCCGCAATGTACCTGCACTCGATACAATTGTATATAAAATATGTTGCTGAATCAATGGGAAACGGGTGGGAAATAAAGCCAATGTATTAATTGTGATGGGCGGTATTTTAAAGACAATTGGCTTAAAGAAATTGATCTAAATTGACATGGTGTGAGGATCAACCCCCTGTCCCCGTCCAATCAGAAGTAGTGGGCCCATATTTTTGCAACATTAATGGGAGGTACATGGGCGTAGAAGGGTATAATAGATATAGAATTAGCTAATTAGTTAGCATTAGGACGCATAAGCTCCAGACATACAGGCTGATCGATTGCAGACTGAATCGCTGTCCAGAGAGGTCCTGCGGAGGTGGGGGCGGCGGAGTCCATTAGAAGGAAGAGACGGGAGAATTCGAGGAGAAGCGAAGTATCAGAGAGGGGAACGACGCAGGCGTCGTTGATAGAGAGGTCACCGGTCCTGCCCTGTCCTGAACCTGGAGGAGGTCTTTGCTCTTCATCCTTCCTGGGTCCCATCTTTCAAACTCCTTGGCCAAGGGGTTTGGTTCTCGCACCTTTAGGTAAATATAAATGCAACTCTTAGTTGCGCTGCTGTCTCTATCTTCTCCTTTCTGAGGGACCGTCATTGATCGATAATTGATTATTATGCTTCATCCTTGATATACGATTAAGTATCATGTGGTTCTGTATTTTACTCTGCTAAATCTTTAGATAAACATTTTAAAACTTCCTGACTCAGTGATTATTTCAGGATTATGAATTATAATGAATGTCACTCATTTTAAACTTCCCAATTAGCAAAGGGTCCATTGGTAAGTCATTACTCTTCAATCAGAAAGGTAATTGGTAGCAGGGATTTGATAAAGAGTACAACTGACCCACCAGCGGAAATTGCTAGCGTAGTATGAATGTATGGGCCTAGGTGAGTATTCAGTGTATGAATGGTTGTTGCTAGTAACCCGCTGGATCAGTTATCTGGTTATCAGAGGATGGTTGTACTTTGTTAATTGGGTAATGAGAGTTTTATTTTTATAAACTAACATCCGTTTGTTCAAAGTTGTTTTATGTTGTCCAGAATTCCCCGGGGAAAAATTGAATAGCGGATGGTAAGTGGAAGCCATACTGCAGTGAGGTTATCTGTCAGGCAGAAATAGTACTGAAAAGTTAAGCAGGGCTATCAGTACTTGTTAGGGACTCTATGCGTGTGAGTAATAGCAAAAGGAATATGCTGGTAAAAATTTGATGTTATATCACCTAGAAAGGGTAACATTGAAGAAGTAGCAGGTATTTCTGAAGCTTACGTGAAGAGTAAACGGAAGGGTTTTTACTCGTAGTGTATGTTTAGTAAACAGAAAGGTTTTACTAAGTGTGAATGAAATGATCTTTTCCAATTTAGAGAAACTGACACGATAGCGAATGTTTTATGTTGTTACTGAATTTTAATAAGAAGCGTAGAGAAAATAAAGTTTTGCGTACGATTTTGTAAAGGGAGGGTCAGCTGCCGGAGAGGAAGCTGACGTCACAGGTGCCGCGCTGGGATTGGTTGAAACAGCGGGTGTGGAACGACTCTTGTAAAGGAGGGGTCAGTAGTCAGGAGTAGTACTGATGTCACAGGTGCCACGCTGGGATTGGTCGAAAAACAGCGAGGGACAAAGAAGCGCAGATTTTAAAGGAGGGGTCGTCAGAATAGATGTCACAGAAGAGCCGTGCTAGGATTGGTTCAGAGACAAACGTTAGCTGGAATTTAATTGGTTGATAGCGTAGAAGTCGACATTCTAGTGGATAGTGAAAATTATATGTTGAAACGCGATCCGACTTTAATAGGAACTCGTCCGGATAGGAGATTCCTAGGTTTTGCAGAATATAATTTTATACACAGAGATTTACCTAAAATGTACGGAGAGAAGAGGAAGATGTCATTTTTACAAAAGATTAAGAATTATTTTAAGAAGGATAAACCCATCAAAACTAGAGAAGGAATTATCATTCCACCTGCAAAAACGCCCGCTTCATTCATGATGATGGAGAGAGGTTATCATACTTGTGTATGGTTAGAGAATTGGATAGAATATACCAAAAATGATGGAATATTAGCGTTCCCAGAAAATGGCACTTTCAATGGGAGAATTCTTCAAAATTTGAGATTGAGGATGAATGACTTAGAACCCAGACCAAGATTAACTCAATACGAAGCCTTAGAAGAGTGGGAAACCGAGGCATTCGAACGTGACCGATCCCGGAGTAGTAGGGGTTATCGGGGATTTTTTCCTAGATACCAAAATGAGTCAAGGGATGGTCAGATGAAACAGTGGAGAAGAGCGATGCTTACAGAGGGTTTGTATCCAATATTAATGGCAGAAGAATCGTCAGGGAGCAAATGCACAGAGAAGACAAAACATGTGACAGGATTTGGGGATTCTGAAGATGAGTTTATGGAACAAATATTAAAGAACCCGCCACCATACCAGGAAGGGACAAGTGGATGCACCCCAAGTGCACCACCGTTAAAGACACCATTGGTACCGCAAGTATTGCATAATCCCCCAGTAAATAGGGTACTTCAGGATAAGGAAAAGGAAGCTATAGACAGAAATAGAGCAGAATTGATACAGAAGATAACACAGTTGAATGCACATCCTGATTCCCTGACCATACCTGTAACAATTGGTCCAGTGGTTCCTTTATATGGTGATAAGGTAAATTATCCAAAAAAATTAGCAATGCCCACACCTGTAGAAATCCCAAAACCTGAACCTGTAATAATTGAGGATCAATTCAGTGATTGTGAATCTATGATATCATTAATGGATTTACCTATTCGAGGATCTATAAATAGTACTCCTAGAAGAACAACACCTGTTTGCTCCAAAGATGTAAATATAGTAACCTCATCTGGAACTAAGAGTGCCACAGTAGTAACACCAGAGGACTTAGAAAGGTGGGCACAAGGATCAGACAAACAGAGTTCACCCCAAAGATCATGGACATTTACAAATTAAAGGTTGAGTTAGAAGAAATGATAGCAGGTAATGTAGGAGTAGATCGTCTAAATACTTACGATGAAGAAGAACTATTGTTTGTATGCAGGAGTATCACTCGAAATGTAAAAATATTTCATGAAAAATTATCAGATTTGGCTTTGCAGATGGGAATTGAAATAGGGAAGTCAAAAGTACTACAGAAACCCTATAGAGCAGATTTTTCGGACAAAGATTTAGAAAACATGAATGCCTCTGGTCGAAAATTACAAGTAAAGGAATTAATGACAGTTTTACAGAAATGGGGAGACCTAGATAAATGGAAAGTTAGATGGACGAAGAAAAAGGAAGAGGCACGGTACAGTAGAACCACTTCTGAATATTTAATGAAGGAAACAGGGAAAGCAGATCAAATGTACCCGATGCGAGAAGTTCCTGGAGGAGGTTATGTTCATGTTCCATGGAGTAGACAGGATATCTTGTCATTTACGAATGATTTTCCAAAGTTGAGAGAAAAACCAATTGAATGGTACAAGCAGGTTGAGAGGTTTGTGAAAGTGTCAAAAGTATTGTTGAAGGACTTGGATGGTTTGTTCGACATAGTGGTACCTGCCGATTTGTGGACAGATTGTAAAATCACAGTTGACTGGCCGAGTGAAGAGTATCCTAGAGATCCAAAGACAGGTGCTCCATCAAGTGATGTAATGGAAAAGTATCAGCAGGTAATAACTTATTTGAAAGGGAAAATACCACCAAAAGAGAGAGATTGGGTGAAAATAGACAGGACTACCCAAGAAGCCAGTGAATCAGTACATGCCTATTACGAACGTTTATTGCAGGTATTCAAACAGTATAGTGGATTTGAGGACATTGGAGATAAAAACATGAGTCAGTTTGTTTACCGATTTGTTTATGGTTTAAAGCCAGAAATTTGTCAGATGATTAAGCAGCACATGCTGTGTTGGCAAGGGAAACCGATTGATGAGATTTTGAAATATGCCAAATATTGTGGAGACGACATTGAGGATAGGCACAAGAAACTACAAGAGAAAGTGATGTGGGCTCAGGTGAAAATGGCTGAGCGACAGGGAATTAATTTGGATAATCCAAGTGATAATCAGGGAAAAGATTCTGGCACGAATGGTGACACCGGAAATGGTGGTAAATTGAGAGGACGAATGAGCAGGGAAGAGGCTAAAAAGAAATTTCCTTGTCATGGATGCGGAAAATTGGGGCATTGGAAGGATGAATGTAAAAAGATTCAAAATAATAATGGCCCAAATCAAAATTTAAATCCACAGACGCAGAATGACTCACAGCAGGGTGTAAATCCTCAGAGTCATTTGCCACCTGCACCTATACAGGGTAATGTAAGCAGAGCAAAGCACGGTACAGACGTCGGATATCAAGGAGGAAGTGGTAAGAATGATTATGTAACCTCACAATTTCTTTTACAGGATGATTTTTGTCCATATAGTCAATGACGGTGCCTAGGAGAGGGGGAGAAGGAGTGCGTACTTGGCGCATCCTTACCGGTAGACCAGTCAGGTCCATATGTCGAAGGAAAAGTGAAAGGTAATGATATTACTTTCCTTTTGGACACTGGTGCTACCAGGTCTACTGTGAGAACAGCAGACATCCCAGACCTTCCTCTCTCTGGAGAAGCTATCCAAGTTGTGGGTGTAGCTAATAGAAAGATTAGAACACCGCTTACCGAACCGATGGAAGTAAAAATTGGAAATTTTAGAGAAATGCATCAGTTTGTAGTGTGCGATTCCAGTCCAGTAAACTTATTGGGCCGAGATTTGTTGTGCAAAATGAACTGCACAATTTTCTGCACACCGGATGGTGTGGCAGTTCAGACCCCAGATGAAGACCATGTATATAAAATTATGATTGCAAAGCAAGGTACAGAAGTAGATGAAATGTTTTCTCTGATAACAAAAGACGAATTGCCAGAAGAATTAAAAACTGCAGTAAATTCCATGGTATGGGATTTTACGGTGAAAGAAGTAGGACTTATGGCCAAAATTGACCCAGTTAAAATCACTGTAAAGGAAGGTGCAATTTTCCCAAATACCAGACAGTACAAAATGAGTGCAGAAGTAAAGGCAGGAGTTATTGAAGAAATTAACAGAATGATAAAACAAGGCATATTAAAAGAAGTAATGAGTAGCCCTTGTAATTCACCAATCATGGGTCTGAAGAAGCCTAGTGGAAAGTATAGGATTGTTCAAGATCTACGTAAAATAAATAAGATTGTTGAACCTTGTTGTCCTATAGTGCCAAATCCTGCAGTAATCCTATACCAGATTCCTTGGAGTGCAGGATGGTTTACTGTGCTTGATTTATGCCAAGCATTCTTTTCAATACCATTGCACCCGTATAGTCAGTATCTTTTTTCATTTAAATTTGAAAACAAAGTCTATGTATGGAATCGTGTTCCTCAGGGGTACACGGAAAGTCCTTCTATCTTTAATCAGATATTGAAAAAGTGCTTAGAGAAACTAGTGATGCCAGGAAGCTCAGTCTTAGTACAATATATAGATGATTTACTGGTGGCATCTAACACCAGAGAGGACTGTGTTATTGACTCCATTGCACTATTAAATCACTTAGCTGAAGAAGGGCATAAAGTTTCACCTGAAAAGTTGCAGTTTTGTACAACAGCAGGTAAGTATCTAGGACACCAAATTGAGAGGGGAAGAAGAAGAAGGATAACCTCTGAAAGAGTAAAATTAATCAAGAAAATGCAAATGCCTGTATCCCAACGAGGAGTAAGAATGTTCCTTGGAATAGTGGGTTATTGTCGACAATGGATACTAGGGTTTTCTCTGCTAGCAAAACCATTGATTCAAATGACGAAAAAGAAGGCAAAAGACCCAGTCGAATGGGATGATGAAAGCGTAGGAGCTTTTGTAAAATTGAGAAGTGCTTTATGCGAAGCACCTGCCCAAGGCATGCCTGACTATATAAGAGGATTCGCATTATTCTGTCATGAAAGAGAAAATTGTGCACTTTCAGTCCTAACTCAGAGACATGGTTTAGACAGACGTCCTATAGCATATTTTTCTGCTATGTTGGACCCAGTGGCAGCCGCGTTGCCAGGTTGCTTAAAAGCAGTAGCTGCTACCTGTTTGAGCATTGAACAAAGTGAATCAATTGTAATGGGACATCCTGTAAAGGTGTTTGTCCCACACTCAGTTGTGATTCTGTTGACAAGAACCAGAACTCAGCATCTTACTCCTAGTTGGCTGACTAAATATGAGAGAATAATCTTAGGTGCTGAAAATGTGACTATTGTAAGGTGCACAATTGTAAACCCTGCTACCTTACTACCAGACCCGTATCATGAGGAAGTTAAAGATGATGAAGAGGAACATGACTGTTTACAAGTCACAGAATTGTGCACAAAACCACGTCCTGACATACAAGAACTACCCCTCAGAGAGCCAGACAGGGAGCTGTTTGTTGATGGTTCGTGCCAAAGGCATGAAGATGGTAAACTAAGTGCAGCATATGCAATATGTGAATTAACTGGAATAGTCGAAGCATCCTATTTACCAGGAGTAAAATCTGCACAAGTAGCTGAATTAATTTCTTTAATAAAAGCCTGCAAAATTGGGAAGAATCAGAAAGTAACTATATTTACGGATAGTCAATATGGTTACGGGGTTGTGCATGATTTTGGCCAACTATGGATGCAGAGGGATTTCATGACTTCTTCAGGATCCCCCATTAAAAATGGACAGTTTGTAAAGGAATTGCTGGAAGCAATACAATCACCAAAAGAATTGGCTGTGGTGAAATGTGCCGCACACCAGTCAGGAGATGACTGGGTGGTAGTCGGTAACAGATATGCAGATTTGGTGGCTCAACACTGTGCCAAAAACAGGTTGTCAGTCAATAAAAGGGTTGAAAGAATGGGAATCAGCTGCCAACTTATGCTGTATGCACCTCCTGAAACATGGAATGATGTGAAACGACTCCAAGATTATGCTGATGAGAGTGAAAGGAATGCATGGGTTAAAATGGGATGTTCTCAAAGGGCAGACAACGATGTATGGATTTATGCCGATGGCAGACCAGTCATGCCCGACTGTCTGATTTCACAAATGGCCAGAATGTATCATGGAGACACACATGTAGGGAGAGATGCAATGATTAGGCTCTTCAGACAAAATTGGTACAATCCAAGGTTTAGGGCAGCAGCAAAGAGTCTTTGCCAGAGGTGTCTAACTTGCAAAATGCATAATCCAGGAAGAAAAACAATAATTGGTTTTGGGAAAATCGGAAAGGCAGAGGGTCCATTTGTGAGATTACAGCTTGATTTTATTCAGTTACCACCATGTAGAGGACTGAAATATGTACTTGTCATAGTGTGTCTGTTTTCAAAGTGGGTGGAGGCTTACCCTACCAGAAGGAATGACAGTATTACAGTCGCAAAGTTGTTGTTACGAGAACTCATTCCTAGATTTGGTTTCCCAGTAACTTTGGAATCAGATAGAGGAGGACACTTCAACAATGATGTGATTAGAATAATCTGTGAAGCATTCCAAATTGAGCAAAAATTGCACTGTGCATATCGTCCAGAGGCTTCTGGAGTGGTTGAGCAAATGAATGGCACAATAAAATCAAGATTGGCAAAAATGTGTGCATCAACATCATTAGATTGGCCGGATGCCTTGCCAATTGTTCTAATGGGACTCAGAAGCATTCCTGATAGAAATACCGGATTGAGTCCGCACGAAATAATCATGGGAAGAACAATGAGACAAGCACATGTTCCTACAAATAAACTGCTGAATATAACTGATGATATGGTTCTGGATTATTGCAAAGGATTGGCTGACCTAGTGCGTTCTGTCTCTCACCAGGTTGGGGAAGACGCAGTTTCCAGGCAGCCTGAACAAGAGCATGATCTGAATCCCGGAGACTCGGTGGTTGTAAAGCATCACCCCAGAGAAACGTGTCTATCACCCAGGTGGGGCGAACCTTGTCAGGTCATACTAGTTACGAACACAGCAGTGAAATGTGCAGGATTGCCTAATTGGATTCATGTAAGCCACACCAAAAGAGTACCAGACCCTGAAGAAGAAAATCCTCAGTCAGCATCCATAACTGAGGAAGCTGAAGGTTGCTCAGCTGAAGGATCTCAGGTGCGAGATTCAAGGGAAGCTGAAGAAGAACAACCGAGCACAAGTCAGGACTGGATACCAGTGGTTGAAATACCTGAAGTTTACAACAGAACAAGAAGCCAAGCAAATTTAGAAGAAATTGAAGAAGATCAGATAGGTGAAGAAGAAGAAGCTCAGGAGGAGGAAGATGAAACAATAAGAGAGCCTGAGCAGGATAGGGAGAGGACATTGGGCTCAAATCGACAACGAAACAACAAAATTTGAGCAGGGACAGTCAGGTCTAGAAGAAACAGGTCAGGCTGCAGAAGTACAAAGTGCAATAAGCCCTGATCAGAACCAGTTAGATTTAAGAAAATACATTCAAGAAGAAGGTCACGAAAATCTCAAGCATGAAGTAATAAATCCTGAACAAGATCAGTATTGGAAACTCACAGTGGAGCAGCTGAAGAGAAACCAATAAGACCTGAAAAAGAACAAATAGAAGAAGAAACTGAAATCAAAGAAAACCAAATTGTGCCACAACTTGAAAATAAAAGAATTTCAGAAGAAGAAATAAAAAGTGAAGAGACAGTACAAACAAAGAAGCTCAGAAAAGGTGATCGTTGGCCTAGTGTCATTAAAAGAGTAAAATACCACATAACAACCAGAAGTGAAGATCCAGAACAAGTAAATGAAGTGACAAGCCTAACGGGACAAACAAGTAGAATTGAAAAACGAAAAAGCAAAAGACTGAAACTTGTGAATAACAAATTTAAAGGTCCTGATTGGACTTATATCATCCTTGAAGTCTACGAGAGCTCAGAGTCAAGTGAAAGTGGTGACGAAGGAACCAGTGCGGAACTGACTTATGAAAAAGAGATAAAACCACCTTGATAACGTAAAGAGACTTGAAATAAATATAAGAAGAGAAATCTTCCTTGTCAAAAATGTCTGACGATAGAGTTTCTGGGAGACCAAAACAGAAATGTTGTAAAAGATGCTGTGCTATATACATATGTAGTCTGGTAGTGGTGCTTACATTATGGTTAGTTGTGATCGTAGCAATTCCTTACCTTCTGATAATGTATAAAAAGATTAACAATGAAACGAAGGGAAGGACAGATAACTTGAAAGGTAATAGAGTAGAACTAAAAGCAGAAGATGAACCGGAATTTCATCATGAAGTAACAGATAACGACACTAGTTTGAATGTTTTCACAAAATTATTGTTTCAATATGTAGATACCATGGAAGTTAGTAATTGTTATGTCTGTATGAAGTTACCTGAATCAGTAGCAGAAGGGTTAACATATCATCATTTGCCATTAACTTATGGTATATCATGTAGTGTATTGGCTAGTCTATTTTATAAAACAGGGAGACTTCAGTATTACTATTCAAATATAGATGTGATATTTTCTGAGGTTCCGATTCGAAAGAATATGAACCCAGTGCTTAGTAGTCAAGACGCACAGTTTATGGGAGAATTTTTCCTAACAATGAAATCGATAGATATAACACATGCACATAGAAGCAATCTAACATGTTCGTTACATGAAGAAGAAAAGATATTTTTGAATTTAGTAGAAGATAGGAGACAAGATTTCCAAAAGAAAGCTTCTGAGCATAAAGCTCATCTGCCACCTTGGGCTGAGAAAGAGGGTAGTTACACACCTGGCAAGGCTGAAGCTGCTATGGCTCTGGACTTTGTAAAGACAGGGAAAATTTGTCTACATAGGTTAATCATCAAAAGGCGACTGACAGAAATTCACTTCTGCATTATCAATCATTCCATCCTCGGGCACTTAGAGATAATTTGCCGGTAGGGCAGTTTTTGCGGTACCGCAGAAACTGCTCTTCTACGAATGACTTTGTGCAGCAGTCAGAGGTGCTGTGCGACAAATTGGTGAAGAGACAGTACCCAAGGCAAATTGTGAAGCGTGCTAGAAAAAGAGCCTTAAATACTCCACGGAGTGCGTTGTTGGAGACCAATGTAAGATCCAAAACTGATTGTCTTCCGGTGGTTATGACTTTTGATCCGTTGGCGAGTAAGATCCGCCAGGCCATTCGAAAACATTGGGCCTTACTGTCCACCACAGATTTTAAGATGCCTCAACCTAGATTTGCCTTTAGAAGGGCATGTAATTTGAAAGACAAGTTGGTGCATTCCCGTCCAAAACCATGCCTCAAAGAATCCACACTCCCTGCCGGACATTACCCATGTGGGTCCTGTTCTGTATGTGATCTTACGGTGAGGACAAATAATGTGAAGTTGCTTGATGGCAGGGTTTGGCATTTGACAAAATTTACCAATTGTAACACAGTCAATGTGATTTACCGGCTAACGTGTGTATGCGGTTTACATTACATAGGACTCACATCCAGAAAGATTAAGATTCGCATTCAGGAGCATCTCAGTACGATCAGAGCAGGGAAACTCACGACAAGGCTTGTACAACATTTTAAAATTGAGAATCACGACGCCAGATCATTGAACTGGGTTGTATTGGAGAAAGTGGTGGGGGACACATACAATATGGAGAAATTACTATCTAAAAGAGAGGCACGTTGGATTTTTTGGAGAAAGCAGACCAAATGGGGCTGAATGATTATATAGAATGGAACAGGGTGAGTCTGTGATTAAGGAAATCAGTGCGCTGATTTTGATGAAGAATAACTGCTCCTTGCCTGTCAGTGACGGGCGCGTGTCAGAGATATTTCTCTTATACTCCTCTAACAATTCTCGAAAAGGATATAGTCTTGGGATGTTTTCAAGTTGAGGCTGTTGGCTGTTCACTTGTCATGTCTATAATAAAAACACTTTTGGGTTTTTGAAATAATCATTAAATAATTAGCTATCAAGATAGGGTACTGCTGTAAGTGTATCCCTCTTGAAGCTGGTGACATGAAGTGTTGTCATTCTAGGTTAAGGGTGAATATGGCACCCTGTTTTTGGTCAGTCGGGCTGGTATAAATAAAACCGTTTTTGTACTGACACATGAATGGGTTGTAGAGATTGACCCGCTCTATATGAGTATTTATTTTTTGACTTTTAATATGCTATGTTTGGCAAATAATGGCGCAACGAATATTTTTGCCGTTTAAAGATGGCGCATTTTTGCAGTATCTGAGCACGTGACCTGCTAAGTAGGCGGATGTCCGTTGTTGATTCTCCGCTTTAAATATGGCTGCGGGTTCCGGGCGCTGAATCTGAATGAGACGAGGCTCGTCGGTTGACGAATGCGGTAAGAGTATCGGGCAATACACAAGGGGCACCGAGATTCAATGGTCCCTGTACTTGTAAATGCAGTACGGGAGGCACTGAGTGCATGCTGTGAAGAAGATGGAGGGTAATTGATTTATCGGGCAGATGTCAGTTTCACTCAGCGAGTCATATAGAGCCGAGTGGGCATAGAGCCTCTATGATTATTCTCAGAGGACCACTTACATGATTTGCGATTGTAATGGCACAAAATGGTAATGAATTGGGGGGCCTGAATCCGCATTCAGTAACAGAATGGGATGGGCGTTTTTTAGGCTACGGTGGTTGGTGTCTCGTGACATTCGTCCGATTGATGACAGAAAGAAAAAGGAAAAAAAAATTTTGTGTGAATAAATTAGTCTGTGGGTGAGTCATCAGTGAAACTTCGGTAAAGTCCCATGTATGCATGATTGCTTAAACTAAGTGATAATGAGTGCCATAAAAATTATGATTATTGGCAACGTGTTGTATATTAAAATACTAACGTGTGTTTGTTTTTACAGCACACGGACAACGCATGTGTCCGCTTGCATGAAAGAGGGCTACAAATAGTATTTAGTCCCTCAGTGACACGGTGGTTAGCTGGTACGAGAGGCCTTGGCTGCTACCGGGTAAATATACATTTGAGGGTGCAATTGTATACAGGATAATTATAGGCAGAGAAATCTGCTTTGGCTGGAACTGCTTTTAATGAACCTTCTCTTTGTTTAAACAGTCACTGCGTGTTCACAATAAGGGTCCAGAAAAGGTGGATAAGGCCCTCGTGCCCTGAAGAAATTGCCATTACAATTTACAGGCAATGAAACATGTCGGCCCAACTTTATATGGTCTGCAAACATGCAGTATGTTTTTAATTTGAATAAGCCCTCGAGTTGAGATTAAAGGTGGTTCGTTGGTAACTGAGTTGGCTTATCTCAATTTTACTCACATGGGGTCAATGTGTGTTATTATATACACATATTCACTGGTTTTCACTGGGTTTCTGGACACCGATTTTGTTTGTTTGCGAGGTAGCAACCAATGATGAGAAACGTGGGCATGACTGGTGATAACTAACCAGTAAGCTCCCTTGGTGGTGCGCACGTGAGGTGCTACCTCGTGTTTTCACAATTTTTTCACATTTATGTGTGATGTATATCTGTTATAGTACAGGGTATGTTATGTGAACACGGTGACTGCTGACTCATTGGTCGGTTCTTTTATAACTAAATATAGGGCGATTCTGCGTTGGGACAATACCTATAAAATAGGAAGGGTTGTTATTGAGGAAGAAAAGAAACTTCCATTCCCACTCATGAAGTGAACAGGATTCGTTGGCCCGTTCAGATCAGGTCTTTGGTGTTAATTATTACATAGGTTAAAGACTGATTATAACAATGTTTTCATCGGTACCAGTGAATGTGAACACAATTTCTTAATTCTAGGAGGTTGGGGACTAAAAGGAGGAACAGATTCAGTTTTTCCTGGAATCTATTATGTGTGTGGGAATAAGGCTTACTTTAGGCTTCCTGCACGGTGGTATGGAAGTTGCTATTTTGGAATAGTATTTCCAAAGACATACCACGTAAAAAGAAACACTGGGAGCGATGAAAATAGTAGTGAATTAACACGTAGTAAAAGAGCTAGTTTTTCTGAAATTGTAGGTGATATATTCGGTGCATTGATACCTTCAGTGGGAATAATTCTGAACTCAAGGAAAATATGTAAATTATCTACAGTAGTTGATCGTTTATCAACGGACACTGCTGGAGGATTTCTAATGATTAATGCGGAGATGGTTGCGATTAGATCTATGGTTATACAGAATCGACTTGCTCTTGATATAATATTAGCAAAAGAGGGCGGAGTCTGTAAATTATTGAAGGCGAAACACTGTTGCACTTACATACCTGACAAAAGTGCAGAAATTGGAACATATATACAGAATATAACCAAACTTGAGAAGGAACTAAAACCACTGAAAGTTGATAGTGTATGGGAAAGATTGACAAATAGTATTACGTCAATTGGTACCTGGTTTGCTAATGTAGGGAAAGGACTTATAGGTCAAATATTAGTACCCTTAGCAGGGATAGCAATAATAGTAATGTCAATTATAATATGGTGCAAATGTTGTAGAAAGAATGAGATGTATAGAGTGACAGGAAAAGGAAAGAAACGAAAGTTTGATGAAATTGAACTGGAAGATCTGAAAAGCGAATTATACAAGAAACTGAAAGGAGACGATAAAAATAGAAAGTGTAAAAATGAAGCTGAGAAAATGTTATGCTAAAAGTTGGCATCTGGTTGTGGGTAGTATTTGATGGCTCAGAAACGCCATCAGAGAGGGGATTGATGGAGCAAGGACTCACAATGAGACTTGCTCGAAGGCAATCTTCTCACAGTATTAATTTATTAAACTTTGTAATGTCTGTGATAACAAATGCACACACGAATACAAGTAGAAGGAAGCTTGCCTATGTGTTTAAAACTAACAAATAACGCTTGTCTAATCTAAAATGGCCACTAAAGCGCGGGAAACCTATTGCGCATGTGTCAACGATATCACGTGGTGTGACGTCTTTCTTTGCTTGGAGGGAAATTCTTGCTTCTGCGCAGTGTGTATTAAAATGGCTGCTTAATATTTTCACGCGCTACAGCTTGCTTATATGTTGCAATTAAACTGTGGTATTTTAACGCTATTAATGCGGGATAGAATTTGAATTAAACGGGAATAGAGTAGACAGTGGGTATACAGTGAAACCATTTATTTTGTGATTTTAATATTTTCTTCTTTGACTTTTTATTAGTTCATAAATGGGCCTGGGTTGGTTGAACTGCAGCTCGAGAGACATTGGTTCTGCACATGCGCCCTGAAAGGCTGACAAGAGAATACGATGAAGTCAACTTGGAAGCCCTCCAAGGTTGAGGAGCCTGGTTCACAAGTTCACCCGCAATGTACCTGCACTCGATACAATTGTATATAAAATATGTTGCTGAATCAATGGGAAACGGGTGGGAAATAAAGCCAATGTATTAATTGTGATGGGCGGTATTTTAAAGACAATGGGCTTAAAGAAAATGAACTAAATTGACATGGTGTGAGGATCAACCCCTGTCCCCGTCCAATCAGAAGTAGTGGGCCCATATTTTTGCAACATTAATGGGAGGTACATGGGCGTAGAAGGGTATAATAGATATAGAATTAGCTAATTAGTTAGCATTAGGACGCATAAGCTCCAGACATACAGGCTGATCGATTGCAGACTGAATCGCTGTCCAGAGAGGTCCTGCGGAGGTGGGGGCGGCGGAGTCCATTAGAAGGAAGAGACGGGAGAATTCGAGGAGAAGCGAAGTATCAGAGAGGGGAACGACGCAGGCGTCGTTGATAGAGAGGTCACCGGTCCTGCCCTGTCCTGAACCTGGAGGAGGTCTTTGCTCTTCATCCTTCCTGGGTCCCATCTTTCAAACTCCTTGGCCAAGGGGTTTGGTTCTTGCACCTTTAGGTAAATATAAATGCAACTCTTAGTTGCGCTGCTGTCTCTATCTTCTCCTTTCTGAGGGACCGTCATTGATCGATAATTGATTATTATGCTTCATCCTTGATATACGATTAAATATCATGTGGTTCTGTATTTTACTCTGCTAAATCTTTAGATAAACATTTTAAAACTTCCTGACTCAGTGATTATTTCAGGATTATGAATTATAATGAATGTCACTCATTTTAAACTTCCCAATTAGCAAAGGGTCCATTGGTAAGTCATTACTCTTCAATCAGAAAGGTAATTGGTAGCAGGGATTTGATAAAGAGTACAACTGACCCACCAGCGGAAATTGCTAGCGTAGTATGAATGTATGCGCCTAGGTGAGTATTCAGTGTATGAATGGTTGTTGCTAGTAACCCGCTGGATCACATGCAGCTTCACTCCCCGGCAATATTGCAGCAGTAATTAAGTCCCTGGCTTCAGGGGGGGGGGGGCTTAAACAGCAAGGACCGAGGATGCAACTGAGCATGCGCAGCAGCTGCAGCTCCTCCGTAATGGCTGAGGAGCGTCACCCCTCTGCTCAGATCCAGCAGTTGAAAAATAAAATGATAACAAAACAATTTTATTATCATTTTAGTTTTCAGTGACTGACTGAGCTATGTGAGTGTGGAGCAGGGCGGAGCCGGACCATGGCAGGGAGGAAGAGTAGTGAGCATTGTAAGTGCGCATGCCGATTTGGCCGGCCGTCTTAGAACAGCCAAATCGAAATGCGCACTTATATCTCTCCAAACCAGATGTTTTGTACAGCTGGGTGGAGAAAAGGCACAGGCTCCCTTTGCCTGAGCAAGTGTCAAACCAGCCAGCTCAGGTCAATCCCAGTGCTTCTCTCCTGCTTGGTAATAGCATGAGAGCAGAGTCTGGATTGGGCGGGGAGTCTGTGTGGCCAATGGTGCAGAGGAGCACCGAGGCGGCCGGCAGTGTCAGCAGCAGGTAAGTCTTCTTTTTAATTGATTATTATTCCCCACCACCCGAGTTGCCCCAACATTCTATATTGGCAGCAGCCGCCACTGATGCGCAGTGAAAGATATCCAGAGCCCATCATGGATTTTAGTACGACAGCTAAGAGATCTGGAAGCTGGAAAGCTTCTACAACTTTGGGATGAATCCCAGATGTGCTCTACCAGACAGAGTCAGAATGAGCGTTTGGGGATTGCATGGATCACTGTCATTCATCCCTTGAGGGCAAAAGGAATATGATTGAGGCTAGGAATATCAAATCCCAAATATCAACGGGATAGATATCATTACAACAGCACCAAGGGACAAAATATCAAAAGGGAAGTGCACAGAGGGGGTATGGATTTGCAATTCTTAACTCCACAACTATGTGCCTTGAAAATATATCACCAAGGTTTGTATGTGTGAAGTTAGGTATATGACTCTCTTGCACTGCCAGCCCCTCAGTGGACGGAGCTGAGGAGCGGCTGACTCTCTTGCACTGCCAGCTCCTCAGAGGGGGGAACTGTTGTTGCTCCAAGAGGTGTGAGGTCTTGGAATGTCCTAGTGTGCGCAGCTCACCTCATCCTCTGATGTATTTCCTAGGGTGGAGCCTGGGAGTTGAGGCCTTTCTTGGTGTTCACCACCCGCTATTGCACCCCTACACACCACAACCAGACCACGTAAAACTGTCCAGACCACTCAACTGCCAGAAAGGACTTAGGGTGGGCTGCTCACTTTGCATTTCATCTACATACACCCACCCGCAAAGCAGTGTGGATGCTTGATTGTGTTATTTTGGTGGCTTCCTGTAACGTAGAGGGCTCTACGTCTCAGATTTTTATCAGGATTAACTCTATAGTTAGAGACAGCATTTCATCAGCAAGGCGATGTGTACCCAGAGACATTATTCCTTGTTTGAGAGCACCATATTCATCAGTTACTTGGCAAACGCTCTTTTATCTCTAACCCATTTCCAACATTGGCCTTTCAGCTGCTCCTCATCTGCAGCATCATCTAGACCCCTCTCTTTGTAATCCCTCCTCCTTCACCAAAGGAGCGACCATGTGTACACCAATGAAATAGAAATTCTGGAAAAAAGGGGAGCACTCCTGGGAGTAAAACCACATAGAATGTGGGTCACTGAGTAATCTATGCTTGACTATGTATCATGTCAAATGATTATTTCTTCCTTGTCAAGGATGAAAAAAGTACAGTTAACTAATTGATTTGTGCCGGTTGTTCATTAATGCAAAGTAAATGTTGTACATGGTGCTGTCTCCTAACAGTGTCCCTAGATTTTTTATATCTTCACTGCCATTTTTAGATCAAGCCTACCAGACAGCGCAGGCTGTCTGTTTACGAAAGAAATATTGTTGGCTTATCAAGAACATACAGGGGCTTGCTGCCTGCCCATTGCTATCAGGAGTCTCACCTGGTGTTTCCGCAGGAGCGAGCGGAGATCACGATGTAAGGTCCCAACTTCCCTATCAAGCGAGAAGGCCAACAAGGTCAAAGCCAATTCTGACCGATGGGGAAAAGGAGAAGGGAAGAGATAATACAGATGACTTCCACAGAGAGTTGAACTGCAGGTGAGGCATCTACCAGAACCCGTCTGTGTGTCTCTCCCTATTAACAAAGAGGAGCAACATGTAAGCACATTAATAGATAGAAGTATGCTCCCTAGCTTCTTCCTGAGTGCCTGTGAGCTACTGTTTCTATAGGTACCTGTTGCTTACCTTTTCCTCTCTAATGTGATGTAGGTGGTTAACTGAAACTGCCAATATATCTATGGGCAAAATAACAATTGTTGGAATGTGAATAATCCCTGGGAGAAAGGATTACGCATATATATCTATCCATCTATATATCTATATCTATATCTATATAGATAGATAGATAGATAGATAGATAGATAGATACACTGAGGCCTGACTTAGTACCTCTATGTTTCTGTCAAAATCAGGTTTCATTACAGGATTGCAGAGGAAATCAAAAACAAGGAAAACAAATGATATATACAATAGAGTGCATTATATCATGCTTGTACTTTCAGGTAATCCTGACTTGTGACCTTAGATATATATATATATATATATATATATATATATAGTCTAACAAACGAGACAAAAATTGTTTATGCAAACACTGAGTTCTGTATGTATGAGTCTAAATGCCCAGTCAATCAACATAAATGTCTTTTATGTCCCCATAGAACCAGCTGAATAAAGCCTTCTCCAATACAACGTGAAAACTGAAGAAAGTGCACCAAAATCAGATACGTTTTTCAGGTTGTAATTGTCCCAAAGACATATGAATAAGCGTGCAAGGAAAGTTACCCTACATGTTCAGTTGTAGCTTAGGAGTTCTTGTTTTCAGTGTTGCAGGTTCACTGCCAAACGACTTTCCCCAGGACCACAGAACAGCAGGAAGAAACTGGACCCGAAAGCGTGACAGCCGAGATGCCCAGGAGACCCCCGACGTGAATGCCGCCGAGAGCCCAGGAAACCGCGAGGTCAGGTGAGTGAACACGACAACAGGATGCTGCAGACCAAAAAGACTAGAACGGCAAGCAGCTTCCTGTCGGCCAGCGAATTCTATATAGATTGCCCGCTCCGCTCCTTCCGCACACCAAGGTCCAGGCCGGGAGCGAACAAGCTTGACAATTGCTTGCCATTGGTTGGCTTTAATGTCACTCTAATTTGCTTCCTTGTTTCAGTCTGTCCATCTTGTTTTTGCCCCTCCCCTGCAGTATAGCCTCTTTGTCATCTCTTTGATTGGTTGGCTTCTATGCTTCCTCTGCTCGCTTATAGGGAGCTACTTTTTTCTTTTTAAGAACTCCATGAGTGGATGAGTTTTCCTCCTATCTCCCTTGTGTGCTTCTTCTGTGTCACCCTCCATGTTGCTCTCTCTCCAATGTGCTTCTCTCCCCACCCACACTTGTGTTCCATGTGCTTCTCTCCACCTCCAAGCTTTACGCTGCTCTCTTTGATCCGTGTTCTCTCCCTCATGTTGCTTCTCCCCCACCTGCTATGTTGCTTCACCCTCCTCCCACGTGTTGCTTCACCCTCACATGTCATGTTACCTCACCCTCACCCCCTCGACAACCCACTCCTGCAACACACTATCGTTTAATGCCTTTATTAATTTTAAAAAGCGCTTTTGTGCTATATTTGAAAAGAGATTTTTTTTTAACATTTAAAGAACCATCTGAGATTGGTAAATTGAAAAAAAAAATCCTTTTGTAGGCACGCACAGGCTTATGGAATGCTTTTGCATGCCTACAAAAGAAGCAGCGGCCATTTCATCACACTTTCAAAGTTTTTTGCCATGCTGGACAGCAGCCACGATGGTCTACAGTATGGTAAAAAACATAGGCAGTCAATAGATGTTATAAGTGCAACATATTGGCTTTACCAAGTTTGTTTCCTTATGTTAGTGAGGTACACCAACATCACACATTCCAAACCAGGGCCAGAAACCCTCAACAAAATTCCCTGAAGCACAACACTTTATTTCTGCGCCAATTCCACAGCATGGATGGTGATCCCTAATCGGGCTCTAAAGTTTCACCCAGGAGGACGGCATGTTTACCAAGTGCCTGAGCATCCTTCATTGCAGACCTGTGTAGCAGAGGCATTGACACCCACTCATGCAATCAGCCACTCACATGCTCACGGACAGCAGAGGATTCCAGTTCTGGCATGCTTCACAGAGTTACTGAGAAGGTAGGTAGACATGCCCCAAGGCATACAGATAAAAAGGCACATGCCCCTGTATACTGATGAGGTATCACCAATCGTCAGTCTCTTTGTAGCCTAGTGACAGAACAGTAGTAACCCTCTGTGTTGGATAGGGTACTCTTTTGTGTCCCCTGCCCACTTCTGGCGAAATAACAGCAACGCACATGGGATATTATCCGCTGGTTCTCAGATCCATGCTACCAGAAAAAAAGGTACAGGTTGAGACAGAATGCACAATTTAGAGTCAGAATTTCACAGTTCAAGATCTGTGAGGATCATATCCACTTTTAGTATACGGCATTCACAAAGTGACCATATCCAAGTCCTCAAAAGGAATTAGACATGAAATTCTATGAATTATGAGGCACGTGTGAGTCTCATTATTACAAGCCTTGCTTCAAAGATTAACTTCTAATCAATTATCTGATGGGAATTTAAATCATTTATTTAAACTGCTCAGAAATTCAAATGCAATTTACAGTGTATGGTAATTATGTTTTCATTTATTTTAATGTTTAAAGATTGATCAAACTTATTATCAAAGGACAACGGCTCCTGTGGACACTTAATGAAGTAATCTCAATGTATATGAGCACAATGGCAATATATTGGGTTATAGAGATATTGGAGAGAGAAGGAAGCAAATACACCTCTGATTTGTTTTTGAATCAAAAATATTTATATAATCCTTGAAATGAAATACTGTTACACAATAGTGCATTTGGACATATGGTTCTGAGTGAAAGGTGTCCCAGTGAAAACGGAACCTAGAACATTAGTGACATATATGTGAAATATATACAAGGTTTCCAATGCTTAATATAAACAACCATTTACATATATATGTACAGTATACAGCGCTAGATACAGTGATCAGTGCTGGTGGACAATGGTTCGTTTATGCAACTTGTCGACGGAGTTTCGACCCTGTGTGCAGTGTAGGGTCTCTTCAGGACCTATGATCGTAGGGACACCTGAAGGGTAATGGACCGGCTCGTGTGGAGGGTGTGGCACCGTGCAAAGGATAAAAAAGGGATACTCACATGGGTCCCAGCCGGGAGCCCAAGTGTGAGGTGGGTGGTGAGCTGGCTATTACGTGTCCCTACGATCATAGGTCCTGAAGAGACCCTACACTGCACACAGGGTCGAAACGCCGTTGACAAGTTGCATAAACGAACCATTGTCCACCAGCACTGATCACTGTATCTAGCGCTGTATACTGTACATATATATGTAAATGGTCGTTTATATTAAGCATTGGAAACCTTGTATATATTTCACATATATGTCACTAATGTTCTAGGTTCCGTTTTTCACTGGGACACCTTTCACTCAGAACCATATGTCCAAATGCACTATTGTGTAACAGTATTTCATTTCAAGGATTATATAAATATTTTTGATTCAAAAACAAATCAGAGGTGTATATGCTTCCTTCTCTCTCCAATATCTCTATAACCCAATATATTGCCATTGTGCTCATATACATTGAGATTACTTCATTAAGTGTCCACAGGAGCCTTTGTCCTTTGATAATAAGTTTATTACCCTGGTTCCGCGTGAGTAGGGTTCCCTTGTTCCTGTCCTACTAAAGATTGATCAAAAGCCTAAATAAACAAATTATTAATGATGGCAGTAAGTGTTCAATTTCCACTTTGGTACTGATTCCAGGGGATTTTCTATCCTCCCTTTTTGATGGACACAAGGTAGACTTGTACCAAATAATTCGGAGAGTGACATAATCCCTAAATTTTGCTAATTACAAACATTAATTTTGAGCTGTGCTTCTTCTGGTCTTTAAAGTACACCAGCATACTATCAGGGCTTCTCCCGTCAGCTTTAGTATTGTATTGTGGTGATCATCCATGTTACTGATTCAGAACACAAAACTGGAGGATGAACTCACTGTGCCACGTGTCAAGCACAATTCTTAAGTGAGCAAATGTTTTTTTATACACTGTGGGGCATATTTATGAAGAAGTCATGCAGCGCAGTGCAGCAAGTCACCTTGCTGTGCTGTGTGATAGGGAAAGGGAAGGAATCCGCCATATTTAACCCCTTCCATGCTTCGGACGGCCCCCGGCCGTCATACGTCACGGTGGGCGTGTGCGGAGGACAGCCGGGGCCGTCCGAATCCCGTCCACTATTCAAATCGCCCGCACAGCGCGAAAATGTGCGCAGCATGCAAGGGGTTAATATAATCTAGCACATTCCCTTTTTCCAGTGCAGGCGCACAATGTGCTACCAAGCGCCAATGCAGGCACTCTTGCGCCATGGTACAAGGGTGCCTGCATTGCAGACAGGATTGTTTTTGTGCAGGAAGGAACACCTGCCTGCACAACACAATCCTTAGTGGCATTTCCCTCTTTCTGCAGCACACATGAAAAGAGGAACAAACGGGGAGAAAAAAAGAAATTTCTCCTAGTTACTCCTACCCTGGGGATGCGTAGCAGTTTTGGCGCATTCCAAGGGTTACCACTTTTGGTAAATCTCAGACTGCATTAAAATCCATGGGTTTGGCGTGGGAACACCCACGCACCACCCATGGAACGCCTCCCTTGGGCAGAGTAACTCAACACAGTGATTTGCGCTGCATTACATTACTCTGGATTTATCAAACCACGCAGGGCCACACAATTTGAAAACCTTGCTAAACTTAAAATAACAGGTCAATACTTCTAACATGAGTGAAAGGAATTTTCGGGAGAGAGGCCTCTTCTTGGTCACAACCTTCAACTCACTTTGGCACAACCTGTAGGGAGATGTGCAATATATAATCTTGCAAGGGTCATCTAAAGGGCAGTAGCCTCCTTCACTTAACAGTCTGCAGGGGTTTACTTTATAGCACCAGGAAAAGCAAGAAGGACTATAGAAAAGTCAACTGTAGGTGCTAGTAAGGAAAAAAGGGAGTGTGAATATTGTGCATATTAATCGACATATGCGAGGACCAGAGTGTACAGTAGCACAATGACTGATGACTTTTGACTGGAATGAACACTAACAATACAAATTCATACAGAAAAATATTACAAAACATTTTTAGGTGTAGAATCTCGAAGGGGGTCTTTTCTGTCGTGTAATTTATCACACTGTAAACAAAATGATTCCCTCAAAAAGTTCTAAGTAGAACACCCTGTTGCATCCCAGCTTAATTTTTGCTACACAACTCAACGCATATAAAGTAATAGTGGCATTCAAGGTTCATATCTGTGAAAATCAAACTTTAGAAAGGAGTTCCTCGCTTTCGAAGCACTCCTGCACTTCTCAGGTATGAAAGAAGAAGGCAGTTTCCCCTTCTCAATCTTTAAATTATTCCAATCTGCTAAAAAAAGAATATTGATAGCATTTGCAGTCAAGTGGTGTGCGGAGGAACAAAACTCACAGCGCTACCTACCAAGGGGCTGATTAGAAGGGGTATACATAATTTATTGCATCCAATAAAATCTGATACCTCTGGGTTTGGGATTTATCGTGTGTGATAAATTCCGCTATTCTTAGTTTTGGTTCAGTAACAGAGATTAACATGCATATTTTTGATTTTACTGCACCAAAATCCGCTTAGCACACCAAATTGTGCATGTCCCAGTCAATAGCGTGACTTTTTTCACAGTTAAAATCCAGCAGATTTGACCTCATGAAATTTAACTAGGGTGCAAACTTAATCACACCTGGTACACATCCGGTAATTATCAAGTGCAATAAACTTTACACCGCTTATAATTGTGTTCATGTATTTGCGGAGGGATTGCAATTTAACAAGTCACTTGTGACCAGGCATAAGTGAAAAACGCCTCACATGCTTTTCATAAGAGGTAAAACATATTTCTTTAAACTTTTCAGGAAAAAGTAGGCAGTAACAATTTGAGGAAACACGGTTTACAGTGTAATTGTAGTGTTAATATAATCATGATACTCTAAAAAGATCAACAACGTAGTATACTGCAAATGTATTTATACAAAAAGCTGATTTATAAAAACCTAATTTGAAAATGTGGTGTTTTTTTTAAATTTACATTTTTGAATATTAAAAATAAAATTACAAAGATCTACAATTAGTTTTTTAATAAATTAGGCTTACGGATAACGGCGGGTTAGGGTAAGAGTTAGGGTAAAAGACGGGATTAATGTAAGGGTTAGGTTTACGGTTGTGGTTAGGTTAAGGGATACGTTTAGGATGAGGGTACAGGATAGGGTTAAGGTGGAGAACGGGCTTACAATAACGTTTAGGGTTAGGGCTGTGGTCATTTTAGAAGTTTCGTTAGGGTTATGACTGGAGTTAGGCTTATAGTTAGAGTCGGGGTTAGGTATAGAGGTTTATGGTTATTTTATTTATTTGTAGAGTTTTATATAGCGCAAACTTGACCCGAAGGCATCAGAGAGCTTCACAATGTTTACATGGTAGTATTTGGGAGGTTCACATAATACATATTGGGGTAGACATAGCAGGCAGAAAGGCAGTACATAGGCGAACCAATGACGGCGTTGGGATCAGTAGCTGATACATTTTTGAGGTAGACACAGCTTTTAAGCATAAAAAATTGTTTTAGCAGCATATAATAATAGTATCAATCAATCAAAAGTTCTTTATTCGGCAACTATTACAGTTAACCATAAAAGCACAATGCATATATCAAAAATATTAAAACATCATTCAAGCTTGAAGTTACATAAAATTAATTGAATCACATCACAATTGATTTTCGGGACCTAAAAACACTTTTTAAAAAAGCAATTACAGATACAATAATAAAATAGTCCTCTAGCTGTTGAAGAGTCGTAAATGCAGGATAACATTGTCTAAAACCAAGGGGCATATTAGCAAGACCCACGTTAAAATTATCGCCGTTTTACCGGCAGGAAACTGCCGCTAAAATGGCGATAATGGGCTTGCTAATATGCGTAATGGAATTCCAATAGAAGCCCAGGTTAGATGTCCTGCACATCTAACCTGGGCTTCTATTGGAATTCTATAACGCATATTAGCAAGCCCATTATCGCCGTTTTAGCGGCAGTTTCCTGCCGCTAAAACGGCGATAATTTTAACGTGGGTCTTGCTAATATGCCCCCAAGTTTTTTAAGCACAGGGATAATCCATCTCCTTCTTGGTATGGAATAAAATTTACAAAAAAATAATATATGTATCATCGATTGAGCCGAAACCTCATCACATGGGCAATTGCATAAAACTCTCGACCAGTCATTCTGTACGGGGAAACTAAACAATCGATATAAAATATTCAACCTAAAACGTGTCAGGAGAAACGTTTCATAATCATCAGTGATCAGAGAAATATATGGCTGCATCGTGAGGGTTACTAAAACCGGAAAATATGCTTGCACTGTTGGTTTCTTTAATTCAATTGAAGTCCTCACTTTGCCCAAATAATGCATACAACTTACTTTTAGATCTTTCCTAGATACATTTTGCATAGTGTGTGGATCTTTAAAATATTCAGGATGGCCTAGTTTAATCATAAACTTTTTGACATAAATTAACCATCTTATATTTCTGACCCCATCCACTACCAAGGCATCCTTCAATATTTCCCTATTCAACTCTGTCTCATCTGCAGTCCATACTCTGTGCCACAAGAGGACAGGCTGTATCTTAATTATATCCTCTAAATACGGTACCCCAAGTTCTTGGTGGCATATGTAAGTTGAAGTGCTATCTGGTACTGCCAAGAGGTACCTCAGAAGCATATTTTCTGCAAGCTGTAAGGCATTGACCCCTACAAAGCCCCAAATTCCGGCTACGTACGTGGCAATAGATACGCATTTTGCCCTATATATTGGTAAGATTTCTCCAGGGGCGCGTCTTCCTAATTTTTTACAACAGTTTGGCAGGGCCATAATCGATTTGACCAATAGCAACCTTCTTGCTTTAATCGCCGGTGACCACATCCCTAGATGATCAAATAAAATCCCCAAGTAGGAGAAAGTCTTAGTACGCTCTATGGCCTTTGAGTTTATAAAAATGGTCATACTTTTCTTTTTTTGTCCTCTCCCACAGTTCATTGTAAAAGTTTTAGAGCAATTTACCGCGAGACCCAAGCTCGCCATGAAATTAACAAAGGCATTTACCACCCTTTGGAGACCCAGCGGTGTGCGGGCCATTAGGACCGCATCGTCCGCATACAGGAGTGCCGGAATAGGGCGATTTGCAACTACAGGTAAATCCTTGCACTCCTGTATCAATACTGATTCCAGATTATTTATATATAGTGAAAAAAGGAACGGGGCAAGAATGCACCCTTGTCTTACTCCTCTTTTAACACTAAAGGGCTCAGTGCATTCACCACCTCTCCCAAATCTGACCCTAGCCCTTGCCCCTGAGTAAAGCTGCTTCAAAAAAGTGACTATTAAAACGTTTACGCCCATCTCCTCTAAAACCAACCAGAGCTTCTCATGGATGACACAATCGAACGCCGCTGTTAAATCGAGAAAAGTTACATAAAACCTTTCCTTTTTTGCTTTTGTATACTTTTCTAATATAATATGTAGGTTTAAGCCCTGTTCTATTGTGCCCATTCCTTTGCGAAACCCATATTGTAAATCACTTAAAATTGAGTGTTCCTCTGCCCACACTTGCAACCTATCTAACAAGACTCGACCCACAATTTTAATTGTAGAGTCCAGTAGTGAAATTGGGCGATAACACACTGGGTTTGCCCTGTCCCCTTTTTTAAAAATGGGCACTATAATTGAATCATACCAGGTCGATAAAAAGCCTTGAGAACAGCAAGCGTTAAAAACCTGTGTTAACAGTGGACCCCAAAGAGATAAATTAGACTTAAAAAGGTCCACTGGGATGCCGTCGGGTCCTGCCGCCTTCCCTCCAGAGCTTAAGTTAATCGCCGAACTGACCTCCTTAAGAGTAAAATCTATTGATAAATCTGATGTAATCAATAATTTCAAAGTATCTTCAACACTTACTGGAATTCCCTGATCATCTGGCAATGGAATATTATACAAATTGGAATAATGTAATATCCATTCGGGTTCAGTGATGGCAATCTCTATGGTTGCCTTATCGTTTTCTGCCAAAAAAGGTGCATTAACCGCATTCCAAAAAGCTGCGGGATCCCGATTAACCAAGGCATCGCGCAACGCTTGCCAGGCTTCCTCTTTAAGCGCCAACTTTCTAACTCTCAATGCCTTCTTGTATTCACATCTTGCGTCTCTAATATTGTCACGATTTTTTTCCCCAGCATGAAGGGCTCTTTTAAGTTTAGAATAGGCCTTTGTACAGCTAGTATCAAACCAGCCTGTTAATTGTTTCAATTTCTTACTTGGGTTCATATGAAGTGTTTCCTTGATAAAACTTGAGATGACTAAAAAGTTATCTAAAATATCCTGGTGAGATGATTTGTCATCCAGACAAGTTAAAAACATATCTTTGCAATTCGATACCACCTTGCTAGTAAAAGCCTCAGGATCCACATTTTCCCATTTCAGTTGGTAACCATTTTGTCTACTCAAAGAAATATTATCCACACAATGGGTAGAGTCTTTTCTAATACCAGCACTCTTAGTATTCACCTTCACACCAAAACTAATGGGAAAGTGGTCACTAAGAGCCATATCATGTACAATAAAATCTTTTAAACGAGCGGCAAATCTACTCGAAGCTAGTACGTAATCAATAGTGGAAAAGGTCCCTCGGCCATTAAAGGTGGGCTGAAAAGGGACCATGGGCACACATAAATCATTAACGAACCCAAAATCAAATGTAAACAAGATATCATTCAGGAGATCACCATAAGGTGTATGTGGGAAATGTGCAATACTGGGACCCTTATCATACGATATGCCACATACCCCGTTGTTCATGTACTGGCATATAGGGGAATTAAAATCCCCACCCCAGATGAAACAGGTCTCCTTTGAAATACATGATTGTAATTTGTATAAATCACTACTCACTTTTCCCATTAATCCCTCAATCTGCTCAGATGATGCATTGTTATAAAAATTCAATAAAATAATACTAAAAGCTTGATCTATATGAAGACTGATGATCTGATAAAACTGATCTGTGACATTAAAAACAATTTGTCTTAAATTAAAAAAATGTGAAATATAGATACAGAGGCCGCCTTTCGCTCTTCCATGTAATGACGGTACTGCAGGCGTGTGAAAGGTTTTGTACCCACAAATATGTGTTGGCCATTCCACCCAAGTTTCTTGTAAGCTCAAAATATCATACTTACTCACAAAATCATACCATAATATATTAGACACCTTTGTATTTAAACCTGCTACATTCCAAAACAAAATTTAACAAATATCTTTTACTCCCAAACCTTTGCTATTTCCACCATGTTCCACTCGCTTCATAGTTTTTTCCGCAGGTTGTACTATAGAGGAGGGGGCTGGGTCAATCAAAGGGTCTAAATCTAAGTCATTTACAAACTTTATAATTGTAGGCATAATTATGTTAGATGGAGAAGTATGGTCGATACTAACTGGTTTTAACTTCACACTCAGGTTAGGGGTGGCCTTTACTATTTCAATTATATCGTACGATGTGGGAACACCCTTTTGTTGTCAATCCACTGATTCCAGGTTGGCGAGTGCCTCAAATCGATTAAAAGTTAAAAGGTTAAACCCACGATTATGATGCTGGATTTGAGATCCCATGTCACTTAGGTCAGCGCAGGGTATGGGCTGGTAAAAGTATCCCAATGGGACCAAATTAACACCTTGTCCCAGTGAACATTGATTACCTACTCTAGTCAGAATCAATCTAACTAGCTGTGGCGTTTTGAAGGTCAGCACTACACAGTCCCCTATCTGGTTCTTTGGCCCATTTCCTACCCAGCTCACTCTTCTAATCATCTTGAATTCATTAAATAGTCTCTCAGTGAGACCCGTCCTTGCTCCTAACCACTGCAGGGCCTTATTCCTCTCCCTTTCCCACGCCTCATCCACCCTATTCTGAAGTTTGGGAACATTAATTAAAACCACCACATATGGTGTCGCTGCCGGTGGTAAACCCAAACGTGTTATATATCTATCAGTCTCAAATATGTTCGTATTACTGTCTGCCTTTGGGCTATTAGATACTGGATGATGTTCAAACCTATTAGGGGCTGTCGAGGCAACCGTAGGCGAGGCTACTGAATGTACCATAGGGATGTTTTGTACAATCATCTGTGAAACAGATGTTGTATCCTCGGGAAGGCCAGAGTTATTGCCAATATCGCAAAGTCCCGCATTTGGCGATGCAGCGCTCACAACGAAATTCGTTTTATTTATTTAAATGTTCACTTACCTGTATTCGGCCTTAATCCGTAGTTTACTACCCCCCACCCTGCCCCTCCCCCACCCCACGTCACCGCCCGACCGGCACTCCTACCACGGGCCGCGCCTGTATAAAACGGTATTCTTTTAACAGCACATAGTATTGCACATACTTGGGTAGGCATAAGGCTATGGAGGCAGGACGTTAGCGAAATGCAAGAGGCATTGGGATCAATAGCAGATAGATTATTGAGGTAGAAACAGCATAAATGTGTATATGACTTTTTAGAAGTGCATAGATACATTTGCCCATGGTTACACACTGCGTAAGTAAGCATAAATAGGACCAAAAGATTAACATTGGGCTGCAGCGTGCATAAACGAGAAACATGAAGGCAAAAGGTTCCGAAACTGCTACATTACTACTATATTACTACGTTATTACACATATATATATATATATATATATATATATATATATATATATATATATAAATATATATTCGTACACATACTCACACATAAATATACATACATATGGTTAAGCATTGAGTTAGAGAAGACAGTAAGGGTTAAATTGGGGTCGTATGATTCAAATCTCAACATTTATAGCACTATGTTTTTGTATTTTCAATTGAAACGCACAATAAAAACTACATTTGCACTGCACTACAACCTTCATAAGTCTACATTGTTGAATACTATATTTTTATACAGGATTTTTTTTACAATCAGCCAGAATTAAACATTAGATTTTAAAATGACCTTCTATTCAATGCGCAGAAATAATGTAGAAAGACTTGTTAATGTCCAAAAAATGCCCAGCACCTGCCTCTGGAGCGAGGTCTTTGTGGGTAATAGACTCACTTGTCACTTCTCCTTGAAGATGTGAAAATGATTTCAACAATGATCTGCCCTGATCTACCCCCTGTGTATTGAATTTTTGACTTATCAAAACAGAGCTGAAGTATCCTCTATTCAAAATGGTTTCGTAAATTCCCCACATTATGAATTTACTCAATCCACAATGTGTAAAAACAAATAAGTGCAAGGGTAGAAAGGGTCAGAGGAGTTGATCAACAGCTTTAACAGATGCCAGGATAGCCAAATACCAAAGCAGCCTACTCCTGGTCCCACCTCCTACCTCTTTCTTCCCGCATCCTAGAATTCCTGTCTCTTTATCTCACTCTTGCAGGCAGTTTTTTTTGCTTTCGCTCTTTGTCACCGTTTTCCTATCTTTCTCTTCCTCCTTCATCCTCCACTTTCTGCCTTTTACTTTCTTTTGTCTGGGTGAGAGTCTAATGATGAAAAATAAGTCCTGGCCTCAAAATGAGTACCTGTGACCATCACCTGCAGGTACCAGCCCAAATTAATTAGTGGGTCTTCTTGAATTGAATTACTCCCTTAAAAGAGCTTACTTGAAAGAAAAGAAACCTTTTGCATTGTTCTCCATCAGTATAGCAAATAAGGGAGCTCTAGTTAGATCATGCAGTTATTGAATTATGCTGAATTTGTCGTGAAGTAATTTGCCAATCAGGACACATTCAGCAGCACCCACAGGTTGTCTGCTTTCTGTCCGGGCAGCAACCTGCAGGTGGTGAGGGTTCTTTCTTATTTTCACTTCCTGACAGACACAAAACAAAGGTCTGATGCAATCATCCATCATCCCTTCTTTTATTCGAGTATCATCTTGGCTGCAAGCTATCTGGAGCCTAACTCCAAGATGCCAATGCAATGGAGAAAAACTAAGGCACACTACTTGCTATCACTTCACAAGTACTTAAGAGAACTATGATTTGGAGGCAGATTTTTGACTTTGTTCAAACGTATGTATGTAAACCGTATGTGGAAGGAAATGCCTCTTTTTGCATGATCACCCTAAAACCTTTGGACTGATGCTGCTGGTTTTTTCAACTCTGAAAGTGCAATGGGCCCTTCAGCAAGGCCCAGTGCCAATGCTCTGACCCTTAAAAAGTATATGTTTAATTGATCTACACCCAATTGGCATAAACTAACTTGCTTATAAGTCCCCAGTAAATGGTACCAGGTGTACCCATGGCCTGTAAGTTAAGTTTCCCTCGTGGACTGAAGCAATGATTTTGCCACCATAAGTGTGACAAAGCAAAGCATAATTCTGAGTTTACCATTGCAGACTGATAGAGCCTTTTTTAAACTGCTAACTCAACTTTGCCATTTCCAACCATGGCAAACCTCAACCCTTTCTTTCTTATATTTTATAAGTCACCCCTAAGGTAGGCCTAATGAGCCTAAAAGACAGGGCACGTTATATAGAAAAGAAGGAGGCGTGTTTTGTTGACTTTGCATGTCCTGACAGTAAAAACTCTGCATTGTCATTTTTACTTTAGTAAGGCTAGAATTCCCATTGGAGAGTATGGAGTTGCACACTGACAACACCGCAGTGCTAACCTGCAAATGGGACTACTAAATCTGGTACTTCAAGGTATCAAAAGAATTGTTGCATTAAAATCCACTTGTTGCTTAAGGCCGTATTTAATGTAACTGTTTTACAAATGGCAACTGTAGAAAGTTGGCACTTTGTTACCCAAAAGTTTCTTTTTTTTTCTTATTCAAGATTTGGAACTCAAACAAGATCCACATGCATTGATAAGACTCATTCAATTGCAAGATATATAGTAATGATGACATTTAAAAACTCATGCATAAAATTAATTACATGATAAAATGCAATATAAACTATTCAAGAAATACAAAACTTATTCAATGCAAATTTTTAAAAAACATTAAAAAAATATAAATACTCAAGTACAGAACATTTCATTTGGAGGAGAATACATTAAGAGAAGGGCTTCAGAAGTCGTTCTCTCATGATATTTTAAGAATAAAGGTCTCAAATGCTTATGGCGATACACTATCAATTCAGGCAAACATAATTCAGATCCTGGACCGCACTATTACATAAATTACATGGATCAGAGACATAGTCAGTTTTTGCTAATTTATGCCATTTTGAATTTAAAAGTTTTAAAGGCAAAGTATTTAAATGAAGTACATCTAAGCCATGATCCATGGTCGTATCTCACGCAACCACAACAGCAGCCTTGATGTTCATCCAACAGTCAGACTTCTCACATAATCTCCACCACTCCCCTAGTTGTTCTCAGTCCTGAAGAGACCCTTATATCCTACACAGGGTCGAAATGCAGTCAACACCATCTAAAGACAGACCTCAGATCTCACCATACACCGGATACCTTCCCTGGTGTGCCTATAAGTATTCAATACCATTGGCTGTCTTTTATTTTATACCAATATGCCATTTATATTCACATATTTGTCACCTCTTTTACTTTGTTCGGTTATGGTTTTTCTCACTTGGGGCTCTGTTGAGGAACCCTCTCACCACTCACCTGACTGTGTTACTTTCATCTGGTTTGTGCATTTCTATATGACTTTTGGAAATAAAATTCAATTTGGACAAATTGAATATGGCAAACACTGGTTCGCTTTTAAATACTTTTTCACAGAGATTAATTCACAACAGAATGCTTCAGTCTTTTTGAAGGGTCTCTAACCCTGATTGATTCAATACAGGATTCTCCTGTTGTATTATATTGTTCTTTAAATGAGTTCCACGTGAACGCTTGTTCCAAGTTTAAACTTATAGAAGAGGAATCGAATAGATTTTTTAAGGAATAGAAAAGACCGTCCTTGCTCCTAGGACTGTTGATATTCTTTTCCGGGATCCTGAATTGGGGTTTCCCACATACAAACCACAGTCTCTGCAAGCAATTTTTATTTGGGGAAAGGGGGAAGTAAATTTTGCCCCTAGACTGGGGGACTAGCTGTACCCCTTTTTTTATTGTCCATCTGCGCAATCCGATTTGTAGCAACCTCTTCACTTTTCATATCAATCAATAGCTTTAATATTGCTAATAATAAGGGCCTTATTACGAGTTTGGCAGTCCCATGGACCGCCATATCTGCGGTCTGCCTCGGGGAGCTTGGCGGTCCGACTGCCGTATTACGAATTGGGTGGGTTGGCCATGCAAAGACCACCGATGGACCGCCGAGACTGCCAGCAGACTGCTGTCTGCCGCGTTCGCGGTCGGGGAAAGGCAGCCCCACAGGGGAGCTGCATCCTCGTCCATATTACGAATTGCCTGATCCATGAACGGACTATGGTGGTCCGACCGCCTGCTTCAAGGTGGTGGTGACAAAGGAATTGGGGTGCATACTCACCCCTTTCTTCTTCTTTCAGGCAGATTCCAACGTGGATCCCTTTCTCCAGGTCTCCCCTTCACAGCAGGATCTTCACCCTGAGGATTACGACCCTGTGCGTGGCAATATACAGGTTAGTCTTTTTTGTACCATATACCCATTGCCAGGACTGCCCACATATGGGCTAAACCCCGGTAATGGGTATATGGTATTTTTTCCATATATATCATGCATATGTGTGCATCCAACACATGCAGGTGAAATGCACACACGGGCATCGATATATTTGAGAAAAATACTCACCACCGCTGAAAGACCCCCGCCTCCACACTGCCGGCCCCGTGGTCAACACGTAATACAGCGGTCCTTGGACCGCCAGCGCCATGGGCTGCTGGCCGGGGTGGATGCGGATGGGGTACTAAGGCGGCCAGACCGCCAAACTCGTAATAAGGCCCTAAGTCTTGCATATGATCTGAGTTATTTACTGTTTCTCTAAGAAGGCTAGAATGGAAGAAAAAAAAATTTCCAGCCACTTAGGAGACTCAGTGTCTGGATCCTGCAATCCTGCCATCGGGTGGCACTACTTGAGGACCTTCTGTCATGGATAATAGTTTGGAACTGTTGGACTTCAAATGCGTCTAGCCGACTCCTTCTAGCATTGTGCGAGTTAAGTTAGTGAGTGCCCGGAGTTGTTGCAGAAAGTTGCAGCCCCCAGAGGACGGGGTCCTCGCGGACGGGGTCGTGGTGGAGGTGGTCGTGACGAGGTTCAGGCAGATGAGTCGTCACAGGGTCGCTCTGATCAGAACTATTTTGATGACCCTCGAGGAAGACAGTACTATCACGATGATTATGATATGGATGAGGTGACAGGGATGTCTTACACCTAGGACAGCCAGGGACAGGGTGAGGGACCAGTTCAGATACCTGTAGATCAGCGTGGTTCTTATGTCACAGCGGATTTGCACGGCTTGGTTAAAAAAAGTTTGGCGGATACAGGTGCAATGAATAGCTCTGTTTCTCGTTCGCTGGTCCCCGGGGCAGCTCTGTCTGGCCAAAATAATGTTTCGGTAGGCTTTTCAGGCGTACCGGTCGTGAGCCCCATTTCCAAACCCATTGCTTTGACTATTGGCCCTTTTACCGTAGATTCGCCATTCTTATTGACAACAAATTGCGGAGAGAATTTAATGGGACTAGATTTGTTGAAGAAGTTGCATGCAACAATTTCTTGTTCTCCGCATGGTGTCTATCTGACGATAGGACCAAATGTGGTTAGTACCAAACAGTGTTTTTCCAAAGATGCGCCACTCCCTGCTGAATTCAAAGATGTGCCGCCCACGTTGTGGGCTACAGGTGATACGAACGTAGGGTTGCTGCAGATACCTCCGGTCTCTATTAAGGTCAAAGACAATGCTGTGTTGCCTCGTATTCCCCAGTACAAAATACCGCAGGCAGGGGAGCGAGCTATATTGCAGATTATACAGGATTTGATTAAGTCAGGAGTTGTTGAGGAAACGGCAGCGAATGTGTGTAATAGTCCTATTCTTCCCATTCTTAAGAAGGCACCCTTGGATTCCTCTGATGCTCATCCTGATGTCTATTGTTTTGTGATTGATTTGCGTGAGGTTAATAAAATAGTGGTCCCTCAGTTCCCAGTGGTCCACGATATCACCGCCCTTCTGACGATGATTCCTTCCACTGCCAAATTCTTTTCTGTGATTGATTTAAAAAATGCTTTTTTTAGCATTCCCATTCATCCAGGTAGCAGGCACCTATTTGGATTCGCCCTGGCCGGCAGAAGCTTTCGATTCTGTCGCGCTCCTCAGGGCTATACTGAAAGTCCTAGCATATATAGTCAAGCTCTAAAAGGCCAATTGGATTCCCTCACACTTCCCCCAGATAATGTATTACTGCAGTACGTGGACGATCTCTTGATCGCTTCTGACACAGAAGAAGGTTGCAAAGATGCAACGGTCAAATTATTAATCCATTTGGCACAGCACGGACATAAAGTGTCCCTTTCAAAGTTTCAATATTGTCGACAGGAGGTCACCTATTTAGGTCACCTACTGTCGAAGGAGGGAAGGAGACTAACACCTGAACACATTAGTGCTATTGTTAAAATACCCATCCCTAAGACTCAAAGGGATGTGCGAGCCTTCATGAGCATTACTTTGTACTGTAGACACTGGATTGCTGACTATTCTTTACTAACAAAGCCGCTGTTGCAGCTAACCACTAAAGATGTGCATGAACCCTTGCCCTGGAAGCCTGAATGTCAACAAGCTTTTGAGCAATTAAAAGTTGAACTTTGCTCAACACCTGTGCTTGGCACCCCAGATTATGCTAAGCCATTTGTGTTGTATGTACACGAGACGGCTGGTTGCGCGCTCTCTGTTTTAACACAAGCCTTTGGAGGTAAGCAGAGGCTGTGTGCTTATTTTTCCGCTTTGCTTGATACCGTCGCGAGAATCCTCCCGAGCTGTGTAAGAGCGGTCGCGGCTGTGGCCGTCTCCATTCAACAATCAGCAGGGCTCGTCCTTGATACCGATCTCACAGTTATGGTTCCTCATGCTGTGGACACACTTTTGAACAAAACAAAGACACAGCACCTTACCAGTGCACGTCTGACCGGCTATGAGCTGACCCTCTTTGCACCACATGTCACGATTAAGAGATGTGCCACTCTGAACCCAGCCACGTTACTACCCCTCCCTTCTGAAAGTGAGGACAGAGATATACATGATTGTATTTTTCGAACAGAGGAGGAGACGAAGGGACGGGTAGACTTGACTGATGTTCCCTTATCTGACCCACAAGGGGAACTATATGTCGATGGCTCTTGTTTTAAACTACCAGATGGCACTACCACCACAGCATATGCTTTTACTACGCTGCGTACTGTAGTTGAGACATCACGTGTTCCTTATCAATTGGCCCAAGCTGCAGAACTAGTTGCTCTCCTTCGAGCTTGCGAGTTAAGTGAGGGACTGACTGTCAATATTTATACTGACAGCCAGTATGCCTTTGGGGTTGCCCATAATTTTGGGCGGCTCTGGGCGGAGAGGGGATTCTTGACTTCACATGGGTTAAAGATCCAGAACGGCCCACTGATACACAGGCTTTTGTCAGCTCTGACACTTCCCAAAAAGTTAGCAATAGTGAAGTGCAGTGCCCACAATGCAATTACTGATGATATGGGGAGGGGAAATGCGTTTGCAGATCAGACAGCTAAGGAGACAGCCAGATCTAAGATGAAAAGAATGTTTGTGGCAGGTCCTCCTAGATGGGTACCCGACAATGCGATGTTTGAGGATAATTGGAGAATGTTAAAGAGATTCAAAGCGAGGCAACAATTGAGGAGTTAGCAATATGGCAGGAGAGAACAGGACGTTTAGACGAGAAAGGGTGTTGGACTGATAAGTCAGAGAAGCAGAGATGGATGTTACCAGATGCATATGTACTCCCTGTGGTCACAATGGCTCACGGGCCAGCTCACATTAGTGCGAAGGGAATATGTAAATTGTTAGATCCTGTATGGCAGAACGATAACATCCCTAAGGTAGCTGCTCATCTGGTGAAGTACTGCATGGTCTGCATGATACATAATCCTGGAAGAGGCACCCCTACACCTTCTGGTAACTTTGCACCACCTTCCTTACCTTTTGAGGTTCTCCAGATGGATTTCATTGAAATGGAACGAGTCAACAATTTGAAATATGTTAGTGGTTGTTTGTGCGTTCAGTAAATGGATTGAAGCTTACCCCACTAAAGAGAACACAGCCATGGTAACGGCGAAGGCACTCTTAAAAGAGTACTTACCGTGTTTCGGTTTGCCCCATTTGATTTGGAGTGACAACGGAAGTCACTTCAACTCAAAGGTTATCCAGTTGGTGTGCGATGGTTTGCACATCAAGCAGAAATTCCATGCAGCAAACCATCCCCAATCGGCAGGTTTGGTTGAGAAGTACAATAGTACTTTCAAACTGAAGTTGGCAAAGATCAAAGAAAGCACAGTATTGCAATGGCCAGATGAGTTACCTCTAGCCCTGTTGTACACAAGGGCGATAGCCCACTCTAGAACAGGATTGTCACCATACGAGGTCGTTTTCGGCTGCCCGGCAAATGTCTGGGGCGTCCCACGACCCCGTCGTTTTTCTGAGATAGAGTACCATCTGCTTGTGGACTACTTGTGCGAGTTGACTAAACATTTGCGTTCTATTCATCAACATGAGAGGCCAGGCCACGATATCCGACCCGGTGATTACATCCTGGTGAGGAACTACCAGAGGAAGGGAAGTTTGGAGCCACGTTGGAAAAGACCTCTGCAGGTCCTCCTCGCCACCAGGACGGCAGTGAAGGTGGACGGCTGGAAGAATTGGATACATCATCCCACTGCCGGAGAGTCCCACTACCTCTCCCCTACGACCAGTGGATCCTCGACGGCGTAGGGGACCACGAAACAGAGAAGGTGCCATGCTTTGTCCCTTTTTCGGATGCTCGACTGACATGGGCGCAAACGGAGGAGGAGAACGACGCTGTCTTGAATGAGGCGGTTCCCCCAGAAGTAAGGGCTGCCCAGGATCCTCCTCCATCTGGCCCACAGGAGCTTGAGTCTCAGTCCCTTGGCCCCTTTGAATTTAAGATCCTTTTCCGTGATGACACAGTGCCCGGAGTGGCTAGGTACAATTTACGCCCCCGACGGAGGGACAGTGCACCAAAAGAAAAGTCAGATTAGTAGGGATGGACTGCATGAATGAAGAATAGGGTGCATGTACCCTGTCTGCGGTACCAACGATAGATTAGGGAAAGGGAGAATGGTGCATTGTCTGAGACACTGGACAGGATAAGTTGAGGGTGTCTTCCCAGGAGGGAGGGTGCCCTATCCTGAGCGACGTGGATTTCTTCAGAAAGGGCTGCGATCGCGCAGCTCCACCAAGAAGTGCTCAATAGCACCACCGTAGATGAACAATAGGAGTCTGCCAGTGAGGCTCTGACGGACGCTGGGTTTTGTGCCTCTCTTCTTTGATTTACCATCGTTGGCTCCATTGTATGACCTTTCCTCTGGTATTCTGAATAAAAATCTTTTTTTTTAAATTACCCATTTGGCCGCCTAATTATGGATGAAGAACAGCCCTGAGCAGCCACGTTTTGAGCAAAGAGGTCGTGGTTGGTCTAGCTGGTCTGCTAAAAGCAAGATAGTCTTTGTAGTAATTGTTCTGATCCTTTTAATAACTGCATTCGGAATTATGTGGTTTCTTGAAGAGAAATATCCTGTGCATTCTTTGATTGGTACTACTCCTGTTCCCCCTGAGCATGTATTTGTCACTCTGGCCCCTCATAAGGAGAGGCACAGACAAACGTACGTTGACAATGTTTTCTTACAGATGCTCCATCAGGCGCACCATGCCTCTAATGTTACTGATTGCTGGGTTTGCGGCTTGCTCCCTTCTGTGATGCATAAAAACAATTTATTGATGTTCCTACCCTTCTCTTATTTAGGGAGCTGTGAGGCATGGTTTCAACTGTTTACCATGGTGTATATCCATTTCCATACTGATGCAATGAATATGACGTATGCAGATTATGAGACTGTGTTAGAATATATCCGTGTACACCAGGGGTTTACTCCAGGAGAAAAGGGGCCCCTGATACTTTGCATCCAAATGCCTGTATGAATATTTACAAAGTCAAAAAGAATGTAACGTGGCTCCAAAATGAAATGATGGATTTTCAAGATTTTAATGTCACTGAATACTTCAGGTCCTTTCAGATGCGTAATATTACTCAGGACAAGGCAATGCCAGTGCCAATAGTTAACACAACAGCTAGTTTCTGTGTCCAAGGTTTTGGGAGTTTTAAGTGGGAAGGAGTATTTACAATTATACTTATGACTTGAGCACGACCAATAGTCCACCTTTACTTCCACCCCATAATGTGTATTTTGTTTGTGGGTCCCAGGCTTATGTATGGCTTCCCAGGGAGTGGTCTGGTATATGTTATGTCTCTTTCCTCCTACCCCCAGTATATATAGCACCGTCCAGTTATCACAGAGACCATTGATTGCAGCGTAGGAGCGTATACTTGTCTCGAGTTAGAAGGGTTATCAACACAGAAGACATAGATCAGACAGACACTACTCTGCAGCAGTTTACTGATGCTATGAAGGGTATTCTGCCCTTCTGGGGTCCTATGTCCAATAGCCTTAACATTTGCCGACTCACAAGGGTTGTGGAGGAAGTTATAAGCACCATGGCAGGAAATACTGACCAACATTACAGCTGAGCTTCAGGCTACAAGACTTGTTGCTCTTCAAAACCGGATGGTGTTAGACGTCATCCTTGCTGATCGGGGTGGGGCCTGTTGCGTCATCGGTAGTAGCTGCTGTGTGTACATACCGGACCATGCGCCGAATGTCTATGCAGCAATACAGAAGCTGTACCGACTTGCATCCGATATTCACCAGGTGAATGGCACCTGGTCCCTTTCTGGTTGGTTCTGGGGTTTGATAGCATCCTGGGGTTGGAAAATACTCCTTTTCCTAGTAGCCATTGCAGGTGTCATTTTCACTTGTTGCCTGTGTATTAATTGTCTCCCTGCCTGCTGTACATATTGTGTTAGCAAGTTAACACCTGCACCTAAGGCCCCAGTACATGATACTAAGCCCTCAGCTACGATGATGCAAGCTGTCCATGATTTGATGAATATTGATGAGGGTATTTTTGAATATTAGCAGAATGTGTATTGCCCTGCATTAATGATTTTTTTAAATTATATTAGTAGTTATAAGTATCTTAGAGCATAGACAAAATTGTTAGCAAATGCTAAAAGGAGGGTCTGTTGGACTGCAAATGCGTCTAGCCGACTCCTTCTAGCATTGTGCGAGTTAAGTTAGCATTTGCGGCGCCATTTTGTCTTTAGCCGCCATTTTGTACTATGATCGAAAATAAGCTCCTGTTTCATTAACTGTCTGCCTCAGCGAAAAGCTGCTGCCCAGTTACTTCTTCTTATCATATTCAAGGTCGAATCCTAATGCACTAATGAATAGCTTATTCTGTCTTCGCATGCCTTTCCTCTCTCGTAGCCCTGCTCCCACACTAGAGAGCGTTGAGCTTGAACACGACAACCTTGAAAATGTGATAATATGTACCCGTTCTGCAGGTGGTAGCTCATCCTTCTGTGCCTCCTTTGTACATCAGTGCCCGAGCTGGAAAATTCCAGTCTGGGCGGGTCTTTAGGGGTGTTGGAAATGCATATTATGTTTTACCAAGTGTTCTGAAGTCAGTCCCCTCGGCAGCTATCTCATGAGGCTGGTCAGACTGGGCTCCGCTGCAGTGCAATACTAATAAATAACTTGGTTTGTATTCTCTACTGTTTCACCAACTCTTTATTTCTTGTGGAAGGCTGAGAGGTGGTCGCGAGTGACCCGGTTGGCCAAATATGGGTCACTTCCTTCAGAACCTGTGTTGATCTTCAGTGTTCAAACCTTCTTGGAAATCAACCCCACTCCAGATTCCATTACAGGGTTTACTTTTCAACCACTAATGTTTTATGGGAGCTGGAGAGGAGACTTTTGGTGAATCATATTATACTTGGAATTCTGTCTTACCTCTTCCAGCATACCCACATGCTCCCCTGCATAAATAGTGGTCTTAGTGCAAAACTATATCCGATCTATGTTTCACTACGGATTTTCGTTCTCAGTTCTAGTTGCTTTCTTGGACCTCTGTGCACTCCTTCAGGTAGAGAGGTAGAGAAGGTACTTTGCTCTCACCTGCACTGTGCTGCAGCCTGCTCACACCTGTTCTGGAGTCCAATCAACCTGTGTGGGTGTGAGCTGGGAGGAGGGATTAAAGCCTGGCTTCTGAATTCAGAACTTGTGCTTCAACTGCCGTTGCTGGGAGCTCCTGCTTTCTTCTCAGTTGCCTGCACTGCTGAATCCTTGAAACCTGGAGAGGAGTTCCTGATTCCTGCTACTACTTTTTTGCAGTTTCCTAGTTTCCTGTGGCTGTCCTGACCAGCATCGTGCTTATGTCCTCCCCTTGTTTCTCAGTCTCACCTTCCTTTCTAGCCTGATATCCTGATTTCTGTGTTTCTCTGTTGGAGTTCTGACCACGTTTTCACTGAGTTGGCAATGTTCCCTTTATTTCCTTTTTCTAAATTTATGTTCTGTCCTTGTCCTGAATTCCTGTGTTTTTCCCATGCACTTGCAAGGCATAATTTGTTCCAGTACCCGTTGGGTACATTCTTGAATTCCTTGTTCTGATTCAAGTTTCCCTATACCAGCAGGGCAGGCCTTGTTCCAATGCCTGTAGGGTACATCCTTGAATTCCTTGCCCTGTATCCTATTCTAGTTTCCCTGTACCAATGGGGCATTACTTGTTCCAGTGCCTGTTGGGTACAACCTGCCCTTGATTCCTGTATTTCTGTTCTTGATTTCTGAAGCCCTGTTCTTAACTCCTTTTCTTGGCTTTCTTCCTGTCTCCTTGTTGTCTTGTCTGTCCTGTATTCTGGTTATTCTTGCACTCTAATTTTCTGTTCCATTTCAAATTCGGCCTACTGTCTGTTGCTGTCCATATCCGTTTACAGTGGGGCCTCTGACTTTGTTAGGTAGGGAAAGACTTCTGTTGTTGCACCCAGGTCTGTTGGAGTCTTACCAGTCTCAGTGTTGTTGTCAGTCTCGGTCCACCTTGCACTGAGTACAACAGTCTCTATACAGCAGGCCCCACTATGACTTTACTGCATGACTGTTGTTAAGAGCAATCTGCTGGTGTCAGTCTGAAGGGCCTTCCTTAAGCTGCCAAGAGACCTCTTGTTCATATACCAGTGCACCCCATACTTTGATCATTCTTGTCTTTCTCCTGTCCTGTGTTGTTTAGTGGCCTCAGTTATGGTTGGAGTAGCCTGGTATTACCTTGCCTTGTCTCCTGGGTAAGAGTTAACTCTGGAATCACTCGGCCCTGCCCTCACTCCCTGACACTTAGAGTATTGGACTTAATGACCGTGTAAATTACATGAGGAGTTCAAAAGTAGCCCTAACTTAAGAGTAGTTGAAGACACTGGGGAAGCTAACAATAGATCCAAGGGAGTACTGCTAAAAAGTATCAGTGCTGATTTTTGCATTGTGCAACATGGGGTAACCAGAGGAGCTTGCTCCATTGTAGCATTGATCATAAAATCGGTGTCAACGTCAGGTAGAATAAAGTCCCCGAGACTAAGATCCTTCCCAGCACCTGAATGCAACAACTTTTCTTCCAATTACTTTTCTTGCATCTGTGTCAGTCGTGAAGGGTAAATGGGCTCTGGCAGGCTCAGAGCCCCAGGGCAATCAAGGCAGGCTGATATGGCTTCCTGTGTAAACAGCTGCTGGTTGCCACTACAGATGCCAACCTCCTTTTGGAAAAAATAATTGATAGGGTTAGAACCTTTCATAGTATTCAAAGGGCTGGATTTATTCCTTAACGGATTGGATTTGGTCTTTTTGCAAGCTCTTGCAGGGATCACCCTTCTTGAACAGGGCTTTCTTGCAGTCATATTCTGAAGAGTAGGACAAAATAACCTGTCCTGATACACAGGCGCGTCTTGGCCACAAGCCGCTCTGTTGCTGACTTCTCCATAACAGGACTCTCTGCAAGCCAACCCCTCTTGGACCAGCCCCACCCCCCTCCCCCACTACTGCTGCTGGTTCCCTGGCTGTATAGTTGGTGGGTTGAAAGGCCTTTATAAGGGTTCTCAACTGCTGAGGCCCGAAGTGAGGGCCCGAGTGCACAGACCTCTTCTGCGGCATCAGACAAGCTGCGGCATCAGACAAGTTCTTCTGATTCAGCCCACTGGCAAAAGCTCCTCCAATGAGCATTCCACACACCACGGTGATCGAGCCAGCAATGCTCAATTCAGAAGCCTCACTTTGTCATGTCTAAATCCGATGCAGTGCAAAGTTCCAAATCCAAAAGGCAGTAAAAAAGCACAAAATTTGACTTTGGAGGGGGGCGGCCAAAAATAGCCGGGCTAGGCAGGCTAGAATGTGTAAGAATTAGGGTGCTATTGAATGATACTGGAGGAGGATCAGGGGTGGAACAGGTGATGGGGCAGCTACGTTGACATTTTACACTTCTGCAGCCCTGGAGCACTTGACCACTTCACACAGGCGCCTAATACACAGTGCTTGCTTCTTCACCTCCTGACCCCGCTTCTGTCCTCCACCTCTGTCACTGGCCTTCAGGCCCCCCAAATGCCGCACCTCACATCAGCGCCTGGCACCCAGCGCCTGTGTCCAATGATCCAGTATCTGGCAATCTCTCCTCCTCAGGGAAGCTGCTTAGCCGCTGCTTCCTCCGTCTGCTCACTTGTGTGTTCGCTCCGCCTCCAACGTCCTCATGACCTCCCACAGCTTTCCTCTGGCCATTACTGATTGCAGACAGCTTCTATCCTCACGAAAGCCTGTTGCACTCTTGGAGACAGGTGAGAACAACTCTCAGGAAGAGGAACAAAGGAACTGCCAAGGGAAGAGGTGTGGCCTCCTCCTCCTCCTGGTGGGATGGCCAGACTGGGTGTGAACCCAAAAGGGAGCTTCAAATGGGTCGCCGCCTTTGAAAGGCAGATGGAAGTTAATCTAGGAAGGGGCTAGTCTTTTGTTTTGGCAGACAGGCTGGCATCTCAGGCAGAGAGGGAAAATCTGTCAAACCATTTTTTCAAGGGAATCGGAGCCCCCAGTGTCTTGCCATGTTGGGAGTGGGCAGAATAGTGCACTCTGCAATACCTAGATGCCACACTTGACAGGAGTAGTCATCAGGGGGTAGGGGACGTCTACGCCCTTAGGCTAGTTAGTCGACACCACTCCCTAGGCTCAGAGTGAGTATCAAAGTGGCACCCGTGGCACCCGACCCAGACCTCAGATCGCTACTGTCTTGGCAAGTGGACTGAAGAAGGACTGCCCTGCTGCTTCCTGGACCCAGCAAAGAGAGACTGTAGCAACGACTGGCCTGCACCTGCTGCACTTGATGACTGGCAAAAAGAGGGCTGTCCTGGCAGTGCCTCACTAATGGAGAAGTTGCCCATGAGTACCAGACAGAAGGAGTGATACCAATAGTCAGTTGACTGATTGCCTGCTACAGCCACAGGGCCTCAAAAGCTGATAAGTCTGCACTCTTGAGAGCAAAAAGCCTGACTTTAGCTGACACTGAGGTGAAGCCGGTGGAGACTGAGTCCTGACCCTCACGGGTTGCCCCCAAGTTAGCTGGACAAGTGAAGGCTGTCAGAGTGCAGTTTAGCTGCCCTTCAAGAAAGTAATTGTCAACTAAAGAAGAACACTGGAATTGCTCTAACCAGGGACCAGTAGGCCAGTGGTAACTGGTCCAGCACTGGACTTCACCCAGGCACTGTGGGATATCGACCCTTTATTCCAAAGTCACAACCCCAAGCTCGAGGACTGAGTGGTGGTCACAGGAAGATCCACTGCACCGAGTCAGCATCTTTAGCATCCTTCAACATCCTGTAAACAGTGCTTCAGGTCCATCCCATTGACTTCAAGGCAATTTGACCTAAGGGTTTGGAACTGGACTTGAGACTGCTAAAACCAACAGGTAACTGTCCCCATGGACCTGTTTGGTCCCTGTGACTGGCTCCCTATCAGAGTTGGCACCCCCAAAAGTGCCCATATAGCTGTTATCAACGTGCTTGTTGTAGCTTTCATGCTCGATTACAGTATTCATTACACTAAGTGAAAAATTCGTGATTTATTGTTTCTTCTAAAATTAATATCTCAAGATCCCTCCATTTGAATGTTGTTGTTCAGGTGTCTATTTAAAGATAAAAATACAACCTATTTTCATAAATTGGTGTTGGATTTTTATTGTGTTGTGTGTTCCTCTTATTTACTGTTTTTGGTGCTACCCAATGCTTTATACTTGTTTCTTTGAAAAAGCCTAACTGCTCTGGGTCAGAGCTACCAAGGACTGAGCTAAAGTCTTACAAATGAACCTAACTGAGCCTGCTATGGAATTGTGTCTTTATAACACACTGACGTTGCACAACTACAACATATAATAATCCACAGATCTCACGAAATGCATGGACTGTAAGAATGTCAGATGTTTCTGTTTGAATGAGTAATTACACAAATAACAATTTAAATAGCACTTACTCATTTATTTATTTTATTTCTTTATAGTTCTACTCATCCGTATGTAGGGGTCAGTGTGCTTCACATCACGCATATGCATTATACCGAGACAATAACTCATGCAAGTGTGTACATTAATGTAGAGAAATGTTACATAAGACATGGAGGGTTACTAGGTAAATGAGTTTCATAGCGCCCATATTGGTAGGCATTATATGTTAAAAGTGCATGGGCTGGGAGAAGCACAAATATAGAATTTAAAACATAACGCAGTGGTTGGGGTTGTCTGTACTAATACATCTTTATTTCTTCCCAATGAAACCAGTTTTAGCAACCTTAGAATAATGACAGGTTGAGATAAAAAAATAATAAGGTACTAAAACCATGCTTTGCAGTTTTCATACAGCACACAGATGCAGGTTAATAGCTCACTGATATATATTAGAAGGATTATACACCTATGAACTGCAAGTAACAAAAGTAGCTACCATCGTCAAAAGTAGCTACCAACTTACGTATCCATATAAAATGTGATCTGCATGTTACATGACATGCTTTGTAGCAGGCACATTAACTAGGCTATGAGTTAAAGCTGTGGTTAAACAAAACATAGATCTTTCCAGCAAGTACATTAACCACCAGAATTATCTTCTCATTATTATTATTCCCTGAAAATTGCTAGGCACACTAAGATGTATGCAGCAGGCGTCTCTGCTCCATATTTAAAAAAGGAAACCTCTCTGTGATGACCAGATTCCTGTGGCACCAGTGCAGTCTGGGGTTACTGGGCCCCATTTGCATCAATCAAAGTTGTTCTGAAACCACAGTGCTTCTGGACCCTAATCTGGATAACCAAGCACTTCTCTACAGCCCTTGACTCTCTCAGGGTAGCGAGACAGAGCAGTCCAAGGCTTACTCAAGGAGGTGAGGTGGGTTGGACATTCAGAATACAGATTACACCATAATAGCAGTACTTCACAAAAAAAAAGTACTTTAATACACACAAGGAAAATATACTGCACATGAAACTAAGACACACAGGGGAAACCAGAAGGAGGGTGGGAGCACACTGCCTCACATCCCAGCACTCAATATGCCCCACAGTGAAAACCAGAAGTATCTATACACCTTCTGAGCCAGAGTTCAGACCCCAAACAGTATTATTGCGCATAGACGTTAAGCACTATAAAAAGAGTTAACGTTGCATTATACCGATCATGTTGCACAGGGTTACTCATCAAAGCTAGATCAAGGGTACCAATACTTGTCTTTCAGTAATATGGTTTCAGCAGTTGATATGAAGTCAAATGTTCCTAGTCCACCCACTGTCCCACCACCAAAAGCAAGAGAAGTGTCTACCCTTCCTTAGCGAGGACACCACTCTGGTGTTGTCAGTGGTCTGGATCGTAGTGTCTGGGGTCTTGGGACAGTTAGTGGAGTCCCACTAGTCCATTAGCCATTAGGCTACCCGTAAAAGGGTAGCGGGTAGCCAGGGTAGCCTTGGATGTCACATAAGGAGTGGGCACCCGCGGGGATGGTGCTATTTGCTACTAGTGCAGGGCAAGCAAGGACCAAGCTGGGAACTATACAAGTCTTGGGGCAGGGACCAAGGGTTCAAATCAGTGGCGTAGCTGGGGGGGGGCAGTCCGCCACGGGCAGCACGAGTTTTGGGGGCGGCGGCCGTCTCGGGCGGCAACAGCCACACCCCTGGCTCCTCAATGTGTGCATTTGCCTCGAGGGGGTGGCAAACGGACAAAATACTCGCCAGCACCCCCCCTGCTCTTCACTGCGGCCGCCGTGGGGCAGCAAACGCAGAGACCGCCAAGGGCGCCCATAGGGCTAGCTACGCCACTGGTTCAAATGGTAAGTTCTTCAACAGGCACTCTTCCCCCACTTACAGATTGTAACTGGAAGCACCCACAGGCTCCGATAGCACAGGAGAGGGGTCAGGGGCGAGGCAGTCTCACCTTCAATGACAACATGGAGCGTCTCCCTCGATGCTGATGTGCAGCAAGTTTCCTTATCTTGAGCAGCCGTCTGAAATCTCCTTGTGTTCCAAAGCACAAAAGCCTCCACAGGCCTCAGACAGCCTCGTTCACTGCTGGGATGCCGTTTGACGAGCTGCAGCCCAGCTCCTTCCATCAGAAAGGTAAATTACTTTCACCAGTGATCCCTCACAAAGACCTTCTCAAGTTCAAACCCTATCCCCAGGTCTGAAAGGAGAATGACAATCCAGCCCCTGGACTACACTCGAGGATCTCAGCTTCCTCGGCCACCCCTTGTGGGTGCCTTGTCAGAAATGGAGAATAGCCTTGCACTTCCTACTGACTGATGAGGCCAGACTTTTATTATTCCTGATTGACAGGCAAATCCAATCAGGGGGTCTGCTACTTTTGCATCCTGCATGCCTTTCCAATCCTAGGACATATTTCCTGCATGTTCACTGAGTAATCAGTCCATGTGAGGAGGACTCTCCCAGTCTCTTGGTACCTGTCTGTCCTACCCCCCAGATAGAAATTTAAATTAGCTATAGACCAGGAGGCCCTGACATTCACCAAGCCAAAGGGAGGGGGCAGTCCCAGCAAAGGGTGTCATAGCTAAATACAGATAAGAGCGTTTGCCTTCCCCAACCCTCCAATCTTCTCCTAAGAATAGAATAATAGGGAGGGGGACAGGGATCTGGATTGTCCGGCAGAACAGATACTAGCTTGGTTCACATTAGACACAATGGCTCACCATCCTCACCCAGTGAACTCATTGGCTCTCAATACAAATCCCACTATCACTGAGGCAAAAAGAACGCAGGTAAGGGAGCCTGTAGAGACCTTACCAGGAGGGAGCCGGTGGGCAGCACCTCCTGGGTACAGGTACCCCTGAGAAAAGATTAATACTGCCACCACTGACAGTCTACCACAGCCTGGTTAGAGAGGGCAGTAGCCACTCTCTTTAGAAGAGGGATGCACTATACATGCCCCCTTGAACTCAGACCCAAACTCTATGGACTAAATCCATGTAAACAGAAAGACCATCAGTGGACATGCTTGATTGTCATGTTCACTGAGGTAGAAATCAAGAAAACCTACAGTACTTTCAAGTGACTTGCCAGAAGACCAACATAAGGCAGGGAAGCACGCTCTCCAGAGCCACGCAGAAGACTTCCTGTCCCATCACTCTCTGTTTCCAATGAAGTAATTACACAATAGATTTACTGTCACGCTTGTCCTTATAAATGTTTTTTTTTTAAAGTTTTATATAGTGCGAAGTCGACCCGAAAGTATTGGAGCACTTTACATGAGCACCAGTTACATTACACAAGGACACATTCATTTTTCGTAGACGCAGGGACAATTAAGTGATTTGCCCAGAATCACAGGGGGTTGAGCCAATGCCGAGACTCGAACCCGGTCCCCCAGCTCCAAAGTCGGCAGCTCTGGACATAATGCCACTGCCTCTCAAATCCTCTAAAAGTATATGTTGACTGTCATACTCTGTTTTTATGACTATACTCTTAGTGACTCCACGCCGTTTCAACCACCACAACTTTATCCCCAATTTATGGTTTCCTAGAGCAATTGTTTTTTTATTTCTAGCAATGCTCTCCACAAAGAGCTGTAATGTTTTCCTGCACCAAAGAACATACTTTCCTTGTCTAAAACGCTTTAAATGGCCCAAGAGAACACCATGGATTGACGACGCTTTTTCCGTATCCACCCAGTGGCAGCATCCCCAACATAGCCATGGTGTCAGTTTTCCCTTCTTCTCCCTGACAAGCTGGAAAACTAGCCAAGGGAGTTTAAAGTATTGGCTTAGGTCTACATGGAAACATGTTCTTTGAAAAAAGAGAGAAAGATTCCTTTCGACGCAGAGCCACTGAAATGAAATGTATTTAATTTCTGCCTTGTCAGAGCATTTTAGATTTCAACTGACTTCATATAGTGAAGGCAGTGATTTGATGTCTACATGCCCTTTGAGCCGGAAGCTTTAGCATCTGCACAAATCGTTAGATCTGCTCTTCAACAAGGTCCAGTGCTGTATTCCAAAGTTCTCCTAAATGCATGCTCTGCCAGGGTACCACATTTACTAAAATGTATACATATTTTTTTAAAGAAACAATTTAATTTTATCGGTGAAGTGTAGGAGGGTGAATGCAATCACGAGCTATTGTCTTTCTCCAGCAAACCCGTGTCAGAAAACACTTTTCGATACGTTTTAACCACACAGGCCTACACAGGGAACCTCCCAGTTAATCAGACCGGTGCAACAGCCTTCGCATCACACAGGTACTGTTCGCTGTGTTCAAATACTCGCCCTGCTGTGTAAAATTAGATGACACTACAAAGAAAGAAACTGCCTCATGATAAACAAACAGGCTTGCGAGCCACCTGTTATTTCAACAGAGTAGCAGAAAGCTTCCGAGAGAGGTGCCGAGCACGATAACTACGGCCCGAAAGTGATCCCGGCTTCCTGTTGGCGGCCATGACGCAGCTGCGCAGATGGAGGCTTCTCCACGCCACAGGCGAGACACGGTTGGGTATCTGGTAAAGTGTCTGCTATGATGTGTTTACCGCTAGCTTTTGTGAGAGTGCAGACAATAAATATTCACTTTGGGCAGTGACGTTTTTAGAATCTGATACACCCACCTTTTTCTTCTAGGAGATATCTGTCGTAAATTTTATTGGCTGGACATAGTGGATTGATTTGTGGGTAATCCAGGTTTCCCGTTGTGAGTTTAAGTAAAACTGCTTTTACCCATCATGAAACAGCACAACCTGTTCCACTGGTACTCAGTTTACATTCAAATGTTTTAAAATTCATCAAATGTCAATGCTAAAATCAAAGTGGGCTCCAACTTTTTCAACATTTACACCGTGTGACAAGTGCAGGTGCTCGGGATTCTGAGTGCCTCCTCAATCCTGGCGGGATTAAGGCACATTGTCACTTTCGTCTCAGGCCCTGCCTTGATGGATCTGGGATAGGAATGCACGTGCGCCTCCCAGATCCAGTATCTGGAAGCATTTCCACCTTACGACTTTTGGATCACCATGTACCTCCGCCTTGTGGCTCTGAAATAAAACAGGTAAGAAAACAAAAATCCTTAAACAGTGGAGGCAAGAACATTTTTGAACATTAGTTAAGTGCACAGGTAGGTAAACGTTGACCACAAAAGAGGACAAGTCTCTCAAGCTGGCCCCTTTCATACTCTCAGTCCTTAACCATACTCCTGGTCCGTCTTGGGGAGGGAACCCTCGACTTGGGACCCCTGTGGCACGCCCAGAGGGGCAGGATTACTCATTTGGCCAGGGAGTAATATTATATTTCTGTCTCCTTTTACTGCCACCGTTTTAGGTGATGTGGCTAGCTGTTGAACACCGTGTTTTGGCTGATTGAGGACAATCTTGAAATGGATGTGGCCTGCACCACCACCAGTCACTGCAGGACCAAAACTAAAAGTAACCCTGGTCAACGTAATCATACCAAGCACACATCCTGCCAAGCAAGGGAACTTTGCCCTATTCTGGAGTGTACAGGGAGAATAGTATCTTTCTTGTGGAGAAAACGTAAGCGGTGCACTTTATATTTGAAAAAAACAAATATATTACTGAAAGTTCCAAAGGGAAATACTAGAAGATTCCAGAACTTCAAGCTGGCCTATTGTCCTGTAGCAGTAAACCATGCATGTGTCAGTGAGAAAATTGTGGGCCTGATAGAAACCACTGGCTGAACAACAGCCAAATATATTTGTTGCAAAGGAGAAACTATGCATTGAAACACAAGCCAGTTTTAAATATTGTTTTTGGACATAATGCCCATCTCTGATCGTGTGCCAGTTTATTATAGGGAAGAGTATTGCTAGTCCATGGTGAGGTAGCTTTCTGTACCACTGGAATCAAGCTGCACCTCAAGATGAGGCCCAAAAAGGTTGAGATGTGTCTGGTTTTGCTTGTGAGACCATACAAAGGGGGTTTGGCTTAGCAGTTTGTACTGAACTGTCCCTTTCTGGGGAGGGGCTAAGGCTGACCTGCATATGGTTGCTTCCTGTCTCTAGGGGCACAGTGACCAACAACAACGAACTGGAGTGCAGCCCAAAGTAATTACTAGTGGCCGATATTCATTCAAACATTCCATCCATTACATTTTGTTACTGATTCCATCAAAGTTGAAGTGTCAGAAAATAAAATACCCTCATGGATCATGCCATTTTCTGCCAGGGTGCTGCCATTGTATAAAGAAAGCAAAAATGTGACGGGTGCAATGCTGATGTGGGTAGGTCGATTCGGTACGTGATAACAGTACAAAACACTTGAGGAACTCCTCTTGTTTGACCTACCGGGTTCTGATGACGCCTGGTTAGCTTACAACGTTGGGTAGTTCCAGGTTTGACAGGTACACAAATAGGTAGTTATTTGGTTGATGTGAGTATGATGCCATGTCGCCAAACCTTAGAGTGTAGATAGTCTTCACAGTATAGGTCCTGACGAATCGCATGTAGACTTTTACGTTGAGCGAGAAACATGTTGACCTCATTGCACCAACAGTGACGCTTAGACCTAGGACATAATACTTAGCCAAGCGCCGCATTGTTTATTTTAACTAGGGTAGGAGACTTATTGATTAAAAATTGTTCTCACAGGTACTCCGAGCCTTATTTTAAATCACACACTCAATCCATACATCTACACAGTTCTGGCCCCTCACCCCCACTTCACCATACGGCTATTGGAAGAAGATCTCCGCTAAAGTGCCCCTACTACAGGGAGCCCGTGGGGTATTGCACCGCCGACCCAACGAAGAGCAGCCCAGATGATGAAGCATGACACCCGATTGGGTGTGTGAGGGCATTACAATCCAATAAATGGACCCCCAACTCTGAACCAAAGTGTTCAGGTTGGTGTCATTTTCCCTTGTCCTGACACTGTCCACTGAGGAACAGCATAACCTTCTTTTTCTAATACTTGAATTAATCTTAGCCACAGGTAATTATTCAGGGTCGCATCCCAGTCTGTCAATTTTTTGCCACATGACACATATACCAGCCATATACAAATCAGCCTGGGTCCTGCTCCAATCGGAACAGAGCAGTCTGAAGTGCCAGGCTACGTCCACTCTGAATGGGAACACAAGCAACCACAGACCGGTTTCTGGAGATTTGGACATGTCCAAAATATACGAGTGTTGGGCATGGATTTAAGGGTGCTATTATATATTTAGATTTTGTGAACAGATTCCATGACACTGACAATTAGATGATGCTCATTTCCATGGTGGTTGTTGATGCTGACTTGGACCAGGTTGTCAAATAAAAACGAAATTCTGGAAATCTGATATTCCGTAAATTGAAGATAAAATACATGGTAACCTACCTGCCTTCTCCCGTTCTTCTGTGCTTTTCTCTTCCCTACTCTCCTTCACTTTGGATCTGACAGATTATTTCATAGGTAGAGATGCACAATTTATGCAGCTCCGCATAAACCAACAAAATAAGCCGCTTCAAAAATGGCACCTTGTGACAGTCTTCTTAATGCTACTATACATTGGACTATCGTAGGGTTTAAGTACTTGTTCTTCTTAACTCCAGGAGTGGGACTTGAACTGGCACCCGTGCCTCCACCCCGGGGGTTTTGACTGTTTACCAAGCTAGCTAATCAACAATGTTTTACTATATTCTGCTCTCTTGAGTGGCTTTCAGCGTATGAGTGGATGGTGTACAGTCAGTGGAGGCAGGGGCTTTGATCTATTAACAGGAAGTTCAATTCGTCTGGAAGATGCTACCACATACTACCACGATTCTGAGATGCAGGCTCCTTGGTGACTGTGGTTAATCACAGCAGTGTTCAACCCAGCTCCACTGGTTCCATTTCAGACAAATCATAGAGGCAGCGGAAGTAATGTCCCAGGCTCTTTAACCGCTCTCTGTTCCCCATGATATCACTGCAAGCATCATGACGTGGTCTTCCAAGCTATCATGATATCACCGGCCCTTGAACCCATGATGACTTTGCAGAAAGAGGAGTCACATTTCCCCCTTATGGGTACTCCTCATCCCAGTCAATACATATTGAGATAGTCCCGCCTCCAGGTAGCCTATCTACAAATGTTTTGCTACAGTGTGTTTCTTTAGTCCTTCTATTATGTTGATAAACCATGTGAATGACCCGTCCTCCCTCTATGATGTCCTGCTGATTCCTGGCTTCCTGGGATAGCCAATCGGCAGGCACAGCTTCAGGAAACATTTTTGTATTTAGTATATACGCATAAGACGTGTATTAAACGTACGTTTTAAAATGTAAAATTACTTAGACCTTTTATACACAATAAGGTGCAGAACACGTACATGTCGAGGCTAGGATGGGGAGCTGAGTTTTGTGCTGGGTCTGGAAGGTGGCTTATCCCATTAGGACCCAGTGTGCATTATAAGCGTGTAGGTCTGATTAGGTAGGCACCAAGGATTCTCTCTGTATCTCTGTCCCAGCGCTGTCTTAGTAAAAAAGGACAACCAGGAGGTGAAGAGCTATTTTAATCGACAAGGAGGAACAAAGAACAAATCTCTGGCAAATTTGGCACACAACGTTTTTTGCTTGGTCAGAGACCAATCTATTACCTCTCAAGGCAGTGTACATACCTGGGAAAAGCAATGTGCAGGCAGACAGGCTCAGACGCAGAGTTAAGACATATGTGCCTATTTACCAGAGTCGGGAATCATTCAGGTTAGTGGTGGTACTGGTTTGGGATACAGTGGTTGGAACTTTTTGCATCTCAGAGCAATGCCTTACTTCCTCAGTACTGCTTGGACCACTGGTCTCCAAATGTCAGGACAGTGGATGCTCTATCGAATCAGCGGCCAGAAGGCTTACTTTATGCTTTTCTCCTGATTCCATTACTCCCAAAATTACTTAGAAAAATCAAATTGGAGAATGTAGACGTCCTGATTGCGCCATTTTAACCATGTAGGCCCTAGTTTCCCTGGTTGAGTAGACTGGCGATAGATCAGTATCACCAACTTGCATGGGGCCCTCCACCTCTACAGTTTCCAATGGTAATGCAGAAAGAGCTGCAGAATTTACATCCAACAGCATGTAAATTGAGAGGGAAGCTTTACTAGACCTAGGATATTCAAGGCAGGTAGCATTAGACATCTAAGCTGTAAGAAAAATGTCTACACTCAGATCATCCTCAAAGCACTGGTCACAGCTTGACAAATTGTGTACCTCCAAGACCCTAGATCCTAAAACCTGTGACCAATTCCAAATTTTCGTGTTCCTAAGGGATGGGTTTCTAATAGACCACGTTCTCGTAGCATTGTCAGCTCAATGGGCAGCTATAAGTGCTTCTGGAGAAACTCCTCAGATATTTTAAAAGTCATTCTGCTGGTAGCAAAGCTATTGAATAATTTCAGGATGAGGAATCCTGTATCCCAACCCCAATGGCAGATGGCATAGTGGGATTTGTCAATTGTATTAAAAAGCTTACAGCGCTTTCCCTTTAAAGCACTTGAATCAGCCAGCGTTTCAAGGGTGTCATCTAGAGTGGCGTTCCTAATTGGAGTTACATCGGCCAGAAGACTGGGGGGAGGATTAGTTCACTGATAGTAAATTATTCTTTCTTTAAAATTTAATTTTACTCCACCGGGTAGTTCACAGGCCAACCTCAAAGCTTAGGCCTAAGGCTCAAAAGAAATTCCATCTATCACAATAAATAATGCTACCAGTGTCTAAGACAAAGTCACTTAGGAATTAAACATTAAAAGAACCCTTTAAATATACTTTTAAAGGACAAAAGTGTAAGAGAATCAAATTCCCTTTTTGTTTCGCGTGTGGTAATCAACAAAGGGTCAAAGGTATGTGCACCAGCACTCTGCAGGTGGGTTAGGCAAGCGATATCCCAGGTATACTTGTTAGCAGATGCTAACTACTTCAGACAATTCAGGGGAGCTCAACAAGAGCAAGAGATCTGCAGGGCAGCCACCTTGTCCACCCCAAATACTTGTGTTTCACAATATGGTTTGGATTTGAGGAGAGAAAAATGTGTTAATTTTGCTTCTGGAAATCTAAAAGCTGCAATGGAATAATTGTAAGCATTGAAGTAGAAAACTAAATGACAGGCATGCATGAATATTGTGGTGCCAATTTTGGATCTTGTATATATCTACAATACGTATAGACTGGGATGAGGCGCACCTATGAGAGTGTAATTATTTCATTACATACCAGTAAACTTCATTACCCCCTCCTCGTCCCATTCCAACCCTCTCTCCCTATCACTATGGCAACTACAATATAAACATCTTATAAACAGGCAGAATGCCATGGAGGAAGGACGGGCCATTTATATGGTTAGTCAACATAATAGAATGACTAAAGAAACACACTATAGCAAAAACGCTTGTAGGCGGGCTGGCAGGATGTGGGACCGCCTCAACACGTATTGACCGGGACGAAGAGCACCATAACGCAGGGTAAAGAAGTTTACTGGTAAGTAATTAAATCATAACACGTGACCAATAACACCACAAAAGTTACAGAAATCGTTCTTTGACCAAAAAGAAATCACCTGAAGGGGACAAAAGCCAATAATAAGCTTAAAACTAATAATTAAAGTCAAATTCTCATAGCAGCATCTAAAAAGACATCCAACATCCATCAGAAGGTTAGCATTGATGTAAAAGTTATAAACCTTGCTGACCCATAGATGACCCCTCTGCCATCTGTTACTTTGGCATAGAGCCCCTTGGCTCAGATCCTGGCTGGTTCCTGAGATGTCTATGTTTGTGGGGCAGCGGGGTTGTGCTGTTTCTGCGGGTGGGGATACCCAGGAGACAGTGCTATTGAGTGCAGAGAGCACTCAGCAACATCGGGTTGCTAAGGAAAGCAAAGTCCTCACAACTGATAAATGATGTCATACCCTGCTAAAAGGTCACCTCCACTCAACCAATGGCCTCTCAATGGAGATAGCCCTAATAGGGTCACTTGGAAAGCCATTTTCGGTGTAGGACACTCCTACCCACTGGGAGCTGGGCTAAGGATATAAAAAAAAAATCATATAAGCCACCAAAGGCACAACATCTGAAGGGGGCATAGTGGCAAAAGGACATGGAGGCCAGTGTCAAACCCCTGAGCAGTAAAATGATGTATTTATGTGAAACGGCATGTGTGTCCCGCGTATGTCACGTACAGTAATGCTAAAATCACCAACAATTAATAAGAACAACATTGGGCAGACAGCCATTTATAGCCATCTCTATATAAGTGAAGTAAATGATAGTCTTAAGTAGTCATTGTGAATGTGCTGTGTTTTTTACGTAGCGCTTTATAAGGTTACTAGGTCTCTCAATTTCAGCAGAACTGAGGGACTGAGAGGTAAAGTGACTTACTCAGGATCACACGAATTGTTCAAATGGAAAATCTGGGAGTAAAACTTTAGTCTGCTAGTTCCACATTAGACAATTTAGCCATAATACCACAGTTTCTTCATTAAAGGCATGTACAGGGCCACACGGGCCTTTCATTTTATCGTAGTCTGGCACGCACACAATGCATTTTGATTTTTTTTTCATTATTGGTGTGATTCTATATGAAGGTTACTTGGATTTTTTTAAGAGACATATGAAAGTACACTCAATCAACTTCCCATAATTCAATTTTAATTCCTATCAATTAGATGCGATTGTACTAGAGGGGTATATAGTTGTAAAGACGGATGATTCACAACTTTACGTATTTTCTAAACTATTAAAGCTTTGTGAAATGCACTTTTTAAAATAATACATTGGCCTCAGCTCGGAGCCCTACCTACCACACCTCTCAACTGAGGTGGTGACTGTTCAGCCTCCACACTCAACAGTTTTGCTGGAGGATGTCCTACCTGGGACATTCTATATCAAGAAATCAACACTCGCTGAAAGCCCTAAGGGGTAAACCTTGCTCAAGTAAAGTTAGGAAAATTAATATACTTTGTAAAGGGTGGTGTTTCCTAATTCCACCCCACTTCGTAAGTGAAGTTTTAATTTAACACACCAATAACTTAAAATAACTTCACCGAGACCTGTGTTGTGGGAAATTAGTTGTGAACAGTGAGTTTTAAACATTTTAGGGCTGCAATAATGATCAAAACGAAATGGAATTTAGATGTAATTTTCCAGGGGAAGTTGGGAAGGTCTCACAATAAATCTCACTATTATGTTCTGACAAAAGGTGGATAGTTCAATTACATTTGAACAAAAGCAGCAGTCAAAACCACATCAACTTGAAGCAGGCTCTGACATTGGCAGACAACCTTCAAAGTTACAGACAAGTTATGCTAATGGTGCTGTTCCTCAGACATCCCCCAGCAAGACAGGCAGGCATGGTAGGGGAAGGGTGATTGTGTGCCCCTGGGATGAGTCCATTTGAGGCCTGTGGCTTTGCAAAGGACATTCATTGCATCTCCAGTTATAGGAGCCTTAGATGGGCAGGTAGCTGCATGGCATCTAAGGCTCTGAGTGGTGGTTTCACAGTTTTGCATATAGGATCCTGCCCTGTGGCAGGATCCTATATGCGTAGGAAGGGGGGTGCGGTGGCGTAGGAAGGGGGGTGCGGTGGGTGCGGGCCGCTCCGGGTGTCATCACTGAGGGGGGTGACGATGGCAAAAATATGTGTTTTTAAGATAAAAAAAAATTGGGGGGCTCACAACACTTTTTGGGGAAAAAATAATATTATTTAAAACGAGTTTAATAACTTCATCTGACAATTAATTAACCTCAACAAGTCAACATAATACATATTGAAACTTTTTAGTTCAGTCAACAAATGCAACAAAACACGGCTGAACTCGACGCTGTGTAGTGGAGAGCGTATGGATAAGGAAGGGGAGGGGGTGTTTCTTTCCGGCGAAGTCTGTCTCTGCAGTTTGTACTCGAGCGAGATGTAAACAACCGGTGACTCATCATCACTCAACCCGCAACCAATCCTATCCGCTGGCTTGCCGGTCAGTCACCCCACGTCATTCTGTTGAGTTAGTTGTGCATTATTACTGAAGCTTATAAGTGCCGTGCTGAATTTATTTTTGTTACATTTTTTTAGTTAATTGATTCATTGTGATCATCCTCTTCTCTATGATATTGAGTTTGGTAAGTAACGTAAATGTTATGATGCATGCTATTTGTTTGTATTTGTACGTTAAGCCGGGGGTGACAAGAAATTTTCCGCACCGGGTACCACCTGACCTTGCTACGCCACTGGCGATAACCTGTCTGTCTGATGCTGCGTGCATGGTGCCTACCATTCGGATGCTGCAGAGTTCTCTACTTCCTGCATTATGGACATTCTCCTTTCTTACGCATGCAGTAGACAGCTTACATAGAATCCTCAAGGGGGCACCCTCTATGTGCCTAAAATTGCTTGGACAAGCATGTACTCTTCTGAGTGGTGAATGTAGAAAGCATGGATGCTTGCCATGTAAATAGAATAGAAAGGGGAAATATTTACTTGCAGAGGGATTGTTCAGTATTACTACAAGTGTAGATAAAAGTCAAGCTCCATATTATGAAACAGTTAAACAGGCTGCCATATTTATTGTAAACTAGAAAGCTAAATCACCTCAATAATAGAACCTGGACTTCTCAGTAAGCATGCTGTACCTTCCAGCAACTATACCAGAAAATCTAGACATGGCTGCTATGCCTTAAAAGAGAAGGTGTCAGCACTTCTTACCAAGAGCATTTATGACAAAAACACAAGAGGGTTGCCATTGTTAAGAAATTTGCAAACTGCAATGTGAACTAAGGAACAATGGCTAGTCCTTAAAGGGACTTTAGAGACCACAATACAAGGCAATTTTTTGATCTTACACTAATATTTTTCTGTGAAAAAAAGTGAAAAATTATGCATTGAAGTCACATTGGCCCAGGTGTATTGACCAAAACATGATATTGTATAAATTCCAATTAAAAGTTCCAAGCACCTTCTCTCCATATGTATCTAGCCATCATTTTTCCCCATTAGGCTCTCTCTCTTACTCTCTCTCTTCTCTCCCCATCTCCTAATCTCTGTCCCCTATGACTCTCTCACACTTTTCCCCACAACCCCTTTCTGTTTGTCACTGCATCTGGGTATCTTCCCCTTCCTGTCTCTTCTGCCCTCTCTCTTACTTTTTCTATTTACTCACTTTTCTTTCTCTCCTCTCCTTTGCTAGAACCTCCTTTCTCTATCTTCTCTGTATTTCTCAGTATTTTTTATCCTCTCCCTTCCTGCGAGGATCTATAAAATTCTTACCACCCAGCGTTCCTACACTTCTCCCAATAAAAACGGTACCCCAAATGTTCACCAAGTATTTGGCATTAGGCACATACTATATTTATTACATAGGACCTCATAACAGCAATTTATTTGCTATGACCATAAACAGTGCTTAATATGTGCCAGTGGTTGCTGGTGGGCTCACTGGCACTTATTTTTGGGGATCTGCACTTATTTTTCCTCATCAGACCTTTCCCGAAAGCAAGAGAGAGAAAAACACACAAACAGGAAAGGAGGAGAAAAAGAAAGATGGAAAAACTGTCTCAAAGGGAGAAAGCAGAAACCTGCAGTAGTGAGACAAAGGGGCATGGAGCATCTTCTGGTAGTCAATTAAAGGGGCATGAGTTGGATTCCAGACTAGCAGCCTTGGTGTTCGGCACACTAACATTTATTAGCACCGACTGGGGGCTTCTGAGTAGAGCTCTGGATACCAGCACTCATTCATTTACAAATTAAGCACAGGCCATAAATTAAATATAAAGCAGAATTTCAAAGGAGTCAAAAAATACATTTAAAAAAACAGATTGATGTGCCTTCATAATTCATAGATTTTAGATTACTTACATTTAAAAAAAAATCTGAAAATATTAATTGATCTTGCGCGGAGATGTAAAAGGTTCAGCAGCCTTTTTGAGAATTACTAATAAAGGTATTAGTGCCTTGTAAGAAAGAGGCCTGCTGAGACCAGTGTTACCATCCTTAATGAGAAGTACTCATTCTGATCCACTAAAACTGTAACTGTCTGGCTTATAAGTATTGGTAAAGCACCCAAAATTATACCAGCCCTGCTTGGAAGCACTGATAATTTTCCCTTAAAACTTAGTTGCAGCCTTGCTGAAAAGTGCCCCTACTTTCACTCTGACCATCAGTGTATTCTTAACATATTCAGAAAACTAATGCTGGGGTGGGTGCGGAGAGTCATTACGTAATCAAATAATCCTTCGCTTCTATGACACTGCTTAGATTTGGTAAGCACCCATTAGTACGCGGACATTAGTCCGCGTACCATTACTACGCAAGCGTTACAACGCTTGCGATGTAACAACGCGTAGCCTTTAGTACGCAAGTTGTTACATCGCATGCGTTGTTACAACGCATGCGTAGTCGGCGAGGGGGCGTCCACTTTCAGGAAGAGGGTCTGCTGCGTGCGCAAGTCGGTGAGGGGGCGTCAACTTTTAGGAAGAGGGTCTGCTGCTGTCTTTCCGGCTGGCTGTTGGTCATGCCCATCTCCGCGCCTGTCCTCGGGACTCCTTATTCTGCCTGCCCACGATGGCGGAAGCAGGAAGGGGGAGAAGATTGGAAGCAAGCGTGGAGGTGAAGAGAGGAACCACGAGGAGAGAGAGGTAAGAGGGGCTGTGTAGGGTCGTGTAGGGGCTGTGTAGGGTCATGCAGGGTTGTGTACTTGTGTTTGTGTAGTGTAGAGTAGTGTCGGGGGTCGTGCAGGGTAGTGTACTTGTGTTTGTGTAGTGTAGAGTAGTGTCGGGGTCATGCAGGGTAGTGTTTGGGAGTAGGGACAGGACTGGGGTAGGGGCAGGGTCGTGCTGGGGGTAGTGTTTTAGGGTTTAGGGTAGTGTTCTGATGTTAGTGTAGTGTAGGGTACTGTTTTAGGGTTTAGGGTAGTGTCGGGGTGTCGTGCAGGGTAGTGTTTGGGAGTAGGGACAGGAATGGGGCTAGGGGCAGTGTCGTCTGGGGGTAGTGTTTTAGGGTTTAGGGTAGTGTTCTGGTGTTAGTGTAGTGGAGGGTAGTGTTTTAGGGTTTAGGGTAGTGTCGGGGGGTCGTGCAGGGTAGTGTTTGGGAGTAGGGACAGGACTGGGGCTAGGGGCAGGGTCGTGATGGGGGTAGTGTTTTAGGGTTTAGGGTAGTGTTGTGGAGTTCGTGTAGTGTAGGGTAGTGTTTTAGGGTAGTGTCGGGGGGTCGTGCAGGGTAGTGTTTGGGAGTAGGGACAGGACTGGGGCATGGGGAAGGGTCGTGCTGGGGGTAGTGTTTTAGGGTTTAGGGTAGTGTTGTGGAGTTTGTGTAGTGTAGGGTAGTGTTTTAGGGTTTAGGGTAGTGTCGGGGGGTCGTGCTGGGTAGTGTTTGGGAGTAGGGACAGGACTGGGGCTAGGGGCAGTGTCGAGCAGGGGGTAGTGATTTAGGGTTTAGGGTAGTGTAGTGGTGTTTTAGTAGTGTAGGGTAGTGTACTTTTTGAGGGTTTTGGTAGTGTTTTTAACTTTTGGATGTGTAGGGTAGTGTATTTGTATGTAGTGTTGGGTTTTATTATTACTAGGCAAGTTTTTAGTTCGCATACATTAAAACTTTCAATGTAATGGTATGCGAACTAAAAACTTGCGTAGTAACGGTTATTGCTAAGAAAAAACCGCGTAGTAATGGCATGCAAACTAATTGCATACGAAATAACGAGTCATATTCCTTAGATTTAACTGTTCAGTTATCCACTGAGCGCTACATTCCACCCTGTTTCAAAGAACTCCATTGACCTGATTCTCAAAGCTGTTTGTGCATGTAAGTTCAACTTACATGTATGTGTGTGTGTACGTATATGTATGTATGTATGTATGTATGTATGTATGTATGTATGTATGTATGTGGGAGATATTTCTATTATGCAAACCTAGCAAAAAGGCCATGCAGTACTGTACAGGGTCGAAAAGAAGCATAAAGAAGCATAGGAGAGGTAGTTGGTTTGTGGACTGTTAATGCATTATGATGCAGTATTTTTTAAAGAGGTACGTCTTCAACTCTTTCCTAAACTGGAACTGCGAGGGGGTGATCCTGATGGACACAGGGATGTTCTTCCAGATCCTGGGAGCACTGAAAGTGTTGTTTTTTTTGTACACTTCTATGCCAAGAACCACCAATGATGATGCACTTATCTGTAAGATAAGTAGGGGCGCTAGTTGTGATGGTTTTCTAAATGATTCCACTGATTTTGAAGATGGTGCGGGCCGGCAAAGGGAGCCAGTGGAGTTCCATCAGGATGAGGGAGATGTGATCATATCTTTTCAGACCCTAGATGAGACATGCTGCGGCATGTAGGATGCCCTACAGTGGCGTCAGTGTGGAGTGCGGGAGGCCATGGAGTGGGACATTACCCCCTATCCAGATGCAAGAGTACGAAAGCTTGAATAGCAGTTCTGAAGTCACTTTCTGGAAGAAACAGTTTCACTTTCTTCGGGAGAGAGAGATGGTCCAGGTCATCTTTGTTTTTTAGACAATGTGTTCCTTGAGGGTGAGGTTGGTGTCCAAAATGAATCCAAGTGACATGGCATTCCGTCAAGGTTGGGGTTTGAAGCCTTCAAGGTTTGTCATTGAGCCAGATTTGTGCTGTTTTTTCTTTGTTGTTCTGGCCAACCAACAGAAACTCTTTCTTGGTTTGTTTCCCCTTCCAGTAGGCACTGGGTATCCAGGTTTGGATGATGTGCAGGCAGTGATTGAAGCACTGGATGTCTGAAGCAGAGCAGACTTTCAAGTAGAATTGTGCATCATCGGTGCGTTGAAGGTCCGGCAAAATCAGGAGGCAAGGGTCATCCTCATCTGTGGTCGGGGGGCACTGTCTATGATGTGTAAGGTAGTGGTCTCCATGCAGCAGCATGATCTTAAGCCAGACTGGTAGTCATGCATATGTAGATGGGTTCAGTTACATATGCAAGGCATTCACAAACATCCCCATGCAGCAGTAAATCTATTCACTAATGCATAATATCATTCAGGATGACATAATATTGCTCATTAGTAAATCCTATTACAGGGCAGGGAATGGATGTTTGAGCATTTGGGTGCCAGGAAATAATTTGAATTCATGCTTTTGTGAATAGTTACAAAAATGTTTCAAACTCATTCCTACCATGGAAATGGTGGTAAACTCACTCCTTTTAAAGAGAAGGAGAAACTACCAAGAAAATAGTGGGAATTAACCTGGAACTCCCCCAGAAAATGAGTACCTTATGGGAATGGGTAGCACCAAGAGCAAATATATTTTCCTGATGGAGGAAAAAACAACCAAAAAAGGCAAATCCAAATCCAAGCTCCTCATTATCAAAAAAGAAGACCAATTTCTGAGTCACTACTTTTTGTTTTAACTAGTGCCAATAGTTTGCTTCATTATTTTCTTTCCCTGCTGAGAGGTGAAATCTGAGCCCCATATTAGTGGAGCTCTGAAAATAATCTTGTCTGCTTGCAGGAAGAGTTAACAGAAGCAATAGCATTACTGTAAAACAGGCCATGTGCTTTTTTCAAATACATTGTAAGCTTTCAAATGTGAATGCAGTTTGTTTGCAGAGAGAGAAAGAGAGGAGGGAAAGAAGGTGGTGGTGAGAGATCAGCGTGAGAGGGAGAGGAGAGGAGAGAGAAAGAAAATGAATGAATAGAAAGAGAGAATTAATCAAGTTACATTAGCAATTTTGACCTCCTATATCTGCATTTTTTCCATTAAAATATTTCTATGTAGGTAATAAAACAATTAAAACACAAAAATAATTACAAATAAATGGATATTAATTACATTTATTATTAAATGATAAATCTAAACATAATGAGACAATTTTAGATAACATTTTAACTTTATTCAAAGTAAACAATAATACACTTTTGGAATAAAATATTATACAACATTTAACAGAATAAATCTAACATTACATTTTTAATAACTATTTAATTATTTTATTCACATAAAAATGTAAAATTACATGTGTATGTTAAAATATAAACAATCAATGTATTTTTAGGTAATGACAATAGGAAAAAATAATAGTTATGTATACACAGTTTTCCATAACTATTATTATTAGTAGGTTTAAAAAAAACTTTTGTCACAATACATAACATAAAACAGAGGAAATAAAACAGAAGCATTGTCAATTCATAAACATTTTATTAGAGAAAACGGACATGAAATTAACAGATACATATTTAACATAAGTAATTTAAAACATATCTTCTACATATTTTAAGTACGTTCATTAAGTAAATATACTCTTTAAATATTTTAAAAACATTTTACATTATGTTTCAGAAAGAAAAATATTGAATTTTTACATTGGGCTGCAATATATTTGCATTCTCTTTTTCATTTGATTTGCCTCCATTTTTTCAGTCCATTGAAAAGTTTTGTTCTCATGTTATTGCCAGGCGCACATTGAGGACAGTGCCTGTAGAATCCTATTTGACCAGATCAAGTAAGAAAACTAAGGGGCTGATTACGATGGCGGAACGATCGCCACCGCCGGGTCGGCGGTGAGGTCCGCCGGCCCTGCGGACCGCGATTCTCCGACCGCCATATTACGATGGCGGTGGGATCCAGACCGCGGCGGAGGCAATGCCCGTCCACCACAGGCAATCATTACGATTGCCTGGCGGAGCGGTCAGCATGCTCACAATGGTGGCGGAGCCAAGCAGGCTCCGTCCGCCGAATTACGATGCATGCGGAAGCCAGCCTTTCCGTGGCAGGTGAACCGCCATTGAAAGGCTGGCGGGGATTGGTTTCGGGGGCCCGTTGCGGGCCCCCATGTGTTGGAGGAGGTGTGGGTGCACTGGGCGGGGTACCCATGGTACCCCCCTGCATTTCACTGCATCATGTGGCAGGCACAGTGCAGTGCCTGCCACATAGTTTTTATTTATTTATTTTTTATTTGCGAAGTTTTATATAGCGCTGGCTAGACCCGGAGGTATCAGAGCGCTTTACATGAGGATCAGAGCATTACAGGTTACATAATTACATCAAATACAGGATTCCAGTAAAGACATAGGAGAAAATAAAAACAAGCAATTTGGGGGAAGGAAGGAAACACAACGGGGCGACGAGGAAAACAGTGTCAGATGTCCGGCTGGGTAGGTGATGGCCGAGGGGGTGAGCCAGAGCCAGACTCCTCTATAGCTGCATAGGACAGCTCCACCGGGCATCGGCCAAAGTTGTTCGGGCTCCGCGGTAAGTAAAAACAGTTTTGGTATCCGCCCAGGGGGCATCGTCAAAGTACAATAGAAAGGCACCGGTCCTGGAGTCCCATGAGGATCAGTTGGCTTCAGCTGGGGATATTCACCTCCTCCACTCTTTTTTTGAAAGGATTTAGAGGATGGCTGCCATCTTAGGGTCAGGCACGTTTCAAAGGTCAAGCTTCCGTATCCTTAATTCCGTCTGGCCCCAGGGCCTGCACCTCCTTACTCCCTGAGGCCTCTCTGCAAGTTCATGGCATATATCCACCCCACAAGATGCCTGCTTCCCCCTCTCTGGTGAATCCAGAATCCTGGCTGCCATTTCAAGGTCAGGCACGGTTCCCTGACCTGTAGAGCATTGATCTGCCATGCTCTGGTACTCTCTCCGCTCCCCTGGCCTCCCACGGGGACCACTGGGAATCCGGGCTGCCCCTTCACTCACCACCTCCGGGCCCCCGCGGAGTGTTGTGAAGTGCCTCCGGAATTCCCCTCGCTGCCATAGCCGCTCCTGGTCATCTGCGGCGCCGCCAATCGCCACTCTCTCCAGCTCGCCAGCATTCCCATTGATGGGACAGTCTGCCTCCAGTCGCCTCTGCTTCCCCGTGGGCTGCACCGGTGGCATGCTGCAGGCCACGGCTCTCATCCGGCGACCCTGAGATCCAGCAGCGCCATCCTGAAGACCTCAGCCACTCTCTAGCCTCGAAATCCTGAACCGGAGTATCCCACATACGGATGTCTGACCTCGTCTCAGTCGGCAGTCCAAAGTGTCAGGACCAGACCGCGGCTCACAGCAGCTACATTTGCCCTCCGTGGAGGTGATGGTAGGCAACTCGAGATGAGGGGTGGGGGCGCCGACTGTAGGATAGCACGGGGGTCGGCGGCATCACGGTGCACCTCATTCGGCTCCAGGCGCGCTCCCAGAGCTCCCCGGGTGCCATCTTAGCACAACAACTGGCGGGGACTTCACAGCCGATATCTCCGCGATGCTCGATCGGAGAAGGGCGAAAATGATCTCCAGGTGATCCGCCCGCATTCCGGTGTCGGAGTCGCTGTTCTAGGTGGAAAAAACAATGCGGCGGAACATCGCCCAGGAAGTTGGAAAGAGGGTTCACCACGGAGCATCAGCTCCGGGCGGCCATGATGGGGGATGGCTCCTCCTCTCTCGTAGTGCAGTGCAATGCACAACATGCTCTTATCGACATCGCGGCGGTGCTGCTGTTGGCAGCCACCGGCGCAATGTTAACAGTGCGGAACCAGACCGCAGCGGTGGCAGTCCCATCCTAATCGGGTTTGCGGGACCGCCGCACGCATAGCGGATGGTCCCAAACACCGCTACGATGGCGGGCGGACCAAGTCCGCCCGCCATCGTAATCAGCCCCTATATTCTAATATTGTAGGTTGGCTGGATTCTCTTTAGGATATTGTAGTGTAATATGTTAATGTGGAAGGTATTGGTTATAATTTTTAGAGACAGCTAAGTGTGAGTTTGTGGATTTAGTGGTGGCCTAATTTTGGGCTGTGTAGTTATTAATTAGTGTTATTGTGGCCTAAGTGAGCAGGTTTTGAGTTACAGTTATACTTTTTTTTATATATTCAGTTTTAGTTTAAGCTGTTGTGGAGTGGGAATTGGTAATGTTTTGCTTTACAGCTCAAGAAGAGCATCTCTGAAGATCAATCATTTTGAGAGTTGTGTTCATTTTGTTGTTGTTGTTTTTCTAAATAGAATGTGTTTTTTTTTTTTATATATCCAACTGTTTTACATTGTCTTTTATATTTTAATTTACCAGAGGTCTTTTTAACAATTTTTTGGTATTTGAAGGGAAATATTAAATGTGATATGGAACCTTCCATTTTGGATTAGTTGTTTTTGGACATTGGGATTTTTCCATTTTATTTGGGTACTATTATGTGTGTTATTTGCTGTGGAGGAGGACATTCATGCCTAGGGTTTAAACAGTGTAGGATCTGTGAATTTCTAGTTTTAAATAATTGTTTTTGGGAATATGGTTTGTGGGGTGACTTGAAGTGTTTACTTTGTGAACTGTTTAACTACCTATGTGTAAGTTTCAGGATTTCACTGGAATTCAGACTAGGATGTTCCATTCTAACTCCACTCTTTCCCCTTTCAGTCAAATAAGTTCTGAAATACACTCCAATAAACTTCAGAATCCGAGGAGACTGTCAAGGGCTTAAAAAAGGGAAGGAAGATAAGAAACACTCTGTAAGCATCTCTACATGCTGTTCCTGGGACCACAGACTGGTAGAATATGTGCAACACGGACCCTCGGTTTGCAATTGACTGACTGGTGACCCCCGTAATGCTATATGACAAGGTATCATTAATCTAAGTAGTCTTGTGTACAACAGGATACAATGTCTTGTGAATATCCGTAGCTTACCAGGATATGGAAGCCAAAAAGGCAGAAACTAGCCCCCAGACTATCAGGATACAGTCGGGGAACCAAATCCGAAAGTGGCCTCCAGTGGTAGAGACACCAGTAGCCAGAATGACTTGGCATGTTCAAAGCTGAACATGAATTAAGAAATGGCAGCAAGCAAAGTTTAGTATCTTCAGAAGGAAGACTTAACCTGAGTTGCCCTACCCACATGGAGGAACCGAAGAGGAGTAAAACAAAATAGGTGCGGGGAATACAAATAATGCGAAATATGTGACCAAAGGAGAGAACCCATCAACCGCTGTTCTCCGAAAAAGTGTAGCACTGTGATTGGTGCTTAAATTATCCCAGCTGTTACTTACCTGGAAGTTTCTTGAACCTCCCAGCTCTTTCAAGGATGTTCTGGCTCTTCCGGAAAATTCTGTCTCTTTCCGCCTTTCATCAGAAGTGCTGATCTGTGTTACCCTGTGACTACACCCTCCTTCACCTCCTCAGACACAACTGGACTGTCCGCCACAGTCTCCAAGGTCAGCCCATAGAAAGCTTGTAACGTACCATCTGAGAAATGTGACCACATCCCTGCGACAGTCGACATGATTCCTAGAAAGCATGGACTCCAGGATTCCTGGCAGTAAAGTTCTAATATGTACATGTATGTGCAATGCATGTACTGTATAATGTATGCCACCCCATTATTGGGGGTGTTTTTGTCTTGTAATTATGTTGATTTTAAAGAGTTGCTCATTGTCCTAATTTATAAATTAGGTTATTTTTATATATTTTATATTTAGGTGTGTATTGATGGTGGGTATCTTATGTTTGATTGTTTAAGTATTTTATAACTTTTTGGTTTTATGGCTTCTGAGTATATTGTTTAGTATATCTTTTTTTAATTGCATGCCTGGACATGTCGTTTTTTTTAGAAAAATGATAGTCCCCAAATATTTTTTTTTAAAGCATGTACTGTGTAGATTGTTATGATACTCAGGGGCATATTATCAAGAACGGCTTGAAAAATTATCGCCGCTTTAGCGGCAGAAAACTGCCGCTAAAGCGGCGATAATGGGCTTGATAATATGCCTGGAGAATTCCAATAGAAGTCCATGTTCTGGTGTGAACATGGGCTTCTATTGGAATTCTCCAGGGCATATTATCAAGCCCATTATCGCCGCTTTAGCGGCAGTTTTCTGCCGCTAAAGCGGCGATAATTTTATCGCCGTTCTTGATAATATGCCCCTCAGATTTATATTATTTAGATAATCACAGCTCTAGTAGAAAGTGTGAATAGGTGTGATGTGGTAGTTTGATTTAATATTTGTTTTTGAAGCCCAGGTTCAATGATAGTGCTATAGGATTCTGCGTGTCTTCATTCCCTGTTTTTCTGAGCTGGTGTCGAGAATTTTTAAATGTGGTGCAATAGAATGTTGGTGTGTTGTGTGGAGTGGAAGCTAGGAGATTGGGGCAGTTGGAGAGAGGATGGAGCCCTACAGGTGGTTGGCCACATGTAGCGCTAGACTTACTAAAAAAGTGAAAGTTACTACAAAAGTACAGTTTGTGAATACCGAAATGCAGTAAACTTACTCAAAGTTGTAAAGTTACTCAAAAATGCAGTTTGTCAATTAGGTCATTGGGGATTATTTCTGTAAGTGACTCCAACTGGTTTGGTTGAAATGGAACTAGCAGACTTGTGTAGGGGTTATGGTGCATATCATGGCATGCTCAAATTCAATTATTATCTTGGCAGGGGAATGAGTATTGATTTTGATGGATTATTTGACGTGAACTCTCAGTATAATTACAGATTATTTGTTTGGAAGAAGGCCAAAAATTAAAAGGTATAATATTTCTGTGACACTGCTAGTGTACACTGATAGTGTAAATTATGCTAAACGGAGATATTGTCCGTTTTTGGGATAAGATGCCACATAAGAGAGTCAGGAAATGTAGCACATGCAGGAGAGGGGAGACGGGGCAGTGAAGACTACAATCATGGAGGGCATTAGCTTCCAGGTTCAGATCTGAAACATGCTGCTCCAGACATCTGAGGACTGGTAGTTGACTTCAAGGTCAGAGAGGGCAGAGCCTTCGAATATTTTGATTGACACCGAAGACTGTGTCTGGCAACATCGATTGTTTTGATTCTTCTGCTTGATGCTCTAGTTTGCACCAGTAAATTCCGTTCCCTCATCTTTGTTTGTCTTGTACTGACTTATGTATTCCCCTGGCTATAGTTTTTGCACTGATTCCAGAGCTCCGCTGAGAGTAGACTTTAGCGACTACTAACCTGCTTTTTGGACTTGGCTTTTGATTTCCGTTTTGTGGTTTGGCTACTGCAGTTCTACCTGCTGGTAGAGAGGTGCACACTCCTCTTTGGTTCTCGGGCAAGCTTCCAGATTTGCCTGGGACTTGTTACAGCAATGCTTCCTTTCACACCGAGTAACCAGTGTCACAATTTTGTCATCAAAATGACCTATTATCATACTTCTCTTTCGTTACTCAATGCTCACTGTCTTTTTCCTTTAACAGTGAATTGAAGCGTGCCTCTGCAACACATTGTTCAACCTGTTCTCCAGAAAGTCCACTTCATGGTCTTTTAACAAACATCCTCCTGTAAACAAGTATCAAACTCTCTCTCACGTCTGGTTCCATACCCACTATTCCCCTTTTTTAAACAGGTACTCTCTACTCCATGAGAGTGTGCTACAGGGAGAAGAACTTCTTATAAAGAGAGAAGGTGGGCTTAACCCTGCAAACCGTCGAGACATATTGCAAGGGTTGTGACAGACTGTGGCATGATTTAAAACTCACATCCATTTAGCCAAATGGGAGATTGGATTAATGTAAGGATTTCACATGCTGTTCCAAATAATATCATTCTTTTTTAGTTATTGTTTTTGTCATACGAGAAAAGGCTTCTTTGGTTTGTGTATGAGAGTAAAGGGGTGGATTTCTATTTGTAGCAAAGGCTTTGGGTGCTGGTGTGACCTGCCTCTTTGCTCTTCTTTTGTCTGGCAATTGTCTTTTATACATTTTCTATTTGTGGAATTTGAACAATAAATTGAGGTGGGAATATGGGGGCATATTCTTTTAGAAGTGTTCCACTAGAAACTGTAGATCTGCTTGATGCTTCTTTTGAGCCCTGTACTATGGTACTCATTTTCATCTCAGCCTTTGAGGGTGGGTGGCTGTGTTATTTTACATTGTCTTTAGCTTCATCTTTGGACTGGCTCAACCATAGCATCCATTGGAGTAATATTTAATGTTCTTCCAATATGTGTGTTCATTAACAATAATTGTATCCTGTATAAGTTGAAAGTGGTTTCCTTTTGTGATGTTTTGCAACTTTGTTGAGATTTATTGGGCCTGATTGCGATATTAATTAAATAAAAAGTACGTTTTTAGGTGTAGGTGTGTATTTTTTTAGAGTGGTTACATTTAATTTATTTGTAATAATTGTATTAAAAAAGAAATGTTACACTTTTTTATGTTCATTGGTTTTTAACGTTTAAATCTTCAATTAAAGTTAGCATAGTATGTAGAAGCCTTTTCAGGTGATGTGAGAATATTATAAGCCATATTTCCAAAGTTTAAGCATAAATATACATTAAATGTCATTGTTTGCCATGAGGTTCTTTGTTAAATATATTTTCTAATATTTCATAAATAAATGTGCACTTACTTAAAATAAGTTATTTTTTTATTTTTATATTTTTATATCATGCCTCCCCCTCAGCCCCCCATACCCATACAGAGGCAGCGGCCACTGTAAATCTTGTTTATTTGGATGTGAGTGGCTTGATCATTATTTTTGATCTGTTGTTTTGTATTTGTTACTTTTTTTAAATCAAAACGTATTATTGAATTTTGAGGTCACTGCACGCATATAATCATATTGAGTTGGAACCACGTCAGCATTCTTATTACACTTCTGAAAGTACCATAAGATTTCAAAATATATTACAATAAAACAGTTTGAGAGTTTCAACCTTGGAGCGTACGAAATCATGGGAAACCCCTCCGTTAAGTATGGCAATGCCAGATCCCATACATAGTTGGCAACAACAATTTCCCAGGACACTTTGCATCACAGGGCTGCTGCAGATAGAAAGTTCTTGTTTGCATACCTGTGTGTAATGAAGAGGAACAGTTTCTGCAACAATATTACCGCGACAGTCTCCAACTTGCCAGGACTGTCCCTGCAAAAACGGGACCATTGGCAACTATGCCCATAGCAATTCGAAGTCTTTGCCCTGTTCTGATAAGTGACAGGTCAGTTTTCAACAGCCATAATATTCCACAGTCTTGCCCACTGATGGTCAATTTTCTGGGGGGGGTCCTTCTTCCACCAGAATGCAGCTATTGTAGTTTTTGCTGCTCTCAATCAGTTCTAAATCAGAATTTGATCTCCCCTGAGTTGGAAGCATGTTTCATTCAGTAGGGTACTAGACACTAATAATGTAAATATCTCTGGAAGAGGGTAGCCAAATATCCTCCTCATACCTCAGAATATTTCCCTTAAAAAGGCTGAATCTTGGGGGATTTCCACCAAATATGAGTCGGCTCGGCAAGCAAGGTGCATTCCATCCAACCGAGTGGGCTAGTTTTAGGGTAGAAGTTTGTAGTTTGGTAGGGTACATATACCAATCAAATAGAAGTTTCTAATGGGCCTTTCATACCAAAATGCTTTGAGTTTGTTTGTTACTTTTTTATTAATATATGTTTTAAATTTTGTTGTCAGTGAGTTTGATAAAGACGGTTTATTTTAGGGTTAGATATGTGTGTATTCTATATTTTTTGTAGGCAATATTATTGTTATTTTATTTTAATGACAATATTTTTGCTGTTGATATGGTATTTTACGTCAGGTATTTCAAAACTTGTCATTGTTGTAGTAGATATTGTGATAGAGTTGATTTCTAGTAGGTTGTTGTTCTACAATTGTACTCTCGAAAGACAGGACCATGCCAGCAGAATTCGTAAATAACAAGGTGATGGAATAAAAGCTTGAATTAATCTCAGCCATTAACAATTGCAAGGGACCACCTTTCAGATCATTGTTTTTCACTCACTGTGCTAGCCAAGCCAACCTTATGTTAATCAGTCTTGGTCATGCTCCAATTGGAACAGTTCAGCCCAAAATGCTAGGCCAGGTCCCATCCAGATGGCAATACAAGCAACCTCAGACCTACTTAGATTTCATCACTGAGGTATAGCTAGAGCCCTGTGGTACAGTGAGCACGAGACTCACATCTGGGCATACTTGTCACACTTATGGTGTCGACTGCAAAAACAACAAGGTGGTGGAAGAAATACTTGGATTACTCTCAGCCAAAGGAGATTGCTTGGGCTGCATACCCGACTATCGTTTTTCTTCCACTCAGCCACTCTAGACAGCGGCCAGATTTATGAAAATTAGTCTTGGTCTTGCTCTAGTTGGAACTGTCCAGCCTGAGCTGCCAGGTATAGTCTCCTCCAGTTGGGAACACAAGCAACCCTAGATCTGCTGCCTGCGACCTTCTTAAATCTCGTCAGTGAAGTATAGCTTCAGTCCTATGGCACAGTGAGCATTGGACCCACATCTAGGCACTGCTATCACACTTAGGGTGTTTACTGCAAAAACAACAATGTGATGAAAGGAATCCTTGAATTAATCTCAGCCACCAGCAACCACTTTGGACGTACGGACTGGGATGTTGCCCAAAGTAATTACCAGTGTCTGAGATTAATTCAAGCATTCCATACAACCCTTTTTTGTACTCATTATTGTAGAATTCAAAAGACATTGCATTCGCATTTGCTCTGTTTTGTCATCGGAAGCCAATGAAAGGACATGTTCTCCATTTTGAGTTCCTAACGGATGATGTGTTAAAGCATTTTGGAGCCTCAAAAAATGATGTGAGACAAAAATTTAAAAAATCCATCACAACACTAAACAACCACTGCGTATACTCTGGGGATAAGTCAGCTGTGGCGACCAAAACTGAAAAGATCCTGCTTTAGCTACTGAGGTTACCTTAGGCCCCATAGGTGCTGTTCAAAGTCACCGCAGCCCCCAGGGTTTTAATTTTCCTGGCCAGAGCCAGGAATAATCCAGATGGAGGAGTCACAGGTTTGGGGACTATACATTGCTATGCCTTCTACTACCATGCTCTCTGTCATTTAAGGATTAGGTGTCCACCTCTTCCATTGTTGATGGCTCACATGCAATTGTTGTACGGGTACTGTATGTACGTATTTTTGTAATTGTTGGTATTTACCTAGCGTGAATCTAGCTGGAGTGGAAAAAAATACCATACATCAATAGCAGGAGGAGAGTTGGGAGAAATGCAAGATCTTACACCATGTGGAAATTTACACAATTACATTTCACATCTTTCCCATTTCATCGAGTGCACATATTTACAACTCTTTCGGCGCAAAGAGATTAAGCTAAGAAGTTTGACACGATTCATATGATTTTCAGTCAAATGCCAAACCAAGGGGCTGATTACGATGGTGGATGGACTTCAGTTTGTCCGCCATCGTTTTGTGCTTGGGACCGCCCGCCTACAAGGCGGCAGTCCCACAGTATGAACTACAATGCGACCGCCACCGAGGCGGCCACATTGCCTATGTTTTGCTCTGTGGCGGGTGCTGTGCTCTGCAGCACCTGCCACAAAGCAAAAAAGGGACTGTTTACATATCCCTGCACTATGTGGCAGGCATCATGCGTGCCTGCCACATGGTGCAGGGATGTGTGGGGGGCATCATAGGTGCCCCCCCGGTCCCGTATCTGGGGGCCAGGGGGGCCCGCAACTGGCACCCAAAGTCCCTTTCCGCCTGCTTGTTCATGGCGGAAGAGGCGGGCGGAAAGGGACATCGTAATCCCTACGGCGGTGCCTGGTAGGCACCGCCACCATTGTAGGGACTACGAGCCCCTACGCCGCACCGACGGGCTCAAGGAGCCTGTTGGGTGCGTGCGCCATCACATCGCCCACCATCCTAATGTGGCGAGCGGAAAAGGTGATTCAGATGGCATGGAGAGCACCACCGACAGCCTGTCGGTGGTGGTCTCCATGCCATTGTAATGACCCCCTAAGTCTTAAAGCCAATTTCCCAGGTTGCAAAGTCGGCAACTTACCCCTGAGGTGATAACTCCTTGCAATGTTTAGCCTTGTTGCGCTGTCTGCAGGGCTAGATGACAAGCTGACGAGGAGCTGAGAGTTGTCTGCCTAATTATAGGCAGACAACCCAAAAGATCGTAATAATGGAATTAATAGTGGCAAATATAAATTTAAAGCCAGTGTTGAAGCAGAACAATGAGGGACTAAATAAGGCAACAGGACAAATGACGACCTGAAAGCAGAAATAGTAACAACTGTGGAACAGTCCAACCGAAAATACTTACTCCAGAGCAAAGTATTCCCATGCATTCTCCGACAGGACAAGTGCACCATCTAGATACAGTGGTCCACCATTAAAAGTTATGGACAGTCCAAGGTCCTCGCTACAGATGGCATCTTCATTTTGCGTTCCGGAGAACCAGGAGTGTTTTCTCGTGGATTGTCCAATATGGCACAGCCACCGATTTTGTTCCTTGGTTGGTCCTGAAGCTAGTCTAGCCTGGTTCAAACAGGTCATTTGCCTCCTTGCAAGGCTGCAATTGCATGGCACACATTCTAGCAAACTGTATGGGAAGGAAATATTCAGTGAAGTTTGCCTGTAATGTGCTGAGCCAGTAGCAGGGTCTATTTTAACATGCATAAAGGCAGAGTTGGGCATGGTGACTTTACCAGCTGCCATGATATTAACTCAGTTCAGCGAAGAGTATCTTATTTTATGGCCTTCCAGGTGTACTCCTTGTGGCTTCAAGATGCACTCATAATTATTTCTGACATGAGGATGAAGATGAGACGATGCAAACACTTCTCCTTTAGTGATGGACGGATAAGACAGACTCCACCCCACTCTTGTCATGTGAGAGGTTCTATCCCAGCAATACGGCCTTGTCAGTTTCATTTTCTCTGACTGGCTGACACATAGGGGCATATTTACAAGGGGATATCGCCAGCAGAACGTCACTTTTAGCAACGTGATGGTGGCGATATGCACTTCTCCATATTTACAAAGCGACTTTGTAAATAAGGCCTCTTTACACGCATCACTTAGCATGAAAGGGGCATTCAATGGATGTTGCTGTGGGCGTTCCATCGCAACACCCATTGCTTTTGACGCTGCCCCAAATTTACAAGGTATAAATCTAAGGCAGCGTTGAAAACTAACGCCATGCAAGAGCAGGCGTTAGAAGGGCAAAATGAAGAAAATACCTTTATTAGTGATTGTTTATGTGCAGAAGGGACACCTTCCAGCACATAAACAATCATTCACTGCAGCGCAGGCACCCTCACACTATGGTGCAAGGATGCCTGCGTTGGCGCTAGACAGCTAAATTTAGTGCCAGTGCTAGGGAAAATACAGGGGTGCGCCGTCTACTTGTGAATAATACGCATCCCTGCATTTAGAAAATGTCGGAGCACTGCTAAATTTGGCGCAGCTTCGCGCTCCGACATTTTCTCGTAAATATGCCCCATAGTTACATAGTCTTTGACTGGCTGATATGGAGTAGAAAGTGCACACTAGTTGAACATAGAAAGCAACAGATTTACAGTCAATTACACTTTTACCTACTGCCAAATTCAGGATCTGACGCACGCTTTCTTCCACAGTTTATGGTTTCAAGATGGATTATTTCAAGGAGAAGGGTCTTTTTATGGAGAATTGTATCGAATCCCAAAATGTTTGAGGGGCGATTTGTGAGAGTTGCTTTAAACTAATGAATGTTTTACGTGCAAAGGTGGAGGCTAGATAAAGTATTACTATCTGACTTAAATACTTATGCAGATCTTCCTATTTATTGTAAAACATCTAAGCACGGCACAAGTCGGGTGAAGACGCAGGTAGACAGAGTCCCCCCACTATTTTTAGAGTGGGGACGCCGTACCCCCTTTGGCCAAGACCGAGAGAGGCTTGGAGACGTTGGTAGAGTCACATGTGCCCCAATGCCTGTGTTTGCAACATCGCATTCACTGTAATGTGCCCTCGGGGTATTTTAAAAATTCTTCCACCTGGTGGCATCATCTCTTTGAACATTAATGGCACAGGAGGGGCTTATCTTTGATTACAAAGTGTCACACATCTGTTTAAAAAGGTTGTCATTATGCGCCATTATGCACTGATATGTAGAAAATCGAGGTGGTTTATAAAAAAGAAACACAGAAATCAGAAATGTTTCTTTGGAATTTCTGTGTGATTACATTTTTGTTTTTGTAATTCGCACTTGCCATCAGTAGGCTACTTCTGAGTGCTGGCACAGAACTCAAAAATGTTCTGTTGGAATTGTGGTGTGATTACATTTTTGTTATTTTTGTAACACGCATATCAGTGTACTTCCGAGTAGCCTGATAAAATGAACACATGGTCAAAACTGTGAGGTTCTGTCACTTTATTTTAATGTATTACAAACAAATGCCTGTGCTTTCATGCGTCATGTTGTCAATTTCCACCCATAATTAGCCTGTTTTATATAGACAAAGAGGCTCATTTATGAGAAAGTCACACAGTGCAGCATAGCAAGTCAAATCAAATCAGAATAGCATAGCAAGTCAAATCAAATCAAAATAGCATAGCAAGTCATCTTGATGTCCTGCATTGCGTGACAGGGAAAGGGCAAGAATGGGCCATGTTTAAAGGAATATGGCGTATTCCTGTCCTTTCCCTTGTCATGATGCGTTTGTGGCAGCCTAGCACCAAAGTAGGCACCCTTGCACTATGGTGCAAGGGTGCGTGTGTTGCATACTGGATTCTTTTGTGCAGGAAGGGGCACTTTCTTGCACAAAACAATCCTGGGAGGCAGAGTTCTCTTTTTTTTCAAGATATTTATATAGTGCGAACTTGACCCGAAGGTATCTGGTATCAGAGCGCTTTACATGAGCACCAGTTCCCTTACACAAGGACACATTCATTTTTGTTAGGCACGGGGAGGTTAAGTGATTTGCCCAGAATCACAGGATGTTGAGCAACATTGCCGGGACTTGAACCCAGTTCCCCAGATTTGAGGTTGACCGCCCTAGCCATTAGGTCACATCCTCTCCCCCAAAAAATGCAAAATGCAGCCACATAGAGGAAGAAACAAGGGAGAAATAGAGATATTTCTCCTCATTATGCCTCCCCTGGGAAGGTGTAAGATTTTGGCTCATCACCAAGTGTACAAGTTCTTGTAAATCTGGGAATGCTTCAAAAACCATGGGAGTTGCGTGGGAACTCCCACACAATGCCCATGGAAAGCCTTTCCAGGGCAGAGTAAGGCAACGCAGCAATGTGTGCTGCATTGCCTTACTCCAGATTAATGGAGCCACTCAGGGTCACGCAAAGTGGGTCTGCGTGGCTTCAAAAATTTGACTTAGAGGTATGCTTCACGCATATACCACGTTGCATGGCACAAAGGCGACACAAGCCTTTCATAAATATGCCCCAAAGTCACAAGTTGCCTTAGTTACTGAGAATACACTGTATTGATGTGGAAATGCAGTGCATTAATTAATTCCTACTGTATCTTTCAACCACCCGATTACTTCAGTTATCTGTTTACTATATACTCTGATTCAACTATTCGTCATTTCTGTTTTTATCGTAAATATGTCTGTAAAGCATCTGTCACCCAGAAATGGGCCTTGGTAGCACTATAATGGAAAAAACTACTAAAACATCACTGACACCAACTTCATGAGTTCCAAATACAAAACAATATGCAGTCCATTATATTTATTTATGTGCACATAAGGTACACAAATATCTCCGTTACTTAATACTATGCATATGATCAAATGTTTAATAGCACAAGGATTATGCTTTAAATGTAGAGTTTCTTATTGTCCAAAACATTCACTGCTTTTTTTTCACATTCACAGACAAGCAACCTATCTGTACACTTGGGGGCAGATTTACAACTTCTGGTGCATCCCTGCAAATCAGCAGGGATGCGCCAGAATAGTTGCGACACGCAATTCTCTCCTTGCGCCACCACGGATGCGCCGCATTTACAATGCGGCGCACCGTGGCGCAAGGAAAGGCCGATGCGTGTCGCATCCTGTGGCGTAAGGGCGGCGCATTGCTGGAGTCGTGTCGCAAGCGCGACGCAACTCCAGCAATGCTCGTGGGCCGCCCATACCTAACGTGGTGCGCCACTACTTACGCCTGCTAGAAGCAGGCGTAAGGATTTGTCGCAGCGGCGTCGGAAAAGTGACTCAGTGAAATCTTGTAGATTTCACTGCGTCACTTTTACGAGGCTTTCCTTCGACGGAACGCCCACCCTGCGGCGGAACGCCCACATGAAACATGACGCAGGTTTCATGTGGCGCAGGGCTTTACAACGTGACGCATCTCCCTAGATGCGTCACGTTGTAAATAATGCGCAACGTGGCGCATGAGCGCATGTCGCCGCTGCGTCACAAAAGTGACGCAACGGCGGCGCAAAAGTGGCGCAAGGGGCTTGTAAATCTGCCCCTTGGTTTTCTTAGGGATAATACATTGTGTATACATGTTTATGCTCATATATAAAGACATTAGTTCAGATTTGACTGTACAGTAGGCCTGTTCCCTTTTACATGAGATTTATGTTAGCGCTGTGACATCACTTCCTGTGGCGTCATGCAATGTGATGTCATTTAAAATTACATATGCTAACGTCCCCTCACTATTTCATTTAGGACTTGTGCTCTCCATTTAAGTACTTTCCCTGATCGTCACACATTGAGGATAACATCGAGTTTTATGCAAATAAGACATGGGTCATTTGTTTGTATCCAAACCCATAGAGCCTGGCAGCATGGGGCCAGGTTTGCTTCCGATTACTTGCTCTGTGTAAATAGTATTTGCATTGGTGAAACACACCTACTTCAGTCATTTCTGTTCCACCTGCTCCTGAGATTCTAACAGGGCACAGACCTGTTTTCTCACTTACCTGTCCGTTCAATAAGTCACAGTAGACATTAATGGACATTTCTACAGTAACAAATCTCCAGAAGTAAACTCTTCCTCAAGAAATGCAGATTAAGCTACTGATCACATGTTTATACTAACATTATATGTTCTTTAACCTGTCCCTTCCAATCTATTTTTGCTTTCACTTGAAAATCAACCTGCCCAAATATTGAGGGCTGGGCCTAGACGTGGCAGACGTGCAGTGTAAACACTAATAAAAACAAACTTATTATAAGTGGATGCCTGCAGGTCTCTCTCAGACTTTCTTATTACATTCTAATTGTGAGTCACTGCTCGCATGTAAGAAGAAAATGACATAGTTCCTCACAGAGTTTGGCGAACGGGTACTCGATCACAAAGTTGACGGATGTCCCGTCCGCCTTATAGCAAGTGCAACATGTTACAATGAACACTATAATCTGGTAATTGACTGCTAGGACATAGAAACAGCTGATAGCAAAACTTGTTAAATGTTACTCACTGTTCCTACCTCATACAGGCCTTCCAGGCCAGGCTGACAGGGTTCTCTCAGAGCCTGTCAGCACAGCCCTGCTTGTCTGCTTTGACTGAAAGCAGAATGCACAGCTGCAGGAGGGGGAATGCGACATGGAAGGTGGTGGGGTTGGCTAAGAATGAAAGGTGAGGTATTTTTTCACATTTGTTTCAGGGAGGAGTGGTCATATTATGCATGGCTCCCCCATTACTCCTCTGCATGTACACAGCAGTTGAAAGCAGGTGAAGTGGATTTTAAGGGGTGAAGATGATTTTAAGGGTCATACATAACATAAGATTATAGACGGGTAAAAAGTGAATTACGGGGATGCCTTTCAACTCTGGGTGATCTCATAGACAACTAGTGTCCATTTGGTGTCACTCAGAACCCCTCAGTGACAAAAATCCCCATAATTGACCGTTATCCATCTATAAATCTATATGTCATAAGGTGGACGGGATATCTGTTGCATTTGTTAGAGAGTAACCTGTCTGCCAAATTCTAATTCAGGTCACTAGTTATTCTCTTGTAACTTTATTTCAGTTGAGTTGTGACATCACGATGCTTGCTGCAAGTACAAGAACCAGATATGAGAGGTAGGTGACTCAGGGGGAATTACAACTGCCGGTTAGCTAAAAAAAAAAGAAAAGAATCAGTTTTTCAGCATGCTTCTAAAATTTTTTTCCCCAGCGTATTCCATTTTTATTAGCCGCTAAGAATGCATTAATGTGGCATTTATATATTGTGCTGCTACAGTTCTCTACAAGAAAGTAAGACTCTATCTGCTGGTTACCATACATTCTAAGCCGCAGCTTGTGTTTACAACAAATTTAAATCTGCCCATTGGCATGTTTATTTTGACACTACAAAATCTCATAAAACTCTGTGCACCTACAACCATGAAAGGGTTATAATGAGGATGATGCGTGCTCTTGGCCATATATCATAAGGCAGAAAATACCCCTACAATATATCGAAATTATATTGTATGTCAGCTCGATGTTCCATGACCTCCTAAAAATGCTCAGCCTTCGGTGTCTCTTGGATTTGTGTGTGGCCTTGTATTATAGGGAATAAAATACCATGTAGTACATCAACATGATATTGCACCTCTGTGTTTTGTTACCTTATAAAAAACATAGACTTTGGCTTCTTTACTCTATACGCCAAGGAATTCTTTGGTGGCTTGGACTATCCTTATCCAATATATAAACTCCTACATCCCCTCAAGAAACTCCTTGGTGGCACAGCTTTGTCTCTCCAGTCACTAGGTTTGCAGCTAATGTTGCACAGTTCAGTTACCTCCTTCCTGTAGCCCATTTCTCTATTAGAACCTTCCCTTTGAACATTGTTGCCTAATTGTCCCCTTTGTCTAAACTTTGCCGCTGTCTGAGGCAGCTCAGGCCATGATAAGGCCAAATTGGGAACCAAAGGCATCTGTGGCAAAGCAATCTATATCAACTCCTTGTTGCACCAAGCAATCATGTCTGACAGGTTGTAAGGGACCTTGTTAAGAGTCTCTACCAAAGAACATTTTTAATAGTTGTGGTCAACTGTCAGGATAGGCTAACCTGAATTCTGGATACAGGAAGAGAAATTAACAGGTCCGCAGTTTACCGCATCCACGGACAACCATTCACAATTTGAATATGATGGTTAGCAGTAGATCCAGGGAAAGGGAAATAGGACAAGAGAGAAAATAGAGACATATGTCTCACTCTTCACTCTGCTGCATGCTGTCATCAAAGCAGGTCATAGTGCATCATATAAAAAAGATTACACCTTTATTATCAAGTCTATATGAATATTCATTGGTAGCTGTAGGAAATTGGGTTGTTGTTGGACTGGGGTGTGAGCTCTGGTCAAGCAGCAACCACAATCCTTGTCAGGGTGAGGCACAGGCCAACCCTGTGCTCAACCCTCTGGTAGCTTGGCACAGAGCAGTCAGGCAATGTTTAAAGTATTTGTGCAAGGGGGCGTGGCCAGGCTGCCGACCAAGATGGCCGCACAGCGCTGAAGCTCCACCGGAGGACGCCGACAAACTCACCCGATCCGGGCTAATGACACCCCAGAGTGGCCAGGGAGATGTACTTGGACTAGACTAGATTATTGGTTGATCTCTCCTAATTTGACTACCTGGTATAAATCTCTCCATCTTCTTCCCAGAACCTACTCGGACCATTCCCCGGTGGTTGTAAAGGTCCGTGTCCCTAGACCGGAGGGCAGTGAGAGACAGTGGAGATTTCCTGGGCGAGCTTTGCTTGATGAACTCTTTAAGTCGGAGCTTCGGGTGGCAATAGAGGATTATTTTGAGCTCAACACTGGATCCGTTGACACCTGGGCTACGCTCTGGGAGGCCTTTAAGGCCTACATGCGTGGTGTCTGCATTGCTAAGCACGCGGGGGTACTGAAGGTTCTTAGGACCACGATAGCTTGCATTGAACAGAAATTGGACACGTTAGATAAAGAACAGATTGCGCAACCTGATTCATCCCGGTTCAGCTTACGAATGGCCCTATTGACTGAGTTTAGGGAGGCCGCTAAGCGGGAAACTCTTTTTTAAACTAAATATAGCATCGCCCGCCACTACGGGGAAGGGGACAGGCAGGGGCGTACATTAGCACGACTCTTGAATCCTCCATCTGGTCATTCTTACATCACTGAAATCCGCTCCGCCGAGGACGGGTTCTCATGAGTACCCCAGAAATACGAGATGAACTCTTATCGTACTATACTAAGCTGTACACATCTCGGGTGTTTTGCCATGGTTCGGATCAAGAGGAGTACTTGTCAGAGATTGCCCTAGTCTGGCTTGAGAAGTTCATGCAAGAGTTCCTCGAGGGAACCTTTTTCTGCAGAGGAGATTGTCAGTGCGATAGAAGCTATGAATGGCTCCACTGCCCCTGGATTAGACGGTTTTGAAGGAGATTTCTACAAGACTTACAAAGATTTATTAGCACCATGCCTGCTTGAGGTTTATAACGAAGCACTTGAGCGTAAGGAGTTGCCCCCTACGTTGCGAGAAGCGGTAATAATATTGCTGCACAAACCAGGGAAGGACCCGATGGCCTGTGGGTCATATAGACCTCTTTCACTTTTAAACCTTGACTATAAAATATTGGCAAAAATTATAGCGTTAAGACTGGCCTTGTTACTAGATCGGATCATTTCCCCGGGCCAGTCGGGCTTTATCCCTCACAGATCGACTGCCCTCAATTGGAGGACGCGGTTCGCAGTTATACACAGAATATCGCCTGAGGTGCCGGCAGCTGCAATACTGCTCAACACTGAAAAGGCCTTTGACTCCTTGGAGTGGCCTTTCTTCTTGGCAGTGATGAGAAGAATGGGTATGCGAAGATGTTTTATTGACCTCACTGCTTTACTGTACAATAGCCCCACAGCCCGGCTTCGATTGAATGGTACAATATTGAGTTATTTTCGTCTATCTTGGGGTACCAGACAGGGGTGCCCACTTTCCCCATTGCTTTTCATTCTAGCTATGGATCCCCTGGTTAGACACTTCCAAGAACGACACTTACATAGAGGACTTCAGTTTAAGACAGGCCCTCTTCTTATCTCCCTCTATGCGGACGACATTATCCTCTACGTGCGCTCCCCTCAAGAGAATCTTGAACCTCTAATTAGGGAGATTATACGGTTTGGTGGTTATTCTGGCCTGGGCATCAACTGGGGCAAATCAGTAATATTCCCAATAACTCCATGTACTAAGAACTGGAATTGTGAATTCCCTCTTGAGTGGTGTGCAGACTCTGCGAAGTATTTGGGTATCCACATTCACACAGATACAGAACAGATTATTCGATTGAACTATGGTCCCGCGCTGCATAAACTCGAGTCGCAAGTGGAAAGATGGTTGCGACTTCCCCTCTCGCTCGCGGGTCTAGTGGCATTGATAAAAATGATTGTGCTTCCGAGATTTTTGTACCTATTTAACAATATTCCTATCCCGCTTCCTAATAGTTTTTTCCTCACATTGCGCTCCCACCTGATCAGACTAGTATGGGGCGGAAAGAGACCTAGGGTTAGTTGGGATGCCATGACCCTGCCCTATGACAGAGGGGGATTTGGTGTACCGAATCTTCAAGTATATTACCTGGTAGCGCAGTGTAGCTTTGCACACTCTTGGTACCATCCGGATGCTCGGATTCCTTATGCCAGACCTGAGGCTGATCTGGTTATGCCCGCCCCTCTGAACACAATACTACAGCGGGGATTCCCAAGAGACCCCCGGGATATTGAAACGGTATCAACCACCAGTTAGGCATGGCAGTAATTGGTGAGAGTTACTCGTGCACCTGCATTATACTCCCCGAGAGTCCGATATTAAATAACCCGTGGATCCCCATTACGCAAGAGAAGCTGGTACAGCACACGTAAATTAAATATTCAATAAGCAAAATCGGAGACCTTTTCACCGGAGGCTACATCTTTTCCAGCACAGAGAACGGTAGATTCAGTGAGGCTACATTTATGGGCCATTTCATCCTTAACCGGGTCCGCTGTGCACTTCAGGCGGAGATTGCTGAGTTCCCCTTGGAGCCCGCATCTTTTAGCCTGTTAACCGCAGTGATAACAGGATCTGGGAGGCGTGGGAGAGGGATTTAGGGCATCCAATACAAGACTCACATTGGACTTTCTGCTGCACACAAATTAAAGAAGTTTCTTTAAATAGTCAACATAAACTACTACATTTCAAATTCAGAGCTTATATGTCCCCGGAAAGAATACACACCATTGACCCAGACAGGCCGCATACCTGCTGTAAATGCGGAGCCCCACAGGCTGACTTTGCGCACCTTGTCTGGAACTGTGTTAGGATTGGGGCCTATTGGCGATCGGTTTGCAATGAAATAACTAAGATGATAAATTTGGAGGTATTACCTACCCATGAGACTGCACTTTTGGGCTATGTGCTGGGTTTCCCTAAGGGCATACGCAAATTCACGTCCAGAGCTTTTTTACTCGCAAAAAGGGAGATAGCACTTAAATGGGGCTGTAGAACCTCTCCTACAACCAAAGCCTGGCTCCAGAGCTTAACATATTGCAATATGAACAGTGAACTTTATGCAGTTACCCAGCCTCCAGCGTCTCGCCCAAAAGACATCTGGGTCCCCTTAAGAATGATCTGCTCGAAATTAACGCTCCCCCACCTCTCAACAGCGAGACGGAATTGTCCCCACTGGTGTGGGGTAAAATATACAACAGGGAAATAAAAACCCGATGTACATGTTGTCAAATACATACTATCGTATTGGAGGGTAGCGATGTTCTCCATTGTTGAAAGGTCTACTGGGGAAGGTTTCGATGTCTATAAATTACAAGCTCCAGGGAGGTATATTGTCAAAAGGATGGGCTGGTTGGATAGAGGACAGGGATTGTTACGTATGCACCATATTTTTTTATATGTCACTGCCATGTCGTTTCCTATTGCAAAATTACAGTGAGTAACATGTACGGAATGTAATGTTTATGAAAATAATAAATAAAGTTTTAAAAAAAAAAGTATTTGTGCAACAATTCAAACAGTAATAAAGTGAAAAACACCACTCAAAAAGTATCCCACATCAAATTTAAAAACATAGGGTACATTTTAATGAATACAACAAGACCCAAACAACAACAATCCAATCACTAGAGCCAGAGTTATGATTTTTTAAAGATTGTGGTGAAAATAACGCCAAAAAGCAGAAAGCACCAACTAGGGATTTCTGGTGAAGTTACAGGCCCAGTCCTCCTTCCCCATTCAAGGGGCAGCAGGCAGTAGGCCAACACAGCAGGGCAGCAGTTCGTTCAGAGCAGCAGTCCAACAGAGTGGCAGTCCTTTCAGCAGTACAGGAGTCCTTCTTCCTGGCAAAGCATTCACAGGCCCAGAACAGTACTGAAAAGTTGGTGTCTGAGGTCCCCTTTTTATACCCTGGTGCCCTGGTTCTGGGAGGTGGGAGAAGCTTCTAGACAGTGGCTTTGATAGACATGGAATTTCCTGACTCCTCTGCCCTGGTTCCAAGCTGGCTGCAGTGACAAGATGAGGTCATTAACCCCTTTGTGTCAAGGCAGAACACAGGCTATTCTGTTGCATGTGGGGCTATGATCAGCTCTGCCCCCCATCCTCCCAGCAGATGGCACATTCAGGCACACCTAATCTCTCTTTTGTGTGACTGTCTGGGAGAAATTCACATAGTCTGTCAGTTACACCCACTAATATGGCCCAGGACAGGCTACAGGCACAAAAGGGCTAAGAACAGGAAAATGCCAACTTTCTTAAAGTGGCATTTTCAAAATTGTAATGAAAAATCTGACTTTAGCATTAAAGAGGGTTTATCATTACAATTTCATATCCACCAAACATGACATAGCCATGTGCTCCGTACTGGAAACTATAGCTTATTAGGAATCCCCAATGTTATCCTATAGGGGGTCAGGACTCACAGTAGTGAAAAGCGAAACTGGGAGTATTTCACTTCCAGGATATGTAAAACTCAAAAGTACATGTCCAACTTTTATTTCACAGCACCCTGCCCTAGGGTCTTCCTAGGGCCTAACTTAGGGGTGACTTATATGTAATTAAAGGGGAGTTTAAGTCTTGGCAAGGGAGTTTAAATGCCAAATGGACATGGCAGTTTAAAACTGCATTCAGGCTGCCGTGACAGGCCTGGGACATGTTTTAAGGTAAAATGTAAGTGGGTGGCACAATAAGTGCTACAGGCCAACTAGTGACATTTAATTTACAAGCCCTGGGTATATGGAATACTACTCTATAAGAGACTTACAAGAAAATTAAATATGCCAATTGGGTATAAGCCCAGTTAACCATGCTTTAGGGGAGTGAGCACAAGCACGTTAGCACTGGTTAGCAGTAGTAAAGTGCACAGAGTCCTAAGGCCAAGAAAAACAAATTCAGCAAAAAGTGGAGGGTAAAAGGCAAAATGTTTGGGGGTGACCCTGCAAAGAGGGCCAGGTCCAACAGTAACACTCTCTATAATAATTGATATACCTCCAGAATATCTCTAATGCTCAAGCTCACTGTAAAATTGTTGAAACTCTGGTAATAAGCAATTTTAATGAGCTAGATGTGCTGTGTTTCATTACTAATTTCTTTATAGTAAACAACTTCCTAACTTTCTCAATTTATATTCTTTCTGGTTTCTTATGTACATTCAAGTTATTATAAACTGTAACATAAATAAAAAATGATCAGAATGCATAGTTTGTTTTCACACTAATCAACATTTCTGTTTAGCATATTCCACTATCTTGGATACAAATATATGCATCTAGAAGTATAAACAGTCTCTAAATATATTGATTATCCTTTCCCGTGCTCAATTAGCTTTTGAATACACCAGGGGAAAACAGGAATGTAAAGCTTATAATTCATCAAGGGTTTCTCTGAAAAGTACTTTTAACTAACTTGAGTTTGCTTTCAAAATATTACCTTATTTATTGGAATACTTCTCTGTGTTCAGTTTCAAACATTACCTCATGCTTCCAAGGAGAAAACCTTCTTCAATGCTTTCAAACAAATGTTGGATAGCAAGATCCTGGTTGCTGCTACAATGTTTCTCTGGTGCCCACTAAGGATGCTCTGGACCACACAGAACTAAGTCAATATATACAAATTGGCCACAGATAATTCCAATATACTATGAAATCTGTGGCCCTAGCACTCTGTGGCCTCGTGGTATATGTGGTTCCTGATCCTGAGTTCAGGCACTTAAGCATTTTCCAGAGAAATTATGCCATTCGCCAAGCGGCGGCATCATTTTGAGTGCACCGCCAACTTCCCTTCCCGGAATAAATCTAAAAGCTGTGGGTTCAGAGTATTATACTCGCCCCTTTGATGAGCGCAGATAGGTAATTTTCAAATCCTAATACCGATCAAGTCAATAAATGATGCATTTTGCAGCACATTTTTATATATATTCGCCACTCAGCTTTATGTTTTCAGGGACTTCTGAATACGAAATAATGCATTATCCTAATATTTAAAAATCTACCGCCAAACCATGAGCCTTTTTTCTGCAGAGCAGTACATCATGCTTGTGTGTGAGAAATTGGGCCACAAATACAAAAATCTGATGCATAGCGTGCACATATATTTGTTCCTCAGGAAAAACATAGGGCCATATTATCAAGAACGGGCGATAACATTATCGCCGCTTTAGCGGCAGGAAACTGCCGCTAAAGCGGCAATAAATGGCTTGATAATATGCCCTATAGAATTCCAATAGAAGCCCAGGTTTGATGTCCTTCACACCAGAACCTGGGCTTCTATTGGAATTCTATGGGGCATATAATCAAGCCCCTTATTGCCGCTTTAGCAGCACTTTCCTGCCGCTAAAGCGGCGATAATGTTATCGCCGTTCTTGATAATATGGCCCATAGTCTATCTGATAGGCTGTACCACACGTGTCAATTGTTGATTCCCGGCAGAAATAAAAGACTAGTTTGAAGCCAGGCTAGCCAGCACATACTGTCTATCATCGTCCATCCGAGTTAACAGCTCCTCGAAGGTCTGTGCCATAATATAATGAAAATCTATAACATTATATGCCATGGTGTTGCCATCATGTGCCAGGGTGGCCATTTGCAACAAAAATTCAGAGCATTAACTACTTCATTTTAGGTTTGTGCGGAAATATTCTAAGTTGCTGATAGTAGTAGGGTGTTCAATATGCCAACCTGCCAAGCAGGCAGTTCAGATATGCCAGTCTTTTGGTCAATGTACCAGCACATTTCGCATGGCCACTGATGCTCAAATGTACCAGGGTTGATGAGTTAATATCCCATAAAAGGTCTATGCCAGAATATAAAAATAACATCACAAATTGATTAAATGATATGCCTGCATCCTGCTATGCTGTGCTTAGGTACGTTCATAAAAAGGGTTGCCAAGAAATCCCAGAGTGTTAATAATTACACTGTAGGTTTCTGTTGAAATATTGAAGGAGGCTGATACTAAGCCAGGGTTCTCAGTATCCCAACTTGCCAAAGATGGTGTTCAAATTTGCCAGTCAGGTCCTCAATCTGTCTGTCTAGGAGGCGTGATCACCGATGCCCCCAGAGGCCAGGGTTGCTGATTGTGCCAGTGGACTGTCCGCTGTTCAACAAGTGAGGGAAGGTAGAGTTTTGCTCCAGAAAACATGACTGTTGCTCATGGTGCTATGACGGATGCAAGTTGTTATCTTTAATTACTAATCATAGAGCTCAAAGCTACAGCAGAATTATCCATCAGTGTACAGAAGCTACCATGATGCTCATGAATGCAAAGCACATACTGGCATTCCCTTACCAAAGCTGGCCATCCCTGAATGTAAAGCACAGTCCACCCAACTACATCATCTGCATTATATCAGATGAAAATAATATTGCAACAACTACATCGATTTAACCACTACATTGTAAGGTCAGTATAGGTAAGTATAATGGGCAAACATAACAGTTAATAGGGTTAGGTAGACGAGATGGTAGACTAGGTGGATGTAAAAATATTAATAATATACCTACCATGACCACGTAGTGGTTGGTGATGTAGTTGATCCATTATAATAGCTCAGAGTAGAGGATGTGGTCCAGGTCAATTAATATTTGAAAATGTCCTATCAGCTTCTGTCCACTTCTCGGCTCCAGCCAGGAGTAACATTGGAGCCTGAAAACCAGCCCCGATCTGGCAGCCACTTTTGAAAATGCCCTTTTGCTCAGTTTGCCAAGAAGGCCATGCACCAATAAGACTGTTTTTTTCACTCATCATGTTTGCCCCACCACTCCAGAACCCAGTTGCCTCAAAGAGATAGCCCTCCCTTGACCCGCTCCGAGCAAGCCTTAACGGGGACAGCGTATAAGTTTATGGGACACCTGGGAGCACCCCGAGAATTGAATATTGACTCCCTGGGTAAATTAAGGCCAGAAGCTTGAAGCAGATGGGGATGGAGTCCTCTTTGTGCTGTTTTTCTAAATATAATATTTTTGAAGATTATGGGCAGTCATCCCTGCCGTAACCCTTCAACAATATTAAGAATGCATGGTACATGCTTTACAAAATCTACTGGTGCCTCTGTGAATAGAGCTAGCCATCAGCATTTCTGAACATTTACACCAGTGTAAAAATGGAATGTGCAAGTTGGAGTGTGGGTGCTGCCCACAAGGGACAATATAATTCCCAGTCCTTTTCACTGCTTACCTTTGTTTGAGAACCTCTCTCAAGAGAATCCATATTGTTTCCAGGAGCAGCTTCCTGAAAAGTTTGCTACACCCTCTGCAAGTAGGCAAGGGCCCGTCCATTGCATCTTAGAGAGAGGGACTCCAGGCTACTCTCTGAGGATGGAAACTGTGTTTCAGTCTGGTTGGCTGGCATTTTCTACTGTAAGAATGTTCTGGAACGTGATTGTCATATCCCAACTGCTTGGCTTTGAGACTAAAATATCTGTGATTTCCTTGCCGATCACTGAACCTATTTTGGACTTGGACATAGTTGGCACCGTGCTGCTGGTATATACAGAGTGTAGTAGAGCTGCATGAATGTCAGAGCTTCATAGGAACTAGAGTGTTGGAATACATACATGAATTGTGGAGTCAATGGTCCTGGTTTTCATTTTTATATTGCTTTATCACTCTATACATTGTGTGTTGTATCTCGTGCTATGTGTACTTTTTCCTTTTTGGATCTACTATACATAATGTAAATATTTTGGAACTGATTCAATATTATTGAGGTCTTGTAATATTATGTCAGGCTGGCTAGACATTCACATCTTTGTTGCAACTGTAATAATCCAATTGTATTATACATAGCATCACCGTGCACCACCTTCCTTGGGAGTCTTATCCACGTCAACAGAGAAAGTCAGGGAGCCAGGTCATCTTTCCGCCTTCAGATCTAGTTCTTGGAGAGATATTGTGTATTCACTGTCATCATTCCCACTTTTGAAATGCTTAGTGACCCTTGTCTCTGCACACCCTGGAGTCCATAACTGACACTGACACCCACCTAGATGTCAAATACACCCTGCATCTCCATATGTGCTTTTATGTCAGATTATTGAGGAAAACTATAGTCCTGCAAATATATGGTAATCTACATATCAAGTACCAAAATATCAAGTAGGTAAATATATATGGGTAAGTCTAGATTAATTATTTTTAATTAGCATCCACATCCCTTAAAGAAAACTAGATAGTCAAGGTGCAGTGCACAAATGTTGAGTTAAGTATTCCTATACTTACCTATCTATATTAACGTTCACAATATTTTGAAGGTCAGTATTTTGCCCATGATATTTTGTAGGCTAATATTTCATCCTCACATAAAAGCACATTTCAAACTCTCTAGGGTACCCCCACAATAAAATCTACGCAGCAGCTAGATATTCTCAACATGCCCTCTCAGACACATTTGGGCCCAAATGTACGACCACATGAATTTGCGACTCGCAATTTGCGCCAAATAACGAGTCGCAATTTGCGAGTCGCAAAATTCAATGTACGTACCCAACTGGCCCCAAATTTGCAAGTCGCAAATGACTCGCATCACAATTTAGCGAGGAGGCAAATTGCGACTCGCTAAGCGCACGCAGATAGCGTTCGCGGTGGAACAGCCAGTTTAGCGTGCGTAAATAGCGTACGCGGCAGAAAAGGGCATTTTGCATGCGCAAATAGCGACTGTGATTTTAAAAAAAGCAAAAACACTTTCTGGAAGAGCAGAAGGACCCCAAAACAGGAAGTGGTGTCCCTGGAGAATCCTGAACAAAATTGACAGCACATGGTAAGGTGCAGCAGCACAGTTCAACACTGCAAGCCAGCTAACCAAAAAAAAACAAGATGCCCAGCAGCAAGTCCAGTGAGAAGGCAGGGAAGGAGCGGCTGCGCATTCTAAAATTCTCAGAGAAGGAACTGGACATACTAATTGAAGAATGCTGCAACAACCATGAGCAGCTGTTTGGGAGGTCATCACATACCGTCCGAGAGCCTGAGACAAGGAAAATCTGGAGAGAGATTCAGCTGCGCATAAATGCCCTGGGTGTGGCTGACCGGTCCCTGTACGACCTAAAGAAAAGGTGGTACAACCTGCGCTCCAGGGCCAAGGAGAGGGTGGCAGCACGGCTGCGTGAAGTACAAGGAACAGGAGGAGGCCCATCCAATGTTTCAGAACATTTAGCAGCAGAGGCAATGGTGGAAAGTACCCAGGAGAGAGAGGCAGTAGTGGGATTTGGGACCCTCGACACATCTCAACCTCCACCACCCACTGGTAATGTGAAATGTGTGCCATATTAGTATGTCAACCAAAACCCTGCTCCCCACATGCATGCCACACACCCAGAACAAACTGCATCTACATGCTCCATCTACATGATCCAGAAGTCACAGTTGGTGCATTATGGGAAATGTAGTACGTGACATAAACAGTGCAGTTAGGGACTGACATGAGCTGAAGAACATAGTACCACCACTGAGATAGTGACTCAGATTTTGTTTCTTTATTTCCCCTTTTGTAACCTCTGGGAGGAGAGCCAAGGGCAGATGATAGTGACGCACAGCAGGAGCAGGCCCAGATGGAGGAAGGGCAGGTTGAGGGAACAGCAACTGAGCCATGTTGTTCAAATGTCCAGGCAAGTGCTGCATACAGGCCATCACAGGCTCCAGCGCATGACATACCAGCAACACAGCAGCAAGCACCATCCCAGTGCACTCTGGGCACCAGGATCCGGGTTCTGCGTCCAACACAGCAGTCAGGAAGGCGGCTTCAAGCTAGGATGCACACACCCATCCATACTGGAGCAGCCACTCAGGCGGTGTTTGGTGGCCTGGAGCAAGCCATGTTGAAGGTTCAGCGCCTGCAACAAAAACAGATTAGGCTGATCAATTCGAAGCTGAGCCAGGGGTTCCTAAACATAACACACAGATGGCTGAAAACCAGGCCCGCATTGAGGGAAAATTTGATGCCCTTACAGGGGTTATTTGGCAGCTGTGCACAGAGTTATCTGAGGAGAGAGGGTAGCAGAGGAGAATGGAGCACAGCCGGGCACACAGAATGGACTCAATGACCAGGGCAATCAGTAGGCTGGCAACGGCAACAACACAACACACCAAGCACACCCTGGCTCTGCAGATTGAAATGGGCCACTACAGTGGTGACGTTGCACGAAGGCTGCAACAAGTAACAGCTGCAGTGGAGGCAATCCAAACAAACATGATTGCTGCTGGAGAAGCCACAGAGACAGCAGACAGCGAGGTGTCCAGCCGCAGCAGTGTCTCTACTGCAGAAACACCTATGCAGCGGCGAAGCAGCAGTCAGCAGCCACTAATCCCACGGGCCAGATACCCAAATGCTGGACGTAGAACCTAGAAATTATTTTTTTACACAAATATGCCTGTTTGCTTATTTCTGGTGGTGAAGTAACCACATGACATTTATACTTTCATTTGGTTATGTGTATTGAGATGGACAGGTTGTCCAGCATTGTTTATTGACATGCCCTTCAAATAAAGGGAAATTCAAATTGTTAAGTTCAGAATTTTGTAGTGTCATTTGTTGTGTGTATAGTGTCAATGGTTATGACGTACCTTGAAAAATAATGTCTGGCTATATGGTCCCTGCGCCTTCTCCCCTCTGCTGCTGAGCTTCCTTCATTTGGCTGTTGGGCTGGTGGGCCAGCGTCTCCATCTCCCGAGTCTGAATCAGACACCTCCACGGGAAAGCCATGCCTCCAGGCAATGTTGTGGAGTATGGCACTGGTTGCCACAATTTTGCAGACTGTCTCAGGCGCATACTGCAAGGCTCCACCGCTTTTGTGAAGACACCGGAATCGTGATTTTAGGATGCCAAATGTGCGCTCAATGACTGACCTGGTGCGTCTATGTGCCCTGTTGTACCGCCTTTCAGGTGCATTGTTGGGAGACAGGTATGCTGTGAGGATCCATGGATGCAGGGCATATGTCACCTGGGGTGTTAATACTGAAAGGCCCTTCTGTCTGTATATCTTAGCATTCGCGAAACCATCTTGCAATCTGGACGCCATTTTGCATTATAATCGAAACTGCTGCTTGGTTATTTTCATGAAATGGCCTTTTGTAAGTTTCGTTTCCCAAGGTTGGGCTTTTCTTTCTGCAATTGCAAGTGTCCTTGTTAGTGCATGCCTTTCCCGTTAGATAGAGTCCTTCTCCCACCTGTCTGGTGGGGAGGATAGGCCAGACGACGTTGGGCAGTAGATAGCCTGTGCCCGGCTGCAGAATCGAAACTTATGTTCTCTACCCCCATTGTATTACGACACCTACTAGGGTTTTTCCATAGTAGGGGGGCCTTTGTGGACTCCGCAATGTACATAATGTAATTTTATGCTTACAGGGTCCAGTCCCTCGACAGCCATCTCAGGAGGCTGGTCAGACTGGGCTCCGCTGCAGTGTAATATCAATAAATAATCTGGTTTGTATTCTCTACTGTCTGAACGACTCTTCATTTGTAGGAAGGCAGAGAAGGTGGTCATGAGTGACCCGAGTGGCCCTTTTCGGGTCACTTCCTTCAGTTGGCGCACAAACAGGGACTCCATTGGGTGACCTCATCCTCGCCTGCGGACAGATGAGGAGGACGGCGCCGCGTTGGGTCGGATAGGCGATCGGGGGACCCCTGCACGATAGAGTTTTGCACTCACAGCTGCCCTGCCTGTCTGATCGGGTGGTGCCCTGCCCAGTAGTCATCCCGACTGGGGTCCTGGATGGCGAAACCCTTGGATCTGACCGTTTGGTCCGAAGAGTCGGCAGTGGAGAATAAATTCGTTGGACCTGTGTGCACCAGGTGAGCTTGTTTGGTTCTTTGTCGTCATGACGTTTGTTTGGTGGGTACTTTGGTTGGTCTAGGAATAAGTTTTAGACAAGCGCTTGCATTTGATTTTTAATATCTTTTTAATATGGTAATTTCTGATTGATGCAATCCGCGGAAGCGACTTTTGGTAAAAGCACGAGTGCATTTTAGTGTAATTGTGGGGTGAATGTGTTTCTTTGTGTGAGCAGAATGCCTTGCTGGAGTAAGTTGTGTTGTGTGGGGTGTCGTTGTTGTTCTGCTGATGCTCGATTGGAGGAAAAGCAGCCCGCACCTGCGGAGGGCACTCCGAATTATGACATTAACGTCAAATACGGCCTTGGCCCCATTATATTTAGTACACTATGGCACAAATACAGGAGGGACAACGCTGAATTGCAGTGGCTGTCAATGGGCACCTTTGATGAGCAGAAATGTAATTATTTGGAGGAAAAATTGTTTGCTAAATGTAGCGGGTAGTCGATGTTTGATTATCTTCAAGTATGGCGAAAGGAAGCTAAACAGAGACGAATGAAGGCGGAAAGGGAGGCGCGGAGGGAGAAAACACAGACATTGACTCAGAAAGCAGTGGCGCATGATAAAGAGAAAGTGGAGAAGGGTATAGAATGTGCCGATAGGAGGTTTTGATTGCAATGTGATAAGTCCTATGTTGCTAGGGAGGAGGCAGACACTTTTGTGGAAGAATTATTGGAAGACAGACCGCCTCCCCCTTATGCCCCGCATAGAATATATCCTGTCGTCCCACAGCCCTTGCCATCTGCCTCTGCCCCCCCTGTTCCTGCTGTTTCTGGTAATGATCAAAGTGCTTTGGCTCCGGCATCACCGGCTTCTTCTTTGGCTCCGTCCCCCACAGTCGCTATGGCTGCTAGTCTTTCTGCCACTCCTGTTGTTACGGCGTCACTCTCTCCTTCACAGACACTTACTACTCAGTCGATGTTGACCTTGATGCCTCCCCCTTCGATTACTGTGTTGTCCCCTCTTCTCTCTTCTGCCCCCTTGTTAGGTGCTGAGACACCGGTGCGTGGCCAGGATGACGAGGATGGGGCAGTTGCAAAGGAGCGATTAGGATGGGTGTTGATTCGATCTGATGTGGGAGATATGGAGAAAACGATGGTGGCCAATCAGGCTGCCCAGTGGGCCCGTAATCCTATTTATGGTGTTGAAGATGTATGGAGTGTGTTAAAGGACAATGAGCCGTTTGTCCAGCAGCATGCCCTTAAGCACATGTCGGCTACTTTGATTGGACTATCGGAACAGTGTTTTAAAGGTGTTGCACCTCAGGCTGTTTATGATATTAGGGACCAAGTGTATGCCACAGCATGGCTCCAAAGGAGGTTTTCGCTAGTGTTACCACATTGATTGGATATCGAGGTAGATTGCATCAGAAATCTCTGACGATGATATCTCAGTTCCCGATGAGGGAAGTTCACCCCATTTTCCACCCGGAGTTACCGGAGCTACGTGATCAGCACGATCAGGTGACTAGGCAACGAGTAGAGGCCCGTTTTCAAGAACAATGGGTTTATACTCCATGGAAGAGGAGTGAAGTCCTCTCAATTAAGGCTCAGTTACCCGACCCCAGAAAAAATCCTTCTGCGTACTATAAAGAATTGACAGAGGCTGCTGCATCGACGGTAATGACGTTGGTAGATATTGAAATGTTGTTTGGCTTATTTGGTGCCAGTGGATATCTGGCGACAGGTGCATACTCAGGACCATGCCCTAGAATTGGGTGGTACTTGGGACGAGATTAGGACGTGGGATAAGGAGAGGAAGCCTGGTGAAAAGCCCAAGACTGAGATCTTGGCTTTGCCAGACCGCATTATTACCTATATGCACTCTCTTACCCCACCTCGGAAGGTGGACTGGGATAAGCTGGCCGCGTGTGGTCAGAAGATGAAAGTGTGTCTGATTTCTTTACCCGGTTCAAAGGTGTGTTCTTCGATTTTAGTGGCCAGGATTTGTCTTTGGAAGGGGGTATCCGATTGTTTGTCAACAGGTTTGTCATGAATTTCCTCCCGGAGATTGCAACCTGGTTGCAGGCTGCTGAGAGTACGTGGACTACTTCTACCCCTTCGGTGATATTGAGTATGGCACAGTATTATGAGCATAGAGAGAATGAGGAGAAAGAGAAGGTAGAAAAGAAGACGAAGGAGCTGAAGATGAAGGTATTGATGCAGCAGGCATCCAGGGGCAGGGACGGGGTCGAGGTGTTGGACCAGCCAGGCAGCTGCCTCGTACGAGCCAAAATGCTGTGCCTGTGGGCCCAAATCAATGCGCGTATTGCAAGGAGGAAGGGCACTGGCGCAGCGAGTGCCCAGTTTTTCTGCAAAAGGTTGCGGCTCCTAGAAGACGGGGGGAGAGAGGGCGAGGCCGGGGAGCATGCAGTCAGTGTGGAGCTCAGGCTACTGGGACATCACTGGGCCGTTCCGATCAAAATTACTTTGATGACGTTCGGGGACGACAGTATTATCATTATGATTATTATATGGATGAGGTGACGGGTATGTCTTACAGCTAGGACAGCCAGGGACAGGGTAAGGAACCAATTCCGATACCTGTAGATCAGCAGGGTCCTTATATTAGTGTGGATTTGCAAGGCTCAGAAAAGAAATTTTGGGTGGATACAGGAGCAATGAATAGTTCTGTTTCGAGGTCACTGGTCCCTGGTGCAGTCCTGTCTGGCCATAACAATGTTTCGGTTGGCTTTTCTGGTGTGCCGGTAGTAAGCCCCATCTCCAAACCCCTTGCTTTGACTATAGGCCCTTCATCGTTGATTCGCCGTTTTTATTAACATCAAATTGTGGAGAGAATCTGTTGGGATTAGATCTGTTGAAGAAGTTACATGCTACTATTTACTGTTCTCCGGATGGTGTACATATGACAATGGGTCCAAGTGTGTTTAGTACTACGCAATGTTTGTCTAAAGATGCCCCCCTCCCAGTTGAGTTTAAGCATGTCCCATCTGCGTTGTGGGCCACAAGCGACACGAATGTAGGACTTTTGCAGATACCTCCAGTTTCTATTCAGGTTAAAGAAAATGCCATATTGCCTCGTATCCCTCAGTATAAAATTTTGCGCGCAGGAGAACAGGCGTTGTTGCGCATAATACAAGATTTGATTCAGTCAGGAGTTGTAGAGGAGACAGCGGCAAATGTGTGTAATAGTCCCATCCTTCCTGTTCTTAAGAGGCCACCTCTGGGTTCCTCTGATGATGTTGCTGATGTTTATCGTTTTGTGATTGATCTGCGAGAAGTAAATAAAATTGTGGTTCCTCAGTTTCCCGTGGTTCCTGACATTACTGCTCTTTTGACTATGATTCCTTCTTCTGCTAAATTCTTTTCTGTTATTGATTTGAAGAATGCCTTCTTTAGCATCCCTGTTCATCCAAATAGCAGGTACCTTTTCGGATTTTCCTTGGCAGGTCGTAGTTTTAGATTTTGTCGCGTTCCTCAGGGGTTCACTGAGAGTCCTAGCATATATAGCCAGGCTTTGAAGGGTCAATTGGATTCCCTCACCCTTCCCCCAGGTAATGTTTTGTTACAGTATGTGGACGATCTTTTGATTGCGTCCGATACTGAAGAAGGATGTAAAGAAGCTACAGTAAAATTATTGCTGCATTTGGCTCAACATGGACACAAAGGGGCCGATTCCGATTCGGGCCGGAAATCTCTCCAACCGAGCCGGACCCGGAGAGATTTCCGACCGATTCGGACCCGTGCAGCCCGACCGAACCAGTACGATGCGCACGTATGCCATCGGACTCGAGTCGGTCAGACTCCCATTGAAGTCAATGGGAGCCGGTCGTACAATGCGTACGCGGGCTCCCATTGACTCAATGGGTGCGAGGCGAACAAGGGCGCCCCCTACAGTGTGTACGCGGTGAAGCGACTCGCGCCGTACACGCACAGGTAGGGGGGACCCATGGGTCCCCCCTGTGTGCGACTCGCGCGGCTCACGCGTACAGGGGGTCCGACACGGACCCCCAAAGTACGGCTCCGACTGCTCTTTCGAGCCGGACGGGCGCGTGTCGGTCGGACTGCTCGCGGCGCGCATCGTACTTACCCGGCCGGGGAACGTCTCCATTGCGCGGTGCGAGTCGAGTCCGAGCGAGTCGGTCGGTGCGGTTAGACCCGGGAACGAGTCGGTCGGAGCGGTCGGGACGCCCGGACGAGTCGGTCGGCGATTTCGCATCGTACTCGCTCGCCCGGACGCGCGTACGAATCGGTCAGGAAATAGGGCTCCGAATCGGATCCGGTTAAGCCGAATCCGATTCGGAGCCCTACCGGCCGAGATCGGAATCGGCCCCTAAGTGTCCTTTTCAAAATTTCAATATTGTCGACAGGAGGTCACCTATTTAGGTCACCTACTGTCGAAGGAGGGGCGGAAACTAACTCCTGAGCGTATTAATGCTGTAGTTAACATGCCTGTTCCATGGACCCAAAGGGATGTACGAGCCTTCATTGGTATTACTTCCTATTGTCGTCATTGGATACCAAATTTTGCTTTACTAACAAAGCCATTGCTATATTTAACAACTAAAGATGTGCATGAACCTTTGCCTTGGATGCCTGAATGTCAACAAGATTTTGAGCAATTGAAGGCTGCGCTTTGCTCGGCTCCTGTGCTTGGCACACCCGATTACAACAAGCCGTTTGTGTTATATGTACACGAGTCGGCCGGTTGTGCACTTTCTGTTTTAACACAGGCCTTTGGAGGTAAGCAGAGGCCGTGTGCGTATTTTTCTGCTGTGCTTGATCCAGTCGCGAAAGCCCTCCCGAGCTGTTTAAGAGCGACCGCGGCTATGGCTGTCTCTATTTGACAATCGGCAGGGCTTGTTCTTGATACTGATCTCACAGTTATGGTACCTCATGCTGTGGATACGCTTTTGAACAGAACAAAGACACAGCACCTTACCAGTGCACGTCTGACTGGCTATGAGCTAAACCCGTTTGCACCACACATTACAATTAAAAGATGTGCCACTCTGAACCCTGCCACGTTACTACCCCTCCCTTCGGAGAGTGAGAAAATAGACATACATGATTGTATGTTTCAGACGGAAGAGGAGACGAAGGGACGGGTAGACTTGACTGATATTCCCTTATCTGACCCCCAAGGGGAACTATATGTCGATGGCTCTTGTTTTAAATTACCGGATGGCACCACAACTGCTGCTTATGCAATCACAACACTGCACACGATAGTTGAGACATCACAAGTTCCCTATCAGTTGGCCCAAGCTGCAGAGCTGGTAGCTCTAATTCGAGCCTGCGAGTTGAGTCAGGGATTGGTGGTCAATATTTATACTGATAGCCAGTATGCCTTCGGAGTCGCTCATAATTTTGGGCGGCTCTGGGCAGAGAGAGGATTTCTCATTTCCCATGGTTCGATAATTCAACATGGCCCTTTGATAAATAGGCTTTTGTCGGTTTAACCCTGCCCAAGAAACTGGCAATAGTGAAGTGTAGCGCTCACAAAGCAATTACTGATGATGTGGGGAGGGGAAATGCTTTTGCAGATCAAACAGCTAAGGAGACGGCCCGATCTAAGATAAAAAATATGTTTGTAGCAGGTCCTGCTAGATGGGTGTAAATAAAAAATGTAAGTCCGTTTTTATATAGCGCAGCTACTCACCCTTACGGGTCTCAAGGCGCTGGGGGCCGTAGTGGAAATTAAGTGAGCTATTGCCCAGAGTCACATGGTGCTGAGCTGAGCTGCCGCCGGAGCCGGGGATCGAACCGTGAACCCTGTGCTCCGAAGTCAGCTGCCCTGGCCGCTGCACCACACCTCTCCACATTGGTGCCAGAAGTTACGATGTTTGAGGACACACTAGATAACGTGAAGGAAATACAGAGTGAGGTGACGGTTGAGGAATTAGCAATATGGCAGGAAAGCACAGCGCAATTGGATGATGATGGGTGCTGGATAGATAAGTCGGGGAAGCAGAGATGGATGCTGCCAGATGCATATGTTCTTCCTTTAGTCACTATGGCTCATGGACAAGCTCACATTAGTGCTAGGGGTATTTGCAAGTTGCTAGACCCTGTATGGCAGAATGATAATATCCCAAAGACGGCTGCCCATTTAGTAAAACATTGCATGGTGTGCACGATGTACAATCCTGGAAAGGGTACTTCCACACCTCCTGGTAATTTTGCAACCCCTTCTTTCCCTTTTGAAGTCCTTCAAATGGACTTCATTGAGATGGAACGGGTGAATAATCTGAAGTATGTGTTAGTGGTTGTCTGTGCATTCAGTAAATAGGTTGAGGCTTATCCTACTAAGGAGAATACAGCTTTGGCGACGGCGAAGGCTCTTTTAAAGGAGTTCTTTCCTCGCTTTGGTTTGCCCCGTTTGATTTGGAGTGATAACGGCAGCCACTTTAATTCGAAAGTCATCCAGTTGGTGTGCAATGGCCTGCACATTAAGCAAAAGTTTCATGCTGCGAATCACCCTCAGTCAGCAGGTTTAGTTGAGAAGTACAATAGTACACTCAAACTAAAGATGGCCAAAATTCAGGAGAGTACAGGATTGAAGTGGCCAGATGCTTTATCATTGGCTTTGCTGTCGACAAGAGTTACAGCCCATACTAGAACAGGGTTGTCCCCTTATGAGGTTGTTTTTGGTAGGCCCGCTAATGTCTGGGGCATTCCGAGACCCCGCCACTTTTCCGAGATAGATCACCCTTTGTTGATAGATTATTTATGTGAGTTGACTATAAATGTGCTTTCTATTCATCAGCAGATTCAAGAGACCTTGCCATTCGCTCCAGAGGGACCAGGCCATGACCTCCGGCCTGGGAACTTCGTGTTGGTTCACCACTTTCAGCACAAAAGCAGTCTGGAGCCCCGGTGGAAGGGGCCTTTCCAGATCCTCCTTGCTACCCATACAGCGGTGAAGGTGGACGGTTGGAAAAATTGGATTCATTCAACGCACTGCAAGAGGGTGTCACTTCCTCTGCCCTATGACCAATGGAGGCTCGACAGCATTGGGGATTCCGAGACGGAGAACGTTCCCCGGTTCATTACTTTCTCCGATGCCAGAGTAACATGGGCACCTTCTGAGGAGGAGAGCAATGCAGTTTTGAAAGAGGCAGTGCCACCTGAGATTAAGGCTAGCCAAGAGCTTCAGTCGGCTGGCCCGTCGGTGTCTGAGTCTGAGTCAGTCGATCCCGCTGAAATTGAGCCTTTGTTTCTTGATCCCTCTGTTACTGGAGTTGTTAGGTACAATTTGCGTTCCCGACGGAGGGGCAGTGAACCAAAGCAAAAGTCAGATTAGTAGGGATGGACTTCATGGATGAAGCATAGGGACGATAGAGTAGGGACAGGGAGATTGGTGTATTGTCCGAAACACTGGACAGGATAAGTTGGGGGTGTCCTCCCAGGAGGGAGGGGTACCCTATCCTGAGAGAAGTGGATTTTCCCCACGAACGGCTGCAATCGTGCAGCTCCAACGAGAAGTGCTCAATAGCACCACCGTGGATGAACAATAAGAGCCTGCCAGCGAGGCTCAAAGGAGAAGAAAAACAGACGCTGGAAAGAAGATTGTTTATTTGGTTTTATTGAGGTTATATTAATTGTACCTTTTCGTTCTGCTTTCATGCATCCTTTCGGCAGGCCAATGATTGATGAAGAACAGCCATTGGGTCTTGTTGTTTTGCCACGATCATCATGGATCAAACAGCGGAGAGTAATATTTCCTTTTTTTGCTATTCTGCTGATGATTATCTTTTGTGGGGTTCTCTGGGCGTTAGAGTATGCATGTAACTCGCCTACTCCTGACAATGATATCTTTTCCACACTAAGACGGTAGAGAATGCTTTCTAATAATGTTTTTTGGATACTCATAAGAGATTTTTTGGTAGTGGTGTCGCTTGTTATCCTACTGAATCTGTGACTAGCCTGTGGACTGCTTATCCTTTGTCTTTGATAAAATTACACGTATTATAAGCAGACAAATTTTGTTGAGGTAAAAGGGGAGTTTGGGTTTGGCTACCCAGGGCCATGCTTGTATCATCGTAAGCCCACAGGAACAGGTTACCCCGGCTGTCACAATAATACGTATTGTGATAACTTCTACTTGGAAGCGCAAAATATTACGTTGGTGGGTTGGCATTATAAAGAAGTGACGGTTCCACGAAAAGCTGGCTATTACCCTGCCTGTTGCCCCATCATAAATAGTACTGATACCATATTGTATATCAATTGCTCAGGGGTGATCATATCAAAACAGACATTCCCCTTGAAAGGTTCGAGAGGTTCTGGCACCATTACAGGTAATGCTCGCTATTCAGCTGTGAACTATGACAGACCGATATATGCCCATCCCAGGTTCTTCTTTTTAACTAATGGAACGTACTCAAATGTTCATAATGGTACCAATGATGTAGCTCTTGGGATGGTGCTGCCCCTGGGGGTCCCTTGTAAATATGCCCACAGACAGGTACAATGGGTGAAGAGAGCACTTTCAATGGAATTTTGCGAAGGAGTAACAGATATTGAGATCAACAGTTACAGTAATGGTATTACTTTTGGTTATATCCTGTCTGCTATCTTTACGTTGGGGGGAATGGCTATGAGTAGGACTGAAAAGGCCCAGGAATACTTTGGCTGTAAATTGCAGATATTGTCCAATACCACAGTAGCAGCATTACGTGACATCACCATTCAATTAGAGAGTATGAGGATCTATTCTGAACAAACTAGATATGCAGTTGATTTTATTTTAGCAAAAATGGTAGTGCATGCGCAGTCATTGGCGATCAGTGCGTAGTGGGAATAACCAATATGGAAAAGAATGTTACTAAGCATATCTTGGACATTATTGAGAATGTCAAAGGCATGGAACCAGGTAATTGGAGTTGGTCCCTTTTTGGAACATGGGTTTGGCTAATAGAAAAAGCAATATATCTCGTTGCTATATTAATAGTTTGCTGTGTCCTTATTCAATGTCTTCCAATGTGCTGCACTTATTGTATCTCTGTATTGACTCCAAAGGGGAAGATATCGATTCATGATACCAATGCTGCACTAATGTTACAGAAAGAAATAGACAAAATGATGATCATAGACGTGGGTATCTTCGAAACCTCTTCTCTTCTCATAGAGCACATTCCTACTGTTGACAATATGAAATGTGAATAAAATAGCTATGTGTTTTTATTATTCATTTACGTTTTGCTTTGGTTTCCCTTTGTAGATGGTTAGCTCATGCTAACAGGAGGGTTTGTTAATACTGAAAGGCCCTTCTGTCTGTATATCTTAGCATTCGCGAAACCATCTTGCAATCTGACGTCATTTTGCATTATAATCGAAACTGCTGCTTGGTTATTTTCATGAAATGGTCTTTTGTAAGTTTCGTTTCCCAAGGTTGAGCTTTTCTTTCTGCAATTGCAAGTGTCCTCCTTAGTGCATGCCTTTCCCGTTAGATAGAGTCCTTCTCCCACCTGTCTGGTGGGGAGGATAGGCCAGACGACCTTGGGCAGTAGATAGCCTGTGCCCGGCTGCAGAATCGAAACTTATGTTCTCTACCCCCATTGTATTACGACACCTACTAGTGTTTTTCCATAGTAGGCAGGCCTTTGTGGACTCCGCAATGTACATAATGTAATTTTATGCTTACAGGGTCCAGTCCCTCGACAGCCATCTCAGGAGGCTGGTCAGACTGGGCTCCACTGCAGTGTAATATCAATAAATAATCTGGTTTGTATCCTCTACTGTCTGACCGACTCTTCATTTGTAGGAAGGCAGAGAAGGTGGTCGTGAGTGACCCGAGTGGCCCTTTTCGGGTCACTTCCTTCAGGGGAGGATTTATGATGGTGAGACAACATGCAGACAGACATTAAAAAGCAAATACATTTCACTGTGGACATGAAAATTCAGTACCTAGTAGGTATCCTTCATCTAAGTCATCTCTTTCTAATTTCTGGTATATGCCACTGTGTCTGAAGATGTATGAGTCATGGGTGCTTCCAGGATATTTGGCAACAATGTCTGTGATGATGTAGTTTGTGTCACAGACAACTTGGATGTTGAGGGAATGTGTGCTTTTCCTATTACAGAATATGTATTCTATGCGTGAGGGGGGACATATGGGCACATGGGTCCCATCTATGCACCCTATGACCTGTGGAAACCTTGCTATTCTATAAAATTGCAGTTTTGTATTTTCAAGTTCCTCATCATTCCTGGGCAGGTAGATGTGCTGATGGATGTGGTTTAGTATGGCATATAGGAAATTGTGTAAGAAACGCGAAAGCGCACTCTGTGACACACCTCCGTCCACTGCAATGAAATCTTGGAAGCTACCAGTGGCCAATAGGTGGAGGGAGCACAACACCTGCACATGTGGGGATTGCATTGCTGCGCTGGGTTCTGCTTTCCAAATGTGGCTTCACGGTGTCTATGAGGTCTAGGATGACAGTGCTACTCAGCCTGTACTGGTCATAAATCTCTTCCTCTTTGTTCTCAAACAATGTCAGCCTGACTCTGAAAGTCCTCTCCTGTCTCCGCCTCCTCTGCTGAGCAGCCAGTATCTGCATATTCCTCGCTATCACTTACAGGGGAGCCATTGTGGAAAGATTTCAGATGCATTCTGGGCCAGTTTTTATAGATTAGGCCTGTTTACCACCGGATTCTGATTAGTGGTAAATTGCATGTGCAAATGGGCCAATTTGCGCATTTTCGCTATTTGAGATTTGGTCTGTACATTGTAATTTGTGACTCGCAAATTGCGAGTCGCTATTTTCTGAACGCAAACACCGGTCGCATTTTTTGCAAGTCGGTATTCATTCACATCGCAATTTTGTAATTTGCAAGTGCCTTTCGTACATTGCGCTCAACCATCTTTGCATGTGCAAATCGTTTTGCGACCGATTTTGCACTCGCAAAATGGTCGTACATCTGGCCTATGGTCCTCGAAATACTCTGCGAGCGCCCTGAACGGTATATATCCTTAACCACTCTCAGCTGGAAACCTATACATGCCATAAGCAAGCCTTTGTTGAGGACAATTTGTTCAAATGACAATCTGAGACTAAAAGTGCTTAATGATAAAAAGAAAAATCAATAGTCTGAGAATCACGGGGATAGGGGACCGCAGTTTGCCCTAGAAAGCTGGGATGGGGCATGCTCGGTATGTATATAGGCAAGATGGACTTTAATAGTATTTCATAAACGGTTCTTCAATGGGTACACGTGATAGAGTTAAACAAAGGCAAAAGGAGCATACAGGTGCCCCAAGACTGAGATCATGAAAACAGAAGAATATGACCTTTATTTTGCAACAAGAATACAAACAATTTTGGCTGACGCAAGCTATTAAACACTTTCTCATGTCAGGAGCCAAGATGTGAAAAGGAGGCTCAAAACATCAGACAGGCTTTGCCTTTAGGCAGTTGATTAGCATGAGCAGAAAAGCATAGATGAAGTCTGTTAGAGTTACGCTAATGGAAATTTATTTCACACTTTCTTGCCTCCACCACATTTCCTTCAAACCACCCCAATCATAGCCACAGATTCACGAATCGCATCAGTTCTGGGCTCAGTGACCGCTCACCATGGAATCACTGCTGCTCTTTCCCAGGCATCCTTACATGAACATGGCCTAAAGATGCATGTGCTCCAATTACAGATGGGGCAATACCTGATTCCCTCAAAATATCACTAGCCAACAAACAATCAATAACAACTAAAAGTATACCAACTCTTCACCATTGAATGTGTGTCCCTGCTTTCAACCACTGCTGATATGCTACAGAGCTACCATAACCCACACTTAGAAACCACTGTCCCTCAAATCAACCCAAAAGGAGTTACTCAAAGTGATTAATGAATTCTGCAATGGGAAAGCCTGCTGCCAGGGGTTCTGGAATAGTTAATTGGAACTTTGCATCATGATATCACAAGACATACACCAATGTACAGCATGCAACAACCCACCACCATGCAAATTCAATAATCATGAGACCACGGCCCCCCCATGAGGGACTAACACAAAACCAAGTAAAACCAACTCTGTGCAGCTGCAACCCCAGATCTCACCCAAAACTACAAGACATTCTAAAATACAGCAAACAGACCAGATCTCCCCTAGATCCATGCAATTTGATAAATGTGATAATGCTCTATTTTAGATCCTTTGTCTCAGAACAATTCCTTACCCTGTTCATCATATCTCTTCATTACTATAATAGTGTCTCACTGGCTCAAATATGCACAGATAAAGTCTCCCTTAAAGAAACACATTATACCCACAACACCCTTAAAATTACAGCCCCATCTTCAACTTACCAAACTAAGTTAACCTGGATGAATTAGAAAAACTTTACAATCTGAGGCACAACCTTTAACTGGATAGTATCTTTCCTTACTGGCAGATCACTTACTGTATTCCACCACCCCATTCTCCTCAGACTCATGTGATGCACAATGTAGGGTCCCTGAAAGACCTCTTCTTCTCAATTCCTACAAAATAACATATTTCAACAATGCAGAAGACACAAAGGTAATGTTCAAAACTAACATACCACTCTCTCCACTCTTGACACTTCCAGACTCATTAATTGCCTTCACAAGCTCAATCACTTGATGGCTAGAACCCACCTCAGATTAACACCTAGCAAGACATAACAGTTTATACCTGGAAACCATTCCTCCTCCCCGCACCAGATGCCTTGGAAACCCAGCCTGGGCCACTGCCCCACACATCATAAACAGGGGAAACTCAAGAACTTTGAATCCATTTTAAACCCCTCACATCAATAAGAAGAGAAATCTTGATTTTTTTAACCTACTTACTCCATGCAGCATCTTCCCATAGCTATCATACCCATAACATATTCTCACTATATTTTAATGGTCCTGTCATACCTGGACTTTACTAGCTTTCTCCTCCTTGACCTTTTGGCATTTCTCAACAGGCAGCTGGAGCATGTACAAAAGACAAACGACAAACTCCTATTACACATGCATCTGATGGAACATATAATTCATGACTCGTGTACATTAGATTGAGGGGCCAATTTCAAGTCTATAACATTCACTCACTAAGCATTCTATGAATAGGTTTCTTATTTCCCACAAGAGAGAGTTCGCCACCCAATTGGCGCTCAATAAGGCTGATAAGATCCATCGTGAGCCTTTGTGCCACATCCCAAACTTTCAAAAGAAAATGAACAGACTACACTTCACAGTCATTGCAGCAGATCTGTTCTGCTCCTTGCCACACTTATCTCTCAACAAATGCTACCTTTAGGAAGGTCTTCAGTACATGGATGTCATCAAATACTAAGTAAATTCACCAAACAACAACACAATTTGAAGCATGATACCTCACAAAGCAATCAATACATTGAGCCCCGATACAAGTTTGGCAGTGAGGCGGTGGGAACGCCAACACGACTCTAAACCCGCGTGAGAACCACCCGCCGTATTATGACTCTTTTAGTCACTGGTGGGCGGTTGCTTTGGCATTCTCACGGCTGTGCCTATAGCATAGGCACTGCAATGGGAACGTCAAAGGAAGTTCCAGCACGGCATAGACTGTGAAGTCCATACCGTGCTGGAATTGGGGGGTGCATGCACACAGAGGGGCACATGTTGTGCCCCCCTGTTTGCATCCACATGGAGTGAGGCACAAAGGGTTCCTGTAGGGCCCCCTTTCTTTCCTCATTGCCATTGTTTTCATGGAGTAAAGACCTCCATGAAATCAGTGGCGGTGAGGAAAGTTGTCATATGCTTGGTGGGACCACGGCAGTCCTGCCAAGCATATGACTGTCTCAAGACCGCCGCTCCACTGCAAGGGAACTGCGGTTACTTGGCGGAGTCGGCGGTTTGCCAGGGTGGCACGACTGCCAGAAGACCGCCACTGCCACCCCACCACGAGGACTGCCAGACTCATAATTAGGCTCTTAGCAGAGGCAGACCACTCTCCTTCAACACAGGCGTTCCATTAAACAACACATTATGATACCACCACTATTTACATGCATATATCCTTCAAGCGCTTGTCACACCTTTCATCACACCATCAATCAATCAATCAATCAATCAGACGTTTGTTGAGCGCGACTACTCACCCGTAAGGGTCTCAAGGCGCTGGGGGGGGGTTGACAGGTTCCAGTCCATCAAGGGGGGGGTCTGTCGAAGAGCCAGCTTTTGAGGTTTCTTGCGAAGATGGGGAGCGATGTTGTCTGTCTGAGGTGGAGCGGAAGGGCGTTTCAGGCTCTGGCCGCGAGGAAGGAGAAGGAGCGGCCTCCCAATCTGGTCATTCTGGTGCGGGGGAGCAAGGCGTAGGAGAGCTGGACAGATCGTAGGGTCCTCTGGGTTGCGTGGAATTTGAGTCGGCTGTTCAGGTATGCTGGTCCGGTGTCGTGGAGGGCCTTGTGAGCGTGGGTGAGCATCTTGAAGGTGACTCTAGCTTAGATGGGGAGCCAGTGGAGTGTGCGCAGGTGCTGGGAGATGTGGCAGTGTCTTGGCAGGTCGAGGACCAGTCTTGCGGCGGCGTTCTGGATGTTCTGTAGCTTGCGGGTGAGGTTTTTGTTTATTCCGGCATAGAGTGCGTTGCCGTAGTTGAGTCTGCTGGTGACCAGGGCATGAGTGACGGTCTTTCTGTGTTTGAGGGGGATCCATTTGAAGGTCTTACGTAGGAGGCAGAGGGTGTGGAAGCAGGAGGACGAGACGGAGTTGATCTGGCGGTCCATTTTGAGCTCGGAGTCCAGGATGATTCCCAGGTTGCGTGCGTGGTCCGTGGGGGTGGGCGGGCTTCCGAGGGCGGGGGGCCACCAGGTGTCGTTCCAGGCGTCGGGGTTTGGGCCCATGATGAGTACTTCTGTTTTGTTGGTGTTTAGTTGTAGGCAGCTGTTTTTCATCCATTTGGCAACGGCTTCCATGCCTTCTCGAAAGTTGTGTCTGGCGGTATTGGGTTCGTTGGATAGGGAGAGGATGAGTTGGGTGTCGTCTGCGTATGACACAATGTTGATTCCGTAGGTTCTGACGATGGGGGCGAGCGGAGCCATGTAGACGTTGAAGAGCGTAGGGCTGTGGGAGGACCCCTGGGGAACTCCGCAGGTGGTTGGTGTAGGGTCCGAGAGGAAAGGGGGGAGTCTGACCCGCTGCGTTCTGCCTGAGAGGAAGGAGCGGATCCAGTCGAGGGCCTTGTCTTGGATCCCTGCGTCGTGGAGTCTGCGTATTAGTGTGCGGTGAGAGACTGTGTCGAACGCCGCTGAGAGGTCGAGGAGGATGAGGGCTACTGTTTCTCCTTTGTCCAGTAGGGTGCGGATGTCGTCTGTTGTGGCGAGGAGGGCGGTTTCCGTACTGTGTTTTTTTCTGAAGCCGGATTGGGAGGAGTCGAGGATGTTGTGCTCTTCGATGAATGTGGCGAGTTGGCTGTTGATGGCTTTCTTGATGACTTTCGCTGGGAACGGGAGCAGGGAGATGGGTCTGTAGTTTTTGAGGTCGGTGCGGTCCGCCGATAGTTTCTTCAGGAGGGGGTTGACCTTGGCGTGTTTCCAGTCGTCGGGGAACGAGGTGGTTGCCAGGGAGCAGTTGATGGTGTGGCAGAGCATAGGTGCGATGGTGTCGGCGGCTCTGTTGAAAATGTGGTGGGGCAGGGGTCCGTGGGGGCCCCGGAGTGGATTGACTTCATCGTCTTCAGTGTGTCTTCGGTGGTGAGGGCTGTCCAGTTGTCGATTGCTGGCTTCAGGGGGTGGTTGGTGAGGGTTCAGTGTGTTGGTTGTCTTCATCGAAGTTGTAGTAGATGCTCTTGATTTTGTGGTGGAAAAAGGTGCTAGGTTTGTCGCAGAGGTCTTGTGAGGGAGGGATGTCGGTGGACTCGCTGGTGGGTTGGGCCAACTCCTTGATGATGTTGAAGAGTTCTTTGCTGTTGTGTGCGTGAGTGGAGATTCTGTCTTCAATCGCTTTTTTCCTCATTTTTCTGATGAGTTGGTGGTGGGCGTTGGTGGCGACTCTGAAGTTGTTGTGGGCTTCCGTGGATTTGGTGTTCATCCAGGCCTTTTCGAGGTGGCGGCAAGTGCGTCTGGACTCTCGAAGTTCGGTGGTAAACCATCTGGCTTTCTTGGCGTGGGTGTTGTTGTTTTTCTTGAGGGGGGCTATGATGTTGGTGCTGTCAGAGATCCATCTGTGCAGGGTTCGGGCTGCGGTGTTGGTGTCGTCGTTTTCCGCGATGGTTGGGTTGGAGTTGCTGAGTGATGAGGTTAGCTGGTTGTCGGTGATTCTGGTCCAGTTTCTTTGTGGGAGCAGGTGCTGGTGTCTGTGGATGGTGGGTGGTTTGAAGGTGAAGTGGATGCATTGATGGTCAGTCCACAGGAGTTCGGTGGTGTGGCTGAAGGTGATGGAGATTCCTGTTGTGAAGAGGGGGTCGAGGGTGTGTCCTGCTGAGTGCGTGGGTTCGGTCACGATCTGGCGGAATCCAATGTTGTGGAGGTTGTCCAGGAGGGATGTGGTGCTGGGGTCCAGTTGGTTGTCGAAGTGGAAGTTGAGGTCTCCCAGTAGGGTGTAGTTGGTGGACGCGATGGCATGCCAGGAGATGATGTCCGTGATGGAGTTGGCGAAAAGTCCGCGGGGTCCAGGGGGTCGGTAGATGAGGGTTCCTCAGAGGGTGGTGGTAGGGCTGGCCAGTATCTTGAAGTGCAGGAGTTCCATCAGGTCTGTGGGCTCGTCGGGGAGTGTGCTCAGGCGGAGGGTGGATTTGTGGACGAAAGCGATTCCTCCTCCCGGGCGGGTGGGGCGGTCCTTCCTGGAGATCTTGTATCCTTGGGGAATGGCGATGGCGATGTCCGGTCCTGAGGTGGTATTGGTCCATGTTTCGCTGAAGAACGCTACGTCCGGGGTGGTGCTGTCGAGGAGGTCCCATGCTACTACACCTTATCACCCCACAACACACCAAAACCTATAACTGCATACATACTCTTTTTCAGCATACCACACCCTTCACACTACACTGGGCAACACTATTGCAAACCACACTATTTATGTCACAACACCATACCCTCTCACCTGTTACCTAAAAGAACACCCTACCAAGCTTCATGGTTCAAACATAGATCTGCTCAAATGTGTGCACAACTGATTAAATCATTTAATACCTTACAACTCCAACCAACACCACACCCATTTTCAACTGCAGCATTAAACTACATTTTATGACACCTCACTACCTAACACTAAACAATAACAAATGACACCACAATCCACATGAAACGCCTTATCACACCACACAATTTATTATTACAGAAACAGACCTCACCACCATCAATGTCCTTTGTCATCACGTCTTACATATTGCACTTTTGACCTTATCATTTCACCTATGTTCAGTTTAGCAAATCATAACCTATTCCTTATACTGCACATATCTCTCCAACAAAGAACAAATTGATGGAAGGAATGCAAGAATTAATCTCAGCAACTGCTGAACACTTGTGCCATGTTCCAGCCCATTGTTTTTTACCCTCTATGCCACAGCAGTCAGAGACTAACCATATTCAAATATAAATAAAAGTCTTGTTCCTGCTCCAGTAGGAAAAGCCCAGCCCCAAATGCCGGGTCAGTTGCACTCTGCAACCCCAGACTGGTTTCAGCCAACTTGGGGCTCATCAGTGAGGTAAAGGATGGACTGGAATGAGGCCAGAGTTACTTCCGTGCATGAGATTAATTCAAGCATTCCACCCATCACTTTTCTTTTTTTCTCAGTATACAAATCTCTGCAATATATATGACCATACTTCACCCCATCTGAGAGTGAAACACCAGCCACCAGGAAGCTGGTGGTGAAGAATCTTTACATCCTAATTGTTTTTAAACTTTCCATCTATTCCTAAGTCAAAATTGTATGGCTAATAAATGTAGATGGTAACAGTGTGAGGAGAACTCTTGCTTGGCTCCTGTAGCCACACATTGTCCTGATGTTGGGATGTTATGTTTTTCTTTTAGATTATAGAGGGCCAGGTATAATAGGAATCCACCCACGAAATGTGGTCGCAAATTGCACACTGACTTTTTGCAAATAGATTCCTTATTTGCAAATCAACCTATTATTATATCGAACAGTTTGCAAAATAAGGTCCTGATAACGAAACATCAGTGTGCAATTTGCAACTGCTTTTTGTAACAAGTACTATAGCACATATGGCCCAAGACTTGTTAAACTTCTACTGCTTAGGAGAAAGATTTTTCTCTAACCATAATATGAATGTTAGCGGGGTAGCCATACTGACTTGCTCTTCTCTTGAAAATGAAATTTCGGAGATCAGATTAGATGATCAGGGCTGATAGCTTATAACTAGGCTATCCAGTTTTAGGTTTAAACCTATAATAACTGATAAAACCCCACTGAAAGGGAAATAGCCTTCACCAGTGTAAACATATAAACACTGAAAAAACACCATCACAACCACAAACTAAAAGCCATTCAAAGAAAGGAAATGGAGAGTGAAAGAGTCATTTTTATTTCTTCCTGAAGGGGCCAATACAATCTAACTTTGTTATACAATATAGCAGCAAATAAAGACTGGGCTAACACTATTCTGCTTTAGTTTTGTTGTTTAGGGATCTCATAAAAATATCATTTCTTCATCCTTTTGCTGTTTTTCAGTTTTGTGGTCTTTGGTCTAAAGATGAGGGGTTTAGAAGCATGTTTTAGGTCATGTTTAATTATTTTATAAACTATAGAGAATCAGGAAATAACAAAATCATATATGCTATTTTGGCTACGTTTGATTCTTTCACTGATAGGTAAAATGGCTGGTTTCATAAGAATCTTTTCCAATTTGTACCATCATATTTACCGACAGAGAATGGGTTAAATACCTGGATACATGAGCCCCCTTTTCTAGCGTGTCAGTATTGATAGTAGGTGAACTGCCAAACACCCCAGGCTTTAAACATTCAATGAAAGGTGTAGTGACAGGTATATGTGAAAAGAGTGCTGTCACCAAGCATCTGGGATGGTGATGAAAACATGACACCAGACTTTTGGAAAACATGGAGCGTAGTGTCACTTGGAATGCTGCTGCGAAAAGTTCTTACCAAGTTCAACAAAGATTGGAGTGATATTGTTTGTATTTGCAGTGATTCAGCTACATATGTGAAAAAGTTGTGTGATGACCTGCAAAATCGATACCTGAGCTGAAGTGCTTCCCTGTAAGAGATCCTTGCCACTTGCTAGATGGTATGCTGAAAGCATCTTTACAATCCTCACAGTTATTGAAGAATGCCATTTGGCTTTTTAGTCCATTCTGGTGCACTGTTTTGTTATGCATGGGAACTAAAACACAAATATTTCTCATTTTGTGCTTTGTGTAGCCTCAAAAAAAAGTCGTCCCAACTGTGTCATTTAGCTGGTGGTTCTCAGTCCTAGAAGCCATGAATGCTATATTATCCATGTGCCTACCATTTACATAATCTTTGCTAAGTGATGCCAAAGGCAAAAAATGTGAGGCTCTTCGGTCGCATATTGATAGTGATGTGAAAAAAGTATACTCTACTGCATTCTTAGATTTTTACAGGAAAACGACTGCTGTAGTGGGCAGAATAAAATAACTAGAGTCTAAAAACACTCTTGTCTACTAAGTGTTCAGTATAATTGGCGTAGATGTGAAAGACATCCTTGAGAGTAGGCTGAGAGACACTTTTAGTGACTTTGACACTGCAACATGTTCTATGTTCGAGTGCTTGCCACTTGTTAAGCAAAGAAATGTTGAGGAGCAATTCAGTACATTTTATTTTACAATGTATGAGAAATGGCTTGCAATGATGCATAGAAATGTCCCTTCACCAGACATGGCATTTGAAGTAAATGAAGCCTCACTGTGGTACTCTGCACAAGTTCTAAATCCCTTCCGTAAAGGGGATTTTTAAAAAGTGCTGCTTCATTTTTGACCTCCTCAATAACTCTTAGGGCATATGCACCCAGTTCAAATCATTTGTTGCAGAACCTTTCCCAGAGAATCGCAATCTTCAGGTGCGTCAGCATTGGCATGGAAAGCTATGTCAGTGGCCAGAGTTAGCAAATTGTCTACTGGCTGTTTTGGCATTGCCTGTCTCAAGTGCCAATGTTGAGAGGGCCTTTTCACAAATAAAAGTTTACATGGGAAGGAAAGAGCGAGCGTGCATGACCAAAGACTCACTAAAGAAGTATTGTATAGTGTACTACAATAAGTTTGATTTGTAAAAAATTATTTGGACCGCATATACACTGTACCTACACTGTCTATATACCATGCACTATCAGTGCAGAAAGCAAGCAATAATAAAAGCAAACCGTACCAAAAACACCGGAAAAACATTGTTTCTGTTGTTTTTAATGGTGCGAAAATGTGTAACCACTGATAACCACTGTTTTTTTAAGGTATTGAAATCCCTTGAAAACACTGAAAAAATCCCCACCAGAATTTACCAAAAATAGAAACTGAAAACAGGAAAGCCTACTTATAACCCTGTTGTGTTCCTGGAAAGCAAAGAGAATATGGCGTTAGTCTACAATCCAATTTCTCCTAATCGTATAAAAGAACTACTGGAAGGACAATGGACTCTAAATGGGCTAAATGGTATTTCTGGTGTTTTTAACTTCCCTCTAAAGCCCCAGGCAGAAAAATCCAATTTGTGGATTTGGACAAACTACCAAACTAAGGAGAATTGTCAGGGATATGATAAAGAATTTGAATTTTAAGGATATTTGACGTAATTTGCATTTGGAGATCTACCTTCCATTCTGCTACTATAATCAACATTTGAGATAAGACTACTTTCTTATCTTATAAGAACTGAATAGCAAGGTTAACCTGTGAGAAATCTATATGTTCATTCAATTGTTATTCTGGAAATGAAGTTTGGAAACGTCATATATATGTTCAAATGTCTTCAAATAGATCCCGTCTATTCGATTTAAAATTTAGGAAAGAGTTTTCATTTAGAATCCACCAGTTTCTGCAGGAAAATAATGATTTTCATGACCTTTTGACACTTTGGGAGATGTAATAACTTGAGTAAAAGTTTGGTACATTGCAACATTTATAAATCAAAAGAAAAATCTTCAGTCTCAAGTGGTGGATTTAGAGAGAGAGTTGAAGGAGTTATCCAAAGAATATAACTCTGAGGGGAATGATAGGACTATTGCTAAGAAAAGGGAGCAGTTTAATATTATTTTAGACATATCACTTAAAAAGATTTATCAGTCAAAAAACTTAAGGGCCTCCTTTACAAGAAGTGATGCATTGTTGTACTGTGGCAGCGATGTGTCAAAATCACTTAGGAAACATAACATCATTTTTTTAAGACATGGATGTACCATATTTACCATATGGCGCACCATGTCGTAAGCTGCGCACTACGTGGAAAAATAATTACGCTGCCACCAGCGTTATGGCACAGTGAAAATTGACGCAACTGCTGTAAAGGTGTCGTAAGGCAGATTAGCGTCACATAACGCGACCCAAACCCCCTTAGCGTCACTTTTTGCTGCGTGTAACGTGAGAAAGGCTAAAAATGATGCACATTTTTTAGAAAATACCACACTTCACAGAAGGAAGCCAAGAAGCAGGGAGAAGAGACCAGCAGCCAGGGCAACAACCCCAACAACCCAGCACAAGCCAGGATGTCCAGTCAGACTCCCATGGGAAGAGGAAGCGCAACTTCAGTGAGGAGGAGAGTGAGATCCTGATCACTGAGGTGACAGACAACCAACATCAGCTGTTTGCCACCTCAAAATTGCCATTATCAAAGAAAGAAGCCATTCGGCAGTTCATATTGGCCAAGGTCAACAGCGTGGGACAAGTAAAGAGCTTCACCAGCTTAACCTATTAAGGAAAATCAAGCCATTCTCGCCTTATGAGGACATTCAGGCCCCAGTCCAATCTCTAGTTATCTCACGCTTGGAGTATGGAATGGTGACCCTAGCTGGGTTACCTAAAGATAGATTGGCACCTCTAAGAGCCACTCTGAACTCTGCGGCCAGACTCATCACTGGTTCCAGAAAACATAATCACATCACACCAGACCTAATTCAACAAAACTGGCAGTCTATCGAAGCAAGGATCCTTTTCAAGATTGCCTGCCTGATGCACAAAGCTATTCACTACAACACCCCCGTTTACCTGGCAAAAATACTTTAACTGTCGGGTTCGAATTGGACCCTACGAAGCTCTAACACCCTACTGCGAAACCTCCCAAATTCAAAAAGAAAAGAACCTACAATTGTGCATTCTCTGGTCTTGCACCAAGAATATGGAACACTCTTCCTCCCGAGTTCAGATCAAACCCCTCTACCGCCTCATTAAAAAAACAAGTCAAATGGTTACTCCTGAATGACCATCTACAGCAATAGTCCCAAAGCCATCATAACTAACTTTTATTTCCTGTTGACACTCTTTGATACCTCTGTTCAAAGGTTTTACTTTTGTCTCTCCATGTGCCCTATAAGATTTGTTGCTCTTCTGGTTCTTTACATGTCCCACAAGATGGGTTGTTACCTCTGTACAACGTTGTAATTTTGTCTTTCTCTAAGTGCTCCATAAGACCTGTTGCTTTTCTGCTACCTCACATGCCCCACAGGATGTGTTGTTGCTTGTGCTTGTTTAAGGTCCTTTATGGTGTTGTATTCATGCTTTTACCTCCTTCCGCCTCTGCTCCTTTTTACAGCACTCTGATACCCATACGGGTAATGTTTGCGCTTTATAAAACTTTTCAAATAAATAAATAAAGAGGATAATGACCGACTTGAAGAAATGCTGGCATGACATAAAGCACAGGAGGAAGGAGAAAATGGCAAATAACCTGAAGGTAGAAATGCACACTGGAGGAGGGAGCCCAGCGCCCCAGGAAGAGCTTGAGGAGCGTGTGGCAGCTGTTATTCCTGGGGAGTTGGTGACAGGACTTCCAGACAAGACAGTGCAGCCCATGAGGAACATCAAGACCTACAGGGTAAGTCGCAACAAGGGGCAATGTGGGCAAAAAGGTCATGTTGTGCAGTGCAGCTAGCTAAGTACCAGCGCTCCACTGCGCCGTACACAGGGTAAAGGGCAGGTATGTGGCTCATGTACTGTTAAGCATCATTTAAATCTAAGTCACACTGCCCAGTTCCATGTTGCACAGCTCACCCCAGCTCCGTCATGTTTCTCACTTCCATGTGTGAAGCGCAGTACCAGTCCACGGTCACCTCTGTAAACTGCCACTTGTAGTCATATGTACAACATAAGTCACCAGAACTATAAGTCCCGCAGTACCCTGCAAAAAAACATGGGACCTCAGTTACAAGCTGCCTGTGCTGCCGGAGCCTCACTTTTAATTACACTCTGGTGGTGCAGGCCTTGCAATTATATGTGTGATGTGACGCTAAGCCAGCCTGCATGGCTTTGAATGGCGTCATAAGTATAGATTAAGGCTAAGCAGTGCAAAACGCTGCCTTGCCTTACTCTACATCCATGTGGCTAAGCCTGGTCTCCCAGAGATGGGTCTGCACTGTGAGCCTCCGGAATGTCAACAAAAGTGACGTTCTGGGTGCACATTGGGCTTGTAATAAGCACCTGGGTGTGGGGGTGAATGCAGGTGATGCACACCAGAGGACCATGTGTGTTGAAACTAAAGATGGTGTGTTGCCCTGGGGGGCCTCTGGTAGTGCAGTGCATTGTAGGTGCTAGCTGAGCACGTACAACTGCCAGTGTGTGCGGATGTGGAGACATTGCATAGGAAGGAGGTGAGAAGGCATATGTGCACAGCAAGGTAGACTGAAAAATACACATGCACTGCTGTGTCTGACAGTGTCACATGTGTCGTAATTGGGAAGGAATGACAGAGAGGAACCCATTGGGGCACTACATCCTACATGTGATGTGGACCTGGTTGAAGATGGAGCACGTGGCAGGAAGGAGTCTGGAGGCAAAGTGTCTCACCATGCCACATATGTCAAAGTCGGAGGATGTGAAACAGGGATCAGTCAAGGTATAGGAAGAACTAGTTTTCCACCACAAAGCCCTTGAGTCAGGGATGGTAGGAGGCTGAGGTGGATGGGCCCAGTTGTGTAGCAAACCAGGGTAGGTACATGTCACCAATTCCAGCACCATTACCATGTGGGGTTCCAGTTGACCAAGAGCCCTCAAAAACAGACTGCCATATCAGTCTATTGGGTATGGCCATGAATATTGTTGGTGTTGTAGGCACAGGAGACTCAATGTAGGATCTGTGTTACATCAGTCTGTGGCAATAAGTTGTGTCCCTGTTCCAAAATAAGAGGTGCCAGAGGAGACATGTACATATACAAGTGAGGGGGCCTGAGTCAAACAATGTGTGATACTCTGAAGATAAAGGACTCTTCCAATGATGAAATGGGGTGAGTGTCCATGCTAGCAATCTACATGGTTTCACTGGGCCCATCCCCTTTGAGTTGCTACACTGTGCCCACAGCCCACTAATATGCAGTCAACTGTGTGCGAACTTAACTCATATCAGTATCCTCCACTCAGAAAACCATCCTAAGAACATGCCCTCACACATTCCTGCAGCGTATCAATGTTGGAAGCTGTTTAGAGGATATGTGAGATTTACAGACCCCCTGGCCACATGAATGCACAATGTGCATGCAAGACACCACAACAAGGCAGAGCGCTGTGGTGTACTGTGTGAAAGGCAGACTGCAGGTACATAACTAATTAATCTCCCAAGCTACATCAATTCCACAGGCGTGAAGGGCTGGTCACAGGGAATGCTGGCTCCCTGGGAATTATGGTGCAATGTGCATAGTAGTAGCGTCAATACGTCCAAATACATGGGGGCATATTTACAAGCCCAGTGCGCTGCTGGGGCTACACTTATAAAGACGTTGCGGCCGTGCACTGGGCTTACCCATATCTACAAGGCCACATAAAGCCACCCTGCGTGGCTCTTCCTGGCCTTGTAGTTATGAAGAGAGGCAACACAGCGCAAGTTGGTGATTGCCTTACACTACGATGGGTAGGTGTCCCATGGGCCTCGTCGTGGGTGTTCCCAGGTAACAGCCATGGAATTTCAGACATTGCCAGATTTACAACAATCTGGGAACCTGGGAATATGTCAATATCTTACGGCCCCCCAGGTTAGGTGTAGGGGAGGCACAACAAGGATAAAAAAACATAATTTCTCCACAAGTTTGCCTCTTCCTATGTATGCTGCATTCAGCAGCACAAACATAAAGAGGAAATTGCCTCCATATCTTACTTTTGGTCAGGAAGGTGCCCATTTCTGAACAAAAACAACCATCCCTACAAAGCAGACACCCTTGCACCATAGTGCAAGGGTGCCTGCGTTGGTGCATGGCAACCATTTGTGCACCAGTGCTGTGGAAGAGTACAGAAATGTGCAGTATCTCATAGATACGGGGCATTCAAGCCCTTTTCTGTTTGATGTAGAGCAGCACAGCGGGAGGTTTGCAATGCTGATCCACGCCATAAACCTGTAAATGAGGCCATGATTGTCAATCTTTTGACTCATGTAAGCAACTGACATGGATCTCCATCAACAAAAATCTTTTCCATTCCAGAGGATGAAACACCTACTCCTGACCAGCTGCATGTCCTGGAAGTGGATCCTGCGGAGGACGACAGAATGCCAAGCATTGATCAAGACACCCTCTACGAAATCCTGGACTCCATCCAAACACCAATACAGGTCACAGGAAGGGCCGACAGCATTGAGAGTATCCACATGATCTACCTCTCACACACAAACACCACGTGCCAGCCCTCCCCCAGCACAGGACTCTAAGGAACCTCAAACAGTTTTCCAACATCTTGTCATGGGAGTGTAGCAGGAGCTGGTAGATGAGGTGCAGGTGGGCATGGATGCTGTGGAAGGCACCCTAGAGGGAGTCTGTAGGTGCCTCAGCCCCAACAAGGACATCTCTTAGGTTGTAAGAGACACCTACTATCTGCTCTATGACTTGGACCGGTCCCTGGCTGACATGGCTGGTGTCATGAGGCAGAGGCATTAGCAAATGCTTTGCCAGTGTGGCACCAGCGAGGTTGTCAACCAGCTGGGGGCAATATGTAACATTCTGGAGTCCATGGAGCAGAAGCAGGGCTCCTACATCGTAACAATGGGTACCTACCACTGCAATGTTGCTGCTGTGCTGGCAAACCAGCAGGTCCTTCTCAGTGCTTTGCTGACTTACGTGTTGGTACAGGGAAATGCTGCTGGGAACCGGGGATCCACATCTTCAGCCCTTGATGTTAGTGTGCCTCCATCGGCTCCAGGTCCTTCAACACCACCCTCATGTGAGGCACGACACACGTCAGAGGATGAAGATATGGACTACAGTTCTTTGCAAAGGAACTCTGCCGGGTAGAATATCTCTAGGCCACATGGTCAGATTCTCCAATGCCCTGTGCTTATGCCCATGCCAGTGTACCTCTCAATAGGTACTGTCCTCCATTTGCTTGCCCACCTGTTGATCGATCTCATGTGGATTGTCTACGTGGACTTTCTTTCATAATGGCAATTGGATCTTCCTCCTCAGTTGAACATTCCTCTCCTCATCATGTCCCATGACATGTATCGCCCATGGACTCTGTTTTGACATCCAATGGCTCATGAACTATGTTGGGATTGTTGCCCCAATGACTGTCACTTGCTCCTTGGTTGGCGTGTAAATAAAACTACTTTTACGAATCAGCATGTTGGATTTCTGCTCATGATTGGAGTAAATAGACCATGGTGGATGTGCTGACTCTTAAGACACTACCTAACATTTAAAGGATAATGTGGTTCTGCGAGCCAGGGGTAAATATGCACAGTGCATGATGCCAAATAGTTGATGCAATCCCTATTTACTACTAAACTAGTCGTAATCCAAGGTCACATGCATGAAGTGCAACAATAGTAGATCAGTCAATGGTAAGACTAAATTGGTTCTGCCCAGGTGGGTGATACACCAAGCATACTAGCTAGCAAACAACATTGATGCTACTACAAAAAAGTGCTAGGGAGAGTGTGTAAGTGACTGTCATCAGTGTTACAACAAAAACATCCTAGATTAGTCACAATGGTTTGACTTCATCAACCATACAAAACATGTAGCATTACGTACACACACAGTGCTATGTTAGGTTAATACCTGTTTTGGGCTGTGTGTCCATTCACAGCAAGAGTGCCACTTACGTTGACCAATGACTTTTGAATATCTCTTAAGTGACTCTAAGTGACTCCAATGCTAACTTCAAATGATTGACTACTTAGGTGTTCCACCTGGTAACACACATATACAAACATTGGCAGGAACTCCTACATCATGTGCTTAACCCAACCTAAGCAGATGTCACAACTGGCAAGCATGAAATAAGTAAGCAGTAGTGAAAGAGTAAAACAGGATGTATTTAACACACTAGCAATTTTTAAATCTAAAAACTAAAACCTACACTAATTAAACCTATCTAAACTATTCCTAAACTATCCTAATCTAACTGACATATGCTATTCTAATTTAACACTAACCTAAACTACCTAACCTTAACTTATTCTACTCTACACATATACCACAACAGACAGGTTAAACATCAACCCTCCCATTTCCCTTATTACACATTTGCACTTGAGACTAACATCAACTACAGCTATACACAAACTATCTAAACATTGAAAGCAATATATATATATTTTTTTGATTTTGATTTTTTTGAACTTTTGTTTTATAAACACATACTAAACATCAACCCCCACCCACTTAACCTACCCACCCATATACTCACCTAAAAACAGATAAATAGTAAAATATTTGAACTACACTAACCTACCACTATGCTATTAACTATACTAACCTATTCTAAAAGTCTATACTATGATTCTTTTTTTAAAGAACTGGGGAGGGCATGAAAGTTGGAGGGAGGGCCTACATCTTAGATTCAATTCGGTCCACAGTCTGCTGCAAAGTCTTGACCATTTGCATTAGTGTTGCAATATGTGTGGCACCTGGCTGTGGTGCTACTGCTGATGAGGCTATGGAGGGTCCTGGTAGTGGGGTTGAGGAGGGTCCCCGAAATGGGGCTGAGGAGGGTCCTGCGACAGGTCCTGGAACTCCATCATGTAAGTGATCCACAAGATGGCTGGTTCTTGCCCTTTTGGAAACTCCCTGTCCCAAAACTAGCGACATCCAGCTCCCTGCTGCCTTGGCTCTCTCATAAGTGTCCCCAATTTGCCTGTAGGCCTTTCCCACATGTCGGATGTGCCTGTATCTCTCCAGACGGAGCCAATAGGCCTTTTCCTCCGGTGGGGTCATGTTGGCTGTTGGAGAGGAAGGACACGAATCAGACCAAGCTTATTTGTCACAATTGACCATGTTTAAATAACTCACTCACTTTTAGCAGCACAAGTGGCATGGCCTGCCTACAATACTTACATCTATGCAACATAGAATGAGCAACCATTATGAGAAGCATGTCCTTCCCCTAAGATAACAATGGTAAGTAACCCTGGTCTTGGCAGTGTGGGTACAGCAAAAGGCGGTGACAGGCCTCATTACCATGTACCCATGTGCATATGAAGACAGAATTGGATTTTTGTTTGTATGTACAAATGGAATGGTACAAATAGTTCATCTATGTGATCCCTGGGGACTGACATGAAACATGCCAGAGGGTACAATCTATGGCCAGTCAACTAAGTGAAATTAGTGATGTGTAGCAAGTACACGTATTGTGCCACAGCAATGCTTCACTGTTACGGCATATACACAGACCACACACATAGCAGCATAGATTGTGTGTTGTGATCTACATCACATTCAACAGGCCTGTTGTAAATGTTTCAGTGATTGACACATGGACATACCTGGAACACTATATCATAGATCACCTACTGAAAATTAGACAAGAACATGTGCTCCATGACATATCCAATAGTCTGTCCCAACCTTCCTGTACAGATTGTTACCAAGAAGCACATCAAGTAATACTTTGCCCATGTGATGAGTGTGTACATCAGTGCTTAATTTGTGCCGGTGCTTTCCGGTGCTTAGCACCAGCACTTAATTGTTAGGGCCGGGTCTACATGCATCTGCTGCGCACATCACATATTGCACGATGATAGATGTATATTTTATAATTTAATGGCTGACTGTACTGTACTCTGTGCAGCCGCAGCGTGTTTTTCACATCTCCCGTCTTCTTAGTCACTGTGGCTTAGCCTTAGCCTGCGCGAGCCCAAGTCAGAGGAGATTCAGAATGAATAATTATGTTGTTGATCATGACGGCAGCGGCTGGCCCTTTCAGTCAGTCAGTGTTACCACTTGCCGGTGGGCGGGCCGCGAGACACTGATTTTTGGGCTAGATTTTGGTTCTGAATGGGAGGGGCTGTGCTGCCTGCAGCATGCGCATATTGCCACGCCCCAGCATAACCACCGCAGCTCATCTCAGCACGAGTCATTGTCCGTTCAAGTCAGCCCCACCCGACGACGACGTTGAGGGCAGGGCAGCCTGGGGCAGGCATCGATCACCAGAACCAGTACAGGCAGTACTACTGGCCAGAACTGTCTGGTAGCGTAGCATAGCAAGCAGCACCACCACCAGGCCGCCTAATCAGTACTGCGTCAGTCTGCGCCTAATCTTATAAAGGCAGTGTGAGTGCAGCCAGTGTGTGTCCCTGACTCCCTGCCGGCCGGCCGACCGACCACGAATAACGGTAAGAACTAAGACGTTAATCACTGCTTACTTAGTATTAGTAGTAGCCAACTAGCGATGTCTTTCCATTTCCAATAACATGATGCCACCATGCCAATTTTTGCCAAAACCAGCAGCAACGCTGTTTTATTTTTTTCGGAGCATGGTGGCGTGACGGCGGGTCCGGTCGTCAGATCACCGTGGCGTGGTGGTAGTAGGTGGCTTGCCTCCGCTCCGGCACAAGATTCGATTATTATTAGGATGTGATCCCACAATCACAGTACTGTGTGTTCATTCAGATTAACTGATTGCCAGACCAGTGCCTGGCCTAGTGGTAGTAGAGGTCGCACACCCGCCGGCCATAGGTACAACTCGATAGGGCCTGCGCCTGTCGTGCCGGCGCCGCAGTATTGGCCTGCCAGGGTTAAGTTAGGAAGTTAAAAAGCCAAGGCAGGCCCTGCCTGCCCCAGGCCAGCCTCTGGCTCGGTGCTCCCTGACTTGTCAAAACATGGTGCGCAGCCGCCAGACGAAACGCAGTTTGGTTTCACTTTCGCAGGTGTGGTCACCCCGGGCCGTCTCAATCAACAAACGGCTGGGTACCGCACTACCGCCGGGCAATTACGGGCATGCATGCTCGGATGTGCTCCGAATAACCCCGAGCCTATTCCCTCTCTTCCTTCCATTCCATCAGGGTGCAAATAATTATGATGAAGACAGTAGTATATGAACTAACTGATGATGGTTGGTCAGACAGTGACAGTGGAGTGTGAAATAACACTCCGTCCGAATTTCTGAGGGACAAATCTTGATTGGAATCGAGCGTGCTCTCCAAAAGAAATTTTATTAAAGAGGAGTTTGTGGGCCCGGCAGCCTTCTGCCTCTGCCCGCCAGGACTGATACTGTGCTGCTCAGAGAGGGGCGCCGCGCGGCATTTGATTCGGAGGGTGAGACTGTGCTCCAGAGAGGGAGCTCTGCTCTCGAGTGTGGGGCGGCGCCGGTGGCACTCCAAGGGGGTGAGAGTGACTCTGCTCCAGGGTGGGGGACTTTTCACGGAGGGTCAGGTACTGCCTGGTCTCTTCTGCTTCCCACACGCCCCTTCCATTCGGATGGGTCTCTGCTCAAAAATACACTCTGCCCAGCATTAGATTGCTCCTCGTGCACCCAACCCCCCTCCATCCAGTAGGTCTGGCGTCGGGCGCCTTGGCCTGGCTTGTGCCCCTGCCTCTCTGCACTGTTAGCCTAGCACCTCCGATGCCCATTTGTATGTTACCCACTCCTGTCGCGCCCTCCTGGGCCCCCCTCGCTACTCTGCGCCCGGCCTAGTACTGTAATAAACAGCCTCGGCTTGTGAATCCCACTGTTGCAGCCTGTGGTGCACGTGCACTGTTGGGGCGGTGCATGAACAGGCCGGGCTAAGGCTTCTTTGGGTTTCACCAGGCTGCGTTCTCTCAACCTGGCGCTACTCATTATATTGCCCCAGTAAGGATGATATCTGAGCACGGAATAGAACGTTCGTCATGAACGTTGCACACAGATTTCCGCTGCAGGCGCATGAACCCATTGTTCTGTGTGGCACACTGCCATCTTGTCTGCTAGAAATGTTATGGACCGTTCATTGCTTAGTGACGATACCACACGGCAGCGCACTCGTCTAGTAAAGCACAGTGCGCCCCTGCTAAAAAATACGAATTTCGGCTTTGCAGGTAATTTTAAGCAATGAATTATGGTGGCCTTTTTCCATATTTCTGGGTCCAGTCAAAGAGAAGTTACTTTCATGTTTTAAGGTTTAATCACACAACCTGGAAAGTGTTTTTTTCCCGTCCACTTAAATAGTATTTATTTCTAATATATGAATCCTTGGTGTTATATTCTCTGAGACCTCGCAATTCCTGTCTTTATTCCCTTAGTTTCGAAGAAGTAGTGGTGCATGCTTTGTGGAGGTTTTAGTATTTGAGGCAAAGTGAATGAAAACTGTCAGTCGAAATATTTTATTGTGTTAGATCGTTCATCCCTTTAATGGATGTACCCATCAACGTCCATATTACGCCGATAATCATGGTGAACGGTGGGGTTTGTTTTTAAAGCGGTTGGTGCGTCATGGGTTAATTTGTTTTTGAACGGCACATACATTTTTAAAGCTGTGATTTCAAGTTGGTCAGAGGAGTAGGTACTATATAGCCCTCTCCATAAAATCTCACCCTGTAGGGTTAGAATTCACACCTGCGATAAATAATACCCATTCAGAGTTTTGGGGAAAATCATGCACGTTTTGATGCTTGCACCAAAATCCACGTTAGGGAAAAAAGCACCTCGTTTCCACTTTGCATATGGCACCCAGTAATTACCAGTGTCGGAAATACCAACCATCTCGGAATCCTGACCCCTTCAAACGAGTTTGTGCAGGGGTCGGAAAACACCAGCCAACTTGTAATCAGGGCTAATATGGGCCCAAGGCCAGGGAAGCTAAGGTGATTTGCGCAGGATCACTGGTACTTTTTTAGTCAGATCGGGTATTACATCTGACTTTTAGCAGTGCCAGTTGAGGATGTGGGTGGAGCTAATAGAGTAAGTGGGTGGAGGAAGTGGGCGGAGCCGGAGAAAAGTAGGTGTGGCCTCCAACAAACATTTGAGCACCTGCACTTCATATTTTACAAATTAAGCACTGGTGTACATGCATGCATGCTGTAGAGCGCATATTTGTGAGTGTTAAGAGCTGTATCTTGTTGGTAATTGGCAAAACAATTGTTGGATGGAGAGACATCCAGGGGATAAAATATGGTTAACTACAATTATTTTGAGGAATGTGGAAGGACCTGTATGCTGACAACACAGTGCGTACATGCCTGTGGTACTTTACACAACTGCCTTATGTCTCGCAAAAACCCTACAAAGTTATGGAAATTTGTATATTACAGGCCATCTGTGGGGCAGGAGTCAGGCATGTTACAGCATTGCCTTGTGTGGACTGGCGACATGTCCCACATGCACTCATACCTATTCAGGGTCTCATTTACAAACGTTTGCAGTAGGGCACGGCAGCACGCCTACATGCTACTCTGTCCTACAGCAAATTCCTGTCCTTTTCCCTTGCACGGCACACAATGGATTGCCATGGGTCAACACAGGCACCCTTGCACCATGGTGCAAGGGTCCATGCATTGCAGGGATGTTTGTTTTTGTGCAGTAAGGGACACCTTCATGCACAAAAACAATCACAAGAGGCGATTTCCGCTTTCTATGTGTGCTGCTGAATGCAGCACACATAAAATGAGGAAAAAACTAGGAGAAATAAAGGCATGTCTACTCTTTGCACCTCCTCTAAGCCACCCCTGGGGAGTCATACGCTTTTGATGCATTACCAGGTTTACAAAATCTAGTAACTCTGGGAGTATGTCACATGCCATGGGTGTTACACGGGAACACCCACTGTAACACCCATGGCACGGCACCCTAACGCAGGCTGAGGGCACGCAGCGACTTCGCTGCATTGCCTCAGTACATGTCTACAAGGCCATGAAAAGCCACATAGGGTGATTTTACATGGCCTTGTACAGAGGGCCCTGCAGTGTGTGCTGCAGAGCGTCACTAAAAGTGACGGTCCGGCAGCACACAGGGGCTAATAAGTGAGGCCCTCTGTCTGCACTGGTGTAGGATTCATCACAGCCTGTGTAGACCTGCCACACAAAAGAGTTTCCTAAATTACCATGTGTACACATAAAGTAGCAATGTGCAGCAGACAGGCAGATAGGATTCATTTCTTCAATTCCATATTAACATTGAGTCGAGTCACAGCTTCCTTTGTACCACCATGCCATATTGCCTACCTCTCTTCAGTCACCCCATCTCACATGTCACCGATGTGCAGTACTCTGAGGGATGCGCTGGTACCCATGATGCGAGATGACAGTTGCAACATATCATGATCAATGTTGGCTAACCCAAGTAAGTCATTGGCATGGACAATGGACTTATGCACTCACTGAAACAAATGGGGATATGTGACTTGACCACTGGTCATGCCATCTAGAATAATACATGTTAACTATGCCACCTCACTTATACATATGCAGCATCTATACTAGGATGGAATCATGTTTTGGTATAGGGAACCTGCTCACCCACGTCCATTGGAGTCCACACTTTGGCTAGATGCTGTATTACAGGTACATATATGGAAGATCAAACAACATGTTGTTTGAGTGGCACGAATGTCTGACATGCCTTCAGTCATTTAGCCTCTACTAATGTTGGTAGGGTAACGGTTAGTAATTGGCAGGCACGTGCTTGGTATGATGTGAACACACAATATGCGAACACATATATTGGTAAAATGTCCATTGTGCACATGTCAACATCTGATGTGTTGTTGAGTATTGGTAGTTTGGTCTGGGATATGTGTTACACTCCAACCACACTTGTGTCCTTTCAAAACTATGACTGGGGCAAAAATGCTGTGTCAGGGAGTTCACAGCCTTTATCATGCAACATTTGTGTCACATACTTGGAGTAACATGTTGCCAATTTTGGTTCCTAGTATGAGTGAGAGACCTAGTACAAAATTTCGATCATTAGATTTTGGGGCAGGTGATGGTACATGTGCCATAAGTCTCTACGTCATAGCTGACACAATATTAGCATATTAAGAGGCATCCATCATGTGGGCCTGCATACATTGCTAATCATTCCACATGGCAATTTGGCCCTGTCATTTGCACATGCAACTTTGTCCAACTTCTGTAATAAGTCTACTTGTAAGGTGCAGCTTATTTCCACAGACTGATGATGCCCCTTGCACATCTCACTGCAACCCATGTCAGCAAACACACACAATCCTTACTGATCACAGAAACAATGAGGTGCCACTCACCGGTAGCATTGCGATCTCAGAAGGTCGCCACCTCAGCAAGGGTGTATGGGTTTGGTCCACTCACAAGACAAAATCATGGTACATAGCTCTGAGAATGCTGAACATGTACACTATGTACATATGAAGCACAGTACATTGTCTTCACAAATGCATGTTATTGTCTGTACATTGGACTTGTAGCAGGAGGCATAGTTGGAATGCCCTCACGATAGACATATGTTTGCCATGTTGCAATGTATTCAGATGATAGCAGGCACATCACATATGAGGTGCACAGAGTCAGACAAGGTACAAGGCCAGCCTAGATTGAAACATGGTAGAAGGGTGCCTGGCTTTGATGCCTATGTGAACAGTCCAAACTGATTGACCACACTCTGCATAGTATTACAGTGCTGGAGCCTTTGCAAGTTCATACGTGTACTTTACCAGGCTACACACATCAGACAATAGCCATGCTTGTTTGTCTCCTTCACTTAGCTCCTTCCATGTGACCAGTGCACTGTAAATGAATAATAATCAATCAAGGCCCACACAGGCTCATAAAGGTATGAGGATGTTGTTATGTAACAGAGATGTATATGTGACTATTTACAACTTACCGATATTGCCACCAACTCCGATCCACAGGTGAACTAGGAGATCCTACTCCCGGTTGACAATATCGGCCGACAGGTGCTTGTACTGTCTGATCTTCCATTCCACACCAAAAACTGTTGCCATTTGATATCGCACCTTCTCCCACCGGTAGTGCCTCTCCTGTGTTGGGTACCCCTGGATCACCCTGCTTCCACTTCCAAACATGTTTGACAAGTACTTAACTATCAGCCACAGCAGGCCCCCAAACTGCTCCTTGGTCAGGTTCTTGGTCCTGCCCCTGCCCAACATCTCCCTACACCCACTGGTCACCCTAACCCCAACTACAAAAACCACTACCCATTCCCCCTACCCCTATAACTAAAACCCCTCTTTAGACAAACACCCCACAATACACTACACAAAACAACACAAAATACAATTACACGACAAAAGTGACAATTTAGGGACATGACACAGAAAGCACAGACACCTGAAAGACCAGGGAACATGACCAAACTCTCCGGCAAACACCAAACACCTCTACCAGCCAGCACTGACAAAAAGTCACTGAAAGTGAAAGAAACTTCACACTTCCTGGTTTCCAGCATGGCTGAGCCATTACCTCATTTCCTGCATGGAGGCGGCATGTTTTCGACGTGTGTGTCATTTTTCTTACTAAAGCTTCTTTTTTTCTAACGCATCGCTAGACAAATATCCAAGTCGCTGTTTACACTATGGGCAAAGTATTGTTTTTGACAGTTTCCCCTTGATGCGTGGCTTCCGGCCTACGCTCTTTCAACTTAGGCATCACGTTTAGTAGTAAAGCGTGAGTTTACCTACAAAAGCATCACATTTACTACATAAAAGTGACCTTTCCTACCCTTGTGTCACTTTTCCTAGTCAAATACCATTGAGTCACTTTTCCTAGTCCAATGTCACTTTTAGTGGTAATGCATGACTTTCCATGCCAAAGAGTCACATTTACTAGAGTCACCTTTCATACCATTGAGTCACTTTTCCTAGTCCAATACCATTGAGTCACTTTTCCTAGTCCAATACCATTGAGTCACTTTTCCTAGTCCAATGTCATTTTTAGTGGCAATGCATGACTTTCCAAGCCAAAGAGTCACATTAACTAGAGTCACCTTTCACACCCTTGAGTCACTTTTCCTAGTCCAACACCATTGAGTCACTTTTCCTAGTCCAATTTCACTTTTAGTGGTAATGCATGACTCTACATGCCAAAGAGTCACATTTACTAGAATCACTTTTCATACCCTTGAGTCACTTATCCTAGTCCAATACCATTGAGTCACTTTTCCGAGTACTATGTAACTTTTAGTGGTAATGCATGACTTTCTATGCCAAAGAGTCACATTTACTAGAATCACCTTTCATACCCTTGAGTCACTTTTCCTAATCCAATACCATTGAGTCAATTTTCATAGTCCAATGTCACTTTTAGTGGTAATGCATGACTTTCCATGCAAAAGAGTCACATTTACTACAAGTCAAAGAGTCACATTTACTACAAGTCACTTTTCGTACCATAGTGTCACCTTTCAGACTATAGTGTAACCTTTCCTACTAGAGTGTCACTTTACCTACTCAAACATGTTTGTTTACTGACACATTGCTATGGAAATGGGTAAGGCGCAAGTGACGCACAACACTTGACAATGCACAGTGCATTGTTTTTGGGACTTTGACGTTGATGCCTGGCTTCAAACCTGATTGTAAACTTCTGAGGGCTACTTCTAGTAGATAAAATGTGTGTACATAGATGTTTCCTGGAACTCTGACATAAACACAAAGACAAGTAATAGTTTCAAACATTTATTGTCAAGTTGAAACTTCCCTACATGTTGTTTAATGGTCTAGTCACAAACATGTGGTTCAAGAACAGTGGTGGCTGGCAGGGAACGGGGGTGGCAGGGCGGGGGGACACGGGTGTGGGGAGACAAAAAAAATAACACTTACCTTCTTGCGGCCGCCGTCTTTCCTCAGCTTCAGTTCCGGAGCAAGAAGCATACAGGGTCCCCTAAGCCAATCACAACGCTGCAATGTAGCGTTGTGATTCTTCTGAGAACCGTAGTTCGGCGGTCAGACGGGGACAGGGAGCATCTGCATGTTCCCCATCAGGCTGTGCATTACGGCCTGATGGGGAACATGCAAAGTGCGCATTACTGTTTGGCCAGCCCAAGATGGCCGGCCAAACCATCATGCGCACTTAGAGTGTGCCCATCACTCCTCCCCCTGTGACCCCCAGCCCGCCCGCCGTAACATAGCCCCGTAGCAAAGAAAAATGAAATGATAATAATGATGTTGTTATCATTTTATTTATTTTTCTCCTGCTCTGAGAGCAGTGGGGTGACGCGCCACTGCCTTAGCGGAGGAGCCACTCCTGTTCAAGAAAATACATTTTGCCCAATATGTGTGTGTCTGTGATTGCCTGCAGCTGTATTTTGGATGTCTCCACTCTCGGCATCTTCCTCTTCCTCCTCCTTCTCCATCAGGTCCTACAGTTGTAGGTCTCTGTCCCAGGGGACATTGGTCCGCACACAAATATTGTGCAGTATGGCACACTCCAAGATGATTGCTCTACTCCCCCCCCACGAAATGTCCAGGCAGCGGAACCTGGCCTTCAGCAGTCCAAAGGTTCTTTCAACAATGTTTCTGGTCATGCTGAGTGCCTGGATATAGGCCTTCTCTTGATCAGTCTGAGATTGTGCATAGGCTGTCATGACCCACGGCTGGATCCCATAACCCTGGTCAGCTGAAAATGACGAGAAAGGACAACTGTCAATACTTTTGCAAACTGTTACTGATAAATGGCAGGCCATGAGCGTTATGTGTAGTTACATTGTCATACAGATTTCTAACATTGTTTTCACAATATGTGTTAGTCATACAGTTGTTGATATGTTGACACTTTTCTCTTCCATTTCTCTGTGCTATAGCAAATGCTGAGCATGGGATGATACATCGTTCACTTCTACATCCTGACTGTCATGTTGACCCTGTATTTTTCTGTGATGTCTATTTGAAGTTGCTTGTGACCGCTCTATGTTATGTGCTTCCACAACATGTGTGAATTTGCAAACTGTGGATCTGATATTTGGGTAGTTGATCCTCCCTAGGTAGATAATGACATAGGAGACATGCCTTACACTGACACATGCATATGTCCATGGGAAACCACAGATGTGGGTGTCAGGATATACATGACATGCCTGATGAACCATGGAAGTGGCATGTAGACACCCCCACAACACCCACGGATCACCTCCCTTGCACACATGAATGCTACAGAGCGTTTCGCCCAGCAATGCATTGCTCTGAACCCTTCCACCATTAAACGGAAGCCATAGTGGCTTTGTGTGTCTTGACGTTGGTATTGTGGATTTGCCTGACACATTTGCCATGATACATGGTGCATGTAAGAGCCACGCCCCTCTTAATTAAGTCCCTATCTGCATCAACAGACACAGTGATGTGTATTATGTCATTCATTTCTAACTGTTAGTGGGTGTTTTAGGTATTTGAGTTTTGCTTACCTACAAGTAGGCCATTCCCATATTGTCCATTCTCGAAGCGGACACTGATGATGCAGTGCCTGAATGTGTCAGTATCATGCACACTGCCAGGGTATTTTGCCAGCATATTGGTGAAGGGGCCCTGATGGTCCACGATGGCCTGGACATTTATGAAGTGGGTGTGTTTCCTGTTGTGTTAGAGATGGGATGTGGGTGCAGGAGGTACAAGATGCACAAGTGTGCAGTCCATGGCACCCAGCACGTGTGGAAACCCAGCGATGGCATAAAACCCTTGCTTTGTCTCCAGCTGCAGTTCATGGGTGTTGGAAAAGAGAAGATAGTGGGGTGTCAGCCGGATGATCACATCCAGGATGCAGGGAAGGAATTATGAGAAAGATGGCTGGGAGATCTGGCGACTCTGATGGCTGTTGTCTGGAAGGACCCCAATGCCAGCATATAAAGTACCGCTATGAGCTTCACCAGTGGAGAGATTTTGGTAACCCTGTCAGCTGTTGGTGTAGCCTTGGGGCAATCAGGTGTAGCAGGTCTACAATGGACTGCCTCCTCAGCCGGTAAAGGGTGATTACCTCATCCTCGCTGAGTCCTATTAGAGTGGTCCTCTGGTGATAAATGGGCTCCCTTCACCTGCATTGCCTTCGTGGTGGTGGGAGGGGTGGGGTGGGTGGTTGGGGTGTGGTGGATGATGGTGGTCATCTCCTTGCGACTCCATGTTGCAAAATTACCACCTCCTTGGTGTGGTTCTAGCTGCAACACTATCCTGTCCAGCTTCTCTTTATATAGCAAAGTCGATGCGTCATTTCCTACACATGGGAAACACAGGTGCAGGGCCACTTAAGCCGCCGCTGCATCATTTTTAAAAAATGTCGTAAATATCCATGCGTCAGTTTTACACTGGAAAGTATGAAAGAACGCTTACCTTGCATATAATAATACTTATGTGACGCAGGCAATTCCGACGCAGGTTCCTTTTGGGGCAGGAGTCCAAAAAGTGAAGCATCCTCAAAGATACATCACCTTGTAAATATGGAGTAGTGATTGCGACGCCAATGCGTAAAAAACTGTGATGCATTAGCGGCTCAAGCTCCTTGTAAATAAGACCCTAAATCTTTCAGTATGGAGTAGAAATCGCTTGACAGCATGTCAACTCTGCATTTTAACATGTACTGCTCTTTGACTATCACTGCAGGGTAAACTCACATCTCCTTTCATTTGAGGGACCATTTTTATCCATAAAGTTTAAAGTGTGTGTTTAAAAGTGAGGGTATTTTTGTATCATTTGACAGCCTAACTATTGCTCTACAAGCATTGTTTAAGAATCTCATAATTCGAGCTTCATTTAGGATATGAAGTATGACGCACTCCATTTCCATAACATATATGCAATATAAGCGTAGGCAAATTGTCTTTCTTTAGGTTTATTATGCATTAAGCATAGTTTACATAGCTGATCGCTATTAATGTAGTGTAAGTGCATAGGACTTGTACAATTCACAATGTTCTCACTTCTAATCTTTGATCGCCCACATGAAAAGCTGCAGTACCTTACCACAATGAACATTAGTGGTTTCACAGCCTAAGCATTAGTGCCTGCTACCGATGGCATAGCTCACTCATCACGTCTGAGCATGAGGCTCATGTTGAACGTTAACCCATACCATTAGACTCCTCACCTTTAAATACTTGACTTTTCATTAACATTGGAACCTCCTGACACACCATACTCAATCAGCAAGACCCTCTCTGGGGGCCAGATTTATCAAGGTTTTGTGTCGCCCCTGCGCCACTCAAGGAGGCGCAAGGGCGACACAAAACCTATGTGAGATTTATCATATCACGCAAGGCCATCTTTCGTGGCCCTGCATGGCTTGATAAATCTGAAGTAACACAAGGCAGCACAAATCACTGCCTTGCGTTATTCTGCCCCAGGGAGGCAATTGTTCCCACACATCCACCCATGGATGTTGGCGCATTACTAGATTTACCATTAGTGATAGACCTGAGAATGCTTCAAAAGGCTACGCCTTCCCAGAGGAGGCATAACAAGAAGAAATATCTTTATTTCTTTTCGTTTTTTCCTATGTCTATGTCTGCTGCATTCTGCAGCACACATAGATGAAAATGCTTCTCAGATTTGTTTTTGTGCAGGAGAGTGTCCCTTCCTGCACAAAAACAATTCTGCTTACAATGCAGGCACCCTTGTACCATTGTGCAAGGGTGCCTGAGTTGGTGCGAGGCAGCCAAATCCCCCTCAGTGTTTGTACTGAGAGGGTTTTTCAATAGAGTCTATCTTGAGCAATTACATCAACGTTATTCCCAACGTTGAGTGAGTGACGCATATCACATAATCTTTCTTCCTGTTGGTTTTTCTGACCAATGAAATTAAAAGTTCCAATTTTTTATTTTACAGTTTCCAAACATGTTGAAATTCCCGCTCGATGAAGGACCTCTGGGCATCAATTAAATGTGATGACATTAATCTCCACACTAATGCAAGTATTTGTATGAGCAAAATTATCATAAATATAACTGATCGTCTACATTAGAATTTCATTATAACCCGCAGCTAAGACACCACAACAATAGTTTAATGAAAACCCCTAGTTGACCTTCTTTTGTTTCTCCATTAAAAGCAGGCATATATATGTCATAAGTGTATCCAGCCACCATATTGCAATGCGCAAAGGGATTGCACTACTTGGTGGGGGTAGCTTAATTTGGAGATTCTCATGCATCCTAGAAAAGATGATTCACATGTGAAGCATGAACTTACCATTGATTAAATATTTCTTAGTGCTTGGGCTGCATGTGTCTAACGCCATTCTTTGATTTCCACGGCTAAATGAGGACATATTGGATCCCAGGAAGCCTCACTATTGTCAAGTAATGCAGCTTGCTTGAAGCTGAATACATCAAACCAACGATACATTTAAAATGGCCCCCCATAAAAGATGAGTATTGACGACAGTCTTTACAATATATGTATGAAATGGTCAAACCTGCTAAATATAAAAAGCAATATTATCTTTTCTCCTTCCATCTACATTTTGAACCAGTTCGACTAACTAAGATAGCAGGAATCAGAAAATCATGCCCAAGATGAAATCAAGGTGCCACGCTTTCTTGTGTGCTTGCCACCTGTTATAATTTGTCAATTTACTGGAGTAAGCTGTTTGAGGCCTTAAATCTTCTGGGTAAGCAAAGAATTAAGGTAAGCCTACCCTTACTCACATTTGAGCTGGAGTTTTTGAGCGGCTCCTGACAAGCAGGGACAATTGATTTTCTATGCTACATTGGTTGCAATGATGCAAATTGTGATAAACTGGAGACCTGATGTTAATCCCCCAGTAAATTAGTAGGAACCAATGCCGGCTGACACAGATCGGGGGTGGGAGGGCACTGGGCGGGGGGCAAAGGGGGGTAAATAAGAAAAAATAAAGTACCTTCTCGCCGCGTCTTGCTGCTCTCTCTACCGTCGTCTCCGGAACAGGAACACAGAGCAGCAACCAGGCTCCCCTGAGCCAATCACAACGCTGCAATGCCGGGTTGTGATTGGCTCCCCCTAAGTCAATCACAACGCTGCAATGTTGTGATTGGTCTGAGCGCCATGATTCGGCGCTCAGACGGGGACTGGGGGCATGTTCTCCACACAGGCTTTAATGCAGTCTGGGTGGAGAACATGCAAAGTGAGCATGGCTGTTTGGCCCGCCCTAGACAGCAGGCCAAACATTCATGCACACTATGGGAGGACAAACCACTGCCCCCTCCCCTGTTCTGTTAGCAGAGCAACCCTGCCCGTAAAGCTGCCGCAACAAGGACAAAATAAAATGATAACTTAGAGTTATTATCATTTTACTTTTACTTTATCCCGTACTGTCTTTATCTATACTGCTTTAATAGCAGTGGGGCGACGCTCCTCCACCTTAGCGGAGAAGCCGCCACTGGTGGGAACATGAAATTAATATGTTTATGCTTTTAGATTTCAGTTCTTACGGGATGCCCTTAGTTCAAATGCAGAAGAAAAAAAGGAAAATAAATCTGCCAGCTGCTGAAAGCAAATAAAGTACGTTTTGAAAGTATAACTAGATCCATTTAAGGTCCTACCCTATCTCATTATCTTATAATAACTGGTAAATGAAAAACTCCTAGGGTTAGACTACAAAGCAAGAATCCTCTGTTTGGCTCCATCCTAAGTTTTGGCTAACATTGTTCATGCTGCTGTGTCAGTGGCATGGGGATAGAATGCGATCCCCTGACGCAGAGGCAATGAGGGGTGGAGTGAATGTTCCTGATAAGGCACTGTACTCCAATTCCTCAGAATTACGGCCTTCTGCATAGCCTATAAAGCACACCCCAAGCAGCAGCAGGAGTCAATCATTAGATATGTGTTCTGTAACTATGTCCTGAGCAGCAACATAAAATCAACCCAACTCGCCATACTTTGGTCTCGCACCTTCTGCAAAAACTGCATTGCAGGCGCTGTGTTTTAAGGATAGCCTGCTCAGTTGTGGAATAAGCTATTGGGCAGAGTTACATGCACATGAACATGCTGGAATCCAGGCTTTTCAACAACTAGTCGAGATGTTCCCCCACATACAAGGACTTTTGTGGTCTTCTTCAACTGTTCACTGCCGTGAAGCATTCTAGTATGTATGGGCTTTAGAAATAATAAAATTAATTGATAACAAAGTATATCACGTCTCAATAGATCCCACAAAACTCCATAATGTGTCACACAATCTCACCAACACTGTATCACCTCAGACACCAATGCCACCATTCCTATTCACGCAACTCAAACTCATGACACATCACACCATATTACAAATCTCCTTTATTTCTCTCTCACTGATCGTTCAATATCACATCACACTAGCCTAAACCAATTCACGCTTTCCAGCACCACACCGTCCAATCCTGTGTCACGCAGTAGTAGATTGTTATACAATCTATCAGAATACAAAGGTGCAAACACTTGACATAACAAAGAAAAAGCCTGTTAATTTATTTATGAATTGTCGTATATAGCACATATTCCACCCATCCCGGCTACCAAGCACTTTACAGTGGATTTGATTAATATCGTTACCAGACAAAGAGTACTATTCCAAGACATGGCATACATATTAATTTCGAAAAAGAGCCAACATTAATAAAATACATCTTAAGCCACGCTTTTTTCCAAGCACATACAAGAGTGATTTTGATTGTTTAGAAGGTCAAAAGGGTTATCAGAAAGAAGTCAGGTGAATACAACAGGTAACACCTTTAGGCAAGGTACAGTCAACCCAATGTGTGTATGGTAGGAAGAGGTTAAAAGTTCAGACAACAAATCTATAAGAAATGTGTAGACATGGTACTGGACCTTAAAGCAGCAGGATAATAACGTCAGCAAGGAAAGGATCATCTCAATACAAGAGTTTTCGGGCCAAGAAAAGCAAAAAAAAAATGTTGCCACTGAAACCATAGAAAGCAAGGCAATGCCGGGGCCACCATAACTAAGGCTCCCTGGTTTCCGTTTTTATTGATTTTTACAGATAAATACAGACAGAAATCATTTATTTTCTTGTCTGTATTTATTTCTAAATGTGGATAAAAACGGACATTGGGTTGTGTTACATTTTACATTTTATTTATTATGGTATTAAGTTTTACATTGGTATATTCCTGTTCCTTTACCTCCCCTCCTTTCTTTGTATGTTGGTATCTCCCTTCTGTCTCAGGGAGGCTGCCTTAGAATGTTCACTATGAGGCAGTTGCTGTATTCGTGGTGGAGAGAGGAGACCGGTAATATAGAGTTCTAACTTACCTTGCTTGAAGATTCATCTTTTCATCACTGGCGACGATCTGTGGAAGGGGACAGACGACACCGGCTCCTCCCCTTTTGGCGTGCTACTCCACCAGCATTTCCTCGTGGTTCTCTACCTACAATTTCTAGATTGTGGACTAAGGTACTGTTTTGGTTCTCCTTCTTTGGTTCCTGTGTGGCTCCCTTCGTACCACATTGCCCTCATCATCTTTCCGAGGCGTGTCCTACTCCTCCGTTTCTGTCAGCCTTCCGCCTCCTCTTTACTGAGCCGTGTTTCTGACATCTCCACCGCTCTCAGCTTACCGCCTACCTTATTAGACGTATTCCTGCTTCTTCGCTCCTGTCAGCCTCCGTCTCATCTTTCCGGAAGACTTCTTCATGATCGGAGTGAAGTTCTGTTTCCGTCTTGGGACGTTATTGAGGCGTGGCTGAGAGGGAATTGCTATTGTGGGCGGTTTCCAACCTTCTCTGAGGCGGAGCCCCCTCTTGAGAAACACATTGCCGCTCCGTTCTCAATGCTAGGAGGGCGGTTCCTTTGATTTCCTGAGGCGGAGACTTCCTTGGTGGGAGTCCTTGCCCCTCCCCGGGGTGTGTCTTTTGTCTCGCTCAAAGCTGTGGAGGGCGGTTCAAATAATTCCTTGAGGCAGAGTTTTCCTCGGTTCAGAGCCTTTGCTGCTCACCGGGGTGTGTTTTTGCCTTGCCACACCCTCTCGCACTTGTCCTGCAGTGGGTGGCAACTCTCGCCCTTCTGTCACATCTGTGACCGGCTTTTCGCCTTCCTGTGAAGTCACTCTTCCAAAGCTTTGCTGCGCAGGGTTTCACCCTGGATTTGCTGTTTGCGTGGAGACACACTGGTTGTTCTCCTCACGCTCAGTTCGGCATGTCATTTCGGTGACACGTACGCCATGAATTTTCTACAAGATATTTCCATTGTTCAAGTGCGCTGTTCACGGTGACACGCACACCTTGGGGCGCTTGTTATTTCTTCGCATTTCACTGCGTGTCATGTCACGGTGACACGCACACCTTGGAGCATTATTCTGACACACCTTGAGCATTATTCTGGTCCAGTTTTTCAGCGTGTCAAACTTCGGTGACACGCACACCTTTGGGCTTCTATTAATCTCATTTCTCCTGCATTGCGTGTCTTGTCTCGGTGACACGCACACCCTGGAGCATTCCCTTCTTCCTTTCTGTACCACAGCGTGTCATGTCACGGTGACACGCACACCTTGGAGCATTATTCGTATCCTGCTTTTCAGCGTGTCAGACCACGGTGACACGCACACCTTTCAGCTTTTATCAATTCTCAGTTATCCTGCATTGCGTGCCTGATCACGGTGACATGCACACCTGGGAGCTTTCATCATACTTCATTCTACATTACATCAGCGTGGCAGACCACCGTGACACACACACCTTGGACCTTCTCCCAAATTCTAGTATCCTGCATTGCGTGGTGTTCCATTGAGCACACACACTTATCCTCCTGTGCGTGCCGTCACGGTGACACGCAGACCTCATCATCTCCTGCATTTTCTGCATCCTTGGTTCCCTACTGCCATCATCTATTGTGTGTCCTTCCACGGTGACACCCACACCTTCATTTTCTTCTATTCAGCTGCCATTCTCAGAGTATACCTTAAATTTCATATTTCTCTCACTTTGTGTATAATTAAAGTATATTTATTCTTGTTATTATGATGGCAGCTGCTAGCATGTCTCAACCCGCACCTTTCTTGAATGAATTCGGCGAACCCAGTATTCCATTGAAGGAATGGGAAAATATTTTTCAATCGTACTTAAAAGCGATTGGTGGAGAAAAATGTTGTTCCATAAGGAAACAACACATTCTGTTACACAGTTTGGATCCTCATGGAAGGAAAATATTTGAGTCCTTACCTGAACCTGATGACATTGATACCGATGAGGAGGAAGAAGAGGATGCCTACAAGACTACCTTGTTAAAGTTACAAATTCATTTTGGTGATAAAATTAATATAATACTGGAGAGGCACAAATTCTTTAGCAGATCCCATGGTAAACAAGAAAGTGTGTCCACCTATGTAGCGGTACTCAGAGGACTAAGTAAATTCTGTGAGTTTCATGATTTAAATGATTCCCTCATTAGAGATCAACTTGTGCGTTGTACAAATAATAATAAGATTCAAGAGAAGTTATTGCAAAAACAACCCAACCTTCAAGAGGCCACAGAAATAGCCAAATCCATCAAGCATACAGCCTTCTGTTTAAAAGAAATTAAATCTCCTGATCCCAACGAGCAAGTGTCAGAAATTACACATTTAGAGTCAGAAATTGCAGTTTGTAAAATAAAGAATGACAAATGGCATTCCCAATCAGGAGATTCAGAAAATTTTAAATTTAGATGCTTTCGTTGTGGAAGCAATAATCATTAAGCCAATAGTCCCAATTGCCAAGCAAAATCCGTCATTTGCAGAAAATGCAACAAAGGGGGTCATTTAGAAAGAGTTTGCAAAAGTTTCTCAAAAAAAAACTGGGGGAATGTTGCTCCTGATGAGAAATCTCAAGTTAAGAAAATTATTTTACAGGTAAATGATAATTGTATTGACAATCAACAAAGGTATCCTGAATGTAATGTGTTCATAGATGGTAAAATGGTTAAAATGTTTGCCGACTCATGCTCACCGTTCACCCTAGTTAATTACTCAGACTTCAAATCTATTTTAGGCGGGAAAAAAAATTATTTATGTACAGCTGATATTTCACCCAGTGGATACAATAAGGGCCCCATACCTATGAAAGGCATGATTAAAACTCTCATATCCTTCAAAGATCGTTCAATGGTGGGCAAAGTCTACATGGTAGAAGAAGGATCAAACTTACTAGGCTGGCAACATCAAAGAGAATTGGGCATCAAACTCGATCCCAACAATCCAGAACAAGTGTTAGCCATAAAACAATCGGGCAATAGTGAGCACATTATTAATACATTTCCAGACGTTTTTTCTAAAAAATTAGGCACCCTTAAAGATATCCAGCACAAAATCCAGTTGAAATCTGATGCCAAACCAGTGGTACACAAAACAAGACCTATACCCCACCTTATGTGGGAACCTTTAAGGAAAGAATTGTCAAGATTAGAAAAGTTAGGTATTATACAACCTGTTGATTGCCCCAACTGGGTAGCTCCCATTGTTATCGCAAAAAAAAAAACACAGTGATGACATTAGGCTATGCATTGACCTGCGTGACCTGAACAGTAACATCTGGGTAGAAAGACATCCTCTACCTCGCATCCATGAGATGTTAAGCACGATGGGTGAAGCTACATGTTTCAGTGTTCTGGATCTCTCCATGGCTTATCACCAGGTCGAGTTACACTCATATTCCAGATGTCTTACTGCATTTACCACACCCACGGGCACATTTATGTTCCGCAGCATGCCTTTTGGACTGGCCTCTGCAGCAGCAGTTTTTCAAAAGAGTATGCAACATGTTTTAGATGGTGTACCAAAGACATTATGCTTCCAATATGATGTATTAATTTACGGGCTACCATCGAGTAACATGACAAGATATTGAGGGAGGTTCTTTCCAAATTCAAGAATGCAGGTCTTACTTTAAAAAAAGAAAAGTGCCAACTAGGTGTAGAAGCAGTAGAATATTTGGGACACTGCATTTCTAAAGAGGGTTTTAAACCCAAATACTGCTTACTAGAAGCTATAAAAGACGCCCCTGCACCAGTAAACAAGGAAGAACTCAAATCGTTCTTAGGGTTAGCTGAATATATGGCAAAATATGTACCTCATTTTGCAGATTTAACCTCCTACCTTAGAGAACTCATAAAGAACCACACACTACCAATGGTTGGATGAACATCAAGTTTCATTCTTGAAAGTCAAAGATGCCATTCTCTCAGCCCCATACTTGTGCAATTTTGAACATAATCGTAAAACCATACTTACTACCGGCGCAAGCAACAAGGGTTTAGGAGCTACCCTTTCCCAAATAATTGACGGCAAGGAAAAAATTGTCGCCTTTGCCTCACGCACCTTCACAAAATCTGAAATGAACTACTTTGTAGTAGAAAGGGAAGCCCTAGCCTGTTTTTGGGCTGTCAAGCATTTCAATTTTTTTCAATGGGGCATACAATTCTGCATGCGCACAGACCACAAATCCCTAATTTTCATGTTCAATCCCAAGGGCACATCTTGCAGCACTCCCCGTATAGCTAGATGGGTCTTAGGTTTAGAGAGCTTCTGCTTCAATGTAGAATACGTTCCTGGCAATCTTAATTCTGCAGCAGATTTTCGTTCCAGATCTCCTCTGGACAAGGTGGAGCAATTTGAGACCGCTGAATATCCTATCCTACAACTTAATTCCTCTACCATCACATCTCAAGAATGGTTAGAGTGTATGAACAAAGACACCACCATGAATCAACTCTTAACGTACACCTTAGAGGGTTGGCCTAGTTCCATTGGTTCTATCAGTGATGATGCCAGAAAATTCTGTGTAGTCCGTCATGAACTGAACATTAATCAGAATGTCCTTCTTAGAAATGACAAAATAATACCACCTGAACTATTAAGATGCAGAATTGTAGACCTTGTACATGAGGGTCACCTCGGCAGAAGCTTAACCAAGGCTAGACTACGAGAACGTTATTGGTTCCCCAACATGGATTCCATTGTAGAAGACAAAGTTAAAAACTGCCAAATTTGTGCCAACAGCGATAAATCTAAAATAACTTGTAAAACCCCCATCTCTCCTGTATCAGTCTCAGATAAACCATGGGAGAAGATTGCCCTAGCCATAATTGGTCCCATGAATCAAAAAGGGGTGTTGAAACGTTTTGCCTTTGTCTTAATAGACTACCAATCCCACTGGACCGTAATGAGAATGGTCAATGAGATTACCACAGATTCCCTCATCCAGTTCCTCAAAGACACCTTTGTCACGGAAGGTATTCCTTCCACCATTGTCACGGACAATGGTGTTCAATTTACTTCGTCTCCCATGATGGAGTTTCTTAAAAACCTAAATATTGTCCATTTCAAAACATCCCTTTATTGTCCTAGAGCTAACGGCCTAGTAGACAGAATGAACCGCATGATCAAAGAATGCATACAATTAGCATGCGCAAACAGGATTCCAGTGGAACGAGCTATACAAGAAATGCTATGGGCATCCCACAGCACTCCGAACCAAGTTACAGGCATTTCCCCTTTCACTGCCCTCAAAGAGAGAAAACCCTGCACAAAATTCTTCCCCAACTGGTTGGGAGGCAGTGCCAGTGTTATGCGCAATGTACAGGCCACCAGAGATAAGATCAATGCACACCAAGCCAAGTACAAATCACATTATGACTACAAACATGGCACTAAAATTCTGCAATGGGTTGTAGGAGATTGGGTGTGTGTCAAGAATCCTAGGATAGGTAATATTGACTCCAAATTTTCCAAACCCATGCAAATCACCAGCGATCAAAAGAAATATAGCCATTATGAGTAATGTCCAGACATGGAGCATGGACATATTGTCTAAATCTCATCCTATGACCGGTGAGGCGTCCAATCACAGATCTACCACCAACATTCCACACACATACCCTACACACAGCTCTTCTGTAAATCAGAGGATCCGCAGGGTACTCACTTTGCACCAAGACTACAACATGTCCAAGTGATCTTTGTGCACCTGTTATCCCTATTATATTTTATCTCTTGTTTTTACACTTTTCGTTGTTTGCTTATTGTTTAGGAAGGAAGATGTGTTACATTTTACATTTTATTTATTATGGTATTGAGTTTTACATTGGTATATTCCTGTTCCTTTACCTCCCCACCTTTCTTTGTATGTTGGTATCTCCCTTCTGTCTCAGGGAGGCTGCCTTAGAATGTTGACTATGAGGCAGTTGCTGTATTCGTGGTGAGAGAGGAGACCGGTAATAAAGAGTTCAAACTTACCTTGCTTGAAGATTCATCTTTTCATCAGGTTGCTTTTTAAGTAATTCTAAATGCTGTCTGCCGTGACTGCCAGGCCAAATAGCTGTGTGGATTGATAGGTAAGGGGGCTAAAAAGAAAGGACTTTTAGTAAAGAGGCTTTAACAGCAGTAGATATGCACAAGGTTGATACTGAAATTTGCATTTTTTCTTATAAGTGCATTGATTTATCTTCTGCAGGTGTTTACAGCATTGAAACCTAGTAGGCATTCAAGCATGAGTGCATATTTACCAGTTAAATAAATGTGGAAATATACTAATTTCAGCTTCATTTTTCCACAAAATAAATATGAATAAATACAGATAAAATTAGCAAAAAATAAATATGGATAAATACAGACGGAAATATAAAACAAATACCATAAAATCGGGAGCCCTAACCATAACCCATGCAATCTTACACTCAATATACACCTATGCAGACATTCTAGCACCTCAAAGGAAGGACATCTGCAACCTATGCAGTCAGGTGCCTGTGTCTGGGGCACGCTTCCTGCCCTAAAGCTTGCATTAAAGCTACATGCACCCAATAAAACCTACCCTGCTTTTAAAATGACCAGAACAGGATAGTGCAGGAGACGGAAGGACAGTTTGAACATCTCTCCCTAGGGACCTTTTGACAACGTCATTCTAATCGTCTCTTCCACTGGCCTAAAATGTCTGCACCCACTCCCATCAACAACCATGCATGCCTTACCCACAACACACATGGTGGCAGTAATGTCTCAAGACCCGCCCTCCAAACAGACATTCATCCTTTAGGAAAGCTAACAGACTGGCTCTGCAAGGCAAATAACACGAAGAAAGAGCATTTGATCAAGCAGGCAACTTACAGGAACTCAGTTCAGCTCTAGTACACACCACACAAAGCACGACCTTGGAATGTTTCTTAGCATGCAGAACGAGGCCGCTCATATGGGAGTTTTGGTTTGAGGCAGGGCCAGACTGACCGTAGCGGGCCCGGGCGTTTTCCCCGTGGGCCGGAACAGTGGGGGCCAGTTTTGCAGTGGTGGGGACCTTTTTTTTGTTACTGGGAGCCAGTTTTGCAGCAGTGCTGCAATATCAGCCCCCTTTAACAAAAGCAGCAACAGTGTTTCCCACCAGCACCCTCCTACTCCCCCCTCCCGCCCAAGGCCAGTCCGACTTCATTGCTCGGCTGGTTTGCATTCTCAGTCCGGCCGTGGTCTGAGGTGGGTTGTCACGACCAGACCCAGGGCCCTCCATAAGAACACCCTGCTTTGAATCAATCTGCCATACGAGAACGTGTAAACGAAAACCGCTGCGCTGTACAATAACCTCCTAGCAAAACATAAGGACAGGCGTTTCCGTTTCGTAAGTTTTGACCTTTGACATTTGTGTGCCGCCTACAACCAGAGCCCACACACCAGCTAACGTCTTGGCAAACAGTCTGTAAAATGATTAACAGAATTTTACATTCAGGCAACTTTTCTTGCTGGTAAAAATTATGTGCTACCGTTATGTAAGTTGAGAAAAGAAGACAACGTCTGTCCGACGTCATGACCTAGATACTGTTTCTGCCGGCGATGAAAGCCCCTAATAGCGCCAGCTTGTACTGGAGAGTGCTGCAACAGCCACCGTCTCTAGCAGTAATCTGTGTAGCATTTTATCTTTTGACACAACACCTTGTTATTTACTCATTTAATGTATACAGCGCTTATCGTCCAACCCACTGAACATAGAAAAACTGGCACAAAGAAAATTTTCATGACTGCAAGTGAAATGTTCTGTTATAAATCAGTTACATTAGTCAAAACGTTATGAAAATCTTGGACAGCATTTGTGTAAATAGCTATTTTTAATGTAGTAAGGCTGGGGGAAAAAGTCCCAGGAAAAGGGCATTCTAAAGTGTATAATTAAAATGTTTTTATTAATAGTTTATCAAACAGCAGCTACAGAGCTGAACAAAATTTGGACTTCGTGACAAGTGCCCCAGTATTGATTCCCTGTACTCACAACCTCTCCCAAACCATGATTTGGGAGAGGTTGTGAGTACAGGGAATCAATACTGGGGCACTTTCTGATCTTTCACAAGGAGCACATCCATACACAAAATAGATCCCTTCAGGGCTGGGGAACCATAATAGCAATATGTGCTTTTTGAGACCAAGAAATATTTTTGATTTTAGCCAGTGTTTTACTTTTTATATTTTGGTGGGTCTAGCAGCTTCCCTACAATAATATTTTACAAAAAACATGACAAAGCAAGCATTGACAAAGCCAAAAAGCTGACAGCCACCTCCAGCCATATTGGTTTTGCCAATGCTCATTACTGTATAGCGTTGTTACCAATTAGTGGTGTTGCAATAACATAAAAGGGTGCATATTAGGCCTCCACTAAACTTTACACTGGATTGTACCGATTGCTACAAAATGTAGCATGTTTGATTGACGAGTAAATATGTGGTGTTGTAGCACCAGAGAACGTCTTGGTGATATCATTGTCAACATATAAAGCGCAAATGGTGATGGGCTTTCCATGCTCTCCTTGGGGGAGCTAGGAAGGTGATTTTGGTGGGCTGCATTGTCAAACCTGCAGTAAGGTGGTGGATTTTAGTTCTCTGTGATTCTCCACTTCAGCAGCTTTCATTAAATGTGCACACAGGACCCAGTTCACAAAGACCTTTTTAGTCCCAAAAAGATGTGGGCGTGTAAAAACGCGTTCATGTTCAAAATGAGCAACAGTCACAAACAAGCGCATCTAAGGTTTACAAAAGTGAGAACTCACACGAGTTGCACAGTTTTGGCAACTGGAAGGACGCAGCTGGCAAATGGTCCATTTGCATATGCAAAATGGGAGTAAACACGGAAAATCAAATCAAATGACGGAAGCGACTGCGAGAAACACAAGACAAGATTGTTTTCTGATTCACAGGTACAGCATCGGATTTGCTCCAAATATTCATAATAATGAATTGCTACAATTCCCAGTTGAGTAAAGTTGCACTTCTATTTGACAAAGTGCTGAAATATTACTGACAACACTGAGGTTGTCTTATATCCATGAATCATGCTGACCATCACCCTGAATCATAAATAATAATAAAGAACAACAAGTATGTTACTAATTATAATCATGGAACTTAACTAACATATGTATAGATATTTGGATTGTTCATGCCATTTGTAATAATGTGAGCATGCCTCATTAGGAAACTTGGATTCAATCCCACTTTCCCCATCACACATATAATCTGTATTAGTGGGACATAGATATGTCGCGTTGTTGCAGGTTAGCTAAGGCAAAAATGATGTGGGTTCCTGTGTAAACATATACAATCTGCACAGTGATTATGCATATTTTATACGTTGACTGTTGGTGTGTAAGTGCCTCTCTTGAAACAGTGAATGGTTGAATGCATTGTGATGCCAGCTCCCAGGTACATTTCCTAATCAAGAGGTGGGCGTACCTTGTGCGTGCTCTGTGAATGTTCCTTATATGCCCATCAGGTGGCAGTGTCATACGCGGCCTAAAGAGGGTGGGACAGCCGTTAGTGTTCCCTAGTATCAGAAGGTTGGCAAGAGAGTATACTGGAGCAATGGCCTGAATGTCAGTGTGCATGATGCCTGTGTGTGATTGTCTTATTGTTAAAACGGGTGAGTCTGTATTCTCCCTGAAGAGAGAATGTTCTTGCGAATGAGTCAGCTGTGAGTCTGATGAGATCCGTAAGATACGGCGAAGCGTTTTTGTTCTTTATTGAGTGTTTCTTCCCCATTCCCTGGGGAGAACTTTCCCAGGTAAAACACCCAAAGGAAGTAACATCCCTGAAGGTGCTGAAAAGCACCAGCCTCTTTGGGCAGTAAGAGAATGTAAGGACTATCCAAAAGCTGAACAGATTAGCACTAGGCCTCAAGTGAATCGCTGGAAGGCGGCTCCGTGGGCGCATAGTCTACAGGTTGACAGCTTCTTAGTACAGGTGTGCCCTGGCTCCAGGTGGCAAAATGACTTACAGGATGACAAAAAGGAACAGAAAGAGGGCAACCATCACCAGATAAGACAACCAACCCTTTGGGGGGGCACAGGTACATCAGGGGCAGCCCTCACCTTTTGTTTGAGATGGTGCATTACACAAGGCCAGCAGCCAGATTATGTCCTAGATTGAAAGTCCTCGAAGTTCAAGTTCTAGTACTATGTCGCTGGTCAGGGGTGAGAGAGTTAGCTACCCACGCGTTAGGCCCACACATGCTTGCATACTTTCTGCATGATAATGTTCCACAGAACTGTAAGGTACAGGGGTGGATACTTTTTATTCTTTTTGCACTTCAATTTTTGTAAATTAGCTACAGTGCTGTTTACCCTTGAAAAGTTTTGCTCCAACCCACTCTTCTTTCAGAAGTAGGCCTAAAAAATGTATTTCCGAGAGTGTGCTGTCTGTGTTTTCTCCTGTATATTTTCTCACTTGCAGTATGAGCCTACTATAAGCACCGCCTAAAGCCACAATTTGATTGAATCAGGAAGTAGAGATGCTCCAGTTCAATAACCTAACTGATTCCCTAATGAGGGATTTGGTTTAAGCATCACGTCACCCACTCTGAGCATTTTGATCAGCCTTTAAAAAGCTCTCGTCCCTTGACACAACCATGGCTACGATTTCCAGCAGGAGGCCAATACGACCTGGGTGAGACACACAGAAATTGATCCCAATGATGACACCAGGGCACTCGCATCCACCTACAATGCAATCATCTATTTAATAATTGAAGGAATGTGATTGACTGGTCAAGTTTTCAACTTTGTAACCAAGAGCTATTGGTTCTGATCCCCGATGCCAACTTCATTGATTAGTAAGAGAATTAGAATACAAAAAATGGTTGTATCAACAATTCACTCTAATTAATGCTTCTAAATTGATACCCTGTAACGTTCTCTGACAGTCCTTGATGCCTTTCCTTCCATCTCTGAATGTGCAGATAAGATCTGCTGCCAATTGCCAAACCTTTACATGGTAGCGTGGAGGAATGGATATCTCTATATTACCTAAGGACACAATTAATTACCCTATACCAGGTCCATCGTCCCCATTCAATTTCTACTGCTTCAAGAACCACAAACCACTCAAGTTTCCTTTTTAGGATAATTCTTCATTGTACTCATTTCATTATATTGAGACAAACAAGTACATAACAAACACAAAATATAAAACAAGTAAATAAATAAAAACATATACATTCATACATAAAAAAATCAACTACCATGGAACAAATCATCATGTGTATGTTGTCACCTGAACCCTAGTTACATAATTTTAGTGCTTGCGCCCTTATTAATGGCAATGCACTGTGAGGTAACCTTATTTACACATAGGGTATTCACTGAACCCCTCTAACCATTCATAAATGTGTATCTCCACATCAATACATTTATTATTCTTGAATTTTAGACGATTCCTCCAATTGTGAACTGTCGACGCGTTTCAGCCCCTATTTCTTCCAGGCCTCATCAGGACGAGGGAAAAGGAAACAACTTAAGATAATTTAAAATCAAAACATTCAAAATGTTCATTATTACAAACAGTTGCCTACGTATGTCGCAGGATGTGCTGATCACCCGGGCATGCAAAAGTGCCCAATGACATATAACTAACCGTAGAGTGCTCCCCTGAATGAAGGAGGGGCGCGGAGAGATAGCCACCTACTTAGCTGATGTGGCGTGGTTCGCAAAACTAAAAACTAAAAAAACTAAAAAAACACCCATAATAGTGTGCTGCCCATAGGCTAAAGAAAAACGAGCCACCTACTTAGCTGATGTGGCGTGGTTCGCAAAACTAAAAACTAAAAAAACACCCGTAATAGTGTGCTGCCCATAGGCTAAAGAAAAACGAGCCAGGTGTTCAAAAAAACACTCACTTCGCCTCTCACCGGCGTGCTGTCTCTAGGGAGCGGCCCCTTCGTTACACGTAGTCCTCACGTTGCACCAATGTGTTAAACTATCTGAAAAATCCATATTCAGAAATGTCACAAAGCGTAAAAACTTCAAATGGGGACAAATATACCCATCCCTTAACTGCCACTGTGCATACCTATATGCACCGGGGCTCGTCTGACCAATTTCAATTATGCCGCCGCCATGCACTCGGCAGATCAAACTTTCGACGTCCTCAACAAAAGGATCGAAGTCTGGGACCAAACAGAAAAAGAGTTTTAAGCTAAATACACTCTAGGCTCGGGGCACCAAAACTATTACCGCCTCTTGCAAACACCTACCGGTGTGGTTCACTGTCGCCCAGACGCTCGTGTCTACTCCATTCTTCGGGGCCCACAAACATAGTTGCTTCACCGGTCGCAGACTCAGCTGAACGCACACTGCGTTGCTGATCACATGCTCTTGTCTGGTTGGAGGTAATAGAAATAGAAAAAATCCTAACGGTCATGGGAAAACCTCTGCTACCGCTTCCCTAGCTGTGTTTGTGCAATCTAAATATAAATAAAAATGAAAATAAAGAACTCTAAGGTGATGAAGGTCATAAAAATATCTATAAAACAGTGAAAAATATTACGAAACAAAAAAACGATCGGAAAAGGCCCTAACTATTAGCCTGAGCGAACCACGCATAATTTTCAGCACATCCTGCACACCCGTTATCTTGCTAAACGTAACCAGATGCCTACACAAAGACTCTCTGGCAGTAAAGGTATCATATCATTTTGGAAATAATGCAAAAACAATTAGGAACCACATGCGGGGACGACCATAAAGTACATATGCTTTTTTAAAAACAAAATACTGCTTTAAATCACATTTACCCATGCAGGAGGTTACAGATTACCGAAAATCAGCCAAGATTTAGTCAGATCAGAGCCCAGATCTCGTCACAATCATTCGGCCCCTGAAGTGCCGTTTTGTATTTTTCTATCAGTCGGGCTTCAAGTCTATTTAATGACATTTGCAAACTCGCTCTATTATTGGACTTAACTACCGCCAGTACTGACCAACTAATATCATTCTCATCATGATTACACTGTTGGTAGTGTTGGACAAGTGGGGCCCCTTGGGTCTTGCAACGTATCCTCGATTTATGCTGCAATACTCTCATTTTTACCGGTTGTGTAGTCTGTCCAATGTATGTCTTACTACATGGGCATGTAAGACAATACACCACGTTTTTAGTATTGCAGTTAGAAAAATTCAACTGCACATGTTTCCGACCATTTAGTATTACAAATTTCGAATCACTAGTGTGAGGGCATGCTGCACAATTGTTGCACCTAAAGTGTCCTGTCAGCGGTGTCAGTCCCATCATGCCCCTAATGTCTTTTTTAGAGTGTGAGGGACGTGCCGATGTTACCAAGTGTTGACGAAGATTCTTGCCTTTACGGAAGGCGAACAGTGGCCTGGGGATATTTAAATGACTTACTAGCCTCCAGTTTCGCAATATAACTTGCTTGATTTTGTTCGCCTTAGGGTTATATGTAAGCACACACGTCAATGGATTAAAATCAGGCTTGGATTTGGGTGTCAATAGCTCCTCTCGCGGTGTGAACCATGCTCGTTTCAGAGCTGGTCTTGTCAATTTCCTTGGGTAGCCACGTTCCGTCAACTTAGTGAACAGAATTTCAGCATTCTTAAAATAGTCTGCCTTATTTGTACAATTCCGCCTGATACGGGGAAACTGCCCATAGGGCAGGTTCTCCTTCAGATGCCTGGGATGGCCATTTGTAAAATGAGTAGCGTGCTACGGTCGGTGGGCTTGATGTACAAGCTCACCTCCAATTTTCTATCGCAGTTCTTAATCCAAACATCTAGGAAATTAATCTTCTCATTGCTATATACCATTGTGAATTTCAAATCTTGTGTTCTGGAGTTTAACCAATGATGGAACTTCTCCAGTGATTCAAGATCACCACTCCACACCATCATGATATCGTCAATAAACCGCCACCACCTTGCGGTATGCGACTTAAAGGGGTTCAATTCACTAAAAATACATTGGGTCTCAAAACAATCCATGACAAGGTTAGCTATTTCAGGGGCAAAGCAACACCCCATAGCTACACCCTTGACCTGTATACACAGGTCATCCTTAAATGCGAAAAAGTTGTTCTTGAGGCATAAGGCCGCCAGTGAGGCAATGAATTCTGTAGGCACTTGGTGAGGCCGCTCTCTCTTGTCTAAAACCATTATCAATACTGCTAGTGCTTCTTCCTGCGGTATATTGGTGTAGAGACTTTCAATGTCGAAAGACACCAACAACTGATTGTCTTTGTCGAAGCATGTGTTTCCACTTTAGCTATCAAGTCCATCGTGTCTCAAATGTAAGCTTTAGTTTCGATCACAAAAGGCTTTTTAAGAAAAAATCAATATATTTGGCCACCGGTTCCAAAAGTGAACCACATGCGGATATGATCAGTCTACCCGGGGGTTTATTCAATACTCTTATGGATTTTTGGTAGTACATAAATATTCGGTGTTTTCTGAACCGAGGTGTTTAAGTATTCATATTCTTTTCTACAGATATACCCCCCTTCTAATGCCTCTGTAGTGAGATGTAAAATTTGGGTTCGTAAGCGTGGTGTGGGATTATCTGGAACAGGGCGGTAATGATCTCGATTATCCAGCTGCCTCATTATTTCTTTATCATACTCATCGCTGTCCCATAGCACAATCCCTCCACCCTTATCGGCGGGCTTAATCACTGTCAAGGGATTTTCGGTCAAATTCTTCAAGGCTATCATTTCCTCTCTCTCTCTCGAGCAATTAACATTAAAGAAGATTTTCTTATTGTTAAGATTGTCAATCTCCCTCAGTATCTGGTCCTCAAACATTAGAACTTCATTAGGCATTGCTGCACTATCCGGACAAAAGGTTGACTTGTTTTTAAGACCACTAACGTTATTCTCTGTAGTCTCATCAATATTCGAGAAAAACACTTTCAATCAAATTTTAGGGAGGAACTGTAGTACCTCTGTTTTACTGTCAACAGGATTCTGTATGGCCACTGGGACAAAAGATAATCCTTTCTGTAGTAATTTCAATTCATTACTCGACAAGGTATGTTTAGATAAGTTATATATGGGAATCAACTCGTGATTAGCACATCTGTCTTGATTACAGTCCTGAATTAACATCTGTATACCCTCCGTCTTGTCCTGAAGTACCCTTGTTCCTGATTCTGGTTTGGGGGTCTCCATTCTCCTAGGAAGCCCCTCCCCCTGTTGCCCCCTCTGTCTAGAAAAGGTTGGGCCCTTGGGTATTGAAAATATGGCTGATAATAATTTGCCGGCCCCTGGTCAGAATCGGAGGAGGTATCTGAGAAAGTTATAAACTTTCTTCGTGATCGGCCCCTGTATTGGAGATTCAGGGTGCTGGGATTATTGTTTTGATAAAAATCCTCTTTCAAGTAGGGATACACCAAATCTGTTTTAAAATTTTTAATGTCCCTGGTGACTTTGGATGTCTTCTGGTTAACAGTATGTATCTTAAATTCAGCTAGTGTTTTTTCGATGGAATCCAATAAAGATTTAGCATCCCTAATGGTTGCGTCACTCCCAATCTCGTCCTCTAGGGCTTTTGTCTGTTTTAATTCTTCCTCGCTGATCCTTAAGGCTGTCTGAATTGACAAAACAATCCAGTCCCTTGAACACTTTGTACTTACTCCGCTAAAATATAGTAAATAGGTCTTATCTGTGACAAAAATCAACGGGATATTTTTTACTTGTAGGCCAGCTGGGATGGTGTTCCAGCAATACTTGTGCGTGTAACTGCATTCTAATGTTCTTTTTCCTTAATTGCTTCAGACGTTCTCCCTTATCGGTACCCAAGTTACCGGACGATAACTGTTCTCCACCTAGTAGGGAGGGAATCTGTAGGAGTCTATTGATTTCTTCCTCAGAATAAAATACCATATGTGGTTCTGTCATCTCCTGTGTATACGTAGGCACTGAACAATACTCCAAACAAATAAATATTTTAAACAACTAAATACTGAAATGAGTGGAATGCGAACGTCTTATTCATCAATCATCACTAAGCCTAATATTACAATTTACTTATTAAACAAAACAACCCTCACACTTAACAAAGTGCTATTAACAAGCTTGCAAAATCATTGGGGTTTGGCCAAATAACCCTCCACAACTTGGGCAGAGAACATCACCTTTATAACATGGTAGCGTGGAGGAATGGATATCTCTATATTACCTAAGGATACAATTAATTACCCTATACCAGGTCCATCGTCCCCATTCAATTTCTACTGTTTCAAGAACCACAAACCACTCAAGTTTCCTTTTTAGGATAATTCTTCATTGTACTCATTTCATTATATTGAGACAAACAAGTACATAACAAACACAAAATATAAAACAAGTAAATAAATAAAAACATACATTCATACATAAAAAAATCAACTCAACATGGAACAAATCATCGTGTGTATGTTGTCACCTGAACCCTAGTTACATAATATCAGTGCTCGCGCCCTTATTAATGGCAATGCACTGTGAGGTAATCTTATATACACATAGGGTATTCACTGAACCCCCTCTAACCATTCATAAATGTGTATCTCCACATCAATACATTTATTATTCTTGAATTTTAGACGATTCCTCCAATTGTGAACTGTCGACGCGTTTCAGCCCCTATTTCTTCCGGGCCTCATCAGGACGAGGGAAAAGGGAACAACCTAAGATAATTTAAAATCAAAACATTCAAAATGTTCATTATTACAAACAGTTGCCTACGTATGTCGCAGGATGTGCTGATCACCCGGGCATGCAAAAGTGCCCAATGACATATAACTAACCGCAGAGAATTGCCAAACTGCAACTTCATTCTATCCAAATGCCTCAAATTTGAGAGGTCATCAGGGGTCAGTGCAGGAAGCGCCTGCTCCCTCCTGGTACTAAGCTAATGACAACGTCTGACTGGCCAAAGGTCAGAACTGCACTACTGGGCTAGTTAGAGCAGCAGCACCAACACTGTAGTGAGATTAAATTGGCATCTCATACTTATGTTGTCTCAGCCAGTGGGAATGGCTCCAAAAATAATGAGGTGTTTTTCTGATGAAGCATTTTTGACATCCCAGAAACAGTAAATACCTAAAGGCCCATTGGCAACCTAGGGAGTCCTCCAAAAATGTGAACAGTCAGCTGTTGCCCATCACCAAGCCTACTAGGACTACAATCAACTTTGGTACACTCTGCCATCTGGATTGAGACAAGGGCCATCTCGCATGTCTACCTCTTGTGGTGGAAATCTTTGCACACTCACTAGGCACAGTCTAACGAGTAATGAGAGATCCTGGGAAGCCGTGCCCAGAACAGGGACTCTTTCCCATATTATACTACTAACACCGGCATTCTCATGGAGTGGTTTCTACAAATGTTGGACGAGAGCAGGCCAGCTGCTCACCTGTCTTTTCTGCACATATGGCCCTGCCTGAGAATGAGACATGCCGTGGCACAAAGCAATTCATGGGCAGACGGCCTGCCGCATTGCAGGAAATGCCGGGCATCACACCAGAGTTGGCCCCAGTGAAATATGTTGACTTTGTCCTGGAGTAATTTTCAGACGCTGGGATGCATTCAGGAGCGAACGTACTTTGTCTACTTTGTGTTCCAAGCAGCAACCTACAGAGGAGGTTTTCTTTTGCTAACTTTGAGTTTCCCCAACCCAAATGCCTTACTTAAATGGCCATCACCACACTTTTTGTTCCTCCAAGCTGGAAGATAGCAGGGACCTAAAACCTTGAAGCCAATGCCATGGAGGGAAACAAAAATACTCAGGGGGAGATTTACAAAAAAGTCGTGCAACGCAGCGCAGCCCCCTCTTGGCCGCGCTGCGTTGTGCGACAGGGAGGGAGCAGGAGTGCGCTATATTTTTAAAGATATGGCTCTCTCTCCTCCCCTTTCCCTTGCGCTGGCGCTGATTTCAGCAGCCATGCGCCATGCACACACCTTAGCACTGTAGCGCTAGGGTGTGTGCATGAGTGTAGCATAGGTTTTGTACAGGAAGGGTACCCTTCCTGTACAAAATACTATGCTGGACACGAGGGGAAGGTTTACCCACTTTGTATGCGTGCTGCACAGTGCAGCACGCATGCAAAGTCGGAAAAGGAAGGAGAAATGAAAGCATTTCTCCTTCCTTGCACCTAGTTAAAAAGGGCGCAGTTTTCTCACGCTAAACTCAATCTACTTTATTTAGTAAATTGGGTTTAGCGTGAGAAAGCTTGGGTGGTTGCATGGAAACGCCCATGCACCACCCTTGGCAAGCCCCACGGCGCAAAGTAATGCGAAGCAGCGCAATGCGCTGCTTCGCATTACTTTTACGTTATTTCCAGTGCTAAACAAGTTTAGCGCTGGAAAGTTAATAAGGAAAAAAAGATTTTGCGCTGTTTTGCGTCACTTCTGTGACGCAAACACGGCACAAAATCTTAGTAAATCTCCCTCCTGTGTTTTATGATTTTACAAATCTTGCAGAGACAAACTATGATTTGGAGTCTGGTTTATGACTTTTCAAAACCCATGTGTGTAACTGATACACATTCTCCATAAGAATGCCAGATAGGTCTATCTGTATAAATCATTGCACTAATACCTATTTATATAGCATGTATATATAGCATGTATTAATTGATATTTCTGTCATTTCTTTTAAAGCACTCCTCATCTCAATTCAGTGTGTCACATTGCTTTACATTAAATAGATATTATACTGAGACATGAATCATACTTGTGCGTAAGTGAATATGCAGGAATTGTTACATAAGTCAATGGAAGTTGCAAGGTGCAGAAGTCAGATATCATCGAGACTGGTAGGTACTACATGTTAAAAGCACCTGTTCTGAAGAAACACAAAGTCAGGATTTAAAACTTGTGTGCGATCTCAAAACGCCGGGATTTGGACTTGTGTACTGAAATTCACTTATGCAGATTTTTGTCTTACTCAAAGATTTGACAGGTTTTTAGCAAAGGCTCTATTAAAGCCTTAGAGCCCTCCATATCGGGCTCTCCCGGCTATTAAAGTCCCGCTCCAGTGTTCGGCGAGGGCCTTTAACAAGGCAGCAGGCCTTTAATGGCCGGTAGAGTCCGCTACGGAGGGCTCTAAGGCTATTAGAACATTCCGCCCCTAGAGAGCAGGATCATCTATTTGTAAAACAAAGGGCTCATGGAGGCCGAGGGGGTTGAAATCCCCTTGGGCTCCGTGAGGCCTTCGTTAAACATTGGAATGTTGCGCTCCAGGCTTCTACCAGCCAATGGAAGCCTGGAGCACTCCATTGTTTTCAATGGAGCGCTCAGCATTCCAATGTTCTAATAGAGATTATTTTATGTTTTTAGCTCAGTTGGAGACTATGTTTTATTTATCCTTGAATTTTCACAGTGGAGATATCGATTCTCTTCCGTCATAGGGCAGGCACAGTGTGGCGACTTCTGTGTTTTTCAGCTGTCGCTAGCCACTGGGGGACATATATTATTTGCCTGTCCATGTGATGGACTGTCGGGACAATCACTGTTGCACTTTATGTTCTTTTGTACATTTTATAGATTATATTTTTTATGCTTTCTTAAACCTATTTTAAGACGCTTTAATGATTTTACAGCTTTTAGGTAGTCCTGATGTATGTTGTAGAGTGTGCTGCTTTCTAAAAAGAAGAAGCAGGAAGTCGATGGTGGTTCATTATCATATCCCTCGGATCCGCTCTCACCTTTTTATGTGGATAGGTTTTTCTCTGTATATGCGCTTCACTGACGAGAGCCTTTTTTTCAAGGGACTGTAATTCCTGGTTTTGACATAATTCCTCATGTCTGAATTACCAGTTTTAATTGGATGGGTATATTAATATGTGATTTGAATTCCAGGGGCAGAAATTAAACGTATTGTTTTATTTTGCGGCTATCATTGGCTGCATTTTATTTTTTATTTTTACCTTTATTTTATTTTATTTTATTTATATATTGCATGTGGATCTGTACTGTATCTCTTTTGTTTTTTTTGAAAATCGAATAAAGATATATTGAGTCGAATTGACTTCTGTACTAATAAGTCTTTATTACGACCAGATAACCCATTTAGCAAACTTAAGTTAATGAAAGATTGGGGGGGAAATAATAAGGTTCTTGCAATTTGAATGCAGCACCTTGATGCCAGATCAAATCACTGCACTACGTTACAAGGATTATAATTCATGACCTGCTGATAACCCAAGGATTTCTGCAACAAAAGCAGTGGCACGCTGAGCTATCACCCTAACATGCAAATCAGTGACCTGCATGTTAACCTTGCTTACAGCATGCGCATTAACCTTCTATGGGGCATATTACCAAGCCCCTATCGCCACCACAACGTCACTTCTTGTGACATTGTGGTGGCGATAGGGTCAGCGCCCTATTACCAAGGCAGCGTTAAACCACATAACGTGGCTAAAAGCCACGTTAAGTGGCTTAACGCTGCCTTGGCAATAGTGCCCCTTTCACGCTAAACTTAGCATGAAAGGGGTGTGCAGTGGGTGTTGCGGTGGGCGTTCCACCGCAACACCCATTCACTTCGACGGTGCCACCTATTATCAAGAGAGGCGATAATAGGTGGCAGCGCCGAACTTAAGACCAGGAAAATCCTGGTCTTAAGGTGGCGATAGTTTTTGCTTTTTCCATGTGAGCTGCCTTGTGCAGCACACATGGAAAAAGCAAAATGCCATGGTTTGTTTATGTACAGGAAGGTGTCCCTTCCTGTACATAACAAACCTTGTTTTAAAATGCCATTTTGTAACTCACATGTGTGCTGCATGAAGCAGCACACATGTAAGTTACAAAATAGCATTTTAGGTTTGTTTATGTACTGGAAGGGACACCTTCCTGTACATAAACAAACCTCCCTGCTCGCAGACACCCTTGCACTCTGGTGCAAGGGTGCCTGCGTTGGCGTTAAGTCGTGAGACTTAGCGCCATCGCAGGGGGAAACGCCAGGCTGCACCATATCCTTGGTAATATGGTGCAGCCTTGCGTTTCCGAAGTGGCGATGAGAGGCGTTAAGCCAAGGAGGCTAACGCCTCTCACCGCCACTTCCTAGATAATATGCCCCTATGTCTGTAATATCTCCAGCAAGTGCATTAACTACCAAAGTTATCTTACCGTTATTACACACTGGAAACTACTGGCTACTCAGAGATCCCAGTCACAGATACCTTAATTCCATAAGATATTTTAAAATGCAGCCTGTTTGTGCCCAATTAAGTAAGCCAAAACACATTTATTGTCACATTTGGCTTTGTTGCTAACTTCTTCGGGGCAAATGTTTTAACCAATAAATATTTAAGTTGGTTGCCAGACTTAGCTCCTAATGAATCTGCCTTTCTCGATTCCAGCCGCTTTCTGCTGGGCCCCCAATTTATGGGACCCCGAAAGACGTTTTTCCAATTCCAGTATTGTGACCCTGGAATTTCCAATCCACTCCCAGTGCTGGCTGCATTTTGCCCTTCCACCCACTGTCTAGCTTAGAGAAACAGCACTGCAGTATGGTTTCACTCTAACTCCATACACATGCTTCCCACAGCCCCTCTTGGCATTGAGATTTAAGGTCTTCACAGTGGCGGCTTGCCGAGGGAGTGCTGCGGGGCGTTGGGGCGGGGCGGGGGAGGGGAGGGGCAGGGTGGGGGGTAGCGGACTCGGACATACGACGGACAGAACTCAGAGTAAACCTTACATATGCCCCTAAGTATTCTCTAAGTACAGGATACTTATTCCACCGATTTGGCTAGTTGTGCAGGTCAATAAGTCAAGATGAGTTGACATGGCACAAGTAAGGTGGCAGATTCTGACATTTTGTATTAAGCATCGATCTCTCATGGAGGCTATTCAGGGATGGCTGCAAGGAGTTACCGCCACCTTAGCAGCACTTTTCTGACCGTTTTCCGGCGATTTTTTTATCGCCATATGTACAAGCTGTCGCTAACCTCTGTTAGCGGCAGTTTTCCGGCGAAAACGTCCATTCTAAAGATGGCCACTTCTGTTACCGATAATGACATGCAAGGGAGGCGTTCCCGTGCAAAAACGGTCGCTAACCCCACTTCGTGATATTTACAAGGGGATTCCTGAACTTTGGAGGTTCAAAAAAACTGCTGCTAACTGCAGCTAGAGGCAGTTTTTTATTACCAGAAAATAGCTGGTCTTAAAAATGGAGATAACACTTGGGACCTCTTTTCAGCAGGTTTTGGTGCTGGACAGCGCTGCATGCAATGTTGCTGCGCTGCCCTGCAACAAAACTACAGGGCAGGAATGCGCACCATCAATAAGACAGTGCGCATTCCTGGGCCTCAGTCATGAAAAGTGTTGCAGCGCTGCGACAAGACATCATTGCAACTCTTTTCACTACCCCCTTCTTGCGACACCATGGATGCGCTGTATTCACTGGACAGCGCTCCATGACGCAAGTAATGACAGATATGTCTGGAATCCTGACGTATCTGTCTGAGCTAAAGTCACGCATTGCTGCAGTCGTGTCACAACCATGACGCAACTCCATCAATGCATGGGGCCAGCCTATCACTGTGGCACTGCGTCACTCTTACGCCTGCAATCAGGCAGGCGTAAGGTACTGACGCAGTGCCGTTCTTGAGGGGTGCCAGGGTGTCGGCGCAGTTGGAGATCCATCGGTGGTGGTTGCGTGCTGCGGTGTCATCGTCTGTAAGCGTTGGCGGAGTGGTGGTGCTGAGGGAGTTCTTCGGTGGCCTTGATCCTGCTGCGAGGGGGGGCGATGATGGCGGTGGTGTACGGTGGGCATGGTGAAGACGTGATGTATACAATGATGGTCGGTCCAGGAGAGTTCGGTGGTGTGGCTGTAGTTGAAGTTCACGCTGGTGGAGGAGACGTGCTCGACCGTGTGTCCTGCTATGTGGCTTGCTGCGGTGACCAGCTGCTTGAGTCTGATGTTGGGGAGCTTCCCCAGGAGGGGGTGGTGTTCTGGTCACTGGGGTTGACCAGGTGGAACTTGAGTTCATCGAGTAGGATGTCGTCGGTGGATGGGAGAGCCTGGGGTGCAATGAGGTCTACAATGGTATCGGAGAATGGGGGTCCATGGCCCACGGGGGCCTGCAGATGAGGGTGCTGCAGAGGATGGGCTTGGGGTTGGTCCGGATCTGGAAGTTAAGGTGTTCCATGGTCACCTTTGGGCCATTAGAGTGCGTGGTCAGTCGGAGTGTGCTTCTGTAGGTGATGGCAATGCCTCCTCCTGGACGGTCGGGGTGGTCCTTGCGGGTGATTTAGTAGCCGTCAGTGATGGCGATGTCCGGTCCGGAACAGAGGTTGGTCCTGGCAGGCGATGTGGTGTCCAGGGTTGATGGCGAGGAGGGTGCTGGCGTTGTAGCGGTGGAGTGTCTGAGAGAAAGGGTGCTTGGTGCTGAGCGCTTTCCAGGGGCAGACGGACGCAGACGGGCTTGCCTATGGCTTGCCTTTGGCACGGGAGACGTCCATTACAATGCAGGCATTACATCGTAATGCCTTTACAACGCAACCCCAACAACGCAAGTGCCTTTACATCGCATTCCATTACAACGCATTGTGAGGTCAGTAATGGGATATTTTTAAGTTTTAGGGTGGGTATGGGTTTCAGGTGTCGGAGATGAAATTTGGGGTGTATTATGGGGTAAAATTTGGCATTTGGGGTGTGTTTTGGGGTCAATTATGAAAATTGGGGTGTGCATTTGGGTCAAATATGATTTTTAGGGTGCGTTTTGGGGGCTCAAAGATGTATTTTAGGGTCAGGGTTTGCTTTGGGGTGCAAGGGTTAGTTTTAGGGTTGCACTCACTGAAGTGGGAATAGTAATATTTACATCTCCGCTATCCAACACCTTCCCTACTGTTGCAATATGCCTAGTATTAATATGCATTGTAATGGAATGCGATGTAATGGTATGCGTCGTAACTTCATATATACCTTTGGCACACCAGTGGTACGCCCGCTGCGCATGGCCGCACATCGGCCGCCATTGAGAAGTGCTGCGGGGGGGACGGGACAGCTGGGATACGCCGGAAAGGACACTGGATGGGGCGTGGACACGGGGGTGTGTGTGTGAGCGGGTGTTGTAAATATTTAAATTAGATAAATCTTACCTCGAGGCCGGGTCCCGTGTCTTCGTTGCTCCTGCTCTCCTGAGTCTGCTTCCAGGAACAGGAATTAGGCAGCCAGGCTCCCTCCACTAAGCCAATCACAACGCTGCAATGCGGCATTGGGATTGGTCATTGGCGCCGGGACAAAGTGTTCAGCCAGGGGCTGGAGGGGTGGGCATGTTCTCCATGCAGGCTGCAATGCAGCCTGCATTGTGAACAGGACAGTGCGCATGACTGCTTTGGACGGCCTGAGTGGGCCGACCAAACAGTGCCACTCCGCCCCTGCACTGCTCCGTGAGTGGAGCAGCCCTACCCACCCTCCCGCCCGCAAAGGAAACATAGCACAATTACATCAGGAAGTAATCATCATGTGATGATTTTTCCTCTTCTTGCACTGCTTGAAAGCAGTGGGGCGATGCTCTGCCGCTATAGTGGATGAGCCGCCACTGGGGGTGCGTCATCTACAGGTGCTAGGCCTGGGCGACTTGACTCCGGGGCCTCCTCCGCTCCGCGTCCCACCTTCTCCTTACCTGGATATTGACACCGTGGCGCAATCCGCTGCACTCTCTCCAAATCTGTGACTCAGCCAGCAGGAGCCTCAGCCAGGTGGGGTTTTCACAAGCCTGGGTACAGCAGTCGCTGCAAAGTCCGCTGGTGAAACTCCAGGTGCAGTTGATGCAGCAGGGCCCCCTTAGGCGTGTAGTTGCAGCGCTCCTGACACACAAGCCTGGGGCAGCTCAGGGGCCTCACCCTCCACAGCATCGGGCCAGCGCAACATCATCTGTCTTGTGATGCAGAGAGGCGCCGCCCACTGTTGGTAATCCCCTCCGTGCACCCCGGTGTAGTGGTGGATCGTACTATGCGATCCAGACCTCCCTACGTTGGTGCGCAGGAACGCCTCTACCATTCACAGCTCCAAGGGGCTCAAGGCAGTCTTCTCACACAGGTCAGCAACGTGTCTCCATGCGACCTGCCAGACTTCACCACCAGGTACGGGCGATCGCCGCGCCTCACTGTCTACCGCCACGGCTCATCGACTTCACAGCACCTCCGCATCACACTGCAGGCTCCAACGCAGGTCCAGCGAGGCATCCAGGCTCCAGACGCAGGTCCAGCGAGGCATCCAGGCTCCAGACGCAGGTCCAGCGAGGCATCCAGGCTCTCATTCTGGTCATCCTGGATGTTGGGTGGCATGAGGGGGTTGTTGATCTGTGCTGCATTGGCCCTGGCTGCTCCATTCTGCATTTCATTGTTTTTTTGCCTATTTTCCTATTGGAGGTTGACTGATAGGCTAATTTTTCCAATAGATGCAAAAAAGCCTCATGTTGGGCTGACTAACGTGCGTATTTTTGCCGCTAATGGGCCTTTCGTTGGTTTTTGCCCGCTAACGCCGAAATTCCTATCGCCATCACGCTCATGTTAGCGGCAGTTTTTGCCGCCGATCCCTGAAGCTATCACCATGTAGCGACGTCTTGTAAATACGTCGCTAACATGGCGATAGTTTTCAGCGGTACGCGGCGGTAATAAAACTGCTGCTAACTAGCGTTAGCGGTAGTTATCGCCAGTCCTTGTACATATGGACCTTACTTTGGCTACAAGGCGCTATATCCTTCCTTCGGTAATAGGACTTTCTAACAAGAGGATGGATTTTCGCACCCAAAAACTGCAGGCTTGGGCAATATCAGTCGAGAAGTGGAAGTTGGAAAAATGGAACTGACACATGATAATGTCCTGCCTTCTGCTGGTAATAAAAATTTGTAGAAAAATAAGTGACAAATTTCTCAGAATAACTGCAGAGCGAAAAGCAAGAAATATTTGTAATATATGAAGGAACGGAAGGAACGGTGTAGACAAGCATGCTTATTTTCAATTTCGTACACACATCTCAGCGAAAGGAGTGAAAGCCACTGAGCTATCATTTGAATAAGCCAGATTTCCGTCTAAATTGTACAATGTATGGTCTGGAATCTTTATCACTGGCAACTAACAGGTGCTGGCAGATATTAGACAACAGATGGAATTTATCACCAGTGAAAGCCAGCTAACGCCTGTAACATCTTCCTCAAGTTACAGCAACTCATCCTTAAACAAGGTACAGCGCCTGCTCTGGCCTCTATTGTGCAAGACAACAATCCCAAATGTGTGCAATATCTCTATGCTGCATCCCTAGCTAAATGAAACTGTGACTGTAATGACCTCTTATAATAGCGATCTTATTTAATTTTAAGACTGTTGAAATACTTACAAGTTGTATTTATTTGTGTGTTTTTGGAATAAGTTTGATTTGATTTATTTATTGCACAATTACTTAAAATCATTGCAAAAAGCCCTTTGCATTAAAAACATCTGCAGTTTAAATATAAAAGTGCACATGAGCAATTCACTAAAAAAAGCAATAAAAAAGACCAATAATAGGTTAAGATTAAGCATTCCAAACGGTAGACAGTAATCTGCATGCTGTTTCCCCCCTGCTTCAGTCAGCATGTGGGGCTTAGGGGAGTCAATAAGACACATATCTCTTCTATGACTGTCTTGGCATTATAAGCTACGAGGGGTTCTGCACCGGACCCAGTCTAGAAAAAGTAAATTGACCAATGCTTTTTTGGATAAGGCATCTACCTATGTGGAGGGTAAGAGATGTCTCAGAGGTGGATGTGTTCCAATGGATGCTGAAAGGGAGTAAGGTACAAGAGACAGATACCCTTAATATCCCCTTTGACGGAACCATCTATCCTTAGGAGCGTACCTGCAGATTGTTTGCCAGTACAGCAGCGTATAGGTCCTTTTTGTCCAAAGTTGCACTCCTGAAAAGTGGCTTTTTTTCTGAAATTAATTATCTGTTCCTGTTGTTTAGTCAGAATTCAACATAATAGGCCTGAGTCACAAAGGTAAGTTACACTTTTGAGTAAATTTACACTTGATAGCAGGTTTACTACTTTCAGTATTCAAAAATTCTGAGCGTAAACTTACTACAAAAGTGAAAGTTAGATGGCTCCACCCCAGAGAGATGGAATTGGCTTACTCTTCTGTGGGTGGATGACGTCCTTCCCTAAACACCTACCCTCTTACTCCTCCCTAATCCCATCCCCTTTAATAGTGAGTCTATCCCTTTTCCCACTCTTTCCCTTAAGACTCTTCTACTTTTACTACTAAAATCTATAGTTACTTATACAGAAACTCGGCAGTCGGGCCACAGAACTCCACAGCAAACACAGTAAGATGATGGACGGAGTGCTGAAATTTTTCAGACACTCACCCCCAGTCACAGATCTGCTCACTAAGCCACCCCAGTTTGGACCAAGCCATAGGCAAATCAGTCTTAACCCTGTGCCTCATGGGAACAGTCCAGCCGGAACTGCCAGGCCAGGTCCTCCCTGGACCGGAAACAAGCATCCTGGGACTGGTTTCAGAGTTTCACTCATCAGCCAGGCTAGCTTGAATCCAGTGGCAAAGTGAGCAAGGGACCCACATCTGGGCATTCCCTGGCCACTTAGGGCGAACATAGCAAACACAGTTACATGATGGACGCAGTGCTGCAACTTTTCAGACACTCACCCACAGTCACAGATATGGGTTTAATCCATCATCATTTTTCTGCTCACTAAGCCACCCCAGTTTAGACCCAGCCATATGCAAATCAGTCTTGACCCTGTGCCTCATTGGAACAGTCCAGCCCGAACTGCCAGGCCAGGTCCTCCCTGGACCGGAAACAAGCATCCTGGAACCGGTTTCAGAGTTTCACTCTTCATCAGCCAGGCTAGCTTAAATCCAGGGGTGTAGTGAGCACGGGACCCACGTCTGGGCATACCCTGGCCACTTAGGGCGAACATAGCAACTCCACAACAGAAGTATAGGCAAAACGTACATTTTGTCATACATTCTGTAGTATGTTTTGTAGTACTACAAAACATACTACAAAATGCAGTTTGGGATTCAGGCCCCCTGAGTTATTGGAGGGAGCAGGAGGTGGGTGAAACTATCACCTTTGTTCCTTGAGTACCATAATTGGCTGGGAGTGCGCATAAGTGTGAAATGGATGATACACCTTTTTAAAATCTAAAAGCATCACACATCTTTAGAAGGTGTTGTGTGAGAACGGGTACACCTCTTCCATTGATACCTCTCTGTATCCCGCATGGCTGCCCATCAAACAGTGTAGTATTGCACCAGCCCCTTTTCAGCCCGCGAAGACACCTGAAGCTTCAAGCGCCATTGAGTTACCATAAGATGCTACCTACATGAATGTCAATCTCCACTACATGCAGTGGAAGCCGGAAACAAGTAGAGATGTGGTGGTGGATGGGAGCAGGCAGTAGCACCTATGTCTTTCTCAATCAGCCCATTGGCGATGTGAAATGGCTGGTAATATATTATCTGCTTTATTGTTTTCCCTATTCTTAAAAGGACAAAGTAGATGGAATAGAACTGGAGAAGCCAGATATCTCACCCGGTCCAACTGATTATCTGAACTTTCTCTGCTGGAAATCATCCGAGAAGGAGCCCTCTTCAAGAAGCTGAGTACTGGGAAGCTGAATGGCCCTGAACCACTAGGAAGATGCTGACCAAAAAGAAGTCTGAAATAAGTTTCCTTCCTGCTGAAAATCTAGTCCCACAGACTTGCTAGTTTGGATCAGGAAGATTTTGTGAAGCTAAAAGGAGGTATGCAGAGCTGGAAGAATTCTCTCCTGGCTTGTGAGGTGTTGGAAAGGACGTGTCAAGCCTGGGTGATTGTGAGGAGCCTACAACCATTTTTGCCAAGAGCTCGGCATTCTTTAGAGCTAAGACTGAAACATCTGGAGAGTGCTAGAAATTTGGAAACCTTTTGGGCCTTACCTACCACGGCCATCATGAGTATTCTTCTGACAGTCACAGTCTTCTTGCCTGTATAAAGCCATTTATGTGGTTGGCTGTTTCCCCTGGAATGAACAATCGCAATGCCTATCTGCCCCTTAGTGGATGTTTTGGAAAAAGGAATCATTTTCTTGACCGCTTATCATTTTTGAATTTTTGTATTTAGTTATATTTAATGAATTTATTTTTACGTAATGCTGGTTAATCTTGCTGTTTCTTGTAATATAATCACTAAAGATTACCTTGTCACCCTGCCCTCACTACCAAAGGTGAGCCAAGACTCCAAACAGGAAACATGATTATTTATGGGAATTATATTTAGGTCATTACCCAACAGGCCAGGAAATATATACTGCAATTCAAACAGCCATAAAAATTAGAGGCATATTTATCACACTATCACGCAGCACAGCAAGTTACCTTGCTGCACTGCACTGCGTGATAGGGAAAAGGCAGAAATGTGGCATATTTAACATAATACAGCGCATTCCTGCCTTTCACAGAGCTGGCGCGCAATGTGCTACGTAGCGCCAATGCAGGTACTCTTGCACCATGGTGCAAGGGTACTTGCGTTGCAAGCAGAATTGGTCTTGTGCAAGAAGGGGCACCTTTCTGCACCAAAACTTTCCCCAGAGCCATTTTCCTCTTTCTATGTGTGCCTCAGAATACAGCACAAATTGAGGAAAAAACTAGGAGAAATAAAGATATTTCTCCTTGTTACGCCTCTCCTGGGGAGGCATGGCCGTTTTGGCACATTCCCAGGTTTTTTCACTCTTGGTAAACCTGGAATTGCGTCAAAATCCATGGGTGGATGTGTGGGAACACCCACACACCACACGTGGAACGTCTCCCTGGGGCAGAGTAACAGATCGCAGCAATTTGCGCTGCGTTTCGTTACTCTGGATTTATGAAGCCACTCAGGGTAATGCAAGGAGGCTTTGCATAGCTTGATAAATCGCATCAGGGTTGCGTCGCTTTCGCAGCCCATTGCGTGTTGCAAAACCTCTTGATAAATATGGCCATCTGTACATTTAAAAATAAATAAATGAAAGAGGAAGAGAGATCTAGAAGGTATGGAAAGGGAGTACAGATCGAAAGAAAGAGATTTGGAAAGATGCAGGAGAAAGTCAAAGAAGATGTGTTATGTAAAAGGGGACAGAAGTGGAAAGGGAGAGAGACTGATTAAGAGAAATACAGAGAATGAGAGAAAGGTATCCAGATTGCATGAAAATAGAAAGGGCGATTGAGAAAGATATATGTATATAAACATAGGCCCATGTGGGATTTTAAACCCTTTTCCAAAAAAAGACATGCTCAAAAGGCACTTTCAAAGTCAAATGCACGGAATTAGGTACTTAATGGCAATTTAGATTCAGCTGAGCCAAACCAGTCCTCAAAGCCTCCAGACGATTTATTTTCTTTGGTAATATGAGGTGGAGCTCAGTTTAATTTATAGAAGGTACAGGGATCAATAATTAAGTTAGGATAAACAGAATTAGGAATGATGAGAAAGATGAGCTAGCCTGACAGACACATTCACACCTAATAAAAAAATTAACAAAAATAAAGGGAAAAGCAATATTCAACTAAATAAGGTCAAACGTGGATGAGGGAAATGTGTAGGAAATAAAATGGAATATAAGTAACAATTTTGAGAATCAACAAATTCCTGGAAAATAGTTCAAAATGTAGGTGGACAACGAGATGGACAGCTAATATCTCTGGGATGGAGAATGCCATCAAACCTGGGGCCTCATTTACAAAACAATTGGCGTAGGCATTTTGCTGCGCTGTCCTACGCAAATTTGAAAGGGCAGGAATGCACAGTGTTTACGCAATACTGTGCATTCCTGTCTTTTCAGCAAGCGCCGGCGCACAATTTGGTGCCTAGTACCGAAGCAGGCACCCTTGCACCATGGTGCATGGGGGTCTGCGTTGTTGGTAGGATTGTTTTTGTGCATGAAGGGGCACTTTCCTGCACAAAAACAATCCCAAGAGGCCTTTTCCTCATTCTATGTGTGCTACAGAATGCAGCACTCATGCAAATAGGAAAAAATGAGGAGAAATGGAAACATTTCTCTTTGTTACACCTGCTATGGGGAGGAAGAAGGTTTTGGCGCTGCCCCAGGTTTACAGGATTTTTTAAATCTGGGGCACCGTCAGAGTCCATGGGTGTTGCCTCGGAACACCCACCGCAATGCCCATAGAACACGTCCTTGACACAAAGTAAGGTAACACCAGCTCTTTGCGCTGCCTTGTCTTACTACATATCTATGAGGCCATGCAAAGCCATGCAGGGTGGCTTTGCGTTGCCTCATAGATATGATTGAGAAATAATCCCCTGGTTTTGCCGCCTACACAGTATGAATGAATGTCGCACAATGAATGTCGCAGATTCAAGGGAAAAATAGTATCTGATGTGTGGAAGCCTTCTTAAAATGATACATTACTGTGTGGAAAATATGCAGGCCCGGTCATTAACTGAAGATGGTTCCTTCTCATGGACAGATGACAACAAATGCAATACTTATGACCTCACCCTTTCTGTAGAAGATCACTTCACAAATGACAAAAATGTTCTCACTAGTAACATGACATATTAATTCACCATTAACCATTAACATTATGAAGGAAACGACTATGGATAAAGTATGAACTCTTTGTGTAAGCATTGACATTTCTCCACCAGGATTTACCAGTTTAAAGTTACTATTTGTAACTTTACACACATAGGAGGAGGTCTCCACCACTAGAGTCGAGATCTCCCTATGGTAAAGTATACTATATAATATTTTTATTTAAATGTATTACACTTCAAAAATATATATTCTATAAAAAAATATTCAGGTTCAATCTTTTTATATATTTATTTTAAATTTAGAAATAAAAACTAAAATATTCCAGCACATTAACTCAAATGTGTATTAAATAATTAACTATTTAAAATATGCATACTCAATTTAAAAATGGTATCCCTACAGAATAAATTAAATGTTAATGTAATATGTATTACAATTTCTTTAAAATGATGCATGAAATATTTTAAAATACTAATATTTATTTACCAAGTTTATTATAATATCAATGTAACATTATTACATTTTTAAATCATATAATTATGTATGATATATATATATATATATATATATATATATATATATATATATTCACTGAAAAAACCATAGGTTTCAGGCACGTTATAGTTAGAAATTAGCATTTAAAAAACCTTAGAAATTCACTGAAAAAACCATAGGTTTTAGGGAAAGTTATAGTTAGTTGGACATTTCACTCGTACAAAACCATAGAAATTCCCCCGTTATAGTTAGTTCAGCTAACTATAACTCGCGCCCCCATATTGCATTGCTGATGACGTCACATATTACATCACTCATGACATGGTCAGTGACATCACTCATGACATCACTGATGACATCTGAAATGACATCACTAATGACATCATCCAGTGACTGTGTGTTTCTGTAAAGTTTAAATATGTTTAATATATATAGGAAAAGGCGTATTGAAGAACGAGTGGGTGCATAAGTGTCTGAATGGATGATTTAGTAGGTGCGTGACTGAGTCTATAAGTGAGTGATTAAACGTATCTTACTGAATGCATGGGTTAGTGACTAAACTGTGTGAATGTCTGTATCCGTCTGTCTGTTGTTGTGTAAGCAGCTGCATGGGTTTGTGACTAGCTACATGAGTGTCTATATGGGTTATGGATTGGTTGTCTGAGTATCTGTATGGGTGCCTGAGTGTTTGTGTGGGTGGGGTGTGTGTGACTCTGTGCATAGATGTGTGAGTGGGTGATTCACAGGGTGCATGGTTTCAAGAGTGCGTCTGTGATGGACTGTATGGGTGGGTGAGTGTGTGTATGGGTGTGCTAGTGATTGAATGTATATCTCAGTGGTACATGTGTGAGTAACTACATATGTGAAAGGCAGTATATATGTGTGTTGGAGTATATAAATGGCTATAAGTGAGAGTGTGTGATTGTGAGAGTAGCTATATGGATGAGTCTGTGCTTGCATCAGTGATTGCATAGGAGCGTAAGAATGTGCTAGTATTTGTATGAGTAAGTGAGCTGGTGTGTATAACTGTATAGGTGAGTAAATGGGAGTGTGATTAATTATTTGCATGACTGACTAGGTGTATGAGTACCTCTATGGATGAGTGGCGGTGTGTGAGTGTCTATATAATAGTATGAGTGCATATGATAGTCCTGTACTGAGTGACCATAAGTATGAGTGACTGTACGGGTGAGTGAGTGGATGTGTGTGTAAACCTAAGAATCAGTGAGTGGGTATGTAGTTATTGGTGTTGGAGTGTCTATGGTTTTGAGAATGGCAGTCTGTAATTTAGAGTGGGTGTATCAAAGGTTATATTAGGGTGTGAGAAGATGCATCAAATTATCACATGGATGATGTCATCAGTGATGTCATCAGTGATGTCATTTGAGATGTCATCAGTGATGTCATCAATGATGTCACTGACCATGTCATGAGTGATGTAATATGTGACGTCATCAGCAGTGCATTGCGGGGGCGCGAGTTATAGTAAGCTGAACTAACTATAACGGGGGAATTTCTAGGGTTTTGTACGAGTGAAATGTCCAACTAACTATAACTTTCCCTAAAACCTATGGTTTTTTCAGTGAATTTCTAAGGTTTTTTAAATGCTAATTTCTAACTATAACGTGCCTGAAACCTATGGTTTTTTCTGTGAATTTCAAAGGTTTTTTAAATGCTAATTTCTAACTATAACGTGCCTGAAACCTATGGTTTTTTCAGTGAATTTCAAAGGTTTTTTAAATGCTAATTTCTAACTATGCCTACAGAGGTAGGACATGTGAAGAAAGAAGAAAAATGCACAGAAAGAAGCAAAAGAAATGCACAAACAAGCAACAGAAGTCCACAAAGACGAAGAAAAGTGCAGGAAGAAGCAAGACGTGCAGAAAGAACCAACAGAGGAGCAGAAAGAGGCCTTGTTGCAAAATCATCCTGTGCCCACAACTTTTTCAGACGGGTACTGGTGTTAACTGGCTCTGACTAACCAGGCCTAGAGCCAGTGCTATGCTAAAAGACACTTAGAATACAGTGAAAACACCTACATACACTAGGGAACACTATGCGTTGGGGTACCCCTGTGATTAGCATGACCTCCTCTGTAAGTCCCTAGTACATAATAGGGCAGGGGGATTAAAACTAACTAGCTAACTTGTCACTTGCCCCCCCGCCAGCATTATTTATTTGAAGCCCCGGGGGGTGGCGGTCCCCGGGGCTTGGGGGGCCTTAGAGGCCCCCCTAAAATATAAACCCACCCCCCGCATGCCCCCAGGACTTGGCCCACCCGGGGCAAAATACACTCAAAGCGCGGGAGACCGCGCTTTGATTTTTTTTTAATCACGGCGGGATCCGCGTATCCGGCGCGCATCCCGCCATGATTTTAAAAACAAATGCTTTTTTCTGCCCAGGTGGTCCTTGTGGGACCCCCTGAGCAGGCCTAGGGGGTCAGGGTGTTTCTACCCTGCCCCCTTCGCTTCTTTTGCGCATTTGTTTTCTCTGTTTTCTTGTGACTCGGTTCTACCGAGTCACAAGATGGCCGACAACACTTCCTGTTTTGGAGTGTTGTCAGCCAATTAGCATGAAGCTCGTGGTCGGGAGGGTGCGCTCAGGGTGCGCGGATCCACCGCGGCCATAGATATATATGTGATTTTACTTTTGATTTTCTCAGGAACTACTGAACGGATTTACACCATTTAACCAAAAGGCACGAGTCTGAACCAAGGGCTACCTTTTTGCCAAATTTGGTGTAATTCCGTTCAGCAGTTCGGGCTGTAGCTGCGACTAAAGGTTCCTATGGAAAATTGCATGGGGAAAACACGTTTTGGGGCCCCCCTTTTTTAAGGCCCCCACTTGACGAATCACCCCGAGACTTTTAGGATAGGAGCGGACCGGAGCGCCCCACGAGTTTTGAAAATTTCGCGAAGATTCATCAACCGGCGCCAAAGTTATTTGAAATAGAATGTTGTGAATTTCCTATGGAAAATAGGTCCTAACTATAACTATCTACTGGCGACCGCCAGTAGATAATATATATATATATATTTATTTATTTCAAAATATTATTCTATTATTTTCTGTCGGGTGGTATTCCAAGTTCTTGCCTCCAATATTTTTTAGGGGAATGCTCGCAGTACCTGTGAGAGAACATGTGTGGTGCTGAACTTACTCCAAGCCTGGACTGGAGTATATTTATGACTGTTGTGGAACCTTTTGGCTGTAGTAACTTTAGAAGTGCAGTCCTTACCCCTCCCATTTAGGTGTAAGTATTCCCATTTTCCAGCCACTTCCCACTGTCTTTCTCATGTTTATGAGTAAAATGTAGGCCTACGTGTGCAGAGATCTCTACACTCATGATGGAGATCTCTGCATGGAAAAGATAGCAGATGCAGAGGTCTCATAGGTTTGTGAATTCCATTTTATAATATGTGATTAGTACTTTCGTAATACCCTAAACATACTACAAAATGCAGTTTGTGAATAGGCCTCATAAAATGAAGTCCCCTTATTTATTAATTTAAATATTATGAGGTCATAAGCATTGAATTGCGTTATGGTTTGCATGGGTTGTGTGTGAGCAGTGTTTTCCAGAGCTAACCATAAGCAGAGAATTTCAATTTTTTTTCAGTTTTATTTTTATTTCATAGCTATAATTCTTTGGTATCATATCGTAGTCTACACCGGTTGCACCTAGCCTTCAGCTGCCTGATGTGGGTATTGACTGCCTAGCCTGGCTGCAGGCCAGGCCCTTTGCAAACCCACCTTGCAGCTAAACCCAGCCTTCAGTTGTGTACAGTGGTGGTTTGCCACTGGCAACCAACCTCCCAAGTGTCCAACCACCAGCTGATCATGCAGTTTGCAAGTTTAACCTTATTCTGGAGCAGAAGAAGGTTAAAGGTTATGCCTATGGAGTAGGGCTCTCAGCCCTACTCCATAGGCATAATAAGTGTTCTTGACTGACTAATTATTGACCCTGCTTCTCTACAAGAATGGATTGGGCTTTGAACCCAAGAAGGTATGGGTGTCATCCACAAGTGTCCATTAAATGAAAAATAACCACCGGGGAGGGGGATAAGAACAACTGGCAAAACAAAAGGCAGCTTTCACTGTTCTTCCATTGATGTGGAGGTGCCAAATGGAACTGGCAGTAACTGCTACAATTTATTCTCAAGGCCTCCATAGACTTTCTAGCTCAATGAGGGGGGGGGGGCAGTAGAAGGACCAGAACGCCTTCAGGTGAAGAATGACTGGGGCCATCTTGTTTTAATGCTGCTGGTAATTTTCCATTACAATGATAGAGGAAATGCTGAAGAAGGAGGTGAGAAAATGCCTCGAAAATAAACAGGATTGGTTGTATGTAATTCTACAATCCTTTGGCTAATGCACAAAATAAGATTAGCACCTCACCAACATCTCCTCAGAACCTTCCTAGACCTGGGAAAACATCTGAAAGAAAAGAAGGTCTTGCCTGATTGCTGAGGAATGAAGGGCTCCCAATTCCTATTGGCTAACATGTACTGGAAATGCTCTCCAAAGGTCAAGTGGTTGGCTCACTGCTCTGAAGAAGGCCCATCTGACCACATGGGCCTCTGTGAGAACCCTGGCAGGAGGATTACCAGGTGCCTAAAAGCTTGACCTGAGGGTAAAGGATGCAGGAAAGAACAGTAGTGACTTTCCTAGCACCCACAAAATTGTGGAGCTCTTGGTTATACAAGAAAGCAGGCATAAAGCGGCCAGTCCCGCTGTTGAATCTTTGAATTGAGTCCCCAAGAAGAGCAGCTGGGAGACTGCAAGCATTGGAGTATACCAGTGTGGAATATTACTGACTCTAACCATGACCTCCCAGACTCTGTAAGGCAGAACAGTTCATTGGTAACTTTGATTCTGGTTCAAGTATAGCCTCTGGTGGCCATTTTCAGGTAATGCATGTAGACTGAAACTGGCCTTTAAACCTCCATTTTTCCAATGGGCATTATTTGACCATTTCCCTCTTAATATCTTTGGCTCCCCTTAACTAGTTGTAATACTTTTGTGTTTGTTTTCTTTTGCTTGTTTAAATTGATTTCTATTTTTCTAAATTGATTTGGGAATTTAACTGTGTTGTGTTTTCTTGACTTTGAAATTGTTGTTACTGCTTGAATGTATTTCACTGGGGAATTAATTGCCTGCTGCTTGTGCCAGAGTTACCAGGGTTGAGCTCAATTTCTCCTAGAACAGTGCTGAGACGTAACTGGGTGTGTTTACTAAGTTAGTAAAGCAACTTCCTTCTTAAACTGATAACCCACTTTCTGACATCTGATATCTCAGTTTTCATGTACATCTGCCTAATCCTCCCAAATGATTAGCAAATCAAAGCTTTTTTTAAACCCACCCCCAACACTTTAAACATTGACTCCCTTCATAAGATCTGCATGAAACATGGAATCCCTGCTCTGAGCTTAACTTGTCAGCCCAACATAAAACTAAACAGGTACATTCTTGGTGGGTTTTGTGCAAATTTGTCAAAGGTGCAAAAGTTATTAACAAGTGAACACTTTTTGTCCACCACCTCTTTAACTATGGCTCCCTTGCATGAAGCTCAGCATAGCAAAAGTTAAAAATACATGCTACCCTCTGCCAAATTCCATGACGCTCTATGGAATTGCAACAAAGATTAGCAAATGAAATATTGTTGACCTCCCTCTAACTTTGACTCCAACCCCATATCTGATTATATTGAAACCAGAAACTGAAATTTCTCCACTGGGCTTAACTTAATGCCTTCAAACCTTTACAAAGATTCTTTAACTGGTGCCTAAGTTATCAACAAATTCATCTTTTTTGACCCCACCCAACTGTCCCTCAGCCACGACAGACTTACATGCAACTCATATCGGAAGTTAGCTAATAAAGCTAAGCATTTGTTAAGTGATGTGCAAATCTGTAAAACTGCACCAAAGTTAATGTTATCAATGGTTTCTGGACCCCACTGCTGTTTAGTTTGCTCTAAACTTGCTAAAGGACTGACAGATTTCATGTGTATTCATTAAATAACAACAAAGTTATTGGTGCATGAATATGTTTGCCCCCATTCCCATTGCCCCCACTGGAAGATGTGCACAAAACATGCTAAACCCACAGAAGACTAAACATACTAAACTTTGGCTTAATTTCACGTCACTCCATCATAGGATATCAGAGTTATTAGAAAACATACTGGGGCATATTATCAAGGGTTTTATCGCCGCTTTAGCGGCACTTTTTGCCGCTAAAGCGGCGATATTTTTAACGCCCTATTAGCAAGCTGTCGCTAACAGGTGTTAGCGACAGCTTTCAGGCGTTAGCGGACGGGTTTACATCGCCTTGCATGTCAGCGATAATTATCGCTAATGACATGCAAGGTAGGCGTTCTCACTAAAAGCGACTGTAAACAGTCGCTAACACAACTAACCCCTATTAACAAGGCAGGCGAAGCGATAAAATAAATCGCGCTAAGCGCGTTTATCGCTAGATTTTAACACCTGCTACTGAGGATGACTTACCTGTTTAAGGTATAGGAGGTGGATTGTCAGGCTGAATCCATCCTTGCAGCAATGCGAGAATATCGCTGCTTTTCCAGCGATATTCTCACATTTTGCCGCTATCGCTGGAAATTTTATCGCTATGGAGATAAACCTTGTTAATAGGGTGTTATCTCAGCGATATTTTCCAGCGATAGGCGGCGTTAAAACAATTCGCGGAAGCGCGGTTAGCGATAAATATCGCTATTCCTTGATAATATGCCCCACAGTTTTTGCACCCTCTTTTAACTGTGCACCCATTACAGATCTGCATAAATTAAAAAAGACCAAGAGTAGCTAAACATGCTTAGCATCTGCCAAATTTCAGGAGAATTCAAAGAGAGCTAGAGCTATGTGCAAATCTAGCAACACATATTAAACTGTTAAGATGTCACTATACTTTAACCCTTCATTGCTCTGCCAACATTTTTTCCAATGCTACTATTTCAAAAGCTCCTAAACAGATTTACTATAAAAAAAGCAAGGTAAAGTTCTACTTTTATCGGAATTAACTTGGTGTAATTCTTATCAGGGGTTTACCTTTATCTGAGAGCAAAGTTTCATATGGGAGTTAAAATAGAAAATGCATATTTTTAGCCCCTTGTATTTGTTTTTGTTATCCCTGTGAATAGATTTGCATGAAAGCATTAAAAATTAACATTTTGCTTAAAGTTTGTTCATGATTGATGTAATATGTGAGGTCATAAGTAGTGCATGTAGAAGGCACACGTTATAGTCTGTTCACTACACTATAACTTGTGAATTTCAGTGTTTTAATGGTTATTAAACATAGGGGCTTATTTACAAGCCCCTTGCGCTGCCGGTACGTCACATTTTCCCATTTTAAAAGTGATGGACCGGAGGCGCAAGGGGCTTGCAAATAAGCCCCATAGTTTCTTATCTCAGTTCAACACCTAACTTTAACATCAATTTAACCTTTGTTTTTTCAGTGCATTTCTGAGTTTTGTAAAAGGTGTTAAGATCCTATTATCAAATCTAAACAATAATGTCACTTTATACTTTGGTTTCAGTGAATTTATGTGGTTTTAGGATCATATTCTAAATTGAGCATACTCCTAACCCTCTGCATGCAACCCACCCCTCCACAGCGCACAGTCTTATACCATGTGCAGCACAGGGTAGGCTGAAGGAGTTGGCCTACTACCTATCCACATCCACCCTGGCCCAGCTTCCACAACTCCACAGCAAGATGGAGGGTTGGTTACACCATCTACCTCTCTACAGCCAGCTGGAGGATTGGCTACATGCTGTGAACCAGTCCACTTTGCATGGCCTTTGGCTGTGCACAGCGGTCATGGCATGTTCAAATACATCATTTGCTTTGTCAAGATGCCCTGTTACACGAAGATTAACCCATTGGCTTTATCAAAAGGTTGCTGCATCAATATACAAGGCAACCCTATAGGCGTTGTCAATGGTTCACCACATCAGTTTATGAAGACAAGCCTATTGGATTTGTCAACAACAATAAACACTGCCAGAGTCTTTCTTTTACACTCCTCAGGCCACATAAGACCAGCCACATGGGATCCCTGCAATCCACAACTAAAGAGCAAAAGCTCCAGCTCTGGGAATGCTTATAGACACCATAAACCATTCCTGGGGTCACACTATCCACAACTCAATAAACAGAGTCAGTTTTGATAAAAGCTTTCTGGGGGCTGCTTCACCCTCTGCAGCTCCCCGAACATTTTTGTAACACGCTGGTGGTGCCCCTATCCAGATTGGGGCACCACAAAGCAGGAGAAAATATGCAATGAGCCCTTGAGGGGTATTATGGTGCTCCTGGCTGGGAGCAGTGAATAATAAATGAGCAGCTCCGGCCACTAAGTTGTTAATCATTTTTTCAGTTATGCAATGGTTTTTATTTTTAGCTTTTTTGGTGTCCTGGTCCAACCCAGGACACCCACAGCTCCATTATTTATTGGGGGCCATGGAGGGAGCCACAAGGCCCCTGTGGCCCCACCGGCTCCCTGTAGCCAGCCCCCTACCCTGGCCACACTGGAGCCAGCCACATCCACTTTGTGCTCCCGCCAAGCAGGAGCTGAGTTCTGGCTTTCTTCTGGCCAGGCAGGTGCAAAACACTGTTTCTCTGCCCGCTCTACCTTTGTTCAGCACTGGCAGGGTGCAACCCCTCCTTCCCAGACAAGGGCAAGGGGAAGCAGGCAACATGCCACCCATTACTATTTCCCGAGAGATCGGAGCCCCAGACACCAGTATGTAATTGACCCCAGTAATAGGGTCTCCTGGGCCATAGGTTTGTGCAGGGCGCGGGGCATAATCCCCCTCTACGCAAAAAAAATAAATGTGCGTCTACACCCAAGCCCTGGCCCACCCGGGGGTATGGTAAACAAAATGCAGCATCCCACATTTTTTTAATATGTCAACCAGTCTTGCAGAACTCCTGCAGGATTGCATGTAAAAACATTTTTAAAGTTATGTGTGAGGCCAGAGGGTCAGAGTATCCCTACTTGCCCTCTTATGTCCTTTTCCAAAAATCTTTTCAAGACTTTATCAAGGGGTTACCACATCACTATACAAGACAAGCCTATTGGCTTTGTCACAGGCTGACCACTTCAATTTACAGGTAAACCTATTGGCCTTGTCAAGGGTCTCGACATCATTATCTGAAGTCAAGTCTATTGGCTTTGTCAAGGTGTGACCACATCATTATACATAACAAGTCTATTTGCTTTGTCATGGGGTCACCGCATCTATATATAAGAATATGTCTACTGATTTGTCACGGGGTCACCACAACTGTGTAGGAGAGTGCCCCTTTTTGAAATGGTCACCCCCACTTTTTGCCTGGTGTTCGATGCAATTTGACTGGAAGTGCACTGGGTTCCTGCTATCCAGGTTCCCAGTGCCAGATCTCCTTCCCAAACCTGTACAATTGTTCCCCCAATGGGCAATCCTTTGGCACTCCTGTAAGTCCCTAGTAAATGGTACTCCAGGTACCTAGGGCATGGGCAACTAAGAGGGTCCCTAAGGGCTGCAGCCTATATTCTGCCACCCCGAGGGACCCCTCACCTAAGTCATGCAGACTGACACTGCAGGATGCTTATCTTGGGGTAGACAAAAGTGAAAACACGATATGGCGCACAGCCCTGTGTGCCATGCCGACAGACACTGCATACAGTATATGTAAATCACTCCTACAGCAGGCCTTACAGCGCTAAGGCAGGGTGCACTATACTGCATGTGTGGACATATCTGCATGAGGGGATATGCCCCAGTGCTGGTCAGTCCAATTACTGCCAGTACAAGTGACTATGGAAGCCATTTTAAGTACATGTGCTGGAACACTGATGAAAATGAGTTTCCCAGCTACATGATGGCTTCACTGAAATCAAAGATGTTTGGTATCAAAGATCTTGTATTAATGAACACACACCGATTCCAGTGATATATTTATTAATACATGCACCCGGAAGGCAACTTAGAGGTGGCCCCTGAAAACCTACCAACTACTAGTGTGCTGGCTGACTGGTCCTGAATAGTCAGGTCCGCTGGATGTGAGGAGCCGGTAGGGGCATTCAGGCTATCCCCGCGGCCCCCAACACTGGGTGCTCTGGATGGGACCAGGGCACCCACCATGAAGTGGCCGGGCCCAGAGTTGAAATCGGCCACTTGAACTTATTGGCCAAGCCCCAGGGGATGGGTTACCTGGGCCAGACTTGGCCCAGGGAAGGGGGCCACTTGGCCCCTCACCCCTTTTATTATTGGTCGGGCCATGGGTGGTGGGGCCCCTGGTGCCGAAATCAGCCCAGGGAGGGTGGCCTTGTGGCCCCCTCACCTTGCAGTAATTGGCCAGGCCCCGGGGTATAGGGGCCTCAATTAGCCCAAGGAGAGGGACCGCGCAGCTCCCCTCCTCTTTTAGTAATTGGCTGGGCCCCAGGGCCATAATTGTCCCAGGGAGAGGTGCTGAGTGCCCCCCTCCTGGGGTTAACCACATATGGGGGTTGGCCATGCCCTGCAGCCAGTACCCCAGTCTCACATGGCCTTCGGCCATGTGAGGCGCTGGGTGCGACCAAGCCCTGCAGCCGACTAACCTCTGCATGGAGTGGAGTTGGTACCTGTGGAGGTAGAGCCGCGAAAACTTTAACAAAGTGCAGAAAACCCTGGGTGGAGTTATTCATTAATAAGTAGAGGGGTGCATGTGACCCTCTCCCTGAGCTTTGTATAGGTCCAAGAGATCCCATTCCCTTTTACAGGCCTCAGGGATCTTATCCCCTAGGGCTGCATTGATTTTTAATGGGAGGTGGGCATTCGTCCCCAACTCTCCGAGCCTTAAACAAGTCCCGGGGACCCCATCCCACTGGGCCGTTAATGTGCAAAAGTGGATGGGGTCGCGCAGCCTCCTACCTCCAGCTCCTGTAACACCATCCCCGGCAACCATATAGATTTTTAAGAGGAAGGGACCCCCTCCCCAAGCCTTAAAAAGGCCCCAGGGACCCCATTCCCTGGGCCCAGTAATTTACAAAAAGGGAGGTGGCGCACAGCCCCCCTCCTTCAAGCTGATGATCGGCCCCAAAGACCCCATCCCCAGGGGTCTGCTATGTCTGCAGTGTCCCAGGGACCCTAATCACCCGCGACACTACTGTTTTCTGTCTGGAAGAGTATGGGCACTCTCCCGGGCAGAAAACATAACTTTGCTCGCACCCAGCAAGAGCAGTAAAAAATGCTGCTCCCTCCGAGGCAGAAGTAAAGGAATGGGGTCGGCTCCCACCAGCAGTCAGTATGGAGCTGGCCGGGAAACCCGCAGTGTCCAAGTGGGCCCTGGGACTCCCCCCGTGTCCCCCATTGAAATTTTGCTAGTGAGAGCTCTGGGTGGGCATTCACTAAAAAAGAAACAGTGGCCATCTTTTGCCACAAAGGTGGCCGGGAAGAGAGAAGAGAAGAGAAGAGAAGAGAAGAGAAGAGAAGAGAAGAGAAGAGAAGAGAAGAGAAGAGAAGAGAGGAGAAGAGAAGAGAAGAGAAGAGAGGAGAGGAGAGGAGAGGAGAAGGAGGAGAGGGGGAGCAGGAGAAGAGGGGGAGAAGGAGAAGAAGGAGGAGGAAGAGAGAAGGCAAAAAGAAATGGGAATGGTTGGGGAAGATGAATGTAATGGATGTGAAAGCGGGGATTATATGAGGGAATCGATTGGTAGAGAATTTGATGAGGATCAGGTTTGAGCTCAGAAGGGAAAATGAAAGGGCGAGTGTACAGTTGAAGAATGGGCATGAAAGAAGGATACTGATGGAAAGGAAGATGAAATTGTGAAAGGGAGAAAAGTAGAAAGGACCAAATGAGGTAAAGGGGAGGTTAAAAAAAGAGTGTATAGGGTAAGGAAAGTCCTGGGTATGGAAATGGGCCGGTTGGCTATTGAAAGGCTGCCAGAAATGGGATGGGATTATTGGAGAGTAGGGTAATTTAGAGAGGGAAGGAGATCGAAAAAAATGAAAGGAGGTAAATGATAGGAAAGGAATTGGATAGTGAGGGGAGAGAAGGAACATGTGGTGAAGTAAGGGAAACGAAAGAAATCAGGGAAGGGGGAGGGTTGGAAAAGGAAGGGAAATGGGTGAAAGTGGAAAGAAGGCTCGAACTGGGTACGGAGAGAAAGGAAGTGATTGGTGTGGAAATGTGAAATATAAGTTTGAGAAGGCAAGCATAGAACAATAGGGGTCTATGGGTTTCAAGAATGGTGTGAAAGAATGAGTGTGAAGAAATTAAGCATTTAGGTAAATTGGAATTTCAAGTGAGTTTCAATGTAGTTTTCAGTTTGGTTTCTAGGTCAATTTGGCTTTCAGTTTCGTTTTCGGTTGGTTCATTCACTTACCTTGCGCCCTTAGACCCACCCCTGCCCCTTTCCTTTTTAGAGCCTCATCAGCCCCTGTAGCTTCGGCCTCTCCCTGTCCAGCTCCAGCCGCCAGCAGTGCTCCTCTCCGTCCGGTGTCCCTGAGTGAAATGCAGCAGCTGCCTGGTTACCAGCCTATTAAACCAAGGACACGTCACAATGAGGCCTTTTCTACGGGTCATCATAGATACATCGGCACTTTGTGGGTGATGCCATGTGTTTCACTTTTACAGGGGGGAGCAGGCAAGGCACGGGCATTGTCCAATTTCTTGAGAAAATTCAACTATTTTTTCACGGCAATGATCCTGTGATGAACCTGAAAGCAGATCCCATCCTACCCGACATCCTTTTCCAACAGTGGTCTCTCCTTTTCCCTCTGCTGCGGCGGAGGCCTCCCCTCTGCTCGTGCCCTGGGCCTCGTGACGTCACACTGGATTGCTTGATAAGTGTTCCGGTCCCAGGATTCTGCTTCTGGCGTTGCTGCGGAGGCACGGACCTTTCACATGAATTTTAGATTGTGGGATTTTCTCAGTTTTCGTTTGAAATAAACATTTTCATCACAATGCTCTTTGTCACAGCTTGCTTGCACAGCCTTTGGATGTACCTATTAATTGATTTTTACTGGGCCATATCCACATCTCTGTGTCTGCCCTGTTCCTCCCCTCGAGTATTGACCAGGCCCCCCCCCTCACCCATTCTAAGAAGTGCAAATATCAATAAAAATGATACCTGTAAGAGTTGTCAGACGATGATTATTTAATCCAGTGAACAGAACGGGTGATTCTTTGGGTCTGCCCTCTGAGGCCTGTAGTTCGAATCCGGGGGATTGGTCAAGGACTGTGACCCCGAGGCCAGGAGCCGGTTCTGAAACACTGGCAATGGGTAACTTTTCGATGCTTCTTGCGAGCAGGTGGTAAGCCCCTGACATTTAAAGCCTCGTATATTAAGCGACTTGCAAAGCATGTTGGCACTGTGGGTGGCAAAGACATTAGTTACTCACAGTGTCACTTTGGGGCTTTGCACTTTGTTTTTTATCCGTTCACAAACCTGCCAAAACAGTCTTGCTAAGGAGACAAATGTTTGAATATATTGCGCCTGTTATTTGTAAATTATACATGGACTTGCTCTTATGTTATGATATCTGTAGATTGTAGAGAAATTACCTATTTCCGTTCGACGAGTTCCCGGAAGAATATTCACAATGTTTACTTCTACAGTGTCACACTCGTTGTACAAAAATATAATAAGACTGAAAAAAGCCATTCCACTCATTAGTAAAATAGAAGCACTTACACTCCCACTGCCCATCCCGGCACACTCATGCACAGATTCAGGCACCTCCCCAGGCATGGAACTCCCCGAAGTCCAACATCTCCAGGCATGATGACTTCCATCACCCCTGGCCCTTCACACTTATGCCCCTTCTCTCAGACATCTCCTGGTCCACCAATCCTAAGGCATGAGATCTCCACAATCAGACAAGGAAGTCCTCGGGCTTCACTCATCAATACAAACTCCCTCACCTCCTAGGAATGCAACCTCAGGTCCCAAGAACTCAGTTAACAGTAGCGGTAAGTTCTGGTCGGGAAGCCCTTCTGCACCTGAGATGATTGGTGTTATTGCAGTAACTTGCCTATTTATGATTCAAGGGAACATAATCAGTAGAAAAACAAGCATTGCTACCTGATTGGCAGGTGTGTGCGTGTGTTTAAATGGTTAAGGGGTGAACTCTAGAATGAGTCAATGGTAGGATCGATGACTGAGTGCACGGATGGAAGAATTAATGAATGAGTCCATAGATGGATCACTGGGCACACAAGTGCATTGAGTGACTGAGTGCAGGAATAGACGGCTGAATAAGTGTAAGGATGGATGGCTGGGTAAAGGGGCGAGTTAGATGAATGAGTGAGTCCACCGACGGATAATTTAGTAGAGAATGGGAGGCTCAACAGCAACAAGTCCTTTAATAGTTTCTAATGCTCTGGTGCTAGCACCAACACTTGTTAAATGATTCCTTGTCATCTGGACAGTCCGTTTCAAGTCCTGTCTATCATGTAATAAATCGGTACATTGTGGGAGCTGTTTCAGTTGTACTAAACGAACACACAGAGATAAGAACGAGTGGTTCCGGAAAAGCTCAGACCGGAGAAGTTGTTTCTTCCCCACCCCTAGTTTCTTGTGTCCATCTCCCTACATAATTACAGTCTCACAGTAGCATGCAATCCTCATGAGTGCAGTGATCTCCTGCTGTGTGGCTGAAATTTTGTGTCCTTCTCCTGATGCTTTCTTGATTTTAGCATAGAATATCATGTTCTAGGGAGCTCTGCCAAAGTGTGCTTTTCATTCCAGTTCTACTGAGGAGAGGATTCTAAGTACAGGGGATGCAACTTTCAGTCCTAGAACTGTTCTGTTTGGCTACTGGCGGGCAGCAATTTTGCTGCCGAAGGCAAAGACTATATGTTGTTTTCAACTCTCATGGTCCTATATGGGACCCTCCAGCTGTGTTAAAGTTTCCCCCAAAGCGGAGGGGTCCACTCAGGTCAGCACCTGGAAGACTTAGGCCAGTAGCACTGCAGCAAGTGAGCAGACTCTGGCTCCCTCACAGTGAAGACTGAGTGGAAAAGAAGCGGTGATCATTACCCTGGTCTCCCTTCTTCTGAAACTCACAGCATCCAAAATTGTCTGATGGACAGAAAGTGGAGGGCAAGCTGGGTTGAGGCGGGGGTCAGAAAGGGTAGAACGGGACACAAAGTTGAACTGGACACAGACTAGTGAATGGACCGAGGCATTGTCATTTCTTGAGGGGGCCAGAGGTGGCCTGTGCCCAGCACTGTTTGTCCTGCTGTTCGGTCTAAGGGTAAGTCACTGACACCTTCCAGTATGAAAAGCGTATAGCAAACTGTCACATTCATTGGATGATGTTATCAGTGATGTCATCAATGAAGTCATTTAACATTTCATCAGTGATAGAATATGTGAGGTCATGAGCAGTGTGTGGCGGGAGAGGTAGTAATAGTTAGCTCACTGAACTATAACTGGCGAATTTCAGTGTTTTTTTTCTTCATATTACTATACCTGGCTATAACATCTATTCATTCTTCATTTTTTCAGCAAATTTCTAGGGGTTTTTAAACATAGTCAGCCAACTTCTCTACTGCGCCCAGCCTTCTGTCGTTCACAACTGGGTGTTGCCACATGTCCACCACCTGCTGGTGGCCAACCCACAACACACTGTCCTCTGTGGTCAGCTTGCTGTCACAGCCCCTACTCCCCTCCTGCTTGTGCTCTGTTTTCCATCTGCATGCCCCTGCCTTCACCTCCCACCCACAGATGTCAGCTTGCTACTTCTGCCCACTTTCTGCCTGCCATCTGTTCTGCATCTGCATGCCCCGCTCCTCCTGTCGGCCCTCCATAGCCCCCTTCCCCACTGCCCCCTTGCCCTGCCCTCCTTAGTCTGCTGTGCTGTCACTCCCGCATCTGCTTGCACTGCATGGTCCATTGTGCTGCCATTGCCCCTCCCACCAGTCAGCTTGTTGCCCCTGCGCTACCACCATCCACCCTGCCCTCCATTGTCCAAGTAAGTGCCCATATCCCTTCCTTCCTACCCTCCATGGTCTTTTGGCCTGCCTCTGCACCCTCCCTCCTGCCCTTCAAGGTCTGTTGTACCGCCACTGCCCCTCCGGCCTGACCTGCATGGTCAGCTTGTTGCCTCCCTCCCCCTGTCCTCTATTGTCCATGTCCTTGTGCATTCCCCTGCCTGCTCCGTCCTGCTCTCTATGGTCTATTATGCTGCCACTGCCCCTCCCACCTGCCCTGTATGGTCAGCTTGCTGTCCCTGCTCCCCTTCCCCTGCCCTCTGTTCTCCGTGTGCATGCCCCTGCCCCTCCCTCTTGCCCTCAATGGCGTGTTGTGCTGTCCCTGCCATCCCACCTGCCATGTGTGGTCTATTGTCCTACCACTATCCCTGCTGCCAGCCCTACTTGGACAGCTTTCTGCCTGCCCATGCCCTCCTGTCCTCTGTTGTCTAAGTCTAGGCGCCTACCCCATCCTTTCAGCCCTCCATTGACCAGTGTGATGCCACTGTCCCTACCTCCTGCCCTCCATGGTTTTCTGAGCTGCCATAGCCTTTCTCGCCTCTCCTGCATTGTCCGTTGTGCTGCCATTGCCACTCTCGTTGGCCAAGTGTAGTTAGCTTGCTGCCTCTGCCCCTGCTACCTCTCCCAAGCCCACCGTTGTCGTGTTCATGCCTTTGCTCTCTCCCTACCCACAGTGTACTAATGAACAACCAGAGCGTTAGCATTCTGTATAGATGCATGCCAACAGATCCGTTTCAGGAGGGAGACACCTGATTTTGAAAGCAAAAAATGGCTTTATTTGAGGTGTTTCACACCTAGAATTGTGTCTGCTCCAATAAAGTAGATGGGGAAAATGCATTACCCCGATTATTTTTTAAATCTCCAACATTCCTGTTCTAAAATGTTGGCATGTATGTTGATCAATGACAAAACTGGGGCACACCTGAAGTCATCTTATTGGAATCACAACTGCAAAAATCTAAAGCAATTCCTTTAGCAATGAACAACATTAGGGTTATTTTCCTCAGAGAAATTATTGTTAGTGCTCCAGAAATCTAAAATTAGGACACATTTTTTTAGTTCTCAATATAGACAAGGGACTTTTTAAATTGTTGTTATGTTTATGTTTTTTTGTCCAATTGATCACTTTCTAATTTTTTCCATGAGTTACTAAAGCATTTTGCACACTGCTTTCATTAGGCTACATTTGGGTAAATACTTGGGCTTATATTTGGGCTCTTTTCCTCCGACCAACATCTTGGTACACTTTTTTTTATTTATGAAGCTCCTTCATTTCTTCATTTACTGCAGTGTCCTCTGTAGGATATGCATTCAGTTTTACAGCATTGAATCCATCAAGATGACTGCCTGACAGCAGCAGTTCCTCTATAGGAGTGGAGTGTTGCCCCCCCCACACTGCTGCAGAAAGAGTGGAAAATAAAATGGTAACAAATTATTTTATTACCGTTTTCTTTTTACTCCTTGCTGAACGGAGTGTGGAGGCGGGGTTAATGCGTCATTGCTGCTGATTGGCAGCAATGAGGAGTGGCCACTTTAGTATGAAGTGGGCATTTAGGTTTGGCTGGCTATCTTTCTATGGCCAGCCCGACATACACAATTGAAACCTCTCCAACCCAGCTCACTTAGACTGCTGGGTTGGAGAGCAGGCACAGGCCTCCAGTATCTTTCAGGGCGCCAAGGCACCATGTTCCAGCCAAACCAGATGCTTCACTCATGCTGCTTTACATTGTTAACAGCATGAGTGCAGCGGCTGGACTGGATAAGGTAGTTGGCTGTGTGATGGCACCTCGCGCTTGGAGGAGGCTAGAGCCAGGGACTGGAGAGCATTGAGGACGTGCTGCAGGATAAGGTAAGTGAAACTCTTATTTTTTCTTACTTAGATGTTTATTTTAATGTATGCTTTATTGTATGTATGTTTTAATGTATGTAGTGCCCCAGCATTTTTTTATGTCACTAACCGTCCCTGCTGCTTGATGCGCCACACTTATGTCATAACTACAGAATGTTAGCACTCTAGTTGCTCATTGGAACACTGTGGTAAAGCTGCTGTTGATCAGCAAGGAGTTAAATGGCAGGCTGCTGCTGGAATTGAAAGTGCATATTTTAGTGTGCATGTCAGAATGTTTTTATTGAAATGAATGAGAAAAATATTTCAGAACTCATACAAAATGTGACTTAATTTTCCTTTCTATAGCACTAAGCATTCATTTGTATGACTAAACAAACCCCATCATTTTTTTCATTTCTAAAGGAAATATTTTACATTTTACTGCATTGATTCAATCAAGATGGCTTCAGGTGTGCCACCCTTTTGTCATAAATAAGAATTTTAACTTTCTAGCCTTTCATTAGAATACTGATGGATATGGTAGTTACCTGCCACTATGTAAAGTATAAAACAAACTAACACACTCATTGGATGATGTAATCAATTGCGCAATTTCAGATGCCATCAATGATGTCATAAATGATGTCATAGAACATGTCATGAGTGATGTGAGGTCATAAGCTGTGCATGACGCGGGCACAAGTTATAGTTAGCTCTGCTAACTATAACTGGTGTATTTCTGTATTTTTTTAAGTTCAAAATGTTAATGTTGTCACAGATATATTCACCTAACTCTAACGTTACGTTAACATTTGTTTTTTCAGTCAATTTGTAAGTTTTGTTTTTACAAAAATAGATCTTTTTATCACAACTAATTATAACGTTACTTTAACCTTTGTTTTTTTCATTGAATTTCTAGTTTTTTTTAACGTAAATTAATATTTTATTACCATACGTAAAGCCAACCCCCACTGTGTTGGCCACAGGGCCTTTTGTTTTTTAAAGAGAAGGGGGGCTACATGGCCCCCTCCCTGAGCCTGATTAGGCTCTGTGGACCCCACCCCCAGGGCCTTATGTGTTTTGAAGGGGAGGGGGACCAAGTGGCCCCCTAACCGAACTTTATTAGGCCTTGGGGATCCCATCCCCAGGACCTTTTTTGAATTAAAGGGGAGGGTGGCCACGCGGCCACCCTCTTAAAGGGGAGGGTAGCCACCTGGCCCCCCTCCCTGAGTCTCATTAGTCCCTTGGGTCCCTTCTACTTTATTTGTACTTAAAGGGGAGGGGGTGCGTGCCCCCTTGAGTCTTATTAGGCCCTGGGGACCCCATCCCCCAGTGTTTTTTTAATGACAGGGGAGGGGGGCATGTGCCCCCATTTACAAGTCTTATTAGGTTGCACTGGGTAGCTATAGTTAGGTCAGCTGTTCCATAGGTAAAGCATTTTTTGTGTTGCTATTAACTTTGGCCCCGTTAAACAAACCTCCATGAACCTTTCAAAAAAGGTGCTACATTTTGACGATTTTGTGCATCAAAAGTTTTGGGTTGATCCGTCAAGCAAGGGCTGAGAAAAAAGGGGGGTCCCAAAATGCAAAATACTCATGCATTTTTCATTGACTTCTTTAGACAGGGCTACAGCAAAAACTGCTGAACGGAATTACACTGAATTTGGCAGGAAGCTAGATCATGGTATGCAGATTGTGTTTTTTTTTTAATTTGGTGTAAATCTGTTCAGTAGCTTTTGAGAAATGAAGGTTAAAAAAAAATAGATTTCTGGATGGTTGGGTCCGCTCAGAGGCTTGAGAGACTCTCGAGGGTGCGCCAATTTGAAAATGGAGAGTTCTAATTGCCCCAAGGGAGCTTTTTTTTTACCTTGGTCTAATTCGTATCCCCCCAGGAGTCAGATACTCAAGGAGCGAGCAATGTGATTGGCTTCCAGCAACATCAGAAAAATGTTGCTGGCAGCAATTACAGGAGTCGGGGATTTAGTTCCCTGTCCTGAGCTTGTGAAAAAAAAAGCCCATCCCTGGGGCCAAAATTTGCATAGAAGGGGAGGGGGGCAACACAGCCTTCTTCCCAGAGCCTCTAGTGGCCCTGGGGACCCCCCATTCCCTGGAGCCGATTTGAATAATAAGGGGAAGGGGGGCCCGTGCCAACCTCCCATCCCCAAACCATCACAAACCCTGAAGAGCCCACCCCGGGACCAAAGTTTCTCAAAAGGGGGAGAGGGGTCATGTGGCCTCCCTCCCCGAGTCTCTAAAGGCCCCGGGGACCCCATCCCCTGGTGCCAATAAAACCTCTTTAAAGAGCACAAATGCTGTGTCCCGGGGAGCCTACCCCCAGGACACAGCATTTTTCCTCCCCAGAATGGCGCCGGCACTGAATCTCCCGCTACGGGGGAGCAAACACAAAGTCTGCTCTCGGAAGGCAGGAGCTTTAAAAATGCTCCCCCGCCAGCTGGGAGAAGACATTTGTTCTGTTTCCCTGCCCACACTGATGCGGGCAGGTAAACAGATCAAAATATTACTCCCGCCCAGAGTGAGCTGCATAAGTAGCTGCTCCCTACAAGCAGGAGCAATGCTGGCTCGCACTGCATGCGGGGAGACGTCTGGGGCCTTAGGGGGCCTTGGGGCTCCCCCACGGTTCATAACGAGTGTGTCTTGTGCCCTATGGGTGGGCACCAGGGTACCCACCTTTAAATAATGCAGGCCATGGGGTCCCAGGGGCCATTAACAGCTCAGGGAGGGGGACCATGCGGCACACCCACCTTTATTTTAAGTTGTGGCCCTTAGAATGGGGTCCCCAGGGCCTTATGAGGCTTGGTAGGGGGCCACATGCCCCCTCCTCTCTAATTAAAAAAAAACAGCCCTAAAGGATGGGATCTCCAGGGCCTAATAAGGCTCAGGAGAAGGGCCACATGGCCCCCTTCCATTTAAAAACAGAGGGGTCTGTGGCCAACTCCCGCCGTGCATGGCTGAAGGCCATGCACAGTTGGCGTTACGTATAGTAATAAAATATTACTTTACGATTAAAAAAAAATTGAAATTCACTAAAATAACCAAAAGATAAGTAACATTATAGTTAGGTGTGATAAAAAGATCTGCTTTTGTTTTTAAAAAAAAACTTAAGAAATTGACCGAAATAAAACAAAAATTAAAGTAGCGTTACAGTTTGGTGAAAATGTAATTATTAACATTAATGTTTTGAACAACAAAAAACACAGAAATTCACAATTTTTAGTTAGCAGAGCTGACTATAATGTGTGCTTCCGCCATGCACTGCTTAGAACCTCACATATTACATCACTCATGACATGTTCTATGACATCATTTATGACATCACTGATGACATCTCAAATGACATAATTGATGACATCGCTGATGACATCACTAATTTCATCATCCAATGAGTGTGTTAGTTTGTTTTATAGTTTACATAGTCGCAGGTGACTACCATATTACTTCTCAACCTAATTTTGTACATTCTGTCTCCAGCTAATCGGTGTAAGTGTTTACAAAACGCATGTGATTCTAATGCACCAAAGGTGTGTAGAGGTGTCCTCTCTAACAGATAATATTTTGTTTTATCACAAATCTTTAGTTCAGTCACAATTTAAAACAGAAACTTTGTTTCTTTTTTTTTTTTTTTACATTTTTATTAAATTTTTTACAAATTTTCCCCCATGGATCAGCACAAATTCACAATAAATTCGAAAGTACATACTGAACAAATCATATAAAGCATACTTAATGTTATATAAAACATCAAAGATTGTGAGGCATAAAGAATAGTAAAAAAATAAAAATAAAAAATCCAAACATTTTTGAGCAAGCAGAAAAAAAAAGAGAGGCATAAGAGCAAACAAAGAAACGAGAGACGAAGAAGGCTAACTTAAGTCAGATATCAGCGATGATCTAAATTCATGACTCTGACATTAAGTTATAATCCCCATGGGTGCGCCATCCCAAAAATAAATTGGCCTAAATGATTACAATAAAAATTCCTATTTATCCTTCCATCTTGCCAGCAATGCCCCTATACTCCGCCCCAGCCTTTTCGCTTTTTTACCCTTTCTCTCATAAATGGCCCTTTCCATTGTATATATTGAGAGTAAGCGCGACAGCCATTGATGAAAAGTGGGGGGAAGGGGGTCGAGCCAGGCCGAGGCAATACTCATCCGTAAAACAGCCATAGCCACAAAAAGAAATGTATTAGCCATATCATTCCGTTCGCTGCTACTTACTCCCAGCAATACCAAGACAGGTGTTATCGAGATTTTTAGCCCCAGTGACATATCAAAAAATCTCATAATAGATTCTAGCAGACAATGAAGGCGTGGGCAGGCCACAAACATGTGCACGAGGTCTGCTGCCACCACACCACACCGTGCACAGTTAATCCCTGAGAGCCCACCCCACTGCTTTATCCTTGCTGGGGTATAATATAATGCGAAAACAGTTTTATAATGTTGTGCTTGAAGCCCGGCAGAGCACAAAACCGTCTGAGCTAAATCGAAAGACTCTGCCAGCACCTCTTGTGTGGCTCCCACTCGTTCCACCCATTTATTCTCATGCTTGACTAAATCATCTTGCTTTAATTCAATCAACTCAGTATACAATAGCCTAATAGTACCCTTAGTACTGCCCCTAATAATATCTAAGACTTTATTTCTACTGAATCCGCTGAACCCCCCCAATTTTTTACCAAAAAAGCTGCGCAGCTGTAGATATTTAAAGAAGCTACACCTTTCCAGCCCATACTCCAATTGAATATCCCCAAACTGACGAACCCCTTCTTGCGTTATTAGATCCCCAGCTATCCCAACTCCCTTCATTGCCCAGGAGGCCATTACCTCATCTGAGAAAATATCCGGGAGTGTAGGATTTTTGTAGAGCAGGGTGTAGTAGTTGAATCTCCCCACACCAATCGTCTTTTTTAGTGCCAACCAAATATTAAATGCATCGACAAGAGTCTTAAATTTGGTCCTTTTATAATAGCTATGCTCTGTAAATAAAAAAAAACAATTTTCAGCCTGATCCCCCAATAAAAGCTTATAAACATTCGGGATTTCAGTTTCCCCTGTCTTTATCCCGGGAAGGTGCACCAAACAATATACCCATATATTGAAGAGCAGCAGCCCAATAATAACTGCGAAAATCCGCGACTGAGAACCCACCTCTCTCTCGTGGTAAAGACATAAAACGGAGAGCCCTCCTAGTTTTACCCTGTGCCCAAATAAAACAATTAACTATCCTTTCTCAAAGCAATAAACCAATGTTTTGAAAATTCCAGCGGGATTGCCCTGAACAGATAAATAATTTTTGGCAAAAACATCATTTTCACCAAATTGCACCGCCCTACCAGTGAAAAATGAAGATTATTTAACCTATTAAAATCACCTTTCGCCTTCCTGAGTATTGGTTCGATGTTCTTGGCTACTAAATTATCTAAGTCAGACATAATCGATATTCCCAAATATACTCCTGAGTCTGTAACGCGTGGATCCTCAAAGTTAACAAACTGATTCAATATAACTTGGGTCTTAGTTCCATTTAAGGCATACCCAGAGTATCTGCCAAACTCTTGCGCTATGAACTCAACCGCAGTTAATGCTGAGGAGGGATCAGCTGTAAGAATAGCAACATCGTCAGCATAGGCTAACACTTTAGACTCTATACCCTGACAAATTATTGGGGGGATTCCATTGCTAGCCTCAAATAACCGAATTAGCGGATCCATGTATATAGCAAATAGCAGGGGAGAAGCTGGACACCCCTGCCGCGTCCCCGCTGTATAGCAAAAGATTGTGTATATACACCATTTAGCCTCAGACGAGCTGTGGGTGTTGAATAAAGTACCTGAATAGTTTTAATAAAACCCTCCCCCAGCCCAAACCATCTAATTGATTCCCATAAGAACCCCCAGGAGACCCTATCAAATGCTTTTTCAACATCAAGCAACAAGGCAGACATAGGGTCTCCTGAGGTCTCTGTTGCATCAAAGAGTGTTATCACTCGCCGTACATGCTGCGTGGTCCCGCAACCCATTATAAAACCATGTTGATGTGGATGAGTACTTTTCTTTATAATTTTATTTAACCTTGTGGCCATAGTTTTCGAAAAAAAAATCACATCGCTATTCAATAATGTTATGGGGTGATATGAGCCTGGCTCCCTTGGTGGCTTGTCTTTTTTTTTTAAAAACCACAACATCCGCTCCAGCCCAAGACTCAGGTGCGGGGCCCCCCCTTTGAGCCTGCAAAATTACCTCACACAGATCCGGTCCAATAATATCTATAAATGTTTTATAAAATTCCAACGGGATCTGATCTGGGCCGACCGCCTTGCCAGAAGTTAAATCTTGTAGGGCTCTCGTTATCTCTTCTTGAGACAAGGCACGTTCCAAGTTCTCCCTATCAACAGGATTGACTTTATTTACAGCTATTCTATCTAAATATTTTCATATTTCCAATGGCGTCTCTGATAGATCTTCAGTATATAAATGTTGGTAAAAGAGCCTAAACGTCTCTCGGATCCCTGAGGAGTCTGTTATCACCCTCTTATTCCTGTCATAGATTTCGGAGATCTGGCCGGCCACCGTTTTCTGTCTGGCTCTTACTGCCAATGTGTGCCCCACCCGCTCATTATATTCATGACAATGCTCTCTTTTTGCCAGGTAAGTTTCTGCAGCCTTGGCGGCGATATGTTCGCCCGCCTCAGCCTTTTTTATAGCAAGCTGGAATATTACCTCGTCGGCCGGCCTGCCCAGACTAAGAGTAGTAGCCAATACCTCTTCCAGTTTAATTAGATACATTTTAACCTCTTCCTCCCGTTGTCGCTCCTTCTTCTGTCGATGCAAACTATAGCTGGTAGTCTCCCCTCTAACCCCCGCTTTAAAAGCATCCCAAACTATTCCAATATTTGCTCTCCCTTGGTTAAACTCCCAAAATTCTTTAATCCAGCCTTTCATATATAGAACATACTCTGGATCATATAGCAACCTCCGCTCGAAGGTCCATCCCCGGGGTTGCTTCCCCCCCCTGAAAAGCTAACTGTAAGAATTAATGGGTTGTGATCTGATACTATCCACGGGTGCAGTTCTATACTGGAGTTGGGGAGAAGGTGGTGAGAGACAAAAAAATAATCTAAACGAGAGATAGCCTTGTGAGGTGCGGAAAAAAATGTACTGCCAGGATCGGTAGGCTTCAGATATGCCCACATATCAGTTAAACCATTATTCGTTATTAGATTAATTAACGCACTACCAACCCTTCTTTTCCTGCCCGAATAATTCCTTCCTAAAACGCCCCATTGGACCCCCAAACCATTAATATTGAAGTCCCCGCAGATAACCATTGGGGAGGGCCACAGAGCTAAATTTGAATCTAAAAATTCAAAGATTTCCGGATTATCCCCCGTAGATCTATAAAGAGAACACAATGTAAATCTATTGCCATTTAATAAACATTCTAATAGCACCCACCGCCCCCATTGATCTCCAGACTTTCTTACAACTTTAACATCGGTCCTCCGAGTAAGAATTGCCACCCCTCTTGTACGCGAGCCTTGTGTTGTGTATACCAAGAGTTTAAATCCTAGTTGTTCCAAAATAGGAGCTCTACAACTTTCTATATGCGTCTCTTGAACACAGAGAAAATCTACCCGCAAAGTTTTAAGCCAGGTAGCCACCTTATACCTCTTATGTTGATCATTCAATCCACAGATATTCACTGTCGCAATTCGTAAATTCATAATTTAGAATTCTCTTTTTCCTTGTAAGTAATCCCCTCCAAACCGCCCGCTTTAAAACTCATAATGTTTACTTTAGCATCCATCACTCTCTTTTGCCCATCACCGTAAAACCACTTCGAAACATCTTGCAGCCACCTCCTCAACTCTTTCCTAACCCTCACTAATCGTGCAAGCTCACATTGTGCTGATCCAGAACCAACCCCCACCAAAAGGCCACCCCCGACCCCCCAACCCCCACCCCCCCTACACCCCTTACAGGCAACTAGGTCAACCATGACCTAGGTGTGGCAACTGAACTTCCATCTCAGGCAGTGCCGGCCCGCCCCCCCCCCAGAAGCCCCCTTTAAATCTACTAGTAGGTACCTTGGGTGAACCACAAAAATAAATCCATCAACTGTAAACCCCATATTCCCAAAATTCCACTCATAGAACACAAATATTTATGCGAAGAAAGAGAGCTAGAAGCGCTCCCCGAAATCCATTGATCAATGATTATTGCCCCTCCCGGATCCAGTATTAGCTATAACTGTTTGCCCCCGCCTCTCAATTAGCTCAGTAAGAAATTCCTGGGCCTTCACCTCAGAAAAAAACATTCTGACCTTTCCCTGTTGGAGAACCTTAAGCCTAGCAGGAAATAGGAGAAAGGCTTCGCAGCCCGCTCCTTGAAACGGGGTTATCATTTGTCGAAGTCTCCATCTCCGCTCGACCGTTGTGTGGCAAAAATCCGGCCGAGCGAAGAAGGTGTGCCCCTCAAATGATCGCTTTGAGTCTGGTCTTGCCTTGTCTATTATAGCCTGTGATGGAGCAGGGTAAACGAAAAAATTTTAACCTCCTAATATTTATGATAATTAATTAATACACAGGTTCGTCTTAGTAAATAACCAACCATGTATGTTACATGTAAAGGGTTATGGGTAATACGCTATAGATGTGCAAACTAATTTACTTACAATTGTTTACGTGGATAACATAAGTCTAATATTTGCGTACTAACTAAAATAATAAATGCATGATTTGTGCTTGGAAATACACTGTGTAGTGGCAAAGAGAAGCGTTGGTAAGTAAGATATAGCTTTATATGTCACTTTTGCTAGTTAACACCTAATTGGGGTACGTAGAATGACGGGAGGGAAACGAAAAGGCTTATATTCTTTATTTTTAACTATGTTCTGTTTATCTTTACAATAGTTCGCTTAGGCCGGTTGTGCTGCGATGTTAAAATGGCTGCCATGGCAAGCAAGCTAGAGTACGCAGGCGCGAAAAGAGTTCCGAAAGCGAGAAAGGCTGCGAGCAAAAGGGATCATGTGACCGTCCCAAAGCCTAGGATGGAAGCGTGGTCAAGGCTGCAGTGACCTTATGATACAAGCGTGTGCCAAAGAAGGACATAGCAAAAAGCGTGAGAAGCTGCAGTGAATATATGAAAAGACAATGAACTGTTCAACTTAAATGTATCAGAAATGGAAAACACACAAGATGATGGACGGAATGCTGCACATTGGCAAACATTCACCCCCAGTCACAGATCTGGGTTTAATCCATCGTTATTTTGCTTCACCACGCCACCCCAGTTCAGACATAGCCATATGGAAATCAGTCTTGACCCTGTGCCTCATGGGAACAGTCCAGACCGAACTACCAAGCCATGTCTTCCCTGGACCGGAATCAAGCATCCTAGGACCGGTTTCAGGCTATCAGCCTTCATCAGCCAGGATAGCTTGACTCCAGTGGCGTAGTGAGCACGGGACCCACGTCTGGGCATACCCTTCCCACTTAGGGCGAAATGCAAAACACACAAGATGATGGACGGAATGCTGCACATTGGCAAACATTCACCCCCAGTCCCAGATCTGGGTTTAATCCATCGTTATTTTGCTTCACCACGCCACCCCAGTTCAGACATAGCCATATGCAAATCAGTCTTGACCCTGTGCCTCATGGGAACAGTCCAGACCGAACTGCCAAGCCATGTCTTCCCTGGACCGGAATCAAGCATCCTAGGACAGGTTTCAGGCTATCAGCCTTCATCAGCCAGGATAGCTTGACTCCAGTGGCGTAGTGAGCACGGGACCCACGTCTGGGCATACCCTTCCCACTTAGGGCGAAATGCAAAACACACAAGATGATGGACGGAATGCTGCACATTGGCAAACATTCACCCCCAGTCACAGATCTGGGTTTAATCCATCGTTATTTTGCTTCACCACGCCACCCCAGTTCAGACATAGCCATATGCAAATCAGTCTTGACCCTGTGCCTCATGGGAACAGTCCAGACCGAACTGCCAAGCCATGTCTTCCCTGGACCGGAATCAAGCATCCTAGGACCGGTTTCAGGCTATCAGCCTTCATCAGCAGGATAGCTTGACTCCAGTGGCGTAGTGAGCACGGGACCCACGTCTGGGCATACCCTTCCCTCTTAGGGCGAAATGCAAAACACACAAGATGATGGACGGAATGCTGCACATTGGCAAACATTCACCCCCAGTCACAGATCTGGGTTTAATCCATCGTTATTTTGCTTCACCACGCCACCCCAGTTCAGACATAGCCATATGCAAATCAGTCTTGACCCTGTGCCTCATGGGAACAGTCCAGACCGAACTGCCAAGCCATGTCTTCCCTGGACCGGAATCAAGCATCCTAGGACCGGTTTCAGGCTATCATCCTTCATCAGCCAGGATAGCTTGACTCCAGTGGCGTAGTGAGCACGGGACCCACGTCTGGGCATACCCTTCCCACTTAGGGCGAAATGCAAAACACACAAGATGATGGACGGAATGCTGCACATTGGCAAACATTCACCCCCAGTCACAGATCTGGGTTTAATCCATCGTTATTTTGCTTCACCACGCCACCCCAGTTCAGACATAGCCATATGCAAATCAGTCTTGACCCTGTGCCTCATGGGAACAGTCCAGACCGAACTGCCAAGCCATGTCTTCCCTGGACCGGAATCAAGCATCCTAGGACCGGTTTCAGGCTATCAGCCTTCATCAGCCAGGATAGCTTGACTCCAGTGGCGTAGTGAGCACGGGACCCATGTCTGGGCATACCCTTCCCACTTAGGGCGAAATCAGAAATGGATACAGAACCAAACCGGAATGCGGATGGGTAATGTCATGAACCCGTGAGAAACGACAGAAGTATGAACTTTCCACAAAGAACTGGTTGAAACAAAGATATTGATAATGAAATGTATACTGACCCCAAATGGACCAATTAGAGAGAATCTTGCCCACAAAGATGTAACATTTTCACTTAGTAAGCTAGTATTAGGATATAAGAAGACCTACTCTTAGAGGGAGGGGAACTGGAGCTGCTGCTGCTGCTGCTTTTATATTTTTGATTGAGCACGAGACGCTGCTGCTGAAGAAACTTTTTAGCTTTTAATAGATTTTCCATTTTTAATACTATTTAGACCTTTTATTCTTAAATACTAAAGAGGGATTGTGGCGGGACACTTCTTATGAGTGATCCGTCGAGAAGGCCTGTTTTCCAGGACAGATAGACAGTTCTCCGGGAGTTCTATGCTGTGATCTGAATTCATTGCTGTGACGAACTTTTGTTTTCCATCTAATAGGTATGCATTGCAATTTCAATTTATTCTTATAATGACGCTAAATGTAATAATCTGACTGATAAATTTGAAACTTATTCATGTTTCTAAAAATTATATAAACTTCATTATCTTAAATCAATGAGTCAGTGGTTCTTTAGCTCAATGATAAATGTAAATGTTTAAAGGTTTATAGTGATTGAGCTGGTCTTAATCACCATCAACTAATTCCTACTAGTTGGTCCATCGACCAATGAGCGGAATACCTTAAAAGCTTGAGAAGTATTATGTCGTTTTAAAAAGGTATCCCGTCTCCTTCCAGCGAATCATTAACTGTTTTCCTCCTAGGTAAAAACGGATGAAATCCAGGGAATATATGAGAGAGTGAATGTTTATGCGGTGTTATGGGCCCCACCGTCATATGGATATAGTTGTGGAAAATAAGAGAGATATTTGTACCTGGACGTCCAAAGCATCTAGGAGAAGAAATTTTATTGTTAGCGCTGGATCAGATTTCTTGGTAGCAGAGTTATGGTTACTATAGATTAGTTTGTTGATTATTGATTATTGATTATTTCATTATTGATTATTTCATGTCTAACACTATATGTTGAGTCGCGTTATGTTATATGTAAGTCAAAGTTTTGAAGCTTCCGGGAAGTAGGAAGTGGAACACGTGTGGCAAGAGAAGTCACATGAAATAGTGCATTGTCTGAGTTCATATTGGTGATAAAACAAGTTGTGTTATGATAGGGACATTTTCTGTGTAAAAGGTGTGTGAGTGAAATAGCAACCGGTTTTCTTGTGAAACTCTGGCCTTAATTCTCAGGAGCAGTATAGTCTCCACATGTGTTTTATCCCCAGAGAAACGGGTTTACGCCTTGCTTGAAAGAAGGGTAAGGTAGAGGGAAGTGCTACTTTATCGGCGAAATGGGAAAATTCTATGGTAGGGTAGAGGAAAGCGCTGCCTACTGGAAATATGGAAATCCTGTGTAAATGAACAAAGCTATCGCTTTGGTTTAGCGAATCAGACAATGGAAATGTGTTTTTAATGTTGTAATTAACAAAGAACTGTTGAAAAAAAAATTGCCGATACATTTTGTAAAGGAGGGGTCAGGAGCAGAACTGATGTAGACAAAAGCCGCGCTGGGATTGGACAGTACACTAGTTATACAGAAGACACTCTGATTGGTGCGTTGGTGTGAGACGCGCTAGGATAGGTTGGATAAGCAGTGACGTAGAAGCTTAGGATTGGAGCGTTGGTGTGAGTCGCGCTGGGATAGGTCCGAATAACGCATAGAGAACAGTGTTGAATTGCGGACTTTTTGAGAAGAGAAAGAGATTGTGAATTATGGCTTATTATGAGTATGGTAGAGAGAAAACGTCATGGATGGCGAAAATTAAGAAATTGTTTAAGAAAGACAAAAAGGTAGTGACCAGAGAGGGACAAGTAATTCCTCCGCCGAAGTCACCAGCTTCGCATATGATGCTGAAGTACGGATATCATACCTGCATATGGTTAGAAAATTGGACTATATATACTCAAAATGATGGAGTATTAGCATTTCCTGAGAATGGTTCATTTAGTGTAGCTGTACTTCGGAATTTGAGGGAGAAGATGTTGATGCTTGAACCTAAACCTAGACCAACACAGTTTGAAGCTAAGTGAATGGGAAGATGAGATGTATGAACGAGAAAGATTCAGAGGATTAAAGAATCATGAATTTGTACCCGGAAGGTTGTGGGGAGTGAATCATGAGGACAAAATAAAGCGTTGGAGATATGCTAACATGACGGGAGGTTTGTTTCCAGCGTTTACAGTTGAGGAAGAAGCAAAGAGAAAGTGTATTGAGAAAAAGAAACATTTGATTACTGAAAAGTATGGGTATGGTAGTAGTGAGACGGAAGATGAATTGCTGGAAGATATTTTAAACAGAAACCCACCTCCATACCAGCAGAATTCTGCGGTGGTGACACCTAATGCACCGCCAATGGAAACTGGGAGGAATAAAAATCCCGAACGGGGATGTGAGATAAATAGGTCACAAGATCAATTGAAAACCCCACAAAATGAGAAGAGTGAAAGTGACAATACAACTGAATTAGCAAAAACCACAAGAGAATTGACTGAAAAGATAAGAGAATTAACAATGAATATGGAAGCTGTAACTGTACCAGTAACGATAGGTCCAGTAATACCGGTTTTTGAGAATCAGAAAATAGAAGAGCATTCTTTAGTCATTCCTATGAATTCAAACTTGCAAAGAAGGAAAGAAGGGATGGATTTGGACAATGAAGGTGCAAGAAATTTGATTAGTTCATATAGACCAAGCCCACCTACTAATTTGACGGTAAATGAGAATGAGTTTAGGAGAATACCTATGGGAACTGAGTCTGCATCAGAGACACCAGAAAGAAGTAAAAATTGGATAGAATTAAATAGTACACCTGTAGGACCGACTCCGGATGATTTGAATGAATGGATGAAAACTCTAAAAACGAAAGAGACAGAATCAAAACCATTAGATGTAATTAGGTTAAAAATAGACATGGAGGAATTGATTTTAGGGACAATTGGCACAGAAAAACTGAAAAATTATCAGGATGACGAGATAATGTTCCTAGGTAAAAGCATTACATGGAGAGCTAGAAATTTACATGACAAATTAGAAGAAACAGCAAATGAGCTAGGAGTAGAATTTGTAAAAGTGAGAACCTTGCAGAAACCCTATAGAGTAGATTTCTGCAAAAAAGATATAGAAAATTTGAACACATCAGGACGGTTAACCCAAATAAAAGAATGAATTGTTTTGCTGAGAAAATGGGGTGATGTGGATAGATGGAGAAGCAGATGGATTAAAAAGAATGAGAAGACGACAGATAAAGCGTCTTTGGCTTTTGCGGTGACAGACAAGGAATCAATTGTAAGGGAGTACCCGATGAGAGAAACTCCAGGAGGTAGTTATGTACATGTCCCATGTCTAGACAGGATATATTGTCATTTACAAATGACTTCCCAAAATTGAGAGAGAAACCAGTAGAATGGTACAGACAAGTGGAGAGGTTTGTTAAAGTTTCGAAGGTGTTATGGATAGATTTGGATGGATTGTTTGATATAGTAGTACCAGCTGATTTATGGACAGAATGTAAGATTACTATTGATTGGCCAACTGTAGAATATCCGAGAGATGCTAAAACAGGAGCGCCAGGACCAGAAGTGATGAGGAAATATGACCAAGTTATTACTTTTTTGAAAAATATAATCCCACCCAAAGAAACGGATTGGGTAAAAATTGACAGAACTACACAGGCGAGTAAAGAATCTGTGCACGCATACTATGAGAGACTATTGTTAGTTTTTAAACAATATAGTGGCTATGAGACATTAAATGAGAAGGATATGAGTCATTTTGTATATAGGTTTGTTTATGGGTTGAAACCAGAGATAAGTGAAATGATTAAACAGCATATGATCTGTTGGCAGAATAGCACGGTAGATGAGGTTTTGAGATATGCTAAATACTGCAGTGATGACATTGAGAGTAGACAGCGTAAATTAAAGGAGAAAGCAATGTGGGCACAAGTGAAAGTTGCAGAAAAGCAAGAAGCTCAATTGAATAATCAAGTAAATGAGACAGGACAGACTAGATCTAGACCAAATATAGGTAAAGGAAAAGGTCAAATGAGTATAGAAGAGGCAAAGAAAAAGTGGCCATGCCACAACTGCGGAAAATTAGGACATTGGAGAAACGAGTGTAAATTTCCTCCAAAACTTAATATGGAAAATCAATCATTAACTCCACAGGTGCAGAGTGAGGTAGTTACCCAACAAAGTCAGGTGCCTCAACCACCACTTCCCAAGAGTGTTAATCCACAGAAATACAGTGCAGAAACAGGATTCTACGGAGGAGAGCAGGTAACTCAATTGCCGCGCGCAGCTGCCATATCTCAATACTGGTTACGACAGGATGGTAATGAGTCGGATGAAAGTTTATGACGGTGTCTAGGAGAGGAAGAAGAGTGTGTGCTTGGCGCAACTCTAGAGGTAGATCAAGCAGGTCCATTTGTGGATGGAGAAGTGAATGGTGCAAATGTAACATTCCTTGTGGACACTGGAGCTACCCGTTCTACTGTTAGGTCAGTGGAAATTCCAAACCTTCCTCTCTCAGGTGAACATATCCAAGTCGTAGGGGTATCGAATCAGCAAATTAAGGCGCCTCTTACTAAATTAGTGGAGGTAAAAATCGGACCATTTAGTGAAATGCACCGATTTGTAGTGTGTGATTGCAGTCCTGTGAACCTATTAGGACGCGATCTACTTTGCAAGATGAACTGCACCATCTATTGTACTCCAGATGGGATTGCATTTCAGACCCCAGATGAAGATGTGTTATATAAAATGACAATGGTAAATTTAGAATCAGAAGTGAATGATTTATTTCCCATATTTGATGTAGAGAAAATCCCAAATGAACTGAAAGAAACAGTGAAACCGGAAGTGTGGGATTTTACGGGAGAAGATATAGGGTTAATGAAAGGAGTAGACCCTGTTAAAATATCTGTTAAAGAAGGAACGAGTTACCCAAATACGCCCCAGTATAAATTGACACCAGAAATAATTGAAGGAATAACACCAGTAATAAATAAAATGATTGTGCAAGGGATTCTGAGAGAAATAATGAGCAGTCCATGTAATTCACCGATAATGGGACTGAAAAAGCCGAATGGAACATATAGAATTGTACAGGATTTGAGAAAGGTAAACAAAATTGTTGTGCCTTGCTGTCCAATAGTACCAAACCCTGCTGTGATTCTATACCAGATTCCACGCGAAGCAGAATGGTACACAGTTATTGATTTGTGCCATGCATTTTTCTCTATTCCATTACATCCAGATAGCCAGCCATTATTTGCGTTCAGGTTCGGAGAGCGTATTTTGGCATGGTGCCGAATTCCTCAGGGGTATACCGAAATCCCCTCGATCTTTAATCAGATTTTAAAGAAATCATTGGAGGATTTAAAAATGCCAGAAAAATCAGTGATGGTTCAGTATATTGATGACCTACTGGTGGCATCAAAAACGAAGGAAGCATGTGTTAATGACACAATTGCTTTGCTAAATCATTTGGCAAAAGGAGGACATAAGGTGTCCCCATCGAAATTGCAGTTTTGTCAACAAGAGGTCCAATATTTAGGACATAAGATTGAAAAAGGAGTGCGAAAGGTAACGACTGAAAGAATAAAGATAATTCAAGGAATGAGAACTCCAATGACACAAAGAGAAGTAAGTTTGTTTCTAGGAATGGTTGGATATTGTCGACAATGGATAAGTGGATTTTCATTAATTGCAAAACCATTACAGAGATTGACAAAGAAAGATGTTAAAGATCCTTTTGAAATGAATGATGAGGAAATGAAAGCATTCAGAGAACTAAAAAGGAAACTGTGTGAAGCCCCAGCATTGGGAATGCCTGACTATGAAAAAGACTTTGAGTTGTATTGTAGTGAAAGAGATGGGTGTGCGTTTTCAGTCCTAGTGCAGAGACACGGAAACATGAAAAGACCCATTGCATATTTTTCAGCTGTCTTAGACCCAGTAGCGAAAGCGTTGCCTGGATGTTTGAAAGCAGTTGCTGCTACTTGTGTAAGTTTGGAGCAGAGTGAAGGCATAGTGATGGGATATCCACTGAGAGTATATGTCCCTCATTCTGTGGAAATTCTTTTGACAAGAACTAAAACCCAATATATGACACATAGTCGGCTGACCAGGTATGAAAAAGTGATTTTGAGTGCAGACAATGTCACTATTGACAGATGCCTAAATGTGAATCCTTCAACATCATTGCCAGATGAAGAGAGTGTGATTGAAATGGATGAAGTTGATCATGATTGTCTGAATGTACTCGAATATTGTACAAAACCGAGACTCGATATACGGGATGAGCCTTTAAAGGAATCAGATTATATTCTGTTTGTGGTTGGCTCATGTTTGAGAACGGATGATGGAGTTCTGAGTGCAGCATATGCAGTTTGCACAGTAGCTGCTGTAATGGAAGCATCTTGTTTGAAAGGGATACGTTCTGCCCAAGTAGCGGAGTTGATTGCTCTAATTCAAGCATGTAAACTGGGAAAGAATGTCCGAATCACAGTAATCACTGATAGCCAGTATGTCTTTGGAGTGGTTCTTGATTTTGGGCAGATCTGGTCTCAGAGAGGTTTCTTGACGTCTGCAGGAACCCCATTCAGAAATCGTGAGTTTGTGAAAAAGTTGCTTGAGGCGATACAGCTGCCTAAACAGATTGCAGTGGTGAAGTGCAATGCACATAAAAATGGGGAAGACTACATAACTGTTGGCAATAACTTTGCTGATGAGATTGCACAGTATTGTGCCAAAAATGTTGTCTCATTAAACAAAAACAGAGAAAGAGAGCATATTTCATGTCCTTTGCTTTTTACTAACCCTGTTAAGACATGGGATGAGGTGAGACAATTACAGGAAGCCGCAGATGATGAGGAAAAAGATAGCTGGATAAAAGCAGGATGTAGGAAACGTGAGGAAAATGATGTTTGGGTTTACAGGGATGAAAGACCAGTTATGCCTGATAGCATGATTTCTGACATGGCACGGATGTACCATGGACAAGCTCATATTGGAAGAGATGCAATGATCAGACTTTTTAGACAAACATGGTATAATCCAAAATTCAGAGCCATAGCTGAGAGTCTTTGTCAAAGATGTCTTATTTGTCAACAGCTAAATCCAGGAAGGAAGACCGTAGTGAGTCTAGGAACAATAGGACGAGAGGGAGGTCCCTTCACAAGAATGCAAATGGATTTTATAGAAATGCCCCCGAGCAATAGACTAAGGAATGTACTTGTAGTCGTCTGTTTGTTTTCTCGTTGGGTGGAAGCATACCCGACCAGAAGGAATGATGGAATTACAGTAGCAAAACTTATGCTGTGAGAATTCATTCCAAGGTATGGTTTTCCAGTAACGATTGAAACAGATAGAGGAACACATTTTCAAAATGAATTGATTCAACTGATTTGTGAAGCACTTAGTATTAAACAGAAACTGCACTGTGCATACAGACCAGAGGCTTCTGGAATAGTAGAGCAAGTGAATGGAACAATTAAGAACAGGCTAGGAAAAATGTGTCAAGCCACAGGACTCAAATGGCCAGATGCCTTGCCATTGGTCTTAATGACTATCAGAAGCATACCGGAAAGAAAGACAGGACTCAGTCCCCACGAAATAATTATGGGACGAGCAATGAGACAAGCACAGTAAAAAAACTACTGACTATAACTGATGATCTCGTGTTGGATTATTGCAAAGGATTGGCTGATGTGGTACGTTCTGTGTTTCATCAGGTTGGACCGGATGCGACCACTCTTGAAAGAAAACCAGCACATGACTTAAATCCAGGAGATTGGGTCCGCATAAAAGTCCACCGAAGAAGAAACTGCTTGGTTCCTCGCTGGGACCAACCACGACAAAGTGATCCTGGTGACAACAACTGCAGTCAAGTGTGCAGGAATAAAACACTGGGTACATGCCCGTCACACCATCAGAGTTCCAGAACCTGAAGATCGACCTGTAAGTCGACATCTGGAAATATCGGATACCAGTTCAGCGTCCGATGCAGAGGAAGAGGCGAACAGGGTTCCAGAATCTGAAGATCGACATGTGAGTCGACATCTGGAAGACCCAATTACAAGTGCAACGACAGGAGGAGTGGAGGAAATAGCAGAAGTTCCAGAATCTGAAGATCGACATGTGAGTCGACATCTGGAAATATCAGACACCAGTTCAGCATCTGATACAGAGAATTCGGATTGGGAAGAAAATCTGAAGAAAAATTGGAAATTTGATAACATTAAAGAAGAAACTGAGCAAAAAGACAGTAACAGTGAGCAACCAAGTACCAGTTATAGGGAAGATCCTTCAGAGATTACATTAATAGACGAAGAAGGGATAGTTTCACATAGAAAGGTAGAAAATTCGGAAGAACCCCGAGGAGCAATAGGGACAGATCGTCGAACAAAAGAACAGGGAAACTCAGAAACAGAGAGAAAGATTGACACAAATTCGGAAGAACCTCGAGGAGGGACAGAAGTAGGTGATCAAAGGGAAAGAAGTGAAAAACCAAAAATAGGCGAAGGAAGTGAAATTCTAAAATTTAAGATAAGAGACAATAAAGAAAGAACTGAAACAGAGTCAGAAGAAAGTGAAGAAGAAAGAAACCAGAAACTAGAGTCGAGAAAAAGAACTTGGAGAACAGAAAGAGAGGAAAAAGAAAGTGAACCGAAAAGACCAAGAAAGGGAGACAATTGGCCCCACGAAGTTAGAAGATTAAGATACAAGATCATAAGGTTAGATGGAAAAAGTGCAGAACAAGTAAATGAAATATCAAGTCAAAAGGAACAAGAAAAACAAGGAGGAAAACACTTGCAGAAAACAAAAAGAGTAAAGAAAGTCAATCTGAAGTATAAATCGCCTGAATGGCTATACATTGCATTGACTGATATCAAAGAAAGAAGAAATCACTCACGAGAACCCAGAACAAGGCTGCAACCTAATGGGTGAAGGTGAAGTGCAACAAACTTGAAGAAGGTTGAACACATTTCTACTGGATTGGACAAAAACATTGGATTTGACAAAGAAGGAGTTCTGAAAAGAACTAAAAGAAAGTAACGAAAAAGACAAAGAGAGGTTGTAGGGTGGCTAAGAGGTCATTCCTGAGGTGTGGTGGCACATATTTTTCTGTACATATTATAGAATAGGTAAACGAACAAAATGGAAGATACTAGAAATAGAAAATGTAGATGTGAGTTCTTAAGTAGATGGTGTAAGATGCGCTTCTTTTGTACAGGCTTATTAATGACAGTATGGGTTATTTTAGCAATTACCATTCCAATTAAATTAGCTATAGAAGAAACGTCTATATTAGAGAATAACACAGAGAAAGAAAAAGGAGCTAACATACAAGAAACAGCTATATTAGGAAATAGTGCAGAATTACACAAAGACAAATCAATAACAGATTTTTCAAAAAATGTTTTCACTAAAATATTGTATGAATATGTAAAAACAATGGATGTAAAAGATTGCTATGTTTGTATGCAATTGCCTGCGTCTGTTGCAGAAGGTGTGACCTATCATCACCTTCCTTTGACATATGGAATAACATGTAGTGTTTTAGCAAGTCTATTTTACAAGACAGGAAGATTAGAATATTATTACACTAATATAGATAAGATTTTTGCAAAGATTCCTATAGTTTCTGAACTAAACAAGGTGAAAGAGGGAAGAACATTTGGTGAATTTTTCATAGAAAATAAAATTCTAACATTAGAAGATATAGTTAAAAACAACCTTACCTGTGAGTTAAGAAATTAAGAAAAGATATTTTTAGAAATGGTTGAGGATAGAAGAGTGAAATTTCAAAGAAAAGTGATTGAAGAGACCAAAACACCTCTTTGGGCGTTTGAGGAAGGAAATCATGACAAGAAAAAGACAAAAGCAGCTATGACTCTGGATTGGCCCCAACAGGGAAGGTTGTGCATTAGAAGAAATAAAACAAGATATGACAATTATTTCGTGGGTTCCAGTGATTGCCATGACAATTATGAAATTTTCGGAGGTTGGGGATTTAAAGGGGAAAAGATCCAATATTTCCTGGGATCTATTACATTTGCGGTAACAGAGCTTATTACAGGTTGCCGGACCATTGGTATGGATCATGTTATTTAGGCCTGGTCTTTCCAAAGATTTTTCATGTAGATAGAGCAGAAAAGGGAACACACGAAATAATAAAGACATTTACACGTAGAAAAAGGGAAAGTTTCTCAGAAGTAGTAGGTGATATTTTTGGAGCATTGATACCAGCAGTGGGAATATCTTTGAATGCATTTAAAATTCGGAAGTTATCCACAGTAGTAGATCGTTTATCTACAGATACTGCTGGAGGGTTCTTGATGGTAAATACCGAGATGGTTGCCATGAGAGCTATGGAGATGCAAAATCGACTTGCCCTTGACATTCTTTTGGCAAAAGAGGGTGGAGTCTGTAGAATGCTGAAAGTCCAACATTGTTGCACTTACATTCCAGATAAAAGTGAAAATATACAAAAGTATATAAAGAATATTACAAATTTGCACAAAGAACTTGTTCCACTGGAGGTTGAAAATGCATTTGGAAAACTTGGTAAGAGTTTTTCCTCAGTAATAAATTGGTTTACTAGAATGAGTGGATTAATAATAGGGAAAGTTATAATAGTAGCAACCATAATAATCATAATAGTTTTAGTACTGAAGCTAAGTATTATATGTATAAAAAGAAGAAAAAGACAGAATAAGATAGAAAAAGAAAATAAGATAAATAAAGAAAGAAAGAGAAAGAGAAATGGGTGAAATAGAGTTAGAGGAATTAAAAGAAAGCATGTATAAGAAAACGAAGAGACAAGATGAAAGGGATACAGCTGTGTAAACTAACAAAATAAACTGGACAAAGAAATATGCTATCTGACAGAATTGTGTAACAATGGGTTTTTGTGGTGATATTAAAAATCACCAAAGGGGGGAGTTGATGGAGCAGGGTAAACGAAAAAATTTTAACCTCCTAATATTTATGATAATTAATTAATACACAGGTTCGTCTTAGTAAATAACCAACCATGTATGTTACATGTAAAGGGTTATGGGTAATACGCTATAGATGTGCAAACTAATTTACTTACAATTGTTTACGTGGATAACATAAGTCTAATATTTGCGTACTAACTAAAATAATAAATGCATGATTTGTGCTTGGAAATACACTGTGTAGTGGCAAAGAGAAGCGTTGGTAAGTAAGATATAGCTTTATATGTCACTTTTGCTAGGTAACACCTAATTGGGGTACGTAGAATGACGGGAGGGAAACGAAAAGGCTTATATTCTTTATTTTTAACTATGTTCTGTTTATCTTTACAATAGTTCGCTTAGGCCGGTTGTGCTGCGATGTTAAAATGGCTGCCATGGCAAGCAAGCTAGAGTACGCAGGCGCGAAAAGAGTTCCGAAAGCGAGAAAGGCTGCGAGCAAAAGGGATCATGTGACCGTCCCAAAGCCTAGGATGGAAGCGTGGTCAAGGCTGCAGTGACCTTATGATACAAGCGTGTGCCAAAGAAGGACATAGCAAAAAGCGTGAGAAGCTGCAGTGAATATATGAAAAGACAATGAACTGTTCAACTTAAATGTATCAGAAATGGATACAGAACCAAACCGGAATGTGGATGGGTAATGTCATGAACCCGTGAGAAACGACAGAAGTATGAACTTTCCACAAAGACCTGGTTGAAACAAAGATATTGATAATGAAATGTATACTGACCCCAAATGGACCAATTAGAGAGAATCTTGTCCACAAAGATGTAACATTTTCACTTAGTAAGCTAGTATTAGGATATAAGAAGACCTACTCTTAGAGGGAGGGAACTGGAGCTGCTGCTGCTGCTGCTTTTATATTTTTGATTGAGCACGAGACGCTGCTGCTGAAGAAACTTTTAGCTTTTAATAGATTTTCCATTTTTAATACTATTTAGACCTTTTATTCTTAAATACTAAAGAGGGATTGTGGCGGGACACTTCTTATGAGTGATCCGTCGAGAACGCCTGTTTTCCAGGACAGATAGACAGTTCTCCGGGAGTTCTATGCTGTGATCTGAATTCATTGCTGTGACGAACTTTTGTTTTCCATCTAATAGGTATGCATTGCAATTTCAATTTATTCTTATAATGACGCTAAATGTAATAATCTGACTGATAAATTTGAAACTTATTCATGTTTCTAAAAATTATATAAACTTCATTATCTTAAATCAATGAGTCAGTGGTTCTTTAGCTCAATGATAAATGTAAATGTTTAAAGGTTTATAGTGATTGAGCTGGTCTTTATCACCATCAACTAATTGCTACTAGTTGGTCCATCGACCAATGAGCGGAATACCTTAAAAGCTTGAGAAGTATTATGTCGTTTTAAAAAGGTATCCCGTCTCCTTCCAGCGAATCATTAACTGTTTTCCTCCTAGGTAAAAACGGATGAAATCCAGGGAATATATGAGAGAGTGAATGTTTATGCGGTGTTATGGGCCCCACCGTCATATGGATATAGTTGTGGAAAATAAGAGAGATATTTGTACCTGGACGTCCAAAGCATCTAGGAGAAGAAATTTTATTGTTAGCGCTGGATCACCTGTCTTAACAGATAATTGCCCACGAAGATTAAAATGGCTCTTGGTCGCTCCCCTTGGCTTTTTGCATGAACTTTCCTAAACATTGGAAAGCGGTGAGCCCGCTGAATTTCCACCTCCCAGTTCCACTGGGCGAGATCCGGAAAGGCGCCCTTCAACAATGTGACAACAAAGGCCATAATGTTCTCTCCATCAGTATTTTCTTCCAGGCCCAACAGCCGTACATTGTTGCGGCGCTGCCGGTTCTCAAATTCCTCGAGCTTCCAACAAACATCCAGGGATTGCTTCTCTTGCATGACCTTAAATGATTGAAATTTATCGACCTCCGCCTCCACAGCAGCAGTTTGTTCTTCAACATGGGTAACCCGTTCCGAGATATCGGTACACACCTTATTCATCTTACGAATAGCCCCCTGCAGTTTCTTGGTAGCTACTAATGATCTTTTGCTCTCCTGCCGTGCCTCCCCCTGCATTTGTTTTAAAGTAGAATATAATAAATCCAATGTTGCAGCAGGAGTAGGGGGAGGTACACTACCAATTTCGTTAGATCCTCCTATGTCTCCTATACCAGTTTGGCCCATATTTCCTATATCAGGCCCACTACTGGTACCCGCTGTCAGGACAGATGCGGAGTAGTCCCATTCCAGCTTCCAAGTGGCGGAATCTGAAGATCTCATTTTAGTCTTAGTCCGTCGCCTTGAGTTTACAGATCGACTGTGGTGCCTCTTCTGCGTGGCGGAAGACTCCCCAGAGGCCGTTTCTTGAGAAGATTCCAACTCACTAACCTCTGATGTATCTGAGTCATCGTTCAACGAAAATAATTTTTCTCCTTCTGGGGAGAACAAAGGGGCGCTCTGCCAAGGAATTATTGCGCCATGGTTGATCTGACCTCCTGGAGCACCGCTGGTATATCACTGGCCTGAATATCTAGCTGTGCCTGGACTTGACAGCATACACCATCTGGGGAAATATCTCCTCCGCCCTCGTTAATGCAGTCCTTATTCGTTATATCATCACTGTCACTGAGTACCTTAAGAACCATCCCTCCACCCGCGGAAATCCGGGATACTGTAGCCCCAACCTCATCAGTCTCATTCAAAATAGTAACCAACGGGGGCTCACCCACTGTTGAATCCACCTGGCTCACTCCACTCTGTTCCTGGTTTGTAGGTTTTGTAGATTGAGGGAGAGATCTACCTGGCCCAGAATCCTCCTGGGCAGTTTCAGCGGTCTCAGCAGGCATGATGCGTGACAAGTGAGAGACAGGATTACCTGGCGAGAGGAAAGGACTATCTTCACATTCTATGTGAGTCGAGATTGCATCTGGGAGGTCAACGGCACCTGAGAGCATCTCAGCTGCCATCGAAACTGCCGTCGGAGCCATCATTAGAGCCGGAGCCGTCGTTAGACCAAATGCCTCCAGAACTGAGGGCTGCCGCCGCACCCCATCTCCAGCAGCAGCGCCGGCAACGCGTCGCCTGGTACCGCCTGCCACACCAACATCTTTTACCTTGGAAATATCCTCATCCTTTTTTTGGATGCCCCCGCGTCGGAGCTGACCCGCGCTGGACGCCGCTTCCATCATGTCATCCTTCAGGCACCCCTTGACCTCCTTCACAGCCTCCCTTGTAGCCGCTGCATCTTTCGCGATTTTGCTCACCTTCGGAGCCATCCTGGATCTCAGCAAGGATGCAAGGCGCTGAATATATATGGGGATCTGCCACAGAGTAAGAGTCAGAGTCCGCCGTTGCAGCCGTGGCAGCCACGCCAGCCGAGAACCACCACGGAGAGCAAGGTAAGAATAATCCCCTGCCCAGCGAGCATCAGAAATCTGCAAGGTCCACCCAAGCATATCCGTTGGAGCTGCCAGACATTTCACGGGGTTTTTGCAGGGGAGAGCAGAGTCAGAGCCGCCTTCCTTGAGGTCAGTCAGCGGCCATCTTGCCTCAGAAACTTTGTTTCTAACAAAATATCAAATAAAGAGAGCGCTTAGGGCAAAACCTGCCATCTATGTTGTCTTTTTCTGTCATGGTTCACTTGCTCAGGGGTAATAGTACTATTGATAAATTATTCTTTGCATGTAATAGTTTCCTCTTGTAGGACATTCTTACATATTTTACATATTGCACATTTAGTTAATCATGATTAACCTCTTGACTGGTAAACTGTTGATCTTCTAGTGTTATTTTTTTTATTTAACAATCATTTTCCTTCCTCCTCAAGATGGCCCTTGCCACAGTCTTGGGTAGGATTGGAAACCAACCACATTGGCCCATCACCCTCTAAGCCTAGAGACCTTTATGCTATTATTAGGAACAAACGCACTTGGAATCAGGCCCTGGGAAACCAAAGAAGAAGGCAAGGGGAAAGGAGAAACACTGGAATATGTGATTTTGTGAGTCCCGATCACCACCTGTAATCAAAAGGCATCACACAATCATATGTAAATTGGTTCTACAGGAATGAGCAATGTAACTGTGTTTGCACAGTTAGACATACTGCATTTGTAATGCAACTCACAACCTGGAAGCTGTGGGACACCGTCACCAGCCGGGTGAATCCAAGGACTGCAGGATGAATGAAGCCGAGTGAGGAAAAGTAAGAGGTATATAGCAACTTCAGCCAATTCCTGCCTAAGGGGATTTACCCTCAGGAAGTCAAGAAAACAACAAACTTACTGTAGAGTGGAAGCTGGGTATGAATTAAAATGAGGCTCATGGGAACCCCACAACACATAGATCTGCCAGGCAAAGTCCATCTGGAAGAGCAGCCTTCTTATACTGCTCTGCTTACCGTAATACACAAGAGGAACCAGGTCACCATCTTGGAAAGGTATTACAGCTATTCTCTATGAAGTGAACCTCCACAATCTTGAAGTGGTTAAGACATCAATACTTGCAGCCATGGTTCCCCAACCTCTATCTGCCAGACAGTCATGTATGCCATCATGGACGGTGCCCCACTATGGCGGAGTAGCGTAGCCCCACTGAAAAATAAAATGATAATAAAACCATTTTATTATCATTTTATTTTTCTTACCTTATTCCCAGCTGAGTCGAGGTTAGGGCAGGGCCATGCTCACGAGTGTCAAGTCAGCAGTAGGGCGGAGTGGTGGGCACTAATAAGTGCGTATGTCAGTTTCGCCAGACGTCTTAAGCCCGCCAAACAGACATGCACACTAAGGTTTCTCCAACCCAGCTATGTGGTAAAGCCAGGTTGGGGAAAATCTGCAGGCTCCCTGTGCCTGAGCCAGTGTTAAACCACCCCACTGAGGCCAATCCAGACGCTTCTCTCATGCTAGGTATAGCATGAGAGCAGCGTCTGGATTGGATGGGGAGCCTGTGCAGTTAAGACCATCCACTTCCGGGACGACAGGAGCAACGAGGCAGCTGGCAGCGAAAGCGGAGCAGAAGGTAAGTCTTTTATTAAAACCCAACCCCAAGCCCCCACCTCCCCCGCCCTACCACTTTACGCTACTGTATGCCATGTTACCTTCCCATTCAGTGATACTCCAGCACGCTCACAACCCCATGTAGTCAGAGGTGTGATCTTTGAAGCTTGTTGTCGGGTGAGTCCTAACGGCTCCATACACACTGTTGAGATATCAGCACCAGATCACTATTTGTCTTACATTATTACTTCAAATGCAGATGTAATTTCATGAGACCAGAGACTAGAATTATGTATTTCTTTTATTGTGTCTCCTTAGCAGCCATCAAAAACCAACTTCAACCAAACCCAACATTCCAGAATTAAAATATTAACACAGCTCATATAAGCTCCAACACATCACTTATGCTCCTCCTTTCATTGCTGCTCCTTGACAGCTTAGGGGCCGATTCCGATTCGGGCAGGAAATCTCTCCGACCGAGCCGGACCCGGAGAGATTTCCGACCGAATCGGACCCTAGCAGTCCGACCGAACGAGTACGATGCGTTCGCATGCCATCTGACTTGATTCGGTCGGACTCCCATTGAAGTCAATGGGAGCCGGTCGTACAACGCGTACGCGGGCTCCCATTGACTCAATGGTTGCGAGGCGAACAAGGGCCCCCCCCTATAGCGGGTACGCGTCGAAGCGGGTCGCGCCGTACATGCATGTGTAGGGTGGACCCATGGGTCCCCCCTGTGTGCGACTCGCGCGGCTACGCGTACATGGGGGTCCGACACGGACCCCCAAAGTGCGGCTCCAACTGCTCTTTCGAGCCGGACGGCGCGAGTCGGTCGGACTGCTCGCGGTGCGCATCGTACTTACCCGGCCGGGGAACGTCTCCATTGCGCGGTGCGAGTCGTGTCCGTGCGAGTCGGTCGGAGCGGTTGGGTCCCGCAAACGAGTCGGTCGGCGATTTCGCGTACGTTCGCATCGTACTCGTTCGCCCGGACGCACGTCCGACTCGGTCGGAAACAGGGCGTCCGAATCGGATCCGGTAAAGCCGAATCCGATTCGGAGCCCTACCGGCCGAGATCGGAATCGACCCCTAAGTGTCTATTTTCTTGTGTTTTAATAAAATCGTTTCAATCAGTTTGGTAGTTATTTAGATTGATTTTTTTTTTATCTGCGGGTATTTCTTTTTGGAGAAATGTAGTTGATTTGGTGGGGGTAATCCCAGTTGGAAATGCATTTTCCATTGGGTGGATTTTGTTTTAGGGAGGTGAAAAAAGGAAAATGGATCTAATTTCGTGGAAGCATATTATACTCAGTTTAATTTCGAACGTTTCTCTGCAATTATATGCTGTAACTGTTGGAGACCACTCACACTTGCCGTTGATGTCAGTGTCTGACATGGACGCAAGCAGCTGCATTTTCCAATTGGCTGACTTCTCGTTGCATCATGCCGTGTGCAGACCGAGGGGCAGATTTACAAGCCCCTTGCGCCACTTTTGCGTCACTTTTCCCATGTTAAAAATGACGCAAAAGTGGCGCAAAGGCCTTGTAAATAAGCCCCCCGAGTCTTCCGTTTCGCGGCGCACAAGAAAGTGGCGCGAGAGAGCTCTTCTGTTCAGAGGGATACGCTGAGCTGTAGTGTCTAGCATGTGACTTGCGACGTCACCGGTCACACAGCAGGCAGGTTGCCATTTTGGTCCTGAGGGCACCTTAATAAAAGTCACAGTGGTGCGCCCTTTGATAAGGCACATTTGGAATAGTATGACCTCTCAGAGAGTGAAACAGGGGCGTAACACAGGCCCCCGCATCCCTAGCGGTGCGGGGGGGGCCCGAGCTGCACGGGGCCCCCTCAGCACAGAACTCAGGCCTGAGCGCTCTGGATTAAATCCGGAGCAGGGGCCCCTCCGTGTACATTGCAGGGGGACCCATTAAATGTTTGTTACACCACTGGAGTGAAAGTTGGGATCTGGACGGCGATAAGCGGGAGGTTGCACAGAATGCAAGAGGTATGGTAAAGGAGCCTCACGGGGAAGACATGATTCGCCACCCGAGGAGTTCAGATCAGCCATGTGGCTTCTTATATAAATTTCTGGGGTCAAAATGTACTAAGGGCTTGCGTTGCCCTTATGTAATGCATAGTGCAAGGGGGCCTTCATTGGTGCTAGGCAGCACTCAGTGCACCTGCGCAGAGAGAGAGCAGGAATGCCCCATATCTTAGTAAATATGCTGCGTTCCAGCTCTCTCCATTTGACGCAGCACAGCAAGTTGTCTTACAACGGCCCCACCAGCGCTGGGATGCCTGGCTTCACCTTGGGGGTGCCCAGGAGTGGACATTTCACAAGGAAAAGCCAGGAAGGGTTCCACAGCGGTATGCGTTCAGCGCCAGGATGCCTCAGGGTAGCAGTGCGCTTTACAAGTACAAATTCATTTCATTTCATTTCAGTTGTGCCCAATGTGAGTGAATGCAAATCTGGGCTTGGATACATAAGGATAATTAAAAGGAGGCTAGGAGGCCATGACAGCAGACTGTTCTTGCCCTGTGATTGATAAGGCCTGTTTGACAACTTATTTTGAACCAGACTTCAAAGGTTTCCTTTTTAAGCTGGGGTGCAACCATAGAAAAAGACTAGAGAGGGCATTAAAGTTGTGCAAAGATAGGCTCCTGAATGAAGTTAGGTGGCGGCTCATATACTGGATATGGCTGAGGAAGCACATTCTAAGGGGGTGACCAATGATGTAGGTTTGTTAAGAGGATGGAGCCAACGTGCAATTTGTGTTTCGGAAAAAGCTAATTTGGCATCATTCAAAGAAAAGGGTAGGACTGTACTTATGGAAAGTAGCCAGAAGTTAGGTGACTTTACCAAAAGTGGGCCTAATGAGGACTCAAATGGGTTGCTCTTTAGAGGTGACCTACTGAAGTGAGTACGTAAATATGTATCATCCTTTATGGCTTTGAACAAAGCCAGCCTTCCTTGTGAAGAGTATTCAGAGGGTGTGTTTTTACAAGGGGCTTTTTCTCTGGCCACATGCTCTCAAAGTCCCAGTAACTGATGCAGGTAAAGGGAACCTTCAGAGGGTTCCAATCAGCAATACGTTTTCCACATAAAAAGGATAATCTGGTAGAGGATGAACTCCTAGAGGCAGTGAAAGCAGACTGTGCAAGGCTGTGTATGCATGAGAATGTCTCTTGGTTTTCCCCCAAAAAAGGTAGCAGAGAGTGAAAGATTTCAGGTTAATTTGGGAGAATTTTGGTCAAAAGATCTGTGGGACCTGTGGATAGTGGAAGGATATATGACAAATTTCAGAGAACTGTCATATCAAAATGTAGAACCAATAAAGACTGTGTTTTCAAAGGATCAGAGTTGTTTGGAAGCACAAAAAATGTTGGTATAGGGTGCTATCAAGAGGGTATCAGAAGAGTGAAAGCCTTTTGTGAATATGTCTTTCCTGGAAAAGAACAAGGTACTGTGGAGTACAGATATTTCAAGATGGAAGGGATCGCTGTTTTGAGTGCAATTCTACAGATATGGTATGGTTCGCAAAGATAGACTTCAAGGATGCTTACATCACGATTCCCACAGCACAGGAAAGTTGAAGGTTCCTACAATTCAGTTTGTCAAGAATGTTTATCAGTTTTGGTTAGCTTTGGCTCCGCGGTGTTTCACAAAGGTGTAGAGGCTGGTGGAAAGGGGTGTATGAATGATCATGTATCTGGCTGACTTCATGTGTATGTTTCATAGTTACATGGAATTGAAAGATCATCTGAATTTGGTAGTAGAGTTGTTGGAGAGTTTGGGCTTTGCTATAACAGTGAGAAGTTGATTTTGGAGCCCCAGAGAGTGAGAGAATATATCTGTTTCCGGGTGAATTTAGTAAAGACAACTGTAGGTCTTCTGGTGCAGAAAAAGAAGATGATAAAAGCAGAAGTGAGGAGCACTTTGAACAAGGAGGTGGTTTTATTAAGAACTCCGACATGAGTGATAGAACTGTTTTCTTCATCAATACAAGCCTTTTTCTATGCCCAATGCATGTTAGTCTGAGAAAAGGTTTGTATTATGGATATCATGAGCCATATTACATTAAGTGCCAAGAACGGGAATGTATGACTGCTTTTTTCATCCCCTTGGCCACAGACTCTTGTGCTGCCATTTCTGCAGTACAGCTAGCACTGGCTCACACGCAGCTCTGGGGCTTTCCTAGAGGGTGTTCCCCTATTTCCATGGGGGTGTGACCCCATGAAAATGAGGGAAACCATTTGGCTCTGCACCAAGTCTTATTAGGGACATTGGCACAGAGGCAAAGTGAGCGCTAAGGGGTGCACTGACCGTATTTCAAACAGAGGTGGTGCACAGTCGGTGCACACCCCAGGCACCCCCTAGAGTGAGAGAAGGGATTTGTACGGACTCCCAGACATCCCCCTACAGCCGGGTGCAGTCACTCACTAAACCTGCCTGCAGTGGAATTTCTGCCCACTTTGAAAGTGCAGGCCGGATGTCACCTGCACTAAGACAGGCGACAGGCAATTTCAATCAGATGGTCTGTCTGTCACTAATATGCTGGCCCCAGGGCAGCACAAGATTACAGCTGACTTGAGGATAGTGTTTTATCAATAATAGAGCACACTGTCCTGTTTGCGCCCAGTGCACATAATTAAAAGTGCAACATGGCACAACCAGAGACAGTGCACACTTACTGTAATACTGCCCCAGCGACATCCTAGGGAAGAGGGAAAAGAGAAGCTAATTTGGTGTGTGGAGAACTTAGAAGTGTGGAACAGTCGAGCACTTTTTGGAGTAACTTCAGATTTTGTGCTAGAAACAAATGGTTGTACAGTTGGGGGTACATTTGTGCCATCAGGAGACAGGAGGCTGGGGACTCTAAACAAAAACATATCTACCTATGAATTGTCTGGAGATAAAGGCAGGCTTCTCTGCTCTGAAGAGTTTTGAGAAACCCTTGGCCAAGTGTAATGTTTTAATGAAGATGGACAACTTGTGTGGGGTGCGGTACATAAATCATTTTGGTGGTAGCAGGTCCCTCAGCTTGACAGGGATGGCAAAAGAGTTGTGCAGTTTTTGTTTGGAGAATAAAATAGTGCTCAGAACAGAATATTCACTAGGCTAGAGATTGAGTAGGGGTTTGGAATTCCTTATAGCTGAAAGATCACAGTGCCTGGAGCATCAGTCATGAAGTTTTTGGAAGGTGCAGGAACATTGGGTCATTTTGAGGTGGATCTTGGTTGACAAGCCCGTTGGTGAGGTACTTCAGATGGAGGCCTGATCCGCATGCATGGTGGTAGATACATTTCAACAAGATTGGCAGGGAAAAAATAATATGCTTTCCCTCTATTTGCAATGATGCAGAGGATCCGGTTGTTAGTTTGGAGACAGAGGTACTACGTGGTGCTAGCGATACCCTAATAGGTGACTCACTCCTGGGTTCAGCAGATTGACAAATGCAGGCCTGTGTGTGGTTTTACCTTAGTCAGATTGAGCAGATGTCTGAAGTATCTCTTAGAAGCTTTGAAGAGGCGTAATACTAGTCTTCAGTCTTGTCACACAATGTAGATTTCCCCAAGTGAGCGTTTTAGGAGAATCTGGATTTCATTAAAGACACAGAGGCTAGCATTATCCTCCCAGCCCACCCTTTGCATTGGTAGCTGGAACAGACACTATAGATATTCATAAATCTGCTCATATTTTTCCTTTATGGTAGTTGAGTGTTCAAAAGGCAGTTACTGTTATTAATTTCTGTGACAGATGTTCAACAGTTTCCATCTTCTGGCAAGGAAGAAGGGTTTGGCCTTTAGAAAGTGCAATTTCTGGTGCGGTTTTCAGAGCAGATGCAAAGAGGAAGATGGCTGATACGTTGAACTTTATATGGACTGTGTTAATGTTCTAATTCTGAAATGTTGGGTTTGGCTGAAATTTGCTTTTAGTGGCTGCTAAGGAGCGGTAATACATAACTAATTCACAATGCTAGCCTCTGTGTCCTTATTGAAATCCACATTCTCTTAACAGTCTCACTTGGAGACAATCTACACTGTTTATCTTGATTATCTCCAATTGCAGGTTCCCTTTTCATGATGTGCCAGTTTTTTTGAAAAATTCATTTGATTTTCGAGGATTCTTTACTATATTAATTAGTCAGAATTTCCCTTATTTGTTTTGGCTTGCATGTTTCAGCTTTTTTGTTACTAGAAGTTATATTCTATTGTTTTGATGATTATCCCTTGTTTGCCCTTTCAGGTTCATCAAAATGGTATCCTCTCATCAGGAACTGTGTTTTTCACTCTCTTCAGATTTTCTTCAGTTTCTTTTTACCTCTAGCATTTCTTTGTGGGTGATGCTCCATTTGATGTCCCGGTCATGCAGCTGTTTATTTTTTGGGGAGTTGTATATAGCTCAAACTCGACCCGAAGGTATCAGAGCGCTTTACATGAGCACTAGTTGAACCAGTCTCTTTTCTAAACAGTGCTGTATCAATTATTCCCTGCTTCACATCATTCCATTTATTCAAAAAATATTTTTTCGATGTTGGATGTCTAGATGGATGTTCTACATACTTTTCTTTAAGCTTTCAAAGTGTTGTACAAATTCTTCATTTGACCCATCCAATGTTAACAGGAGGCCATCGATAAAGCGGAGTGTTTGGATTCTTCAAACTGAACAATAATTGCAAACTGATGCAGGTGTTCATACTTGTGAAGGAAAGTATAGGGTCACATACTTTTTGCAGTGTGGCATTTTCACCCAAAGGTCAACATCTAAAGTACCCCACATTTTCCTTGCAATGTACCTCTATCTTCATCAGGACAAGTTAATAATGCATGACATGATACCATTACTATTGAAATATATGCAATCAAACAATATGCATTGTAACACTACCTTTTTCAAATAGGATTTAGAAAAAGGACTGAATATTTCTAATTTGGACAAAAAAACATTGTTTTATGTAATTGCACTTTGTCTAATTGCCTTTTTATTTCACCGCTTCACTATTTCATTAAAGCCTATTGACTTTTCGATGTTGATTCTAGAATTCTTCATTATTTTTCAAGTGTTTACTTATTAAAAAGAATTTAAAGTTTCAATTTATTTTCAGAGTAAGAAAACAACCCAGTTATGGGAAAATGTCCTTGTACAACACGTACTCTCTTTACATTGGCTATATCCCACTCAAATTTATGGAACAACCATCTGCTGTTTAAAATCAGAAAGGTTTGCAGTGTCATTTAAAAAGTATTCACAAATGTGCATTTAAAATAAATCTAGAGAATTACAACATAGGGGGTCATTATGATGGCGGGCGGATCGCCACCGCCTGGCCGGCGGTGGCGATCCGCCCGCCATCACAGCACAATTCACCCCCGCCATATTACTATGGCGGGGGGTACCGCGGCGGACGGAAAGTCCGTCCGTGGCATTTCCGCCGGTCGGCAATCGTCACGATTGCCGGCCGGGCGGAAAAGGACAACAATATGGTGGCGGTGCCTTGCAGGCACCGCCATCTATATTACGATGACAGCGGAAACATGCCTTTCCATGGCCGAGACTCCGCCATGGAAAGGCATACGGTAATTCACTTTGGGGGCCCGTTGCGGGCCCCTGGGGGGTGGCGGGGTGGGGTGCTGCACTTGGGGGGTACCTATGGTACCCCCGACATTGTAATGCCCAAGGTGGCAGGCACCGCGCGGTGCCTGCCACGTTGTGTATCGCAATGCAATACATGGGTTTTTAACATTGCGCACGGTGCTGCAGCCAGTAGCACCGTCCGCAATGTTAAACTACCGGGATGCGCCCGCCAGTGTGGCGGGTGCATCCTAATACGGCGGGCGGGACCGGCGCACCTATGGCAGACGGTCCCAGCTCCGCAGGGATGGCGGGCGGACGAAAGTCCGCCCGCCATCCTAATAGGCCCCAAAGTTTCAAGGCACGTGCCACCACATTGAAGTTCTTAGAAAGATAAGTTTTGGTATAAATTTTTGGAAAGATTTTATAAATATATTAAGATGTTTAGAGTAAAACTTGTTGCATATTATTGGTTTATTGCAATGTAACCTCACATTATTAAGAAGACAACAAGTGAAAATCATTATATTTCACACGTGAAGGAAAAATGAAGGTTTACAAACGCATCCCAGGTGTTTTCTTTTCTTTAAATTGTGATTTTTTTGTTAATTAAATATGAACAAATCTATGAAGAAAGCACTTTATTTAAAAATCATAATTAACATCGACTTATCAGAAGTATATTTACGGGGAAGTTACATTGTAAGTGATAAATATTGTGCAAATGTTTAGCAATAAATAAATGAAGCAGACTTTTTAAGTTAAGACACAATACTTGCCATGTTTTAAGGTTTTGTATATTCTATGTGAATTATTAAATGAGAAAACATGCTGCAGTTTGTTCTTCTTGTCCATCATCTGCAAGTGGATGGATGTCATTGGTGGCATGCCCCTCTTCCGGTAAAGGGGATGTGTCTGCAAGTTTCTGCACTAGCCCTTATTACAAGAGTCAGGTTAATACTATGAGGTGATTCCAACCTACCTGGTACCACAGAGTTTGATTTTTCCTCAGTACGAAATTATATTTCCATTCTGAGTTCCATAGGTTGGAATGAGAGATAATGCAGTAATGCAGCACATAATGATAAGGTGTCACACTTTGTCTGGAGCATAGAAAATGTCAATGCCAGTGACACGGAAGCCTAATTTTCAATAACCTAAAGGTAAATTCAATATCTTTTCTTTTTCGGATGGCTATGTAATACTTTAGGACATATTTACAAGGGGATTGCGCCACCGGAACGTCACTTTTACAGTCGTTCTGGTGGCGCAGTGCCCTGCACCATGGTGCAGTGACAGAATATAGAGTAAAAAATATCGAATTGCACAAATATCGTGTCAAAAATATCGTGGGTCAGGAATATCGACAGACAAATTTTCGTGGTCAAGAATATCGATTTTAGGTAAGTAATATCGATTTAAAAAATATCGAAGTGTTTAATATCGTTTGCAAAAATATAGGGGGTCATTAGGATGGCGGGCGGAAGCACATCCGCGGTGCTGGCGGGGGCGGAAAATGCCCTTTTCCGCACTCCAGCAGCGGTCCTCCCGCCCGCCATATTACGAAGGGCGAACATAGCCCATTTTCCGTCCGCTGCGTAGCCAGGAAAACCGCCAGATTTTTGTGCCCGCCACCGCGGCGGAGTGAGCCAATAGGGACTCACCGCCGTGCGGAATGACGTTCCGTCCGCCGTACAAATCACAATGCCGCAAACAGCCCATCACACCGCAGCGGAGAATCCACCAACCCAGAGACGGCGGAAACACGACAGCGGAGCGCGAAACCAGACTCACGGTCCCCTCTACCCGGTCCGGACCGCAATGGATCCAGCTCTTCAAGCCATTCCGGTGCTGTACCTCCTCCACTACCAGCAAATAATGGACCGCAGGTACGCAATGACATAACTCTGCACACAACCTCAACACACAACTCCTGTGCTGATATACGGTTCCTGTACACATCAGACACTCTGGTGGGGACAGGAACACCTCCCCAAGTGTACCCACACATGTACCACCTGTCAGGAAATCACCCCTCCGCATCCGGATCACCAATAATCCGCGAAATCACTGCAATGTCCCGGTCACGTCACCACAGCGGTGAAGACGCGGGAAAACATGCGCAAAATGTAGTAGGCAGGGCCGGCGCCAGGCATGGGCAGTGAACAAAGATTCACAGGGCTCCACCTCCACCCTTCCCACACTTCGCTTCCCACACCCATTTGGGGCACATGCTGTGTGCTCCCCCTGTGCCCCCCTGCACAATTCATCTCCCAGGTGTAGCCAGACCTTGCACCTCACACACCAAAGGACCAGGGCGCCTGTCTTGGAAGGTGGGGGTGAAGAGGAACACCCTGCACAGAAGCTCATGGGCTGGACAACCCTCCTCCTCATACCTATCTCCCACTCATGTGAAGCAAACTGAGTCTAGCTATAAAATGAAGACTCACACTGCATAAGAACATCCACTGAACTGTCCACACTGCCTGTCAAGTCACTCACAAACACCCCACACTGACACACAGCCACATACACACACCATAGGTCATCAGCAATGTAGGAAAATCAATGGGCCAGCCAAAAGTGAAGTGGACAGTGCTGGAAAACCATGGAGCAAGGCACATAGCATCTGTACATCACATGCAAGAGAAGGAACATATCACAACACCCTTAGGTCATCAAATCAGACATGGGTGGCACAGTGAGTGAAATTAAACCAAACTGACCTCTGTGCAACAACTCGGGGACACATCAAGGCAAGCTATGCATAGTCACAGGAATGATAGGAAGTGTCTGAAGTCATACAGTGAGCAGCCACCCATCTGTCTCAACTGATTTGACATGCGCACATCATCAGTACAACACACATGGCCCATTGTCACACTCCTTGACTGTCAAACACAACTAGGGCCTTCACACATACCCATTCTCTACCCACCTCATACCTGCAGCACTCAACACCTGTGAGAAGCACACATAAAGGCCAAAGTGGTGTCCTGTGAGTTCAATGACAACCAAACACACTCCCTGTGGTGCACCCACAAACATCACACTAACACACAGGGATGCCTGAACCAATGCAGACACCAAAACAATAGCCAAACACAAAGCTCACAAACAACACACATAGAGGTACAACAAGCCCACACATGTGCAGGAAAACAGTGGAAAGGCAATGTGACCCTAGACAGAACAGGAATACACAACATTGTCACTCAGGACCAATGCACAGACACCATACCTCAACACAAACAAGAGGTGTATCATCAAAAATCTACCATGAACACCAACTGGGATCAATGGGACAATCAGCTAACACAGACACAAACACCTCACCACCCATGAAGTGGACAAGGTGCCACATTGTACCAGAAGCATGCACATGCACAACCCTGAAAAGTGACAGGTCAAAAATAGGAGGACTAACCACCAATGTGCACTGAAAACAAGCCCTGCAACAAGAATCCCCTTGCTGCATGTGACAGACACACAAGTAATGCACACCACACCTGCAACACACATCTGAATGTATCACACAGCAACAACCACTCACACACAACGTCATGCAAATAGAACATTACACACACATAGCATCAGTCAGTACAAAGAGCCAACACAGGCCAAACACTGCATACATCCACAACAAAAACACAACAGATGCACAGACCAATCCATCACAATGCAAACCCAGCTGCACATTAGGGGGATGCACAACAAGCAAGTACAAGGCAACATACACTGACAACACTGCATGCACACCAAGCAGTGTGTGCACAACAACCAAATCAGTAGCACACACATCTGAGTGCCACACCATGAACTCCCACAGCACAAACATAACATCACACTCAGGAAGTGTAGCACTACCTCAGCAAACACACATACAGATTAGCCATCACCCACAGATGCACAACTCAGGGACATCCAGGTGCAAACAACGTGACCAGAGGACTGTGCTGCCCAAACATCTGCACTGCACATGAGCAACCATGACAGCAAACAAGTACAAGGAATTAACACATAACTAATTTGCAAACTGTCCTGAGTAGCACATTGGTCCTGGACACAGATCAGCCTCACACAGCATAGTGTCACACTATGAAGTGGTGGGGAGGCTCACACACTGGCAAGCCCTGTGGTGGAAGACATGAGACTGAAGTGGTGTGTACTTCATTAGTGGACAGGTGAGCAGTGTACAGTACACAAACAAATAGAGGAGTCACTCACAATGTGTAGACATCAGAAGCACATATGGGGGATGACATGACTCCACATACCACATAACATACTGGAGCCAAAAATGGGTCAAGTGACAGCAATGCATGAGAAAACTCACAAATGTTGTCAGTGTGGCTGAGCAGTTCTGTACAGTGTGCACAAACAGTAACAAGACACATGGCTGATCAACAAAACAAACACAGACTTGTCTGTCACACACTCTGCATACTCACAACTGGCAGCAACAACAAGTAGGTGTCCCCCAGGAGTGCAAGGACACAACAACACACTGCACACTGCCCAACCTACAACTCCCACATGTGCCCACAATCTGAAACACATGGCAGACTATTGAAACAAACAGGCACTCAGCTTCTGTGTCATACATGTGTGCAGTTGGCATTGCAGGGACACACACACATCAACACTGACAACCAAACCACCCCTACACACTTCATGACCACACAAGTGCACACATCCAAATGTACCCATGTGACTAGGAAGACAGGCCATCACAAGATGACCATACATCAACACTGCCGCTCACACATCAAGAAAGATCACACAGATATGAAGGACCATGGCCAGCCCGCAAGTAATCCTGTGGATAGAATACATCTCTGTTCTGGAATTGCATCATAACATGACATGTGGACAATTTAGCAAACCTGACCATATGATGAGTATGATAATCATAGATCATCACAAACACCCATCATTGCACCCTCAAACCTCAGAAGAAAGAAGAACTAAAGTGCCCCTCACCACTGCCAAACCCAGAAAAAGTAAAAGAAGCAATTGGCAATGTGAAGGTGGCATACAGAGCATTTGTCACATGCAACCATACACATACCGAAAACACTTACATTTAGCAAGGACACTGACAAAGCAGACAGCAGGAGTAACTGTCTTTATTACATATCACCAAGATAGGCATCCAAAGTTACAAACAGCAAGGCCAGTGGCCAGTCCATAGTTCAAAGTAGGTACATGTGAACATGAGAACCTGCACAGGGAATGGGCATCCAAAGTTACAAACAGCAAGGCCAGTGGCCAGCCCATAGTTCAAAGGAGGGACATGTGAACATGAGAACCTGCACAGGGAATGGGCATCCAAAGTTACAAGCAGCAAGGCCAGTGGCCAGTCCATAGTTCAAAGGAGGGACATGTGAACATGAGAACCTGCACAGGGAATGGGCATCCAAAGTTACAAACAGCAAGGCCAGTGGCCAGTCCATAGTTCAAAGTAGGTACATGTGTGCATGAGAACCTGCACAGGGAATGTGTGACAACGTACACTGGCATGGGAATCACCACAGCTCTGAGGATACAGATGGGCAGTCCAGGCACCGCTGTGGGAGAGACGGCTTTGGGAGGGGGACTTTGCCTCAGACTTGGCTGTCAGTAGAACTGGGAGGTGGCTGATTGTCGGTGACCGTTGATGGACCAGACCTGGGAGAGGGAGGAGCAGCTGAGGTAAAGGCATCAGTGGCTTTGTGAGCCGGAGGGCTGCTTGGACCGGGTGGCATGGTGGCAAGGGGAGGCGGAGAAATGCTGCTGTGAGACACAGTGTGTGAGGGAGAATGTTGAGGGCTGCCTTTCTACTTCTTGGGGATTCGATACTGAAGAATTGTCTTGGTAGGAGTGTGAAGCGGGGCGGGCACAACAGCCTCATTCCCCAACAAAGGTGCTTCAGGTGCAGGTGTTGGCCCTCCCTCTGGTGAACTGCTGGGTCTGGTGGTACACTTGGCCTGGCCTTGCCTTTTCCCCTCATCCCCTGTTGACCAGGTGAACCCCCCACAGTGCCCTCCTGTCCCAGCTTCACAGGGGTGTGGGTGGGAGTTGAGATTGTGGGTGAACCTGCCTTAGAGATCCGTTTCTGCGGACTCTTTGCAGGCACCAGCTTCACAGCAGGCACGGCAACTTTTTGCCTGTCTGTGGGAGCAGGTTTTGGGACGGAAGTGTCCTTGGATTGGACTGATTTGGATGCATGTGAGCCTGAGGCCTGCTTCTTGGCTTGATGCCCCTGAGTGTCACCCGAAGGGCTTTTGGCTTTGCGTTCCTGTGTGAATTCTTTTGTTTTTGGGGATGGTGTCTGCGCTCTGGCCCGCTTGAAGTGCTGCTGTGTTGTGCTTCGTGTGGAGTACTTTGAGCCTGAGGGCTGTGGTGTGTGGTCACTCTCGTTAGATGTGGCCACTGGCAGGGTGGTTGCCGAAGGGACTGGAGCTGGACCCTGAGCCTGTGCCAGCTGAATGGCTGCCGTCACTGTGGAGGACAAAGACTGGACAGTCCTGTGTAGCCCACCCACGTCAGAATGAATGCCCTCCATGAAGGCAATTACCTGTGCCAACTTCTTGTCATGATCAAGGAAGGCATTCAGTAAAGTAGTCTGACCCACACACAGCTGGCGCAAAAGCTCCACCGCCTCAACACTGAGGGCAGCAGGGGAGACAGGGGTAGGGGCAGCGGTGCCTGGGGGGAAGGACACTCTACCCTTCTGACTGCTGCAGGCACGTGCAGCACTAGTGGAACTAGCCGGGAGGGTGGGCACTGGACGATGTGTGGTGGAAGAAGAGGCAGATTTCCCACTCCCTGTGTCCGCCAACATCGAGGAGTCACCGCTGGTGCCAGATGACGTTGAGGTTGGTGTTTCCGGGCGTGATTCTTCAAGGGCACTCCGGTCCCCCTCAGAGGCGCTGGTCACATCAGTGTCAGTGAGCTCATGTGTTGCCGTCGAGCAAGATGCCTCAACCCCGGTGTCCGTACCCTGTCCTTCTGTGCCCTCTGTAGATGCTGCAAGAGACAGAGACGTAGGTTCAGTTTAGTGCCATACTCATAAACATCATATGCAACCAAAGCAAACAACTCGAACATGATACCCCCATGTAGCACACCACCCTGTGCGGTCTGCATGTGCAAGCCTCATGCAAAAGTCAGAGGATGCATGGAAACATGCATAGTTGGCATCAATGACCATTGTGACGTTCACACTGCCAAATAGCTGGCCCGTGCCTCCCAGTTACCTGACATCCTGAGTCCTATAAGCATACCTACGTGCCTGTAGGTGAGATAGATGTACATCTCAACATGTTGTCACAGTCACATATGGAGTCACTTTAAGGGGACAACACAGATACTGACTCCAGGATGTCCTCATACCATGGCCATGAGCTACTGATGTCCACCATGTTGTGCTTTGAAGCGCAACGACCCTTGCTGTCGGCAGATGTGTAGTTCTCACAATTCCAAAGTCAGACACTGCACACATCGACGTAAGCACACTCAGATGAGGAACACAGCTGTTCACTCCCCGGTGATGTCTATGACACCCATAATGCAGCAGATGGCATGAGGCCACATCTCATCTTGCAATGTCACGGGCCATTATTTTAAACACATGAGAATGTACATGTAGCAAAAATGTATGTCAGCTGCACTCAACACAGAGGCCACTTACAAGCCATTGCATCACTCTGGAAACATCACAGAGCTCAACACTGGCGCAGGGTTGGAATACATGCAGTCACTCACACTCAAAGTCACCCTTCGCAGAATACTCACCCCCAACTTGCTGCTGATGGGCCCTCAAACGTCCATCCAGCTCTGGCTGTGTCACAGCCAAGATGCGGGCCATTAGTGGTGTCATGCTCCTGCGCGACAACCTTCCAGTCCGTGGGAGTATCCCCAGCGTCATCTCTGCCACGTTTTTGCTCATCCGGCAGATGTCATCCCACCTCTTGTGACAGTGTGTTTGCCTCGGTTGCAGACACCCAGAGCCCACACCTTGCGTGCAATGGCCCTCCATAAGGCCTTACGCTGGCGGACTTTGAGCTGCAGGCATGGGAGACAAGAAGAGGCAGTTTCAGGGACTCTGGGCCATGTTCCACTGTGTCTCAGGACAGGTGCATGCAAACACTTAGCACAGCTGTACAGAAAGCTTGATCAGAGGCCATACAACATGATACGTAGTACATTTGCATCAGATAATCGGATTGAAATGCATTTAGGTATGAGGGTGGACACAGGACCTGGCCATCTCACACACATGCAGAATGGCAGCACACAAAGCAATGTGAAGAAGGCCCTCATCTGTGATGCAGTATGTGAGGGAGCAAGACATACATCATGTTGCAAATGATGTTTTGGGGAAGACTCACTGTGTCCAACACTACACACCCCTCAATGTCCTTGGCCTGTGAGTGGCTCACTGTGTCGTGGATGTCACATCTAGGGACATGATCTTACATTCTCACACCCTTCTCACAAGGTCTGTCTTGTGCAATCATCAGGCCTAAGATAGCTAATTGAGAAACAGGGTGGCAGACAACACATATATCTCACACTGTCCATTTACTGATGGGTCCGTGTCAAATTGGGCAGTATCTGTGCAGGCCAGGGGGACTCACACTGAGGTTAAACCTGGCCCATCTGAACAATCACATGCATGTACAATATGAGCGGTCAAACAGTGCCTACACATGCAAGTCAGTACACATTATGAAATCAATGGAAGGAGGATGTTTCGGAAGTACATCACTCTGATGTGTCATAGGCGATTTTCCACCAAGAGTGTCACCCTCAGGCATTTCAATCTTGTGCATAATGCTCACATATCCATGGTGACGATATGAAAAGTGTACAGACGTTCCTTCAATACCCTGTGGACGAAACACATTTGTAATGTCCCAAATGAGCATGTGAAGAGCGAATGGACTCTGACATCCATTAGCACAGGCAATGTTTGTTCTGACTTCCACTTTCCAAACCAGCAGTGTCACTGTATGGCTGCAAAGACACTGCATGTCCCTCCCATCCTTCAATGCAGCCACGGATCTGTGGTAATAAGGCTACACACCCATTGCCATGAAGTCAGCATGCCAGGCAGTGTATCACACAAACTTGCACTCACAGGCACATACTACAGCAGAGCAACATCATGTGAGCACTCTTTGCACTCTCCAAATTTCACTCTGAAACACTTACCATTACATCAGGAGCACCATATAGCCTCCCGTAGTGTGTAAGCACCTCGTCCACCAGGACCTCCAGCTCCTCTGTGGTGAAGGGACGGGCCCTGATGTTCTCAGTTCTCGCCATCACTGGGTCCAGGAGACAGGAACAGCAGCAGTTGGGGATGAAGAATGGCAGGCAGCAGTGTCTGGATGCAGTGGAAATGTGTGGCTCTCTCACAGACATATATAGCCCCCTGGGGTTGTTTCAATGTGGTACTCAGCTGCTGCAATTGGTGTTCCAGGTCAGCTATTTTTCAAATGCAACCATTAACCGGCCCCGTGGTAGCGGAGCACGCCTACTGCGATTTTCAAAAGTGTATTTCACTAGCGCGATTGCGGTTCCCATTGGCTGAATGGGCATGGGCAATGGCGGTGTCACACCGCGGGGCCCAGGCGGTCGCTACCGCAATCGTGCATCTTACAATTGTATCCAATGACCGACCCCGCGGTAGCGGAGCACGCCTACCACGATTTTCAAAAGTGCATTCCACTAGCGCGATTGCGGTTCCCATTGACTGAATGGGCATGGGCAATGGCGGTGTCACACTGCGGGGCCCAGGCGGTCGCTACCGCAATCGTGCATCTTACAATTGTATCCAATGACCGGCCCGCGGTAGCGGAGCACGCCTACCGCGATTTTCAAAAGTGCATTCCACTAGCGCAATTGCGGTTCCCATTGACTGAATTGGCATGGGCAATGGCGGTGTCACACCACGGGGCCCAGGTGGTCGCTACCGCGATTTGGCATCTTTACATTGGTGCCAATGACCGTGATTGCGGTGGCGGTGCACGCTTAGGGCACCTATGGACACATCATGCTGTAGCAATGGCAATGGGCAGTTCTCATTATTGAACACTCCACACTTACAATGAGTCATGCCACCAGATTGTTAAATTGAATGCTAGTGTGACATTCTACTCACTGATGTCTACACATGCCATGTCAGTGCACTGGAGTACATGCATTGGCATGTAGTCCCTCACATGTCACTGATGATGTTGTTGTGCATGTACACAGATCTGTTGTGTGATGGACTCTCAAAAATGGAGACATGTCAATCTGTGAGATGGCTAAGCAACACACCGTAATGATGGACTGACTACTTAATGTGCCTACTTCACTGTGTAGATTGCTGAACTCATGTTGATACTTGATCTTCATGCACACACTGTACTCATTGTGTCGTACATGTGTGCCCTGTCCGACTCACGCAAGAAGGTGTGGCAGGTACAGCAGCTACGTAGGAGACAGCGGTGTTGATGTTTCAGACATGTGCTGTGTCAAGTACTCTCAGGGCTGGTGACACAAGATGTCGGAATGTCACATTTCACATTCACATAGTCTGAATCTGTCTCGGGTGCACTCAGTTTGTACATACTGATCATGTGTACAACTACTTGGGGTCAAGTTGTCTCTGCATGTGACTTGTGCTGTAAGCTGGTGTGTCAGGCCAGTCATCGTTGGCGCTGTGTCAGTCAAAATGTCAGATGTTGGACACATCTCATGGGTGAATTGAATTGACAAGTGTCCCCTTTTATCTCATGTAGGAGGCGACCAAATGTGCACCGGCCATTCACCTTGCTGGCGGACATGGAGGATGTGGACATCATCCGTAAGTTCCAGTTGGATCGGCAAAACCTCCAAGACCTATGTGCTCAGTTGGAGCCCCATCTGAGGCCTCGCAGGACATATCCAACTGCTGTGTCACCAACATGTAAGGTGATGGTGGCCCTGCATTTCTTCGCAACTGGTTCGTTCCAGTACACGGTGGCCAGCGCAGGTGGGATGTCGCAGGCAATGTTCAGCATGGTGCTATGGGATGTCCTGTCCGCTATGATGGTATACAAGGACACTTACATCCATTTTCCACGGAGTCAGGAATTGGCAGCTGTGAAGGCTGATTTCTATGACATTGCCCACATCCCTAATGTAGTTGGTGCCATTGACTGCATCCATGTTGGACTGGTTCCGCCACAGGCACGGGAGCACATCTACAGGAATAGGAAGTATTCCATTCCATTAATGTGCAGGTTGTATGCCAGGCAGATATGATCATCTCACATGTCTGTGTCAGATTCCCTGACTCAGCCCACGACTCCTACATCCTGCGTAACAGCATCGTACCACAGATGATGGCAAATCTGCATCCTGACCGTGCGTGGCTTGTAGGTGAGTTAGCTGAGTCAAGTATTGTGCTGTATGTGTGACATGCTGTCCGCAGCTACAGTCATTTTACTAAATTGTTCTGTGTATATGGCACCTAGGTGACTCTGCATATCCCAACCGGCCCTGGTTGCTGAGCCCACTGCGGAATCCCAGGACCCCGGGTGAAGTCCGCTACAATGAGGCCCATGGGAGGACACGTCGTGTGGTGGAGCGTACTTTTGGGCTTCTCAAGTCTCGATTTCGGTTCCTGGACAGGACCGGAGGTGCACTGATGTACTCTCCCCAAAAGGTGTGTCAGATCGTGGTAGCATGCTGCATGCTCCACAACCTTGCCCTGCGCAAGGAGATCCCCCTGATCCTGGTTGATGATGAGCAGCAGATGCCCCCGCCTGCAAACCCACACATGTCCAGTGACGAGGATAGTGGAGAGGAGGAAGGTGTCGACCTGCGTCAACAGCTCATCAACCGCTACTTCTCTTGAAGGTGAGTGACATTGTACAACGGTGCCATTGTATGCTGTTTTTGTAGTTGTAGGAAATGCCTAGGGGAGCTATGTGACAGCTGCCTGTGTTGTCTCTGTGCTGAGGGCTGATGTTTCTAGGACAGGGTAGTTATGCACAGCTACATGATGTCTATGTCGATATCGTTGCTCATTGTAATGTGTGCAGGTTTGAGTACCTTGATGACAAGTGTTGTGTAATGGGTGTGATGCCATCAACTGACAAGTGAATGTCGTTCTCTTGTGTTTTCCTAGGTCCCTTCAGCCTCTCAATGCCTCGCAACAATCAGTGCACCTGGCATATTGTAATCTGAGTCAAGATTGTACATCCTGTGATAAACATGGAGCTGACACAGAAACATAGGTGTTCAAAGAGTGTTTATTTACAATAAGTACATGTGACAGGGAAGTGATTATTTGCAAATAGGTGGTAAGTGAAGCAATGAGTTGTCAGTCATGGTAGACGAGACAATAGAGTAGTCACCACATTGATGTGGTGACACAGTCCAACAGACGCCTGCCATCAACATGGCAGTGTGGGTAAGGATAGTCAACAAAGTCAATGGGAAGGTGAAGAGAGGTGCCATCATGGCTGGCTCTTTGACTGGCATTTGGCTGGTGCTTTGCCACGTGATCCTCCCTTGTTTTTCCTCGGATGGCCCCTTGAGCGTTTGACAGGGGGACCTCTGCTGCGGGATCAGAGGTGTCTGAGGACACATCCTGTTCCAGCTCACACGTCTCTGTGGCCGCAGGTGAGGAGGTGGGACTGTCATCCTGCGGGCCACTGGAGGGAGGTTGAACTGTCCTTTGGGCCGCAGGCTTGTCCCTCAGGACGCCCACAAGCTGGCCCAAGAGGTCCAAGATTTGGCTCATGCGCGTGTCTATGGACCTCAGCAGCAGGCGGAGCTCATGCGATTCTTCCAGAGCCTGGCCCGTGTGTCCCTGGGCTTGTTCGTATGCCCCAAGGACTCTGGCGATGTTGGCCAGGGCTTCGGTCCCAGTGTCCTGTTGATTTTGTCGCCCAGTTGCCCTCCCACCTGCCCTGCTGTCCCGGACCTGTGGCATCACCACTCGACGCACCCGCTGACTCTCCCTGCCCTCCTCAGATTGTGGGGTGGTGTGGGTATCCTCTGAGGCAGGGACAGTGTTGCAGGCAGCACTGGTGGTGGTGGTGGAGGCCGCACAGGTTGTTACAGCAGTTGTGCAGTTGTTGTTGCTGAGGTGGTGGTGATGAGGACAGTGGGGGCCTGGGACCTGCTGCGCCCTGGCAGGCCAGATGGACCAGCTTCTGTGTCCGCATCCGAGGAATTTAGGGAGTCTGCATCTGGGCGTCCATGTTCCGGGGGGGGAGACTGGCTCTGCAGGTTGGTGTTGTCATCTGCAGCAGTCAATTCTTGGTCACCTGTTGAACAGAGAAGAAATGGTCATTGAAGTGCACCCCACAAGCTTGGTGTTAGATGTTTGGATGTTACATGTTATACACCACACAGTTTACATTGAGATCACTTTGTATGGTTGCACGGTACTGAGCATCATGACATGATGTGTAGGTACCTACATTACTTGTCAATGGTGTGACATGTCAATAGATACCATGCTCCACGTACAGATTGTGTGATTACAAGGACATGTCGTCATCTAACGACTAGCAGCACAACAACTTTTTGTGAAGCATCTTTGTTGTTTGCTCTGCATGGAAGACCTTCATTCTGGGCATGTACTAGCCATTGTTGTCTCATGCATCCCTCTGCCATATCATGTTCTTTGCTTTATTTTTGAAAATGACCATGCTTGTTTTTTTTCCATATGGGTCTTGATGCTCTGCCACCATGGCACTTACACATAGCATTCACTGCTGTGCATGATTGTGCCCTGAATTACTTCAACATGTGATTTGGTGAGTCAAACTTTAATTTCTGTGACAGTTACATACTCTAAGCTGTCTGCACACTGGAAGTGGCTATTGGATCTATGCCAAGTTGGATGGGATGTGAGGCCTGGTGTGGTCATATGGCTCCATGCTTTTTGAGAGGAATGGCAGGGTGCATGCATTGTCTACCTACCTGTTCTGTGACACAGTTGAGGGGAATTGCTGACACATGTTTCTGGGTGTGGGTGGAGTGCTCCATCTTGCTGAGCTGTGGGACAAGGGTGCCTGGTGGGAGTTGTAGTGCTGGCTTTCCACCTTTAAACACCCCTCCCTGTTAAGATGGCTACCTGCCTGTTAGGTGGAAGTGATCAATGCAATGGCTGCCACATGCTTCTTGGTGTGGGGGAGTGCTCCATCTTGCTGAGCTGTGGCACAAGGGGGCGTGGTGGGAGTTGTAGTGCTGGCTTTCCACCCACAAACACCCCTCCCTGTTAAGATGGCTACCTACCTGTTAGGTGGAGGTGATCAATGCAATGGCTGCCACATGCTTATGGGTGTGGGGGAGTGCTCCATCTTGCTGAGCTGTGGGACAAGGGGGCCTGGCGGGAGTTGTAGTGCTGGCTGCCTGTACACATGCAACCCTGGGAATGTTGCTAGCTACCTTTGGGGTGATTCAGAGGGAGTGAATGTTAGATCTGTGAGACATGTGTTGGGGAGTATGTGGTGCACATGGATGCATTTGGGCCTAGGAGGTGTAGCTTTGTGGTTGTGCAAGACAGTACATAGCAGTGTGATGGTGGACATTTGTTGTTACTTACCAGCCTCCACTCCCCCGGGTATTCCTGTGAGACTCTCTGGATGCAGTATGGCAAGTACCTTCTCCTCCCATGCGGTGAATGTTCTTGGTGGAATGGGAGGGCTACCGCCAGTCCTCTGAGCCAGCTCACGGTTCTTGTTGTTCCTCTCTTTCACCTTTTTCTTGAGGTCATGCCACCGCTTCACGATCTCATTCTTGGTGCATGGGACAGTCCCTACTGCATTGACCTTGCGGACTATCCTTTCCCACATTAGTGTTTTGGTGGCTAATGGTGTCTGTTGGACCATGCTTCCAAACAATTGTGGTTCTACTCTGATTACCTCATCTACCATGACTGACAACTCATTGTCAGTGAATTTGGGCATTTTCTTCTGTGCCATGGTGTGTGGTGTGCAAAGGGGTTGAAAGTGCAGGTGTGAGAGTGGTGGTGGTGATGTAAGTGGTGTGTGTGTGTGTTGTTGTGCTGGTGAGTTGTGTGGTGGTTTGCCTCTCCTTTGTGCTGTAGGCTTGGTTCCTTCAGTGGTGAAGTATTGCAAAGGATTGTGGTCAGGGAAGGGGCTGGGTTTATACTCAGCTATGTGGGTGTGTCAAAATGGTGTATTGATGTCAGGTGTGTTGTGTGGGTTGACCTGGGATTTGTGTTTTTTTTAACTTGCCATGTGTCATTGGGGTGTATTAGGTTTTTTTTGGGGCTGAGCCAAGTTGATGGGTACACTTGGTGGGCATGTTGTGTGTTTTTTTTGGTCGGCCGCTATGATTTTTCCGGAGCGGCCGCGGCGGTGGGTATATGACTGCCCTTCCGCCGGCTCTCCCATTCATCACTGGTTGCGATCGCGGCGGTCGGAAACAGCGGATCGTTCCGCTGTCACCTCAATGGTATCCTAATTCCACGTGCGGTCAATCCGCTGGCCGTGCGGCGGTTTGGGCTTTTTCCACCACGAATCCGATTGCCGCGGACGGATTATCACCTGCTCCGCACGCTACCGGCGGTCTTTCTTGGCATCGTTCCGCCGCGGTCAGATTTTTCTGGTGGTTGATCCTAATCGCACTGCCGGTTTTCCCGCGGTACATGCGGACGGTTGATTCCCGCTACCATGGCGCTCCGGGTGCTTTTCCGCCCGCCATCGTAATCAGCCCCATACTTGTTAAAAATATCGATTTTTTATTAATGTTATGTATGTTAGTATATATTTTATATGTGTGTGATGTATGTTTTTGTATAAGAATTGTTTGTGTTTATTATATGTGTTAAAATTTTAGTAGTTATTAAAAAAAATTTATTTGAATTTTACCTTTTTAGTTCCGTAGCGGGTTGTGGGTTTATAGGGGAATAGGGTGGGAAGTAATTTAATTATTTAAAATGTATTGATTATTTTTAGCAGTTATTATTTATTTTTTTATTTGAATTTTGCCTTTTTAGTTCCATAGCGGGTTGTGGGTTTATAGGGGAATAGGGTGGGAAGTAATTTAATTATATTACATTCATTGAATAATTTTTATTTATTAATATTTGTTTAATTGAGATGTTATAGTGTTAAATGTGTAAATTAATTTGTTATTAATTATTTAGGGGCCGATTACGATGGCGGGCGGACAAAGTCTGCTCGCCATCGCATTTGCAAAAGGGACCGCCCGCCATAGGTGCGGCGGTCCCGCAATACACATTAGGATGCGCCCGCCACACTGGCGGGCGCATCCCGTATATTTTACATTGCGGCGGCGGTGCTGCAAGCAGCACCCGCCGCAATGTAAAATAAACATGTTGTGCTTTTACATGCACAACGTGACAGGCAACGCGTGGTGCCTGCCACATTGTACATGCAAAAGCAGGGGGGTACCATAGGTACCCCCCATGTGCACCCCCCACCTCCCAACTATATGGGGGCCCGCTACGGGCCCCCAACAGCAGGAACCGCCAGCCTTTCCATGGCGGCAATGCAGCCATGGAAAGGCTGCTCACACCCGGCATCGTGATATTCAACACGTTTGCCGCCGGTCGACGAGTCGACCGGCGGAAAAGCGGCGGACGGTCTTTCCGCCTGCCGCGGACCCCCCAGCCATCATGATATGGCGGGGGTCTTTGTTGTCTGGATGGCAGGTGGATCGCCCCCGCCAGGCCGGCGGTGACCACCGCCGGCCCGGCGGGGGCGATCCGCCCGCCATCATAATCGGCCCCATAATAATTAGTTGTTAATTAATTTTAATTAATTAATTGGCAAATAATTATGGTAATTGTGTGATTAATTTTAGGTGTGTGTTGTGGTGTTTATAGGTGAAAATGGTGGGAAGGGTGGGAAGTAATTTTTAATTGATGAATTAATAAATAGTTGTTAATTAATTTTAAGTAATAAATTAGTAATTAATGATGGTAATTGTGTAATTAATTTTAGGTGTGTGTTGTGGTGTTTATAGGTGTAAATGGAGGGAAGGGTGGGAAGTAATTTATTTTTTATTAATGAATTAGTAATTAGTTGTTAATTAATTTAAATTAATTAATTATGTTAATTGTGTAATTAATTTTAGGTGTGTGTTGTCGATATTATAGTGTTAAAGAATGTGTGCTCAATTAATGTTTATCTTTTTTATTAATAATATTTTTTTTATTCATTATTAATTATGTTAATTATGGAAATACATTTAAATAAAAATGTTGAAGTATTTTTTTATTGGTGTGGTGCTTTAGGGTACGAAATAAAATAAATACATTTATGTTTTAAATAATTTGTTTGTTAATATTTGCTCCTTTTAAATAAATATTGTTTATAAATGTATTTATTAATTTATTTGATATATTTGTACCTTTTTCTTATATGTAATTAATATTATAATATGTGTTCTTTTTATATGTTTAATATATTTAATTGTATCTTTTTAAAATAATGTTTATTTATTTTTAAGAATAATTACTTTTTTTCAATTGTTTAAATGTTATTAGTAATTTTTGTTTCTCTCCTACCCAACACTTTCCCTACTGGTGCACTCACTGGAGTGGGAATAGTCATTTTTATCCCTCCGCTATCCAGCACTTTCCCTACTGTTGCACTCATTGAAGTGGGACTAGTAATTTTTACCCCTTAGCTACCCAGGACTTTCCATACTGTTGCACTCATTGGAGTGGGAATAGTAATTTTCCCCTCCTCTATCCAGCACTTTCCCTACTGTTGCACTCACTGGAGTGGGAATAGTAATTTTTAACCCTCCGCTATCCAATACTTTCCCTACTGTTGCACTCACTGAAGTGGGAATAGTAATTTTTACCCCTTTGCTATACAATACTTTCCCTACTGTTGCACTCACCGGAGTGGGAATAGTCATTTTTGCCCCTCCGCTATCCAACACTTTCCCTACTGTTGCACTCACTGGAATGGGAATAGTAATTTTTACCCCTCCGCTATCCAGCACTTTCCCTACTGTTGCACTCACTGGAGTGGGAATAGTAATTTTTACCCCTCCGCTATCCAGCACCTTTCCTACTGTTGCACTCACTGGAGTGGGAATAGTAATTTTTACTCCTCTGCTATCCAGCTTTTTCCCTACTGTTGCACTCACTGGAGTGGGAATAGTAATTTTTACCCCTCCGCTAGTCAATACTTTCCCTACTGTTGCACTCTTTGGAGTGGGAATAGTAATTTTTACTCCTTCGCTATCCAGCACTTTCCCTACTGTTGCAATCACTGGAGTGGGAATAGTAATTTTTACCCCTCTGCTATCCAACACTTTCCCTACTGTTGCACTCTTTGGAGTGGGAATAGTAATTTTTGCCCCTCAGCTATCTAGCACTTTCCCTACTGTTGCACTCGCTGGAGTGGGAATAGTAATTTTTACCCCTCCGCTGTCCAATACGTTCCCTACTGTTGCACTCACTGGAGAGGGAATAGTAATTTTTACCCCTCCGCTATCCAGCACTTTCCCTACTGTTGCACTCATTGGAGTGGGAATAGTAATTTTTCCCCTCCGCTATCCAGCACTTTCCCTACTGTTGCACTCACTGGAGTGGGAATAGTCATTTTTACCCCTCCGCTATCCAATACTTTCCCTACTGTTGCGCTCACTGAAGTGGAAATAGTCATTTTTACCCCTTTGCTATACAATACTTTCCCTACTGTTGCACTCACTGTAGTGGGAATAGTCATTTTTGCACCTCCGCTATCCAACACTTTCCCTACTGTTGCACTCACTGGAGTGGGAATAGTAATTTGTACCCCTCCGCTATCCAGCACTTTCCCTACTGTTGAACTCACTGGAGTGGGAATAGTAATTTTTACCCCTCCGCTATGCAGCACTTTCCCTACTGTTGCACTCACTGGAGTGGGAATAGTAATTTTTACCCCTCTGCTATCCAGCTTTTTCCCCTACTGTTGCACTCACTGGAGTGGGAATAGTACTTTTTACCCCTCCGCTATCCAATACTTTCCCTACTGTTGCACTCTTTGGAGTGGGAATAGTAATTTTTACCCCTTCGCTATCCAGCACTTTCCCTACTGTTGCAATTACTGGAGTGGGAATAGTAATTTTTACCCCTCAGCTATCTAGCACTTTCCCTACTGTTGCACTCGCTGGAGTGGGAATAGTAATTTTTACCCCTCCGCTATCCAACACTTTCCCTACTGTTGCACTCTTTGGAGTGGGAATAGTAATTTTTACCCCTTTGCTATACAATACTTTCCCTACTGTTGCACTCACTGGAGTGGGAATAGTCATTTTTGCCCCTCTGCTATCCAACACTTTCCCTACTGTTGCACTCACTGGAGTGGGAATTGTAATTTTTACCCCTCCGCTATTCAGCACGTTCCCTATTGTTGAACTCACTGGAGTGGGAATAGTAATTTTTACCCCTCCGCTATCCAGCACTTTCCCTACTGTTGCACTCACTGGACTGGGAATAGTTATTTTTACCCCTCTGCTATCCAGCTTTTTCCCCTACTGTTGCACTCACTGGAGTGGGAATAGTACTTTTTACCCCTCCGCTATCCAATACTTTCCCTAATGTTGCGCTCTTTGGAGTGGGAATAGTAATTTTTACCCCTTCGCTATCCAGCACTTTCCCTATTGTTGCAATCACTGGAGTGGGAATAGTAATTTTTACCCCTCCGCTATCCAACACTTTCCCTACTGTTGCACTCTTTGGAGTGGGAATAGTAATTTTTACCCCTCAGCTATCTAGCACTTTCCCTACTGTTGCACTCGCTGGAGTGGGAATAGTAATTTATACCCCTCCGCTATCCAATACTTTCCCTACTGTTGCACTCACTGGAGTGGGAATAGTAATTTTTACCCCTCCGCTAGTCAATACTTTCCCTACTGTTGCACTCTTTGGAGTGGGAATAGTAATTTTTACTCCTTCGCTATCCAGCACTTTCCCTACTGTTGCAATCACTGGAGTGGGAATAGTAATTTTTACCCCTCTGCTATCCAACACTATCCCTACTGTTGCACTCTTTGGAGTGGGAATAGTAATTTTTGCCCCTCAGCTATCTAGCACTTTCCCTACTGTTGCACTCGCTGGAGTGGGAATAGTAATTTTTACCCCTCCGCTGTCCAATACGTTCCCTACTGTTGCACTCACTGGAGAGGGAATAGTAATTTTTACCCCTCCGCTATCCAGCACTTTCCCTACTGTTGCACTCATTGGAGTGGGAATAGTAATTTTTCCCCTCCGCTATCCAGCACTTTCCCTACTGTTGCACTCACTGGAGTGGGAATAGTAATTTTTACCCCTCCGCTATCCAATACTTTCCCTACTGTTGCGCTCACTGAAGTGGAAATAGTAATTTTTACCCCTCCGCTATCCAGCACTTTCCCTACTGTTGCACTCACTGGAGTGGGAATAGTAATTTTTACCCCTCTGCTATCCAGCTTTTTCCCCTACTGTTGCACTCACTGGAGTGGGAATAGTACTTTTACCCCTCCGCTATCCAATACTTTCCCTACTGTTGCACTCTTTGGAGTGGGAATAGTAATTTTTACCCCTTCGCTATCCAGCACTTTCCCTACTGTTGCAATCACTGGAGTGGGAATAGTAATGTTTACCCCTCCGCTATCCAACACTTTCCCTACTGTTGCACTCTTTGGAGTGGGAATAGTAATTTTTACCCCTCAGCTATCTAGCACTTTCCCTACTGTTGCACTCGCTGGAGTGGGAATAGTAATTTTTACCCCTCCGCTATCCAACACTTTCCCTACTGTTGCACTCTTTGGAGTGGGTATAGTAATTTTTACCCCCTTGCTATACAATACTTTCCCTACTGTTGCACTCACTGGAGTGGGAATAGTCTTTTTGCCCCTCTGCTATCCAACACTTTCCCTACTGTTGCACTCACTGGAGTGGGAATAGTATTTTTACCCCTCCGCTATCCAGCACTTTCCCTACTGTTGCACTCACTGGACTGGTAATAGTTATTTTTACCCCTCTGCTATCCAGCTTTTTCCCCTACTGTTGCACTCACTGGAGTGGGAACAGTAATTTTTACCCCTCCGCTATCCAATACTTTTCCTAATGTTGCACTCTTTGGAGTGGGAATAGTAATTTTTACCCCTTCGCTATCCAGCACTTTCCCTACTGTTGCAATCACTGGAGTGGGAATAGTAATTTTTACCCCTCCGCTATCCAACACTTTCCCTACTGTTGCACTCTTTGGAGTGGAAATAGTAATTTTTACCCCTCAGCTATCTAGCACTTTCCCTACTGTTGCACTCGCTGGAGTGGGAATAGTAATTTATACCCCTCCGCTATCCAATACTTTCCCTACTGTTGCACTCACTGGAGTGGGAATAGTAATTTTTACCCCTCCGCTAGTCAATACTTTCCCTACTGTTGCACTCTTTGGAGTGGGAATAGTAATTTTTACCCCTCTGCTATCCAACACTTTCCCTACTGTTGCACTCTTTGGAGTGGGAATAGTAATTTTTGCCCCTCAGCTATCTAGCACTTTCCCTACTGTTGCACTCGCTGGAGTGGGAATAGTAATTTTTACCCCTCCGCTGTCCAATACGTTCCCTACTGTTGCACTCACTGGAGAGGGAATAGTAATTTTTACCCCTCTGCTATCCAGCACTTTCCCTACTGTTGCACTCATTGGAGTGGGAATAGTAATTTTTCCCCTCTGCTATCCAGCACTTTCCCTACTGTTGCACTCACTGGAGTGGGAATAGTAATTTTTACCCCTCCGCTATCCAATACTTTCCCTACTGTTGCGCTCACTGAAGTGGAAATAGTAATTTTTACCCCTTTGCTATACAATACTTTCCCTACTGTTGCACTCACTGGAGTGGGAATAGTAATTTTTGAGCCTCCTCTATCCAACACTTTCCCTACTGTTGCACTCACTGGAGTAGGAATAGTAATTTTTACCCCTCCGCTATCCAGCACTTTCCCTACTGTTGAACTCACTGGAGTGGGAATAGTAATTTTTACCCCTCCGCTATCCAGCACTTTCCCTACTGTTGCACTCACTGGAGTGGGAATAGTAATTTTTACCCCCTCTGCTATCCAGCTTTTTCCCCTACTGTTGCACTCACTGGAGTGGGAATAGTACTTTTACCCCTCCGCTATCCAATACTTTCCCTACTGTTGCACTCTTTGGAGTGGGAATAGTAATTTTTACCCCTTCGCTATCCAGCACTTTCCCTACTGTTGCAATCACTGGAGTGGGAATAGTAATTTTTACCCCTCCGCTATCCAACACTTTCCCTACTGTTGCACTCTTTGGAGTGGGAATAGTAATCTTTACCCCTCAGCTATCTAGCACTTTCCCTACTGTTGCACTCGCTGGAGTGGGAATAGTAATTTTTACCCCTCCGCTATCCAACACTTTCCCTACTGTTGCACTCTTTGGAGTGGGAATAGTAATTTTTACTCCTTTGCTATACAATACTTTCCCTACTGTTGCCCTCACTGGAGTGGGAATAGTCATTTTTGCCCCTCTGCTATCCAACACTTTCCCTACTGTTGCACTCACTGGAGTGGGAATTGTAATTTTTACCCCTCCGCTATCCAGCACTTTCCCTATTGTTGAACTCACTGGAGTGGGAATAGTAATTTTTACCCCTCCGCTATCCAGCACTTTCCCTACTGTTGCACTCACTGGAGTGGGAATAGTAATTTTACCCCTCTGCTATCCAGCTTTTTCCCCTACTGTTGCACTCACTGGAGTGGGAATAGTAATGTTTACCCCTCCGCTATCCAATACTTTCCCTAATGTTGCACTCTTTGGAGTGGGAATAGTAATTTTTACCCCTTTGCTATCCAGCACTTTCCCTACTGTTGCAATCACTGGAGTGGGAATAGTAATTTTTACCCCTCCGCTATCCAACACTTTCCCTACTGTTGCACTCTTTGGAGTGGGAATAGTAATTTTTACCCCTCAGCTATCTAGCACTTTCCCTACTGTTGCACTCGCTGGAGTGGGAATAGTAATTTATACCCCTCTGCTATCCAATACTTTCCCTAATGTTGCACTCACTGGAGTGGGAATAGTAATTTTTACCCCTTTGCTATCCAACACTTTCCCTACTGTTGCACTCTTTGGAGTGGGAATAGTCATTTTTGTTCCTCCGCTATCCAACACTTCCCCTACTGTTGCACTCACTGGATAGGAAATAGTCATTTTTACCCCTCCGCTTGCACTCACTGGAGTTGGAATAGTAAATTTCATTATTCTGCTATCCAACATTTACCCTACTTTTGCACTCACTGGAGTGGGAATAGTAATTTTTACCCCTTCGCTATACAATACTTTCCCTACTGTTGCCCTCACTGGAATGGGAATAGTAATTTTTGCCCCTCTGCTATCCAACACTTTCCCTACTGTTGCACTCATTGGAGTGGGAATTGTAATTTTTACCCCTCTGCTATCCAGCACTTTCCCTATTGTTGAACTCACTGGAGTGGGAATAGTAATTTTTACCCCTCCGTTATCCAGCACTTTCCCTACTGTTGCACTGACTGGAGTGGGAATAGTAATTTTTACCCCTCTGCTATCCAGCTCTTTCCCCTACTGTTGCACTCACTGGAGTGGGAATAGTAATTTTTACCCCTCCGCTATCCAATACTTTCCCTAATGTTGCACTCTTTGGAGTGGGTATAGTAATTTTTACCCCTTTGCTATCCAGCACTTTCCCTACTGTTGCAATCACTGGAGTGGGAATAGTAATTTTTACCCCTCCGCTATCCAGCACTTTCCCTACTGTTGCACTCACTGGAGTGGGAATAGTAATTTTTACCCCCTCTGCTATCCAGCTTTTTCCCCTACTGTTGCACTCACTGGAGTGGGAATAGTACTTTTTACCCCTCCGCTATCCAATACTTTCCCTACTGTTGCACTCTTTGGAGTGGGAATAGTAATTTTTACCCCTTCGCTATCCAGCACTTTCCCTACTGTTGCAATCACTGGAGTGGGAATAGTAATTTTTACCCCTCCGCTATCCAACACTTTCCCTACTGTTGCACTCTTTGGAGTGGGAATAGTAATCTTTACCCCTCAGCTATCTAGCACTTTCCCTACTGTTGCACTCGCTGGAGTGGGAATAGTAATTTTTACCCCTCCGCTATCCAACACTTTCCCTACTGTTGCACTCTTTGGAGTGGGAATAGTAATTTTTACTCCTTTGCTATACAATACTTTCCCTACTGTTGCCCTCACTGGAGTGGGAATAGTAATTTTTACCCCTTTGCTATCCAGCACTTTCCCTACTGTTGCAATCACTGGAGTGGGAATAGTAATTTTTACCCCTCCGCTATCCAGCACTTTCCCTATTGTTGAACTCACTGGAGTGGGAATAGTAATTTTTACCCCTCCGCTATCCAGCACTTTCCCTACTGTTGCACTCACTGGAGTGGGAATAGTAATTTTTACCCCTCTGCTATCCAGCTTTTTACCCTACTGTTGCACTCACTGGAGTGGGAATTGTAATGTTTACCCCTCCGCTATCCAATACTTTCCCTAATGTTGCACTCTTTGGAGTGGGAATAGTAATTTTTACCCCTTTGCTATCCAGCACTTTCCCTACTGTTGCAATCACTGGAGTGGGAATAGTAATTTTTACCCCTCCGCTATCCAACACTTTCCCTACTGTTGCACTCTTTGGAGTGGGAATAGTAATTTTTACCCCTCAGCTATCTAGCACTTTCCCTACTGTTGCACTCGCTGGAGTGGGAATAGTAATTTATACCCCTCTGCTATCCAATACTTTCCCTAATGTTGCACTCACTGGAGTGGGAATAGTAATTTTTACCCCTTTGCTATCCAACACTTTCCCTACTGTTGCACTCTTTGGAGTGGGAATAGTCATTTTTGTTCCTCCGCTATCCAACACTTCCCCTACTGTTGCACTCACTGGATAGGAAATAGTCATTTTTACCCCTCCGCTTGCACTCACTGGAGTTGGAATAGTAAATTTCATTATTCTGCTATCCAACATTTACCCTACTTTTGCACTCACTGGAGTGGGAATAGTAATTTTTACCCCTTCGCTATACAATACTTTCCCTACTGTTGCCCTCACTGGAGTGGGAATAGTAATTTTTACCCCTCCGCTATCCAACACTTTCCCTACTGTTGCACTCTTTGGAGTGGGAATAGTAATTTTTACTCCTTTGCTATACAATACTTTCCCTACTGTTGCCCTCACTGGAGTGGGAATAGTCATTTTTGCCCCTCTGCTATCCAACACTTTCCCTACTGTTGCACTCACTGGAGTGGGAATTGTAATTTTTACCCCTCCGCTATCCAGCACTTTCCCTATTGTTGAACTCACTGGAGTGGGAATAGTAATTTTTACCCCTCCGCTATCCAGCACTTTCCCTACTGTTGCACTCACTGGAGTGGGAATAGTAATTTTTACCCCTCTGCTATCCAGCTTTTTCCCCTACTGTTGCACTCACTGGAGTGGGAATAGTAATGTTTACCCCTCCGCTATCCAATACTTTCCCTAATGTTGCACTCTTTGGAGTGGGAATAGTAATTTTTACCCCTTTGCTATCCAGCACTTTCCCTACTGTTGCAATCACTGGAGTGGGAATAGTAATTTTTACCCCTCCGCTATCCAACACTTTCCCTACTGTTGCACTCTTTGGAGTGGGAATAGTAATTTTTACCCCTCAGCTATCTAGCACTTTCCCTACTGTTGCACTCGCTGGAGTGGGAATAGTAATTTATACCCCTCTGCTATCCAATACTTTCCCTAATGTTGCACTCACTGGAGTGGGAATAGTAATTTTTACCCCTTTGCTATCCAACACTTTCCCTACTGTTGCACTCTTTGGAGTGGGAATAGTCATTTTTGTTCCTCCGCTATCCAACACTTCCCCTACTGTTGCACTCACTGGATAGGAAATAGTCATTTTTACCCCTCCGCTTGCACTCACTGGAGTTGGAATAGTAAATTTCATTATTCTGCTATCCAACATTTACCCTACTTTTGCACTCACTGGAGTGGGAATAGTAATTTTTACCCCTTCGCTATACAATACTTTCCCTACTGTTGCCCTCACTGGAATGGGAATAGTAATTTTTGCCCCTCTGCTATCCAACACTTTCCCTACTGTTGCACTCATTGGAGTGGGAATTGTAATTTTTACCCCTCTGCTATCCAGCACTTTCCCTATTGTTGAACTCACTGGAGTGGGAATAGTAATTTTTACCCCTCCGTTATCCAGCACTTTCCCTACTGTTGCACTGACTGGAGTGGGAATAGTAATTTTACCCCTCTGCTATCCAGCTCTTTCCCCTACTGTTGCACTCACTGGAGTGGGAATAGTAATTTTTACCCTCCGCTATCCAATACTTTCCCTAATGTTGCACTCTTTGGAGTGGGTATAGTAATTTTTACCCCTTTGCTATCCAGCACTTTCCCTACTGTTGCAATCACTGGAGTGGGAATAGTAATTTTTACCCCTCCGCTATCCAGCACTTTCCCTACTGTTGCACTCACTGGAGTGGGAATAGTAATTTTTACCCCCTCTGCTATCCAGCTTTTTCCCCTACTGTTGCACTCACTGGAGTGGGAATAGTACTTTTTACCCCTCCGCTATCCAATACTTTCCCTACTGTTGCACTCTTTGGAGTGGGAATAGTAATTTTTACCCCTTCGCTATCCAGCACTTTCCCTACTGTTGCAATCACTGGAGTGGGAATAGTAATTTTTACCCCTCCGCTATCCAACACTTTCCCTACTGTTGCACTCTTTGGAGTGGGAATAGTAATCTTTACCCTCAGCTATCTAGCACTTTCCCTACTGTTGCACTCGCTGGAGTGGGAATAGTAATTTTTACCCCTCCGCTATCCAACACTTTCCCTACTGTTGCACTCTTTGGAGTGGGAATAGTAATTTTTACTCCTTTGCTATACAATACTTTCCCTACTGTTGCCCTCACTGGAGTGGGAATAGTCATTTTTGCCCCTCTGCTATCCAACACTTTCCCTACTGTTGCACTCACTGGAGTGGGAATTGTAATTTTTACCCCTCCGCTATCCAGCACTTTCCCTATTGTTGAACTCACTGGAGTGGGAATAGTAATTTTTACCCCTCCGCTATCCAGCACTTTCCCTACTGTTGCACTCACTGGAGTGGGAATAGTAATTTTTACCCCTCTGCTATCCAGCTTTTTACCCTACTGTTGCACTCACTGGAGTGGGAATAGTAATGTTTACCCCTCCGCTATCCAATACTTTCCCTAATGTTGCACTCTTTGGAGTGGGAATAGTAATTTTTACCCCTTTGCTATCCAGCACTTTCCCTACTGTTGCAATCACTGGAGTGGGAATAGTAATTTTTACCCTTCCGCTATCCAACACTTTCCCTACTGTTGCACTCTTTGGAGTGGGAATAGTAATTTTTACCCCTCAGCTATCTAGCACTTTCCCTACTGTTGCACTCGCTGGAGTGGGAATAGTAATTTATACCCCTCTGCTATCCAATACTTTCCCTAATGTTGCACTCACTGGAGTGGGAATAGTAATTTTTACCCCTTTGCTATCCAACACTTTCCCTACTGTTGCACTCTTTGGAGTGGGAATAGTCATTTTTGTTCCTCCGCTATCCAACACTTCCCCTACTGTTGCACTCACTGGATAGGAAATAGTCATTTTTACCCCTCCGCTTGCACTCACTGGAGTTGGAATAGTAAATTTCATTATTCTGCTATCCAACATTTACCCTACTTTTGCACTCACTGGAGTGGGAATAGTAATTTTTACCCCTTCGCTATACAATACTTTCCCTACTGTTGCCCTCACTAGAGTGGGAATAGTAATTTTTGCCCCTCTGCTATCCAACACTTTCCCTACTGTTGCACTCATTGGAGTGGGAATTGTAATTTTTACCCCTCTGCTATCCAGCACTTTCCCTATTGTTGAACTCACTGGAGTGGGAATAGTAATTTTTACCCCTCCGTTATCCAGCACTTTCCCTACTGTTGCACTGACTGGAGTGGGAATAGTAATTTTTACCCCTCTGCTATCCAGCTCTTTCCCCTACTGTTGCACTCACTGGAGTGGGAATAGTAATTTTACCCCTCCGCTATCCAATACTTTCCCTAATGTTGCACTCTTTGGAGTGGGTATAGTAATTTTTACCCCTTTGCTATCCAGCACTTTCCCTACTGTTGCAATCACTGGAGTGGGAATAGTAATTTTTACCCCTCCGCTATCCAACACTTTCCCTACTGTTGCACTCTTTGGAGTGGGAATAGTAATTTTTACCCCTCAGCTATCTAACACTTTCCCTACTGTTGCACTCGCTGGAGTGGGAATAGTAATTTATACCCCTCCGCTATCCAATACTTTCCCTACTGTTGCACTCACTGGAGTGGGAATAGTAATTTTTACCCCTCCGCTAGTCAATACTTTCCCTACTGTTGCACTCTTTGGAGTGGGAATAGTAATTTTTACTCCTTCGCTATCCAGCACTTTCCCTACTGTTGCACTCGCTGGAGTGGGAATAGTAATTTATACCCCTCCGCTATCCAATACTTTCCCTACTGTTGCACTCACTGGAGTGGGAATAGTAATTTTTACCCCTCCGCTAGTCAACACTTTCCCTACTGTTGCACTCTTTGGAGTGGGAATAGTAATTTTTACTCCTTTGCTATCCAGCACTTTCCCTACTGTTGCAATCACTGGAGTGGGAATAGTAATTTTTACCCCTCTGCTATCCAACACTATCCCTACTGTTGCACTCTTTGGAGTGGGAATAGTAATTTTGCCCCTCAGCTATCTAGCACTTTCCCTACTGTTGCACTCGCTGGAGTGGGAATAGTAATTTTTACCCCTCCGCTGTCCAATACGTTCCCTACTGTTGCACTCACTGGAGAGGGAATAGTAATTTTTACCCCTCCGCTATCCAGCACTTTCCCTACTGTTGCACTCATTGGAGTGGGAATAGTAATTTTTCCCCTCCGCTATCCAGCACTTTCCCTACTGTTGCACTCACTGGAGTGGGAATAGTAATTTTTACCCCTCCGCTATCCAATACTTTCCCTACTGTTGCGCTCACTGAAGTGGAAATAGTAATTTTTACCCCTCCGCTATCCAGCACTTTCCCTACTGTTGCACTCACTGGAGTGGGAATAGTAATTTTTACCCCTCTGCTATCCAGCTTTTTCCCCTACTGTTGCACTCACTGGAGTGGGAATAGTACTTTTTACCCCTCCGCTATCCAATACTTTCCCTACTGTTGCACTCTTTGGAGTGGGAATAGTAATTTTTACCCCTTCGCTATCCAGCACTTTCCCTACTGTTGCAATCACTGGAGTGGGAATAGTAATGTTTACCCCTCCGCTATCCAACACTTTCCCTACTGTTGCACTCTTTGGAGTGGGAATAGTAATTTTTACCCCTCAGCTATCTAGCACTTTCCCTACTGTTGCACTCGCTGGAGTGGGAATAGTAATTTTTACCCCTCCTCTATCCAACACTTTCCCTACTGTTGCACTCTTTGGAGTGGGTCTAGTAATTTTTCCCCCTTTGCTATACAATACTTTCCCTACTGTTGCACTCACTGGAGTGGGAATAGTCATTTTTGCCCCTCTGCTATCCAACACTTTCCCTACTGTTGCACTCACTGGAATGGGAATAGTAATTTTTACCCCTCCGCTATCCAGCACTTTCCCTACTGTTGCACTCACTGGAGTGGGAATAGTAATTTTTACCCCTCCGCTATCCAGCACCTTTCCTACTGTTGCACTCACTGGAGTGGGAATAGTAATTTTTACTCCTCTGCTATCCAGCTTTTTCCCTACTGTTGCACTCACTGGAGTGGGAATAGTAATTTTTACCCCTCCGCTAGTCAATACTTTCCCTACTGTTGCACTCTTTGGAGTGGGAATAGTAATTTTTACTCCTTCGCTATCCAGCACTTTCCCTACTGTTGCAATCACTGGAGTGGGAATAGTAATTTTTACCCCTCTGCTATCCAACACTTTCCCTACTGTTGCACTCTTTGGAGTGGGAATAGTAATTTTTGCCCCTCAGCTATCTAGCACTTTCCCTACTGTTGCACTCGCTGGAGTGGGAATAGTAATTTTTACCCCTCCGCTGTCCAATACGTTCCCTACTGTTGCACTCACTGGAGAGGGAATAGTAATTTTTACCCCTCCGCTATCCAGCACTTTCCCTACTGTTGCACTCATTGGAGTGGGAATAGTAATTTTTCCCCTCCGCTATCCAGCACTTTCCCTACTGTTGCACTCACTGGAGTGGGAATAGTCATTTTTACCCCTCCGCTATCCAATACTTTCCCTACTGTTGCGCTCACTGAAGTGGAAATAGTCATTTTTACCCCTTTGCTATACAATACTTTCCCTACTGTTGCACTCACTGTAGTGGGAATAGTCATTTTTGCACCTCCGCTATCCAACACTTTCCCTACTGTTGCACTCACTGGAGTGGGAATAGTAATTTGTACCCCTCCGCTATCCAGCACTTTCCCTACTGTTGAACTCACTGGAGTGGGAATAGTAATTTTTACCCCTCCGCTATGCAGCACTTTCCCTACTGTTGCACTCACTGGAGTGGGAATAGTAATTTTTACCCCTCTGCTATCCAGCTTTTTCCCCTACTGTTGCACTCACTGGAGTGGGAATAGTACTTTTACCCCTCCGCTATCCAATACTTTCCCTACTGTTGCACTCTTTGGAGTGGGAATAGTAATTTTTACCCCTTCGCTATCCAGCACTTTCCCTACTGTTGCAATTACTGGAGTGGGAATAGTAATTTTTACCCCTCAGCTATCTAGCACTTTCCCTACTGTTGCACTCGCTGGAGTGGGAATAGTAATTTTTACCCCTCCGCTATCCAACACTTTCCCTACTGTTGCACTCTTTGGAGTGGGAATAGTAATTTTACCCCTTTGCTATACAATACTTTCCCTACTGTTGCACTCACTGGAGTGGGAATAGTCATTTTTGCCCCTCTGCTATCCAACACTTTCCCTACTGTTGCACTCACTGGAGTGGGAATTGTAATTTTTACCCCTCCGCTATTCAGCACGTTCCCTATTGTTGAACTCACTGGAGTGGGAATAGTAATTTTTACCCCTCCGCTATCCAGCACTTTCCCTACTGTTGCACTCACTGGACTGGGAATAGTTATTTTTACCCCTCTGCTATCCAGCTTTTTCCCCTACTGTTGCACTCACTGGAGTGGGAATAGTACTTTTACCCCTCCGCTATCCAATACTTTCCCTAATGTTGCGCTCTTTGGAGTGGGAATAGTAATTTTTACCCCTTCGCTATCCAGCACTTTCCCTATTGTTGCAATCACTGGAGTGGGAATAGTAATTTTTACCCCTCCGCTATCCAACACTTTCCCTACTGTTGCACTCTTTGGAGTGGGAATAGTAATTTTTACCCCTCAGCTATCTAGCACTTTCCCTACTGTTGCACTCGCTGGAGTGGGAATAGTAATTTATACCCCTCCGCTATCCAATACTTTCCCTACTGTTGCACTCACTGGAGTGGGAATAGTAATTTTTACCCCTCCGCTAGTCAATACTTTCCCTACTGTTGCACTCTTTGGAGTGGGAATAGTAATTTTTACTCCTTCGCTATCCAGCACTTTCCCTACTGTTGCAATCACTGGAGTGGGAATAGTAATTTTTACCCTCTGCTATCCAACACTATCCCTACTGTTGCACTCTTTGGAGTGGGAATAGTAATTTTTGCCCCTCAGCTATCTAGCACTTTCCCTACTGTTGCACTCGCTGGAGTGGGAATAGTAATTTTTACCCCTCCGCTGTCCAATACGTTCCCTACTGTTGCACTCACTGGAGAGGGAATAGTAATTTTACCCCTCCGCTATCCAGCACTTTCCCTACTGTTGCACTCATTGGAGTGGGAATAGTAATTTTTCCCTCCGCTATCCAGCACTTTCCCTACTGTTGCACTCACTGGAGTGGGAATAGTAATTTTTACCCCTCCGCTATCCAATACTTTCCCTACTGTTGCGCTCACTGAAGTGGAAATAGTAATTTTTACCCCTCCGCTATCCAGCACTTTCCCTACTGTTGCACTCACTGGAGTGGGAATAGTAATTTTTACCCCTCTGCTATACAGCTTTTTCCCCTACTGTTGCACTCACTGGAGTGGGAATAGTACTTTTACCCCTCCGCTATCCAATACTTTCCCTACTGTTGCACTCTTTGGAGTGGGAATAGTAATTTTTACCCCTTCGCTATCCAGCACTTTCCCTACTGTTGCAATCACTGGAGTGGGAATAGTAATGTTTACCCCTCCGCTATCCAACACTTTCCCTACTGTTGCACTCTTTGGAGTGGGAATAGTAATTTTTACCCCTCAGCTATCTAGCACTTTCCCTACTGTTGCACTCGCTGGAGTGGGAATAGTAATTTTTACCCCTCCGCTATCCAACACTTTCCCTACTGTTGCACTCTTTGGAGTGGGTATAGTAATTTTTACCCCCTTGCTATACAATACTTTCCCTACTGTTGCACTCACTGGAGTGGGAATAGTCTTTTTTGCCCCTCTGCTATCCAACACTTTCCCTACTGTTGCACTCACTGGAGTGGGAATAGTATTTTTTACCCCTCCGCTATCCAGCACTTTCCCTACTGTTGCACTCACTGGACTGGTAATAGTTATTTTTACCCCTCTGCTATCCAGCTTTTTCCCCTACTGTTGCACTCACTGGAGTGGGAACAGTAATTTTTACCCCTCCGCTATCCAATACTTTTCCTAATGTTGCACTCTTTGGAGTGGGAATAGTAATTTTTACCCCTTCGCTATCCAGCACTTTCCCTACTGTTGCAATCACTGGAGTGGGAATAGTAATTTTTACCCCTCCGCTATCCAACACTTTCCCTACTGTTGCACTCTTTGGAGTGGAAATAGTAATTTTTACCCCTCAGCTATCTAGCACTTTCCCTACTGTTGCACTCGCTGGAGTGGGAATAGTAATTTATACCCCTCCGCTATCCAATACTTTCCCTACTGTTGCACTCACTGGAGTGGGAATAGTAATTTTTACCCCTCCGCTAGTCAATACTTTCCCTACTGTTGCACTCTTTGGAGTGGGAATAGTAATTTTTACCCCTCTGCTATCCAACACTTTCCCTACTGTTGCACTCTTTGGAGTGGGAATAGTAATTTTTGCCCCTCAGCTATCTAGCACTTTCCCTACTGTTGCACTCGCTGGAGTGGGAATAGTAATTTTTACCCCTCCGCTGTCCAATACGTTCCCTACTGTTGCACTCACTGGAGAGGGAATAGTAATTTTTACCCCTCTGCTATCCAGCACTTTCCCTACTGTTGCACTCATTGGAGTGGGAATAGTAATTTTTCCCCTCTGCTATCCAGCACTTTCCCTACTGTTGCACTCACTGGAGTGGGAATAGTAATTTTTACCCCTCCGCTATCCAATACTTTCCCTACTGTTGCGCTCACTGAAGTGGAAATAGTAATTTTTACCCCTTTGCTATACAATACTTTCCCTACTGTTGCACTCACTGGAGTGGGAATAGTAATTTTTGAGCCTCCTCTATCCAACACTTTCCCTACTGTTGCACTCACTGGAGTAGGAATAGTAATTTTTACCCCTCCGCTATCCAGCACTTTCCCTACTGTTGAACTCACTGGAGTGGGAATAGTAATTTTTACCCCTCCGCTATCCAGCACTTTCCCTACTGTTGCACTCACTGGAGTGGGAATAGTAATTTTACCCCCTCTGCTATCCAGCTTTTTCCCCTACTGTTGCACTCACTGGAGTGGGAATAGTACTTTTACCCCTCCGCTATCCAATACTTTCCCTACTGTTGCACTCTTTGGAGTGGGAATAGTAATTTTTACCCCTTCGCTATCCAGCACTTTCCCTACTGTTGCAATCACTGGAGTGGGAATAGTAATTTTTACCCCTCCGCTATCCAACACTTTCCCTACTGTTGCACTCTTTGGAGTGGGAATAGTAATCTTTACCCCTCAGCTATCTAGCACTTTCCCTACTGTTGCACTCGCTGGAGTGGGAATAGTAATTTTTACCCCTCCGCTATCCAACACTTTCCCTACTGTTGCACTCTTTGGAGTGGGAATAGTAATTTTTACTCCTTTGCTATACAATACTTTCCCTACTGTTGCCCTCACTGGAGTGGGAATAGTCATTTTTGCCCCTCTGCTATCCAACACTTTCCCTACTGTTGCACTCACTGGAGTGGGAATTGTAATTTTTACCCCTCCGCTATCCAGCACTTTCCCTATTGTTGAACTCACTGGAGTGGGAATAGTAATTTTTACCCCTCCGCTATCCAGCACTTTCCCTACTGTTGCACTCACTGGAGTGGGAATAGTAATTTTTACCCCTCTGCTATCCAGCTTTTTCCCCTACTGTTGCACTCACTGGAGTGGGAATAGTGATGTTTACCCCTCCGCTATCCAATACTTTCCCTAATGTTGCACTCTTTGGAGTGGGAATAGTAATTTTTACCCCTTTGCTATCCAGCACTTTCCCTACTGTTGCAATCACTGGAGTGGGAATAGTAATTTTTACCCCTCCGCTATCCAACACTTTCCCTACTGTTGCACTCTTTGGAGTGGGAATAGTAATTTTTACCCCTCAGCTATCTAGCACTTTCCCTACTGTTGCACTCGCTGGAGTGGGAATAGTAATTTATACCCCTCTGCTATCCAATACTTTCCCTAATGTTGCACTCACTGGAGTGGGAATAGTAATTTTTACCCCTTTGCTATCCAACACTTTCCCTACTGTTGCACTCTTTGGAGTGGGAATAGTCATTTTTGTTCCTCCGCTATCCAACACTTCCCCTACTGTTGCACTCACTGGATAGGAAATAGTCATTTTTACCCCTCCGCTTGCACTCACTGGAGTTGGAATAGTAAATTTCATTATTCTGCTATCCAACATTTACCCTACTTTTGCACTCACTGGAGTGGGAATAGTAATTTTTACCCCTTCGCTATACAATACTTTCCCTACTGTTGCCCTCACTGGAATGGGAATAGTAATTTTTGCCCCTCTGCTATCCAACACTTTCCCTACTGTTGCACTCATTGGAGTGGGAATTGTAATTTTTACCCCTCTGCTATCCAGCACTTTCCCTATTGTTGAACTCACTGGAGTGGGAATAGTAATTTTTACCCCTCCGTTATCCAGCACTTTCCCTACTGTTGCACTGACTGGAGTGGGAATAGTAATTTTTACCCCTCTGCTATCCAGCTCTTTCCCCTACTGTTGCACTCACTGGAGTGGGAATAGTAATTTTTACCCCTCCGCTATCCAATACTTTCCCTAATGTTGCACTCTTTGGAGTGGGTATAGTAATTTTTACCCCTTTGCTATCCAGCACTTTCCCTACTGTTGCAATCACTGGAGTGGGAATAGTAATTTTTACCCCTCCGCTATCCAGCACTTTCCCTACTGTTGCACTCACTGGAGTGGGAATAGTAATTTTTACCCCCTCTGCTATCCAGCTTTTTCCCCTACTGTTGCACTCACTGGAGTGGGAATAGTACTTTTACCCCTCCGCTATCCAATACTTTCCCTACTGTTGCACTCTTTGGAGTGGGAATAGTAATTTTTACCCCTTCGCTATCCAGCACTTTCCCTACTGTTGCAATCACTGGAGTGGGAATAGTAATTTTTACCCCTCCGCTATCCAACACTTTCCCTACTGTTGCACTCTTTGGAGTGGGAATAGTAATCTTTACCCCTCAGCTATCTAGCACTTTCCCTACTGTTGCACTCGCTGGAGTGGGAATAGTAATTTTTACCCCTCCGCTATCCAACACTTTCCCTACTGTTGCACTCTTTGGAGTGGGAATAGTAATTTTTACTCCTTTGCTATACAATACTTTCCCTACTGTTGCCCTCACTGGAGTGGGAATAGTCATTTTTGCCCCTCTGCTATCCAACACTTTCCCTACTGTTGCACTCACTGGAGTGGGAATTGTAATTTTTACCCCTCCGCTATCCAGCACTTTCCCTATTGTTGAACTCACTGGAGTGGGAATAGTAATTTTTACCCCTCCGCTATCCAGCACTTTCCCTACTGTTGCACTCCCTGGAGTGGGAATAGTAATTTTACCCCTCTGCTATCCAGCTTTTTACCCTACTGTTGCACTCACTGGAGTGGGAATTGTAATGTTTACCCCTCCGCTATCCAATACTTTCCCTAATGTTGCACTCTTTGGAGTGGGAATAGTAATTTTTACCCCTTTGCTATCCAGCACTTTCCCTACTGTTGCAATCACTGGAGTGGGAATAGTAATTTTTACCCCTCCGCTATCCAACACTTTCCCTACTGTTGCACTCTTTGGAGTGGGAATAGTAATTTTTACCCCTCAGCTATCTAGCACTTTCCCTACTGTTGCACTCGCTGGAGTGGGAATAGTAATTTATACCCCTCTGCTATCCAATACTTTCCCTAATGTTGCACTCACTGGAGTGGGAATAGTAATTTTTACCCCTTTGCTATCCAACACTTTCCCTACTGTTGCACTCTTTGGAGTGGGAATAGTCATTTTTGTTCCTCCGCTATCCAACACTTCCCCTACTGTTGCACTCACTGGATAGGAAATAGTCATTTTTACCCCTCCGCTTGCACTCACTGGAGTTGGAATAGTAAATTTCATTATTCTGCTATCCAACATTTACCCTACTTTTGCACTCACTGGAGTGGGAATAGTAATTTTTACCCCTTCGCTATACAATACTTTCCCTACTGTTGCCCTCACTGGAGTGGGAATAGTAATTTTTACCCCTCCGCTATCCAACACTTTCCCTACTGTTGCACTCTTTGGAGTGGGAATAGTAATTTTTACTCCTTTGCTATACAATACTTTCCCTACTGTTGCCCTCACTGGAGTGGGAATAGTCATTTTTGCCCCTCTGCTATCCAACACTTTCCCTACTGTTGCACTCACTGGAGTGGGAATTGTAATTTTTACCCCTCCGCTATCCAGCACTTTCCCTATTGTTGAACTCACTGGAGTGGGAATAGTAATTTTTACCCCTCCGCTATCCAGCACTTTCCCTATTGTTGAACTCACTGGAGTGGGAATAGTAATTTTTACCCCTCCGCTATCCAGCACTTTCCCTACTGTTGCACTCACTGGAGTGGGAATAGTAATTTTTACCCCTCTGCTATCCAGCTTTTTCCCCTACTGTTGCACTCACTGGAGTGGGAATAGTAATGTTTACCCCTCCGCTATCCAATACTTTCCCTAATGTTGCACTCTTTGGAGTGGGAATAGTAATTTTTACCCCTTTGCTATCCAGCACTTTCCCTACTGTTGCAATCACTGGAGTGGGAATAGTAATTTTTACCCCTCCGCTATCCAACACTTTCCCTACTGTTGCACTCTTTGGAGTGGGAATAGTAATTTTTACCCCTCAGCTATCTAGCACTTTCCCTACTGTTGCACTCGCTGGAGTGGGAATAGTAATTTATACCCCTCTGCTATCCAATACTTTCCCTAATGTTGCACTCACTGGAGTGGGAATAGTAATTTTTACCCCTTTGCTATCCAACACTTTCCCTACTGTTGCACTCTTTGGAGTGGGAATAGTCATTTTTGTTCCTCCGCTATCCAACACTTCCCCTACTGTTGCACTCACTGGATAGGAAATAGTCATTTTTACCCCTCCGCTTGCACTCACTGGAGTTGGAATAGTAAATTTCATTATTCTGCTATCCAACATTTACCCTACTTTTGCACTCACTGGAGTGGGAATAGTAATTTTTACCCCTTCGCTATACAATACTTTCCCTACTGTTGCCCTCACTGGAATGGGAATAGTAATTTTTGCCCCTCTGCTATCCAACACTTTCCCTACTGTTGCACTCATTGGAGTGGGAATTGTAATTTTTACCCCTCTGCTATCCAGCACTTTCCCTATTGTTGAACTCACTGGAGTGGGAATAGTAATTTTTACCCCTCCGTTATCCAGCACTTTCCCTACTGTTGCACTGACTGGAGTGGGAATAGTAATTTTTACCCCTCTGCTATCCAGCTCTTTCCCCTACTGTTGCACTCACTGGAGTGGGAATAGTAATTTTTACCCCTCCGCTATCCAATACTTTCCCTAATGTTGCACTCTTTGGAGTGGGTATAGTAATTTTTACCCCTTTGCTATCCAGCACTTTCCCTACTGTTGCAATCACTGGAGTGGGAATAGTAATTTTTACCCCTCCGCTATCCAGCACTTTCCCTACTGTTGCACTCACTGGAGTGGGAATAGTAATTTTTACCCCCTCTGCTATCCAGCTTTTTCCCCTACTGTTGCACTCACTGGAGTGGGAATAGTACTTTTTACCCCTCCGCTATCCAATACTTTCCCTACTGTTGCACTCTTTGGAGTGGGAATAGTAATTTTTACCCCTTCGCTATCCAGCACTTTCCCTACTGTTGCAATCACTGGAGTGGGAATAGTAATTTTTACCCCTCCGCTATCCAACACTTTCCCTACTGTTGCACTCTTTGGAGTGGGAATAGTAATCTTTACCCCTCAGCTATCTAGCACTTTCCCTACTGTTGCACTCGCTGGAGTGGGAATAGTAATTTTTACCCCTCCGCTATCCAACACTTTCCCTACTGTTGCACTCTTTGGAGTGGGAATAGTAATTTTTACTCCTTTGCTATACAATACTTTCCCTACTGTTGCCCTCACTGGAGTGGGAATAGTCATTTTTGCCCCTCTGCTATCCAACACTTTCCCTACTGTTGCACTCACTGGAGTGGGAATTATAATTTTTACCCCTCCGCTATCCAGCACTTTCCCTATTGTTGAACTCACTGGAGTGGGAATAGTAATTTTTACCCCTCCGCTATCCAGCACTTTCCCTACTGTTGCACTCACTGGAGTGGGAATAGTAATTTTTACCCCTCTGCTATCCAGCTTTTTACCCTACTGTTGCACTCACTGGAGTGGGAATAGTAATGTTTACCCCTCCGCTATCCAATACTTTCCCTAATGTTGCACTCTTTGGAGTGGGAATAGTAATTTTTACCCCTTTGCTATCCAGCACTTTCCCTACTGTTGCAATCACTGGAGTGGGAATAGTAATTTTTACCCTTCCGCTATCCAACACTTTCCCTACTGTTGCACTCTTTGGAGTGGGAATAGTAATTTTTACCCCTCAGCTATCTAGCACTTTCCCTACTGTTGCACTCGCTGGAGTGGGAATAGTAATTTATACCCCTCTGCTATCCAATACTTTCCCTAATGTTGCACTCACTGGAGTGGGAATAGTAATTTTACCCCTTTGCTATCCAACACTTTCCCTACTGTTGCACTCTTTGGAGTGGGAATAGTCATTTTTGTTCCTCCGCTATCCAACACTTCCCCTACTGTTGCACTCACTGGATAGGAAATAGTCATTTTTACCCCTCCGCTTGCACTCACTGGAGTTGGAATAGTAAATTTCATTATTCTGCTATCCAACATTTACCCTACTTTTGCACTCACTGGAGTGGGAATAGTAATTTTTACCCCTTCGCTATACAATACTTTCCCTACTGTTGCCCTCACTAGAGTGGGAATAGTAATTTTTGCCCCTCTGCTATCCAACACTTTCCCTACTGTTGCACTCATTGGAGTGGGAATTGTAATTTTTACCCCTCTGCTATCCAGCACTTTCCCTATTGTTGAACTCACTGGAGTGGGAATAGTAATTTTTACCCCTCCGTTATCCAGCACTTTCCCTACTGTTGCACTGACTGGAGTGGGAATAGTAATTTTTACCCCTCTGCTATCCAGCTCTTTCCCCTACTGTTGCACTCACTGGAGTGGGAATAGTAATTTTTACCCCTCCGCTATCCAATACTTTCCCTAATGTTGCACTCTTTGGAGTGGGTATAGTAATTTTTACCCCTTTGCTATCCAGCACTTTCCCTACTGTTGCAATCACTGGAGTGGGAATAGTAATTTTTACCCCTCCGCTATCCAACACTTTCCCTACTGTTGCACTCTTTGGAGTGGGAATAGTAATTTTCACCCCTCAGCTATCTAACACTTTCCCTACTGTTGCACTCGCTGGAGTGGGAATAGTAATTTATACCCCTCCGCTATCCAATACTTTCCCTACTGTTGCACTCACTGGAGTGGGAATAGTAATTTTTACCCCTCCGCTAGTCAATACTTTCCCTACTGTTGCACTCTTTGGAGTGGGAATAGTAATTTTTACTCCTTCGCTATCCAGCACTTTCCCTACTGTTGCACTCGCTGGAGTGGGAATAGTAATTTATACCCCTCCGCTATCCAATACTTTCCCTACTGTTGCACTCACTGGAGTGGGAATAGTAATTTTTACCCCTCCGCTAGTCAACACTTTCCCTACTGTTGCACTCTTTGGAGTGGGAATAGTAATTTTTACTCCTTTGCTATCCAGCACTTTCCCTACTGTTGCAATCACTGGAGTGGGAATAGTAATTTTTACCCCTCTGCTATCCAACACTATCCCTACTGTTGCACTCTTTGGAGTGGGAATAGTAATTTTTGCCCCTCAGCTATCTAGCACTTTCCCTACTGTTGCACTCGCTGGAGTGGGAATAGTAATTTTTACCCCTCCGCTGTCCAATACGTTCCCTACTGTTGCACTCACTGGAGAGGGAATAGTAATTTTTACCCCTCCGCTATCCAGCACTTTCCCTACTGTTGCACTCATTGGAGTGGGAATAGTAATTTTTCCCCTCCGCTATCCAGCACTTTCCCTACTGTTGCACTCACTGGAGTGGGAATAGTAATTTTTACCCCTCCGCTATCCAATACTTTCCCTACTGTTGCGCTCACTGAAGTGGAAATAGTAATTTTTACCCCTCCGCTATCCAGCACTTTCCCTACTGTTGCACTCACTGGAGTGGGAATAGTAATTTTTACCCCTCTGCTATCCAGCTTTTTCCCCTACTGTTGCACTCACTGGAGTGGGAATAGTACTTTTTACCCCTCCGCTATCCAATACTTTCCCTACTGTTGCACTCTTTGGAGTGGGAATAGTAATTTTTACCCCTTCGCTATCCAGCACTTTCCCTACTGTTGCAATCACTGGAGTGGGAATAGTAATGTTTACCCCTCCGCTATCCAACATTTTCCCTACTGTTGCACTCTTTGGAGTGGGAATAGTAATTTTTACCCCTCAGCTATCTAGCACTTTCCCTACTGTTGCACTCGCTGGAGTGGGAATAGTAATTTTTACCCCTCCGCTATCCAACACTTTCCCTACTGTTGCACTCTTTGGAGTGGGTCTAGTAATTTTTCCCCCTTTGCTATACAATACTTTCCCTACTGTTGCACTCACTGGAGTGGGAATAGTCATTTTTGCCCCTCTGCTATCCAACACTTTCCCTACTGTTGCACTCACTGGAGTGGGAATAGTAATTTTTACCCCTCCGCTATCCAGCACTTTCCCTACTGTTGCACTCACTGGACTGGGAATAGTTATTTTTACCCCTCTGCTATCCAGCTTTTTCCCCTACTGTTGCACTCACTGGAGTGGGAACAGTAATTTTTACCCCTCCGCTATCCAATACTTTCCCTAATGTTGCACTCTTTGGAGTGGAAATAGTAATTTTTACCCCTTCGCTATCCAGCACTTTCCCTACTGTTGCAATCACTGGAGTGGGAATAGTAATTTTTACCCCTCCGCTATCCAACACTTTCCCTACTGTTGCACTCTTTGGAGTGGGAATAGTAATTTTTACCCCTCAGCTATCTAGCACTTTCCCTACTGTTGCACTCGCTGGAGTGGGAATAGTAATTTATATCCCTCCGCTATCCAATACTTTCCCTACTGTTGCACTCACTGGAGTGGGAATAGTAATTTTTACCCCTCCGCTAGTCAATACTTTCCCTACTGTTGCACTCTTTGGAGTGGGAATAGTAATTTTTACTCCTTCGCTATCCAGCATTTTCCCTACTGTTGCAATCACTGGAGTGGGAATAGTAATTTTTACCCCTCTGCTATCCAACACTTTCCCTACTGTTGCACTCTTTGGAGTGGGAATAGTAATTTTTGCCCCTCAGCTATCTAGCACTTTCCCTACTGTTGCACTCGCTGTAATGGGAATAGTAATTTTTACCCCTCCGCTGTCCAATACGTTCCCTACTGTTGCACTCACTGGAGAGGGAAAAGTAATTTTACCCCTCTGCTATCCAGCACTTTCCCTACTGTTGCACTCATTGGAGTGGGAATAGTAATTTTTCCCCTCCGCTATCCAGCACTTTCCCTACTGTTGCACTCACTGGAGTGGGAATAGTAATTTTTACCCCTCCGCTATCCAATACTTTCCCTACTGTTGCGCTCACTGAAGTGGAAATAGTAATTTTTACCCCTTTGCTATACAATACTTTCCCTACTGTTGCACTCACTGGAGTGGGAATAGTAATTTTTGAGCCTCCTCTATCCAACACTTTCCCTACTGTTGCACTCACTGGAGTGGGAATAGTAATTTTTACCCCTCCGCTATCCAGCACTTTCCCTACTGTTGAACTCACTGGAGTGGGAATAGTAATTTTTACCCCTCCGCTATCCAGCACTTTCCCTACTGTTGCACTCACTGGAGTGGGAATAGTAATTTTTACCCCCTCTGCTATCCAGCTTTTTCCCCTACTGTTGCACTCACTGGAGTGGGAATAGTACTTTTTACCCTCCGCTATCCAATACTTTCCCTACTGTTGCACTCTTTGGAGTGGGAATAGTAATTTTTACCCCTTCGCTATCCAGCACTTTCCCTACTGTTGCAATCACTGGAGTGGGAATAGTAATTTTTACCCCTCCGCTATCCAACACTTTCCCTACTGTTGCACTCTTTGGAGTGGGAATAGTAATCTTTACCCCTCAGCTATCTAGCACTTTCCCTACTGTTGCACTCGCTGGAGTGGGAATAGTAATTTTTACCCCTCCGCTATCCAACACTTTCCCTACTGTTGCACTCTTTGGAGTGGGAATAGTAATTTTTACTCCTTTGCTATACAATACTTTCCCTACTGTTGCCCTCACTGGAGTGGGAATAGTCATTTTTGCCCCTCTGCTATCCAACACTTTCCCTACTGTTGCACTCACTGGAGTGGGAATTGTAATTTTTACCCCTCCGCTATCCAGCACTTTCCCTATTGTTGAACTCACTGGAGTGGGAATAGTAATTTTTACCCCTCCGCTATCCAGCACTTTCCCTACTGTTGCACTCACTGGAGTGGGAATAGTAATTTTTACCCCTCTGCTATCCAGCTTTTTACCCTACTGTTGCACTCACTGGAGTGGGAATAGTAATGTTTACCCCTCCGCTATCCAATACTTTCCCTAATGTTGCACTCTTTGGAGTGGGAATAGTAATTTTTACCCCTTTGCTATCCAGCACTTTCCCTACTGTTGCAATCACTGGAGTGGGAATAGTAATTTTTACCCTTCCGCTATCCAACACTTTCCCTACTGTTGCACTCTTTGGAGTGGGAATAGTAATTTTACCCCTCAGCTATCTAGCACTTTCCCTACTGTTGCACTCGCTGGAGTGGGAATAGTAATTTATACCCCTCTGCTATCCAATACTTTCCCTAATGTTGCACTCACTGGAGTGGGAATAGTAATTTTTACCCCTTTGCTATCCAACACTTTCCCTACTGTTGCACTCTTTGGAGTGGGAATAGTCATTTTTGTTCCTCCGCTATCCAACACTTCCCCTACTGTTGCACTCACTGGATAGGAAATAGTCATTTTTACCCCTCCGCTTGCACTCACTGGAGTTGGAATAGTAAATTTCATTATTCTGCTATCCAACATTTACCCTACTTTTGCACTCACTGGAGTGGGAATAGTAATTTTTACCCCTTCGCTATACAATACTTTCCCTACTGTTGCCCTCACTAGAGTGGGAATAGTAATTTTTGCCCCTCTGCTATCCAACACTTTCCCTACTGTTGCACTCATTGGAGTGGGAATTGTAATTTTTACCCCTCTGCTATCCAGCACTTTCCCTATTGTTGAACTCACTGGAGTGGGAATAGTAATTTTTACCCCTCCGTTATCCAGCACTTTCCCTACTGTTGCACTGACTGGAGTGGGAATAGTAATTTTTACCCTCTGCTATCCAGCTCTTTCCCCTACTGTTGCACTCACTGGAGTGGGAATAGTAATTTTTACCCCTCCGCTATCCAATACTTTCCCTAATGTTGCACTCTTTGGAGTGGGTATAGTAATTTTTACCCCTTTGCTATCCAGCACTTTCCCTACTGTTGCAATCACTGGAGTGGGAATAGTAATTTTACCCCTCCGCTATCCAACACTTTCCCTACTGTTGCACTCTTTGGAGTGGGAATAGTAATTTTTACCCCTCAGCTATCTAACACTTTCCCTACTGTTGCACTCGCTGGAGTGGGAATAGTAATTTATACCCCTCCGCTATCCAATACTTTCCCTACTGTTGCACTCACTGGAGTGGGAATAGTAATTTTACCCCTCCGCTAGTCAATACTTTCCCTACTGTTGCACTCTTTGGAGTGGGAATAGTAATTTTTACTCCTTCGCTATCCAGCACTTTCCCTACTGTTGCACTCGCTGGAGTGGGAATAGTAATTTATACCCCTCCGCTATCCAATACTTTCCCTACTGTTGCACTCACTGGAGTGGGAATAGTAATTTTTACCCCTCCGCTAGTCAACACTTTCCCTACTGTTGCACTCTTTGGAGTGGGAATAGTAATTTTTACTCCTTTGCTATCCAGTACTTTCCCTACTGTTGCAATCACTGGAGTGGGAATAGTAATTTTTACCCCTCTGCTATCCAACACTATCCCTACTGTTGCACTCTTTGGAGTGGGAATAGTAATTTTTGCCCCTCAGCTATCTAGCACTTTCCCTACTGTTGCACTCGCTGGAGTGGGAATAGTAATTTTTACCCCTCCGCTGTCCAATACGTTCCCTACTGTTGCACTCACTGGAGAGGGAATAGTAATTTTACCCCTCCGCTATCCAGCACTTTCCCTACTGTTGCACTCATTGGAGTGGGAATAGTAATTTTTCCCCTCCGCTATCCAGCACTTTCCCTACTGTTGCACTCACTGGAGTGGGAATAGTAATTTTTACCCCTCCGCTATCCAATACTTTCCCTACTGTTGCGCTCACTGAAGTGGAAATAGTAATTTTTACCCTCCGCTATCCAGCACTTTCCCTACTGTTGCACTCACTGGAGTGGGAATAGTAATTTTTACCCCTCTGCTATCCAGCTTTTTCCCCTACTGTTGCACTCACTGGAGTGGGAATAGTACTTTTACCCCTCCGCTATCCAATACTTTCCCTACTGTTGCACTCTTTGGAGTGGGAATAGTAATTTTTACCCCTTCGCTATCCAGCACTTTCCCTACTGTTGCAATCACTGGAGTGGGAATAGTAATGTTTACCCCTCCGCTATCCAACACTTTCCCTACTGTTGCACTCTTTGGAGTGGGAATAGTAATTTTTACCCCTAAGCTATCTAGCACTTTCCCTACTGTTGCACTCGCTGGAGTGGGAATAGTAATTTTTACCCCTCCGCTATCCATCACTTTCCCTACTGTTGCACTCTTTGGAGTGGGTCTAGTAATTTTTCCCCCTTTGCTATACAATACTTTCCCTACTGTTGCACTCACTGGAGTGGGAATAGTCATTTTGCCCCTCTGCTATCCAACACTTTCCCTACTGTTGCACTCACTGGAGTGGGAATAGTAATTTTTACCCCTCCGCTATCCAGCACTTTCCCTACTGTTGCACTCACTGGACTGGGAATAGTTATTTTTACCCCTCTGCTATCCAGCTTTTTCCCCTACTGTTGCACTCACTGGAGTGGGAACAGTAATTTTTACCCCTCCGCTATCCAATACTTTCCCTAATGTTGCACTCTTTGGAGTGGAAATAGTAATTTTTACCCCTTCGCTATCCAGCACTTTCCCTACTGTTGCAATCACTGGAGTGGGAATAGTAATTTTTACCCCTCCGCTATCCAACACTTTCCCTACTGTTGCACTCTTTGGAGTGGGAATAGTAATTTTTACCCCTCAGCTATCTAGCACTTTCCCTACTGTTGCACTCGCTGGAGTGGGAATAGTAATTTATACCCCTCCGCTATCCAATACTTTCCCTACTGTTGCACTCACTGGAGTGGGAATAGTAATTTTTACCCCTCCGCTAGTCAATACTTTCCCTACTGTTGCACTCTTTGGAGTGGGAATAGTAATTTTTACTCCTTCGCTATCCAGCACTTTCCCTACTGTTGCAATCACTGGAGTGGGAATAGTAATTTTTACCCCTCTGCTATCCAACACTTTCCCTACTGTTGCACTCTTTGGAGTGGGAATAGTAATTTTTGCCCCTCAGCTATCTAGCACTTTCCCTACTGTTGCACTCGCTGTAATGGGAATAGTAATTTTTACCCCTCCGCTGTCCAATACGTTCCCTACTGTTGCACTCACTGGAGAGGGAAAAGTAATTTTTACCCCTCTGCTATCCAGCACTTTCCCTACTGTTGCACTCATTGGAGTGGGAATAGTAATTTTTCCCCTCCGCTATCCAGCACTTTCCCTACTGTTGCACTCACTGGAGTGGGAATAGTAATTTTTACCCCTCCGCTATCCAATACTTTCCCTACTGTTGCGCTCACTGAAGTGGAAATAGTAATTTTTACCCCTTTGCTATACAATACTTTCCCTACTGTTGCACTCACTGGAGTGGGAATAGTAATTTTTGAGCCTCCTCTATCCAACACTTTCCCTACTGTTGCACTCACTGGAGTGGGAATAGTAATTTTTACCCCTCCGCTATCCAGCACTTTCCCTACTGTTGAACTCACTGGAGTGGGAATAGTAATTTTTACCCCTCCGCTATCCAGCACTTTCCCTACTGTTGCACTCACTGGAGTGGGAATAGTAATTTTTACCCCCTCTGCTATCCAGCTTTTTCCCCTACTGTTGCACTCACTGGAGTGGGAATAGTACTTTTTATCCCTCCGCTATCCAATACTTTCCCTACTGTTGCACTCTTTGGAGTGGGAATAGTAATTTTTACCCTTCGCTATCCAGCACTTTCCCTACTGTTGCAATCACTGGAGTGGGAATAGTAATTTTTACCCCTCCGCTATCCAACACTTTCCCTACTGTTGCACTCTTTGGAGTGGGAATAGTAATCTTTACCCCTCAGCTATCTAGCACTTTCCCTACTGTTGCACTCGCTGGAGTGGGAATAGTAATTTTACCCCTCCACTATCCAACACTTTCCCTACTGTTGCACTCTTTGGAGTGGGAATAGTAATTTTTACCCCTTTGCTATACAATACTTTCCCTACTGTTGCCCTCACTGGAGTGGGAATAGTCATTTTTGCCCCTCTGCTATCCAACACTTTCCCTACTGTTGCACTCACTGGAGTGGGAATTGTAATTTTTACCCCTCCGCTATCCAGCACTTTCCCTATTGTTGAACTCACTGGAGTGGGAATAGTAATTTTTACCCCTCCGCTATCCAGCACTTTCCCTACTGTTGCACTCACTGGAGTGGGAATAGTAATTTTTACCCCTCTGCTATCCAGCTTTTTCCCCTACTGTTGCACTCACTGGAGTGGGAATAGTAATTTTTACCCCTCCGCTATCCAATACTTTCCCTAATGTTGCACTCTTTGGAGTGGGAATAGTAATTTTTACCCCTTTGCTATCCAGCACTTTCCCTACTGTTGCAATCACTGGAGTGGGAATAGTAATTTTTACCCCTCCGCTATCCAACACTTTCCCTACTGTTGCACTCTTTGGAGTGGGAATAGTAATTTTTACCCCTCAGCTATCTAGCACTTTCCCTACTGTTGCACTCGCTGGAGTGGGAATATTAATTTATACCCCTCCGCTATCCAATACTTTCCCTAATGTTGCACTCACTGGAGTGGGAATAGTAATTTTTACCCCTTTGCTATTCAGCACTTTCCCTACTGTTGCAATCACTGGAGTGGTAATATTAATTTTTACCCCTCCGCTATCCAACACTTTCCCTACTGTTGCACTCTTTGGAGTGGGAATAGTCATTTTTGTTCCTCCGCTATCCAACACTTCCCCTACTATTGCACTCACTGGAGAGGAAATAGTCATTTTTACCCCTCCGCTTGCACTCACTGGAGTTGGAATAGTAAATTTCATTATTCTGCTATCCAACATTTACCCTACTTTTGCACTCACTGGAGTGGGAATAGTAAATTTTACCCCTCCGCTATCCAACACTTTACCTACTGTTGTATTCACTGGAGTTGGCATAGTAAATTTAATTATTCCGCTATCCAACATTTCCCCTACTGTTTTATTAATTGTATTGTGAAATGTACATTTGATTTTTTTTTAATAGTTTAGGGGCCCATTACAATGGCGGGCGGAAGCACTACCGCCGTGCTGGCGGATGCAGAAACCACCAGTTACCGCCGGCACGCAGCAGTCCACACGCCCGCCCAATTACGATGCGAAAAGCAGGCCAAACACCGCCGGCAAGCCAGCAACACCGTCCGCCATCAAAGTGCGCCCGCACACGTAGCGGCGCAGCACAACTGACACACACCGTCCGACGAAACACGTCCCGCCCGGCGCATAAATTACGATGCCGCAAACAAACGGCTCCCACGGCAAAGAGACACCGCACGTGAAAGAGAGGCGGAAACACGGACGCAGAGCACGGACAACGAAGAAGCGGCACCCCGGGCATGAATCCAGCACTGCAGGCCCTTCCCATGCTTCTGCTGATGCACCACCAAGGACGCAACGTACCGCGGAGACGCAGGTAGGCACACACACAACAAGTGCACGCAAACAGCGCACACAGTGCAAGGGCGGAAAAAGCGGACAACCCCCACCAGCGCGTGCACACTACACATCCACCATTGCATCCACATATGACACACAGGCCAAATCCTAACATCGCAGAACACATGTGTACACACCACCTGGGACTAGGAACCAACCACCCCGTCACGGCCCCAAAGCGCCGATGACGCCGCCACACATGCGCACAACGCAGAGGCCAACCGCAGCGCCATGCATGCGTCGCACACAGACACAGGGACACAACCAAGCAGCACACACACCAGCCCCACCCCGAACGCACATGACACGTGACAGGCCGGCCACAGACATGTCCCCAACGCCCAATTCACGGACAACACCCAACGCCACACAACCGACGCACACATGTCAGTGAAGTCACGCAACAGCAGGACACACCCCAGTGTAACAAACATGGCGAAGCACACAGCGGCGGCAACACCAACTAGGAGAAGCAGGGCCCCTTCGGGAAGAGGAACGCCAGTACCACACTGAAAAACCCATACCACCCTGCACATATGAACAAGACACATGAAACGGAACACCAAAGAGCCCGGTGACCGACAACAGGTGGCCCAAGAATTACATCCACACACAAGGCCCAACGCAGAGCGGAAAGGCAGCCTGCCGCCCACACAAGGGAGAGCAGACAGCACTGAATGACCTTCCATTCCAACACCGAAACCACAGCCCTACGACAGAAGCCGGTGAATACAGCCATTGTCCAAGAATAGACCAACACAGGCATGCCGAGGAGACCGACCACAGGGCAGATAGCGCATATCACAGAAGCACACAACGGACGGGGAAGAAAGAAGAAAACACTCCCCCATGTCGGCCACATGCAAGTTAATTGGAAGGAGTCACACAGCACCGACCTTGAACTGTCTGAGAAGCATGTGGGAAGAGGGCCCGTGTCCTCCAAACAAGCCAACAGAACACAAGTCCTGTCTCCCCACGACTACACAGAGCTCACAGCAACCCCGGAGCGTGCACATTGCAGACTGCACACACAGCCGGAGCACGCCACCTCTACGAACCGCTGCGAAATGGCAACCGCAACACACCTACCCAACTACGCCGAAGAGCTCAAGCTGTACCAAACCAACACGATACATACATTGGGATGCGATCTCCTGTCCCTGCTGAACGTAAGTTACCGACTGACTTACCGCATCACATTGTTCAGCTGCGTCATGCCCGTCTTCTACTGTCGGAGGTGTCCCTACCAGCATCCCGTCGAGATATGCCTCTCCAACCCGGCATGTCTGAAGGCGGACCTGCTACCACTACTCCTCCCTCTGGACGCACACGACAGGGCCTGCTCTGCCTATGGGGGCATGGCGTATGTGGCCAACATCGCACGCGCACTGAAATGGAACCACTGTGCCTCCACACGACGGATCATCGAGAACAGCTACATCGAATGTCACCCAGCATGCCCCATCATGGTCCTCCAAGGGACAACCTACGAACAACACCTTGACAGCCACCATCCGCTTCATTGGCTGGCAAACATGTACACCACCAATGACATGGAAGCCCTGCTGGACGGCATCGCATACCTGTCAACCTGTAAATACGTCGGACCACAACGCAGGTTCCCCGAGTGACCTATGAAGTCCAACCCCGCACCCATGCTCAGCTTCCGCACGGACTGGCCAGTCACCACCACAACAGCCATACCAAACGACCGGCAACTGTAACCACACCATCAACGACATCGCCATGACATCGGATATGACCGGGACATGCACACTGTTCCCCATCACATCCAGGAACACCGCATGCATCGTGGGAGGCAGTGGCATGGGCTCTGTGCATCGCACCCACATGGACGGAACTGCACGAACAACCAGGACACGACATGGATCCAGCGCCCATGGACACACACACCGCTCAGTGGACATGAATAGGTCGCCTGGAGTCTGTGGGTGCTGCACCCCTCCCACCCCCGCCCCGGGAATCCCATACCAGGACCTTTGCATGGACGACAAGTGCATACAACAACAACACGACCCCAGTGACTGTGACATGTCCAGTAACCACCACAGTGCAACAACAAGTGGCACGCCGCTGCATGCACGCAAGCACATGCCCTGATGTCATCTCACATGCACGCGTGCATGAGGAACAACCGCAGCAAACCTGTCACATGGAACTGAGATGGACTGTGCCCATGATGCCGAGCGGTCTGGTAGGCTACATGTATACCGTCTGTGTCAAAGTCCGCAGCTCCGCAGCTATACGTAAATGTACATTAGCACAGCCTTGGCCAAGCAGATGTAACCCCACACCCTATCCCATTTGTAATCATGCTCAGTATATCCTCAACATGTATTCCGCTGCCAGTAGTGTCCACTATACTGCATCACAGAGGACAGAAGACTCAATATAATGTTTGAAACCAGAACTGTCTCCGCTGACTCATTTCACAAGTACGAATGAGAGAGGATGAGAGTATGTGAAGTACACGGCAGTCGTGACATGACCATGTAGTCCACTGGTATTGGATGTCAACGCAAATGAGTAGCACTACTGTGGAAGACACACATGTGTCGTGTGAAGTCGTATGGACGCAGTGCTCAGGTGGGTGGGTGCGACGGGTAGATGCGCACATGCCAAGTTGGAGCACGCCGTGTTGGGAGGGCTCATGAACAGTACACCACCGCTTCCCTGGGCATTGTGAGAGGACACCTGTCGGGGGGAGTGAACACGTGTGTGCACAGCAGCCGGGCACACGTACAAAGCGGTACCAGGCGCACCTCAGCCCACCCTCTGTGGACAAGCTGGATCCTGTTGTGCGCCCGCCATGCCCCTTGACAAGGCACACACAGCCCCAGTCGACCAGGTGTAACCCCAACATAGTCAATCCGCACAGGCGATACAGGGCACGGGATGGCAGTGGAGCATGGTGTGTGAGAGGTCTCCTCGCGCTCCTCCTGGTCATATCACGCAGGCAATAGAACCTCAACGTCCAGCATGGCAAAAAGTCAAATGGAAGTGTAGGGGGACGCACCACAGCACGAGCAGCACTGACGTCACGGGAGGTGGCTCGCACCATCCCATCCATTGCCCATCATACCAACCACGCCACATGCCATTGCGACTAAGTGCAAGCGCGTGCGCCACCACCCCTGAGCCCTCCCCAGAGAGGCCAAAGAGTGAATGTGTGGGCCATCAGCCACAGACGGACGCGGCATGGCCGCAAGGGCAGCCACAGCCACTGGGTGTCGCAGGTGGCGGATCCGGAAGGCGAAGACTGTGATGCATAGTCCATGCAGGCCGGGTCTCCATTTGGGGCACCACGCAGGTGGACGGCGTCCCGCCACACATCATACCCTGAGACAGCCCACTCGTGCAACTGGACCCACACATACACTCCTTGCCCTCTCTGGTGCGAGCTTGGGGCTGCCTGTGCAAGCGCTAGCCTCGCAGGTGAGCATGCATATTGGGGGCGAGGGGAGGACATGAGGGCTGGGGCGAAGATGACTGTATCACTGTCAGTTAGTACAAGGGATGACCCAGATGTGGAAAGGAAGAGACGTGTCCCGTGTGTACTGCAACTAGTCGCCAATCCAACTACCCCCATGTCCGGAATGTAAGCCCGCACCTAGGCCCGCCCATCCGCCACATCGAACATACCACCAGCACGACAACCTTCCCATTCGAAACACTGACTGGGGGTGGCGACCAGTGAACAATCATGTGTAGCCTACCCACGCGTACATGTGGGCCCTCCATGATCCATGTCACCTGCGGCAAAGACATGACATGCGCAATGAGGGAAGTGAGGAGAGCTGTCCGCCCCACGCGCAGAAGGTGCATCAGCTCCACAGACCCAGCAGCGAGTCCAGCAGGGGTCACATGTGCAGGGGCAGCTGTGCCTGGTGTGAAGGCACATGCATATAGACAGCACATCGACCAATGTGTAGTCTGCCCACATCCACAGTCCATCATCATGCGGACATAAGAATTGAACACAGGGCAACACATCTTAGCTGGTGCACCCACCGTGACCAACAATGCGCAATCATCGACGTACCCGCCCTGTGCATGGCCCCCACCCAACGGAGGCACATCCAGTGCCACCATCCCACACACACAAGCCTTCCACGGAACATGCTGTGTCCAATGGTCAGTACAGAGTCAGCGCCCATCTGGTGGATCCTGAACAGGAGACACATGCACACACATGCCAGCTCCCACTATGTACGACTGCCACCTGGCACGTGCAATGTAACCTCTCACCTGTGACGTGTGACTGCAAGCACACAGCCGTCTTGGCATGGGGCTGTCAATGTGGACACCAGTCAATGTTTCGGGAGCTGTGATCCGTACAGTGCTGTACATAGGGTGCAGTGCTGACACCTACTACTGTCTCATATCCCCTCGTGCCACAGGTCCCACTTGTATTGGCCGCTCAGCCCGTGCCCACATCGTCGTCGTCGTGTGCCATACTCATCCAGCCTCGGAAGCAGTACCATGCTCAGCAGACACTCATGTTGCCGTGGCGTTGCCGCTTGACGAATATGCAGTCAGTCCCCATCAGCACGCCCGCAAGTCATTGGGGCCTAGATCCCCATGTGCATGCACATGGCAGTGGTATGTCTCACTTGCCATTGCCATTGTTGGGAGACCTGTGTAAGTGTATTGTGGCCGTGCCGTCCCAGCTTGACAGCTGGGCTGTGGCCCATGTGCTTGCTCAGTCATGTCAGTGATGTGTATGCGAAATTGCTATGTGCCGTGTTGCTTTGACATGTGTCCTCTGCCATTTAACCCAGGCGGAGACCGAACATTGACCGCCCATACCAATTGCTGGCGGACATGGACGATACAGAGGTAATCAGGAAGTTTCGGCTGGACAGGCCAACTCTGCATCGACTGTGTGCCATGTTAGAGCCCCATCTCCGTCCCCGCAGGGTGTATCCGACTGCTGTCACCCCCACGGCTAAGGTGATGGCCGCCATGCATTTCTTCGCCACTGGGTCATTCCAGCACACAGTGGGCAGTGGAGGAGGGATGTCCCAGCCCATGTTCAGCAAGGTGCTGAGGGATGTACTGGCAGCCATGATGCTGTACCGGAACAGGTACATCAGATTCCCCAGGGCTCGTGAATTGGCGGCAGTGAAGGGTGCATTCTATGCCCTTGGCAGAATCCCACACGTCGTGGGAGCCATTGACTGCACTCATGTTGGCCTTGTTCCACCACAGGCCACTGAGCACCTGTACCGCAACAGGAAGCACACGCACTCCCTGAATGTGCAAGTGGTGTGCCTTGCGGACATGGTGATCACCCACGTGTGTGCAAAGTTTCCAGGCTCGGCCCATGACGCACACATAATGCGCAACAGCATCTTGCCACGACTGATGGCCAATCTGCAACAGGATCGTGGCTGTATTGTCGGTGAGTATGTGGAGTGGTGTAGCGTGCTGGTTGTGCGATGCTGTCCCCTGTCCAGTTGGAATAGCAATGGTTCTCTGTGTCCCTCACACCCAGGTGACTCTGCGTATCCGAATGGGGCATGGCTGCTCAGTCCATTGAGGAATCCTCGCACCCCAGCAGACGATCGATACAATGAGGCACATGGGAGGACCAGACGTGTGGTCGAGCGTACCTTTGGCCTCCTCAAGTCCAGGTTCAGGTGCCTGGACCGCACCGGGGTGCACTGGCGTACTCCCCACAGAAGGTGTGCCAGATAGTGGTGGCGTGCTGCATGCTGCACAATCTGGCCATTCGGAAGCAGATCCCCCTCATTGTGGATGACGGAGATCAACCAGGGCCCCAGCCCGCAGACCAGGACAGCTCGAGTGAGGTGGACAGCGGAGAGGAGGAAGCTGGGAATGTGCGCCAGCAGCTCATCGCCCGCTACTTCACTTGACGGTGAGTGTCCATGTACGACGGATGATGTGTCTGTATCTATGCAGGTGTGTGTGTGCTGTGTCAGGGTGGCCGTATGTTCACTGCGTGCAGTGTGTCAACGCTCCATGGCCAGGGTAGTATGCCACTGTTGGTGACTGTGGCATTGTGCCCTATTGCTCTGTGCGATGTGTGTACATTGCTTGTAGTTGTTGACATGTACTGTGTGATGGGTGTGTGACACACTCATTGAATGTGCTCCTGTTCTGTCTCCCACCCCTAGGTCCCTACAGGCCCTCCGGATTCCATTTCCATGCCACGCATCAGGTGCCTTTCCGCCCAAGGTGGCCGTTGTATTCCGTACAATAAAGACACAGGGCACAAACAGCAGTTAGTGAAAAAGGTGCATTTATTACAAACTGTGACATGTGATTGTGTGTAAGGTGATGACAAAAGTGGTGCGTGCAGTGACAATGAGCTGTCGGTCATGGCTGCGTGATGATCAGGGTGTACCCACTGGTTCTATGTCCATAGTCCAACACACACATGCCATCCAGATGGCTGTGTGGAGTGGGATCGTAGAGCAAGTCAATGCAGTGGCTGGTCAAGGAAGGCTGGCAGAAGGCTGGCTGGCTGCCTCACTTGCGACTGGAGCGTGCGAAGTCCTCCCGGGAGATCTGTTTCCTCTTCGGACGGCCCCTTCCACGTTTGGGAGGGGGTGTGTGGTGGCGACCTGCTGGTGGTGGGTGAGGTGTGCTCACTGGCTGTGGACGCAGGGGAAGTGGACACTGCTGCCCGAGCCTGCGCCCTAGCAGGTGGTGGCGGAGGTGGTGTTGCTGGCCTTGCCTGTGACCCCACCGCCACCACCAGCTGGCCCATGAGGTCCACGAGTTGGTCCATACGGGACACGAATTGGCCCATATGGGCGTCCATGGACCTCAGCACCCCCAGCACCTCCCGCGTGTCAGTAGCAGACCTGGCCCATTGTCCTTGGGCCTCTTCATAGGCCCCAAGGACTCTGGCCATTTGAGGCAGGGCACGGCTCCCAGGGGAGGCTGGCGTTTCCCTGACCCTGCTCCTCCTACCAGTCCTGCTGCCACCAGCCTGCCCACTAGCCACATTGCTCACCACGGTCCTCGCTGTGGCTCCCAGGGTGGATCCAGTCGGCCGGGCCACCACCTGCGCTGGGGCTGGTGCCAGCGAAGACGTGGTGGTGGTGGAGGCGGTGGTGGTCGGTGCGGCGATGGTGGCGGTTGCGGCAGTGGTAGTGGCCGCAATGACCGTGGGTGTGGCCGCAACGACAGTGGCAGCAGGGGACTGGGACTGTTCAGCATCCCTGGATGATGGGTTGGTGGGTAGGAGGGGTCCTGGGGAGCGGCTGGGCCCTGCCACGCCAGATGGGCCAGCTTGGTGGTCCGTGTCCGAAGAGGTGGACAGATCCTCCAGATCCGTGTGTCCTCGTTGGGGGCTTGTAGGCTGGCTGTGCTGGCTGCTGTCTCCATCCCCAGCGTCCAGCAGTTCGTCACCTGTGGAGAGAATGAGATTTGTTATTGTGTTGCACCTGGCGAAGTATGTATTAGTCGTCTGACATTGGCAGTTCGTGCAATCTCGTACATGGGTTTCCCGGAGGCGAGTGTGTGGCTGTGGCATCTGTAGGTGTGTGTGCTAGGCAATGGGACTGTGTGCTGTGCACATGTGGCATGGGACGGATTGGCCATGCCGATGGGTGTGTTGCTTTGCCCCTACTCATTGTGACTCTGGTGTATGCGGGCTCCTGGCCCATCCTGGGTCTGGTTTGTACTTTGCTTTTGGAGTTCAAATGGAACGCTTAGGAACGCATATGGCAACATGGGGGCCATGCCCCAGATTCGCATTTGGGATGGAATATGCTTTTGGGGTTCAAATGGAACGCTTAGGAACGCATATGGCAACATGGGGGGCATACCCCAGATTCGCATTTGGGAGGGAATATGCTTTTGGGGTTCAAATGGAACGCTTAGGAACGCATATGGCAACATGGGGGCCATGCCCCAGATTCGCATTTGGGAGGGAATATGCTTTTGGGGTACATGCTGTGAGCCATGGGTGCCGAACGTGACATGTGTTGTGGCAGCATGACAGTGCATGGTCTGAGGTGTGTGCATGCCTGACATGCCCTGCATATTTGCTGTCTGTTGTGGTTACTGGACATGGCATTGGACGCATCGTTATGAGTGAGTGATAGTTGTGTGCCAGCCAACGTATTGCAGTTGTCCCATCTCCTTGGTGTGCGTGCTGCCCTGTGCCATGTGCATCACTGCAGTGCTCGGGGGGTGTGGCCCATGTTGTGTGTTGTTGCTCACAGTGTGTCGTGCGCTTAATTGACTTCTGGCACATGGTTGGTCATGGGCATGTGTCTTAGCGTGACTGCTGTATGTGTGGCAGCTGTGCGGATGACATGCCTTTCATGAGACTGGGGCTGACGGATGGGATGGATGGTATGTTGTATGTGCATGGTGTGTCTGTGTGTTTGATGGGTTCAGTGGTGTTCGTGTGCATTTATGTTGTTCCGCTCTGTTGCGTCTAGTGTTGTTTGTCTTACATAGGCGTAGTTGTGGGGTGTGTGGTTGACAGGCAGTAGGGGCTACATGGACAGGACTTCAATGGTGTTTCGGTTGTGTGTGATGAGTTGCACAGTGGCTGCCGTGTGGGACTATATTCAGTGTGGCTTGTGCATGCAGACGTGGCTCCTTGGGTGTTGCTATGTCTGTGATGGGTCATGTGGGGTGTGAGTCTGCTGTTCATGTCCGTGTGCACATTGTTCACTTGTTCGTGACGGTGGGCGGTGCTGCGTGTTCGTGTGCTACGTGACATGTCCCATGTGTTGGTGGTGTTATGGTCCTCATGCCTCCAGTAATCCAGCCCTGTCCAGTTTCCCACCTGCAAGTTGTTCGTGCGTGCACTGTACTGGATGCCACATGGCTCTTAGCGGGGGTGCTCCATGTTGCAGGTCTGTGGGGGTGGGGGGTGTAGTGGGTCGTGGGGGTGGCTGTACACCCACTGACACCGATTGCTGTGGACCGTGATGTCTGCCTTTCGGCTGTCGTTGTGCACTGCGGTGGCTGACACGTGGGTGTGGGGTGTGGGGGATGCTCCTCCTTGCTGTGCTGTGGGACTGGGGCCTGGTGTGTGTTGTACTTGGGCTGTCCACCGTCCCACCCACTGCACTTTGTGTTCCTGCCACTTACCTGTTACTTGTCGGTTGGTGCAGCTGTGCCTGACACATGGGTGTGGGGAGTGCTCCACCTTGCTGGTCTGTGGGAGTGGGGGCCTGGTGGGTGTTGTACTTCAGCTGTCCCCCCTCCGACCCACTGCACTTTGTGTTCCTGCCACTTACCTGTTACTTGTCAGTTGGTGCAGCTGTGGCGGACACATGGGTGTGGTGGGTGCTCGTTGTGGCGCTTCTGGCAGGTGGTTACGTGGCTGGCTTAGTGTACACATGTCCCCACGCATCTTACAGTTGTTCGGTTTGGCCTGTGTGTGGTAGTGTCTGTTGCATGTGCGTGTGATGTGTTGTGTATTGTGTGCTGGACATGGGGGTGTTTGTCCCTGGGAGCTGTGGCATGGTGGTTGCGCATGTGTGTACATAGCGGTGTGCTGGTATACATTAGTTTGTACTTACCAGCCTCCACTCCCCTGCTAATCCGGCGAGGATCTCCGGATGTATTACGACTCGCACCTTCTCCTCCCACGCTTTGAAGGTCTTAAAGAGCGCGGGATTCCCTCCGCCAGTGACGGCAGCCAGCTCTCTGTTTTTGCCCTCCTTCTTCTTGACCAGGCTCTTTACGTCATTCCAACGTTTGTTTATCTCGGTTCTGTTCCTGGGCAGGGTCCCGACTGCATTGACCTGGTCTACGATCCGGGTCCACATTCTGTTTCTGGTGGCTAGTGGTGTGTGCTGGACCATGTTCCCATAGATTTGTGGGTACACCTTGATGATCTCGTCGACCATGACCGTCAGCTCCATGGGCGTGAACTTGGGCATCCTTTGTGGTGCCATGGTGTTTGTGGTGCTGGTGCGGTGTGTGTTGTGTAATGTGCCGGGGGTTTGTGGTGCCGGTGTTTGGTGGTGGTGGTGGTGGTGGTTGTGATGTGTGCGTTTCTGTGGTGTGCTGCTGTCCTTGCTGTGTCACTGTGTCCTCTCCTCTCCTCTCTGGTTTGCAATGTAGCAAGGGGTTGTGGTCTGTGGGAGTGCTGCTTTTGTACTCACCTATGTGGGTGTGTCCTCATGGTCTGTTGTTTTCAGGTGTGTTGTGTCTGGGGTTCTGGCCTTTGTATTTTTTGTTTGTCCGGGGGTGTTTTCGGGATGTGTACTGTGCTTGTGTATTTGTGCGTGCCTTGCTGTGTGGACTTGTTGGCCATGTTGTGTGCTATTGGTTTTGTGTGCGGATGGTTTCTGTGCAGGTACGTGGGCGCCATGGCTTCTGCCGTGTCGATTCTCATCGGCGTTGTTTGCGCTGGCGGGCGGTATTTTTGTTGTTTTTCCGCGCTCATGGCGGTGCGATCGTAATTTCACGTGCGGTGTGTCGGCCGTGTGGGCGGGCGGTTTTGTGTTGTCGTTCGTGTTTCCGTCCGTGGCGGGCGGTTTGACTCCGACTCGGACGATGGCGGGCGGTATTTTGTATGATTTTTCCGCCGATGGCGGTTTTCAGTTTGTGTACTCATAATGGCGTGGTCGGTGTTCAGGCGGTGTGTGCGGGCGGATTTTTGCCGCTTCCATGCCTGGCGGATTTTTTTACGCCGGGTATCGTAATGTGCCCCTTAATGTTTTAATTAATTACAGAATGTTTTTTTATAATTTTAAATTATTGATATATGTATGTATTTTTTTATATAATTTAAAAGTTTAAAAATTAAATAAAGATAAAGTTAATAAATTATTTTAAAGTAAATATATGTACATGTATAAATTATTATGTTTGAGTATTTATATTTTTTTTAAGTTTCTTTTTTATATTTAGTTAAAATGTATATTACATGTAATTTATTTTGATAAAGATAATATTAATATTTTATATATTTTATATATATTATTTTATTATATTTATATTTTTAAATCTATATTTTTTACATCTATATTTTAACTTCAATATTTTTGATTCCATATTTTTGTACTTACCTGTTTAAGTATAGGGAGTCGATATTTTTGCATTCTATATTTTTCCATCAATATTTTTGGCATCTATATTTTTGCTATCGATATTTTGTCAGTGAACCCTACACCATATTTACAAAGTGGCGTTAAGCCACTTTTTGTGGCTTAACGCTGCTTTGTTAAAATGGGCATGCAATGGGTGTTGCTGTGGGCGTTCCATCGCAACATCCATTGCTTTTTGACGCTGCCCCAGATTTACAAGGATGTGTAAATCTGAGGCAGTGCCAAAAACTAATGCCATGTAATAGCAGACATTAGAATGGCACAACGAAGAGAAATACTTTTATTTCTCCTTGTTTTTGCTTTTTCTATGTGTGCTGCAGAATAGAGCAAAATGCCATTAATGATTATTTTTGTGTAAGAAAGTATCCCTTCCTGCACATAAACAATCATGAAATAATGGTGATTAGCACTTCTATGTGTGCTGCTGAAGGGACACCTTCCTGCACATAAACAAACACTCCTTGCAATGCAGGCACCCTTGCACTATGGGCAAGGGTGTCTGTGTTGACGCTAGGCAGCTATTTTTTGCGCCAGCAATAGGTAAAACACAAGGGTGCACCGCAATGTTGTAATTACGGCGCATCCCTGCGTTTTGGAGATGGCAGAGCGCGGCGCTGCACAATTTGCCGCAGCTCCATGCTCCTCCATTTCCTTATAAATATGCCCCTTTGTATCGAATGAATTGCGATGTTGCATTATTAGCATTAGAAGCCAAGGCTTCAGTGGATGAGCACTGTGAACTGTTCTGTGGGGAGGAACACAGAACATTCCATTACTCTAAACAGGGACAACTTACATGAAGAGGTGATGAAAAATGGAAACGGAAGACGTCATTTAAAAGGCAAGAAGGACAAGCTGCACTTCACGAAAGATGTAATGTACACATCACGTGGGCGCAATATTTCAAGCATGTGAAGCACTTAATCAAGCAATCAATTATGTTTATGTTGCAAACCTCCATTACTGCAGGCATCCCGCTGAAGCCTCAGATGAAAGCATCAAGCACTGATCCAGGAAGGTGTGCACAGCGGCGAGAAATCAAAAGATCAGCATTGCAGTTGATTTGTACCTTGATGGAACATTGAAGCTTTTGATTTCAGAAAATCTGCTCCCTGCGTATGGGGAGACCTTGCAACAATTCCTCAATACAGCAGTGAGTGGGCAGAAATAGAGGGATATGTGCAGGGAGGATCGCTACGTTCTCCCTAAGTAACAGAAAATAGCCAATGGCGTACTCTTGGTGAGGATAATGCCTGTTAAACCTCATGGATTATTACACTATGAATCCCAATTTTTCATGGTGAATCTAGATGCCAAACATAGGGGCCCATTAGGATGGCGGGCGGATCGCCCCCGCCGGGCCGGCGGGGGCGAACCGCCTGCCATCCTGCCATGAATGACCCCCGCCACATTAGGATGGCTGGGGGGTCTGCGGCGGACAGGAAGACCGTCCGCCGCATTTCCGCTGGTCGACTCGTCGACCGGGCGGAAAACTGCCAGGATATGGTGGCGGTGTCTGCAAGACACCGCCATCCACATTACGATGCCGGCGGAGTCTTGCCTTTCCATGGCGGCGTTGCCGCCATGGAAAGGCATGCGGTTTCCGCTATTGGGGGCCCGTTGCGGGCCCCCAGAGTGTTGGGGGGGTGGAGGGTGCACATGGGGGGTACCTATGGTACCCCCCTACATTGGCATGGACAAGGTGGCAGGCACCGCGCGGTGCCTGTCACCTTGTGCATGCCAATGCACAACGTGCATCCACAGCATTGCGTTGTGCGGTGCTGTGAGCACCGCCCGCACAATGTGTGGATGGGGGATGCCACGGTGGCGGTGGCATCCTAATGGCCACAGCGGGACAGCCGCACCTCTGGCGGACGGTCCCGCATGCCGTTACGGTGGCGGGCGGACTTTGTCCGCTCGCCATCGTAATAGGGTCCATAGTGATAATCCTTGGTGAACAGACAGAATATCGACTTTTTATTTTCGGAGTACCATAATATCGAGTTTTAAATATCGAGGTAGAAGAATATCGACTGCAAGAATATCGTGGATCAGAATATCGACAGTAAGGTAAGAAATATCGTTTTTTTTAATATCGAAGACAGTAATATCGTTTGTAAAAATATCGTTGTTAATAATATCGATGTTTATATTATTGTTATGTATTTTAGTATGTATTTTAAATGTATGTGTTCTATATTTTTGTTTAAGCATTGTATTTATTTTTTAATATATGTAATACATTTTTAGAAGTTATTAATTTTTTTTTAAGTACATTTTGCGTTTTAGTTCCGTAGCGGGTTGTGGGTTTATAGAGGAATAGGGTGGGAAGTAATTTAATTATAATTAATTAATATTGTTTGTTAATTAATATTTATATATTTAATATTTTATGTTGTTAATTGTGGTAATTAATTTATTATTAATTAGTTGTTAATTGGTTGTTAATTATTAATAATTATTTGCTAAAAAATTTACTTGTGTTTTTTTTTTCGGAGCGCGTTGTGGGTTTATAGGGGAATAGGGTGGGAAGTAATTTAAAATAATTAATTTATTAATATTTTTAATTATTTAATATTTATGTATTTAACATTTTATATTGTGAATTGTGGTAAATAATATATTGTTAATTATTGATTAATTGGTTATTAATAATTATTAATTAATTATTAATTATGTTATATGTGTCATTTTTTTAAGAGCGGGTTGTGTGTTGATAGGGGAATAGGCTGGAAAGTAATTTAATTTCAATATATTTTTTAAATGTTATATTATAAAAAGTTGTTTTATACTGTTAATTGTGTGAATTAACTTATTATTTAGTGTTTATAAATTGCTTGTTAATTTTAATTAATTAATTATTTAATTAATAATTAATTATGTTAATATTGTTATGTTTTAGAACATTGGTGGTGTCATTTATAGGGGAATATGGTGGGAGGCAAATTTCTTATAATTAATTAATTGTTTGTTAATTAAATTTTAATTATTTTTCTTGAGTCGGAATAGTACATTATTCCCCTATGCAATCCAACACTTTCCCTACTGTTGAACTCACTGGAGTTGGAATAGTAAATTATTCCCTTCCGCTATCCAACACTTTCCCTACTGTTGCACTCGCTGGAGTGGGAATAGTAATTGTAACCCCTCCACTATCCAACACTTTCCCTACTGTTGCACTCGCTGGAGTAGGAATAGTAATTGTTACCCCTCCGCTATCCAACGTTTTCCCTACTGTTGCACTCGCTGGAGTGGGAATAGTAAATTATTCCCCTCCGCTATCCAACACTTTCCCTACTGTTGCACTCGCTGGAGTGGGAATAGTAATTGTTACCCCTCCGCTATCCAACACTTTCCCTACTGTTGCACTCGTTGGAGTGGGAATAGTAATTGTTACCCCTCCGCTATCCAACATTTTCCCTACTGTTGCACTCGCTGGAGTGGGAATAGTAATTTTTACCCCTACGCTATCCAACACTTTCCCTACTGTTGCACTTGCTGGAGTGGGAATAGTAATTTTTACCCCTAGGCTATCCAACACTTTCCCTACTGTTGCACTTGCTGGAGTGGGAATAGTAATTTTTACCCCTAGGCTATCCAACGTTTTCCCTACTGTTGCACTCGCTGGAGTGGGAATAGTAAATTATTCCCCTCCGCTATCCAACACTTTCCCTACTGTTGCACTCGCTGGAGTGGGAATAGTAATTGTTACCCCTCCGCTATCCAACACTTTCCCTACTGTTGCACTAGTTGGAGTGGGAATAGTAATTGTTACCCCTCCGCTATCCAACACTTTCCCTACTGTTGCACTCGCTGGAGTGGGAATAGTACATTATTCCCCTCCGCTATCCAACACTTTCCCTACTGTTGCACTTGCTGGAGTGGGAATAGTAATTTTTAGCCCTATGCTATCAAACACTTTCCCTACTGTTGCACTCACTGGAGTGGGAATAGTAAATTATTCCCCTCCACTATCCAACACTTTCCCTACTGTTGCATTCGCTGCAGTGGGAATAGTAATTGTTAACCCCTCCGCTATCCAACACTTTCCCTACTGTTGCACTTGCTGGAGTGGCAATAGTTATTGTTACCCCTCCGCTATCCAACACTTTCACTACTGTTGCACTCGCTGGAGTGGGAATAGTAATTGTTACCTCTCCGCTTTTCAACACTTTCCCTACTGTTGTAATTGGTGGAGTGGGAATAGTAAATTATTCCCCTCCGCTATCCAACACTTTCTCTACTAAAGCACTCTCTGGAGTGGGAATCGTAAATTATTCCGCTACGCTATCCAAAACTTTCCCTACTGCTGCACTCGCTGTAGTGGGAATAGTAATTTTATCCCCTCCACTATCCAATATTTTCCCTACTATTGCTGTTAATGTAGTGTAAAATGTTATTGTAAAAGAATAAAAATATTTTAATATTTTAATTTATTATATATATATTTATTTTTATTTTTATTTTACTGGTATATGTATATATATATATGTATTTATAATTTTTAATATGTTTCTAACATTTTATAATTTATTATAATAATTATTTATTAATATTATTAAGTAAATATATATATTATATTTTATATATATGTATGTTTATTTATTTTTACATTATATTAATTATTTCAAATTTTAAACATTTTATAATAATTATAACTATCTTTGGGGCTCATTACGATACTCGGCGTAAAAAAATCCGCCAGGCATGGAAGCGGCAAAAATCCGCCCGCACACACCGCCTGAACACCGACCACGCCATTATGAGTACACAAACCGAAACCGCCATCGGCGGAAAAATCACACAAAATACCGCCCGCCATCGTCCGAGTCGGAGTCAAACCGCCCGCCACGGACGGAAACACGCACGACAACACAAAACCGCCCGCCCACACGGCCGACACACCGCACGTGAAATTACGATCGCACCGCCATGAGCGCGGAAAAACAACAAATATACCGCCCGCCAGCGCAAACAACGCCGATGAGAATCGACACGGCAGAAGCCATGGCGCCAACGTACCTGCACAGAAACCATCCGCACACAAAACCAATAGCACACAACATGGCCAACAAGTCCACACAGCAAGGCACACACAAATACACAAGCACAGTACACATCCCGAAAACACCCCCCGGACAAACAAAAAATACAAAGGCCAGAACCCCAGACACAACACACCTGAAAACAACAGACCATGAGGACACACCCACATAGGTGAGTACAAAAGCAGCACTCCCACAGACCACAACCCCTTGCTACATTGCAAACCAGAGAGGAGAGGAGAGGACACAGTGACACAGCAAGGACAGCAGCACACCACAGAAACGCACACATCACAACCACCACCACCACCACCAAACACCGGCACCACAAACCCCTGCACATTACACAACACACACCGCACCAGCACCACAAACACCATGGCACCACAAAGGATGCCCAAGTTCACGCCCATGGAGCTGACGGTCATGGTCGACGAGATCATCAAGGTGTACCCACAAATCTATGGGAACATGGTCCAGCACACACCACTAGCCACCAGAAACAGAATGTGGACCCGGATCGTAGACCAGGTCAATGCAGTCGGGACCCTGCCCAGGAACAGAACCGAGATAAACAAACGTTGGAATGACGTAAAGAGCCTGGTCAAGAAGAAGGAGGGCAAAAACAGAGAGCTGGCTGCCGTCACTGGCGGAGGGAATCCCGCGCTCTTTAAGACCTTCAAAGCGTGGGAGGAGAAGGTGCGAGTCGTAATCCATCCGGAGATCCTCGCCGGATTAGCAGGGGAGTGGAGGCTGGTAAGTACAAACTAATGTATACCAGCACACCGCTATGTACTCACATGCGCAACTACCATGCCACAGCTCCCAGGGACAAACACCCCATGTCCAGCACACAATACACAACACATCACACACACATGCAACAGACACTACCACACACAGCCCAAACCGAACAACTGTAAGATGCGTGGGGACATGTGTACACTAAGCCAGCCACGTAACCACCAACAGGTCCCCAAATATGCCAGAAGCGCCACAACGAGCACCCACCACACCCATGTGTCCGCCACAGCTGCACTAACCGACAAGTAACAGGTAAGTGGCAGGAACACAAAGTGCAGTGGGTGGGAGGGTGGACAGCCCAAGTACAACACACACCAGGCCCCAGTCCCACAGCACAGCAAGGAGGAGCATCCCCCACACCCCACAGCCACGTGTCAGCCACCGCAGTGCACAACGACAGCCGAAAGGCAGACATCACGGTCCACAGCAATCGGTGTCAGTGGGTGTACAGCCACCCCCACGACCCACTACACCCCCCACCCCCACAGACCTGCAACATGGAGCACCCCCGCTTAGAGCCATGTGGCATCCAGTACAGTGCACGCACGAACAACTTGCAGGTGGGAAACTGGACAGGGCTGGATTACTGGAGGCATGAGGACCATAACACCACCAACACATGGGACATGTCACGTAGCACACGGACACGCAGCACCGCCCACCGTCACGAAAGTGAACAATGTGCACACGGACATGAACAGCAGACTCACACCCCACATGACCCATCACAGACATAGCAACACCCAAGGAGCCACGTCTGCATGCACAAGCCACACTGAATATAGTCCCACACGGCAGCCACTGTGCAACTCATCACACACAACCGAAACACCATTGAAGTCCTGTCCATGTAGCCCCCACTGCCTGTCAACCCCACACCCCACAACTACGCCTATGTAAGACAAACAACACTAGACGCAACAGAGCGGAACAACAGAAATGCACACGAACACCACTGAACCCATCAAACTCACAGACACACCATGCACATACAACATACCATCCATCCCATCCGTCAGCCCCAGTCACATGAAAGGCATGTCATCCGCACAGCTGCCACACATACAGCAGTCACGCTAAGACACATGCCCATGACCAACCATGTGCCAGAAGTCAATTAAGCGCACGACACACTGTGAGCAACAACACACAACATGGGCCACACCCCCCGAGCACTGCAGTGATGCACATGGCACAGGGCAGCACGCACACCAAGGAGATGGGACAACTGCAATACGTTGGCTGGCACACAACTATCACTCACTCATAACGATGCGTCCAATGCCATGTCCAGTAACCACAACAGACAGCAAATATGCAGGGCATGTCAGGCATGCACACACCTCAGACCATGCACTGTCATGCTGCCACAACACATGTCACGTTCGGCACCCATGGCTCACAGCATGTACCCCAAAAGCATATCCCCTCCCAAATGCGAATCTGGGGCATGGCCCCCATGTTGCCATATGCGTTCCTAAGCGTTCCATTTGAACCCCAAAAGCATATTCCATCCCAAATGCGAATCTGGGGCATGGCCCCCATGTTGCCATATGCGTTCCTAAGCGTTCCATTTGAACCCCAAAAGCATATCCCTCCCAAATGCGAATCTGGGGCATGGCCCCCATGTTGCCATATGCGTTCCTAAGCGTTCCATTTGAACCCCAAAAGCATATTCCATCCCAAATGCGAATCTGGGGCATGGCCCCCATGTTGCCATATGCGTTCCTAAGCGTTCCATTTGAACCCCAAAAGCATATCCCCTCCCAAATGCGAATCTGGGGCATGGCCCCCATGTTGCCATATGCGTTCCTAAGCGTTCCATTTGAACCCCAAAAGCATATTCCATCCCAAATGCGAATCTGGGGCATGGCCCCCATGTTGCCATATGCGTTCCTAAGCGTTCCATTTGAACTCCAAAAGCAAAGTACAAACCAGACCCAGGATGGGCCAGGAGCCCGCATACACCAGAGTCACAATGAGTAGGGGCAAAGCAACACACCCATCGGCATGGCCAATCCGTCCCATGCCACATGTGCACAGCACACAGTCCCATTGCCTAGCACACACAACTACAGATGCCACAGCCACACACTCGCCTCCGGGAAACCCATGTACGAGATTGCACGAACTGCCAATGTCAGACGACTAATACATACTTCGCCAGGTGCAACACAATAACAAATCTCATTCTCTCCACAGGTGATGAACTGCTGGACGCTGGGGATGGAGACAGCAGCCAGCACAGCCAGCCTACAAGCCCCCAACGAGGACACACGGATCTGGAGGATCTGTCCACCTCTTCGGACACGGACCACCAAGCTGGCCCATCTGGCGTGGCAGGGCCCAGCCGCTCCCCAGGACCCCTCCTACCCACCAACCCATCATCCAGGGATGCTGAACAGTCCCAGTCCCCTGCTGCCACTGTCGTTGCGGCCACACCCACGGTCATTGCGGCCACTACCACTGCCGCAACCGCCACCATCGCCGCACCGACCACCACCGCCTCCACCACCACCACGTCTTCGCTGGCACCAGCCCCAGCGCAGGTGGTGGCCCGGCCGACTGGATCCACCCTGGGAGCCACAGCGAGGACCGTGGTGAGCAATGTGGCTAGTGGGCAGGCCGGTGGCAGCAGGACTGGTAGGAGGAGCAGGGTCAGGGAAACGCCAGCCTCCCCTGGGAGCCATGCCCTGCCTCAAATGGCCAGAGTCCTTGGGGCCTATGAAGAGGCCCAAGGACAATGGGCCAGGTCTGCTACTGACACGCGGGAGGTGCTGGGGGTGCTGAGGTCCATGGACGCCCATATGGGCCAATTCGTGTCCCGTATGGACCAACTCGTGGACCTCATGGGCCAGCTGGTGGTGGCGGTGGGGTCACAGGCAAGGCCAGCAACACCACCTCCGCCACCACCTGCTAGGGCGCAGGGTCGGCCAGCAGTGTCCACTTCCCCTGCGTCCACAGCCAGTGAGCACACCTCACCCACCACCAGCAGGTCGCCACCACACACCCCCTCCCAAACGTGGAAGGGGCCGTCCGAAGAGGAAACAGATCTCCCGGGAGGACTTCGCACGCTCCAGTCGCAAGTGAGGCAGCCAGCCAGCCTTCCGCCAGCCTTCCTTGACCAGCCACTGCATTGACTTGCTCTACGATCCCACTCCACACAGCCATCTGGATGGCATGTGTGTGTTGGACTATGGACATAGAACCAGTGGGTACACCCTGATCATCACGCAGCCATGACCGACAGCTCATTGTCACTGCACGCACCACTTTTGTCATCACCTTACACACAATCACATGTCACAGTTTGTAATAAATGCACCTTTTTCACTAACTGCTGTTTGTGCCCTGTGTTTTATTTGTACGGAATACAACGGCCACCTTGGGCGGAAGGGCACCTGATGCGTGGCATGGCAATGGAATCCGGAGGGCCTGTAGGGACCTAGGGGTGGGAGACAGAACAGGAGCACATTCAATGAGTGTGTCACACACCCATCACACAGTACATGTCAACAACTACAAGCAATGTACACACATCGCAGAGAGCAATAGGGCACAATGCCACAGTCACCAACAGTGGCATACTACCCTGGCCATGGAGCGTTGACACACTGCACGCAGTGAACATACGGCCACCCTGACACAGCACACACACACCTGCATAGATACAGACACATCATCCGTCGTACATGGACACTCACCGTCAAGTGAAGTAGCGGGCGATGAGCTGCTGGCGCACATTCCCAGCTTCCTCCTCTCCGCTGTCCACCTCACTCGAGCTGTCCTGGTCTGCGGGCTGGGGCCCTGGTTGATCTCCGTCATCCACAATGAGGGGGATCTGCTTCCGAATGGCCAGATTGTGCAGCATGCAGCACGCCACCACTATCTGGCACACCTTCTGTGGGGAGTACGCCAGTGCACCCCGGTGCGGTCCAGGCACCTGAACCTGGACTTGAGGAGGCCAAAGGTACGCTCGACCACACGTCTGGTCCTCCCATGTGCCTCATTGTATCGATCGTCTGCTGGGGTGCGAGGATTCCTCAATGGACTGAGCAGCCATGCCCCATTCGGATACGCAGAGTCACCTGGGTGTGAGGGACACAGAGAACCATTGCTATTCCAACTGGACAGGGGACAGCATCGCACAACCAGCACGCTACACCACTCCACATACTCACCGACAATACAGCCACGATCCTGTTGCAGATTGGCCATCAGTCGTGGCAAGATGCTGTTGCGCATTATGTGTGCGCCATGGGCCGAGCCTGGAAACTTTGCACACACGTGGGTGATCACCATGTCCGCAAGGCACACCACTTGCACATTCAGGGAGTGCGTGTGCTTCCTGTTGCGGTACAGGTGCTCAGTGGCCTGTGGTGGAACAAGGCCAACATGAGTGCAGTCAATGGCTCCCACGACGTGTGGGATTCTGCCAAGGGCATAGAATGCACCCTTCACTGCCGCCAATTCACGAGCCCTGGGGAAGCGGATGTACCTGTTCCGGTACAGCATCATGGCTGCCAGTACATCCCTCAGCACCTTGCTGAACATGGGCTGGGACATCCCTCCTCCACTGCCCACTGTGTGCTGGAATGACCCAGTGGCGAAGAAATGCATGGCGGCCATCACCTTAGCCGTGGGGGTGACAGCAGTCGGATACACCCTGCGGGGACGGAGATGGGGCTCTAACATGGCACACAGTCGATGCAGAGTTGGCCTGTCCAGCCGAAACTTCCTGATTACCTCTGTATCGTCCATGTCCGCCAGCAATTGGTATGGGCGGTCAATGTTCGGTCTCCGCCTGGGTTAAATGGCAGAGGACACATGTCAAAGCAACACGGCACATAGCTATTTCGCATACACATCACTGACATGACTGAGCAAGCACATGAGCCACAGCCCAACTGTCAAGCTGGGACGGCACGGCCACAATACACTTACACAGGTCTCCCAACAATGGCAATGGCAAGTGAGACATACCACTGCCATGTGCATGCACATGGTGATCTAGGCCCCAATGACTTGCGGGGCGTGCTGATGGGGACTGACTGCATATTCGTCAAGCGGCAACGCCACGGCAACATGAGTGTCTGCTGAGCATGGAACTGCTTCCGAGGCTGGATGAGTATGGCACATGACGACGACGATGTGGGCACGGGCTGAGCGGCCAATACAAGTGGGACCTGTGGCACGCGGGGATATGAGACAGTAGTAGGTGTCAGCACTGCACCCTATGTACAGCACTGTACGGATCACAGCTCCCGAAACATTGACTGGTGTCCACATTGACAGCCCCATGCCAAGACGGCTGTGTGCTTGCAGTCACAGGTGAGAGGTTACATTGCACGTGCCAGGTGGCAGACGTACATAGTGGGAGCTGGCATGTGTGTGCATGTGTCTCCTGTTCAGGATCCACCAGATGGGCGCTGACTCTGTACTGACCATTGGACACAGCATGTTCCGTGGAAGGCTTGTGTGTGTGGGATGGTGGCACTGGATGTGCCTCCGTTGGGTGGGGGCCATGCACAGGGCGGGTACGTCGATGATTGCGCATTGTTGGTCACGGTGGGTGCACCAACTAAGATGTGTTGCCCTGTGTTCAATTCCTATGTCCGCATGATGATGGACTGTGGATGTGGGCAGACTACACATTGGTCGATGTGCTGTCTATATGCATGTGCCTTCACACCAGGCACAGCTGCCCCTGCACATGTGACCCCTGCTGGACTCGCTGCTGGGTCTGTGGAGCTGATGCACCTTCTGCGCGTGGGGCGGACAGCTCTCCTCACTTCCCTCATTGCGCATGTCATGTCTTTGCCGCAGGTGACATGGATCATGGAGGGCCCACATGTACGCGTGGGTAGGCTACACATGATTGTTCACTGGTCGCCACCCCCAGTCAGTGTTTCGAATGGGAAGGTTGTCGTGCTGGTGGTATGTTCGATGTGGCGGATGGGCGGGCCTAGGTGCGGGCTTACATTCCGGACATGGGGGGTAGTTGGATTGGCGACTAGTTGCAGTACAGACGGGACACGTCTCTTCCTTTCCACATCTGGGTCATCCCTTGTACTAACTGACAGTGATACAGTCATCTTCACCCCAGCCCTCATGTCCTCCCCTCGCCCCCCAATATGCATGCTCACCTGCGAGGCTAGCGCTTGCACAGGCAGCCCCAAGCTCGCACCAGAGAGGGCAAGGAGTGTATGTGTGGGTCCAGTTGCACGAGTGGGCTGTCTCAGGGTATGATGTGTGGCGGGACGCCGTCCACCTGCGTGGTGCCCCAAATGGAGACCCGGCCTGCATGGACTATGCATCACAGTCTTCGCCTTCCGGATCCGCCACCTGCGACACCCAGTGGCTGTGGCTGCCCTTGCGGCCATGCCGCGTCCGTCTGTGGCTGATGGCCCACACATTCACTCTTTGGCCTCTCTGGGGAGGGCTCGGGGGTGGTGGCGCACGCGCTTGCACTTAGTCGCAATGGCATGTGGCGTGGTTGGTATGATGGGCAATGGATGGGATGGTGCGAGCCACCTCCCGTGACGTCAGTGCTGCTCGTGCTGTGGTGCGTCCCCCTACACTTCCATTTGACTTGTGCCATGCTAGACGTTGAGGTTCTATTGCCTGCGTGATATGACCAGGAGGAGCGCGAGGAGACCTCTCACACACCATGCTCCACTGCCATCCCGTGCCCTGTATCGCCTGTGCGGATTGACTATGTTGGGGTTACACCTGGTCGACTGGGGCTGTGTGTGCCTTGTCAAGGGGCATGGCGGGCGCACAACAGGATCCAGCTTGTCCACAGAGGGTGGGCTGAGGTGCGCCTGGTACCGCCTTGTACGTGTGCCCGGCTGCTGTGCACACACGTGTTCACTCCCCCCGACAGGTGTCCTCTCACAATGCCCAGGGAAGCGGTGGTGTACTGTTCATGAGCCCTCCCAACACGGCGTGCTCCAACTTGGCATGTGCGCATCTACCCGTCGCACCCACCCACCTGAGCACTGCGTCCATACGACTTCACACGACACATGTGTGTCTTCCACAGTAGTGCTACTCATTTGCGTTGACATCCAATACCAGTGGACTACATGGTCATGTCACGACTGCCGTGTACTTCACATACTCTCATCCTCTCTCATTCGTACTTGTGAAATGAGTCAGCGGAGACAGTTTTGGTTTCAAACATTATATTGAGTCTTCTGTCCTCTGTGATGCAGTATAGTGGACACTACTGGCAGCGGAATACATGTTGAGGATATACTGAGCATGATAACAAATGGGATAGGGTGTGGGGTTACATCTGCTTGGCCAAGGCTGTGCTAATGTACATTTACGTATAGCTGCGGAGCTGCGGACTTTGACACAGACGGTATACATGTAGCCTACCAGACCGCTCGGCATCATGGGCACAGTCCATCTCAGTTCCATGTGACAGGTTTGCTGCGGTTGTTCCTCATGCACGCGTGCATGTGAGATGACATCAGGGCATGTGCTTGCGTGCATGCAGTGGCGTGCCACTTGTTGTTGCACTGTGGTGGTTACTGGACATGTCACAGTCACTGGGGTCGTGTTGTTGTTGTATGCACTTGTCGTCCATGCAAAGGTCCTGGTATGGGATTCCCGGGGCGGGGGTGGGAGGGGTGCAGCACCCACAGACTCCAGGCGACCTATTCATGTCCACTGAGCGGTGTGTGTGTCCATGTGCGCTGGATCCATGTCGTGTCCTGGTTGTTCGTGCAGTTCCGTCCATGTGGGTGCGATGCACAGAGCCCATGCCACTGCCTCCCACGATGCATGCGGTGTTCCTGGATGTGATGGGGAAGAGTGTGCATGTCCCGGTCATATCCGATGTCATGGCGATGTCGTTGATGGTGTGGTTACAGTTGCCGGTCGTTTGGTATGGCTGTTGTGGTGGTGACTGGCCAGTCCGTGCGGAAGCTGAGCATGGGTGCGGGGTTGGACTTCATAGGTCACTCGGGGAACCTGCGTTGTGGTCCGACGTATTTACAGGTTGTCAGGTATGCGATGCCGTCCAGCAGGGCTTCCATGTCATTGGTGGTGTACATGTTTGCCAGCCAATGAAGCGGATGGTGGCTGTCAAGGTGTTGTTCGTAGGTTGTCCCTTGGAGGACCATGATGGGGCATGCTGGGTGACATTCGATGTAGCTGTTCTCGATGATCCGTCGTGTGGAGGCACAGTGGTTCCATTTCAGTGCGCGTGCGATGTTGGCCACATACGCCATGCCCCCATAGGCAGAGCAGGCCCTGTCGTGTGCGTCCAGAGGGAGGGAGTAGTGGTAGCAGGTCCGCCTTCAGACATGCCGGGTTGGAGAGGCATATCTCGACGGGATGCTGGTAGGGACACCTCCGACAGTAGAAGACGGGCATGACGCAGCTGAACAATGTGATGCGGTAAGTCAGTCGGTAACTTACGTTCAGCAGGGACAGGAGATCGCATCCCAATGTATGTATCGTGTTGGTTTGGTACAGCTTGAGCTGTTCGGCGTAGTTGGGTAGGTGTGTTGCGGTTGCCATTTCGCAGCGGTTCGTAGAGGTGGCGTGCTCCGGCTGTGTGTGCAGTCTGCAATGTGCATGCTCCGGGGTTGCTGTGAGCTCTGTGTAGTCGTAGGGAGACAGGACTTGTGTTCTGTTGGCTTGTTTGGAGGACACGGGCCCTCTTCCCACATGCTTCTCAGACAGTTCAAGGTCAGTGCTGTGTGACTCCTTCCAATTAACTTGCATGTGGCCGACATGGGGGAGTGTTTTCTTCTTTCTTCCCCGTCCGTTGTGTGCTTCTGTGATATGCGCTATCTGCCCTGTGGTCGGTCTCCTCGGCATGCCTGTGTTGGTCTATTCTTGGACAATGGCTGTATTCACCGGCTTCTGTCGTAGGGCTGTGGTTTCCGGTGTTGGAATGGAAGGTCATTCAGTGCTGTCTGCTCTCCCTTGTGTGGGCGGCAGGCTGCCTTTCCGCTCTGCGTTGGGCCTTGTGTGTGGATGTAATTCTTGGGCCACCTGTTGTCGGTCACCGGGCTCTTTGGTGTTCCGTTTCATGTGTCTTGTTCATATGTGCAGGGTGGTATGGGTTTTTCAGTGTGGTACTGGCGTTCCTCTTCCCGAAGGGGCCCTGCTTCTCCTAGTTGGTGTTGCCGCCGCTGTGTGCTTCGCCATGTTTGTTACACTGGGGTGTGTCCTGCTGTTGCGTGACTTCACTGACATGTGTGCGTCGGTTGTGTGGCGTTGGGTGTTGTCCGTGAATTGGGCGTTGGGGACATGTCTGTGGCCGGCCTGTCACGTGTCATGTGCGTTCGGGGTGGGGCTGGTGTGTGCTGCTTGGTTGTGTCCCTGTGTCTGTGTGCGACGCATGCATGGCGCTGCGGTTGGCCTCTGCGTTGTGCGCATGTGTGGCGGCGTCATCGCCGCTTTGGGGCCGTGACGGGGTGGTTGGTTCCTAGTCCCAGGTGGTGTGTACACATGTGTTCTGCGATGTTAGGATTTGGCCTGTGTGTCATATGTGGATGCAATGGTGGATGTGTAGTGTGCACGCGCTGGTGGGGGTTGTCCGCTTTTTCCGCCCTTGCACTGTGTGCGCTGTTTGCGTGCACTTGTTGTGTGTGTGCCTACCTGCGTCTCCGCGGTACGTTGCGTCCTTGGTGGTGCATCAGCAGAAGCATGGGAAGGGCCTGCAGTGCTGGATTCATGCCCGGGGTGCCGCTTCTTCATTGTCCGTGCTCGGCGTCCGTGTTTCCGCCTCTCTTTCACGTGCGGTGTCTCTTTGCCGTGGGAGCCGTTTGTTTGCGGCATCGTAATTTATGCGCCGGGCGGGACGTGTTTCAGTCGGACGGTGTGTGTCAGTTGTGCTGCGCCGCTACGTGTGCGGGCGCACTTTGATGGCGGACGGTGTTGCTGGCTTGCCGGGCGGTGTTTGGCCTGCTTTTCGCATCGTAATTGGGCGGGCGTGTTAACTGTTGCGTGCCGGCGGTAACTGGTGGTTTTTGCATCCGCCAGCACGGCGGTTGTGCTTCCGCCCGCCATCGTAATGGGCCCCTTTATTTTTAATTATATGTATTATTTACTTTATTTTATATTATTTTTTAAATATTAAAAAAAACGATATTTTTAACAACAATATTTTTTTTCTCGATATTTTTGTACTTACCATGATGTAGATAGGATGTCGATATTCTTGACATCGATATTTAGGTCCCGATGTTTTGGGACCTCGATATTGTGGTCGGCGATATTCTGTCAGTGATTCATAATCCTTATATTAATGGGCCCAGTACCTCTCCTGCACAGATTGTATACACCTAGCTGAACCCTTGTCCTCTATTTCAATGCACTGCTGGTCATTTAGCACCAATGTCATTGTGATTCTGACCACAGGGCTACAATCATTAACAAACATTAAGAGCCCTATCACAGTCATGCCACATTTTGCAGGTAAAAAGTTTACACCAGCAAATGTGAATTTGCTCAAGGATCCAAAGTAGCAAGTGCTCTATTTGCAACCAATCATAGGGAAGTTTAGAATACAAAATAAATAGTATGTCATTTCCCATTCCTGCATATGCAAAACAGCAAAGCTGTGCTATTTACTCCGGTGATTTGCTTCCCAGCTACAAATCATTGAAGCAATCATCAGCATTTTGAGCACATACCATAATCCTGTTTTATTTGCAAAAAAGAGTTTCGTCCAAGATGGGATTCGCGGGCTAATCGAGATTGAGCACTAAAAGTTACCTTTAAAAACTTCAGATTCATCCTTCATAAAAGGGCGTCATTCTTTAGTAAATCTACACTCTGAGGTAATAGGCTGGAAATTGAGAAAGCTGAGCAATAATCAATGTAGAAACTTAGGGGTCTATTACCATGGCGGGCGGACTTTGTCCGCCCGCCACCGTAACGGTAAACGGGACCGACCGCCAGTGGTGCGGCGGTCCCGCTGTGCCCATTAGGATGCGACCGCCACCATGGCGGTTGCATCCCACATATTTAACATTGTGGCGGGCAGTGCTGTAAGCAGCACACGCCACAATGTTAAATATGCATGTTGTGCATTGGCATGCACCACGTGACAGGCACTGCGCGGTGCCTGCCACCTTGTGCGTGGCAATGAAGGGGGGTACCATAGGTACCCCCCAAGTGCAGCCACCCACCTCCCCGGGGGCCCGCAACGGGCCCCCAAAGTGTTCACTGCATGCCTTTCCATGGCAGAGTCTCCACCATGGAAAGGCATACCCAGCGCAGGCATACTAATATGGATGGCAGTGCCTGCAAGGCACCGCCACCATATTGTGTGCCTTTTCCGCCCGGCCGGCAATCCGACCGGCGGAAAAGCGGCGGACGGACTTTTCGTCCGCTGCGGTACCCCCCGCCATAGTAATATGGCGGGGGTAAATTGTGTTGTGATGGCGTGCAGATCACCACCGCCCGCCACCGCTGGCCGGGCGGTGGCGATCCGCACGACATCCTAATAGACCCCTTAGGGTCTTTGTCTTCAAGAATAAGTAAAACTGAACTCTTCAAGAATAAATAAAACCGCACCCCAAGGATTTCAACCTGCAAAGTTGACGATTTATTCATTAAGAGAATTCACTAATTGTCTCAAGGTTAGAACTCGAAATCTGCACCATTCGCAGCTTTCCAGGCATAATCCTAAAAAAGGTCTGTGAATGTTTTCTTCGCATTAGCCAATGTTCAAACATATACATTCTTCAATGCAAAAAAATATGAGCAAGTGCAAAGTCACTTGCTGTTTTTTTTTCTTTTTTGTCTCCTGTGAGATAGTGGATTATTCGTTGGAGTGGAGAGTAGTCCTCTTCGAGTTATATTGGTACTATTCCTTACAGATAGGTCTCAATAATTTAAACCTGAGCTCAACCCTTGTTAGCTGTAACACGGAGCAGACAGGCTTAACTTAGGAAAAATGTGTCAAGTATTTATCAGTACCAAAACTATAGGAAAGTAGAAAGCACAACACAATAAAATCCCACTTTAATTTATAAAGATAGAGAACATTTTATGAGCAAATGGACATCAAAACAACAAAAATCTGATATAGGAGCCTGGAGATGTGATTTTTCAAAGTGTTAGATGTTTCTATCACGAAAAAGCACAGAGCTCCAATCCTGGGTCAAAGTCAACAATTGAGGCTGACCACAATGGTGCACTGGTTGGATACAGGAGCCAGGTTAGTTCCAGTTGAAATTTTACCTTCGGACTTAGTCATTTTTCTTAGCAAAGTTCTCTTCAAATAGGTCATCGGCGGGTTGGGATGCCAACTGGAACTAAAGGAAGGCTCATCAACAAAGGCCGGCTGAAGTTGTTAATATTGCGGGGCCCTTTTGTCTGTATATTTTAGCATTCGTGAAACCATCTTGTAATCTGGACGCCATAATCGAAACTGCTGCTTGGTTATTTTCGAGAAACGGTCCTTGGTAAGTTTCGTTTCCCAAGGTTGAGCTTTTTTTCTTTCTATAATTGCAAGTGTCCTCGTTAGTGTATGCCTTTTTTGTTAGATGGAGCCTTTCTCTCACCTGTCTGGTAGGGAGGATAGGCCAGACGACCTTGGGCAGTAGATAGGCTGTGCCCGGCTGCAGAATCGAAACTTATGCTCTGTACCCCCATTGTATTACAACACCTGCTAGTGTTTTTCCATAGTAGGCGGGCCTTTGAGGACTTTGCAACGTACATAATGTAATTGTATGCTTACGGGGTTCAGTCCCTCGACAGCCACCCCAGGAGGCTGGTCAGACTGGACTCCACTGCAGTGTAATTTCAATAAATATCTGGTTTGTATTCTCTACTGTCTGACTGACTCTTCATTTGTAGGAAGGCAGAGAAGGTGGTCGTGAGTGACCCGAGTGGCCCTTTTCGGGTCACTTCCTTCAGTTGGCGCCCGAACAGGGACTCCATCAGGTGACCTCATCCTCGCCCGCAGACTGGTGAGGAGGACGGGGCCGCGTTGGGTTGGATAGGCGGATCGGGGGACCCCTGCATGATAGAGTTTCGCACTCGCAGCTGCCCCGCCTGTCTGATCGTGCGGTGCACTGCCCAGTGGTCATCCCGACTGGGTTCCTGAATGGCAAAACCCTTGGATCTGACCGTTTGGTCCGAAGAGTCGGCAGTGGAGAATACATTTGTTTGACCTGTGTGCACCAGGTGAGCTTGTTTGGTTCTTTGTTGTCATGACGTTTGTTTGACGGGTACTTTGGTTGGTTTTTTTTTTGACAAGCACTTGCATTTGATTTTGAAGATTCTTTTTGAAACATGGTACCATCTTGTTAATTTGTGATTGATGCAGCCAGCGGAAGCAATTTTTGGTAAAGGTATGAGTACATTTTAGTGTGATTATGTGGTGAATGTGTTTCTTTGTGTGAACAGAATGCCTTGTTGGAGTAAGTTGTGATGTGTGAGGTGTCGTTGTTGTTCTGCTGATGCTCTATTGGAGGAAAAACAGCCTGCACCTGCGGAAGGCACTCCAAATTATGACATGTATGTCAAATATGGTCTTGGCCCTATTATATTTAGTCAAAAATAGAGGAGAGGGGTCCCACACACCAAAGGGACAGGACACCAAAATAAGACACTTCTGTCAATGACAAGATCCCTTTGGGCTCCTTTTTAAAGCATAACAGTTCATCCAAATAACACACATACGATATTCAAATCACCAACAATCACAAGAAACCAAAACCATAATATAAAAATGTATTATATTTTATTATATATAATCCCTTCAGGATTCAAAATATATGCAATTTAAAAATCAAATTCATATAAGAGCATTGATATTATCAAAAATAATCACATACAAATAATTATTAAAAACACATTCTAAAAAACTGTAACACTTCTTGGAGATATAGAAAAAATGGTCAAATTGGCACATCCAATGCTAATAATGAACAATGCTCAATCGGCACTCGATCACATGATTTATTTTTCTTTTTGGTAGACCATCAGAGTGCTAGTATGTCCAACCAATATGAAGCAGCGACGCGTTTCGGTGGTCTATTCTGATTCACCACCTTCTTCAGGCTTAATGTATCAAATCAATATCTCCCCATATGATCTAAAACAATGTATAAGAAACGTACAATTAAAATAACGTCCTTCAGTGTAATCATAAAATATAATACATATTCAACACAAGGTGACACAGTCATACATAACAAATTATTTACATTCACATATTTAAAATACATTTATATTACAGTCTTGGTCTCAAATATCATGGTTCACATATCCATGTCCAACATACAAACTCATGCATCATACATGTTCTCAAACTAATGTTTATACACTGCCCATATTATCACACTCATAGAAATACAAAATTATGTACCACGTTGGAGTTACCCACCCGTAGAATGGTGTACAGAAATAAAGAAGGAGATCTATTTCTTCCTTCAGTGTGGTTCTAATCCTCTTCACACACCACTCGCAGTGAATAGAAAATATGGACCTCTATGTCATCCCTAAAACGGAATAACAGAGATGTAGAGATATAATTCAAGACTCTTGTTCTAATAATTCTCTGACAAATTTGCTGCTTCTAGATGTATACAGCCAGCTATACCTTAATTAAACTTGTAACGTTTCTTTTCATCCTTTCCTTTGAATAATTGGAAATAAAAACGTAAAAAGAGTTTGCGTTCGTTCCCTGCAAACATAGAAAATAATGATATTTATAATCATTCACAGGAAATTTCTACCTGTTGGGAAATCCAGTAACACACCTCCACTGTAGCTGTGGTAATATATTTCTTAAAGAAACCGTCCTCCTCACGTCGCATTTGATTAATATTCACACGTGCGCGTGCCGGTCCCAAACAAGCTGCCTATATGTGAAAAGGTCACACCATTAAACCGATAATCGTATTGTTGCCAATGCTATCATTAAGACCAATACTCCTGCAATATGCATGATATATTGTAAAAAAAAAAACATTGGGTCATGCTTAGGTATCTATCTATAAAAAAAGACGGTGTATTGCTCAATCACAAACAATGCGTCTATCAGTTGCTTCCCGCTATCAATGTGCACAACAATGTTTTAGCGTGCCGTAGGAATACAAAATAAACCCCAAGGTTAAACCGCATAAACTTTCCATTAAGAGGGAGATTCAGCCTGTACCCACTTTCTAGTATCGTGCCTTCCCCCTGTTCAATAAAAACCACATCCAAAGTGAAGGACCCACGTGTTGTAATTACAATAAAAACCGAGGGGCCCCATCCCATATACCAGCTCCCCCACTTGAATCTAGCCCGCGTATCGGCCTGCTATCTCACTTACCGGGACGTAAACAGTCTCCTGGCGGGCTACAACACTTTCCGGGTTCTTACAATCATTGCCCACTAGTAAGAAGACGCCGTATTTAAATACAACCGTCATCACGTTCCTCCAATCACGATTTTCGCCGAGATAGACAGCGGACCAACAACACACGTAATGGCCCCATCTTAAAGCCTAATCGGACAACAATTTACAGAACCATTATTACGAAAAAGGGACACTGTATTTCACTCGTGTGCCCTACACTCTGTCCAGCATTCAATGTATTCATAAATACGATGACAAACTCATCGCAAAAATCTTGACTAAGCCCAATTCGTTATTTAATTGCCGAACTTATACTCATCATAGCAATGGGCAACGGACTAACTGAGAATAGTGTCGGCCATCTTAAAATTAAAATCAAAGTACCTCCATCTAATCTTGACCAATTTCATAAAATAAGTTACCATAGTGTGAAGATCCGAGCCTTAGATTTGTATACTCGGACACTCTTTGTAGATTGGTGAGACAATTTTTTGCTTCGTCATTCCCAATAATGTATATGCACATAAATAATAACTCAGCCTAGTTCCTCAATAGGATACTCAAAAAGGAGGTCATCATAATCCCTCATAATTCATATGGCCATCCGTGGATCAACTCAACATCATATAAGATTGTTCACTACTCCATATGGCTTATATTATTGGGGTTAAAATCAATGTTTTTGTATAGCGCCCGCTAGTTCTGTCGCTATATCTCTGTCATTAGTAATTTATCATTGCATGGTTGCCCCATATCACAGTTCCAATGCCCACAGACTCAGTCATATTAATGTTGCAGTCTGCTAATTATATAACCTAAATCTAGGCACCAGATACTGGAACACATAGATGTTTATTTCTTTTCAATCAGATCATGCTAACTGCCCAACTCCAAGTAACTATGTATTTTATCTAATGAATTTTTTCCATTCTTCTCGGGAGTTCAATCCTTGCCTTATGGTATTGAGGATAGAAATATACCACTGTTCCCTACATTTCCTTTTTTCCTCCATATTTCCACCTCTCTTATTCAAAGTGACCTTTTCTAAAATATACCACTCGAAATCATTTTCTTTATGTCCCTTTTCTATAAAGTGTGCTACCAGAGGTGCATTCAATTTTTTCGTTTTGATAGCAGACCTGTGTTCCAAGAGGCGTATTCTGAGCTCGCGACCCGTCTCACCCACATATGCCTCTCCACACGGACATCTTAGCAGGTAAATAATGTTTTTGCTACGACAGTTATTTAAGGTATGCGCAACAATCGTCCTGCCATTGTGGTATAACTCCTTTGCCACTATGCATTGAGGGCATATAGAACAACTGCCGCATTTGGTATTACCTTTGGGTAGGGAATTATCAATAGTTCTCTGTCTCTGCACTGATTCTTCCCTATATGTATGAACCAATTGGTTGCGTAAATTGGTGTTTCTTTTATACGCAAATAATGCTTTTTCAAGTTTCACATCTTCCTCATCATTCAATATACTCCAATTCCTATTTATTACGTTTTTAATCTTATTACTAATCTCATAAAATTGACTCACAAACACCATTTTGGTCAGCTTTTTCTCCTTACGGGTCCCTCAAACATCGCTTCCCTGTTGTAGAATCGAGCTCTTTTGAATGAATGAGAAATTAATTTCCTGGGGTATCCCCTATCTCTCAATTTAGTTTTCAGAGTGTTTGTAAAAATTATCCAACTCTGTACAATTTCTTCTAAGACGAAGAAATTGACTAAATGGAATGTTGTCCCTCTGTGACCTAGGGTGGAAACTGGAGTAATGGAGTAGTGTGTTTTTATCCATCGGTTTGGTATAAAGTTCAACTTCCAGTCTACCACCCCCAGATCCAATGGTGATGTCTAAATAGTCTACACTGACCCTGCTATAGTGGGCAGTGAATCTGAGGTTATCATCCCCCAAATTCAACCAACTAAGGAAATCATCTAACAGCTCTAAGGGGCCATTCCATATAAAGAACACGTCATCAATGAAACGATGCCATTCATCAATATTTTCATAAAATGGTGCAAGTTCATTATAGATGTGACGTTTCTCAAACTCTCCTACATATAAACACGCTAGACTAGGAGCACAGGTAGCTCCCATGCTGGTCCCCTTCTTCTGACGAAACAGCTGATCTTTAAAGAGAAAAATGTTGTTTTTTAATACCAGGTCAGTACACTCTACAATAAAATCCTTATTGACACCATCCATATCTGTATTCTCCAAAATTGCCTGTATAACCTCAACAGTAGATTGCTGCGGAATGTTAGTATACAAAGCCTCAATGTCTAGAGTTACTAGACATTAAGGGCCCGATTCTGATGTGGGTTGGAAAAGCTTCCCGACCGAGGGCCTGATTCTGATGCGGTGAGGAAGGCCTCCTAATGGCATTTGCTCCTTCCAAATCGGATCGGGAACGTGTCTTCCCGACCGAGGGCCCAATTCTGATGCGGTTAGGAACAAATGTTCCCATTGAAGTCAATGGGAGTTCAACCAAATCGTATCTGGAAGCATCCGGATGCATCCTACTCCGCCGGTCGGACTTTCCCGATCCGAGTGGGTCGGACACCATTTCCCAACCGATTCGGTCGGGAAGCTTTTCCAACCCGCATCAGAATCGGCCCCTGAGTGTTTTTGCAAAAAGGTTTATTTTCTAACATGCCAATGATGTGAGTGGAGTCTCTAACATACGATTTCAATTGACACACCAAAGGTTTTAAGAAAAATCAATATATTTGCTAAAAGGTTCTAAAATAGAACCCAAGCCACTCACAATCGGTCGCATTGGGGGATTCCTATTGTCCTTATGGACCTTTGGTAGGCCATATATAGCCGGTGTTTTCGGGTTATTAGTGTGGAGGAATCTAAATTCCTCTTCACATATCCAATTGTTCTCTTTAGCCTCTTGTATCAAATCTCTGCATTTTTTAGTTAAAACTGACAAATCCTTCTCATGTACCTTCTCATAATGGGCTTGTATATCTAAAAGCTTATACATTCTATTATCATAGTCCAGAGTATCAAATATAACCACTCCTCCGCCTCTTATCCGCGGGTTTAATTGTTATTGACCGATCTTCTTTTAAAGTGCTAATGGCTATTCGTTGTGCTTTATCTAAATTATATGAATTACAAACTTCTTTTTAAGAATATTATGAATCTCCAACTCCACCACTTTTTCAAATGTATCAATGTTCTTCCCCACTTGGGTGATGGAGGGCGTGAATGACTCACGGGTTGGCCTATCCTCAAAAAATCTCCTTAATCTAATCTTTCTAAAAAAGGATCTCAGGTCCCTTTCAAGTTGAAATCTATTAACTCTGGCCGTGGGAACAAAACTAAAACCCCTGCCTAATATTTCAGTTTCACTCTTGCTCAAAGATCTGTTGGAAAGATTAATGATAGGAATTTTGTCTATCGCCAGTATCTCTGGCGCCGGGTTTGCATATATTCTTGTGGAGGATGGTTGCGTGCTTGTTGAGGCCCCGTCTGATTCACATTGTATCTCCCCTCCTGTTTCTTGGTTCTAAAAAACCCCCTGTTGTTCAGAGGACCTTCTACCATTTTCTTCCCTATGCATGAATTCGTCTTCACTACTAGAGCCTGATGTTTCAGAGAACGTAATTTGTTTTCTACCCCCCGTGTGTATCTGGGTCTCTTAAAAGAATTTCTCTCCCGCCTTGGATCATTTTTTGTTCATAGTAGTTCTCTTTAAGGTATGGGTAGGCCAGTTCTTGACTAAATCTATTGATATCCTTTTAAGTTTGTTAGTTTTTTTGTTTATTAAATAGTCCCTGTACCCATCCACATCTTGATTGATCTCTTCTAGATTGAGTTTAGCATCTTCGAGACCTGTTTTTTCTTTTTAATTCTAATTCTAATTTCTCAATGGCCTCCCTTTCTTTAATGATTATCTCTTGGGCTGTTTCTATAATAAGAAGCATCCAATCGCGGCTGCAGTGATTAGATATATGGGTCCAAATCTCTAAAAACTTTTTATTCTCAATAAATAAACCTGGTTCATTACGTATCTGTAACCCAATTGGTATAACCCCAGATTTAACATATTCAATTAAAAATTCTGCATGGGCCTCAGTTCTTATCAACTTTTTTTTAAGGTTGAGTAAAGTTCCCCATTTTTCGCTTTTGCCCGCAATAACGGTAAATTTATTGCCCTTTTTAGTATTAATTATTTTATTGTACTGGTCTTCACTAAAACCCAAATGTTTTGAGTTAGTCCATTCGCTTAAACAAGCTGGGACTGAATAAAACCTCAAATCTCAAATATAATAGATAAGATTAGACAATACCTAAAGCTCTCCGGTCCGAAGACCGTGCACAAAATCAAAAATAGAGGAGAGGGGTCCCACACACCAAAGGGACAGGACACCAAAATAAAACACTTCTGTCAATGACAAGATCCCTTTGGGCTCCTTTTTAAAGCATACCAGTTCATCCAAATAACACACATACAATATTCAAATCACCAACAATCACAAGAAACCAAAACCATAATATAAAAATGTATTATATTTTATTATATATAATCCCTTCAGGATTCAAAATATATGCAATTTAAAAATCAAATTCATATAAGAGCATTGATATTATCAAAAATAATATAATAATAATGTGATTGTTGGTGATTTGAATATCGTATGTGTGTTATTTGGATGAACTGGTATGCTTTAAAAAGGAGCCCAAAGGGATCTTGTCATTGACAGAAGTGTCCTATTATATTTAGTACATTATGGCACAAATATACCAGGGACAATGCTGAATAGCAGTGGCCGTCAACGGGCACCTTTAATGAACAGAAATTGAATTATTTTTAAGAAATATTGTTTGCTAAACGTAGCAGGCAATCAATGTTTGATTATCTTCAGGTGTGGCGGAAGGAAGCTAAACAGAGACGGCTGAGGGCGGAAAGGGAGGCACGGAGGGAGAGAACGCAGACACAGACTCAGAAAGCGGTGGCGCATGATAAGGAGAAAGTGGAGAAAAGTATAGAATGTGCAGATAGGAGGTTTCGATTGCAATGTGATAAGTCTTATGTTACTAGAGAGGAAGCAGACACTTTTATGGAAGAATTATTGGAAGACAGACCACCTCCCCCTTATGCCCCGAATAGAATATATCCTGTTGTTCCACAGCCCTTGTCATCTGCCTCTGCCCCCCCCCTGTTCCCATTGTATCTGGTATTGATCAAAGTGCTTTGATTTCGGCATCACCAAATTCTTCTTTGGCTCCGTCCCCCATGGTCACTATGACTGCCAGTCCTCCTGTCACCCCTGTTGTTACGACGTCACTTTCTCCCTCACAGACACTTACTACTCAGCCGATGTTGACTTTGATGCCCCCCTCTTCGATTGCTGTGTTGTCCCCTTTTCTTACTCCCTCCCCCTTGTTAGATGCTGAGACACTGGTGCGTGATCAGGACGATGGAGCTGGGGCAGTTGCAAAGGAGCGATTAGGACGGGTGTTGATTCGGTCTGTTGTGGGAGATATGGAGAAAAATATGGTGGCCAATCAGGCTGCCCAGTGGGCCCCTAGTCCTATTTATGGTGTTGAAGATGTTTGGAGTGTGTTAAAGGATTATGAGCCATTTGTTCAGCAGCATGCCCTTAAACATATGTCGGCCACTTTGATTGGACTATGGGAACAGTGTTTTAAAGGTGTTGCACCCCAGGCTGTTTACGATATTAGGGACCAAGTATATGCCGTGGGCATGGCTCCCAAAGAGGTTTTTGCTAATGTTACCACACTGATTGGATATCGAGGTAGATTGCATCAAAAATCCCCAACGACAATATCTCAGTTCCCGATGAGGGAAGTTCACCCCGTTTTTCACCCGGAGATACCAGAGTTACGTGATCAACATGATCAAGTGACTAGACAATGAGTAGAGGCCCGTTTTGAAGAACAATGGGTTTATACTCCATGGAAGAGGAGTGAAGTCCTCGCAATTAAGGCCCAGTTGCCTGACCCCAGGAAAAATCCTACTGCTTACTATAAAGAATTGACAGAGGCTGCTGCATCAACAGTAATGACGTTGGCAGATATTTAAATGTTTTTTGGCTTATTGGTACCAGTGGATATCTGGCGACAGGTGCATACTCAAAACCATGCCCTAGAATTGGGTGGTACTTGGGATGAGATTAGGGCGTGGGATAAGGAGAGGAAGCCTGGTGAAAAGCCTAAGGCTGAGATCTTGGCTTTGCCAGATCGCATCATTACTTATATGCACTCTCCTATTCCACCCTGGAAGGTGGATTGGGATAAGTTAGCCGCATGTCGTCAGAAGAAAGATGAGAGTGTGTCTGATTTTTTTACTCGGTTTGAAGGTGTGTTTTGGGATTTTAGTGGCCAGGATTTGTCCTTGGAAGGGGGTGTCAGATAGTTTGTTAACAGATTTGTCACGAATTTGTTACCAGAGATTGCAACACGGTTGCAGGCTGCCGAGAGCACGTGGACTACTTCTACCCCTTCGGTGATATTGAGTATGGCTCAGTATTATGAGCTTAGAAAGAATGAGGAGAAAGAGAAGGTGGAAAAGAAAACGAAGGAGTTGAAGACTAAGGTACTGATGCAGCAGGCATCCAGGGGGCAGGGACGGGGTCGAGGCATTGGACCGGCCAGGCAGCTTCCTCGTACGAGCCGGAGTGCTGTGCCTGTGGGCCCAAATCAATGTGCGTATTTCAAGGAGGAAGGGCACTGGTGCAGCGAGTGCCCAGTTTTGCTGAAAAAGGTTGCAGCTCCGAGAGGAAGGGGAGAGAGAGGGCGAGGAAGGGGAGCAGCCAGTCAGGGTGAGAATCAGGCTACTGGAACGTCATTGGGCCGTACTAATCAGAATTACTTTGATGACGTTCGGAGCCGACAGTATTATCATGATGATTATGATTTGGATGAGGTGATGAGAATGTCTTACAGCTAGGACAGCCAAGGGCAGGGTAAGGGACCAGTTCCGATACCTGTAGATCAGCTTGGACCTTATATTAGTGTTGATTTGCAGGGCTCGGACAAGACATTTTTTGTGGATACAGGAGCAATGAATAGTTCTGTTGCGAGGTCTCTGGTCCCTGGGGCATCCCTGTCTGGCCATAACAATGTTTCGGTTGGTTTTTCTGGTGTGCCGGTAGTAAGCCCCATCTCCAAACCCCTTGCTTTTAGTATAGGCCCCTTTACGGTTGATTCGCCGTTTTTACTAACATCAAATTGTGGAGAGAACCTGTTGGGATTAGATCTGTTGAAAAAGTTACATGCTACTATTTACTGTTCCCCGGATGGTGTACTTTTGACAATGGGTCCGAGTGTGGTTAGTATTACACAATGCTTGTCTAAAGATGCCCCCTCCCAGTTGAGTTTAAGGATGTTCCATCTACGTTGTGGGCTACAAGTGATACAGATGTAGGACTTTGCAAATACCTCCAATTTCTATTCAGGTTAAAGAAAATGCGATATTGCCTCGTATCCCTCAGTATAAGATTTTGCACGCAGGTGAACAGGCGTTGTTGTGTATAATACAAGATTTGATTCAGTCAGGAGTTGTTGAGGAGACAGCGGCGAATGTGTGCAATAGTTCCATCCTTTCTGTTCTCAAGAGGCCACCTCCGGGTTCTCCCGATGATGTTGCTGATGTTTATCGTTTTGTGACTGATCTGCGCGAAGTTAATAAAATTGTAGTCCCTTAGTTCCCTGTTGTTCCTGACATTACTGCTCTTTTGACTATGATTCCTTCTTCTGCCAAATTCTTTTCTGTTATTGATTTGAAAAACGCTTTCTTTAGCATCCCTGTTCATCCAAATAGCAGGCACCTGTTCGGGTTCTCCCTGGCAGGTCGTAGTTTTAGATTTTGTTGAGTTCCTCAGGGCTAGACTGAGAGTCCTAGTATATATAGCCAGGCTCCGAAGGGTCAATTGGACTCCCTTACCCTTCCCCCAGGTAATGTATTGCTACAGTATGTGGATGATCTTTTGATTGCGTCCGATACTGAAGAAGGATGTAAAGCAGCTACAGTCAAATTGTTGCAGCATTTGGCTCAACATGGACACATGGGGGTCGATTCCGATGTCGGCCGGAAGCGCACCTAACAGTATTCGTCCGGAAAAAATACCAGCCGAACGCGTGTTTTCCGACCGACTCGAACACTCTACCGAACGAACAAGTACAATGCGCATAACAGCCCAGATTCCGAGCGAGCCGTACTTCACCCATTCCAGCTCCTGTTCCCCGCCCGAGCCGGATCCGTAAACGCCGAATCGAGTCGCACGGAACCAAATACACAGCACCTTCCGGCCGGACTAGTACGATGCGTCTTCCGTACGCGCCCGAACTCGTCGCTACGTCTGGCACGTTTGAGCATCCGGGAGAGCTGCACATAAGCTCCGATTCGCGCCACAAGACGATCCACGGCGACGAGACGAACAAGCCAGCGACGAGTACGAGTCGAAGCCACGAGAAACCCGAACGAGACGACCCAACCATGAATCCCATCGCGCAGGTCCTACCAATACTTACATCTATTACCGGGACCGGTACGGACGCGTACGGCGCAGACGGTAAGTCAAACACCCACAACACAAACAAACGACACGTACCCGAAATATGTCACACACACATAGGGATGCACAAATGACGTACACTAGCAACAGCAGAACCATAGGGGCGGGATGGCCATCACCAATGCCATACACACCCATAGGGGGATGGATGCCTACCACTACTGCCATCCCCACTCATGGGGGCTGGATGCCTACCACTACTACCATCCCCACTCATGGGGGCTGGATGCCTACCACTACTACCATCCCCACTCATGGGGGCTGGATGCTCACCACTACTACCATCCCCACTCATGGGGGGCTGGATGCCTGTCACTACTGCCATCCCCACTCATGGGGGCTGGATGCCCTACCACTAACACCACCCCCACTCAGGGTGGGCTGGATGCCTGTCACTACTGCCATCCCCACCCATAGGGGGCTGGATGGCTGTCACTACTACCATCCCCACTCATGGGGGTCTGGATGCCTACCACTACTACCATCCCCACTCATGGGGGCTGGATGCCTACCACTACTACCATCCCCACTCATGGGGGCTGGATGCCTGTCACTACTGCCATCCCCACCCATAGGGGGCTGGATGGCTGTCACTACTACCATCCCCACTCATGGCGGTCTGGATGCCTACCACTACTACCATCCCCACTCATGGGGGGCTGGATGCATACCACTACTACCATCCCCACTCATGGGGGGCTGGATGCCTACCACTACTACCATCCCCACTCATGGGGGGCTGGATGCCTGTCACTACTGCCATCCCCACTCATGGGGGGCTGGATGCCTACCACTAACACCACCCCCACTCAGGGTGGGCTGGATGCCTGTCACTACTGCCATCCCCACCCATAGGGGGCTGGATGGCTGTCACTACTACCATCCCCACTCATGGGGGTCTGGATGCTCTACCACTACTACCATCCCCACTCATGGGGGCTGGATGCCTGTCACTACTGCCATCCCCACCCATAGGGGGCTGGATGGCTGTCACTACTACCATCCCCACTCAAGGGGGCTGGATGCCTACCACTACTACCATCCCCACTCATGGGGGCTGGATGCCTACCACTACTACCATCCCCACTCATGGGGGGCTGGATGCCTACCACTACTACCATCCCCACTCATGGGGGTCTGGATGCCTACTACTACTACCATCCCCACTCATGGGGGGCTGGATGCCTGTCACTACTGCCATCCCCACCCATAGGGGGCTGGATGGCTGTCACTACTACCATCCCCACTCATGGGGGTCTGGATGCCTACCACTACTACCATCCCCACTCATGGTGGGATGGATGCCCTACCACTACTACCATCCCCACTCATGGGGGCTGGATGCCTACCACTACTACCATCCCCACTCATGGGGGCTGGATGCCTGTCACTACTACCATCCCCACTCATGGGGGCTGGATGCCTGTCACTACTGCCATCCCCACCCATAGGGGGCTGGATGGCTGTCACTACTACCATCCCCACCCATAGGGGGCTGGATGGCTGTCACTACTACCATCCCCACTCATGGGGGTCTGGATGCCTACCACTACTACAATCACCACTCATGGGGGGCTGGATGCCTACCACTACTACCATCCCCACTCATGGGGGTCTGGATGCCTACTACCACTACTACCATCCCCACTCATGGGGGGCTGGATGCCTACCACTACTACCATCCCCACTCATGGGGGGCTGGATGCCTGTCACTACTGCCACCCCCACCCATAGGGGGCTGGATGGCTGTCACTACTACCATCCCCACTCATGGGGTGCTGGATGCCTACCACTACTACCATCCCCACTCATGGGGGGCTGGATGCCTGTCACTACTGCCATCCCCACCCATAGGGGGCTGGATGGCTGTCACTACTACCATCCCCACTCATGGGGGTCTGGATGCCTACCACTACTACCATCCCCACTCATGGGGGGCTGGATGCCTGTCACTACTGCCATCCCCACCCATAGGGGCTGGATGGCTGTCACTACTACCATCCCCACTCATGGGGGTTGGATGCCTACCACTACTACCATCCCCACTCATGGGGGTCTGGATGCCTGCCACTACTACCATCCCCACTCATGGGGGCTGGATGCCTACCACTACTACCATCCCCACTCATGGGGGCTGGATGCCTACCACTACTACCATCCCCACTCATGGGGGCTGGATGCCTACCACTACTACCATCCCCACTCATGGGGGCTGGATGCCTCACCACTACTACCATCCCCACTCAAGGGGGCTGGATGCCTACCACTACTACCATCCCCACTCATGGGGGCTGGATGCCTACCACTACTACCATCCCCACTCATGGGGGGCTGGATGCCTACCACTACTACCATCCCCACTCATGGGGGCTGGATGCCTGTCACCACAACCACCCCTACTCATAGGACGGGTAATGCATGACACAACTAGCATACTCCCACATAAGGACTGTCTGTAAATTACATCCCACCCCCAACACCATGACAAGCGTGTGTGGTCTGTGTCAAATGCATACAACACTGAACATGACATTGAACATACAATGTGACCCCCTAACACATGTGTCACACATAATTGTGTGTGTGGCCTACACAATGCAAGCAGACCATGACCACTGTGGCAATGTGGCCCAAAGCCCCATCACCACAGTGCCCAAAAGGTAAGTGTGTGCTCCATAGCTGAAGCACATTTTGAACAGTGTGGCAATGGGGCCCAAAGCCCCATCACCACAGTGCCCAAAGGTAAGTGTGTGCTCCATAGCTGAAGCACATTTTGAACAGTGTGGCAATGGGGCCCAAAGCCCCATCACCACAGTGCCCAAAAGGTAAGTGTGTGCTCCATAGCTGAAGCACATTTTGAACAGTGTGGGAATGGGGCCCAAAGCCCCTCACCACAGTGCCCAAAAGGTAGGTGTGTGCTCCATAGCTGAAGCAGATTTTGAACAGTGTGGCAATGGGGCCCAAAGCCCCATCACCACAGTGCCCAAAAGGTAAGTGTAGTCCTGGTAAAAGCTGCAAAAACAAAACTGCAGGGATTATTCCTGGCCACACAACACCAAACACTACAGTGGCATTGTAGTGCTTGTGTCCCATAGCAACATAGATTGTGTGAGGCAAGCAGTGCAGTGCCAATGACACATCGTTCTGGCCATGTGCACACAAACATCAGCCATGGGGGCCCACATTGTCTACATTCACAAATAACACAATGACAGAAGTGAGCATCATAATGCAGACCCACATATCTGCACCAATGGACACACAAATGTAGATATCCTGTGGAGACTGTAGATGTCAGGTGAACAAATACCATACCATGGCAGCAATGGGACATACTAACCATGATCAATGTGCTGACTGATGACCTAGCAGTCCCAGGGCCAGCAGGGGAAAGCCAACAAACAACATACAGCCAATGGCAAACTAAAGATATGCCAATGCAGTGGTGCAAATGCACAAACACAAACAGGCAGACTCACACTGCATATCATACACAACAGGTGAGGGGGTTGTGTGCCAGTGTCCCCAGGCAAACACACAACACATGAGGAGGCCAGATTCACTAATACACAGATGTCAACACAGTCACATACAAAAGTAACTCATGGATTGGATTCCCTATGTGGGCAAACAGGCATTGTGAGATGAGAGGGAGCCCAAATTACACATGTCACACAAGCTTGTAGGAACAGCAACAAACACAGCAAGAGACAGAACCACCACAGCACTTCCCCAGGGACCCCACATTGTGGTGACACTAGCCTGCATGACAATCACACTGTGATGACAAAGGTAGATGTCATCCACACTGTGAACCACAGCCATGTGTCCTGAGCAACAAACTACCATCACACCTATACAAGCACAAAGCACTCAGCATGGCCTGCCAGCCAAGGAAAATATGGAGGTAGTGCCCCAGCCGTGCAACAACTCACATTTGCACACACTCAACGCCACACACCTTGAACTCCACCAATGTGCAGCAGTGAAGCTCACATGGACTGCTGACATTGCACATGCACCCATGACAATCCCAGGGGTGGTGGGGGAAATAAGGTGCAGAAACACATCACACATGGCCAGTCAACAATACTTGTGAATGTCTGACACACTGCACAGTATGCCGTACATGGGCATGACGTGAAATCCACCCCAAACAATGGGATCCTGGCCATAGTCACACACCAATGAAGAAGCCAAGCTGACCCACAAAGGACACACATAGACAACTCCCAACATTGCAGCTCTGACCCTGAGGAGTGGCAGCAGTCACACACACAACGTGTCACAAACACTGAAAGCATACAAAAACAGAAAATCACATTACTCGTGTAACCAACAAGTGCCAAGAGGAATCCTGACTGTGTCCCATCTGCGCTTGCCCACATCCCCAGCCCTGACAACAAAGACAACTAGGGATGACAACCTCATGAACATTAGTTTGCCATGCACCCACATCCCGGAGAAACCAGGTCCAAGATGCTGGATGAACACAGAACAACTCAGCAAGCATCACAAACAGGAACATCCGTAGGGACACAGCCTGTGTAGGAAAAGGAGAAGGGAACACGCACAGACATGCCTACACAACACACAACACGGGCACAGCCTATATCACGGAATCACGCACTGCCATGAGGGCACTCCACTCCTGTGGAAGGTCAGCTGTGCCAAACCTTGTCTGTGCACGACTCAAACATGTCAGCAGAACACTCGGTCAGTGAGTCAACAACTACAACACACTGAAGGCTCTGCTCATATCAGCCTGGGCACGGGAGTGTCACGTCAGTCATCTGCATACACCCAAGACACGTGTCAAGCAACTTGCACTGTGTACACAGATGAGTCCTCCAAATTTGATGTGCTAAACTGCATGTCCATTGGAGACGGGCACACAGTCAGGGTACTAGGAACATTGGACAGTGGTAAGCCCACCAGATGTGCATCAGTGTAGGACAAAGATGGTAATCTACAAATGCTAAACGTACATCCCTGTGTCAAATGCTGAACATTACACCCTCAGACTGCAGCAAAGGATGCTATAGATCCAGACTAGATTAGGACACATATCCCATGGACCACATGGAGCCCATCACAGCAAAACTTCATTTACCTGATCTGAACACTATTACAACAGCAAATGCATGATTCTACACATCTACATCATGTACCTCCAAAGATTAACCACAAGTAAACAAAAAGAGGCTTTATTCAGCAAGTGTGCAACTCAAATCAAAAGTCCAAAATAAACTAAGGCCAATGGCCAGTCTAAATATACAGTCCCAACAGGGTGATGTGTGACAACTTGTCAACAATTGCTTGCCTGCACAGGTACGGACAGGGGACATCCCCCTTGGAGGGGCATACGAGGGGCAGGCCAGGCACCGCAGGGACAGGATCAGGGGATGCCAGAAGGAGGCAGTGAAGGGGAGGTGGGTGCAGGAGTGTCACCGGCAACTGCAGTGGAGGTGTCTGACTCAGGGGGCTGGCACCACCGCAGGGCTCAAGTCAGATGGTGTTGGTGCTGCAACCACTGCAGTGGGCTGGTCAGATGGAGTGGACTGGGTCCCCAATGCAGTGCCCGAGTCAGACGGGGTGGTTGTGGACTCCACCGCAGTGCATGACTCCAAGGTAGTGGAAGGGGGGCAGAAGAGCTGGGCAGGACAGAGGGGGGACACGGTCTCCACACCAGTGGCACAAACAGGCAGAGCGTCTGGTTTGGGGGTGGAAGAGCAAGTGGCAGGGGGAGGGCCTAAGCAGTTTGGGGATGCGGTATCGGTGTGTGGGGAACCTGGGGCAGGGTGTGGCGGTGGAACCTGTGGAGTGGTGGCCTGGGGGATGGAGGTGAGAGACTGGGTGGTTGACTTGCAGGGCGGTGGCGGGGTCTTGCTCTTCCGGGACCGGGGGACTTGCGGGTGGGGGCTCACTCTGCCTGCGCCTGGGGGAGGGTGTCCGGGGCGAGGGGCACTCCCTCTGTGTGGGTGGACTTCCTCTTCCCCGGTATGCTGGATCAGCGGGATTGGAGGGGAAGAGGCCGAGGTCACTGAGGAAGAGCTGCTGATCAGGTGGGGTTGCAGGTGAGGCAAGGGAAGGGGTCTTGGAGGGAGAGGATCTTGAGGATTGCGGAGTGACTGTGGTTGCCTGTGTGTGTGTGTGTGTTCCCCATCCCCTGTGTCTGTGGTATCAGTCCCCTGAGGATGCTTGTGTGCACGTCTTGCCTTTCTCTTGGGTGTGTCTGTGCTGCTCGTGTCTGTGTGTTTGGGTGACTGTGCAGGTGTGCATGTGCTTTGGACAGGTAGGGGGCAGGAAGTGTGGATGGGGCAGAGGTGGGAGGGGTGAGGGACTGTTGGAGGAGGGACACTGCTGCCGTCAGGGAGGAGTCCATGGACTTATTGCTCCTCTGTAGGGCAGACATACCCGTCGAGATGCCCTCCATGAACGACACCAGCTGTGTCAACAGAGTGGTGTGTGCATGGAGGACACTCAGCATTGCTGTCTGCCCTACATGGAGCTGCCGAAGGAGGTACACAGACTCCTCACTCAGGGCAGCAGGGGACACAGGGGCAGGGGGTGCGGTGCCTGGCACGAAGGAGACACGCTCCCGAGTACGGGAGCCTCCACGGACCTCAGGAATGGGAGCCAATGGGAGGGCGGTGGTGGTGGTGGTGGCGGGGCCAGACAGACTAGCTGGCCTTTGGTGGCTGCTGAGACCCGCCTCCACAAGGGAGTCATCCTCCGAGCTGCTGTGGTCCTCAGCTGAGGTGGATGGTGCTGAGGACTCCTCGGTGTGGCTCCCTCGCCCTCCGTGCCACTGGGTCCCTCTGACCACTCGGTCCGATGCTGACCCAGTCTGGCTCCGCTGCTCCTCCTGGTCCGTGGAGCTGTCCCCTCCTGTGGCCGTGGATGTATCTGCAAACAATTAGGGAAACAGACAAACATCAGTCACCTGCACTGACCGCACACACCACAGTAAGTACAGCACATTACAGAGCAAGCCCTGGCATCCTTAGTTGAACATTGCCTAAAGTCCCCACACAGATTCGGGGAAGCCAATTGTCAGTCTGATGGTCAACCATGGGACTCACACCCCTCCTGCCCTTGCACCCATCTGTCTGGTGCCTGTCTGATGGTAAGACCCCAGTGCGGACACATGCACCACCTACACAGTTGTTGGACATTGCAGGGAACACGGTGAAGTATGTGAACATGCACACATCACATCTCTTGCCACTGAGTCAGTGCAGGTGTCCGGATAAAGGGATGGCCAGAGTCTAAATAGAAATGCATGTGATGCATACCAGCACCAGACACCATGATGCACCCATGTCCGGATAGTCAATGCCACAATGGGGTGCATGTTGCACATGTCACTCCCCTGCAGGATCAGTCTCAGGAAGTTTAATGCCATGACACAGGAATGCGTGCAAAGTCATACATTACTGTCTCAAGTCACATGGCCATGGCAGCCAGCCAACAACAGTCTGCCTAGTGTCACAATCCGAGGGCATGGGGAATGCAAGTTATGTGACTGACAAGTGCACATGTCCATCCCCCAAATACCACATCATCTGTACTACTATTTGTCCACGTCATACCAACTGGACATATGGGGGACATGAAACACAACTCTCTGAACATGAGCACCTCACAGTGTGCTGTGAATGACAATACAGCTGCCTGAAAGTCACAGTTGCAAACACCTGTGTGCACAGTCAAGTGATCAGACACCTATAAGTCACAGAAGTATCGTCTATCATGGTCACATCTCAGATGGCATGCTGAGCCCTAACCGATAAACATACCAGTAGTCCTGACAACGAAGACACAGCACAATGAGACAGAGGCAGACACCTGAGGGTACATTTCACTGATCACAACATGCCAGATGATACACGGGAGTGGGAGTACAGAGTGTATTGCATGCCCTGGAGTAGGCATGACTGTCCAGCTCCACCTGTAAGAGGGATGAGTCCTGGACAGTAGGCAGGTGGCTAAGCATGTGTGACACACTGGATACACATACTCCTGAGGCCCAAACATTGTTCCCACCAGCAGCATGGGTGTGTGCCAAATTCCCCAGGGACATGTGGTGAGTCAGAGCAGCAAGCGGACCACATATCAAAGTTACACCCAGATTACATGTCAGAACTTAGGCATTGTGTAAGCAATTGAGCCACCCATGAATCGCACAACATAGTCACAGGAACAAATGCTGTCCCCCACCTTGAGCAAAGCAAAATGCAATGACACAGTCCCCAAATGACACAATTTCCTGACTATAAGGGCCACACATATGCGTATCAGAGGAGAAGTGGGCATGTCACAAATGAGGGACATGGGTCCTGGACCACATGACTGATGTACTGTGGAAGTTTAACCAGGCCAGAGGAGGGCACATAGCATGTCAGACAAAGTGCACAGTGCAGTCATGGACTCACCCCTCCTTGCTGCTGTCTGTCCTTCAGCTGCCCATCCAGGTCAGGGAAGACCACCGCCAGGATCCGGAGCATGTGGGGGTCAGGGTCCGGTGTCCGCCCCTCCTGCGAGGAGGCGACAGCTTCAGCTGGACCCTTGCGATCCTCCGGGTCCAGCCACGAAGGTCCTGCCACCTCTTCTGGCAGTTGCGGATCCTGCGCCTGTAGACCCCCACGGATCTTACTTTCCGGGCGATGGTCAGCCAAATTTCCTGCTTCTGGTGGACATCAACCTGTGAGGATGACAAAGTGAAAAGGCCATTACTACACATGCAACATATACGTGCATCACACAGTTGGATATACATGTCTCAATCACAGGGGCATATGATGTACACCGGCAGTCCAACAATGGCTATGAACAGTTTGCCAGCAGTCACTACATGGTATCATTGCATGGGAAGTAAACCTAGTTGGAATGCACTGTTACTGCACTGTACCAGTTCAGTGCATGTAACTACACACTTTGGGGTGTGACAACTACTCAGTGGGCATGCTAGCCAGTGGTGTGCACACTGAAAGTCCTGCTAGTCAGACAACATGCACAATTAGTGAGGCAGTGGACAGCACACTCACCTGCTCCCCTGGTTTCCCATACAGCTTGCTGTACTGTGGAAGGAGGCAGTCCAGCAGGGCCTGGTTCTCCTCAAGGCTGAAGGCTGGGGCTCTCTCCACAGTACGTGCCATTGCAGGAGCCAGAGGATGCATAAACAGCAGCAGTGTTGGTGGCAGATGTCGTCCTGGAGCATGTAGTGCAGGCAAGTGAGCTCTCAGGGGAACAGCCAGCATTATATGTGTGCTGCAGAGGCAGATACTGTCCCATGTGTCCAAAGTGATAGGTCCAAGTCGTTTGCATCTTCTGAATCTGACCAATCCATGGAATAGCAGCACTAATACACGCCCACAGCATCCTTCAAATCTTCAACTTCATGACACCCATGATTTTGCAACATTGTTGTGGCTGGCCAACTGAATTCACTGCATCAGACTCGTTGAGCTTCAAAACGCGTCCGTTGCCATGCCAGGCCCCAGCCAATGTGTGCGCACCGCTCTGTCCACTGCTGTACAACGCGTATTTCGGGATACAACGCATACCCGCACACATCATATGCAATGGGCCGGCCGGGCACACCGATCCGTCCATTGCTGTTCAACGCTGCACTGGATACAACGCTGTACCGCACATCATATGCAATGGGCCGGCCGGGCACACCGATCGGTCCATTGCTGTTCAACGCGTACTCGGATACAACGCGCACTCGCACACATCATAATGCAATGGGCCGGCCGGGCACACCAATCGGTCCATTGCTGTTCAACGCGCACTGGGATACAACGCTGCACTCGCTCACATCATATGCAATGGGCCGGCCGGGCACACCGATCGGTCCATTGCTGCACAACGCGTATCCGGGATACAACGCTGCACTCGCCACATCATATGCAATGGGCCGGCGGGCACACCGATCGGTCCATTGCTCTACAACGCTGCATTCGGGATACAACGCTGCACTCGCCACATCATATGCAATGGGCCGGCCGGGCACACCGATCGGTCCATTGCTGCACAACGCTGCACTCGGGATACAACGCGTACCCGCTACATCATATGCAATGGGCCGGCCGGGCACACCGATCGGTCCATTGCTGTTCAATGTGTACCCGGGATACAACGCGTACCCGCCACATCATATGCAATGGGCCGCCGGGCACACCGATCGGTCCATTGCTCTACAACGCGTCCCTCGCCACATCCAATGCAATGGGCCATGCGGGCACACCGATCGGTCCATTGCTGTACAACGCGTACTGGGATACAACGCGCACTCGCCACATCATATGCAATGGGCCGGCCGGGCACACCGATCGGTCCATTGCTCTACAACGCTGCACTGGGATACAATGCGCACTGCCACATCATATGCAATGGGCCGGCCGGGCACACCGATCGGTCCATTGCTCTACAACGCGCACTCGCTCACATCCAATGCAATGGGCCGTGCGGGCACACCGATCGGTCCATTGCTGTACAACGCGTACTCGGATACAACGCGTACTCGCCACATCATAAGCAATGGGCCGGCCGGGCACACCAATCGGTCCATTGCTGTTCAACGCGTACTCGGGATACAACGCGCACTCGCCACATCATATGCAATGGGCCGGCCGGGCACACCGATCGGTCCATTGCTCTACAACGCGCCCCGCCACATCCAATGCAATGGGCCGTGCGGGCACACCGATCGGTCCATTGCTGTACAACGCGTACTCGGGATACAACGCCGCACTCGCCACATCATATGCAATGGGCCGGCCGGGCACTCCGATCGGTCCATTGCTCTACAACGCGTCCCCGCTCACATCCAATGCAATGGGCCGTGCGGGCACACCGATCGGTCCATTGCTGTACAACGCTGCACTGGGATACAACGCTGCACTCGCCACATCATATGCAATGGGCCGGCCGGGCACACCGATCGGTCCATTGCTCTACAACGTGTCCCCGCCACATCCAATGCAATGGGCCGTGCGGGCACACCGATCGGTCCATTGCTGTACAACGCGCACCTGGGATACAATGCGCACCCGCCACATCATATGCATTGGGCCGGCCAGGCACACCGATCAGTCCATTGCTCTACAACGCGTCCTCGCCACATCCAATGCAATGGGCCGTGCGGGCACACCGATCGGTCCATTGCTGTACAACGCGTACTCGGGATACAACGCGCACCCGCCACATCATATGCAATGGGCCGCCGGGCACACCGATCGGTCCATTGCTCTACAACGCTGCACCGGATACAACGCGTACCCGCTCACATCCAATGCAATGGACCGTGCGGGCACACCGATCAGTCCATTGCTCTACAATGCGTCCCTGGGCAGGTCACACGCATATGTCACCATGCTGGTCACTGGTGAACCTATGCCAGCCACATATACTTTCCAGGGACTCAGGGGCACACCTACAACACCACACCCAGTCCACACTGTATCTAAGGCATGTGTGGCAGCATAACCTTATCTGTGTATGTGGGTGAACATGTGGTTTTTGGGGTGGCACTTGGGGGCAGACACACCCAGGCTGTGCATGTGTTCATGGGGACAGGGTCCTTTGTGTGTTGTGCACCTGACCACTGTGGTGTGCAACTGTTCCTTTTGGAGCATGTGTCATGGTCACATTTCCAGGTTGTGTATGTGTATGACATGTCACATACCCCCAGGCTCACATGTGGGAAGGCATGTACATCACAGGGTGGCCCATTGCCACAATAGTGATGTCCCTCCGCAGTCTGTGTGCATGTTGTGTTTCACATGTCTCTGACTCCATGTGCACAATGGGAGACAGTCTCCACATCCACTTGGTTTGTGCATGAACTTTTATGTTGTGTGTGTGTGTGTCACAGACGTCCATGTCTGTCCTGCAGAGGATACAGGGGCCACTACCTGTGGGTGTCATGTTTGTTTTTCTGACGTGTACATGATACGCCATGTCATGCCAGTGTCCATGTGGCAAGTCAGGGTCCCTGGGAATCTACCTGTCAATGAGCTGTGATGCCTGTGGAGCATCTGTCCAGACATGTCACTGTGGTATGTGTGTGGAACGTGAGAGCAGTAAATGGGTACTGTGACACAGCCTAATGGTTTCCCATAGCACACCATGGAACCTGTTATCAACACTTGTTGAACAGAGATGTTAGATGATGTCCATGTAGGTGCCATATATGTCCAAACAGAACGACACACACATCAAGTACTTGTGTTTGTTAATGATGTATCATGTGAAATTGAGTATGGTGAACGGCACATAGGTGGGGTGACTGACAATCTTGCTTTCTTCACCTATGCACTGCAGGGCTCCTGCTGTCCATCGACCATTCCCAGACCTGGCAACGATGGTGGAACGTGACAGCATCCGACGGTACCGCTTCACCAGGCAGCTGATTGAGGATTTGGCAGTGCGGTTGGACCCACATTTGCAGCCTGGCCGTCCGTATCCTACAGCGCTGACCCCCAAGGTGAAGGTGATGGCAGCCCTACACTTCTTTGCCACCGGTACCTTTCAACACACTGTGGCGACTGCCGGTGGGATGTCACAGACTATGTTCAGCCGTGTGCTACGCGATGTTTTGGGGGCAATGTTGAGATACCTGAACCAGTACATCTATTTTCCAACACGTCAACGACTCACTGACGTCAAGAGTGACTTCTATGCCCTGGGGAGGATGCCACATGTAATTGGCTCCATTGATGGGACACATGTGGCTTTGATACCACCACAGGCACATGAGCAGGCATACTGGAACCGTAAACATTACCATTCGATCAATGCTCTGGTGGTATATCTTGCAGATATGACCATCACACATGTGTGTGCCCGTTTCCCCGGTTCGGCACACGATGCCTACGTGATGAGGAGTAGTCGCATCCCGAGGATGATGTCACAGATGCCAAACCAGCGTGCCGGGCTTGTTGGTGTGTACTGACTTTGTACCATTGTGTGTGTTCTGCTATGTTGTTTTCCGCACACATTTTCAAATCGGCTAATGTGCAATTGTCTGTCTGTAGGTGACTCGGGATACCCCAACATGCTGTGGTTGCTGACACCCCTCAGGAACCCTGTAGATGCGCTACAATGAGGCACATGGTCGGACGAGGAGGGTGATTGAGCGGACCTTTGGTCTCCTGAAGAGCCGCTTCCGGTGCCTGGACAAGACAGGAGGGGCCCTCCCATATGCCCCAGCAAAGGTGTGCACGATTGTCATCGTCTGCTGCATGCTACACAACCTGGCAGTGTGGAAGGAGTTGCCTCTCATCCTGGATGACGATGACCAACGTCCGCCACCTGTGGAAGATCCTGGCCTGGGTCACAATGCCAGTGAAGATGATGATGATGATGATGGTGATGTCCGCACACAGCTCATCACCAACTTCTTCAGCTGAATGTGAGTCTCCAGAGGGTTGTAATGTCAATGATTTGAGTTTGCATGATATGTGTGTGTGGTGCTCTGGTGCTGTTTGAGTGTGGCCATGTGCTACTTGACTGGATGTGTGTAGCTATGTGTCCTTGCAGGTGGTCTGTACTGCCCAACAGTGTTGACATGCTAACTTGGTTTTGTGTAGTTATCTCGTGACATGTATTAGACATGAGTATTGCCGTTCTGTGATGTTCTTCAGTGGTTTTGACTGTGTGTCATGTCTGTCCTTCACAGGGTGCTGCCGGAGTTGTTTGATCAACTTGGATCCCACGAATCCATGATTCAACTTCCAAGGTGGAAGCAGTCGTTTCCCTACAGGTGATGTGCCACACACCCCTGGACTTTCTATCTTCTGCACTTTTTGACTTTGTGGCCACAGCCAGGTTGGATTAGCTAGCATTTGTAGTGGAAACAACATGTTGCAAATGTGTAATAAACCTGTGCTTCACTTTGGGATGTGCGTTGTCTGTAGTCACACATCTGACTGACATTTTCTTACTGCACCTGTAGTCTAGTTGACACAGACTGTGAATAGGTGGCGTGTCTGTGCATTCCACTGTATTTAGTTGCAACATCAGTATAGGTGATGAGTCTGATGGCCCTGGTGTGTATGTGTTGTGTGGCCCTAGTGGTGTGTCTCCCTCATATGTGTCACGTCGCCGTGACTGACATGACGGTGTTGGACTTGCTGTAGCAGTTAGCATGCACAGTGTCATTTTTCTGATCACCATCTCCATGACAGAGAGCACGTTGGAATCACAACAGAGGCAGATATGGTGTATTTGTGAGTTTATTTACAGGTGTGAGGATGGTGCACAGGATGGTGGATGCTGTACATAGAAATTGGAATCCAAAGTTCCCATGTGATTCGGAAGTCTTGGTGGCTGAAATGTCCAGAGTAAAGTCCACAGTCATCTGATGAATGTGTCCAACTATAGCTCCCCATGTCATGTGGAGAGTTGGGTTGGCTTCGACAGGGCGTGCAGTTTGCACACAGAGGAAAAGTTCCAGAACAGGTGTTGGCTTCCTGGGGGATGTAGATGGCCATCGGCCTCTCAGTTTGGCCTCCTCGGACGGCCCCTCTTCTTGGGGGGGGGGACCCTCAGGTGCAGGCTGCGGCGGTGCAGGGGACTCTCTGCCAGAGTCCTCCTCCCTCCCTGTGGCATTTGCAGTTGTTTCAGCAGCAGATGTTGTGGGCACACAGGGAGGTGAGGCCATGTTGGTGCTGATCTGGCGGAGCCATGTCAGTATGTCCCTATGCACCGTTGTCAGTTGTTCCAATGTGTCCCACTTGGACTCCATGCCAGACATGTGTGTCTCGACATGTGACATGTGTGTCTCGACATGTGACATGTGTGTCTCGACACGGGACATGTGGGAGTCCAAGCGGGCATGATGGGCAGCCTGCTGCTATTGTATGTCCTTGAGGATCCCCACTACCTGGCTGACCTCTCCGGTGCTAGTCTGGTACGCATCCGCGATGCGTGCCAGTTGTGGGTCATCATGCAGTCCAGACCCCTCTGCAAAGAGCGACCTATGTCTACCACCCCTACCACCACCCCTGGCGACACGTGCAGGACCTGCGGTGGCACGCACGGGTGACCGTGGGCCCACTTGGGTGTTGTTCCTGGGCTCGTTGTCACCAGCTCCAGTTTGGGTCTGGGTCCCTGCGCTGTTGTCATCTGTGTTCCTTGGTCTGTCCGTGTTGGCAGGGGTGGCCTGTGTGTTGGCAGTTGTTGGAGGGGTGGGTGCAGTGGGTGCAGATGTTGGTCCTGCTGGTGCTGCATGATGATTCACACCGGAGGGTCCAGCTGGTTCTTCGCCATCCGAGGAGGTCAGAGGCTGATCCACACCAGTGAGCTCAGTGTTCACCGGAGCCTGGGACAGGGACTCCTCCTCGTCTGCTGCTGTGTCCCCATCATCACCTGTTTTGGGGAGAGACACAGATTGTATGTTATGTTTCTACTGGCATCAATTGTTCAAACACCTGACAGTTGTGACTGTACCTCTGGATGTGGGCCTGGACATTGCATTCTCCTAAATTGTGACAGTCAGAGAGTGATATTGATGTAGCACATTGTCCTGCCAACCTGTGGCATGTCAATGTGAATGTTGAGGTGTGTGCATGACCAGCATTGGTGGTATTTGATTGCCATCCGGGCCTCCTTCTCCCCCAGCCCAGTTATCCCACCATGAAGCGTGCTTCCATTGCAGGGAGTGCAAGTTGTCTTTCAGGATGTCAGTCAGTGGTGTCCTGCTGTTGGTTGTTGCACAGTTCCCAGCAGGGCCTTGTGCTCCCCCAGCAGTACGCAGTGTCAGCCATCTTGTGAGTCCTTTTCCACTCCCTGTGATGTGAGCATGGTTCAGGGTGGTGTTGATGGGCCAATTGTGAGGCTGACCAATAGCTGTGACTACCACTCCCATCATGCTATTGCCTCCACCCCCCCTTCCCAGCATGCCCATCCTTCCTTCCTTTTGACTCTGCTTCCCTGTGGGGTGGGGTGCCTGTGCTGACAGGATGGCTGGGAGTGTTGTCCTGGCAGTTGTTTGGCTACAAGTCCCAAGAGTGTCCCTGTGCTTCACACAGCATAACCCAGGGTGGTGGTTCTTTGTGGGATCTTCAGTTAGGATGTGAGGCATTGCATTCTCCCAGGTGGGTTATGTGGAGTTAGTGTTGAGGGGGTGTGTGAGGGGAGGTGCTTGTAACTATGGTCAGTGCTGTGAGTCCTCCTTCCCACCCAGCCCAGTTATCCCACCATGAAGCGTGCTTCCATTGCAGGGAGTGCAAGTTATCTTTCAGGATGTCAGTCAGTGGTGTCCTGCTGTTGGTTGTTGCACAGTTCCCAGCAGGGCCTTGTGCTCCCTCAGCATTACCCAGTGTCAGCCATCTTGTGAGTCCTTTTCCACTCCCTGTGATGTGAGCATGGTTCAGGGTGGTGTTGATGGGCCAATTGTGAGGCTGACCAATAGCTGTGACTACCACTCCCATCATGCTATGCCTCCACCCCCCTCCCCAGCATGCCCATCCTTCCTTCCTTTTGACTCTGCTTCCCTGTGGGGTGGGGTGCCTGTGCTGACAGGATGGCTGGGAGTGTTGTCCTGGCAGGTGTTTGGCTACAAGTCCCAAGAGTGTCCCTGTGCTTCACACAGCATAACCCAGGGTGGTGGTTCTTTGTGGGATCTTCAGTTAGGATGTGAGGCATTGCATTCTCCCAGGTGGGTTATGTGGAGTTAGTGTTGAGGGGGTGTGTGAGGGGAGGTGCTTGTAACTATGGTCAGTGCTGTGAGTCCTCCTTCTCACCCAGCCCAGTTATCCCACCATGAAGCGTGCTTCCATTGCAGGGAGTGCAAGTTGTCTTTCAGGATGTCAGTCAGTGGTGTCCTGCTGTTGGTTGCTGCACAGTTCCCAGCAGGGCCTTGTGCTCCCCCCAGCAGTACCCAGTGTCAGCTATCTTGTGACTCCTTTTCCACTCCCTGTGATGTGAGCATGGTTCAGGGTGGTGTTGATGGGCCAATTGTGAGGCTGACCAATATCTGTGACTACCACTCCCATCATGCTATTGCCTCCACCCCCCTTCCCAGCATGCCCATCCTTCCTTCCTTTTGACTCTGCTCCCTGTGGGGTGGGGTGCCTGTGCTGACAGGATGGCTGGGAGTGTTGTCCTGGCAGTTGTTTGGCTACAAGTCCCAAGAGTGTCCCTGTGCTTCACACAGCATAACCCAGGGTGGTGGTTCTTTGTTGGATCTTCAGTTAGGATGTGAGGCATTGCATTCTCCCAGGTGGGTTATGTGGAGTTAGTGTTGAGGGGTGTGTGAGGGGAGGTGCTTGTAACTATGGTCAGTGCTGTGAGTCCTCCTTCCCACCCAGCCAGATATCCCACCATGGAACGTGCTTCCATTGCAGGGAGTGCAAGTTGTCTTTCAGGATGTCAGTCAGTGGTGTCCTGCTGTTGGTTGTTGCACAGTTCCCAGCAGGGCCTTGTGCTCCCCCCAGCAGTACCCAGTGTCAGCCATCTTGTCAGTTGTTTTCCACTCCCTGTGATGTTATGTTATGTTAGCCAGATTTATAAAGCGCGCAGCTGCCCCAGCAAAGAGGCGTCCCGGCGCTGCCAGCAACAGAGAGTAGCAGAGTAGAAGAGAGACTGGTAGGCAACAGAAGAAGAGGGTAGGCGGCCTAAGCTCGTGGAAAGAGGAAGGTTTTAATAGCTTTCCTGAAAGCCAGCAAGTCATTTAGGCAGCGGATCTGAGGGGGCAGAGAATTCCATAGTTTAGCGGCCGTGTAGTGGAAGGAACGACCACCGGCCCGTGCACGCTTCACCCGGGGGACAGTGACTAAATGCTGCCCCGAGGAACACAGCTCGCGCAAAGGTTTGTAGGGGGTTAGCATATTGGCAAGGAGGCAGGGTGAAGCAAGTTTCAGGATCTTAAAGGATAGGCAGAGTGCCTTAAATTGGATCCGTTTGGCCACCGGAAGCCAGTGAAGCCGCCGAACGGCGTCAGTGGCGGAACAGTGACGTGGGAGCCCTAAAAGGGCTCTGGCAGCCGCGTTCTGCACACGCTGTAGTCGCATTACCTCAGCCTGATTGGCTCCTAAGAGGAGCGAATTAGCGTAGTCCAGTCTGGATAGAATAGCAGACTGGACAATCAACTGGCGAGTAAGCGGAATGAAAAACCTCAGCAGCGGCTTGAGACCCCGCAAGAGACCAAAACAGGTGCCCGCGACTTTTTTTGTATGTTCTTGGAAGCTAAGGGTGGAATCCATCCAGACCCCTAAGTTCTTAACCACCAACTTAGGGGTGGGGGTGTCTCCAAGCACACTAGGCCACCACTGCTCATTCCAGAGGTTCCTGTCCTTCCCTACCAACAATACCTCCGTTTTAGTGGCGTTCAACTGAAGGCAGTTAGAGTTCATCCATTCTGCCACGGCGGCCAGGCCGCTCCTAAATCTAAGGGTGTCCAGCGGAGAACCATCAGATAGGGCCACCACTAGCTGCGTATCGTCAGCATATGAGACCATAGTGAGGCCCATCTTCTTGGCCACCGTGGCAAGAGGCTGGACATATAAATTGAACAAAACGGGGCTCAGAGCCGAGCCCTGGGGTACCCCTTGCCCAATGGAGTGGGGCTGGGAGAGGAACGGGGGGGCTGACACGCGGAAAGATCTATCGCTCAGGAATGACTTAAGCCATTCGAGAGCGAGGCCCACTACTCCGGCAGCCTCCAGACGTTGTAGCAGAATCGCATGTGAAATCGTGTCAAACGCGGCACTGAGGTCAAGTAAAATCAGAGCCGCAGTATGACCAGAGTCCAGGATGGTCTGTAGGTGAACAGTCATTGCCAGCAGAGCTGTCTCTGTGCTGTGACCCGCACGAAAACCATTTTGCGAAGGGTCCAGAATATTATTAGTATTGAGGAATTTAGTAAGGATGTTATTAACATGGGCCTCAGCAATCTTAGCCACCCACGGCAGGAGGGAGATAGGCTGAAAACTTTCCAGCTTTGCAGGGTCCAGCGAAGGTTTTTTAAGGATGGGAGAGACCCTAGCTTGTTTCCAGAGAACAGGAACCACAGCAGTGGTAAATGAGGAGTTAATAATCTGGCACAGAGGTGTCAAAAAAAGAGACAGTGAGTCTGGCTCAGAGTGGTGTTGATGGGCCAATTGTGAGGCTGACCAATATCTGTGCCTACAACTCCCATCATGCTATTGCCTACACCCCCCTTCCCAGCATGCCCATACTTCCTTCCTTTTGAGTGGACTTCACTGTGTGTGAGTGTGACAGCAAAGGCAAGATGGCTGACAGTGTGGTCCTGTTGTTTGTTGGTGCCCAGTTCCCATCAGGGCCTTGTGCTCCCCACAGCAGTACCCAGTGTCAGCCATCTTGTCAGTTGTTTTCCACTCCCTGTGATGTGAGCATGGTTCAGAGTGGTGTTGATGGGCCAATTGTGGGTGTGACCAATATCTGTGACTACCACTCCCATCATGCTATTGGCTACACTGACTTCACCAGCATACACAGAATTCCTTCCTTTCAGTGAGCTTCCCTGTGAGGTGGTGTTCTAGTGGTGGGTAAATATCTGGGAGTGTTTGTTGGTTCTATTTGTGCCACTGCCTTGCTGTATTTGTTGTTAGGTTTGTACATGTCATGACACAGTTACATATCACTATGAGATGGCAGGTATTGTGTTTGTCTGACTAGCATTCACATCTTGGGATGAATATCTTTTGGTTGCTGTGTATTTGCTAAGGGTGCATGGTTTGCCTATCCCCTTGACTGTGATGTGTGTGTGTTGTCACACCATATTGTGTATATTAGTTGTGTACTCACCAGGCTCTGGGATGTCTGTTAGTCCGTATACGTTCACTGGTGGTAGGATGGCCCGCACCTTCTCCTCCCAGGGCCTGAGGTATACTGGTTTTGCAGGAGGGCCACTGCCGGTGTGCTGGCTGAGGAGGTAGTCCTTTTGAGTAGGTCCCGGACCCTCCTGCGCACATCATACCACCTGTTCTGGATGTCTTCCTTTGTGCGCAAACATGGTGATTGTGCGTTCACCCTGTCGACAATCCTCGCCCACATCTTGGTTTTCTGCGACATGGGGGTCTGTTGTACCAATGTACCAAACAACTGTGGCTCTACCCTGAGGATCTCATCTACCATGACTTCCAATTCACTGTCTAGGAACTTATGATTCTTCTTTGGGGGCATGGTGATGGGTGGTGGTGGTGATTGATGTGTGTGTGCAAGTGGGGGGTGTGAGTGTAGGTTTAGCTGGGTGTGTGTGAGGGTGCTATTTGTAGGTGTGGTAATGGTGTGTGGCTTGTGTGATGTATGAGCTGTGAGTGTGTCTGTGGTTGCTGTGTGATGGTGTTCTGTGCTGGCAGGTCAGTGGAATTTGCAAAGGATCATGGTAGGGATTTGTGGCCATTATGTAGGTGGAGTTGGAGGTGTGTCCTTGTTCCATTTTTTTTTCCTCCCTGTATTTATTGGCTTTGTGGTTGCTTGTTTGGCCCTTTTAAAAAAAAAAATTCCTTAGTGTTTTTGGTGCATGTAGGAGTCGTTCTTGTGTCCGAGTAGGACGCTGCAGTTGTCTGGTGCGATCTTGTCCGACTCGTTCCCGCTGTGTGTCAGCTAGGTTTCATATGCGGCATACGAGTCGGTCGCGGAGTATTGGGTTGCTTCGGCTGGGTTTTGTATACGTGTCGGTCGTACGGCTTGTGCTCCGGGCGATTCGGGTCGTGTTTTGCACGCACAGCATCGTACTACGCGGGTCGGAGTTCGCGGGTACGTTTCGTTCGGGTTCAATCCGGGTGCGTGTCGGTCAGTTCGTTTCGCGTGATTTCCCGGCCGGATGGCTTGTTTATGTCCGGCTCGGTCGGTCGTTTTGTATTCCGTCTGAGTCGGTCGGATTTCACATGCATTTCATCGTACTACCCGGGTCGTACGGCGCCGGTCAGAGTCGGTCGGACTAAATTCCCGTACCGAGTCGGTCGGTATTTTTTACGGCCCGAATCGGAATCGGCCCCATGGTGTCCCTTTCCAAATTCCAATATTGTCGACAGGAGGTCACCTATTTAGGTCACCTACTGTCGAAGGAGGGTCGGAAACTAACTCCTGAACGTATTAATGCCATAATTAACATGCCTGTTCCAAAGACCCAAAGGGATGTATGAGCCTTCATTGGTATTACTTCCTATTGTCGTCATTGGATACCGAATTTTGCCTTACTAACAAAGCAGCTATTATATTTAACAACTAAAGATGTGCATGAACCTTTGCCTTGGACGCCTGAATGTCAACAAGCTTTTGAGCAATTGAAGGTTGCGCTTTGCTCGGCTCCTGTGCTTGGCATGCCCGATTACAACAAGCGGTTTGTGTTATATGTACGCGAGTCGGCCGGTTGTGCGCTTTCTGTCTTAACACAGGCCTTTGGAGGTAAGCAGAGGCCATGTGTGTATTTTTCTGCTGTGCTTGATCCCGTCGCGAAAGCCCTCCCGAGCTGTTTAAGAGCGACCGCGGCTGTGGCCGTCTCTATTCGACAATCAGCAGGGCTTGTTCATGATACTGATCTCACAGTTATGGTACCTCATGCTGTGGATACGCTTTTGAACAGAACAAAGACACAGCACCTTACCAGTGCACGTCTGATTGGCTATAAGCTAACCCTTTTTGCACCACATATTACGATCAAAAGATGTGCCACTCTGAATCCTGCCACGTTACTACCCCTCCCTTCGGAGAGTGAGGAGATAGACATACATGATTGTATGTTTCGAACAGAGGATGAGATGAAGGGACGGGTAGACTTGACTGATGTTCCCTTATCTGAACCCCAAGGGGAACTATATGTCGATGGTTCTTGTTTTAAATTACCAGATGGCACCACAACTGCTGCTTATGCGATCACAACACTGCACACGATAGTTGAGACATCACGAGTCCCCTATCAGTCGGCCCAAGCTGCAGAGCTGGAAGCTCTAATTCGGGCCTGTGAGTTGAGTCAGGGACTGGTGGTTAATATTTACACTGACAGCCAGTATGCCTTTGGAGTCGCTCATAATTTTGGGCGGCTCTGGGCAGAGAGAGGATTCCTTACCTCCCATGGCTCGAAGATTCAGCATGGCCCTTTGATAAATAGACCTTTGTCGGCGTTGACCCTGCCCAAGAAAGTGGCAATGGTGAAGTGTAGCGCTCACAAAGCAATTACTGATGATGTGGGGAGGGGGAATGCTTTTGCGGATCAAACAGCTAAAGAGACGGCCCGATCTAAGATGAAAAAGATGTTTGTCAGGTCCTGCTAGATGGGTGCCAGAAGTTACGATGTTTGAGGACACACTAGATAGCGTGAAAGAAATGCAGAGCAAGGCGACGGTTGAGGAATTAGCAATATGGCAGGAAAGTACAGCGCAATTGGATGATGATGGGTGCTGGATAGATAAGTCAGGGAAACAGAGATGGATGTTGCCAGATGCATATGTTCTCCCCGTAGTTACTAAGGCTCATGGACCAGCTCACATTAGTGCTAGGGGCATCTGTAAGTTGCTCGATCCGGTATGGCAGAATGATAATATTCCAAAGACAGCTGCCCATTTGGTAAAACATTGCATGGTGTGCATGCTGTATAATCCAGGGAAGGGCACTCCTACACCTCCTGGTAATTTTGCACCCCCTTCTTTCCCTTTTGAAGTCCTGCAAATGGACTTCATTGAGATGGAACGGGTGAACAATTTGAAGTATGTGTTGGTGGTGGTTTGTGCATTCAGTAAATGGGTTGAGGCTTATCCTACCAAGGAGAATACAGCTCTGGCGACGGCGAAAGCTCTTTTGAAGGAGTTTTTCCCTCGCTTTGGTTTGCCCCGTTTGATTTGGAGTGACAAATGTAGTCATTTTAATTTGAAAGTCATTCAGTTAGTGTGCGATGGCTTGCACATTAAGAAAAAGTTTCATGCTGCGAATCACCCCCAGTCAGCAGGTTTAGTTGAGAAGTACAATGGTACTCTCAAACTAAAGATGGCCAAAATTCAGGAGAGTACAGGGTTGAAGTAGCCAGATGCTTTACCATTGGCTTTGCTGTCAACGAGAGTTACAGCCCATACTAGAACAGGGTTGTCCTCCTATGAAGTTGTCTTTGGTAGGCCCACTAATGTTTGGGGAGTTGCAAGACCCCGTCATTTCTCCGCGATAGATCACCCCTTGTTGATAGATTATTTGTACGAGTTGACAAAAAATTTGCGTTCTATTCATTAGCAGATTCAAGAGGCCTTGCCATCCGCTACAGAGGAACCCGGCCACGACCTTCAGCCTGGGGATTACATCTTGATTCGTCATTTTCAGCGCAAAGGCAGCCTGGAGCCCCGATGGAAGGCGCCTTTCCAGGTCCTCCTTGCCACATGCACCGCAGTGAGAGTGGACGGCCGGAAGAATTGGATCCACTCGACACACTGTAAGAAGGTGCCGCTCCCTCTGCCGTATGATCAATGGAGGCTCGACGGCATTGGGGACTCTGAGACGGAGAAGGTTCCCCGCTTCATTCCTTTCTCTGATGCCAGAATAACGTGGGCACCCTCTGAGGAGGAGAGTGATGCAGTTCTGAATGAAGCAGTGCACCCTGAGGTTAAGGCCAGCCAAGAGTTCCAGTCAGCTGGCCCGTCTGTGTTTGAATCCGAATCAGTCAATACCGCTGAAAGTGAACGTTTGTTTCTTGATCCCTCTGTTCCTGGAGTTGTTAAGTACAATTTGCGTCCTCGACGAAGGAACAGTGCACCAAAGGAAAAGTCAGATTAGTAGGGATGGACTTCATGGATGAAGAATAGGGACAATAGAGCAGGGACAGGATAAGTTTGGGGTGTTTTCCCAGGAGGGAGAGTACCGTATCCTGAAAGAAGTGGATTTTCCTCAGAAAAGGGCTGCAATCGTGTAGTTCCAACGAGAAGTGCTCGATAGCACCACCGTGGATGAACAATAGGAGCCTGCCAGCGAGGCTCACAGGAGAAGAAAAACGGACGCTGGAAAAAAGATTATTTGTTTGGTTTCAGTAGGCTATATTAATAGTACCTTTTCGTTCTGCTATCATGCATCTTTTTGGCAGGCCAATGATTGATGAAGAACAGCCATTAGGTTTTGTTGTTTTGCCCCGATCATCAGGGGTAAAGCAGCGGAGAGTGCTATGCCTTCTTTTTGCTATTCTGCTGATGATTATTTTTTGTGGGGTTCTTTGGGCGTTAGAATGTGCAAGTATTTTGCCTACTCCAGACAATTATATCTTTTTCACACCAAGACGAAAAAGAATGCTTTCTAATAATGTCTTTCTAGATACTCATAAGAGATTTTTTGGTAATGGTGTTGCTTGTTGTCCTACTGAATCTGTAACTAGCCTATGGACTGATTACCCTTTGTCTTTGATAAATTATACATACTCTAAGCCGACAAATTTTGTTGAGGTAAAAGGGGAGTTTGGTTTCGGCTACCCAGGGCCATGCTTGTACCATCGTCAACCCACAGGAACAGGTTACCCCGGTTGTGACAATAATACGTATTGTGATAACTTCTATTTGGAAGAGCAAAATATTACGTTGGTGGGTTGGCATTATAAAGAAGTGACGGTTCCCCGAAAAGCTGGCTATTACCCTGCTTGTTGCCCCATCATAAATAGTACTGATACCATTTTGTATATCAATTGCTCAGGGGTGATCATATCCAAAGAGACATTCCCTTTGAAAGGTTCAAACGGTTCTGACACCATTACAGGTAATTGTCGCTATTCAGCTGTGAACTATGACAGGCCAATATATGCCCATCCCAGGTTCTTCTTTTTAACTAATGGAACGTACTCAAATGTTCATAATGGCACCAATGATGTAGCTCTTGGGATGGTGCTGCCCCTGGGGGTCCCTTGCAAATATGCCCACAGACAGGTAAAATGGGTGAAGAGAACACTTACAAAGGAATTTTGTGAAGGAGTGACAGATATTGAGATCAACAGTTACAGTAATGGTATTACTTTTGGTTATATCCTGTCTGCTATTTTCACATTAGGGGGAATGGCTATGAGTAAGACTGAAAAGGCCGGGGAATATTTTGGCTGTAAATTACAGATATTGTCAAATACCACAGTAGCAGCATTACGTGACATCACCATTCAATTAGAGAGTATGAGGATCTATTCTGAACAAACCAGATATGCAGTGGATTTTATTTTAGCAAAAAATGATGGTGCGTGCGCAGTTATTGGCGATCAGTGTGTAGTGGGCATAACAAATATGGAAAAGAATATCACCAAGCATATCTTGGACATTATTGAGAATGTCAAAGGTATGGAACCAGGTAATTGGAGTTGGTCCCTTTTTGGAACATGGGGGTGGCTAATAGAAAAAGCAATATATTTCATTGCTATATTGATACTTTGCTGCATCCTTATTCAATGTCTTCCAATGTGCTGCACATATTGTTTCTCTGTATTGACTCCAAAGAGGAAGATATCGATTCATGACACTAATACTGCAATAATGTTAGAGAAAGAAATGGATGACATCATGGCCATAGATGAGAGTGTCTTCAAACATCTTCTATTCTCTTCTCTTGGAATATACTCCCACTGTTGACAGCATGACGTGCATAAAAAGCTATGTGCTTTATTATTCCTTTATGTTTTTGCTTTGATTTTCGATTGTAGATGGTTAGCTCATGCTAACAGAAGGGTTTGTTAATATTGGGGGGCCCTTTTGTCTGTATATTTTAGCATTTGCAAAACCATCTTGTAATCTGGACGCCATTTTATATGATAATCGAAACTGCTGCTTGGTTATTTTCGAGAAACGGTCCTTGGTAAGTTTCGTTTCCCAAGGTTGAGCTTTTTTTTCTTTCTATAATTGCAAGTGTCCTCGTTAGTGCATGCCTTTCTTGTTAGCTGGAGCCTTTCTCCCACCTGTCTGGTAGGGAGGATAGGCCAGACGACCTTGGGCAGTAGATAGCCTGTGCCCGGCTGCAGAATCGAAACTTATGCTCTGTACCCCCATTGTATTACGACACCTGCTAGTGTTTTTCCATAGTAGGCGGGCCTTTGTGGACTTTGCAATGTACATAATGTAATTGTATGCTTACGGGGTTCAGTCCCTCGACAGCCACCCCAGGAGGCTGGTCAGACTGCGCTCCGCTGCAGTGTAATTTCAATAATTGTCTGGTTTGTATTCTCTACTGTCTGACAGACTCTTCATTTGTAGGAAGGCAGAGAAGGTGGTTGTGAGTGACCCGAGTGGCCCTTTTTGGGTCACTTCCTTCAAAGTGCAGGTCCTCAGTGCTAGCCACGGCTGTGGCAGGAAGTTTGAGTCTCTTGATGTTGACAGCGGGAAAACTCCAAGCCGACAAAGTCCAAAGTCTGGGCCCAGGAAGGTGTTGTCATTGACGATGTGCTGCTCAGCGTTGGTCCTGGTGAAATCCTCTACTTTCGGACTTAGAAACTTCTCTAGAACTCAGGATCCTTTCAGTGGGGCAAACCAGCAAGTTGAGTACGACTGCCAGTTCTGCATCAGTGGTTGCGGCTCAGAGGTGGTCCGATAGCAGCTTCTGGTTCTTCTTGCAGAAAGTTCAGAAACAGTTTATAAGTGTACAGCCGTATAATTCTGAAAGGGTAAAGAGTACACTCTAACACGAGCCAAGGGACCAGGACCTTTTGGTCACCACTTGGGGGTTAGGACTCAATCTCCCAGAAGCCACCAACAGGTTCCACGGCAAATCCAGTTGGAACTGATCAGCTGGGCTCAGCAGAGCTTTGGGCTTCTTGCAGATTTTGTGCTCCTGGAGTTGAACAAGAGGCTAGCCAACTTGCCTTTGTAGTCCACTCTTCTGTACTGGGTACAAGTGGGGAGCAGTTCCAGCCCTTGGGATTTCTCTCCACAGGTTCCACAGCAGGTCTTGCATCGGTCTAGAGGTGTTCTGATGAGTGTACTGAGGCGTGCTGCTTTTATGTCCAGTGCCAGCCTGTGGGTGGGGAAACTCCATGGCCACTCCATAACCTTCTGAGAAAATATTCCTTGCGTGCCCATACCCCCTTTTATAACACTTCCTGTTTTTCTTTTTACTGTAAGCTATCCCACAGTGCCCCTCTCTACCTAAAACCAATATGGCTGAACCTTTCTTCACTTGTGCAGAACCCTGGGCACACCCCTGAGGTGTGTCATTGGGAAATGAGTAACTGCCCCTGCAAACCAGTTCTGGAACAGGTTTTCCCACCACTGGGATTGGTACAACTCTGGCTACTTGGACAATGGCATGGGCAGGTCTAGGTGTGAGTGATATCTGCCTGTGACAGGGGATGCCCCTTTGAATCTTATGCATTAGGTGGGTACATCCCGTTTTCCATCCTATCAAGGGAATAACCCTTTTGTTCCCTTTCCTGGGAGCCATTCAGAACTCCTCGCAGGCTGCCAGGTGACAGTTTGGGCTTAACGCTGAAAAGTCTACTAGAGGCTTTCAGGCAGGAAAAAAGTGACTTTCTAAAGTGACTATTCCTGATATAGTTAGACAAAATTCGACTTTGGTATTAAGTTGCATTTTGTTTAACTCTAAAAATTAGTGGTTGCAATATTTTGGTAGCTAGTGCAAATCTGAAGTTATCTTTATTAAGTGAAATAAAGTAACTCATTGTTTCCAATGGCACTGTCAGTTTTGCTATGGCGAAGAACAGGGTTGTGGCTTTTTTTCACTGTAAGGACAGGTAAAAACATTGAATACATATGTTCTATTTTTAAATATTATGTGACTTGCCTGAGAGCTGGTAAGGACTACCTTCGGGTTGACTTCTTCCTATTTAAAGAGAAGGTTTTGGCCTGTTAAAAGGGCAATTTTAAAAGGTTAAAATAGCAGTTTTAAAACTGCAATGCTAGGCTTCTGTGGCAGGTCTAGGGATATGTTTTACATCAAGAGGTGCTGCAGTCTACCAGTGACATTTAACTTACAGACCCAGGGTATAAAGGTTACTTTATCCAGGGACATATACGTAAGTTAAATGTGACAATCTGGGTTTTTTAGCCAATTTGAAAAAATTTGAGGGGTCAGAGCACATGCGCGAGGGCCTGGTTAACAGAGTCCAAAAACCAACAGCATCAGTTAAAAAAAATAAGGTGTGATCATGCAAAAAGAGGTATTTTCTTACATCTCCACAGAATTGTTTTTCGCTGTGGCAAAATTCTCTCACCTAGACCCCAACCAGTTTTAAGGATGGTTCCTCCAAACCCTCAAAATAGATTTACTCCTGCTCTTGGCATCAGTAAATCTTCAACAATTTCAAAGGTGGGAAGAAGTGAGAAATTGATTTTAGAAAACCCATGAAAGCATACATTGGCGTGCACATACTTTCAGGTCATTCCCTTCCCTGGAACATCTACTGTTCACTCATATATTAGATTTACTCAGACAGAAACCTCAATGTGAGTGAGCCCATTTACAATTGCGAGACCTCCTTTCCTGGCTTCAAAAGTGATTTATTCACATAAATGAAGCTATTTTTGCACATGACTAACAGACACAAATTTGTTAAACAATGAGACCACCAAAAAGGTAAGTATCTACCAAGCTCCTCTCCAATCTTATAGAGAATTTACACTTGTATATACAAGCAGGACTAGCTCATCATTAGCGAAATGTTGGAAACAGCTGGGTGGGGAAAAGCAGGTCTAACTAATGTTGCCTATAGCTGCTGAGGTTGTGGTGTGAACCTAAAGTCAAAAACGGAAAGTAATTTTTCACTGGAGTGTTACCAGTCTGTCCCAGTTGTGGGTTAATCTTCTGTTTTGAAATATAAATTCATAAAGAGTCATTACATGAAAGGTAAAACTTTTCATTTTTATAATTTATTGTCATAAAGACATTCTTTCTTTTATGTTGATCTACAATATAGTCTTCCATTTTTCAGTTAGACTAGTAACTCAATCGATAATGAACTTCAGAGGGATAGCCCACACTTAATAGATTTAAAAACAGGACGAAGGAAAAGAAAGCATTTATTTTTCAACACTCATTTAAAATACTCAGGGCCTCATTTACAATATTTTGGTGCACGGCAATGCAGCAAGCCTTCCTGCTGCGCTGCCGTGCATCATAAGTAAAAGGCAGGAGTGCACTGCATCTTTAAGATACGGAACATTCCTGTCATTTTCCCCTGCGCTGGCGCACAATGGGCTGCCATGCGCCAACGCAGGCACTATTGCGCCATGGTGCAAGGGTGTCTGCGTTGTAGGGGTGATTGTTTTCCTCTTTCTATGTGTGAAAGGAAAAATTAGCAGAAATAAAGGTATTTCTCCTCGTTGCGCTTTCTTTACGCCTCCCCTGGGGAGGCGTAGGAATCTGACGGATTCCCAGGTTTCCAAAACATTGTAAATCTGGGAATGCGTCAGGTTCCATGGATGTTGCATGGGAACATCCACAGCAACACCCATGGAACACCCCTCCACACCGAGTAATACGTGAAAGAGGGGCCATTTTGACAAGGCCATGAAGAGCCATACAGGGTGACTTTACGTGGCCTTGTAAATATTGGCAGGCACACTGAGTCGCCGGTGCATCAAAAGTAAGTGATGCACCGGCGGCACAATAGGCTTGTAAATAAGCCCCTCAATTGCTGAACGCTTCATAGTCTCTTTTGTTGGGGTGTATTAATCATAGTTGTTCCTATATTTTGACCTATTGACTCTAATATCATCTTAATAAAAATCATATTCAAGCTTTGATTATCCATTTTATCACATTTTCAAGCAGTTGTCAAATCAAGTCCTATTGTTCATGGCTGCTGCGGACATTTGTTTTGCTCTCGTCCTCTAGTGAAAGATGCAAACCGCACTTTCCCCATGCATGCTGAAAAGCGCATCGACGCCTCTTTTGGGGTAGTAAGTGCTATATAAATGCAATTGCAATTACCTATGGTTGCTGTTCTTCTCCCCGTTACCCAGAACCTCTCCTTACCTTCCACTTTGTACTAGTTTAACTCCGCCGCATTATTTTCACTCCATAAATCTACTAAGTCCTTTTTAATAAAAAATAATTACAGATGTTTATGTCTACAACTTTATACTTGCTTCTATGGTAATATGTGTTTTGTTTTTTTGTCCTTATCTCCATTGGTAATTCGATGCTCCATTACATACTAACTGTACCGGTCTACAAGGTTCTAACCCCCCCTGTGATGTGGCAAAGCCGCCCAAATCATCGCCGGACTGCAGAAAAGGCACCGATAACAGGCCACAGATCCACAAATGGAGAGATAGTATGGTCATTGGTACCAATTAGTACATTCCGACCAATCTGTTATCTATTGTCAGAACTATGTTGATTTGCTCTCAAAACATAACTGGTCCTGAATGCAAATTCGCAAAACTGCATGTATCCAATCATTTTCCATAAGATAATTTTGTTCAACCCATTTTTTACAAATTATATGTCTGGTTATCAGTATTAAGTAAAATATCAATTTGCCTTCATACCGGTTTGTGTCTTTGATATTGACACCAAACAGAATGATAGTAGGGTTTACCTCAATATTCCTAAAGTTGGCAGCTAATATGGTTATACTCACTGGGTCCCAGAATGTTGATAGAGCTCGCCAGGTAAGGTGCTCCACATTTTTTACAGAATAGATAGCAGTTTTTCGCCCACTATGCCAACCTTTTAGGGGTCCAACATGCTCTGTGTAGGGTAAAAACAAATAGTTCCTTTTCAGGGTAGCTGGACTGGCAATTGAGTAAACTGCCTTAAAATATACGTGCAACAACTCTTTCAGCTCCTCGTGCAGCAAGTATCCATCCGAAACTTCATGTATAGACGGCCTCTTCATACCTTCCGCAATGCATAGATATCAATGCCACTTTGCTACCTCTTCCTTCAGTTCCCCAGAAAAGTGAAGTTCTTTAAAGCAGCCTTCAGGGAAGCAATTTGTCCACCTTTGCACAATTTACCACGAGGTAATCTATATATATATTTAAACCTGGACAGATTCCCATGTGTCTCAGACCATAAGAGATCTCATGATTTCAAGTCTGCTACACCAATGAGGTCACCCATCGATTAAAATGTGTCACCTTTAACAGAAGACTCTAAGAGTCCTTTCGGCAATCTGGGTTACCAGGTGAATCTCATATTGGTACAAAGTCATCGTAGTGCAAAATTCTACACCAATTCTATTCTATTCTCCAGAATTTACCTGGACTTGACATTAGCGCATATCCTGGCTGCTGCCCCAAAAAGGTAAGTCTTATTTTCCTAAAGTATTTAGGAGATCCAAATTTATGCAGGAAACCCTCCTTATTCATATGCTCAGATATTATAGCTTGGGATAACCTACCTCTGTCTGACATGTCAGGTACCCCCAGAAGCATCTTAAATGATTTAGGTTGAAAGGCCCAAGAGTACAACATTAGATCAGGGAGTTGTAGGCCACCTTTTCCCAATTCATTCCTTAATTTCTTCCAATCAATCACAATACCCTTTAAAGCGCAAACAAAACTATTAATGCAGCTCTGCAACTTTTGAAGGTATATTATTAAAAATAAAATATATTTTCAGGCAAATACACATCTTTATCAGATTAACTCTATCATAAATTGTCAGGGAAAGGTTTTGCCACTTCTTTAGCAATTTTTTAGTTTCAGCCGTAACTCTGGCTAAGTTCTCTTCTCTTTCGGTATCTGGTCTATATTATGGAAGATGTCAATCCTCAAATATCTCATTTGCTCCGTTACAACACGAGGGGTGTCTTCCATATTTCAAACCATAATCTCCATCTTGTCCTGATTAATGAAGTAGCCGGACAGTTGACTGGATGTAAAGCCTATTTGTTCAAATCTTTGAACCACAGTCTCAGGATATTTAGTAAACAGGATTAAATCATCCGCATATAGAGCCACCTTTTTTTTGAGTCACTGTGCTTCAAAGGGAATTATAATTTCGTCTGACCTTCATTTTCAGCCAGGGGTTTGATAAATTGATCGAAGAGATTTGGTGACAGAAGACAACCTTGCTGTGTACCTCTGCCTATTAAAATTTAGTGTGTTAGGGAATTAATTTCCCAAATTCTAGCCGAGGGATTAGAGTAAAGGGTGTTTATGGAGGCAATCGGAATACCAAACGTACCCCCACAAATATTCCCAATGTACATGGTTGAAGGCCTTGGCCGCATCAACGGCCGCTATTGCAAGTGGAAATCTCAGATGGGTGTCAAGATCTGTTGCATTTTTAGACAATGAGAAGCTAATGGTAAAAAAGTTCATAGAGTAAAATTTTCAAAAAATGGTTTTGGGGACAAAGGAGATTTTTTCAACAAGTGAAAATTAGATGTTTGTTAAAGATTGGTTTATTTACTAGAAATTACAAGCTGGTATTACATGCAAAATGATTGGATGTTCAGAAAATGTAAATGTTTAGTTTGGAAAAGAAATGTGTGCATTTCAAAAATATTTTACATTAAGTAATTGGTTGAAAATTCATGCTTAGCTTGGGACACTTATGTCATACTCAGTGGCATAACTTCCGTGGCGCCAAAGGGGAAATACTTGCTTCTGTGGAAGTTATTTCATGAATTATGTGGAAATATTTCATGTTTCACATAGACAGCTTGTCATTTAATTATCATGACTATATTAAATTGTGTAACCTAAGGCATATTTCTGAAGTCTGAGTCTGTAAGGTCTGTCTAACCTAGTATCCTCAGTGCTGCCTAAGGTCTGAGATGAGATGTGAGATTTGTGTAACTTTTCATTTCACATCCTGTTCCTTCCCAGTAGATTCCCTATCATATTATACAACTAAGAATCTACTTGAAACGTGCAGGGTGGATAAAAGGAAGAAATTCAATGTAAACGCAAAGGGAAGATGCTTTATAACGTTTTGACAAATATGTTATCCCAAGTACTGTATCAAGATTCATTGGACTGCCATTCAGTCTATGGATTTTTTTGCCACTTTCTAATGCAAATTGTGCATTAAAATTAACTGAATACTCCCATTATTGTTCTTGGGGGGGGATTCACCAAACAATGAATGAGTGTTTGACTATGAATTATTGCAATACATTTTAAGAAGTGCCCCTTCAGAACTGCCTGATGTTCTACTACTTTGTAATCCATACCTTCAACAATTGTCCTGCAAAATTCACGATTTTGTCTCATTATTGTCAAAGGCTTATTGGGGGAGGATCCCACCGCCATTTGAGCCTTAGTGCAATTCAGATAGGACTTAGATCCCACCTTGTTGAATGTCCAACAGTATATTAAATCAATCATCTCAGGCCTCACTCATCATAGAATAATAGTCAAACAACAGCTTTGATACCACTACAATTGTCATAACAGCTTTGGAATAAAAGATCTCTGGTAAAGAGCCCCTTTATGGGTGCCATCGGGCATTGCAGAGCTGGCCCGACAAGGAGCACGCCCTACGATGAAGATAGACACCCAATTGGGTTTGTGAGGGCCCAAGTTACTAAAAGAGCAGACCCCCTGTCCTCTCCCTTAGATACCTGACCAACCTGATATTTTCTCTCTCTTACTTCTCTTAAGGAACTGCATACCCAGTTGATATACTTAAGTACAGCATATGTCTTGAGAGCACATGAGGTGATCAGAATATAAGGCTATGGGCATACACTGTGGACTAAATGAGAGAAAGGATAGGTACCAAAAAGTTCTGAACAGGACTGGAGTGGAATTGCAAGATGAGGGTAGAATACTGTGAATGAAACAGAGATGCAAACAGTACAATAATCAACAACAGGGTAGACTGTATAAACAGATAAATCAAAGTGTCTAAACTTTCAAGAAGAGCAGTTGCCCAGGTTTCCCCGCAGGGTTTTTCCCAACTGGGTTTTCCCACTCACCGTTCTTCCCACCAACAGAAGCCCTGCCCACCCCAAGACCTACTTAAATGCAAGCCCCAGTGCAACCATATCAGTGGATACCTGGACACCTAGCTTGCCACTAGCCTGTAGCTCCAATTCCTGTTTGTGCCAGACTGATCCAGTAACACCGCAGCTGCCTGGGTTTTCCCGCTGAGGTTTTCCCAACCAGGTTTTCCCACTCGCCATTCTTACCATCAAAAGAAGCCCCACCCAGCCCAGGACCTACTTAATGCAGGTTGCAGAGTGACTGCGCAGTGGACACACAGAATGGGTGTGCCGAAGGCTCACCAAAGACAAGCCCGTCCGTGCCCGTCCACGCTTGGACCAAACCCAGTGCCACGACCCCTGGCTTTCCCGCCCCCCAAAGATACACCATCGCCAAGCTCTACACCTTCGACCCCGGATGCCACAACAAACACTGCCACCCCACCAACACACGCTCCACAGTAGGACCTTACACCTGCACCCACTGCCACTTCACCTGCCACTGCACACACACCAGCCCACCAACCAGCCCCACCCCGAACACACCACAGACACCACCATAACAACAAAACCAACTCACATGCGCCCTTCTCCAACACATGCTCCCTATGCAAGCATGCCACTGAATTATAGGACCTCATCACCACCCTCACACTCGACATCGTCGTCCTCACTAAGACCTGACTCAAACCCACATCACCCCCAGACATTGCCACAGCAATCCCCGATGGATATAAAATCACTTACCAGGCCCGCACCAACAAGCCGGGAGGAGGAACAGCCATCATCCACAAAGAGACCATACAATCTACCACCACCACTGACAATGTCACCACCCCCATGGAACATCTCATCTTCAAGCTCCACACAGACGACAAGACAACCATCGGAGGCACCCTCGCATACTGACCCCCATGCCCACACTCCAGCTTCTGCAACACCATTGCAGACTCCATTGCCCCCCTATCCTTAGAATCAAAGGACTACATCTTCCTCGGCAACCTAAGTTTTCACATCAATGACCCCAATGACAAAAACACTGCACACCTCCACGACAGTATGAGCAGCCTTGGATTGACCCACATCGTCCAGGACCCTATACACACACTGCAGGACACACGCTGGACCCAATTTTCACCTCGAGCAACTGTATCAAATACAGCCATGTTACAGAACTTACGTGGACCGATCACTCAATCGTCCTCTTCAGCATCTCCTGCCCCTGCACCACCAACCCCAAGATGACCAACGCCCCCCCTCACCGGAAGTGGAACAAAATCTCAGAGACCAGCTGGGCAAACGCCCTCAATACCTCCAACCCTGCTACCACCACCAACCTCGAACAGTGAGTGAAAAACTTCAATGCCTGGATCACCAAGTGCGCAAATAGCATTGTCCCCTTCAACAGCAACATCCAGAGGAAATGCTCCAGAAAGGCCAGCTGGTACACACAAGAACTCTGAACAGTGAAATGAGACAGCAAACAGTTGGAGAGGAGATGGCTCACCAGCAAGGACACCTCCGGCAGGGCAGCCTTAAAGACAGACTTCCCTCAGCCTCTACCACCGCCTGCTGAGGGCAACAAAGAAGATAGTCTTTGCCGCACGCATCGAAACCAGCGCCAACAACACCAAGGAACTTTTCGACATCGTTGAGGAATTCTTCAACCCGGCTGCCAGTGAAAACAACATCACACCCTCACAGGAGCTGTGTGACAACCTAGCCCACTTCTTCCACAACAAGATCGCAGCTATATGCAGAAACTTCGAACCCCAACCGACACCTACAGACTTCCTTGACAGATACGCCACCACAGAAACCGACACGAACCACACACTGACCACCTGGAACCTCCTTTCCACCCAGGATACCACCTCCACCATGAAATCCATCCACTCTGGAGCTTCCACAGACCCATGCCGGCACCACATCTTCAACCTCGGAAAACAAAGGATCGGCGAGGAACTCACCACCCTACTCAACACCTCTATCACCACCGCAACATTTGCCGACCCCTGGAAACACACCGAAGTTAGACCACTTCTCAAAAAACCCGCCGCCAACCCCAGCGAACACAAAAACTACCGGCCAATCTCCCTGCACCCATTCCCAGCGGAGATACTGGAAAAGATCATCAACAATCAACTCATGACACACCTGGAGCAGAACCAGCTACTCGGCGCCTCCCAATCTGGCTTGCACAGCAATCACAGCACTGAAACCGCCCTGATCACAGCCACCAACGACATCCAAACCCTCGTCGACCAAAGAGAAACAACATCTTTGATCCTCTTTGGCCTCTCAGCAGCCTTTGACACTGTATCCCACCACACACTGATCAAAAGACTCCACCACATCGACATCCAAAGAAACGCGCTCAGATGGATCACCTCCTTCCTCATCGGAAGAACCCAGAGGATCCCCTCCAACCTTTTACTTGTGAACCCAAGGAGATCACCCGCGGTGTCCCCCAGAGCTCATCACTTGGCCCCACACTCTTCAACGTATATATGACCCCGCTGGCCAACATCGTCAGATCCCACGGTCTCAACATAGTTTCCTACGCAGATGACACCCAACTCATTCTCTCACTCACCAATGACCCCACCACCACCACCAGAACCAACTTCCACAGACTAATGACAAACGTCACTGGCTGGATGAAGAACAACTGCCTGCAGCTGAACACAGACAAAACGGAAGTACTGATCTTTGGCAACAGTAGCAACACATGGAGCAACTCCTGGTGGCCATTAGACCTAGGACCCGCACCCACTCCCTCCAACCACGCCAGAAACCTCGGAATCATCATTGACACCAAGCTCACCATGAAATCACAGATCAATGCCATCTCCTCCACCTGCTTCCTCACTCTGCGCATGCTACGTAAGATCTTCCAGTGGCTACCCCTACACACGAGATGCACCGTGACATAAGCCCTCATCACCAGCCAACTGGACTATGGCAATGCCCTCTACGTATGAATCACTGCACACCTTCTACAGAGACTTCAGACCATACAGAATGCTGCAGCCAGACTCATCCTTGGCCTTCTTCGATGAACCCACATCACACCCCACCTAAGGAAAGTTCACTGGCTCCCCATACAGAAGAGATGCCAATTCAAGCTGCTGACCCATGTGCACACGGTTCTACACAACCAAGGACCCGCCTACATTAACCACTGTCTGAACTTCCACCAACCATCGAAAAGACTACACTCCACCTCCCTTTCACTTGCCCATACTCCTCGCATCTACCGAAGCAGAAGTGGAGGACGCTCCTTCTCCCACATCGCAGCAAAGACCTGGAACAGCCTACCCACGCACCTCCGGACCATCACCTCACTTCCAGAACTCCAAATGGCCCTCAAGACCTGGCTATTCGAATAAGCCGCTGATGCCTGCAAGTGCCTGGTTGCTCTATCAGGTGATAAGCCACGTTTTATAAATCCTGATTGATTGATGCCATACCCAAATGCCTATGGCACTCCTGTCACAAAGTGACACTCCTCACACAAAGTTCTTTCACCCAACCATCAATACCTGCTCCACTATTCCGTACACACATGAAAAATATGACTCTGAAGATATATACCTGCAAACAGTCTGTAAAATAAACCTAGCACATCTAGGCAGTCAATCAACCTGATGTTCTAATTACATAGTTAAATACTGTGGTACATTCACCCCCCATGCATATAATAGAACACCACTGTATAATATTCCGAACTATCCAGTCTTCACTCTTCTGACAAAATACAAAGACTCCAGATCACCTTATCCCTGGCCTTAGGAAAAAGCACAGAACAATGTGCAAAGTTACCCAGATTCAAGTAGCACCACAGGGGCACACAGATGGTAGAAATACAGTATACAGTTGCACACAACATAACATGCAATAATATAATGTAACATAACTTAACATAACATAACATAACAAAACATTGAATAGAGCATCACTGGTACTATGCAAACAGGCAACACAACAGGGTACTCATATGAGACAGGGGCACCACAGTGGTGTAGCTGAGGGAAAGCGTAAGCGAGGTAATGTAAATATGTCCTAGTAATCATGAAGGAAAGTTTCAATTCTATTAAGGACACAGAGGCGAGTATTATCCTCAAAACTTTCTTTTATTCCCTCTCCAGCAGCATCAACTAACAAGTCAAAAAACTATCTCACCCATGGTGCACATGGTAAAGGTCAACACACAGTCCACCAATAGGCAGTCCAGCATATCCACTAAGGTGGGCTCCCCCTGGAAGACTTCCTCTTTCTTGACTGCGACCAGACAATCCACGAATTTATAATACTCTGTTTTGGAATTATCTGAAAGAAGCCAGAGGAAAAACGAATAAATCTGAACTCAGGCGATCCAATGCAAATCACAATCACAGATGTATCGGACTACTCATGCATCAACAAACCAAAACTATTCTAAGAAAAGAGGAGACAATGCCAGGGTATATAGCAAAGAAAATGCACAAACTGCCATCACATTAGCTACCAGAGAAAAGCAAGTGATACTTGTACCATATGACTGAGTGAAGCAAAGTAGGACCTTCAATTTGGAATTTCCCGGGGTTGGGACAAGGATCTCAGGAACCTTAGGGCGGGAATAATCCTCGCCTCCGTGTCCTTAATAGAATTGAAACTTTCTTTCATGATTACTAGGAAATTTGTCATTCTATGTCTGGACCGGAGGTGAGGATTATGCTCGTTCAAAGCTTGTCCACCACCAATGACGCCATATCAGCAACTGGCCTAAAATATAATCTTTTGTACATAGAGTCTGAGAACCAGTCTGCTGCGTTTATAATGTCTTCTAGACGGGCGCCGAGGGCGAATGCTTTAGAAGCTATCGCTCCCCTAACAAAATGAGTGCTAAATTGCGAGACATCGATGCCTACCTCTTGCATGACCCACCTGATCCAGTGGGCTATGGTGGGAGGAGTAACAGCTTTGAAAGGTTTCCTGAGAGAGATCAACAGTTGACGTTCCCCTGGAGGACGAAACTCCTCTGTCATACTTTCATACTCTTTGAGACAACCGACCACACACAATTTTAGAAACTTATCAAAGGCCGGATAGGACACCACTTTGGAGTTGGACTTGGTCCTACGAACAATATGGAAGGTGACTCCTTGCGTGGTAAAGACCCTTCCCGAAATATCCAGAGCTCGAACGTCAGTCACTCTCCTACATGACGCCAGGCACAGTAGCATAACTAGTTTCGCCGACAACTCCGTGCAAGACAAATATTTATTGGACTGCCAAGAGCGGAATAAACAAAGGACCTTATTAACATCCCACAAGGTTATATATCTGGGTTCTGGAGGGAGCGTCAAACGAATCTCCCACATTAGTTTGCAGACCAATTGATGCTCACCCACAGGAGCCCCCTGAACCGGCACATGCCCAGCCGAAATAGCTGATCTATAGGAATTGATGGTCCGATATGCCAAACCTTGAGACGCTAAAGAGACCAAGAAGTTCATGATGGTAACCACTTCGCACCCCATGGGATCCTGGTCGTTCCGTACACACCAACTAACCCATCTGGTCCATGCCGATCGATAATGCTTGCTTGTGCTGTCAGCCCATGCTGCTGCCAGTAATCCTTCAGCCTCATTCGATAGGCCTGGGATTCTCCAGCAATGCCTGAAATCTGCCATGCCATGAGAGGCATGTGAACTTGTGAGGGGTAGAAAGATTGGAGAAACTGGAAACCACACTTGAGATCTCCAATAAGGCGAGGTCACCATGACCTTTGCCTTCGGCCTGTGGACCTGCTCTGTGAGTCTTATTATCATTGCGAATGGTGGGAAAGCATACCTGGTTTCCCAGGACCAATCCTGGAGGAAAGTGTCCGTTGCCACAGCAAGAGGGTCCGGCTTCCAACTGAAGATCCCGGGTAGCTGGTGATCCAGCCGTGAAACAAAAAGGTCTGCAAAGAAAGGGCCCCAAAGGGCACTTAACCTCTGGAAGAGCGGGACAGCCAGATGACACAAACTCATGTCCGACCACATCCTGGCACACCAATCCGCTATCACATTGGAGGCTCCTGGGAGGTACTCTGCCATCACCGAGACGTTGGAGGACGCTGCATGAAACCTTGTTCTTCTTCCAACATTGAATGGAAAAAGACACTGTTAGAACTGGGGGTCTCTAGTTGGCTGAGGTATGTACCTTAGTCCAAATAGGGACCCTTGCTTCTAGTCAGGGTAAGGAGGGACACACGCTTAGATAACCCGTGCTCACCACCTGGTAGCTTGGCACGAGCAGCCAGGCTTATCTCCAAGGCAATGTGTAAAGTATTTGCAACCACACTCCCAGTAACACAGTGATAACACCACAAATGGACACCACACTGGTTTCATAAAAATAGCGGTATCTTTATAAAAAGGAATACGATGAGACCAAACGATAGAAATCCAACATATGCGTATTCGTAATATTTCGCTTTGCCGGTTATTAGGCCAGCAATCACTTGTAGGTTCTGGCGGTATTAATGAGCAATTCACGATCTCTAATGCAGTCCTAATGCAATGCTATGCAGTTCGTAATGCAGTTCGTAATGTAGTAATAAGACAGTCCTTAATGCAAGAATCAGGCAGTTCGTAATGCAAGAATAATGCGGTTCGTAATGCAAGAATCAGGCAGTTCGTAATGCAAGAATAATGCGGTTCGTAATGCAAGAATCAGGCAGTTCGTAATGCAAGAATAATGCGGTTAGCCAATCTGGGCGGTCAACTCGGGCACCACTAGGCCCCAACAACAGAGACAACGGTCGTAAGCTTAAAGGGGTGGCCCTGGTACTGCTGGGCAGGTACGGGCCGCTCGGGGACTCAGCGCGTCTAACGCGGTGCAGCAGGAGAGAGCTCGGAGCACTCCTGTACTCCTCCTACACGCCTCCCCAGGCCACACACGCTTGCGGCTCCCGACCGGAGTCCAACCCTTACCTGGGGGGGTGCGCTGCCTCTCTCTCTCTCTCCGCTCGTCGGACGTCCTGCTGGGCGATCCCGATCACGTTGCAGCTCTGTTGCTAGGCGACGCTGTAGCCGGACGGGTTACGGCCCTGCCTTCTCCTTCGTTGATGATCTTGGGCAGATTCCTTTCGACGAACAATGATCACGATCCCTTTCACCTTGTAGCTTCCTTAGCTTCAAGAAATCCTTTAGCATGTTGCGGCTCGGGCCGGCAGCGGCGATCTTTACTCACAGCCTCAATTACGATGACGGCTCGGGCCACAAACAGCAATGAAGAAGCGTGGACGATGTTTCACGCTGCGGGGGCAATGCAGCCACGGGGCACCTCGTAAACAGCACCACGGACCACACGGCAGTCTCAGGCGTGCAAAAAGCACACGCACACAGCGTCGCTGAGACCCACTTGGAAACTTTTATGTTCCTGAGTTTCCACAACAGGGGACCAGCTCTCCTCGGGCCCTTGGAGACAAGTTACTTCAGGACACAGCACACAGCAAAGTCCTCTCAAGCAGGGGGACACAGCACACAGCAAAGTCCCTTGTCCTCTCCTCAGTCAAATCAGCAAACTGCAGGCCAGCCCCAGAACACACAGCAAGGGCAGTCCTTCTCTTCAGTCTCTTCAGCTGTTCTTCTTTGGCAGAGGTTCCTCTTGATCACGAAGTAGTTTCAATCCTTTTTCAGTATGGATTTCAGTCTTGAGTTCAGGGGTTTCAGCTCTTACATTTATACCCCTAAATGCCTTTGAAGTCTTTGTGTTCAGGGGGCTCTGACCCCGGTCCAAACCAGACCTGGGTGTCTTCCTGCCAGTGCACACCCTCTTCCTTTGATAGTCAGGGTCTGGGGCCCAGACGCTCAGCAGGAGGTGGAGCCATCCTCTGGGGGCAGCAACACAGCCCTCTTCACATGCAGGGGGCTACTCCCCCCCCCCCACATCAAACGCAGGCCAGCCGTTTGCTGTCTCACCTACTCCTCCCTGGGGTCAGGACACTTCCCAGACCCTGTCACATCCAAACCCAGACAGGCAATACACAACCAGGCAGAGGCACACAGGATGGTTTAAGACAAGAAACCAGCCACTTCTAAAAGCGTGGTTTCTAAACACACAATTCAAAAACCATCTTCACAAAAAGATGTTATTAAATTCTGAGTTCAGGCACACTAAACTCCATCTCTCCATTTTATGCCTATGGGAAGATATGCTGGAAACATGGGACTCAGCATTCCCCATTCTGTCCTATGGGCAAGATGGCCTTGCAACAGTGAAAAACGAATTTGGCAGTATTTCACTGTCAGGACATGGTACACACCTCAGTACATGTCCTACCTTTCACACTACACTGCACCCTGCCCAGGAGGGTACCTTGGGCCTACTATAGGGGTGTCTGATGTGCATAAAAGGGAAGATAAGGCCTGGCAAGTGTGTGCACTTGCCAGGACAACAAGGCAGTTAACAAACTGCGCGCAGGCACTTCAGTGGCAGGCCTGAGATCTCTTCTTAGGGCTACTTGTGTGGGTGGCACAATTAGCGCTGCAGGCCCACTAGTAGCATTTGCATTACCAGCCTTGGCACACATAGTGCACTTTACTAGGGACTTTACTAATAAGGCAAACATACCAAATATGGACAACCAATTACCATAACACTTTATACAGGGAGCACTTGCACTTTGACACTGATCAGCAGTGGCCAAGTGCCCAAAGCATCTAAGTCGGCAACATAATGTCAGAAAAAGGTCTAGGAGGAAGGCAAAAAGTATAAGGAACTTTAGCCAAAAAGGTCCAAGTCCAACACAAGGGCCAAGTCCAACAGACACCACCATCAGTTCTAGACAGTTGATGTGAAGGTGATGCTCGTCTGCGGACCATTTATCTCCGGTAAAGGAGTCGCCACATCAAACCCCCCACCCGGACTTGCTAGTATCGGATTCTACCACGATGTCTGATTCTGAGCCAAAGATGGCCCGCCCATTCTAGGCTTCCATATGGTCCAGCCACCATCTCATCTACAGTCTCACCTCGTCTGTTAGGGGGATCTGGTCCGAGTATTGCAGCCCCCGACGAAGGTAGAACGCTTTGAGGCATTGCAGGGCTCTGTAATGGAGCGACCCTGGGAAGATCGCTTGTATTGATGATGACGGAAGGCCTACCATCCAAGCTATCTGCCTTAAGGAAGTGGTGGAACATGCCAGCATCCGTTTGAGCTCTTCCTGGATTTTGAGCACTTTCTGGGAAGGAAGGCTCAAAGTCTGCGCTGCTGAGTCTATCACAAACCAGAGGAAGGTCATCTGTTTGGACGGTACCAGGAAAGACTTCTTGGCATTGATCACAAAGCCTAGGGCCAGCAGTAGGTCGACCGTCACTTGTAACTGCTGTAACAGTCTCAACGGACACTGATCCAAAAGGAGGAGATCGTCGAGGTAAAGGATGAAGCAGAAGACCCCGCCCTTAAGGTCTCCACAACCGGTTTGAGGACCTTGGTGAAACACCAGGGGACCAGGCACAAGCCAAAAAGAAGGGTGGTGAACTTGTACACTTGGTCTTTCCACCTGAACTGCAGGAAACGGTGCTGTGGGGCAAAAATGTGGACTGCCAGATACGCTTCCTTTAAATCCAGGTGCACCATCCAGTCGTCGGAATGTAGGAGATCTTGCAGAAGATGGATTCCCTCCATCTTGAATTGGCGGTAAACCAACCACTGGTTGAATTCTCTGAGGTTTATTACCAGACATTGACAACAATCCAACTTGTCCACTAGAAAAATGTTGCTGAGGAAACCCCGGGGGTGGAGGCAGGAGCAGACAATCACGGCTTTTTGCAGTAAGTCTGTCACCTCCTGATCTATCAAGGCGACTTGATCTCCTGCAAAAACCAGTGGACGAGGTCAGGATTCTTAGATCTGGGATCTGTAGAACTCTGAATGGAAACCTTTTATGGTCTGAAGGACCCATGCGTCTGAAGAAATTCCCCCCCAATTGTGTTCAAAATGCGCCAACCTGCCACCCACCTTTAGAAGGGGGAAGTCTCACCTGTTGTGGTATGGAACTGCCCTCTGGAGGCGCCTATGCCACCACAGCCGCCGCGGCTCCTCCGTATCTGGAAGAATTCTGCCTGCTTCAATGTGTCTTGGGACCTCATGAATCCTCTCTAAGGGCCTTGGGTGAAGAACAAGCTGGCCGATCACCCTCTGCCACGTCCGGCCCCAACAAAAATTTGAGGATGAAAACTCTTCTTTATGGAGGCCTGCGCTTTATCCAAATTGTAAACGTGGCCACAAATTAGCTCAGCTCCTTGATGAAGAGCCGGCCCTGAGCCAACCTGCCAGCCTCGGAAGAAGCCAGGTCTCCCAAGTTAGGATCCACCTTCAAGAGAAGGGAGTGACGCCTCTCGGTTCAGAGAGCGCAATTAGCATTTCTGAGAAAAATTAATGTGCGTTGCGCCCAACTGGAGATTCAGGGGCCGAATCCGATTCGGGCCGGAAATCTCTCTGACCGAGCCGGACCCGGAGAGATTTCCAACCGAATCGGACCCGTGCAGCCCGACCGAACGAGTACGATGCGTCCGTATGCTATCGTACTCGAGTCAGTCGGACTCCCATTGAAGTCAATGGGAGCCGGTCGTACAACGCGTACGCAGGCTCCCATTGCCTCAATGGGTGCGAGGCGAACAAGGGCGCCCCCTACAGCGGGTACGCGGTGAAGCGACTCGCGCGTACACACACAGGTAGGGGGACCCATGGGTCCACTCTGTGTGTGATTCGCGCGGCTACGCGTACAGGGGGGTCCGACACGGACCCCCGAAGTACGGCTCCGACTGCTCTTTCGAGCCGGACGGCGCGTGTCGGTCGGACTGCTCACGGCGCGCATCGTACTTACCCGGCCGGGGAACGTCTCCATTGCGCGGTGCGAGTCGTGTCCGAGCGAGTCGGTCGGTGCGGTTCGACCCGGGAACGAGTTGGTCGGAGCGGTTGGGACGCCCGAACGAGTCGGTCGGCGATTTCGCATCGTACTCGCTCGTCCGGACGCGCGTACGGATCGGTCGGGAAATAGGGCTCCGAATCGGATCCGGTTAAGCCGAATCTGATTCGGAGCCCTACCGGCCGAGATCGGAATCGGCCCCTCAGTCTGGGGAAAGGGGAGTGCCTGATGCTTTGGCCTCCTTCCCCAGTTCCCGGATCTTGGTAATAGTGCCGGAAATATCTAACAATTTATCCGGGCAAGATCTCCAGGAGCGATCAATGCCCTTCTTTGGGTCCCTGATATATTTTATATAAGTGGCCATTCTTGGGTCGATTTCCGGCATTACCGTGACCTTGCCTGGTAGGTGGGGGTGAGGGCATTACGCCCGGAGGCAGGCTCTTACCTGCGTCTCTAGGGGTTTATGGAGGTACACTGCAACAAACTTGGAAACTTTATTGTAAGGGGCCCACTCTTCGGAGTGGAGTTGTAACAGGTCCTCAGGGACCATCATGTCAGAGGGGTCCTCTGGATCGTTCTCAGGGGCCAGAACCGGGTTAGGGTGCCTCATCCTGGAGGGGCCGGCTTCATCATTTGAGTCCCCCGGTGAGTCATCCTCCTCTGCCTCAAGGCCGACCACATCCTGGACAGGGTGTTCTGGACAGGGTGTCATGCACCCCTGCATCTGGCCGGGTCGGAAAAGCTTTCTTCAAGCGCTCGACGGCCCCCAAGTCTATTCTCGAGTCGCCCTTGCACTTAGGGGCGCACCTTGTGGAAGGCATGAGCGCTGGATGGGACTGGAAATTCTGGCAAGTGTAGGCCATTTCCATAATGCAGCACTCAAAAGGGCCCATGGCTGCTGCCACTGCTTGGTGAATGGAAGCATCTACTGCTTCGCAAAATTCATCATCCAGGGGCAGGACTTACAGAGACTCTTCCTCTCTATAGTCCTCCTCCATGGTACCAAAGAGGTATGAGTAATATGTTTAGGGCAAAGACCACAATTGAAAAAGCTTAGAGCCAGTAATTCTAGAGCCCTCCACTAAGAGTTAAAACTTTCTGCAGCCTGAGGCTTGTGACCACCAAGTGACTAATAATTACTGTTTTCGCGCTGAGCGCATTGTTTTTGGGCAGCCTGAGGCTTAATTTTTGTCAACTCGAGAGTTAAGCATTTGGGCGCGCTGAGAGCATGAAAAGCATTGCGCCTCTGCCCTGGGGCAACTCACCCTGCCTTGCTTGGGTGTCTGGAATGCCTGGGCCTATCCCTGCCAGCCGAGGGGGAAGGTGGAAATTTTCGCTGTATCGGCGTTTCAAGAAGAAATACAGACCCGCTGTGTGCGGGCATTAGGCTGAGCAATTATGAATGTACAGACCTGTGACTCGACGAGTGCCCGGCTTCCAGGCGTCTCGAGCTGTGCTGATTCCATGGGGCAGCGCTCCCACACGGACCAGCTAGACGCGTTGACACTCGCACCCTTTTTAGGGAATTCTGGTGCACACTGCACGAACGCTCGAGTCTCTCTAGAAAGGGCGCTGCGGGCAGAGTGATGACAAAGCTCCTGCGGGCCCAGAGTAAACCCGCATTGAGGCTACTCACTGCACCGAACCTGAAAACAACAAGGCAATTAACATAGAAGCATCGCAAAGGGGAAACATCCATAACAACGCAGGCATTACATCGTAATGCCTTTACAACGCAGGCATTACATCGTTAGTGCCATTACAACCCTTGCCATTACTAGGCATGCCATTATAACGCATGTACATTTACATCGCCTGCCTTTACAACGCTTTTTTAAGGTAAGTGATTTATTTTTAGATGATTTTTTAAGTCTTTAATTTTTTGTTTAAGTAGTTTCAATTTAAAGTAGAGATTATTTTAAAAAACTATATATCTTTTTTATTTTTATTTTTATAAGAAAAATTATTATGGGATATAGTATGCCAGGAAATTAGGACTTTTGGTGTGGAAGTGTGTTAATACTTGGGTATTTTGTTTTTAAACACCAAGGTATTAATTCTATAACTTTTAATACTTTGCTTTAAAAAAAAATGTACATATAATTATTAATAACTTAAAAGTGTTTTGACACCTTTTGTCTGGCACGGGATGCCAGGGAAATAGGAGTTTTGGATGGGGAAGTGTTTTAATACTTGGGTAATCATTTAATTACCCAGGTATTAATTTTTAACAATTAATTCCTTTTTAATGAAAGTAATAAAAAATATTTATTAATATGGTAAAGGGGTTTGACACCTTTTCTCTGGCACGGGATGCCAGGGAAATAGGGGTTTTGGGTGGGGAAGTGTTTTAATACTTGGGTATTTTTTAAATACCCGAGCATTAATTTTTAACATGTGCTACCTTTTTAATTAAAGTAATAAAAAATATTTATTAATATGTTAAATGGGTTTTGACACCTTTTCTCTGGCACGTAGTGCCAGGGAAATAGGGGTTTGGGGTGGGGAAGTGTTTTAATACTTGAGTATTTTTTTAAATACCTAAGTTTTCATTTTTTTTAAAGTGTTATTTTTTTTTTTTAAAACAGTAATTTGAAATTCTTTAATTTAAAAAAAGTAAGAATGGTTTAAAAATGTAATTAAAACCTTGTAATGTAGTGTATTACAAAATCGTTTATTAATTAATAAATACAAGGGCCAGTAATATTAGTATATTATTTATAAAAAAGTATACATGTACTTGAAATCTTTTTAATTTAAATTATATTCACTTATAACAATTAATAAACATTTATAATACTTTTTAAAATAAAAGACAATAAATTGAACACATTCAATAATTTATTTGTAATACTTTATTTGGAAAATATTTTTTATTGCACATACATATATTTGTTAAATAGATTATTTTGAAAAAAAATGTACATTTACATTTTTTAAACATTTTTTTTTTAAATTCGCACGGTTTTCAATTGTATTCAATGGGTGAAATTTTCCTTTTTTTGTTTTTACTTTTTAAGATGACGTATGCGGTTGAGCTACGTTTCTACAGTTGATAGAGCATCGCGGTGAAGATCAAATGCATGGAAGAGCTACGGTCAGGTAAGTGAAAATGTACTTTTTTATTAGATATTGTGGCAGGCATACTTTATTGTAAGGAGAGTAGAGGGAAGTAGTTAGATGGATGTATGTATTTAGTTGTGTTTTTTTAATGTTTTTAACAAATGTGATTCCTCGCTCACGAAGGGGTTTTCGATTGTGAAATTTATTGTGTTGGTTTAAAAGAAAAGGAACTCTGTATTCAGAAGAATTTCATTTTTTTTAAACCAATGTGTTATAGTAGTAAAGTTTTTTTTCAAAAAGTTCATTTCGGCGTCGCAACTTTTTTAAAAGAGATGCATTTTCATTGATCTTCAACCACGTGGATTTTTGGACTACGCCGATGGGATTGTTTGCCAATACAAAACTTTTTAGACATTTTGGAGTATTTTTTAAATCTTTTTTTGTAAAAGGATTGATTTTGATCCATCCTATCGTTGGGTTTTGAATATCAGAGACATCTTGGATGGAAAAATGATCGAAAGAGGATTGCTACGCTGAATTTCTTGTGTTTTTTGCCAGTTCTGTTCAAATTTTGGGGATTTTTTTGGGGGGATGTGTTTTTTTAAGGGGACACTGCTTATTTTGCAGCAAATACAATAGGCTATGTCAATCTGTGTCTTTTTTTAAAACTGAAACGCGGTCTTAGAATTGAATTGTGGATTATGGTTACACACTTTGGACATTTGGGGAGCTGCAGACTCTTGCAGGAAAGTGTATTTTTAGAGAGGAACAAGAGTCGAAGAAAAAAGACGACTGAAGGTAGGAACCCATTTTTCTAATCTTTGAATAAAAAATGTTTTTAAAATGAAATCCAATTACAGTTAATTAAAAAAATGCAAAACAGACAAATAAGATAGAAATAGGTGTTAGTCATATTTAGAAATGTAGTATGTGAGCAATATTGTCTAGGTAGTCTGAAGCCTCCATCAACGTAAACTGTTGAATTTGTCCCAATAGTCTCTTAGGCATTTCCTTTGTTTTTTTTGTAATTCGTGGGTTCAGACTACCAGTCAATGGTTGCGCTATTCTCATTTCTTGGAAACTTTGCTCCTTCTTCAAAATTTCCCCCAAATTTTAAAAGTTAGGGTGAGGTTTGCCAATCGATTTATTGAAGGAGTTGTGCCATCCCTCTATGGCATTATTGGTCTTTTCTCCTCCCTCTAAGCAGGTCGTGTAACAGTTCCACCACTTGATAGGAAACCTCGGATTCCTTTTGCGACCCGACCTGCTTAGATGGTCAATCCATGTGTCCTCGAAGTAATTTAGTAGGGTGCCCAATTTTTATTCATTTGCTGTAAAATATTCTGATTCAGTAATTGACGTGTAGCATTCATCTACACTGTCAGGGGGAACAAAGCACAATGCTGTTAGTTTTTTTAATTCAAATTGCAATTTACTGTCTGATATGTAATCCTCAACTAAGGATGTATTTTGAATTTTTCGCCAAGATTCCTGTGAAAAGTGAAAAAACATCCTTGAATTTGGGTTTCCGCGTAGGTTTTAGTAATGGTGTTAATCATTGATAATTTGAAGTCAATTATCACTTTTCTAGGACCTTTGTTTTGAATTTTAGATTGTACCACTGATAAACGTTCAGTGTATGTTGAGGATTGTTTATCAGGGAGTAAACAGTATACTAAGGGAACTACAGTGTTATTGATGTAGGCATGAATAGTGTATATTTGGGAGAATGGATGGGGGTGGATTTAAACGTCCCATCCATCATCCAAATATCACTACTCTCCAATTTTAAAAGGTTACAGGGTGTGCTATACATTAGTATTCTCTTTTGAGGGTTTTTGTTGTCGTACAGCAGAAAGATTTCATTAGTAACAGTGACAGATAGTTCAGGAGGAATGTTAATATAAGAGAATGTTTGGGGTGTATGTTTGGGGTGTTACACGTTGTGGGTTACTTGCCTGTTTTTTCCTTTGAATAATTCTTCTTAAGTTTGGGATTGTGGGCATAGAACTAGTTACATGCATAGGAATGTTTTAGGGATACCTCCCTCAAAACTGAGCCACGGGGTTCATTGGAGGTGCATGCAAGGTCTTTCATTTGATTAATGTGTTCTCTTACCTCAATCTCCATTGCAGAGGCAAAGTGGTTATGCTCTGTGGTTCTTTCAACACTATCTCCAAGGGTAACCGATCTGCCTGTGCAATGGGATGAGTAATATTGCACACACCTTCAATGACTCCTGGGCTCAGTAAGTCTCTCCTTACAATAAACATAGCCACCATATTTTAGCAGCCGATTTCCTCTTTGGGACATAAGATAGCTGGCTTGTCTTCTTGATGTCATTATGGTGTTTTCTGTAAAAGAAGTTTGAAAAAGTGTTTTTGAGTTATTGCTTTATAAAATAATTTTTAGCCTGCAAAGAACATTCTTGTTATTTTTATACGTATGTAGCTTATCTAGTTTGGCATTGTTTTTTGTTTACAACCTGTAAAAAATCTGGTTATTAATTTTTTAGGTTGCCTATTGAGTGCTCTAAGAACATGCTGATTATATTTTGTCTTGTTTTTCACTTTTCGTTAGTTTGATTGTCTGCTATGGTTTGTAATTGGGTCATTTGAAAAGAGAAATATGCATTTTTAATTGCAAATGTAGTTTGCCTCACCTTAGTAAACTTGTTTGGTTTGCTTGCCTGTTTTTCCAGATTTTTTTTTTTTTTCAAACTGATTCAGCTGTTTTAATTCTTTTTCTTTGGTGTGAGTTTGAGTTGATCTGAAATGTAAAGTGGTTTTTAAGCAGCTGTTTTAAAAAACATTATCACTTTTGTTTCAGTTTGACAAATTAAAATTGCATTTCAGTTACAGATTGTCACTCATTTCAGTTCCTGCTTGGTTAGAAGAAATGTTTTGCTTTGTATTGGTTACAACATAAGGATTTGGAACAATTATACCTGTGATAGGCCTTCGGTTTGTTTAACCTCTGTTTGGAAGATGGTTTCTTGTCCTGTGGATGGTTCTCAATCCAATGTTTTTCAATGTTAAATGAATTAACGTGTGTAAAAAAATTAAAAAAAAGTACTTTATGTGTTTCTTGTAAATTGTTTACATTCCATAGTGCCCCTGACCAGTACCTTCCCTGAGGCATGCACCCCCTGGAGTTAGAATAGTCCCCTGCCACTGACAAGCACATTCCCTGAGGCAAGCACCCTCTAGTGTTAGAATAGTAATTTTGTCCCCCATCACTGACTAGCACCTTCCCTGAGGCATGCACCCTGTGGAGTTAGAATAGTCTTTTTGCCCCCCCCACCACTGACCAGCACCTTCCCTGAGGCATGCACCCTGTGGAGTTAGAATCGTTTTTTGCCCCCCACCACTGACCAGCACCTTTCCTGAAGCAAGCACCCTGTGGTGTTAGAATAGTAATTTTGCCCCCCACCACTGACCAGCACCTTCCCTGAGGCAAGCACCCTGTGGTGTTAGAATAGTAATTTTGCCCCCCACCACTGACCAGCACCTTTCCTGAGGCATGCACCCTGTGGAGTTAGAATTGGGTTTTTTGCCCCCAACCACTGACCAGCACCTTCCCTGAGGCAAGCACCCTGTGGTGTTAGAATAGTAATTTTGCCCCCACCACTGACCAGCACCTTCCCTGAAGCAAGCACCCTGTGGTGTTAGAAAAGTAATTTTGCCCCCCTCCACTGACCAGCACCTTCCCGAGGCAAGCACCCTGTGGTGTTAGAATAGTAATTTTGCCCCCACCACTGACCAGCACCTTCCCGAGGCAAGCACCCTGTGGTGTTAGAATAGTAATTTTGCCCCCACCACTGACCAGCACCTTTCCCGAGGCATGTACCCTGTGGTGTTAGAATAGTAATTTTGCCCCCCACCACTGACCAGCATCTTCCCCGAAGCAAGCACCCTGTGGTGTTAGAATAGTAATTTTGCCGCCCACCACTGACCAGCACCTTCCCTGAGGCAAGCACTCTGTGGTGTTAGAATAGTAATTTTGCCCCCCACCACTGACAAGCACCTTCCCTGAGGCAAGCACACTGTGGTGTTAGAATAGTAATTTTGCCCCCCACCACTGACAAGCACCTTCCCTGAGGCAAGCACCCTGTTGTGTTAGAATAGTAATTTTGTCCCCCCCCCCCCACTGACCGGCACCTTCTCTGAGGTAAGCACCGTGTGGTGTTAGAATAGTAATTTTGCCCCCCACCAGTGACCAGCATTTTCCCTGAGGTTAGCACCCCGTGGTGTTAGAATATTAATTTTGTCCCTCACCACTGACCATCACCTTCCCTGAGGCAAGCACACTGCGGAGTTGTACTGCTATTTTTGCCCCCATCACTGACCAGCTGCCTCTTTATGTTTTCTTGGATTTAAATTTTTTAATAAATATTCTATATTTGAAATCGATAAAATAAAATTAAAAAAATTATGTTAGACTTTTCTTTTTTTCCCATATAATTAACAACCATTTCTTATTTGAAATATACACTTTTTTGTGGGTGGAAAATATCGCTGGATGATTTTCCAAAATCTGTGAAATAATTAATAATAAAAATGTAATTTCACTTTTAGCATTTTAATATTTTCTAACTGTTTGTGCTTCTTGTTTGACGTACACTTACTTTAGTCAATAGATGGCAGTGTTTTCAGGTAGAAAGGTAGCAGTTTTCTCCTCCTACTCCAGATGCGTGTAGTTGTCAGGAAAGTCTTAGCAACACTGAGGGCAAAATGGTGGTCGGCTTCATTTATACGTTTAGAATGGGTAAACGAAAATTTAAACGAAAATATGTTATCTAAACGATTTTTCCGCGTGATTCAGGAGCTGACTGAAGGTATTTTTTTAATTTTGTGTGTGAAGGTTTAGTTTTTACATTCCGTCTTAGAATGGCATCAATTTTGTGTACAGATGGCTTGCCTGATGTAGAAATAGTGGTAGGACTCATTTTTTCTCTTGCTTTGTATGCCGTCAATGCCTTGTATGTCATATCTTCATCAATGTGTATTTTTATTTTGGGTTAACTCTTTTTACTTTAAAAAATATATGTATTATGTATTATTCTTGATTTTAAAGTATTGCTCGAGTATTTAAATTATTACCCGTGCATTAAATTTAATACCCGGGTATTAATACACTCCCCCACCCAAAACCCCTGTTTCCCTATCATCCCGTCCAAGAGGGTGGGTGACAAAAGAAAAAAAGGGGTATAATATTTTAAATTACTATCCATTTTGCATAGTAAAAACATGCGTTGTACTAGTCTGCGTTGTAATGCAGTCCTGCCAAGTATCATGCATCAGGCGTTAGACTAACGCATTTCAGTGCGGTGGTCCGCATCACCGCACTGAAATGCAAAGTCACACATAAATGGGATAGCGCCTTGTTGTCTGCCAAGCCGTAGTAGCGCTGATAATGCTGACCAAACGAAAGGCGTGGCAGCGCGCTGTGTCATGCGTGCCGCTCCCGGTAGGCTTGGGTTTGACTGCGGTAGTCGCTACTAACTTACTTGGCTGCAATTTATTAATTAATAAATGGATAAGATTTCCCGCCCCGGCGTGGCATTCAATGTGACTGACGTCACGAGGCAGTGCCCAAGGCGAGCGCCGCAGCACGTTACGTCCTGCTGCCGCCGGCTGCAGTTAAGTTTAGGAGGCCAGCATATCATGGCAGAGCTGGTGGTGCTCGGCGGTAAATTGAAATCAATGAGCCCGCGACCGCTGGACCCAACTCGCGGACCCCAGCGGCCGCAGGATCCCACACTGTGCAGCTCAGCTGTTCCTGCTGCTGTCTGATGGCGGGGCGGCTGGGGGACGTTTTTACCGAGGGAGTGGCAGGCCAGGACTCAGGAGGCGGGCGGCCGGCCTGGCTGTAAACAACAATTGGTGTGGCTCACAAGTAAGGGGTCGATTCCGATTCGGGCCGGAAAAAGCACCGACCGACTCGGATCCGGAAATAATACCGACCGACACGTACCCGTGGCGCCCGACACGCCAAGTACGATGCGAGACGTGAAAAATCCGACCGACACGTACCGAAACCAAGTCGACCGACCGAGCCGCACGGAAAACAGCAATCCGGCCGGAAAAACACGCGAATCCAACCGACCGACACGCACCCAGAACAAATCCGACCGAAACGTACACGCGAACTCCAAACCGCAAGAGTACGATGCAAGGCACGAAAACCACGAGCGAGTCGGACGGAGGCCAAGCCGTACGACCGACACGCATACAAAATCGAGCCGAAGCAACACAAAACACCGCGACCGACGCGTACGCAGCATAGAAAACTGCACAAACACAGCGCGAACGAAACGGGAGAACACCGTACGAGACAAATGCAGGGTCCGACTCGGTCACAAGAACGTTTCCAACATACACAAACAGCACAAAGGAAAAATCACCCAAAAAAGGCCAAACAAGCAATTACCAAGCCAATAAATACTGGGGGGTGGGGACAGAGAACAAAGACACACCCACAACTCCACCTATATAAAGGACACAAATCACAACCATGAGCCTTTGCAAATGCCATTCCACTGCCAGCACCCAAGAGAAAGCAACAACACACCCACAGCTCATTCCTCACACAAGCCACACACCATCAGCACACCAACAAATACCTACCTCACATACACCCAGCAAAACACACACTCACACACCCTCACCTGCACACCAACACACACATCACTCACCATCACCACCCATCACCATGCCCCCAAGAAGAATCCCAAGTTCCTAGATAGTGAATTGGAAGTCATGGTAGACGAGATCCTCAGGGTAGAGCCACAGCTGTTTGGCACACTGGTCCAACAGACCCCCATCTCCCAGAAAACCAAGATGTGGGAGAGGATCATCAACAGGGTGAACGCACAATCACCATGTTGGCGCACAAAGAGCGACATCCAGAACAGGTGGTATGACGTGCGCAGGAGGGTACGGGACCTGCTGAAGAAAGACTACATCAACAGCCAATACACCGGCAGTGGCCCTCCTGCCAAGCCAATATACCTCAGGCCCTGGGAGGAGAAGGTGCGGGCCATCCTTCCGCCAGTGAGCGTATATGGACTAGAGGACATCCCAGAGCCTGGTGAGTACACAACAAATGTACACAATATACTGCCACAAAACACACACATCACTGTCAAGGGGAGAGTCAAACCATGCACTCATAGCAATTACACAGCAACCAGAACAGAATCATCCCAAAATGTGTATGTCAGTCAGATAAACACAACACATGCCATCAGAAAAAGTCACATCCAACTGTGCCAACACATGTACAAACACAACTACAACTACAGCTAGGCAGTGGCACAAATAGAACTAACAAACACATCCAGACATGTAGCCACCACAACAACACCAACACACAGTGAAGGCCACTCAAAGGAAGGAATTCTGTGTATGCTGGCCAAGTCAGTGTAGCCAATAGCATCATGGGAGTCGCAGTCACACATATTGCTCACCCCCACAACTGTCCCATCAACACCACCCTGAACCATGCTCACATCACAGGGAGTGGAGAAGGACTCACAAGATGGCTGACACTGGCTACTGCTGTGGGGAGCACAAGGCCCTGCTGGCAACTGTGCACCAACAAACAGCAGGACAACACTGACTGACATCCTGAGAGACAACTTACACTCCCTGCAATGCAAGCACGTTCCATGGTGGGATATCTGGCTAGCTGGGTGGGAAGGAGGACTTGCAGCACTGACCATAGTCACAAGCACCTCCCCTCACACACACCCCAACACAAACTCCACAGAACCCACCTGGTAGAATGCAATGCCCCCCATCCTAACACAAGATCCCACAAAGAACCACCACCCTGGATTATGTTGTGTGAAGCACAGGGACACTCTTGGGACTTTTAGCCAAACAACTGCCAGGACAACACTCCCAGCCATCCTGTCAGCACAGCCAGCCCACCCCACAGGGAAGCAGAGTCAAAAGGAAGGAAGCATGGGCATGCTGGGAAGGGGGTGGAGGCAATAGCATGATGGGAGTCGTAGTCACTGATATTGGTCACCCCCACAACTGTCCCATCAACACCACCCTGAACCATGCTCACATCACAGGAAGTGGAGAAGGACTCACAAGATGGCTGACACTGGCTACTGCTGTGGGGAGCACAAGGCCCTGCTGGCAACTGTGCACCAACAAACAGCAGGACAACACTGACTGACATCCTGAGAGACAACTTACACTCCCTGCAATGCAAGCACGTTCCTTGGTGGGATATCTGGCTAGCTGGGTGGGGAAGGAGGACTTGCAGCACTGACCATAGTCACAAGCACCTCCCCTCACACACACCCCAACACAAACTCCACAGAACCCACCTGGTAGAATGCAATGCCCCCCATCCTAACACAAGATCCCACAAAGAACCACCACCCTGGGTTATGTTGTGTGAAGCACAGGGCCACTCTTGGGACCTCAGGCCAAACAACTGCCAGGACAGCACTCCCAGCCATCCTGTCAGCACAGCCAGCCCACCCCACAGGGAAGCAGAGTTAAAAGGAAGGAAGGATGGGCATGCTGGGAAGGGGGGAGGAGGCAATAGCATGATGGGAGTCGTAGTCACAGACATAGCTCACCCCCACAACTGTCCCATCAACACCACCCTGAACCATGCTCACATCACAGGGAGTGGAGAAGGACTCACAAGATGTCTGACACTGGCTACTGCTGTGGGGAGCACAAGGCCCTGCTGGCAAATGTGCACCAACAAACAGCAGGACACCACTGAGTGACATCCTGAGAGACAACTTACACTCCCTGCAACGCAAGCACGTTCCATGGTGGGATAACTGACTGGCTGGGTGGGTGGGAAGGAGGGCCGGCTGTCAACCAAACACAACCAATGCAGACCATGTTCACACCCCAGAAAATACATAGAAATGCCCAAATAATGCAGGACAATGTGCCACACCAATATCAACCCCTGACTGTGACGACTTAGGACAATGCAATGTACAGGCCCGCACCCAGAGGCACAGTCACAACTGTCATGTGTGTCAACCATTGATGCCTGCAGAAACATAACATACATTGTTTGTGTCTCCCAAAAACAGGTGATGATGGGGACACAGCAGCAGACGCTGAGGAGTCCCAGTCCCAGGCTCAAGAGGATGCGGAGCTCACTGGCGTCGTACAGCCTCTGTCCTCCTCGGACGATGAAGACCAACCTGGCACATCCGGTGCAAGTCAACATGCAGCACCAGCAGGACCACCAGCTGCAGCACCAGCAGGACCACCAGCTGCACCCCCTGCACCCACCCCTCCAACGACTGTCACCACGAATACCATCCCTGCCGACATGGACAGAACAAGGAGCAACACCAGCACAGGGACCCTGGACCAACCTGGGGCCATGGACACCACCACCACCACCAACCCCCAAGGTGGACCAGGGTTATCTGTGCGTGCCACTGCACACACTGCACATGTCAGCAGGGGTGGTGGGAGGGGTGGGAGACAGAGGTCGCTGCTTGCAGACGTTGCTGGTGTGCATGATGACCCACAACTGGTACGCATAGCTGATGCGTACCAGTCCAGCACCGGAGAGTTCAGCCAGGTAGTGGGGCTCCTCAGAGACATGAAACAGCAGCAGGCTGCCCATCATGCCCGCTTGGACTCCCACATGTCCCACGTGGAGTCACACATGTCCCGTGTGGACTCACACATGTCCCGCGTGGAGTCCAAGTGGGATGCACTGCATGAGATGACGGCGGTGCACAGGGACATTTTACAATGCCTCCGCCAGATGAACAGCAACCAGTCCACACCTCCCTGTGTGCCAACAACATCTGGTGCCGAACAAACTGCAACTGCCACAGGGAGGGAGGAGGACTCTGGCGGAGAGTCCCCTGCACCGCAGCAGCCTGTACTTGAGGGGCCCCCCAAGAAGAGGGGTCGTCCGAGGAGGGAAAAGTGAGAGGCCGATGGCCAAGCGCAACTCCCAGGAAGCCTGAACCTGTTCTGGATGTTCGCCTTTGTGCACAGACTGTTCACCCTGTTGACGGCAACACTACTCCCACACATTGCATGGGGAGTACAAGTTGGACCAATGTGTCAGACAACTGTGGCCCCGATACTGGGGATCCTGTCTACCAGGACTTTCAATTCACCTAGGAACTTCGGATTGCAAGATTTATGTACAGCACTACCCATCCTATGCGCTATTAACACAAATGTATCACAATAAACACACTAATACACCATACTTGCCTCTGTCGTGATTCCAACGTGGGTGCTGTTATGGGGATGATGAACTGCAAAATTACACTGTGTATGCGAACTGCAACAGCAAGGACAACACAGGCATGTGAGTACAGGCAACGTGACACACATGAGGGAGACACACCACCAGGGCTACACAACACATACACACCTAGGCCATCTGACTCATTGCCACACTGATGTTGCCAGGGAAGACGGTGCAATGCACAGACACCACACCCATTCCCAGTTGTAGTCAAGTAGCCCACAGGTGCAGTAAGCAAATGGCAGTCAAATGTGTGACCACAGACAACGCACATCACAAAGTGAAGCACAGGTTTATTACACAGTTGCAACATGTCGTAACCACTACAGATGCAAGGTAATCCCACCTGGCAGCGGGCACACAGTCAACAACTGTAGACGGAAGGAAGTCCATGGGTGTGGCGCACATCACCTGTAGGGACACAACAGCTACCAGCCTGGATGTGCAATCACGTCGTCGGTGGACACAGTTGACCAAACGAATCTGAAAGTACCCTGTGAAGGACAGAAATGACACACAGTCAAAAGCAATGGAGTACAGGACAGAACAGCAAAACTCATGCACAATACATGTTACAAGATACCCACCCAGAACCCAGTTAGCATGTCAACACTGTTGGGGAGTACAGCCCACCTGTTAGCACACATCGCAACACACATCCAGTCAAGTAGCCCATGGACACACTCCAACAGCACCAGAGCACCACCCACACATCATGCCAACTCACATCATTGACATGACACCTCAGGATACTCACATTCAGCTAAAGAAGTTGGTGATGAGCTGTGTGCGGACATCACCATCATCATCATCATCATCATCGTCACTGGCATCGTGGTCCAGGCCAGGATCCTCCACAGGTGGCGGATGTTGGTCATTGTCATCCTGGATGAGAGGCAACTCCTTCCGCACTGCCAGGTTGTGGAGCATGCAGCAGACGATGATAATCTTGCACACTTTCGCAGGGGCATATGGGAGGGACCCTCCGGTCTTGTCCAGGCAGCGGAAGCGGCTCTTCAGGAGACCAAATGTCCGCTCAATCACTCTCCTGGTCCGACCATGTGCCTCATTGTAGCGCATCTGGGCTGGTGTCACAGGGTTCCTGAGGGGTGTCAGCAACCACGGCATGTTGGGGTATCCCGAGTCACCTACGGACAGACAAGTGCACATTAGCTGACTTGGAAAAGTGGGCGGAATTCTACAGATCAGATCACACATAATGGCACAAAGTCAGTACACACCGACAAGCCAGGCACGCTGGTTCTGCATCTGTGCCATCATCCTGGGGATCCGACTACTCCTCATCACAAAGGCATCGTGTGCTGAACCAGGGAAACGGGCACACACGTGTGTGATGGTCATGTCTGCAAGACACACCACCAGTGCATTGACCGAGTGGTAGTGCTTGCGGTTCCTGTAGGCCTGCTCCTGGGCCTGTGGTGGTACCAAAGCCACATGTGTCCCATCAATGGAGCCAATGACATGCGGCATCCTCCCCAGGGCATAAAAGTCACTCTTCACGTCAGTGAGTCGTCGCAGTCTAGGGAAATAGATGTACTGGTTCAGGAAGAGCAACTTTGCCGCCAAAACATCGCGGAGCACACGGCTCAACATGGTCTGTGACATCCCACCAGCAGTCGCCACAGTATGTTGGAAGGTACCGGTGGCAAAGAAGTGTAGGGCTGCCATCACCTTCACCTTGGGGGTCAGCGCTGTAGGATACGGCCGGCCAGGCTGCAAATGTGGGGACAACTGCACTGCCAAATCCTCAATCAGGTGCCTGGTGAAGCGGTACCGTCGGATGCTGTCCCGTTCCACCATCGTTGCCAGGTCTGGGAATGGTCGATGGACAGCAGGAGCCCTGCAGTGCAGAGGAGAAGTAAGCAAGATTGTCAGTCAGCCCACATATGCGGCATTGAACACACTCAAGATCCCAACATACATCATTATGAGGCACAACTACATGAAGTGTGCAGTTCCGGAAGGACATGTATGGTACATACATGGCCAACATCTGTCAACACGGTCCAACAGGTGGCATCAATTAGTCCCAGGTTGGCCCATTGGATATCATGAGGCCATGTCACAGTTCCCATCTCCTGCTGCCGTGTCACAATAACCCCCCACAGTGACATGTGAGGACAGATGTGCCCCAGGCACCACAGCTCAACGACAGGTACATTCCCAGGGACCCTGTATTGCCACATGGACACTGGCATTACATGGAGTATCATGTATACACCACAGCAAAACAACCATGACCCCCACAGGTAGTGGCCCCACTTGCCACGGCAGGACAGACATGGACGTCTGTGACACACACATGCACAACATCAAAGTCCATGCACACACAACGTGGATGTGGAGACTGTCTCCCATTGTGCACATGAAATCAGAGACATTGTAAACACTACATGCACAAAGACTGTGGAGGACCATCACTATTGTGCCACTGGGACACCCTGGCTCAAACATACCGTCCCACATGGGACTCACGGGGTATGTGACATGACATACACATACACCACCGTGAAATGTGACCATGGCACATGCACAGATATGAACAGTTGCACATCACAGTGGTCATGTACACGTAACACCCAGGATCCTGTCCCCATGAACACGTGCACAGGTTGGGGGTGGCTGCCCACAGGTGACACCCACAGGACAACATGTACACCAACATACACACAATAGGAAATGCAGCCTTACATGCCTTATGATAAAGTTTGGACAGGCTGTCGTGATGTAGGTGTGCCCCTCACTCCCTGGGAGCTATCTGTGGCTGGCATATGTCCATCTGAGACAGGCATGCTGACATATGCCAGTCACATGTACAGTGATGCGTTGTACTGCAATGGACCGATCGGTGCCCCCGGCCGGCCCATTGCATTCAATGTGTGCGGGTACGCGTTGTACCCCTGTGCGCGTTGTACTGCAATGGACCGATCGGGGCCGCCGGCCCATTGCATTCAATGTGTGCGGGTACGCGTTGTACCCCTGTGCGCGTTGTACTGCAATGGACCGATCGGTGCCTCCGGCCGGCCCATTGCATTCAATGTGTGCGGGTACGCGTTGTACCCCTGTGCGCGTTGTACTGCAATGGACCGATTGGTGCCTCCGGCCGGCCCATTGCATTCAATGTGTGCGGGTACGCGTTGTACCCCTGTGCGCGTTGTACTGCAATGGACCGATCGGTGCCTCCGGCCGGCCCATTGCATTCAATGTGTGCGGGTACGCGTTGTACCCCTGTACGCGTTGTACCCTGTACGCGTTGTACTGCAATGGACCGATCGGTGCCTCCGGCCGGCCCAATGCATTCAATGTGTGCGGGTACGCGTTGTACCCCTGTGCGCGTTGTACTGCAATGGACCGATCGGTGCCTCCGGCCGGCCCATTGCATTCAGTGTGCGGGTACGCGTTGTACCCTGTACGCGTTGTACCCTGTACGCGTTGTACTGCAATGGACCGACCGGTGCCTCCGGCCGGCCCATTGCATTCAATGTGTGCGGGTACGCGTTGTACCCCTGTGCGCGTTGTACTGCAATGGACCGATCGGTGCCCCGGCCGGCCCATTGCATTCAATGTGTGCGGGTACGCGTTGTACCCCTGTGCGCGTTGTACTGCAATGGACCGATCGGTGCCTCCGGCCGGCCCATTGCATTCAATGTGTGCGGGTACGCCTGTACGCGTTGTACCCCTGTACGCGTTGTACTGCAATGGACCGATCGGTGCCTCCGGCCGGCCCATTGCATTCAATGTGTGCGGGTACGCGTTGTACCCCTGTGCGCGTTGTACTGCAATGGACCGATCGGTGCCTCCGGCCGGCCCATTGCATTCAATGTGCGGGTACGCGTTGTACCCCTGTACGCGTTGTACCCTGTACGCGTTGTACTGCAATGGACCGATCGGTGCCTCCGGCCGGCCCATTGCATTCAATGTGTGCGGGTACGCGTTGTACCCCTGTGCGCGTTGTACTGCAATGGACCGATCGGTGCCTCCGGCCGGCCCATTGCATTCAATGTGTGCGGGTACGCGTTGTACCCCTGTACGCGTTGTACCGCAATGGACCGATCGGTGCGCACCCATTGACAATGGGCTTGCCTGGCAACGGACGCGTTTTCGAATTTCGAACGAGTCGGTTGCTGGAAAATCAGTTGGTCACCCACAACAATGTTGCAAAATCATGTATGTCATGAAGTTGAAGATTTGAAGGATGCTGTGGGCGTGTTTTGGTGCTGCTATTCCATGGATTGGCCAGATTCAGAAGATGCAAACGACTTGGACCTATCACTTTGGACACAAGGGACAGTATCTGCCTCTCCAGCACATATATATTGCTGGCTGTTCCCCTGAGAGCTCACTTGCCTGCACTACATGCTCCAGGACGACATCTGCCACTGCACTGCTGCTGTCTCTGCCCCTCTGGACCCTGCAATGGCACGTACTGTGGAGAGAGCCCCAGCCTTCAGCCTTGAAGAGAACAAGGCCCTGCTGGACAGCCTACTTCCACAGTACAGCAAGCTGTATGGGACACCAGGGGAGCAGGTGAGTGTTCTGTGCACTGCCTTTCTGAATGTGCATTTTGTGTGACTAGCAAGGCTGAAAGTCTGCACACCACTGGCTAGCAGGCTCACTGAGTAGTTGTCACCCCCCATAGTGTGTAGTGACTTGCACTGGACAGGTATGGTGCAGTGACAGTGCATTTGAACATGGTTTTACTTCCCATGCAATGATACCATGTAGTGACGTCTGGCAAACTGTCCATGGGCAGCTTTGCACTGCCTGTGTACATCATGTGCCCCTGTGATTGAGACATGTATATACAACTGTGTCATGCACGGATATGTTGCATGTGTGGTAATGGCCTTTTCACTTTGTCATCCTGACAGGTTAATGCCCATCGGAAGCAGGAGATCTGGAAGGACATCGTCCAGGCCGTCCGGTCCGTGGGGGTCTACAAGCGCCGGATCCGCAACTGCCAGAAGAGGTGGCAGGACCTTCGGGGCTGGACCCGGAGGATTGCACGGGTCCAGCTGAAGCTGTCGCCTCCTCGCAGGAGGGGCGGAACACGGACCCTGACCCCCACATGCTCCAGATCCTGGCGGTGGTGTTTCCAGACCTGGATGGGCAGCTGAAGGCCAGACAGCAGCAAGGAGGGGGTGAGTCAAAGACTGCACTGTGAACTCTGTATTACATGCTTTGTGCCCTCCTCTGGCCTGGTTCAACTGCCACAGTGCAGCAGTCATGTTGTCCAGGAGCCATGTCCCTCTATTGTGCACTGCCCACTGCTCATCTGATACCCAGGTGTGGCCCTTACATTCAGGGAATTGTGTCACTTGGGACTGTGTCCTTGCAGTTTGCTTCACTAAAGGTGGGGGACAGCATCTGTTTCCCTAACTCTGTTGTGGGCATCATGGGTGGGTCCATTGTTCACACAACGCCTGTGTTTGGACATGTGATCTGCGTGTTGCTTTGATATGCGGTCCACTTGCTGAGCTGAGCCACCACATGTGCCTGGGGTATGTGGCACACGCCCATGCAGCGGGTGGGAACAATGTTTGGGCCCCAGGAGTGTGCAGATTACGTGTGTCACACATACATAGCCAGCTATCCACTGTCCAGGGCACATCCCTCATTCATGTGGAGCAGGACAGTCATGCCTACTCCAGGCCATGCAATGCACTCTGTACTCCCACTCCCGTGTATCAGCTGACACATTGTGCACAGTGATTTGACCCTCAGGTGTCTGCCTCTGTGTCAGTGTGCTGTGGATTAGTTGCCAGGACTGCTGGGGTGTTTCTTGGTAGGGGCTCAGCATGCCCCTGGAGATGTGACCATAGGAGACGATACTTGTGTGTCACATAGGTGTTTGATCAGCTGCGCGTGCAGACTGGGGTATGCGAATGTGAAGTTCAGGCAGCTGTTCCCCATTCACAGCAAATTGTGAGGGGCTCAGGTTCAGAGGGTAGTGTCACAGGTCTCCCATATGTCCAATAGGTATGACCTGGACAGATGAGGGTTAAGATGATGTGTTGTGTGGGGGATGTACATGTGCACTTGTGCAGCTCCAGGACTTGCATTCCCCATGACCTACTATTGTGACACAGTGCATAGTGTTGTTGTCTGGCTGCCAAGTCATACATCACTGAGACAGTGATGTATGACTTAGCAGTCATGCCTCTGCCATGGCATGTGTCAACTTATTGGTGGTCCTGCAGGGGAGTGACATGTGCTACATGCACACCATTGTGGCGATGGCTATCAGGACATGGGTGCATCATGGTGTCTGTCGCTGGTATGCATCACATGCATTTCCTATTTGACTCTGGGCATCCCTTTCATCCGGAAACCTGTACTGACTCAGTGGCAAGAGCTGTGATGTGTGCATGTCCACATGCCACACCGTGTCCTCTGCACTGTCCAACTACTGTGTACTTGGTGCATGTGTCCACACTGGGGTGTTGCAATCCAACAGACACCAGACAGATGGGTGCAAGGCCATGTGGGATGTGAGTGCCATGCTTGGCATCAGACTGACAATTGGCTTCTCCTGTTCAGTTAGGGCACTTTTAGCAATGTACAACTAATGATGCCAGGGCTTGCTCTGTAATGTGCTGTGCTCACAGTGGTGTGTGCGTTTGGTGCAGGTGACTGATGTCTGTCTGTTTCCCCATTGTTTGCAGATACATCCACGGCCACGGAAGGGGACAGCTCCACGGACCAGGAGGAGCCAGAGAGCCAGACTGGGTCAGCAGCCGAGGAGTGGTCGGAGGGACCCAGTGGCACGGAGGGCGAGGGGAGCCACACCGAGGAGTCCTCAGCACCATCCACCTCAGCTGAGGACCAGAGCAACTCGGAGGATGACTCCCTTGTGGAGGCGGGTGTCAGCAGCCACCACACCCCAGCTAGTGTTGCTGTCCCCGCCACCACCAGCACCACCACCGCCCTCCCATCGGCTCCCATTCCCCAGGTCCGTGGAGGCTCCCATGTTCGGGAGCGTGTCTCCTTTGGGCCAGGCACCGCACCCCCTGCCCCTGTGTCCCCTGCTGCCCTGAGTGAGGAGTCTGTGTACCTCCTTCGCCAGCTCCATGTAGGGCAGACAGCCATGCTGAGTGTCCTCCATGCGCACACCGCACTGTTGACTCAGCTGGTGTCGTTCATGGAGGGCATCTCATCGGGCATGTCTGACCTACAGAGGGGCAACAGGTCCATGGACTCCTCCCTGACGGCAGCAGTGTCCCTCCTCAGACAGTCCCTCACCCCTCCTGCCTCTGCTCCATCCACACTCCCCAGCACCTTACCCGTCCCAAGCACACACACCGGCACAGGCACACACCAGCACACACACGTCCAGCACACAGACACACACGCCACAAACTAAACGCACACGCACGCACAGTCAGGGGACTGAAACCAGACTCACAGGGGATGGGGCCCTGGTACACACACACGCATCCACGGGCACTGCGCAGTCCTCAGTTGCCTCTCCCTCCAAAGCACCCTCCCTTGCCTCACCTGCAACCCCAAAGACCCAGCGCCTCTTCCTCAGTGACCTCGGCCTCTTCCCCTCCGATCCAGCTGCCCCAGCATCCAGGGGGAAGAGGAAGCCCCCCCACACGGAGCAGAGTGCCCCTCGCCCCCGGACACCCTCCCCCAGGCGCAGACAGACTGAGGCCCCCACCCGCAAGTCCCCCCGGAGTGCTAAGAGCAAGACCCCGCCGCCGCCCTGCAGCTCAAGCACCAGGTCTCCTTCCTCCATCCCTCAGGCCCCCACTCCACAGGTGCCCCCACCACACCCTGCCCCAGGTTCCCCCACCCACAGATATACCATCCCCAAGAGGCTCCGGCCTTCTCCCCTGCCACTTGCTCTCCCGGAACCACACCCCCTGCTGCGCTTGTCTGTGCCACTGATGTGGTGAGGGTGTCCTCCCCTCTGTCCAGCCCACCTTGCCTGTTCCCCATTCTCCTCCCCTGGTGGTAGGCACTGCAGTGGAGTCCACTACCACCCTGTCTGACTTGGGCACTGCAGTGGCGGACCTGTCCACTCCATCTGCAGGGTCCACTGCAGTCGTGCCGGCACCCACAACATCTGAGCCATGCCCCCAGTTGTGCCGGCACACACCATGTCAGACACCTCCACTGCAGTTGTCAGTGGCTCTCCAGCACCCACCACCCCTTCCCTGCTTCCTCCTGGTGAGCCCTGATCCTGTCCCTGCGGTGCCTGGCCTACCCCCCGGTTGCCCCTCCTAGTGGATTGTCCCTGGTTTTGTGCAGGCATGTGTAGGGTGGCATCTGCCACTGTCACCCACTTGTGACTTTGTTGATGGACTGGCCATTGGCCTTTGTTTATGTTCTACCGGACTTCTACTTTTAATGCCACATATGCTGAATAAAGCAACTTTCTGTTCTCTAGTGCTTTTGCTTCTGATGTACATGATGTTGATGATGCTAACCATGCCCTTGCTGCAGTGATGGTGATATTTGGTCTCATGATAATGAAGTGTTACTGTGCAGGAACCCATGTGGTCCAGGGGGAATGTGTCCTATCCTGTGGTGTATCCATGTCATCCATAGCAGCATCTGAGGGTGTCATGTGTTCAGTATTTGGCAATGGGATTTCCTACTTAGATTGGCTATTTCACATCTGTGGCTTCCACCCCTGCACATCTGTTGTGCCTGCCATTGTTCAATTCGTCTACTTCCCTGACCGTGTGGCCATCTCCACTGGACATGCAGGTTTGGGCATCAATGGGGAAGGACTCATCTGTGTTGTCAGTGCAACATTGCTATACAAGTGTGTTGGATCTGTGCTGATGATTCCGTTGGCACTTCCATGACCAGGCTGATGTGACGGGAGCCCTCATTTGGTGCTAATTGTTGATTGTTTGACCAAGTGCTCAGCTGACATGGTGGGGTCCTACTGAGGCAACATATGGCACAGCTTTCCTCACACAGGAGTGGAGTCCCCTCATGGCAGTGTGTACTCCTGTGACATTGCCTGCGCCCAAGGTGTGTGTTGTATGTGCATGTCTGTGTGTTCACTTCCGTTTAGCTGTGCATGCTGTGATCCCTAGTGTTGTACCTGTTTGTGATGCTAGCTGAGTTGAGCTATGTTCCCCCAAAGTCTTCTCCCTGGGTTCTCTGTGATGTGGGTGCATGGCACATTACTGGTCATCAGGGTGTCACCCATAGGTGTGCTTGCTGTCAGGGCTGAGTTTGTGTGCAGACGCAGATGGGTCACAGTCAGGTTTCCCCTTGGCACTTGTTGTTTGCCCCTGTCATGTGATTTCCAGTTTGTGTTATCTTTCAGTGATTGTGACACGTTGTGTGTGTGACTGCTGGCACTCCTCAGGGTCCGGGCTGCAATGTTGGTTGTTGTCTATGTGTGTTCTTTGTGGGTGACCTTGGCTTCTTCATTGGTGTGTGACTGTGGCTGTGATCCCATTGGTTGGTGTGGTATTGCCGTCATGTCCATGTACAGCGTAGTGTGCAGTGTGTCAGACATTCAGGAGTCTTGTTGAGTGTCCATGTGTGATGTGTTTCTGCACCTTGGTTCCTACCCACCACCCTGGAATAGTCATGGGTGCATGTGCAATGTGACCAGTGCATGTGTGCTTCACTGCTGCACATTGTTGGAGGTCGAGGGGTGTGGTGTTGAGTGTGTGCAGATGAGAGTTGTTGCCCGGCTAGGCCCCTGCCTTCATGTTGGCCTTGGCTTACTGGCCATGCTGTTTGATTTGTGCTTGTGTAGGTGTGATGGTAGTTAGTTGCTCAGTACACATGACTGTGGTTCACAGTGTGAACCACATTTAGCTTTGTCATCACAGTGGGATTGTAATGCAGCCCAGGGTCACCACATTGTGGGGGCCCTGGGGGTGGTGCTGTGGTGTGTCTGTGTCTTGCTGTGTCAGTTGCTGTCCCTACGTGCCTGTGTGACATGTGTGATTTGTGCTCCCTCTCATCTGACAATGCCTGCTTGCCCACATAGGGGATTTGGATCCATGAGTTACCTTTGTGTGGCACTGTATGCACATCTGTATGATTGGTATTCAGGTCTCCTCATGTGTTGTGTGGTTGCCTGGGGACACTGGCACCCCCCTCACCTGTTGTGTATGATGTGCAGTGTGGGTCTGCCTGTTTGTGTTTGTGCATCTGCACCACTGCATTGGCATATCTTGGGTGTGCCATTGGCTGTATGTAGTTTGGTGGGTTTCCCTGCTGTCCTTGGGACTCCTAGGTCATCGGTCAGCACAATGATCATGGTTTGTGTGTCCCATTGCTGCCATGGTATGGTATCTGTTCACCTCACATCTGCAGTCTCCACAGGGTATCTGCATGTGTGTGCCCATTGGTGCAAATATGTGGGTCTGCATTCTGATGGTCACTTCTGTCATTGTGTCATTGATGATTGTTGACGGTGTCAGCCCCCATGGGTGTTGTTTGTCTGCACATGGCCAAAGTTATGTCTTATTTGCACTGCAGGATTTGGCTCCCCCAATTTATGTTGCAATGGGACACATACACTACTTTGCCACTGATGTGTTTGTTGTTCTGTGACCAGGAATCATCCATGCAGTTTGGCAGTTGCACCTCTTTCTTTGTCAACACTTACCTTTTGGTCACTGTGATGATGGGGGTTTGGACCCCATTGCCACAATGTTCAAAATGTGCTTCAGCTATGGACCCCACACTTACCTTTTGGTCACTGTGATGATGGGGGTTTGGACCCCATTGCCACAATGTTCAAAATGTGCTTCAGCTATGGACCCCACACTTACCTTTTGGTCACTGTGATGATGGGGGTTTGGACCCCATTGCCACATTGTTCAAAGTGTGCTTCAGCTATGGACCCCACACTTACATTTTGGTCACTGTGATGATGGGGGTTTGGACCCCATTGCCACATTGTTCAAAGTGTGCTTCAGCTATGGACCCCACACTTACATTTTGGTCACTGTGATGATGGGGGTTTGGACCCCATTGCCACATTGTTCAAAGTGTGCTTCAGCTATGGACCCCACACTTACATTTTGGTCACTGTGATGATGGGGGTTTGGACCCCATTGCCACAATGGTCATGGCCTGCTTGCATTGTGGGTGCCACACACATATATGTGTGGCACATGTGCTAGGGGGTCACATTGTATGTTCAAAGTCATGTTCGGTGTTGTAGGCATTTGACACAGTCTACACACGCTTGTCATGGTGTTGGGGGATGTCTTCTTCTTGCATTCCCTAGGTTGTGGTGTGCTGGTTGTGTCATGCATTGTCCATCCTATGAGTGAGGGTGGTAGTAGTGGTAGGCATCCAGCCCCCCCTGGGTGAGGGTGGTAGTAGTGGTAGGCATCCAGCCCCCCCTGGGTGAGGGTGGTAGTGGTGGTAGGCATCCTGCCCCCCTGGCTAAGGGTGGTAGTAGTGGTAGGCATCCTTCCCCCTGGGTAAGGGTGGTAGTAGTGGTAGGCATCCAGCCCCCCTGGGTGAGGGTGGTAGTGGTGGTAGGCATCCTGCCCCCCTGGCTAAGGGTGGTAGTAGTGGTAGGCATCCTTCCCCCTGGGTAAGGGTGGTAGTAGTGGTAGGCATCCTGCCCCCTGGGTAAGGGTGGTAGGTAGGCATCCAGCCCCCTGGGTGAGGGTGGTAGTAGCGGTAGGCATCCTGCCCCCTGGGTAAGGGTGGTAGTAGTGGTAGGCATCCTGCCCCCTGGGTAAGGGTGGTAGTAGTGGTAGGCATCCAGCCCCCCTGGGTGAGGGTGGTAGTAGTGGTAGGCATCCAGCCCCCCTGGCTAAGGGTGGTAGTAGTGGTAGGCATCCAGCCCCCCTGGGTGAGGGTGGTAGTAGTGGTAGGCATCCAGCCCCCTGGGTGAGGGTGGTAGTAGTGGTAGGCATCCTGCCCCCCCTGGCTAAGGGTGGTAGTGGTGGTAGGCATCCTGCCCCCCCTGGGTGAGGGTGGTAGTAGTGGTAGGCATCCGGCCCCCCCTGGCTAAGTGTGGTAGTTGTGGTAGGCATCCAGCCCCCCCTGGCTAAGGGTGGTAGTAGTGGTAGGCATCCTGCCCCCCCTGGGTAGGGGTGGTGGTGCGCATTCAGGCCCCTGTGTGCATATGTGGCATTGGTGATGGGCATCCCGCCCCTATGGTGCTGCTGTTGCTGGTGTAAGTATATTCTGCATCCCTCTGTGTGTGTGTGATGTGTCGTGTACGTGTTGTATGTGTTTTGTGGTTGGTGTCTGGCTTACCTTCTGCGCCGTACGCGTCCGTGCCTGTTCCGGTAGTAAATGTAGAATATTGGTATGATCGGGACGAAGGGATTCATGGTTGGTTCGTGTCGTTCGTCCTTCTCGTTGCTTCGCGTCGTCCTCGCCGCTCGCCTCGTCCTCGTCGCTCGCGTCGTCCTCGCCGCTGCCGTGTTCGTCTCGGAGCCGTGGATCCTGTTGTGGCACGAATCGGAGCTTATGTGCGCCTCTCCCGGATGCTTTGACGTGCCGTGCGTAGCGACGGGTTCGGCGCGTACGGAAAGCGCATCGTACTCGGTCGGCCGGACGGAGCTGCATTTTCCCTTCCGTGTGACTCGATTCAGCGTTTCCGGATTCGCCTCGGTCGGGGAACAGGACCTGGTTTGGGTGAGTACGGCTCGGCCGGATTCTGTGCAGTTGTGCGCATCGTACTTACTCGTTCGGTGTGCTGTACGGATCGGTCGGGAAACAGGCTTTCGCATGGCTTTTTTCCCGACCGAATGGTGTTGGGTACGCCTCCGACCGAGATCGGAATCGGCCCCTAAGTGTCTGTGAGACAGTGACAGACTCAGCACTTAAATGTTAATCTAATTTGCTTTAAATTAAGTGCGGCTTAGCGCGATCACCTGCCTGCTGGTCAGTGTAGTTTTGCTCTTGTCACTGAGCACACGGGACCTGGGTTCGGCGCTTCAGCTCTTCTCTTATGTACTGCCAACAGATCTCAAGTTGAGTTAAATGGTACTGCTTTGTTAAAACCGCCCTCCCCATGCTCGGTGGCACTCCTCGGGGCATAAACAGATCCCAAACTAGTTCGTACCTACACAAAGCTGCAGTGCTGGATGGCCAGGACCATCAGGGATGAGGCCTGTCTACAAGACCTTTGAGGACACCCAGCCTATCTATGTAACAATCCTACGTGACTGCCACGAAAACAAAGAGGGCTGAAGATCTATTCATCTGTTAAAAGTTCTAAAACGGAGCATCTAAAAATATGATTTTTGTTTCTGACCAGTCCTGTTTATGCTTTGTCTTTTTTCGTTACATGTTTTTTTTAGCTCTTGTCTCCACTCTTCGTTCTTTACGATTTTATTTGAATAATGAGCTTAATTTCAAAGCTCATCTCTCAAAGCTTACCTAATCTTGAAACTACGAGCTGTGCCTGCTCTACTGGATCACACCTCCCTCCTCTTTACTGTCATTTTCCACCCAAACCCTGGATATTTAGACACAGAACTGGTGCGCATTTCCACAGAGACAACATGCATAATTAGACAACAAAGTTAGGCTGATCAGAGGTGCAGAATGACATACCTCAATGCCCTGTTCTGAAAGCATTAAGCATTATGTTCAAGCCCTGCCCACTGATGTAGTACATTTTGGAATTCCTAAGCTGTTACCATCTGAAGTGCAGCATATTTTGTTTCCTCTTTTTGTAAATTATGTAAACAGTCTAATGCATGATGTGTGGTACTTAGCAGGGCTGCTGTGACTTTTAAGTGTGTGCCTCAGCTGCCTGTCAGGCTGTCTTGCCCAAATTCAATGCCCAGCTGTGCGCTGTCTGCCACCTCTAACTTGCATCATGGACGATCTGGAGTTCTCACTGAGCGTCTCCCTTTCACCACAAGGTAAGCTGGCTCCCGCTCATGCCCACCTTTAATGTTTAGCATTTTATTTCTACTAGCGGGATGTACTGTTTAAAAATGGAAATATTGGTATTTTGCAACCTAAAATGCCTTTTTAATTAAGTTTCAAATATCAAGTTGTAAAGGATCTAACACAGATCTAATCTGTCACTGGAAAGGGCCTCAAAAACTCCGTACTTTGCCAGCTAGCCCTCTTTTTCTCATTTTCCCCCACCCCATGCTATCAGGGGCTACAAGAACCCAAGCTTTCCCCACCACAGCCACACTCTTTACTACTCTTTCCATGCCATGGATGTTCTGCAGTGATCTCAGGGTTCTGCTAGCTCAGACTGATCACAGCGCTGTCATAATTCCTAAAATTCTGCTCTCCCCCTCCCAGAATCTGGTCTTTCTTTTGTGTCTGATGGTAGTGGTTAGAAGCAAGCACTCTAGGTCATGTGCATTGTCCATGCTGCTCAGTCTTTCCACCAGGGAGGTCGAATGCTTCTTTTCCACTCAGCATGCCCATTGCCACCACCATACTTCCCAAGTGCCCTTCCGTTTCTGGTGCTTTTCAGCACTTTTAGGATCTTCTTACAGTTTCTCGTTGCTCAAATGGGTGTAATTTCTGATATTTATATGTTTCCCCTTATTCATTGCTTGATTTTTCTCTTGAGAAAGTGTCACTCATAGTCATTCAAATGTCACTCATAATTACACTGAAATCATGAAAATGTCACACATATCAATCTGAAACCTTGGCAGCTATGGTAATGGTAGTTTCAATGTATCCCTATGTACATGCGTTGTAATTGCATGCGTTGTAAAAACCTGCGATGTAATGGTAGTTGTGTTGTAAAAACTGCGTAGTGAAAGCATGCGTTGTAATTGTGTGCGTTGTAACATCATATTTTCATCGCAAAGTAATATACACACAATATTCACCCAATAAATCCCTCAAAGCCTGAGAAAGAAATAAGTGTGTAATTAACTGCTGGAAGCAGGAAAAGAAAGAGGAAGTCTTCCAGGGGAGCCCACCTTTGTGGATATCCTGGACTGCCTATTGGTGGACTGTGTGTTGACCTTTACCATGTGCATCATGGGAGATAAAGTTTTTTGTCTTGTTGATTGAAGCTGCTGGAAAGGTAATAAAAGAAGGTTTTGAGCATAATCCTTGCCTCGGGTCCAGACATAGAATCAATAAACACCCAGGAAGAAAGGTGCACCTATAAAAAATAATGTTACAATTAGAACCGGTACCAACGAACAGCTCCTCAAACTAGGAAACGCTAAAGAGATGAAGGAATTTTAAAAATTCAGATGTAATTCTGGTTAAATTACAGGGGTTAAATCAATATAGGAGTAGTAATTTCGTAGAGGAACATGTTTTAAAAGGGGCAGATTGAACCATAGTAAGAGTCTCTGGTATCAGCGAGGAGCTATGTGACATCACAGTGGGGCTCTGATATTTTAAAAGAATATCACAGCTTCATTGTGTAGGTTCCTGACATGTGATGTTATGTCATATGCCATGTCATGGCATGTGTCATATCATGTCATGCTTTGGTATGTACACCCTTTCCTGCGGATTAGGACAGGCTATCCATCAAACTGGACGAACTATAGGGGCATATTAGCAAGGGCACTATCGCCGCTTTAGCGGCACTTTTTGCCGCTAAAGCGGCGATATTAATATCGCCCTATCAGCAAACTGTCTCTAACAGCAGTTAGCGACAGTTTGCGGGCATTAGCGCCCGTTTTTACCGCTTTGCATGTCAGCGATATTTATCGCTAATGACATGCAAAGTGAGGCGTTCCCGACGAACAAACCTGGGAAACACTCGCTAACAGGCCTATCGCCTATTAGCAAGGTGGCATATGGCCCCAGTTAGCGACGTGAAAAGTCGCGCTAACCGGGGTCATCGCCATTTATTTAACACCTGCAATTAGCAGGTGTTAGCCATACCTAACATGGGGGGGTGGATTATGCTGATACGACCACAGGGTCGTATCAGCAAGGTGTTCTCCCTTCTCCATGCAACATCGCTGGTTTTTCAGCGATGTTGGCCTATTTCTCGCTTATCGCTGGAATATTCATCGCCATAGCGCTAATCGTTGCTAATACAGCGTTAGCGTGGCGATAAATTCCAGCGATAGCCAGCGATAAAAAAAATCACGCTAAGCAGGGTTAGCGATGATTATCGCCTCTTCTTGCTAATATGCCCCTATAGTTTGATAGTGTATTTTGCTTTGTTCATGTTTAGATGTGTGTGGTTAGCAGCATTTGCTTAGTGTTCAGTTCCAAAATCGCAAGAGTCACTGAGTATGAAATGAGTGAGTTTGAACTTGGAAGGTCTTTGTGGAGGTTTATTGGAGTGAGTGAGTGTGCAAAAGGACATTTGTGTTTTTCTGTCGACCAGGTGGTCGATCGTCTATTACAGGGTCCTCCGAAGTCGGTCCTGGAGAGCCGGATCCATGCCAGATTTTTAGCATATCCACATTTAGATAAATGTAGTTATCTTACAAATCTGCCATGGATCCGGCACCCCCAGGACCGACACTAGAAAACCGTGGCACATTACATGGATCGGGTATGGTGTTTTCTAACTAAGCATCACAATCTAACATGGTAGCAATGTTGTGCACGTGACGGGGTGCTAACTTATGCTGGTTTTATTTACTAGCTGTCAAAAAAAACGGTGTCTTATGTTTTGGTCGAGTGTGCAAAGTGTTTATTCCAAAAATGGCTTGTATATGAACCACAGAAATAACCCACAAGAGGATCCGCTTCATGTCAGCAATTCGCTCCTAGGACCCAAAGATCTACACTACTAAACTCATGTTTTTTTAGTATCAATCCCAAAATTGAATTCTCATTGAGAGTCCAAGCAGGTGCCATGCGGCACTCATGAGAATTAGTAAACGGCCTTCGCAAGTTCAAAAAATGTAAACTGTTTCGTCTGGGGATCTAGTTTTCAATATTTCAAGTCTCATGTGCCGATGAGTACTTTTGAGCTGGGGAATGATAAACACCTGCTGTTGAGCACAGAGATGCCCATCGGGGAGAAGGTGCACTGTACAAATACACGTGATATGCTGTGAAACGAGAGAAAGTAAACAAGGTTCTTTGAGTCCTGTTTTCTTTCTGTATTCGCCGCTGCCTTAATGACTCCTGAGAGAAGAGACAGCAAGGGTAGTGCCCGGGGTAGCAAAGGAGAAACTAGGGGTAGCAGCTAGTAAACGTAGATACCATCGGCATCTGTTTCCTGCTGTACCTTCCCCCCCTGGTAAGTAAGTTCAGAACTGTTCTGTATCAATGTTCCAATCCACTGTTTGTTCTAACTTTCAAGCACACAACTGTTTTCTAAGATAATTATTCCAAGTTTCGTGTCACTTATGATTGGTCTGTTGGCTTACGGGCATCTCTGTGGGTGGGATCCTAAATGAAGGCCTGTTCGTTAGTTACCAGATCAAGTGCCTGCTTCCCTGCCCTTAACTGACGTCCGTGAACTCTACGCAATATAGGGGCATATGTACAAGTTCCTATCGCCACGGGAACGTCACTTTTTGTCACGTTCTCGTGGCGATAGGGGCCTTGCCTTATGTACAAGGCAGCGTTAAGCCACCCTTAACGCTGCCTTCTACATAAGGCACCCTTTCACGCTATGTCCCTTCCTGTACATAAACAAACCTTTTTAAAAAATAAAATTTTGTAACTTTCATGTGTGCTGCATGAAGCAGCACACATGAAAGTTACAAAATGGCATTTGTTTATGTGCAGGAAGGGACACCTTCCTACACATAACCAATCCTCCCCTGCATGCAGACACCCTGCACTCTAGTGCAAGGGTGCCTGCGTTGGCGCTAAGTTGTTAAACTTAGCGCCATCGCAGGGGGAAATGCAAGTTCTGCATCACATTCTTGTAAATATGGTGCAGCTTTGCGTTTCTGAAGTGGCGGAGCGTGTCGTTAAGCCCAGGAGGCTAACGACACGCTCCGCCACTTCATTGTACATATCCCCCATAGTTTCCTAGTGCAGACGGGCGTGGTGAAAGTGAAGTGCTACTTATCCATCCAGCTGAGCGGATTCCATTCACTGCCCTTGGCTTTTCCACATATTTTGCACTGCAGAATATACTGCTTTAACACTTGGCATCTACGGGAGGAGTCTGTATGTTCAAGGACATCAATCGAGGGGGTGTTGAAGGGAACAGTCACTAGGAGTGGGCAGGTGGCTCTAACTATGAAGGACAAGGCAGGCGCCTGCAGTTCTAACGGGTGCTATACCCCAGTTGCACAGTTTTTGGTGCATACCTGCATACTGCCAGTGTTATGTTACTTTGCTCCACTGAACGCTTGGTCTATGCAGGATTTTTTCACTTCAGCACCACTGCAGAGTTTCATTCTACCTTTCTCTGTGCAAGTGATACTAATTACTTGTTCTTTAAAGCACCCCTTAAGGCATGTTTTTTAACACCTGGTTGTCTGCAAGGTTATTCCTCAGATCACAGGACATACAGATGCTTTCATTTTAGATCTGCAAAATCCATGTCACAAGTTAGGGGCCGATTCCGATCTCGGCCGGTAGGGCTCCGAATCGGATTCGGATTTACCGGATCCGATTCGGAGCCCTGTTTCGCGACCGAATCGTACGCGGGTCCGGCCGAGCGAGTACGATGCAGCCATCCGCGAAAACTCCGACCGACTCGAACGCGGCTTCAACGCGCTCCGACCGACTCGCAGGGACACGACTCGCACCGCGCTATGGAGACGTTTCCCGGCCGGGTAAGTACGATGCGCGCCGCGAGCAGTCCGATCGACTCGCGCCGTCCGGCTCGAAAAAGCTGTCGGAGCCGGACTTTGGGGGTCCGCGTCGGACCCCCCTGTATGCGTAGGCGCGCGAGTCGCACACAGGGGGGACCCATGGGTCCCCCCTACCTGTGCGTGTATGGCGCGAATCGCTTCGCCGCGTACCTGCTGTATGGGGCGCCCTTGTCCGCCTCGCACCCATTGAGTCAATGGGAGCCCGCGTACGCGTTGTACGACAGGCTCCCATTGACTTCAATGGGAGTCCGACCGACTCGAGTCCGATGGCATGCGTGCGCATCGTACTCGATCGGTCGGACTGCCCGAGTCCGATTCGGTCGGAAATCTCTCCGGGTCCGGCTCGGTCAGAGAGATTTCCGGCCCGAATCGGAATCGGCCCCTTAGTGTTCTCTTGGAGCAGTGTGTGCTTCTTAAGTCAACATCATCTTTTCTGACAAGCTCCTCACTGGGACAATCAAAAAGTCAGATGGATGGAGGATCATTTCCCAATGTAACCCATACTGTTTTGAAGCAGTTGGTTATTTATCTGGAAGACCATCCCCAAGGTGACAAGCTCACGGTTTAAATGCATGAGATCTATCTCTCGGGACATAAAAATGGTCAGTTCAACTGAACCTTATGTCTCGGTTAAACACAGAAGCAGCTGCTCGCTTTGCTTGATAGGGGTACGGGGGTGGAGGGAACACCAAAAAAATGGAATACAAAAAAAAAACTGCACTTACCTGCCGCTCCGACGGCTGCCGCCTTGCTCCTCTCTCCCGATCCTCGACTCCGGCTGCACACTGCACAGGCTCCCAGATGCCAATCTAGGCGCTTCTCTCATGCTAGGAATTCTATTCCCAGCATGAGAGAAGCGCTGGGATTGGTCTGAGCGGTCTAGTTTGCCGCTCAGACAGTGCCTGGTAGCCTGTGGCGTTTCTCCAACCCAGCAGTGCAACACAGCTGGGTTGGAGAAACCGGCTGGGTTGGAGAAGCCGGCCAAACTGACGTGCACTTAAAAGTGACCACCACTCCTCCCCCTGCCATGCCTGTCACAAGAGGATTGCCTGGCCCCGCCCCGCTGAAGACGCTTGCTGACAGCCGACGACGCAAGGCAAAAATAAAATGATAATAAAATGCCTTTCAGCGAGGGGCGGCGCTCCTCTGCCATTACGGGGGAGCCGACCCTGGTTAATCACAGCATAAAAGCAACAAAGGCAATATAAAGTTCAAGTACTTTGACAGGAAAGGCAATAGACAACAGGTGCCCTGGGGTAACAGAGAACAGTGAAAACACATTGAACACTGCAGTCTAACAATCGAAGAGTCCACTGCCAGCTAAGCACATAATAGCACGTTTGTCGCATTACATTTCTAGTCGTCATGTATTTTCCATTGCAGTGTCTTGTACTGAAAAAATACCTTAGGTGTCTCTTCACTCTCTACTGCAATTAGTTTTTTTATCTCCTTAGGGCACACCATGCACACCTTGCACATCTGGTGCTGATGCATCACAGCCTAATTAACATGATATGATTATGAACCAATAGCTGATGTTGGTTCTAAAGTGTTGTAGGACAACTTCACATTCAGTCAAATGATTGGCCACTGTGTGTTGAGAACTGTGATACAGCAACAATATCATGACTTCTGTGAACCTCTCAACAATTTTAGATATGATCAGTGCAGACCATGTGACATGTCATTCCAATATATGAGTTTTCTGTGGCTTGTGTCATTACACAATATCATATTCAACCACATATCTGATACTTTTATGTCTATGGAATCTTATATTTTAAGAAAAATCTGGCCCTTGCATACTCATGCAATCGGATACATGAGCAACATATGCAATTGTTAGTTTGGAGTATGCCATATTTAACTACATGTATGGGTTGTATGGTTAAGTGATGGAACGAGAAGGGAACTAACATTTAAACACCTACAAAACACTGAGATTTGCCAGTTATAGATTAGTCAATTAACTATAATTTTTTACCATGCACTGCTCATAATCTCACATATTACATCACTCATGACATGTTAAATGATATAATTGATGACACCACAGATGGCATCTAAAATGACATCATCAATAAGATCACTGATTACATCAGTGATCACATCATTCAGGATGCTGCCATTCACATTACTCCATAAACTCTTCTATTATTTTAAGAAAGAAAGCCGGTACTAAAGGCCCTACAGTTATTCACAGCATAGATTTACTGTGAGTACACACGTGGGTGAATCAAATGGAAATAGTGTATGCCTTGGAACCAATGTTCGCTGTGCGTGGCAAAAGTTATATGATGCATGGTTTACCAGCCAGTTAGGTTTTGGGCGCACATAGTACTCCATGTCAAACAAGATAAAGGCTGAATGCACCTGCTGAACAGCAGTGCCAGCTGTGGATGTCTGGGCACAGGCCCATGCTAAAAAGTTGTCATGCAGTTCTATCCACAAAATCTTCTCAAGAAAGTCATACCATTACTTCCAGAAAGTGACTTTAGATCTGCTAGTCAAACTGTCATACTCTTCCATGTGGATGGTGGTAATTCCCTACTCCATAGTCTCCCAAGCTTCACACTGGCACCCCTTTGGGGCATCCTCCATGCAGAACATCTCATCTAGGGCCTGAATATATATGAGCACATTACCCCTGTTCTGATGGAACTTCATTGGCTCCCCTTGCCAGCCCAAGCCATCTTCAAAACCAGCTGCATCATTTACAAATCTATCACGACCAGTGCCCAGACTAAGTGTAAAAAAAGAAAAAAACTAGACAGCAGCTCTTTTGAATCTATACACCCAGGATCTGAAACAACATACACATATCCATTAGGATTGCCCCGAGCTGCTCCAATTTAGAAAAGAGTTGAAGGCTCACCTTTTCAAAGAACACTACATCACAATGCATTAATCATCTACAAACCAGCTGCCTCTCTTATTGCTTGTTGACTTTATGCTTGTCTTTGACCATATGCAGCGCTCCAATGCCTTTTGGCTAGGTTTGCGCTACAGAAATACCATATACATACATGTATGCAAAGTGGGGGTTTCGAAGGTGAGGATGTTTATTTGCAAAACTTCCCTGCGGATTTTGAGGCATGCCACATTGTAGGAGAATGTACAATGTACAGGTAACCCACGTAGATACGATTTTACTCACAATGTGGTTGTAAATATGGCTCTATGGTTGTACACCATCCTGGTAATTTCAGGAGTTTGTGTGCTGTATTTTACCAAACCTTTACCAAACTTTGAAGGGTTCTCAATTGAGGACTGCTTTAGGGTGCCTTATCAGTGGCTAATACATAACTCTCAACCTCTTAACACAGAATTGCGGGTTATGTGAGGTGTTTAAGAGGGTGATCCCATTAAGGTGATTTGAGAATAAATGTTTTTGGAGGATGTTCAAGGTTTACAGAGTGGGTGACACCTTTAAAGTTTATTTAGACATTTTGTGTGTTAGGAGGGTAAATAGCAGTAAAAAAGAGAGTGACATACTGCAAATATGGGTGAGATGACAAATATTCAGGGGCATATTTATCATTATATCACGCAGCGCAGCAAGTCACCTTGCTGTGCTGCATGATCAGGAAAGGGCAGGAATGCACCGTACTTAACATTGTATGGCGCATTCCTGCCTTTTACCAGCGCTGGCGCAGAATATGCTGCCCAGTGCCAACGCAGGCACTCTGTTAGCAGGATTATTTTTGTGCAGGAATTGGCACCTTCCTGCACAAAAACAATCCCCTGAGGCATTTCCTATTTCTATGTGTGCTGCAGAACGCAGTACATATAGAAAGAGAAAGAAAACGAGAAGAAATGGGCATATTTCTTCTCGTTGCGCCTCATGTGGGAGGGCGTAGCAGTTTTGGCCCATTACCAGGTCTATTACCTATGGTAAATCTGGGAATGCATCAAAATCAATGTGCTTTGCGTGGGAGCATCCATGTACCACCCTTGGAATGCCTCCCTGGGACAGAGGAACACAACACAGCGATTTGTGCTGCGTTGTCTTACTCTGGATTTATCAAGCCACTCAGGGGCACGCAAGGGGGCCTTGCGTGGTTTGATAAATCACATCTTAATGGCCGTGTCGCTTTTGCAACCCTTTGATAAATATGGCCCTCAATGTATGGAAAATGCTGCCAAAGGGTATATCAATTATCAGTTTATTGGTATCATTAATGATGTGAACAGTGATGTCATCAATTATTTCATTCAACAAGTCATGAATAGTGTAATATGTGAGGTCATAAGCAGTGCAGGACAGGTGTGCAGGCTACAGTCAGATGACTGAGACGACTGAACTATAACTGATGAATTTCAGGGTTGTTTGGGGGGGGGTGGCGTTAAACTTTAATTCTTGTCTCATTCTATCACGTAACTATAGCTTTATTTTAACCTTTATTTTTGTTCAGTGAATTTCTCGCTTTTTAAAAGTACAATTAGGATGCGATTTGTTACCATATTCTAACACTAAAGTAACTTTAACCGTTGACCTTTTTTTCAGTAAATGTCGGGGCTATGTTGATAATTTTCCAAATGTAGCATGTGTAATACGTGCTTCAGGTGGGCAGTCCCATTGCTCATGGTGTATGGCAATGTGCAGTGTTGCTGGGCACACGCTGCTGCAAGCATCCAACTTACCCCCCTCCACACACAACCTCTAGTTGTGTGCAGAAGAATTTGGACTCAGGACTTTGCGTCTGGACAATTTGATATTTTTTGGGTTTTATTTAAAGGAGTTTTTAAACCTTGTTAACTTTATTTGTTTCAAGCGTTTTTGTATTTTTTTACAGTATTGAACTATTGATTTGTTATATTTCTTATGTTTTTGTATACGTCTTTGTGTTATTTTAGATGATCCTTCACCGTTTTCAGGAAAATTCTTTTATTTGTCTTGCCAGAAGCAATAACCTTGAGACAATTTTCACAGTATGTAGCAAAATGCTGAATATTGTCATCGTCCCCTTCTTCTTGTTGACTCTCTATGTTCAGTGGCGCAGTTTCATTTTGGAGTACTGGCCAGCCGCGGCCCGTGCAGGTAAGAGCGGTGGGGCCGGATTGGGGGGGATTCGATAGACGACCACGAGGGAAAATTAAATAAATAATTAATTTTCCCTCGTTGTCTGTCGAAATCCCCCCCACCCGGCCCCACCGCCCCCACCGCTCTGACCTGCACGGGTCGCAGCTGGTACTGGCCAGGTTTGCTCCTAAGAATTACCTGTGTGCGGGGGGTGGCGGAGCTTGCCTGGTCTCAAGATGGCCGCAATGTGAGAGAGCTCTGTTAAGCCATCTAATAATCTGATACGAATCCTGACATCCGTGATCCAAAAGCGCCCCTGCTTGACCCCCTGAGAAGGCGCTAGGAGAGATACGTCGTTTGGCACGCTTGTGGAGTTCCTCCGATGTGTTGGAGGGCCTGAGCACGGAGCAGCGAAGTGGAGCCTGTCACGGCCTGGGAGTGAGGCCTATTGCGCACGGGCGCTGGGCAGAGAGACCTGCGGCGGTCTGACGATCGGAGGCCTCACCTGATACCTGCGGTGCGGAGGTGGGTCCGTCCTGGCGGTGATCTGAGCTGCGATTCGGAGACATCGTGTGGCGTGCGGGCCCTGGGCGGGGACTGGCGCCCTGGAGTGAGCACCGAGCGGTTACCTGAGATGCCGCCCTGAGCCGGTGGGGGTGCGGCGAGGGCCTTCACACTAGAATCGATCCACAGCTGACCTCGACTCCAAACAGTGGAGGGCCAAGCGAGTGTCCAAGAAACGGACTGAGGGGAGAAGCGAGGATTGCCCCCAACTAATAGCTGTGAGTCAAGTATGAATTGGGCTGGGGATTGCTAACTACAGCGGCCTGACTGCCACTGGAGCTGCAAATTGAGAGGAGGCCAACTAAAAACCACAGCACGGGTGCTGAAGACAGCAGATAGTACCGAGTGGCGCGGACCTAGTGAGGCAGCGAAGGAGACAGTGGGAGAATGCCTGCAGAGTTGGGAGGCAGTGAGGGGTCTCATTAACCGTACGGCTTGAAGATAGAGAAGGCAGCGACTTGGGAAGCTCTAACTGCAGCATGGGGTTTTAGTTATGCCCCTGCTCCCCATATAACTGCGAATTCCTGCAGCATCGTATAGGAGATCAACAGGTATTGCCTTCCCTCCCGCGACTTGCCTCCCCTACTGGTACGTCCCTGCTGAGAGCAGACAGCCTGGAGTTTCCTGCAAGAGTCTGGTGTAGGGCCTGAGAAGAAAGAAGAAGCACTTTACGGCCTCGCAATACTTGAAGGCGGAAGGCGCGCATTCTGGTGACAGTGCATGGTTTCACCAGAAGCTAGGTTGGTGCTGCGCATGGGCAAGGTGGACAAGTCGCAGACCAGGCTGCTGTTCGAGCAGCGCAAGTCGAGACAGAAGGAGACTGGGGCTGACCAGATGCCCGAAAAGCCAAACGAAACAGGCGAGGAAGCTGCAGGCGACATACAGCACATCCTAACAGCGATGCAAAAAAGCCTGACCACCATAGATGGCAAAATAGACTCATTAGCCTATCGTATGGATCGAATGACTGAGCGTCTCGATAAGCACGCCGAACGCCTGGACATGGCGGAGAGAAGAGTGTTGGAAGTTGAAGACGCTTAGTCTGAAACGGACAATGCACGGAAACAGATGGGGAGGCTCCTAAGCGCATTGCAGGACAAGGCGGAGGATTTGGAGGCTAGGTCGCGGAGGAGTAATATCCGAACTACAGGCCTTCCGGAAACCACAACTACGGAGAATATGGAGGTATTCATTGAGAAGCTGTTGATATCACTCTTGGGCCGAGAAACGTTCTCTGCTATGTTTGTAGTGGAGCGCGCCATAGTTCCCTAGGCCCTAGGCCCCTGCCTGGCGCACCGCCGCATCCTAGTATAGCTAAATTGCAGAATTATAGGGATAGAGACGCAGCGCTGAAGTTTGCCAAAGAGCAGCGCGACCTGCAGTACGAGGGCTCCTCGATTTAGCTTTTCCCGGATTTCACCATGAGGATGCAGGAGGCGCAGTGGCAGTTTGCTCCTTTGAAACGACGACTGCGAGAGCAAAATATGGAGTATGCTATGCTATATCCGGCCAGACTGAGGGTCAACATGAATGGGAAAACTAAGATCTTTACGGACCCCAAAGCTCTGCAGAAGGCCCTCAAAGAGTTTACCAAATCTGGAGAGTGACGCAAGGACTCAGAGACATTGGTCGGCGCGACTGGCGGAGACTTGGAGGAGCAGGAGAAACATGGTGACTCACAGACATTTTATTATTTCCTCAGAGGTGTTGGTTAAAGGATGCCTGGCATATACAGTGCATTACTTGGGACATGTATATATTTGTCAAATGGTTACGCTTATATGTATGCCGGGGACAGAGGTTGGGGCTGAAAGTGAAACTATAGGTTGGCAGGCAGCGTAGGCAGATGGGGATTGCAAGCTAAAACGAACTCTCAAAAGCCTGGATAATTGTTTTGTGATGGATGGATGTTGTTGTTTAGATGGCAAAGTCTTAATGCAAACTCAGTAGGGTAGTTAGTGGCGAGCCGGCAACATCCGCCCTCGAGTGTTACCCACTACATGGCGCTAAGCCAGAAATGTTTTTTTGGTAAAAGGGTCATTTTTGATTGTCTAATTTACAGCGAGGAGGGAGGGAGGTATTTCGTCTATGCCTAGTTGGGGAATGCATAGCGTGGGTGGGTGGGGAAATTACTTGGTTTTCATGATTTGTGATCACAATGCTAATTTGGTGCCTTTATATTTTTCAAAGGATGCCACAGAACAGAAGAGGGGAGGGAGGCAGAATGGCAGTAGAACGCTGTGCAAACACAATTAAAGTAGCTAGTTATGGCGCAGGGCAGTAGAATAAGGCTGCTAACATGGAATATCCAAGGCCTAAATGATTTTCAGAAAATGCGAAAAGTGACTGCTTATCTCACTCGACATGAGATTGATATTGCGCTCCTGAAGGAAACCCACTTGCCCACAAATAGTAAAATGCGAACAAGCAGACGGTTGCATGGCTCCTATCATGCGGCAGGATTCACCACCCACGCCAGAGGGGTGCTCACATGGGTTGGCCCTAAGACGGGGATTACGCTGGAAGCGCTAGTCTGACCCTGGGGCCGATTTGCCATCTCTAGATGCTGTGAGCAAGGACTGGATATATGATTGTTGACCTCCATACCAGGATTGACTACTGGCTTCTCTCCAGTGCGCTATATTCCCAGATACGAGCATGTGAGGTCCACCCGCTCTTACTCTGACCACTCCCCAATAGTTTTGGTCATGGAAAGCCCACAGAGGAGACCTACTCCTTTCACATGGCGGTTCCCGCCATATTCGCTGTTGGACAACATTTTTAAATCTGAGATGTCGGAGGCCATAGATAATTTTTTTGATATAAATATTGGCTGTGTAAGTAAGTTCTACACGGTGTGGGAAACCTTTAAGATTTATATATGTGGGCTAGCCATGTCCAAGCACTTGTGTGTCCTCCTCTCACTCAGAAGGAGCCTAACCAACCTGGAGGACTGTTTGAAAAACCTTGAGCGGGATGTCTTATCTGGGGGAGGAGACCGGGCCGCGGAGGAATTAAAAGTAACGCTAGAGGAATATCATGACACTGCAGACGACGAAGTAAAACATATGGGTAAATGTGCTGTTGCCCACACTTACGGGGGAGGAGAGAGACCGGGCTCAGTTGGAAGCTCTCTTGAGCAATAGAAGAGACACGACGGGTGTGACTGAGCTGCGTGCGGAAGGAGGCACAAGCTTGAGAGACCTAGTCGACATAGCCAATAGGTTCAACCAGTATTATTCAGACTTGTACAGCTCTAGAACGACAGTGGACGAGACAGCGATCCAAAACTACTTAGAATACATCAAGTTGCCATGGTTGACCGACGAACACAGAGACTACTTGATGAGGCTGTTAGATGCTAATGAAATATTAGTTGCGCTAAATGCGATGCGAGCGGGGAACGCTCCTGGGCAAGATGGCCTGACTGTCTCTTTTTACAAGGAATTCAAAGAGCAGCTTATCCCCCATTTAATCACACTGTTTGAAGAGATGAGTGAGGATGGGCAGATGCCCCCCTCTATGAGGGAGGCTTTGATAGTCACTATATTAAAGCCAGGGAAATCCCCCAGCGAGTGCTGATCTTATAGGCCCCTATCCAGTGGCGGCTTGCAGAGGGAATGCCGTGGGGCAGTGGGGCGGGGCAGGGTGGGTGGGTAGTGGAGTCGACTACGACGGCAAGGAGTAAAGTAAAAATAAATAAATAAAACTATTTAGCTTGCGCTTGCTGCATCACCAACTGGGCGATGCAGCGAGCGCAAGGTAAATAGTTTTATTTATTTGTTTACTTACTTTACTCCTTGCCGTCGTATGTCCGACTCCACTACGCCCCCGCCCCGCCCCACAGCATTCCCTCTGCGAGCCGCCACTGCCCCTATCACTTCTTAATGTTGATACAAAGCTATTTGCAAAAATCTTAGCTAACCGCTTAACCCCACTGGTGCCGCTGTTGGTTGGGCCTGAACAGGCAGGATTCGTGCCAGGGCGCAACTTGACCTATAATCTTAGGACTGTGTTTGGGGCAATACAACATACTAGACCAGAGACTAAGGCGGCTGCAGTTTTCCTAGATGTAGAGAAAGCCTTTGATTCGGTGGAGTGGGCGTTCATGAGGCAAGAATTGAGGCGACTGGGTCTGGGAGACGTCTTCTTGCAACTGATAGGGGTCCTATATAACTCCCCCACTCCAGGGTCAGGGTAGGGGACATGGTAACTGCCTCTATTAAGATCTCTAGGGGTACACGCCAGGGCAGCCCTTTATCACCTCTATTATATACACTAGTGGCGGAACCCTTGGCGTGCGCACTCAGGCAGTATCATAGTCATAGGGGGATACGCTTCCCAGGATATAACCTCATCATATCCACTTATGCGGATGACACACTTTTGTATATCAGAGATCCAGAGACTAATTTGACACCAGTACTTCGGGAGGTAGTGAGATATGGGGAGCTTTCTGGACTTAAGGTCAATTGGACCAAGTCAATCATCTTTCCACTGACCCCGGCAAAGTAACCCCTTGAGCTTGAATACCCGTTGCTGTGGACTGCAGAGCCAGTGCACTATTTGGGTGTGAAAGTCCACACCAATTCTGAAGTGGTGTTCAATGAAAACTATTGGAAGGCAGTCGGTAAATTAGAGGAAGAAATAGAGCGCTGGATTTGCTTGCCCCTGTCCCTGCTGGGACGCATATCCCTCATGAAGATGATAATACTGCCACGATTTTTATTTCTATTTATCAATGTTCCGATGGTACTCCTGATGCACTTTTTAAAACTGTTACATCGCTACTGGTGAGACTGGCCTGGGCTGGGAAGCACCCAAGAGTTAAGTGGGATATACTCACACTACCCTACTCTATGGAGGGTCTAGGTGCCCCAGACCTAGATTTATATTATAGATCCGCATGAGCAAGCTGGACTACCCCATTTGCAGATTGAGAAGATGGTGGCGGCACCCTCCCTACTCCCGTCGCTGTTGTTTCAGACCCCTTCAAGAAGAGCTGGCATCCTAGACTCGGTGAATGCTATCACGCATGCTTGGCAGTATCTACTAAAAAAACAGGCAGGGGCTATTCTTTACTCCCCCTAGACCCCGATCGAGTGGTGCCATTGGCTGCTGATATGTAAAGAAAAGGAAGTAATATGTGCCCTGGTGTCAATGAACATCCCAAAAATTGGGGACTTATTCACGGAGGGCAAAGCTCGGGGTGGGTTGAGATAGAAGCTGAGGGACAGGACTGCACGCCGCTCGCACGATTTCAATTTCATAGAGTGAGCCATGCACTTCGGGAGGTATTGGGGGACGAGGCGTTGGAGCCGCCGGAGGTGGCTACCTTCTCATATTTATTGCGCATTGACTCTCCCACTAAAATAGTATCTAACATATACAGCATCACACAGGATTACCGCAGGAACTACTACACCAAGGCCAGGCTAGAGTGGCAGAGTGAGATTGGGAAGGCTTTAGATGATGCTACATGGGGATACTGCTGTGAGATTACGCAACGAGTCTCTTTGAACGGGCGACACCAGTTAAGTCACTTTAAATTCCTTAATAGAGTTTATTACACTCCTGCCAGATTGCGCCGTTATGGCCTTCGAGACACCGCAGAATGTGAGCGATGTAGTGCATGTCCAGCAGGGTTTCTCCACCTTGCCTGGTTGTGCCCGGGGATTGCAAATTACTGGAGACTAATATTTACTACGCTTGGCGAAATCACTGGTCTGACATTGACCCCTGACCCCCTACTGGCTTTACTGGGCTATTCAAAGCGCTTGCCGAAAGAGATTTGTCGGTTAGAGGATATGGGGCTTCTGCTAGCAAAACGCAGGGTTGCGATGCGTTGGGCTCGTGGCCCAGTCCCCACTATCTCTAGCTGGTCTAGAGATATGGTGTACTGTAATACGCAAACTGAACTGTATAGTGAACTACTTCCTCCCCAGAGCCGCCCTAAAAGCTTTTGGGGTTTATATCGGAAATATGTAGCCGGGAGGATAGTGAACGAGCCCGGACCAGATGGCCCGAATTGAAGCAGCTGCCCGAAAATTGAAATTAGGCCAGGTGGTTGTATGGCATAATACCAAATTTATGGGGCCGCATGCAGTTGCTAGTCCGCCATGCGGCTGGCGAATGGTTGGATGGAATGCTATTAACTAATAAAGTACACAGACATTGTTATTATGGATATATATGTGCCTCCCCTCCCTGTACTGCATAAGTGATTGCTATTGACATCCAGACTGTAACTCTTGAGTTATTTTTATGCACCATTGTGATCGATTATGTTTCTTTCTTTTAGTATGTTCCTTTGTTATATGTCAACTATTTGTTTGTTTCAAAATTTTTATAAATAAAATAAAAATAATAAAATAAAATAAAATAAAAATAAAAAGGAATCACCTGTGTGCTCAAGGTGCATGCAACTTCTTGGGAATTCATTTGTTTGGTTCAGCTGGAAAGGACAGCAATTTCCAAACCAGTGACCTGCTTTGGGGCCTAGTTGGTTGTGTGGCTGCAGATGTCAATGGCAGCACGATGATGTCGCCATCCTAAGATGATCTAGCTCTGGAAGGGATGGTGGATGGTGTGAACAGCGGCTGCTCCTGTGCAGTTTTCCCTGAGGTTATGATGAGCATAGATTACTGTTGTAATTGAAAGTCCATTAGCCGAGGTGTATAATATAAGGTTGGTTTATTCAAACTTAGTTACAGGGTAAGTTTCAGGTAAGTAAGTAGAAGATGGTAAATAACAGATAGCCCCACCAGGAGCAGCCTCCCTGCTGCTCAGCCTGCATGCTCCAACTGACACTCAGCACATCACCAGGCACCCAAGCATTCTGTGACATCACCAAACATTCAGCATTCCAATCATCACCAAGCACTCCAGCACTCATCCTGGCTGAGCAGCAGGGAAGACGTAGCTAAGGAAAAGGAATGGTAACACTTAAGTTATAACACATCCCCCTTCCTTAGGGAAACTACAAGCAGAAATAATGCAAATAAACGGAAACATCATTAAATACATAAAATCACAAAAGATAAAAGGAACATTCCTAATGTGTACATGCATTAAAATCATGGAAACGAATTGACAGAATATACATGAAGCAAACAATAGCTCCTAAAGTAATCAACACTTCATGAATCAATTAAATACATTGAGATTAACCCCATCCCCCTCCCTTAGGGAAAATAAATATACAAGCATTCCGAGGACATGGCGTAAAACACAACAAAGCCTAAGCCTCTGAGCCAATAAAACTCTCAGGCAAACAAACTTCACAACTCTGTACTGAGGTACTAACCACCCTAGAACTACGTGGCAGGGTACTAACCACCCTACGACTCTGTATTGGGGTACTGTCAGAAGTCCCACCCGGACAGGACAATCTAGAACAATGATTGTAGGAAAGGAGGAGCCAGAAATCAAATATCGTCTTAGCACTTGGTTTATTAAGGTTATAGGGGTCTTGCGTTCCACAGGTAGTCCGGTTTCCTAGACGCACTGCAGCAATCTCTGATGGTAGGAGGGTCCGGTCGGAGTACGTGACTCGCTGTTCTTGACCTCGCAGAGCAGGGATATCGAAAAAAACAAAAGAAACAAAATACCACTGGTCAGTGGGTTTATCCAAATGCGTTCGTGGAGTCGGGGGGGACTGTGAGGGATCACCATATACCGCCACCTTTGTGGAGCCCCAATCGGTGTCCTCCCTCTAGGAACTGCCCCTCCCCGCCCAGTGCCCCGAGAGTCCCCGCAGTTTGAGCCGTACCTTGTCCAGCCACACTCCTCCTGGAGAGTGGCAGTGCGGCGCGTGGTCTCGTTGGCCTCCTGGCGTCTTCTGTTCCTCCGGGACGCTGGCTTCGGCTGCCTTCTCCGGAAACGCTGGACGTCTCTCCCACAGGGCTGGCGTGTTCTCCGCATCTCCTCGTCTTTCAGTGTTCCCGCTCTCCTTCTTCCTCTGTATTGCGTCCACTTCCTCTTTCTCCCTGCCGCTCGCTCCTGATATTGCCACAGAGGATGACGTCGTCATCCGGGACTCCTCCTCCAGGACATCACACTCAGAGTTAAAGGGGCACTCCGCAGCCTGTATGTGGAGCAGCAGTACTTCAGTTTCGGAATGCAACAGGGTATATGTCATCAGTTTCCCCAGTCCGTCCCATCCGTTCCTAGCCTCCTGACAGGTGCACATCACCCTAAAGACTGTACTGGGGCACTAACCACCCCACAACACTGTAATAGGCTACACACCGCCCTACAAGACTGTACTGGGCCACTCACCACCCCACAACCCTGCACTAGGGTACACACCACCCTACAAGACTGTACTGGGGCACTCACCACCTCACAACACTGTAATAGGGTACACACCACCCTTCAAGACTGTACAATAGGGTACACACCACCCTACAAGACTGTACTGGGGCACTCACCACCCCCACAACACTGTAATAGGGTACACACCACCCTACAAGACTGTACTGGGGCACTCACCACCCCACAACCCTGCAATAGGGTACACACCACCCTACAAGACTGTACTGGGGCACTCACCACCCCACAACACTGTAATAGGGTACACACCACCCTACAAGACTGTACTGGGGCACTCACCACCCCACAACTCTGTACTAAGGCAAAAGACCTTACATCCCAAAACAAAATACATGACAGTACCACAAGCACACAAAAATTAAGCACAGGAGAAAAGTGCAGCATAAAAACTTAACGACCCCATGATAGAGTACATGACTCAACAACCATTCAGAAACATACCACACACCATTGCAAGACATGGGCTAACATCAAAGGGACCCATAAAAGCATAATACACATAGGCAGGAAACCCAAAATAGCATCAAGAAACAACCACTCCACATGCAGCACACATGTATTCCAATGAAAAGCAGATAGAAAGTCTTTTACTCCGGTGAGTGATCGATCACCCGAAGTCCTCACCCAAACTGTATACTAGTCGACAAACTCCATGTTGCTACAATAAGTATGAAAGTGGCTGGACTGGAACTTTCCTTGAGGTTTACAAGGTGCACTCCGGCTTGGAAGACTTCACGCTATAATAGTCTCGCACACAGTGTGTCAGTATTCTTTAGTTACAACACTGCGCTATCCATTATGAAGGTGTCCACCGGTTTCCACAACGTCAGGTTGCCGCAGAGAAGAACAAACTCTGCAGTGCAGCCTTGACGCAGAACGAGTTCTCTTCAGATGGGGTAACATCCAGCCGGCTCCAACCCCAAGATGGTTGCACATAATTGACGCCGTGCCGGATGGCTCACGGCGCGTCAACATAACAGAACATCCCTCAGCGCGCAGCATCACAAAATCCTCAATTGGCATGAAGGGGAATCCACTAAGATGTCTGCCGGTGCGCTGTATTACATGAGTTTCCATAGTGGGTGGGGGTTGTTGCAGACAATCTCTCGTCCTAGAGTGATGTCATACCCCTTAGACGCTTACTTCACCTCGCGACTGGAATACTTGCCGTAGCCGTCTCAACCAGGAATGCTGAGGAATGCTCCACCTCATATGCAGCTCAAGACTCGAGGTAAGCTGCTCGAGAAGGATTTGAATAAAAACTAAACAAAGAGCGCAGCGACCGTTTAAAAAAAAAAAAAAAATTCACTCACCGCTGCATCAAACAAATGTAGAGCGCAGTTCCCAGTCTTTGCGGCTTTTTTAATGCGCTTTAAAGGTCGCACTGGCCTCTTTGAAATAATAAGGCTCGAGGTCATCAATCACGTTCACACCATGGCAGGCAAATTCCCAGTGAGGGCAAAACCATAGAAAATACCAATAAAAAAAAAATTCTAAAATTTCAAATAAGTTGCCAGTTCAGTTTAACAAGGCTGCTCCCAAAGCACTTGACATCCTTCCTGCATTCCCTTTACTTTCAAAGTACTCGCAACAGGCTCATCATTACACATATTTATTCAAGGAACTGCTGGCTCAAAGAGCATAAGAACAGCCAGATCAAGTTCAAGTTAGTTCCAAAGTCACGTTACTTATCAGTTCATGAAGTCAAATCATGACAAGAAGGTCAAACGCCCCAGGCTGCAGGCTGTCCAAGTGATGAGGGAGACTGGTGGGGCTGACCAGGGCGTTGCTTTTCCTTCCAGTTCACTTGGTTCCAATCTCTTCAGTAGGCTCCTTAGTTCCAGTATCCTTAGCAGGGTATTGTAGAGTCTTCCTTCCCCAACACGTAGGTTCTTGTTCAAATCGTCGCCAAAATTGTTGTAATTGAAAGTCCATTAGCCGAGGTGTATAATATAAGGTTGGTTTATTCAAGCTTAGTTTCAGGGTAAGTTTCAGGTAAGTAAGTAAAAGATGGTAAATAACAGATAGCCCCACCAGGAGCAGCCTCCCTGCTGCTCAGCCTGCATGCTCCAACTGACACTCAGCACATCACCAGGCACCCAAGCATTTTGTGACATCACCAAACATTCAGCATTCCAATCATCACCAAGCACTCCAGCACTCATCCTGGCTGAGCAGTAGGGAAGACGTAGCTAAGGAAAAGGAATGGTAACACTTAAGTTATAACAATTACCCAACAGGAAACACAAAGGTGCCGATGGGGCTCTGGAAACTTCTTTGAGGTGTTTTCTAAAGGCTGTGTTGTCGTTTTTTGAGTAGTGTACCCTGTGTGACCAATCAAATGGCTGCCTTCATTTTTGTTGTTTTTTTATGTCGCCGTAATCCCATGAGACCCATAGAGCAAATGATTGAGTGCCCTGTCACTACCCCAAGGACTTTACTTCCTTTTCCAAGTTCAGCAGGACCTGGAAGATTAAAAAACATTTACAATGAGGAGGCCATGTTTTTCATGTTTGAGCTTAGGGGTTTGCTGACAGGCCCAAATAACTAGGAGATTGTGTAGTTTTTATTAGAATTTCTGCATTTTTAGGTATCACAATACCTTGGAACCTAAAAATGGTGTCATGGTACCAATAACTCCCAGTAAAACAACATTTGATTGGTTGTAATGATCGTATTCATCCAATTGAAAGAAGGTACAGCCCAATTTCAGGCATTAGGGATTTGGATATCACTTGGTTCACAACTTCTGCAATTTGTTCTTATTTTTTGTTTTACCTCAAGACCATGAGCAGGTGGAGGAGGCAAGCAGAGGCCCTCCAGAATCCTACTTTGGAGGTTTTCACACTTCCACTCAACAAGAAGCAGGTTTCTTCCAAGAAAGTGACATACAAAATCTGTGACAATGAGTTCAGCCAAGAAACTGCAAAGAAGTACTCCTTCAGTACTTCAGGAATGCACAAACACATTGCATTCCAGGAAGCTGAATGCTGCAAAAAGATGAAGGCAGGAGAAGAAGGGGGCATATACATCTGTCATTGCCCTCCAACACGTGATGGCACATGGAGAGATACTTCCACAGAATGTCTTAGTGGCCCAACAGCAGGATTGTGATGCGTGATTTGCTAGTGCTGGACTCTTTTGTCTGGACTGCTGCAAAGTTACCCCTGTCTATGCACAGAGTGACAATGCTCAGAAGAGTTAGCTGATAGCTCATCAGGCCACTTGCAAAAAAGTTATTTCTTTTTTTCTTTCTTTTCCCAAGTTCAGATGCTCTGTTTTTCAATTATTTTGACTTTAATTCCTAAAAATGTTAAATATAAATAAAAAGAACTTTAAAAAAGTCAGGCTGAAAGGGTTCTGTTTAGAACCACCCTTATTGGCTTTAAACTAGAAAAAACGTATGCTGTTTATCATGTCTGTCCCTAATTGTTAAAGTATGTTACTATTGACCTGCATCCAGATCACATGCTCCAGTCACAATTAATCTAACCCCTTAACCCCTTAAGTACATGAGACACAATTTTGCCTCCTCTTGCTTTGATAAAGCAGAACAGTTATCCTGCAGGACAACCCATTTGAACATTCAACAAAAACGTTTCCATTGTAACTGATCCTGCGAACTGAACAGTTACAGAATAAGCACACCAGAACCAGTGAATATTATAGGGCGGGATAATCCTCAGCTCTGTGTCCTTAATAGAATTGAATATTCTAGTTGCAAAAGCTAGAAATTCTTTTATTCTATGCTAAGACCGGAGGCTCCGATTATGCTAGTTTACAGCTATATCATGACAACAGAAGCAACATCGACAATTGATTTATGATCAAAGGCTCTGAAGGTAGATTCCATTGAACAATCTGCCACTCTTGTAGTATCCTCCAGCTGTGAACCCAAGGCATAAGCCTTAGACACCATCGCTCCCATTTCAGACTGAGTTTCAAATTTTGAATATCAATGCCCGCTTCTGCAAAGAGCCAACGTACCCACCTGGCCAATGTTGCTGCAGCAACCGGTTTGTAGGGCTTCTGCAGAGCAATGAATAACTGCCCGTTAGGGTCTTGTCATAACTCCTCAGTAAAATGCCTCATACACCTAGCAACATCTAACCACACACAACTTACCATTATTGAGAAAGGATGGATATGAGACAGATCTAGAATTAGTCTTTGTACATCTAGATAAAGAGAAAGAAACTACTTGCAGAGAAAATACTCTACCTGTAAGGTCGTGACCACGGATATCCGAGACTCTCCTGCATAAAATCAAACATAGAAGCATAACGTGTTTGGCTGAAAGTTGTTTTCGTGATAAACCTTTATCTGGCCATCACTCCAGGAATCTATGAATCACATTCACGTCCCACAGGACTGTGGACCTTTGTCGGGGAGGATTCGAAAGCCTAATACCTCTCATATGTTTACACACCAAAGGATGTTCCCCAACTGGTTTACCCTTCAGAGGGAGATGCCCTGCTGAAATGGCTGACTGATAATTGTTTACTGGCCTGCAACTAAGATCTAAAGCTGCTAATTGTGATAAAAAGTCTAATACCAAATGTGAGTCAGATCCCAGGGGATCAATACTTCGTTGGTCACACCACAATGAAAGTAATTAATGAGATTAAGTGATTAATGAGATGATTTTTGTTAAATTTTTGTGCTCGATCAGTTATAACATTATTGTCAAATCTATTTAAGGCGCAAAGGTAGTTCGTATGTGGTTAATTTAACATTGCAATAAATGACTACATTTTGTGATCTATTCTTCATGTGTATTGTGCTCCAGCACTTCAGACACTCACTCTGAAAACATTGGCGGATCATAGTTGAACTAGTTCCTTGAAATTATGATTCTGGCTATAATTAAAATGTAAAACAATAATGGGCCAATTATTGGTTGGGGTACACTGAAGTAAGATTTTTGGCCGTCCCTAGTGATATCAAAGCCTATCCAGATATTGAAACATCTACCTATTTTCCTGACAAAATACTTAACAAAAAGGACAGTCAGAAATCATATGAATACTGTTGGCGCCAGCCACTTTACTTCGGAGACACAGAACCCCTTCCTCAATTCCATTTATTTATTTTATCTGGGGTATATAGTAAAAATCTAAAACCATTTTATAATGTTGCAGATGGCACTTTGCTGCTGTAAAGATCTCATGAAGTCCAAGAATAGAGCAACAGACCTGATAGGGAGAAAGTTTACCTTACGATTAGCCTGAATATTCCTTGGCCAATTCTCCTAGCCCAACTTTGACCATCCCCATAAAAGTGAAATAAAATCCAGAAATGAAAGGTATAGTTGACCCTGCAGAAACCAAAACAAGTCATCGAAATCTTTAATTCGAATACGTTTGAGAAACCCTTTTGGGAATCCCACTCACTTACAACTATTGCAATGTTTCAAACTTGGTGCCTTCAATTAGTTGACATGTGTAGGACAGTGACCCATTTGCTGTTAATGCATTTGAGACCTTCTGATGTATTTTAATTGGACAAAACACACGTATTCCGTCAGCCCGTTGATGTGTAAAGGGTGGGTAGTTTCCTCTCAACTGAAGACGACCTACTGCTTCGCCATTCTCTAAGATGATCAGAGACATTTTAAGGCATGGGCCAAGTGGGCTCTGGTCCAAGGCCCCAGCCTTTCAGGGGGGGCCCTGATAGACCCTGCTCTGTTCTGCTCAGTCTTGCCCTGATGACCTTGAAAAAGTCTCTTACAGACATTTTGCAGAGATTGTGTTTATGTTTCATGCAACATCCATAAAAAGGTTTCTTTTAGATCAAAACAGGACCTCACATATGAGAACTGGGTGGGTGTGACAGAGATTATTTGCAGTAATGTTAGTGAGCTGCTGCTGTGGTTCAATAGTGAAAACACGTCACTATGCCTTAATATTAGATGGAAACACATTTAGAATTTGTATGAGTGTGCTTTTCCAAACAAGGGCCCCCAAAATACGTTTGGCCCAGGGCCCCCAAAATCCTTAAGATGTCCCTAGAGATGATGAGGAGGCTGTCAGGAGTATTACCAAAATATCATGAGACCAATGGCAAGTTTATGCAAAACTGTCCCTTGTCGTTACAAAAGGGAACAGACAACCATGCTGAAGGAGCAGAGGGCTATTCGCACTCCATTGATAATAAAGCTCATATCATCCACTGCTTCCTACGGCTAATAGAAATGGATATCTCCTCTCTACAATAATAGGGGAGCTCCATGTCCCGCCTTGACTACTGACCACCTACTGCCTTTAAATTTTCCATCTTGGCCAATCCTGCTTCAATTTAGGAAAGAAACACCTCTTTAAAGAACACTACATCATTACTACATTGTAGCTATCTACATCTGTTCTCAGAACCCAGTTGTCCCTCCAAACACTTGTTATCTCTGTCTTTGGCTTTCACCCTGTACAGCACCTCTGCTGCCTCTCGGCTAGATTCGCACTATACAACTCAAACATTTATATATACATACATACATACATACATACATACATTTAATTGTGCAGCATGATTTTTTGTTGAATCAAAAACATCATGTATTTTCCGAAAATCCCAGCGTGCCATTATTTTAGGGGACATCATCCTGATTTTTTTGGTTGGAGCAGACTTGCTCTTCTTTTACATGGCCACTATTGTCAAGCATGTCATGTAAAACCCATTGAGAGGCGTGGCTCTTTTAAGAAGAGCTGAATGGCTCATGGCTTTGCTGAAGCTGCAGTGGCAGACATGGATGACTGGCACACGGCTGCACCAGGTGTGAGTCATTGTCTACTACTTAATTCATGCTGCACTCCAGATGCTGCTGACTGTGCACAAGTCTATGAAAGATTGCCGTGTTACGAACCTGCACCCCAAGTTGAGGATCTGCGAAACACATTGAGTGTCTGAAATGGCTCTATCGCTGCATGCACGAGCTGATGTAGATCATAGTACCGCCTCTAACCCCTGCACTGCCCACAGCCCTCATGGGACCAGTGTGCCCACGCACCTCTGCCTTTTAAACTGGATGTCGCACTAGACAGCAGCAATTTATGGTGAAAAACGTGGGTGACACCTCTCAACCACTTCTTTAGGTTGCCAAACTTTGCGAATGGTGAGAAAACATTCAACGCTGTTCCACTATGCAGGGACCTGTGATAACTTCAAAAAGGCAGCGATAGGACTGCCTATGATCTATGAACCCAAGATAAGTTATGACTTTGAGTTTACTTTTCTGTCAATCCAGGAAAGAGAGAGGAGAATCCATTGATGCCTTCCTTGTGCACCTTCATGAGCTAGCCAGCACATTCAACATGTCAGGTGTACAAATCTTTTGAGTCTGTCAGTCATCAAAGAGTTGATCATTCTTTCTGAACAAGGGGTATTTGCTTCTAAAAACCATGCTAGGGTGTTTTGTCCCTTAAATGTTTAGAAGCAGCTGCCAGATCAGATGAACTGCATGAAGGCAAATGACATCTGGGCCCTGATTCCAAGTTATGTGGTATAACACTCGGTAAATACTGTTATTCAGGTAAGAACTATCAGGCACATGCATCAAGAAAAGCTTCTGCGAGTCCTTAATTGCGATTATTAAGGAATCGCAATTAAGGACTCTCAAAAGCCTATGCATGTAGGAATCGCTATTAAAATAGCGATTCCTAAACATTCCTTAATTGCGAGTCGCAAATTGCGAGTCGCAATTAAGGAATGGCTTCACATTCAATCCTAGGGGCCTACAGGCCCATAGGAATGAATGGGAAATTGCATGCGCAATTTGCGAGTACCAATAGGTACTCGCAAATTGCGCATGCAATTTCAAGGGTGCAAAGGTGTCAAAATGACACCCTGTTGCACCCCTGAAATTGTGATGTGCACCCATGTTGCGCACACACATGCCCCAAGGGCATGTGTGTGTGTGTACCTGAAACCTTGAAAAATGGACTTTAGTGCATTTTTCAAGGTTTTTGCAAAATACAGACCAGAGTAATTTCTCTGTATTTTGCGGCCCCAAATAGCGAATTCGCTATTTCTAAGTGCCTCTAGCATTGATTTAAGGAATCGCAAATTGCGATTCCTTAAATGCAATCGCAATTTAGAAATCACAATAAATTGCAATTTCTTAAATTGCGAGTGCCTAACACTTTAATGCATCGCAAAAGGCCTTTTTGCGGGTGCAAACGGCCGATGTTTGCGAATCGCACCATTTGCGCTCGCAAAAACCTTTGATGCATGTGCCCCTATGTGTGGTAAACACCTCCTATTCTAAGCTGTCATGTTGAAAATTGGACTTAACATAAACAGTCTGTATTTAACAATGGTAATTCCACATGTTTTGAAATATTTCCTGTGCCTTTTCCCCAATATATTTCTTTGGTGATGACCGTCTACAGTTAATAGTGAAAAACTGAGAAATTATGATAATTATTACACAACTGTTAATGCCCATTCCTATGAGAATTTCTGTTTGTACTAGGTTCAGAATTTTCCCCTGAATTTATAATCATGGCGCAGGACTCGACCTAAGCTGAACTCTTGTGCCACTACAAACAAGTAATAGGTGTATGCTGTGATAAAAAGACACCCATGAAGAAGAATGCCCTGCTACCACTTCTCACAATATGAGAACATGAACCAGTTTGTGAAAGTGTGCTCACCCATAGAGAAACGAAAAAGGCACAGCAGGTTGTAAAGCCATCAGAAAAATGCGAAGGCTTCTCCCATACCGACCACCACATAAAAACCAAGCATCCTACCCTGTGGCACATATGTGTTCCATTAAACCAGTCCACGGTCACCATCAAGCATTGACACGTGCTGCCCTCCAGAGATGATTGAATATAGACCTCAAGGGAGCTCAATGGTTCTCCAAGCTAAATCTAAAAACTGGTGCCCACTGGTGCTGAGGTGCTTTAGAACTCTGTCCAAGAAATCGTAGTCGATTTCCTTGGTTCCTTGAACGTCCGCAATGTCATTTTCATCTGTGATAAAACTGGAGGGACAATCATCAGGTACTGAGGCACTCCTCATGGACTATAAGGGAAAGGGTTGTGAAAAGTGCACATTTCTAAAACCCAGCTCGGAATTCTTCAGGTACATATTCTGTATCTGGCATCACCATACACCACCAGAAATTACTTAATGTTAGGTTTACAGTAACATTCAAAAAGTGTTTAAGCTCTGAAACGTCCATATAATTCATGTGACCATCTACCCAAACCTTGCAAATCACACGGACCGAGTTTGGTAGCTGCTGAAGCAGCAACATTAATTTGAGTGGTGTGAAAGGTAGGAAGCTGCATTGTGGCCAAAGTTACCATGGCATACATTAGCCCCAAGAAAAACACAGAACAGGTTGTGGATGTCAACTCTTGGACCTTTGATACAGGACGTTTAACATTGAGAAAGGCATGCATTGACCCCCACAAAGAAGTGCCACTCCCATACCAAATGGGAGGCCATTCTCTACACTTATCAGCACTGCAGTTATATGGATACCCTCTCGTTGAAGTCACTGTCCACAATTCCCTGGAGCTGCAGTTCCATGGCATGGCACCCCACCTGCATCAAAAAATATATACTTCATCTGCAAGAATAACTCAGTGGTGGTTTATGGGCCTGGTCCACTTCCTGTCCCAGCACCCTCGTCAGACAACCACACTCAGAGGAAGTTGCTGGGCCAGAACTCGTTTTATCAGTAGTAGAAGCTGTTCTCCACAAACAAACATGGAAGAGGTGGTCCAAGGTGCTGCAGAATGTTAGTAAGTGAAGCTGTTATTTTTTTGATAATCAATTTTTATTAACATTTATAGAAACAAAAACATAGGAAGACAGCAAAAAAGTGCACGATACATCAGTGTCCATCATCGACAAATAATAATGTAGCCCATTCAAAATACAAGGTCCTTGTACTGGCTGTCTCGGATGTAAAAGAAAACCACAACGCAAGTGGGAAATCTGCGTGAATTTCAGCCCAGCAAGTTCAGCCACTTGCCCCATACCTTTTCAAACTTCTCAGGGCAGCCTCGGGCCTCATAAAGAGGTTCTTCCTGGGTCGCGCACCAGTCCACGCCTCGGCGCCACTTACGTACAGTGGGAGGCTTTGCCTGCGACCAGGCCGCCGCTATGTCTCGTTTGGCCACTGCCAACGCCGTGCCCAAGAAACACTTGACGGCTCGGGAGACGCCCAAGCCGTCAAAAACCCCTAGAGGGAGAAAGATGGATCATGTGGGACCGGCCACCCCAACGTGTTTGTGAGTTCAGTTTCTATACCCACCCAGAAAGGGGTGAGATCGGGGCATAGCCAGACCATATGGAAAAAATCAGCCGGGGCCTGGCCAGAGCGTGTGCAATCCGGTGAGGGGCGCAGACCCGCCCTGTGTAGGCGTGAGATATACCATGTGGAGATAATATAACTGGATGAGGCGTAGTTTCGAAGAGCATGTCAGGGTCTTGGGAGCTATCAGGGTGTCTCGCCAGTCCACCTCCTCCAGGGGACCCACCCATCCCTCCCAGCGGGTCCTCAACGCGTCTAAGGTGGCAGGGCCGTTATTCGCAAGGGAGCGATATATTTGTGACACTCCCCCCTTACCCAGACTGCCCATCATGACCTGAGCCTCTAACGGATTGAATTCAGGAAGGGAGGTACCTTGTGGGACGTGTGTAGCAAGGGCGTGACAAAGTTGCAAATATTTATAGAATTGAGAAGGGAGTAGCGGTGTTGCAGGTCAGAGAAAGCCCGTATGTGGTCTCCCACCCAAATGTCCCCAAGTAGTGTAATCCCGATCTGGTCCCATTGCTGGAACCCTCGGAAAGCCGATACTTCGCGTAGCCATGTACCATGCCACAGCGACATGTGTCGAGTGAATTTCTTATCCCATTGCGTGTGGCGCAGCGCGGTACGCCAGGCTGTGAGGACCGCTCTGGTAATTGGTGGGATGGTCAGTGGAATAGGGGTCCCGTACAGGTAGGCTAGAAGCCGTGGGAAGTCCATGGTCCTGAGCTCAGTCCGGTAGGCCGGGTCGGACAAGCCTCCAGCAAACCAGTCATGAATGACGATGATTCGGGTGGCCAGGTAATAGAGGTGTAGGTTGGTCACCCCCATACCTCCACCAAAGGGAGGTACCCGAAAACGAGTCAAGGCCATGCGTGGCCTCCCATTCCCCCACAGAGACTTGGTGAGCACCCCATCAAACTCACGAAACTAGCTGCCCGGGAGATGGAACGAGATATTTTGGAGGACGTATAAAAAACGGGGGAGGATCATCATTTTAAAAAGAGCCCCTCTGCCCAAGGGGTTGAGCGGGAGGGATTGCCAACGCTTAAGGTCGGATTTGGCTTTCGAGACCAGGGGCGTAAGGTTAAGGGCCCACTCTAATTCGGGAAGTAGGGTTATCCAAATCCCGAGATATTTGAATGATTGCCTCCACAGGGGGATATAGGACTGCCAATCAAAGCAGGCTCTTGAGGGGTGAAGGGGGACCAGGGTGGACTTCGTTGGTTTGAGGCGCAGACCCGAGATTGCCTCGAACTTCCGAAGTACCTCTAAACAACACGGGTCAGAGGTCTCCGGGTCGGCCAGGAAAAGCAGGACATCGTCCGCGTAAAGGGCAATTTTGTCAATCTGGTGAGGGTCCCAGGACCACCCTTGGATTCGAGGGTCGCTTCGTATAAGGCATGCCAGCGGTTCCATTACCAGCGCGAATGGAAGCGGCGAGAGGGGGCATCCCTGACGGGTGCCTCTGCGGATGGGGAATGCTTCTGAGAAAGCGCCATTGGTCAGGACCTTTGCCATAGGCCTCGAGTACAAGACCCGGATGCGGCATCGGAAGTGGGGGCCGAAGCCCATCGTAGCCAACACATCCTCCAAGTAGCCCCAATCCACCGTATCAAAGGCCTTCTCAACGTCTATGAGGAGCAGGGCCAAGTATGGGGTGAGCAGGTGGCGATGAGCTAGGGCAAGATGGAGGCGCCGTATACAATGTCGCGTGCTGCGAGCGGGCATGAAACCGCATTGGTCCGGGTGGATCAGCTCGTGCAGCAAGGGGCGAAGACGCTGCGCCAACACAGTAGCGAAGATTTTCATTTCAGTATTAATGAGCGAGATCGGGCGAAACTCTGCGCAGGAGAGGGAAGGTGGGTGGGTTTTCGGAATGACCACTATGGTGGCCACATCAGTCTCGGGGGGAAAGGAGCCTGACTCTACCACATGTTTAAAAAGGTCGGCCAGGTGAGGGACCAATACGTCGCGATAAGTCACGTAATATTCCTGCGGAAAGCTATCGGGTCCCTGCGTCTTCCCAGAATTGAGAAGAGAGATAGCACCCTGGATCTCCTCAGGAGTGAGGGGAAGATCAAGGTATGCCGAGGCAGCCTGGGGCAGGCAAGAGAGGTGGGCTCCGGTTCCCCCCAGCAGGTTGGCCAGGGAGGCCTCGGGGGTTCGGGCAGAATAGAGCTGTGAATAATAGCCCACGAAGGCTTGGGCGATAGCCACAGAGGTACAGTGGTGGGTACCAGTAGCCTCCCGGATTTCAGGAATAATTCTATTCGCTTTGGGGTAGGAGACCAGATTATGAAATAGCTTACCATTTTTGTCACCCCAACCGTAGACGCGAGCCACAGAGGAGCGCCAGAGCATCTTGGCCGATTCTAGAGAAATCTGGCGGATCTCGTCACGGAGCATCGCCAGTCGTCTAACCGATTGGGCTTCCTCTGTGTCCCCAGAGGTCATCTCAAGCTGTGCGGCCTGTGTCTCGAGCTGGGTCAGGCGTGTGTTTTGTTCCGCCCGTTTCGTATGGACCAGGCCTCTAGCCACCCCACGCAGGGTGGCTTTGCCGGCCTCCCACAGCGTACCCGCGGAGGAGACTGATCCCGTATTGGTCAGGAAATAGTGTTTCAGCTCCACCGCAAGCGCGTCCCTGAGGTCCGCGTCCTGCAGAAACCACGTGTTGAACCGCCATACCGAGCGCGGGCCCCCGGAGGAGTGTCCCAGGCGAAGAGAGATAGCGGAGTGATCCGAGATTCCCCTTGGGAGAATAGAGACATCAGAAACTAGCTGGTAATCTGTGGCGGGAAGGAGGAGCAGGTCAATACGAGAGTGGGTATGATGGGCCGCCGAGGTGTGAGTGTATTGCTTCAGGCGGGGGTGCCAGATGCGCCATGCGTCACACAGACCGAGGGTAGATGACCAGTCCGATAGTCATTTCGAACAGGCAAGGCGTGAGGAGGAGGGATCTCCTGTGGCGTCAAGGGTCGGCCGCATTACTGCGTTAAAGTCTCCCCCTATTATGATGTGTCCTTGGGGCAGGGCAGAGATTACCTCCGTCAGGTGTTGGAGAGTAGAGGGAAGTGTGGCCGGAGGAATGTATGTGGAAAGGAGATTGAAGACCTGTCCCTCAATCCGACCGGAGAGGGCTACATAACGGCCCTGCGTATCGGTCCTTACCTGTGTAAGGCCGAAGGGGAGCCCACGCCGAGTCAGGATAGCCACCCCCCGGGATCCCCGTGTGAAGCCCTAGTGCCAGACCCTTTCAAAGCCATATCGGGCAAGGAAGGAGCATTGGGTTCCCAGGAGGTGTGTCTCCTGGAGAAGAAGTATATCAGGGGATTGTCGCTGGGCATATTTGAGGATGGCAGTGCGTTTGATGCGGTCCAGCATCCCGTTGACATTCCACAACAAGATGTAGAGGGGCTTACCTAGGACAGGCATCTAAAAAACGGGTGGCCAGGGGAAAAAGGAGCTGGGACAGGCCCGGGCCCCTGGTAAGATGGCATGTCTCGACTGCGAGAAGAGAATGGGGCTGGTGCTGGGCGGTATGACCCAGGTCGTGAAAGTGTGAATGTATGTGCGTGAGGCTGTCTGAAAAAACAAAGACTATCTGAGCAAACAATGCTGTGAACAGTGACTCAACCGGAGTCAGGACAAAAAGAAAATGAAGGGCAGCAACCCCCCCCCATTCTCAACCCCCACCCTATACTTCCAAACATGAAGCATCTGTCGTCCAGTTCCAAAACAAGAAGCTACACTAAAACGGTTAGCTGGGAAAGTCATGGCAATGGCGATGGACCCCTCCATAAAGTCGGATAGTTCAGTATCAATGGTGATTATTGCTACCACGAGCCCCATAAGTTTGATGTTGCTGTGGTCCCATGAGGCGCACACTCAGAATCCATCATCTTCCCCAGAGTCACGGAGCGCAGGGCTTCGGGAAAGGTCTAAGTCGGAGAGGGCCGGGCGTAACAGCGAGGTTGGATCTCGTTCATGGTGCAAGTTACTCAGTGAGCTGGCCCAGCTGTGATCATCTAAAATTAGAGGAGCCCCAGAGGTAGACCGCGACTGTGGAGCAGTTCCAGGTGATCTTGAGTGGTCCCCTCGACGTTCCCCTTTCTTACGAGAGCGGTTGCGCCTCCTTTGTTGTTTGGGGGGAGAGGATAGGGCTCGGGAAGGGCCAGACATGGGGGGGGACATGGGATGGGGGCGTAGGGGCCGTTCCTCCGTGAGCCACGTCCACGCCGCCTGTGGTGTATCAAAGAAGAGTGTCTTGTCCTGGAAAATGACTCTGAGACGGGCCGGGAAGAGGAGCCCATAATGCAGGCCTAGGTTGGGGAGTTTTTGTTTGACCTCGGCATACGTGCGGCGCTGAGCCTGAACGTCTCTTGTGTAGTCTGGAAAAACCATTATAGTACTGTTCTGGTATTTTAGGGGACCGTGGGCCCGAGCCTCTTTCAGGATAGCGTCTCTGTCTCGGAAATTAAGGATCCTGATGATAATAGGATGTGGTGGAGATCCGGGAGGAGGTTTGGCTGCCAGGGAGCGGTGCACGCGCTCGATGGAGAACCATGGTGAGAGAGCATCTTTGGGGATCCATGACTTGATCCAGGTCTCCACGAAGGCATCCGCGCGTCCCCGCTCGGCTGCCTCGGGAAAACCTATGAGGCGCAGGTTGTTCCGCCTCGAGCGGTTTTCCGCGTCCTCGGCGCGGTGGTGCAGCTCCGATGTCTGAGCCTGTAGGCGGGCCACCTGAGCTTTCAACTGGCCCAGGTCATCCTCAGCTGTGGAGATGCGCGACTCCACCTCTGACAGTCTCGCCGTGGCGTTACGGAGATTCTGGCGGATAAGGGCCACATCAACTCTCACCTCACCGATTTTACTCTCCACCGAGGCCTGAGATGGGCCAATCGCCTGCAGGATAGTCGAAAGATCTCCTGCAGCCAGGGGTGGGCTGCCAGACGCACCCCGAGGCGGACTCCGGTCAGCAGTAGTGAATTGGTCCATTTTGGTTTGGGTCTGTGGCGCGGGCGTCTTCGGGGCGCGATCTCTGCCCATCTTGGTTGTTGGCGGGGGATTCGGATCTTCCCTCAGAGGTAAGTGATGGTTCTATGGGCAATCAGCTTCAAGACCCAAAGGGCGCGGAGTCGGCCGGGACGCGGGCCACGCCCCCCGCCGCCCGGACAGGCAGCCGATCTAGCGGGGGTCCGCCGCGCCTGCCCCGGCAGGCACCACCAGAGCGGAAGAAGGGGGGGCCCCGTCTGTGGACCCCCCACCACTCGATGAGTGCGGCCGAACTCGCCCCCGACCACGGGTCGCGGGAGAGGCAGAGGCAGCCCCGGGGACCACCGGTCAGGGGCAGAGAGGGGGAGGCCAGGTCAGGGAAACCCCACCTACCCCCACCACCAGTGTTCAGCACTCACCCAACACCACCTCGCAGGATGCAGCTGATGGGCCCGAAGCAGGGGCCAAGAGGCAGCATGGGCCGCCACCCCAGCCACCTCAGGAGTCTCAGGATCTGCCGCAACGGAGACAGGACAGTTAGTGTAGGCTTGGCTCGATGGATTGCTCTCCTCCAGGCCACAGGAGGTCCAGGCGGCAAGGCGGTGAGAGCCCACTTCACAGCTCGAGACATGGGCAGCAGCAAGGACTCCCTCAGAGAGCGTTGGAGCTTCCTTCCTTAGGGAGCAGGGGGCCGGATCAGGGCCAGGCCCAAGCCCAGTTGGGACAGTAGGAGAGTAGCGCTGCAGCCCTCGCCGCTCGAGTTAGTGGCCGATGTAGAGGGCGTCCAGGGCAGTAAGGACAGCAACTGGCAGGCCCAGGGCAGGAGGCAGCGCGGGCCGCCACTTCCGCCGCACCAGGAGTCTCCAGGTCCGCGGCTTGGGACAGTGGTAGGCAGCGCCGGGCAGCCGGATGTTTCCCGTTCCCGCAGGCCACAGGATGGCCACGCGATGGTTCGGGGAGGGCCCGCACCTCAGCCGAGGCGCAGGCGTGTTCGGCGCTTCCCTCAGGGAATGTCGGGTCTTCCCGCCGCTGCAGTCAAGGAGGTATGTCAGGCCCGAGCCCGGGCGGAGGAACCAAGCAAAGGAAAGGCGCGACCCCCCGCTGCTCGATTCAGCGGCCGATGTCGGGGGGGCCGAGGACCACTTCTAGCGCCACTCACCTCCCCCGGGACCGGCTCGTGGAGAGCAGCGCACAGCCAGGCGGGGGGGGGCAGGCGCTCACTCAGGCAGCCAGGCTCATGGCCGATCTCGGGGCTTCGGGGGGGTCACCAGTCCTGCAGCGGAGCCTCAACGCAGGAAATTCAGGGCCGGGGAACGGCAGCCGGCGCCCCGGCCGATAAGCTCCTCCACAGCCGCTCAGGTCCGGAAAACAGCAGGCAGGGCGTTCAGGGCTCCAGCAAGCATGATGAGGAGGAAATGGGGGTCTGTGGGGCACCGATGGCAGCAGATGACAACGCGGATGACGGAGGGGTCCGGAGCACTATCAAAATGCAACCGCCATCTTGACGCGTTGGTCACGCCCCCAACTGAAGCTGTAATTTAAGCACCAAACACCAACAGGTAGTAGGACCCATAGACATAGGAGAGTACACAGCGGTGATGAGGCTGTGCAAAAAGCGACAACCTACACTTTCTGAGCCACTTCAGAAGCGTGTCTGACAACTTAATAGTCTTTAATGGTTATATGTGGCAACATCAATGTCAATAATATATATAGACCTGCATGTATATCAACTTCACATTAGCCAGTATATTGTAATGGTAAGCATATATAGGGAATCGTAAGATTATTAATCTTAAATTCACATCTGCTTACCTTCATAGTACGCTGCGAGTTGGTTTTTTGGAATAGGTATAAGTGAAGGTCAATATTAAAACTTTTATATTTTGGTAGAAACCCCATTTTACCTGTGTACTTGGCAAAGGGTGCTTTAGAAAGGGAAAAATTAACATGATTTGCAATTTTTGAAACTTGAGATACGTTAGTGTTAAAAAATATATATTTTTGTCAACATTTCTTAAGCAACATATGCACTAATCCCTGCATTGTCCTTTACACTTAAGCTGCTTCGCTTACAGTATATTTAAGTCCATACACCAAATTGAGCGAAAAGAAAAACGCTGCACAGAATCAGCCGCGGCCCGTACAGGTAAGAGCGGTGGGGCCGAGTGAGGGGGGATTTCGATGGATGATGACCAGGGCAAATTAATTATTTATTTAATTTTCCCTGGTTATCGTCCGTCGAAATCCCCCGGCCCCACCGCTCTTACCTGCACGGGCCGCGGCTGCACAGAATACAGTTATGCAGCGGCGTAGCGTGGGTTGCCAGCGCCCGGGGCAAGGCATGTAACCTTACACTTTTCTTTTAAAATTTTGGGCGCCTATTAAAATTTTACTCCCCTAAAAATGCCCATAAGAATTCTGAACCCGGGGCAACCACCCCTGTGGCCCCCGCACGTTACGCCATAACAGTTATGAGATCTTTACTTAAAAATGCCCCAGCTGTTTTCGTTTGATATGTTTGGCTTGCTTGTAATGTTCTAGATGGCATGTATATTCAGCGAACCAATGTCTATATTTCTTTGACAGATTACCCTCAATCCCCATTAAGATTTTTAACGTTTTCACAATATATAACATTTTATAAAGCAATTGTTAGAAAATATTTTATCAAACTATTTTTCTCAAGAAGGAGGGGTCAGCATGGAAAAGACCATTATGCTAGTACAGAAGCATTGCAACCGAGAATCAAGACACGCCTTAGCAGTGTTAATGAATATAAGAAGGTAGATGACCATATGAGAAAAATACTTAGATGTAACTTGTTGCAAAATACTGGTTGTAATTTGCGACCAGTATTTTTGCGACCAGTGTGGTAATTTGCGAACCGACCTATGTACTAATAGATTGGTTCACAATTTACCTATTCGTAGTGGGTCACAATTCGTCCTACCTCATGAATATTAATGAGGTAGGTGGCAAATTGCAACTCACTATGAGCTGTAGCCATCACAGTGATGGTGGCTTGCTGGGGTCATCAGAACACCATGTCTGTGATTGCTTTTTAATAAAGCAATCTATTTTTTTAATGCAGCCCGTTTTCCTTAAGGAAAATGGGACTGCATTTAAAAAGCAAAGGTTTTTTTTTTTGTTTGTTTGTTTAGAAGACACAATGTTTCCGTGGCCCACTGCCTCCTCTTAAACAAACTTTTTTTTTTACATTCACGAATGGGAAGGGGCCCAAGGGGACCATTTACAAATTGGATACCACTGCATGTTGGTAGTCGGTAAAGTATCAATGTTTTGAGACCGGAATTCAGTTGCACAACATTAATACATACCATTCCAATTTGTTATTTGGAAGGAAGCCCCATAACACACCCCTTTCAAATACTGAATCGGTATTTAGTCGTAAAACCAAATTGCTATTTGGTAACAAGCTACCGAATTGCAGTTTGTGCTTCATACATACCAAAATGCTTTTTTGCAGTCACAAACGGACTGATTCTGTAAATTGACTCACTTGCGAATTCAAAAAAGCCTAGCACATCTGGCCTTCATGCATAAATTAATCGTTCCCTCTGCCTAATTCCAGGTACCATCATTTGGAACCCAAGAGGCTGCATGGGGTTGCATAAACCAAGGCCAGTGTCTAGAAGAAAGAATGAATCCATTCACGGAAATTGACAGTTTGTTGAAATTTTAGGTAGTCTGTTCCTACGCAAACCCCATTGTAGATGGTTAGTCTGTGGCGCTCGAAGTGGACTTCAAGTGTCGATACTGGTAGGCAGGGTCGTACTGGCCTACAGAGCAATCAGACAGTGCCTGACAACCTTGTCTGACAAGTTAGTGTGTGGGCTGAGTTTGGCTGTTTGTAACCTTGATTTATGATCTCCTGGGCCGATTTTTACTATTAATTTCCCAGCTATTAAAACAAACATTGCCTGCAGCAAGCTCAAATGCATGTAGGCTTCATACCTTATAAAACACTTATACAGCGTGTCTTTACAAGTTCAAAACCACTCCAATTTGCGAACATGGGCCACTTGTTTAGCTACTTGGGGGCACTTCTATTTTGGTGCCTGTATCTATTTCCTGTTGCAGTCAGCCCTGCTGGTAGGCCAATAACCCCAAACCCCAAAAGCAAGGTTAACACCACTTTGTTGAGGCTATGCTCGAAAGAGTCATCCATCATTTTGATGAATTTCTAAAACGAAGAACGTCAGTCTGACGAAAAGGTAAAATGACAGAATACCTTTGTCACAAAAATATAATTTTTTTTGTAATATCTTTATTCAGATTCAGATTCAAAATCTTTATTCGGATACAAGAATATATCCATAAAAGTACAGTCAATCAATCAATCAATCAATAAAACTTTATTCGATTTGAGAACAAATCATAAAAGCATATATAAAACACAACATGCATAAAATATCACTCCCAGATACAATTCAGTACTTTAGAGCAGGCATTGGGAGGATGTCACATAAATACTACAGCCCTATTAAAACAGACATTGCTTGCCAGTGACCCACGAACCCTTCCTCTCTTCTTTAATCGCCCCTGGTTTTCCTTAATTTAACAGCGACTCTCAGGAAATTAGCCACACAGAATAGGGTATGTACATCAGAAGAAAGCTTTAAAAACAACAAGGCTACTCGCGCCTGCCTAAAACCAGCTCGATTTAATAAATCCTTTAAAAACTTTTCCCTAGGAAAAGCATAGTATGGGCAGAGAAGAACTAGGTGGAGGGTATCCTGTGGAGACCTGTTGTCGCAGCCACAGGGCCCTCTCTCTTCAATATTTTTAACAAAACCTGCCGGTACCGCTAGTAAATGATGGAGAAGATCTAGTCTAAAATGGGTAATTAAAAATCTATCGTGTGGACTCTTCATTAAAGTTAAATAAGGTTCAATTCCCAGGGTTGTCTTGACTAGTGTATGGGCTCTCACTGTGGGTTTAGCAAGTTCAATGGCCTCTCGATGTGCCATGGTGAACCTTAAATGCAGGGCTTTAATCTCAACCCTGTCCTTTGTTCTTATTGACTCTGGGGTATTAAACAGGTCTGCCCGGCCTAACTTGATAAAAGACTCTTTTACGTATTTTATCCAGGGAATTCTCATCGAGTAGTCCAAGGATAAACTATCCTGAAGTACTGTCCTTGTAAAGCCTGCCTCAATGTTCGTCCAACATTTGAGCCAACCTAAGAGGGGCTTGACTGCTATCTGGTCTGATATATATTTGACCCCCAATTCTTCATGGACAGAAAATACCGTAATACTTTGAGGGACCTTCAATAAACCCCTCAAGTAATTATTTTCTTCTCTTTGTAAGTCGTTAGTCATAATAAAACCCCAGACCTCGCTTCCGTATAACACCTTGGCACAACAGACTGAGTTATAGATCTTAAGAATCATATCCGGAGTCCAGCTTCCTAACCTATGAGCAAAGTTTGTGATAGAGCCTGTAGACTTTTTCAGGGCCACACACTTCTCCTTTAATAAATACTTAAAATTCAAATGACCATCTAGAGGCATTCCCAAGTATGCAAATGCTGGCACTTTACCCAGGACATGTGAACCTATGACGTATTTGTATGAGTTTTTTGCCTTTTTCCCCGTCTCCAAAACATATGATTTGGTTAGGTTGGGGGACATATCCAAATTTTCCATAAACTCTACAAAACCGTCAATTAAAAGCTGTAGACCATGTGGGGTACGGGCAAGGAGCACCGCATCGCCTGCGTAAAGCAGAACCGGGACCGCTTTTCCCCCTATTCTGTCAAATAACGGCATATTACAATGAGAACAATCCGATAACAGAGGGAACACAAATAAATAGAAAAACAGCTTTAAAAAAGTTTCCAATTTAAACAGGTCCTCCAATAATACAATACACATTATCTTTATTAAATATTGCATGTAACATTTGAGCCGCTTCCTCCATTACATTCCATGCCTCACTATAATAGCTGTTAATAACCGGATATGCAGCACGACATTAAACATAAACAAATTTGACTATTGTCGGCCCATGTAGCACCCATTTTCACCGTGACTCCAGTACATCCGACTGGTAAATCTTGATTAAGGAGCTGACACTATTGTCAACTCTATAACGAGGAACTCCCTGTGAAAAATCTGGTATACTATGCAAGGGATGGTATAACAACTCAGGGCAGACATAGATCACTGTGAACAGCACATCACAGTATACAAACCACTGCAATCATTTGGTATTCTATGCATCTAGGTGGCATCTCATCATTTTTACTTTATTTTATTTATTTGTATTGTATTTTATTTTTTATGTATTTATTTCATTTTACTTATTTTTACTTTTTTTTGTCATTTGTACTATGTAAGGCTAATGACATTATATCAGACAAATTCACTAATAGTTGATCCCCTAACAAGTTTTGAGTGATCATCTGAGATTCACCTCCAGCTGCCGTCCACTTCAGCATGTCAGAGAGCCGCTCTTTCATCTAGAGAGGTAGGGAGGAATTCCAAACAATTGCTATCTGACATACCACCAGCAATGTACTCAGGTCTATAAATGTGGAGTCCAATTTGTCTCTTCTAGGTCTGTTACTGAGACCCAGAATACACTAACCTGACTGCAGTAATCTGGTTCTACCAGTAATCTCAGATAATAGACCAGTGACCGCCTGCCAGCGGACCCTCAACTCAGAGCAACCCCAAAGGTTGTGTAATAGGTCAGCTTTAGCTTCTTCACATCTAGGGCAGAGATCTCTTACTTATGCATATATCTTATGTAACCTATGCGCATGAAATATGCTTTGGGAAGAATTGTATATTGAAATAACTTAAATTTCGCATTTCTGGAGACATTCCCAGGGTGTTCAAGGATCTTTGCCAATTCCCCATCTAACTGCTTATTCAAATCTGTTTCCCACCTATCCCACACCAGTGAGATACGTATTTTAGTTTGTTCAGCAATTTTTCGGTAAGGCATTGTTTTATCCTTCTGGTTCCTTCCATGTATTAGCAATAACTGCAATGTATTTTGCAGGCAGGCCCAGCATTACCCCACTTTCACACAGTTTTATCTGTACGGAATATGGCATCATACACTAAATATTGCCTCACATGTAGTGCATCATCTCTACGCATCTCCACAAATTACTTAAGCTTGTGCTGCCCCAAGCAAATTACCCAGGACGTCAACCCACACATCCTGCCAATATGATACAGTAGCTTTATTTACTATTCAGTTAAATTCCAAATACCACCACAGTGGGACAGCCAGCGCATAGGCCAACATTGTCTTCATATGAGTAAACCACTTTCCCCAACAAATATAGAGCTATCAAAAATAGTCGAGATTGAAACTGCACTGGTACTTTGTACCTTATTACCTTTGCACAGGTAATAAGCCTCTGGTGTTGCAGTGAATATATGCTGAATCATTTGCCTCAGCGTCCACACACCAACCAGCCACTCACTTCAGCTGGCCAGTATGTTAAGACCGCCCACCAATATGAGGAGTTTCAATTTGCGTAGCACAATTTTATTTCTGCCACCACCTCACATTCAGCTCCAAGAGTAAATCATTTATTGTTTTAAAGATTGGGTTAGGGATTATTAATGCTACATTTTCAAAAAAGAGCCTAGGGAGAAGTATAATTCTGAATAGGGCAATTCTACCAAATTCCGACAATGGGAGTTTATTACAAAATTGCATGGATCCCCTGATATTCATAATTGTTTTCTCTAGATCACCTTCCAGAGTATCTTCATTCTTGTGGAATATCTGCAACCACAGTATTTAAAAGTCACACCCGCTCACTGTAGTGGCAGATCCAGGAGCCGGGAAACATTTGCTCACCCATGAAAAGGAAACAGACATGACTTCTCCCTGTTTAGTGTTTGCTTTGAGTTTTTTGTCAAACCGATGTCGCTGCCCAAATAATGGAATTACATCAGCTGCAGAGTTTTTACTGTAAAGAAGTACATTATCCGCACATAGAGAAATCAAATGTCTATGCCCATAAAATGCTACTTCGCTATTTATCTGCTTTTTATGCACTATTGCTGCTAAGAATTCCATAGCATGTGCAAAACGCATTAGTGAAAGGGAACACTCATTCCTCACATCCCTGTGTACCCCCGTCTCACTGAATAATTGACAACTTGTCACCGAGCCTTCTCCGGCGCTGCCCCAAAGATATGGAACACTCTTCCACCGGAAGTACGCAGAATCTCTTCAACGACTGCTTTCAAACTGGAAGCCAAAAGATTCCTAATGAACAAATTCTTTTGGGCTAGGTTCACCTGCTCGAAATCATTGATCCTACAACCATTGTACCATCATTTAATGCTGCTCTTCTTTACCGCATTGTGTGCCCCCCTTTGTAGCCCGCTATATACCTGTTTATTGTATTACTCTCCTTGATTCGTTTGTCTGGGAATTATGTGATTATTCCTGTTGTGTATTCTTACTTGATGTCGATATTGGATTTATGTCCTTCCTTCCATTCTTTTGTAAGGCGCTCTGATATCCTTCGGCATCATGTTAGCGCTATAGAAAACTTTATAAATAAATAAGGACCCGGGCTCTGGGAGTGGAATACAGTAACTGAATCCACACCAACAGTTCACTGCCAAAGCCTGATACCATTAGTACCTGAATCAAATGCCTCCACCGAAGTTATCCGAAGCCTTTTTCATATCAATGAAGGCTACCACTGCGTATGAACCACATAGAGGGAGCTGGTTTAGTACATGTTATCATTTTCTAATATTTGGAAAAGTATTTCTTCCAGGCACAAATGCAGATTTATCCAAATGAATCAGCTTGGGTAGCACTTGAGCTGTTATCATTGCTAGCAACTTAGCTAAGATGTTATAGTTCAGATTCAGCCTGGACAGAGGACAGTTGGAGCACACATCTAGCAGGGCCTTATTCTGAGTCTGTAGAATGATGATTAAAGCTTCCTTAGTCGTGGAAGGCAATGCACCCCCTGCCCTAATGGCTGGACACATCTCTAGTAAATGAGGCAACAGTGTATTTTTATATACAGCAGAAAATTCAATCGAAAGACCAATGGTCCCTGGAGTATTACCTCTTGCCAAATAACTAATAGTATTTTTAGTTCTTCTACAGTCAGGGGGGAGTGAAGATGCACCCTCTGTTCGTCTGTCAGTTTATTTAAGGAAGCTGCATTTATGTAGCTAAACTGCAGTCTTCAGAGGACGCAGTGATCGCAGTGTACAGTTTCTTATAATACTCCGTGAGAGTTATGATAATACCCAGTTGTGTTCGGGTTATTTCACTAGTACCCTTACAATAGATGGTTTTTTTTCCCTTCACTAGCCAAGTGAAAATGTGGCCTGTCTTCCCCCCTCACTATGTTGTTTATGTATAGGCATTATAATGATGCTTTCCCACTCCATCTACCTAATTTTGGTATTCTTTTCTAGCTTACACCAGGAGATGGAGACTATCCGTGACAGTACTGCCTCTATTTCTAGCTGGCGAAATTTGTCTTCTAGTTTCAAGATATCTCTTTTCAGTAAGTCCATATTCCATTCCTATACAAGTACCTCTCAAGGTAACCTTAAAAGCTTCCCAAAACGTGTGAGGATCAGCAACTAAATCTTTATTTTCTTCTAAGAGGTTTCAGTACAGTTTCTTTAAGTGATACTCTACATGGTGTATATAAGAGTGCCACTGGCTAAAGGCAGCAAATTGGTATGCTGAGGATCTGCCTACTCCATCGTATTGTCAAGGTAAGAAATTTGTGGCTCAATAATGTTTTGTCCAGGTATTCAGAACTAATAATGCACAGTATATGTAAATAAGAATAACATGAATGTTCTCGAACTTTAGGATACACACTTCTCCAAATATCTACCAACCTCCAGTTCACTAAACAAATACAGAGCCTATATGTGCTGTCTGTATTGCTGCAGCCCCCTGAAAGGATCTCCCCAATATTAAGCCGATTACACAATTAAAATCTCCACCCCAAATGGACGGTATGTCCTGGTGATATATGAAGTGTGCCCTCACTGAGTACGCAAATTCAGCTTGAGGAGTATTAAGAGCATAAATGCTCATGAGTCTTAGCAGCTTACCATCAAGCTTGCCACTAAATAGCATTTTAGGTTTAATCCATATGGGCTTACCCATATTAATAGTGGAATAGGAAGTGTGGAACAAAATAACCCGCAATCTTTTGTCCAAAGACGCACCATATTTATTAACAAATTGTGTCAGGAACACAAAATTGTTGTCTCTTCTTTTTATGTAAGAGTAAATTTGATTGTCTTTTGCATAAGTTCTCCAAGCCTCAACAGTTCCATTTTAATAAATTATATGTCAGGACACACATTAACCTGAAAAAAGATATTCAGGAAAATGGGCACCCCACCCAGGAGTTCAGTGTCTAACTTGGCAACACCGCTCCCAAATCATTAGAAGGTTGCAAGTTGCCATCATCTCTAATCAAGTCAACTTGGAAGCCAACATAGATACATTGTGGAGGAATGCAACCATGGCCAAGAAATAAGAACTCCCACCTAACCTCACCCTCGGGCCTAGAACCCAAACCTCTATGTCAGTTTAAAGAAAACTCGAGAAAAAGCCAAACAAAGCTGATCATTCAATACCGGTGTTTGGGTACATATTGTGTGTGGGGTGCGCCTGGTGCAATGTAGCCTCACGTGGAGCCTGTCAGGGACTGTCCGGGACTATGTCGGGAACACAGTCAGGGACTTGGGCAAGGACTGGGAACGGGGTAGAAAACGTACACAGAGAGAAGAGTACAGCGCTGCCCAGGATCACACAGGAAGTCAGAGGAGAAAAGGGATCCAAAGGGGAAGCCTGTACAAAGGAACAAGATGGCTAAGACTCAGAAAGGAAGGGCACTCGCACGGCAATTTAGCATTCAGACTAACTAAACCCAGGACGGACGTGCAAGACATATATATAATACAACATTAGCAATAAAGGGAATGTGGGGTAAAGCACTCAGAAGCTCCACACTGTAAGACTGAAGCTCAGTAAGTTCCTCACCCACAATTGCTGTTACAGATACTGACTGAAAATACCCACATATAGGATATGTATGCAAAGGCAGGGTCTGTGGAGCTCGTCGGTCTTCTGATTTTGTTGCTGGGGCCGATTTTTCAAAAATCGGCGGCCCCAGTAACAAAACCGGCCCCCTGTAAAGAAACCGGCCCCCACCCCTTCCGGCCTCCCGGGGGATTGCCCGGTGCCCGGTATTACCAGTCCGGCCCTGAGCTTATACCTATGGTGATGTTATAACAGTAACTCAAAGACAATACTCACAGTGAACAAGAAACACCACCTAGGTAGTCAGCTGTGCCCACGGATCCTGGCGATCAAACAGGAACACGCAAGGCAGAAACAGCAAAGGGGTAGAACTAAACACAAGCACAATAGACAAGGAGCTAGCAAGGAGGAGTGCTTAACAGGAAAGGAAGGAAATCACACTGCACACTTGGCAGAAAGCAGGTAATAAACATACAAGGTAACGGAAGCAAGACAGCAGAAATAGAAAGACAACAAACTAGAACTGGAACCAAGGAAACGGGAAGAAAGGCAGGGACTGGAAAAGGATATACAGAAGGGGAGGCTACAAGGGTATACTAGAATAGTGCAGGTTCAGGAATCAAGAAAACAAAGTAGCATAGAAGGCAGTGCTGGGGCAGGAATAAGAATTGAGCAAAAGCTCAGGAGTCAAAGTAGCACTGCAGGTAGTGCTAGTTCAGGAGAAGGGAAATTGCTGCAGGTCAGGAACAAGGAATACTAAGGCTCAGGAGTCAAGGTAGCACTGCAGGCAGTGCTAGTTCAGGAACAAGGAAAACTGCTGCAGTTCAGGAACAAGGAATGCTAAGGCTCAGGAGTCAAGGTAGCACTGCAGGCAGTACTCGTTCAAGGAAACAGGAAATAGCTACAGCTCAGGAAACAAGGAGTCAAGAGAGCACTGCAAGCAGTGCAAATCAGGAACAAGAAATAGCTGAAGCCCAGGAACAGGAACAAAGAATAACTATGGCTCAGGAACTCAGGAAACAAGGTAGCACTGCAGGCAGTGCTAATTCAGGCACAAGGAATAGCTATAGCTCAGGAATCAAGGAACAAGGATTAACTATAGCTCAGGAATCAAGGAATATCAAAAGCTCAGGAAACACTGGAAACTAGGATCGGCCTCACCGGTATACAGCTACAATGACCAACACTGGGCTGAAGGGAGCTGGGGCTTAAAAGAGCTCACAGTAATCACATGCATCAGGTGTGAGCAGGCTAGCAGCAGCCAGCCACAGGTGAACTGAATTCCTCCACCCATCCTTGGCCTGCAGGGGTGGAGACAAAGCAGTGAGCAGGGGATTATAGGTAATGGAGTTTCCAGCATGAGCAGGCTGGCTTCCACAAAACCCGGCATGGATTGGGAATGGATGTCAATTCCTAAATGATGTCCAAATGCCTGGAAGTCAGGATATGCATACAGGGGAGTGTCTGGAAGCATATTAGAATACTGGAAAGCCCCACAATTCGGCCCCCTGGTGGTGGGAACGAGAGCACAGGGAGTGAATCGTGACAGAGCCCAATATTATTAATGAAAGTGCCCCCTGTAGCACCCTGTACAGTTGACAGTCTCACTCACCGCTATGTTGCAAATTTCCTAACTAATCAGCAGTGACCATAAGGTAATGACGCAACAAGTATAGCATGTACAATTTCCATTGACTTTCCCACTAAATACAGAACTACCACCATGCACTGCAATCAAGCAATAATCACATCAGAGGTCATTGAAGTCAGTTATCGCCATCTGCTTTATCAACCTTTTCCGGCTTGAGGCTCCCATTTCGTTGTCCACTTCTCACATGCCCTCTCTGGCTTAGGGAACAAATGTGTTTTGCTGTCAACAAATAATCTTCAAAGTAGTTGGGAAAATTAGTGAATAGGATAGCTCAAGATGACACAAACACCTTTTAACGTCCATAAATGAACGCCTTTTAGACTGGAACGAGGCAGTGTAGTCAGGGAACAAAAATACCTTATAATTGTCCAACAAGATCAACCCTCCATATTTGGCATTTTTAAAGGAGAGTATCTCTGTCTTTGGAGTGTAATAATCTAGCAACTAAGGACAGAGGAGGCGCACTGGAATCAGGACTATATGGACACGTTCAACATCAAAAACTGAGATAACCAGTAGGTTCCACTTTCAATTTAGGCCAGGACACAATAAATAAGATCATGTCTGGTCCTGCAATGATTTCAGGTAATTCTACAATCGTTACATTATTATGGCATAATTGCCCATCTGTGTCTTCCACATGCTGCTCTTGGATCCTAATTCAGGATTGCTGGTTGTGCAGTTCAGACTGCAGTCCTTTAACTGCCAGAGGAAAGGTTCATTACCAGAGACCCTCTCAGCATCTTTCCTTGATTAGCCCGTAGTAAGGTCACATCTACAGCTACTGGGTCAATCTTTTGCTTTTGCTCTTCTCTAGACTCTCGTTTAGCTGTCAAAATATCATCAAGTTTATCCACTTTCCCCGGTCTTTCATCATCTCTCTATTTTCTTGGCTATATTCTCCATCTGGTAGACCTGTTATGATCCTTTGTGTGCCACTAAAGACACACTGCCAAAGTGTATCTTGCCATTCTCAGGCAGGGCTTTTTAGTACCGATAGGAAGACACTCAAGAAGCTTCTGTCGAGGAGTATCTTTGCCTTGTCTCTACAGCTTCTAATAGCTCTGCTCATATAGCCCCTCACCTCAAGGACACAGTCAAATAATGCAAGACAGGTCCTCTTCCAAGTCGGGATGACCCAGCTACAGCTATCACTAACAAAACACCAACATTCACTGGAAAGCACACCATTAACTCTGCATTATAAGAATTGTATATTTCATGAAGATATAAAGCTTGTTCTCAGCACATGCTCCCAGGTCCTCTAACACAACATTTGAAGTTACTTAGACAGTTCTCAGATTACCTGGGGGCTCACAGGGTGCAAAAGAAGTTGCTTGTTGCACCCAGCCTGGGGCCACCGTGTCTAGAGCCATTGGAGTGGGGAGACGCTTGATTGTCAAATTAAGGCCCTTACCTAGCCTGGTGTGAAATTTTCCATTTATTGGCACTCCTTGCCGATCTACCATGCAGGCCCCAAACCTGCAAAATCCCAATCAGGCCACTCTCAGGTCCCAAGCTTTGTACAGCCTACAGTACACTCCTGCTCGGGGAAGCAGATCAGGTCAGTTGTAAAAAAAAGAAGGCAGCAAGCCCCTCAGCACACCTCGTCAGCCAAGCTGGCGCCTACTCTAGGTCCACCAACCTGGACACCAGCACATAGTAGTACTCACTGCTTCTTGCACCAGTGCTGGCCTCCATTGCCCATGCTCTTTAGGCACTCTGCGGATCTGGCCCAGACCATCAGCTCCCCTCAGGAGGCGATCACGCACCCTCGATCTTTCCGTCTCTCCTCCCTTCAGGCATCGGCTCTACTCGATTTAAGTCAAAGCCCAATATTGCACCACGCATGGCGCCATCTTTAAATTGTCCACAGACCTCTTCGCCCTGCTGCTTCAACTCCCCAAAAATCATTTTGCACTGCTTACAATCTCGGGGTGTGCCAGCACCCACTGTCATATAATCGGGGATCACCATTTTAGGCCCCACATTCTGAGCGGAGCCTCAGAAAGACACACCCATCGCAGGCTGGCCTTACCCCCTCAAAAATATAATGTTTATGTGGGAAAGGCAAATGTTAATTTTAAAGTCACCATGACAAAGAGGCAAGAATGGAAAAGGGGGTGGGTATAGAGGATAGGGGAGGAGTGGAATGGGAAGAGGAGATAGTAAAGGTCTGTAACAAAAGAGTACAGTGGGTGGCAAAATAAGGGGGTTTCTAAAAAGCCAAATGGGAGGAAAACAGCAGGTGGAGTCAGGGGTTTGGGAAAAAAGGGGAGTACTCGGGAAGGGGTATAAGGGATTTGTTTAAAAAAAAAAAAACAGGAGGGGGCATAAGGGGTTTATAATAAAAATCAAAAAGGAGCAAAGTGGGAGTAGGAGTAATGGGTTTGCAAAAAAGGAGTAAAGCATGAGGGGAACGAAGAGGTTTATTAAAAACACGATGAAAGCAGGAGAGGGCTTTTGTAAAATAGGGACTAGAGTTGGAGCAAAAGTGAGGGTTTCATAAACAAGAGAATTACGCAGGAGCGAAGTAGTGGGTTTGTAAAAGTAAAGCAGTAAAGTAGAAGAGGGAGTGATGGGTTTGTAAAAAGGAGTAAAGTGGAAGCGAAATTTAAGGGAGTTGTATAAAAATGGAAGCAAAGCAGGGAAATAATATTTATTTTAAAAAAGGAGTACAAAGCAAAAGGCAGAGTATCACCAGGGGCATGGAAGGCAGGGAATATCTTTAAAAAGGTGAAAAAAGGAAGAGAGGAGTAAAAGGGAGGAAGGAACCTTCATTAAAATATCTAAAATAACAGACTTAAGAAAGGAATTTTTCGTCAACAAAAGTTTTCTACCAGGCTGATTTCATCACCAGGTGAAACCCATTCTTGATTTTAAAAAATCGCCAACATTGGTTGACAAAAACACATTTTCAGAAACACTTTCTCTAAGCAGATTTTTCATCCAAAGCACATACGATCGCTCCACAAGCCTGAAAAGACACCTGCTTCTCAGAGATTTCCTTGGGGAACAAAGATGGACAAAGCCCCCCTGTTCAAAGGGTGTGAATTTCAGCAATATTTTGGGTTTCAGGAAGTCAGTCATCAAGGCATCGCACCATGCTGGCCCCAAGCGAATACGGAGGTCACAAGATTCGTGCACACCAGGAAAACAATGATGAGGATAATTGAAGAGGAATTAATGTACCCAGAGCTGTAAACCTTAGCTATCAAGGAGACAACCAAGACTAAGACCTATCGAGAATCCACAAGGATCCGGTCACAATCCTATCAAAGAGGCAATTGTTTGTAATAGCATTGAATACACACCCTCACTTCCTCTATTCAATTGAGTGACTGCGTAGACTAACTGTGGGATGTGGACTTGTGTTTTTTATCCAAATGACATTTTTATGTTACTTCACTATATTTCAATGTGCTTGGAGAGTAATGGTCTGTGCAGATTTGTAGAAAAACACAGATCCTTCTTGAAGGGCCACATGGCTCTAGATTTGCACCGAAGTAGCCATGCGTTTGCCTGTTAGCCTCAGACAGATGCCACAGTATTGGGCAATTACCTCAGCAGCAGAGCCAGGAAAGAAGGAAGAGGAGGAGCAGAGGAAGGGAGGAGGAATCTGAGAAAGGGGGAAATTGAACAGCATGGGCAGAGTGTAGCTCTCCCAGCACTAGGCCCAGATGTTGAATTGGAAACACAATTCACTCCTGCAGTATCTAAACAAGCGCAATGGGCACTCACTGACTTGTCGTCTGTCAACAGGGCACTCACCGACCTGACACCTGTCAACAAGCCATTGATCCATGCAGCAATTCGTTGTCTCCCTACAAAAGACCATCTGTTGTTTGCCATCATTCCATATCCTAGTGAGGTTACTAGGATTTGCCCCTAGACATTTACCGACACATTCCCTGTCCCTGGACCTATTTTAGAGTTTTGATAGAAAAGCTGATGTGCCGGTGTAATTCAGTACGGATTTGGTGGTAAAGGACGATGCTTTCTTAAATTGATCTGCTATCTCAAAAGTGATAATTAGGTGGTCTCACTTCCTAAAGGTGTTCAAACTGTCAAGGTAGGTTATTAAAGCTCTGTGTATATCCAAAGTGTGAAGTAACCGATCCTTCTCAGAAGCTGGAGAGGGAAAGAACACTGGCCATATTAGTTCTTGAGACGTATGTAAAGAAGAATAGAAGGAAGGCAATAAAATTGGATTAGTTTTAAAACCAAACCATCATAGCAAATTGTCACACAGGTGGGATGACACGTTAAATCAGACAATTCTCCAGTTCTACGCGCAGATGGAATAGCTACAAGAAATGATGCATTGAAAGTTAGATATTTCAATTCCACCTAAGAGAAGGGCTCAAATGGATATGTTTGAAGAGCTTTAGACATCAAAGGTAACTTCCAAGAGGGTAAAGCCTAGGAAAAGAAAGACCTTTAAAAAGTCTCTACCCAGAGTTTCTCTTCCTGAATGGCTCCCCAAAGCTCACAAAAAGCATTGATAGCAGTCCACGGGGTAGCAAGTATAGACAGAATGATTAAGATAAAAAAAATTAAAAAAACATTCCAAAAGAATTGGAAAAAAGAAGAAAAAATAATGCAATGAAGAAATAAAATGAGCAGCATACCCTTTCTGAAAACAAGTCTAATGCCTATCACATACTTTCATGCTACAGGGTCTTCTAGAATTTAGAATTTCCTGAGCTAGATGGAGTGGAAGCCATTTGTGCTGCAGACCTTCCCTTTTAGTCTCCATATCAAGAGAGATGAGGGGACAGAAAGAGAACAGGAGATGAAAGCAGGAAGAACCCATGGAGGGAAAGCTGTCAGAGATTTCAGCAGTGGAAATTTCATTCCCCATGACCAAAAGGAAACCACGAAAATTATCTCTGCTTCCTTCATCTGGACCTTGAAAAGGATTCTCAGACTCCGGAAAAAGGCAGAAAGAAATACAGCAACTTCTCAAGTCATTCCGATAAGAGAATCCGAACCAGAGAATCCTTCTCTGGATTGAGAGAGCAAAATCCTTGGAAGCTGAGCATTGCCTTGGGAGGTAAAGAGATCCAGAAAGGGAGTGCCAAACTTATTTCCACCTTCTAGAGAATTACCGGAAATAGGGGCAGGCCCTGGGAAGATGGAGTTACCCCCTCAATTTGTCTGCCTGAAGATTGTTCTGTCCCTTGATGTGAGAGGCTGACAGGGATAGACGGTTAATCTTGTACTAGGCCCCCTCCAGCACTGCTACGGCATTGGAATCTGGAACAGGCACCCCACCTGGCCCTGATGACTTATGTACACCAGTGTCACTGTATTGTTCGATTTTACCGGATCATTGGGGCCTTGGACATGTGTGTGAAATTGTTGAAGAGCTCACAACACTGAGAATTCTTTCCAGTTCCATGATCTGTGCCTTTGCATAAGAGACTATTGTGCTTGAAAAGTCTGAGTTCATAAGACAGCTCTCAAACATATATTGTAAGATCCTTAGAAACAGAGGCTCGTCCAGCCATCATTGCAGAGCTACCTTCATCTCTATCGTTATTTGAACTTTAGGACAATCATGAAGTTGAGCCATAAGACTGTAAAGATATGGTGCCTTGTGCCTCTGAGTCTCCAATGCATCACTACTGTGGCCTTGTTGATTTTCAAAAGGGAGAACAGAACGTTTTGCAGATGTGTGGCTCAGGACAGGAAGGAATAACCATATCGGAGTCCATTCTAAACCTAGCCTCTATGAAAATCAGAATCTGAGCTGGAGATAGCTACTACCTTGGACAATTTAGGGTAAAACCGGAATGGGATAGACAGTTCTTTACCATTTCTAAAAATGTACATTGTCACAGATTCTGAAGGGACATGAAGAAGCCATTCATCCATGTATGGAAATATTGGAAGAACCTATAAATGTATTAGTGTCACTACTAGAGGGAAAAAATTGGGGCACACTCTTGGAGCAGAGTGGAGACCTGACCTGAAAAGTTGATCCTGAATGCAAACTTTGAGGGATCATGAATGAGCTATGGGAATATAAAAATTTGCACCCATAAATGTTATTGTTGAAAGTGGCATGCTTCGAGCATAGGAATGATCATTCGCAATGTTTCCATTTTGTAAGGAATGTTCCTAAACAGCTTATTGAGTTTCTTTTAGGTTTATCATCTTCTGTAATTCTCCTGACAGTTTGGAATTAAGAAGATGATATAAACTCCTTTCCCTCTCTCCAGACAAGGGACCGGAATCACTGCACACTTTTCCCTTAGAGCAGTCAGACCATTTTGCATTGTTTCTTTATTAATAGGATGTTTTGCCCCAGGAGAAGGTGTGGTTCACAAATTCTGTGGAAGAAAGGGTAACTAAATCTTTTCACCAGTCTGAACTATCTTCAGCACCCAGGCATCTGAATACGGTCTCTTCCATTCCTGCAGGATTTGATGAATATGCCCTCCAACTGGAAACTCAGGTCATCCCTTGACTGAAGCTCAATATTTTGCCTGTAGTAAATAACATTAACATTTATTGTAAAATTAACTTATGTCCAAGGGGTATTTCTTGAGTCTGAAGATTGACATATGATCTTATTATGACTACGGGAGTCCATCAGACTGCCATAGCCACGGTGTCGGTGCACGTACCGCTGCACCGGCAGTCCGACCACCCCATTATGACTTGGGCAGTTGGACTCCATGGCGGTGTTGCGGCGGTCTTGAAACCGCAATATGCTTGGTGGGGCTGTAGCATATTACGAGTTTCCTCTCCACCACGATTTTCATGTCGGTGAGCCCGCCATGAAAAGTGTGGCGGAGAGGAAATACAATGGGCCCTACAGGGTCCCCTGTTGCCTCTGCGCCAGGGGATGCATGCAGGGGGGCATATGGTGTGCACCCTTGTCTGCATGCACCCCCAGGTCCTGCAGGGCATGGACCTGACTGTCCATGCCCTGCAGGAACCTGCAAGGGCGTTCCCATTGAGGTGCCTGTTATGGCTCTTCTATGAGCCTTTAAACAGGCACCGCATCGGACCAGCCACCGCAGGACCGCCTGACCTCGATTCCAGTCAGAATCCAGCGGACGGTCTAATTATGGCTTTGGCGGTGCGGAAGCTGGGCGCTCCCGCACCGCCAAAGTCATAATAAGGCCCATAGTCAGGATTGAGGATTCTTCCCTGAAGAACTGTGTTTCTCATTTGAGAATATTTACCAGGGAAATTCTTTCTTTGGTGTTTACCTTACTGAACTGAGGATTGCTGCTTTCTGGGAGGTTCGCAAAAAGACAAACCTTTCTTCAAGGAGTCTGAAGACTTTGATTGCTTACATCTAAAAGATTAAGATAACTTCTTTTCTTTAACCAACTGATGTATTTTTCCTCGAGATCGGGATCAAAGTATGGGGTTCCCTTAAAAGGCATTTATAATGTTGCTGGTCTCAGGGCTGTGCCACTGTTTCAATCTTTCAGGTGCAAATTACATCTGGCAGCAACAGACATTACTCATGTTTATGTGCTGAATCACATGTCTTATCTGCTGGCTCTGACAGGATATTTTCTTGCAAAATAGATATTCTGCAAGGCAAACTTGCCACAAACAAATCCACTGCAACACAGCCTGGAAGGTAAGACGTGATATATTTTCAGTGAATTTTGGATGGACAGAAACTTTGCCATGTTTGCTCTTAGGATGCTTCCCTTCCCTAATGGTGACACCCATGACATAAGAATAGTAACTCCCAACTCTGGTGGGTATGCGGACAAAATATTGTGTAAAAAATATTGTGAGGAACAAATATCATTTCGAAAACATTGTAATGTCAAATATATTGTGGGATAGTATATAGCAGGTAAGAATATCGTTTTTTAGGTCTTTTACATTGTTTTTTTATTGTAGTTGTACATAGGATTGTTTGATAATTACGGCCGGTAGGGCTCCGAATCGGATTCGGCTTAACCGGATCCGATTCGGAGCCCTATTTCCCGACCGATTCGTACGCGCGTCCGGGCTAGCGAGTACGATGCGAATTCGCCGACCGACTCGTCAGGGCGTCCCGACCGCTCCGACCGACTCGTTCCCGGGTCGAACCGCACCGACCGACTCGCTCGGACTCGACTCGCACCGCGCAATGGAGACGTTCCCCGGCCGGGTGAGTACGATGCGCGCCGCGAGCAGTCCGACCGAGCCGCGCACTCCGGCTCCAAAGAGCAGTCGGAGACGTACTTTGGGGGTCCGTGTCGGACCCCCCTGTACGCGTAGCCGCGTGAGTCGCACACAGGGGGGACCCATGGGTCTCCCCTACCTGTGCGTGTACGGAGCGAGTCGCTTCGACGCGTACCCGCTGTAGGGGGCGCCCTTGACCGCCTCGCACCCATTGAGTCAATGCGAGCCCGCGTACGCGTAGTACGACCGGCTCCCATTGACTTCAATGGGAGTCCGACCGACTCGAGTCCGATGGCATACGTGCGCATCGTACTCGTTCGGTCGGGCTGCCAAAGTCCGATTCGGTCGGAAATCTCTCCGAGTCCAGCTCGGTCGGAGAGATTTCCGGCCCGAATCGGAATCGGCCCCTTAGTTGAGTTTGACCAGTTCGTGTTACAATCAGTCATTATTTCAATGTTAAGTATGTTGAAATATTTTTTTTATGTTTTTTATTTAGTAATACATTTTTAGGTTTTCCTTATTTAATGTAAATGCTATATTTTTTTGAAGTTTGTTGGATTCGTAGGGAAACAAGGTGGGAAGATCCTTAAATATTTATTTTCAATAGATTATAACATTTTATTATTATAAGTTTTATTTTTCTAACTGTAAATAAATTATTTAATTTATTCAGTAATTTAATAGATAGCTTCATTAATGTGTTTTTTACTTGTCAATTGTTTAATTGGATGATTGTAGTGATTACTTGTTTTTAATAATTTAGATATGTATTTATTTTATTATTTTTACGTTTTTTGTTAAATAATTTCCGCTACTATTGCTTACAGTGGAGTGGGAATAGTAGGTCTCACACCTCCAATTCTAACACTTTTCCTACTGCTGCTTACATTAGGGTGGGAAAGTAAATCTAACCCATCCAAAGTACAATGCTTTCCTTACTGTTGCTCAGATTGGAGTGGGAATAGTAAATTTGACCCCCCCCTCCAAAGTCCATCTCTTTCCCTTCTGTTGCTCATGTTGGAGAGGGAATAGTAAACTTGACCCCTCCAGAATCCAACACTTTTCCTATTGTTCCTTATGTTGGGGTAGTAAATCTAATCTCTCCATAGTCCAACATTTTTATACTATTTCTTACGTAGGAGTGGGAACAGTAAATCTAACCCCTAAACTGTAACACTTTCCCTGCTGTTGTTTACGTTGGGGTGGGAATAGTAAACCTGACCCTCTCTAAATTGTAACACTTTCCCTACTGTTGCTCAGGGTCAGTAACGGCTAATAATCTTTGAAAGTGGTGGGGCGTAATACCAGCCAGGAGTTCACCCTATTTTTTTCTACATTTGCCTCACTCATACTCACTCGCCCTCACATTTAGTCTCTTTCCCCTCACTCACTCAAACTCACATTCTCTCACTTGCAGATTCTGCCTCATACTCACGCCCAATGACAGTTACTCACACAGAACCCAACCATACTCATACTCACTGGTTCTCATTCGCACTTACTAACAAACTTGCACACACTCACTGACTCTGGGTCCTGGTGCAACTACACCTGCTGCACTATTCATTGACAGCTACACCCCTGACTCACTTTCACTCCCTCTCACAACGTCAAATCAATCACTCATTCTAACACACTCATACGTCTTCACTTATCCCTCGTACTCACTTTCACTTAGTCATGCGCACTCTTAAACTCAGATTCTCACGCACTTTCACTCTCACTGACACTCTCAAAAATACTCACACATACATTTTCACGTAATCCCTTTCACTCTCAATCGTTCACAAACACATACACACATGCATGGAGAAATAACTTTTTTTACTTACCTTGCTTACTTAGAGCCCTTGGCTGGCTACTCAGAGGATTCATGGCATCAGCAGAGTGGGAATCTGGTGCTCGGTACTGGAATCGGCAATCCATGATTCCCAATGAGAAGCCTGTAGAAGCAGCAAGGGCAGGATTGAAAAGGGGAAGCCCCACCTCAATCCCTCTCCTGGCGTAATAGAACTGAAAGAACAGCCCTATAAGAAGCTGGGATAGTGCTGGGAATCCTGACCCTGCAGCTCTGTGTGGCTTTTCTTTGGCTTCGGGGATAAACTGATGTGCACCCTGACAGGCACATGTTAGAAGATATACTGTGCTGCCTGAGGCATGTGCAGTATGTCTACTAAATAAAATGGATTATGCATTTGTGAGGCGATCATAGTTGAACTATGTCCCCTCAGACAATCCAGACATTTAACTACAGAGTGTTTCATTTTGAAACAACACTCTGTAGTTGGATCATGCCTGTGCCCCCCGCCCCCTCCCCCTTCTGCTTTTCATCAGGATCCTGGAGACCAGGCAGAGTTGGCTGATATGTGCACTGGCAGTATTCGAGAAAACACAAAACTTGTGTTTTGATGAACATTCCAAAATTGAAAAATGCACACAGGCCACACAGAAGGCAGGGAGGGGCTGCGACCTGAAGCCCCTGATAAGGAGCCTCTGCCGCTGAGGCTGGAGATGGAGTAATATATTTTACCCATTTAAGTCCAATTATTTTTATTTAATTTTTTGAAGTTTTCATATTTTTGCTTGAATTTTAATTTAGTTTGATGTAATTATTTTTATTTTTTTATTAGAATTTGTGTTTTTTTATGCTGTACATTTTTTTTTTTAATATCAATTTGATATTGTATGTGATTTGTATTCATATGTTTTATTATTTATGTTTCAATAATGTACTCTTTTGGATATCATATTTATTATATTTTGCACCTATTATAAAATATAGGGTTTTATTTTATGTTTGTAAGTTATACATTATTTAAATAGTTATGATAGGCATATTTTTAATGTAATATTATATTTAAAGTTAATATGTTTTAAAGGTAATGCAGTGTATAATTGTAATAATTTGATATACTTATCAATTTTTGGGCAAAATTGTGGTCTTGCATATTTTTGTTGAAAACATTTTTGACTTTACATACAAAGTACACAAAGTCAAAATTTATGTCCTTGATATTTTTTTGAAATGTTTTGTCGCTGATATTTTTCTCTGCAATATTTCGTCCGTCACACAACACACTGGTGGCTTCTGGAACTGTTGAAGTAGAGTGTCTTCAGGGGTACCAGGAGTCTCATTAAATGGAAAATCCATATTTTCCCTGACATGAAGATACATTTCTGACAACAACTCCCTGCCAATATATTTCCCTTTCTGATCAGCTCGCCACCCCTTATAATCATAACTACTGGAGTCATTGTTGTGACAGAGAAAGATCTTGCACAGGAACAGAAAGGTTCTTCAAAGATCCAGCTCAAACTTTCTTTTATAGGTAAGTCAGAATGTCAGTGACTAGCTTCCAGATTCTCTTCTCCGCTTCTCTCTTTACTCCAGGTTCTGACCTCTTAGGAGAAGGAGATCTTCAATCAGAAAAAGAGTATGTGGGTCTCTTTTTCCTCTCATTCTTTCCTATAGCGAGAAGTATAATTTTTCCAAATATCTTATTTATAATAAAGAAGAAAACAGAAACAGTGTATTCATCACTTAATTGAATCTCAAAAAAACCCTGCTTACTTAGTCCCAGAACACCTGATTAAAAATACTGTGTTACAGAGAAGAATTGAAAGTCCTTGAATGTGTGCTGTACTGATCTGACTTGTGTGCTCCATTGAGCCCGCTACCTCCCAACGTTAAAATGCAGGTGGATTCCGGGGCATCTTGACTTAAGGATGTCCTCATATAATGTGATTCCTGCTACCGGCTCCAAGTACCTTCCACTTCAAAGTAAGACTACGGTTAGCAGCAAATACAATCGGTAGGGATCCCTTCATACCCCTCACCTATATGTATATATAGAGATGTACCCCCCCACTTACTCTAAGCCTAGGAAGGAGGAACCCATGTTGGCCCAGTGCACCACATATGATGTTCGTACAACACTACTCCATGCCTAACCCAGAGAGAAGCAAGCACACAAAGTCAAAATCACTTTAAGAAAAAAAGGTGGAGCTTACCTCCAATAACAATGGTAGTATACGAGAACAGTGATCTCTTCCACTGTTTCCCAATCCTGTTGCTCTAGGGATATACCTCTGTCTCCCCCCCCAAGTCCAGCAGGGAGGGTGTAGATGTTATCAGTGGAGGCTCAAGCCCAACAGTGATCTCTCGCCCCAAAGTCCTTGTCCCAACGGAGACAGAAAAAACAGCATGATACTTAGAATGCCTAACCTCTTAGGGCACCCCATTAATGGTAGGTGGAGCTTGCATTTTCAGTATTTTCCTGACATGTCCTTTCTCTGATAGCATTACTCACCTCATGAAGGAGTGACCGGGATAAGGACAATGGATTCAGAGGCAATGCGAGCAATAACTGTTAATGATGAGACGGAAAAAGAAGAGAGAAAGATAAATAGAGACACAGCCAAAGGTGAGAAAGTATGTTTCAAAGCTAAGTATGCTACTCTGTCATTCCCTCATAGTGGTCCTTACTCAGCTCTCATGATTGAATATCATGGGAATAACTTTGCAAAAAAAGTATACAAATCTTAGGGAGAGAGCTCAGATCAGGCGTTTTTATTACATCTGGAGAGAAAAGCCAAGACTAACTCACACTGCATCTGCACCATAAGGCGTAAGGACAGTAAGTTCACTGACAAATCAGATTTGGGGAGTGGAGCAGATGAACAACTATATACAGTGTCATAGTACGTCAACATGAAAACAGCATACACTCCACTGAACAAGTCAATATGCTGGTAATGCATGACATCTGAAAGAAAGATTCTTTGGAGCTTAATGAATGTTGATTCATAGGTTTGTACTCTTAAGTGGACTAGTGTATAACATGTGTGCCTCCTAATGTAAGAAGATATAGTTCAGGCCATATACTCCAGAATGAAGATCTAAGTTTCATACGCTGCCTATACGATGGCCTGACGTCTGGTACATACATGTGCTTAGAAGTGAAGTACTGACCCCATACCTCTCCAGCAACGTCACTGAATAGTTCAAGTGTTCCCTTGCTATGACATAAACCCTTATCTGATTACCCAAAATAGCATAGCAATTCCCTGTATGATTTCATGGTTTAAGTAAGCTAAAGAACAAACAGATGGCTCCTGACATACATGTGACATAGCACTGAAAACATAGGATACGGAGAACCTCCGTCGCTACTCACAGCGCACAGCTCAAAGTCCCTAACGTTTCTATTATACCATAAACATTTCAAAACATTTCACCAAAAATCAAACTTTACACACACGTGGAAATTGAAAAGTTTTTTTCATTGGTATCTGTATCTCAGAAAACTTTTTTTTTAACGGATTAAATAAAAAATTGTAATGTAGAAATGATGATTCATAGACAATACAATGCCTATTTAAATTCTAATTGCAAAAAAAATTACATTTAACATTTAACTAAAGCAACCCCAATGCTTTTCGGGTTAAATAACCCTTCTTCAGGGGAAAAAATTAGTATGCCAGTAATTCAATAATACAAGTGTATATCAGTCTTCTGTGGCCTCCACCAAAGTTTGTATATTGATATGCCGAAGCTTCCTATCTCGGTAGAGGCATGTTGTTGCAGAGAAATGACTTGGATGACTGATCGACTGTGGAATCTAAAGGATGCGGCTCAACCTTATCTAAAGCGAAATCAGCGTGTGACGTAACATCGTCCAAAATCACGTGACCCCGTCGTCCTACATGTGACATAGCCCAGAATCATATTAAAGTTCTGTTTCACATACAACAAAAAATAGGGAAGGAAACTAAAAGCTTTCTGAGTCAATGCACCATTGAAAATTGATCCAACCCAGGAGCTGGATTGGGAACTTGATTTAGTCCTCCGCTCTCCCCGGACTGCTGCCGCTTCGTGAGCTGACTGTTTCTGATAGCCCTGGCCGGACTAAAGCTTTGAACATACCCGCCCCGCCAGAGCCGATCATTCATCGGCAGTATCTGTCATTATCCACTTACAAGGTGAGCCAGAGACCCGATTTTGTGATTTTTTCCTATGACTCCGGCCCCTCGTCATGAAACCGTTTCCCTTATCTCTCTCCCAGGTGACTGCTGGCCTTTGATTATTGCCATTCTCTCGTTTCACTCTTAAATCAGCGTGTGAGGCTATATCATATTTGTTTTACTGTTTAGGCTATCTAGCTGTGGGTGTGTTCATTTTTTCATTCACTCCTGTCCTGTTTCTCTTCTGGTCTAATTTCTCCTTTTCGAAGCCCTACTGGCTTTTTGATTATATCTCCTCTGACCTCTTTTTTCATCTCATTGGCCGAATGACCATATATTTCTACAGCAGACCTGTGGTATGGTGATCTGGCTTTACGTTTATTTTTCTTTACATATTTTTTTATTTCTACACTTTTATCCTTATCTACCTTTGCAGATGTGGTGAATCCAGGACGTGTAGCCTACGGGACTTCTTGGACATCCTTATCCATTTTTATGGATTTATTCTTGACCTTATTGTGTTGGATATTTGTTATCCTGAAGGTAGTTATCATCATCATCATCATCATCATTTACTTTATTACGATCTCAGAGATCCAAAAAAGTGCACAACAGTACAAGTATATAAAACACCAAATTAAGATTTCCATAATAAAAATACATAAAAACCTTAATAAAATGTTTTCATCAAAGTTCCTTTGCGCTTAGTACAGCAATTCATTTTTAGGGTAGCAGCATTAGTGAAGTCCATGATTAAAATTCATAAAATCCTAAATAAAAATATAATTCAAGCTAGGTTCCTCACTACCCAAATAACAGCAATTCATAATCAAGTTGACAACATTGGCAGAATGTAGTTATACTAACCGAAAACGGCAGAGGCGAAATTATTGCATTAACTTCCCCGCCTGATCCACATAGCAAAAGAAATCGAGAAATACCGAATACTATCAGTCTACGTGTATCTGTCGATAATAGTCTCAAGATTTCTAGATAGTGTCCTGGACCAATAGATCGGCATAGGGGTGTTATCCATTTTTCCTCGACAGTGCATAATGAGGGCAGAAGAAAAGTATGTGGACAATAGACTCTGTACTGGCTTTACATGCAGGACATAAATCATCTACCAAAGGGCTCGCACTCCATCCTGAGCAAAAAGCTTTAGTAGGTAAGGTCTTATATCTAAACTGTAGAAAGAGCTTTCTTGCCACTGGTGGAGTGATTTCTTCTATGGATGCTTCAAACAGTGGAATTGTTTTATGCAACAAAAAGTCTTTTGTTAGCCCTGCGGAATATCCTGCTAATTCTAATTGGAGTATTTTCCTCCAGCACATTCTTTTCAGCTCCTCCCTCAAAATACCCCTCATAGAGTCAGGGCTGAGCCAGAAGCTATCCATCTTCAACCTCCCTAATAAATCACGTAGGCAAGAAAACCATCTTAGAGTTTCTACCTGGGGGGAACTTAAAAGATCCTTCAAAGCCTCTCGGTATGGATCCAGCTCTGCTACCGTCCAAAGCCTATGCCAGAACGATAGCTTTTTGTAACTTATTTTGTGCTTTAGTTGTTTGTGTGCTAGATCAAAGTAAAGAGGCACCAGGGGAGTACTGGCAGGGAGATCGACCAGTGATCTTACAAATCGGTTTTCTACTGTAGATAGAGAGGCTGAGGCAGTTGTGCCCCACAGCTCAGCACCGTAGAGTGCCGCACCCAGAACCTTAGTATTATAAATCTCAAGGGCAGGGGCAATCTGCCTGGAGACTGTCTCCCTGTGAATTTTGCATATATGTGCACATTGGTGTATTAAATGTAATTTAGATTTTTCCACCTGTGGGTGCCAGTTAATGGACGGAGTAAGTCGAATCCCTAAATAGTCAAATGCCTCAACTTGTTCCAATTTAGTTTTGCCCGCCCACATTGCCCTACTCTTCACTGCACTTCTGCCCTTATTAAAAATCATAAATTTGGTCTTTGTTTCGTTTAGAGTAAGCCCTCTTTCCTTACAAAAGTTTAAAAAATCATTTAAAAGTTGCTGCAACCCAAGCGGAGACTTCGAAATTAAAAGGGTATCGTCAGCAAACAATAATGCCGGAACTCTTTGAAACCCTATCTTTGGGGCGTCACAACCATCTCTATCTAAAAACTGGACAACCCCGTTTATAAAAAGAGTAAAAAGGGTCGGTGCCACCACGCATCCCTGTCTCACTCCGCGTTTGATCGTGAAGGTTTCGGTTACTTGGCTATTTGGACCCCACCTTACCTGTGCTGAATTCTCTGAGTGTATACGAATTAAGATGTTTAAAATATTTATTGGAATGCCCATATCACGGAGAACCCTCCAGAGTTTTTCACGTGGAACTAAGTCAAGTGCTGTACGTAAGTCGACAAAAGCCACATAAAGTTTTCCACCCTTTATAGCTACTTCTTTCCAGTAAATGCAGATTAAGCGAAACACCTGGTCCAATGTACTAATTTTAGGGCGGAAACCCGCCTGAAAATCGCTCAGAATGTTGGCCTCCTTTATCCAAATCTGGAGCCTGCCTAGAACCTGCTTGCAAAAGATTTTTTGCAGCGAATCGATAAGGCTAATTGGCCTATAGCTCAGTGGTGAAGATCTATCCCCCTTCTTGAAAATAGGTACTATTTCAGCTATCCTCCAAGAGGGGGGAATAGGAGCACCTTTCAATATAAAATTAGTCACCAGATTTATGTACAAACCCCATAGTATTTTATCTTCTCTGTAGAGATCGCCAGGTATTCTGTCTAGCCCTGGGGCACGTGCTGGGACACAAGATGCTATTGCAGTTAGTGTTTGTTCTGGTGTGATAACCAGATTACTCTCTTCGTGCACCCCGGAAGAAGCCACCCCTGCTAATTCCTCACTGACTATACAGGGGTCTTCTCCATAGAGGGAACCAAAATGCGCAACCCACTCCTCGGGTTGAACCGTATATTCAAGAGTGGGGCGTTCCCCCCTCAACCAGACTGTCGCTTGTCTCCAGAACCCTTTAGGATCTCTGTCTGTTAGGGCAGTGTGTAGAGAGGTCCATAAGGAGCCCTCCCACTCTTTTTTAGCTCTATCAATTGCTCTTTTATATTCAGCTCTACAAATGGAAGTCTCTACACAGATCCCTTGCTTTAGTGCTGCAATCAGCGCCCCTTTGCCTTCCTACATTCTTGGTTATACCAGGGGCACTTGGTATCACACTTCCTGCCAACATGTTGGGCCCCTTTACTACTTGGGTTTTTGGGTTGACTCAATAATGTTCTAATCTCATTGAAAAACTGATCATGGGTGGACCCTACTGTCATGACGGCATCGTTAGAACAAAGAGCGCTCAGATCTTTGATCAGATGCCTCGCTTTTTCCTTCACCCTTTCCAGGGCTTCCAGATGGCTCTCTACCCACGACCACTTCAGGGCTTTCTGGTTATTAGCACAAGTGAGTGAACCCACTTCCACATTTGCCATAGTGTTTGGTTTCAGCGGGCCATCTATGGACAGCGTAAGGGCGAGAGCATGGTGATCACTTTCTGTTCTTTTCTCCACTGACATATCAACCACAAGAGGCCAAAGATTAGGGGTAATTAGACAATAGTCGATTCTACTTGTTTTGCCAGGCCTATTATACGTATGTTCTCCTTTCAGGTCTGACTTTACCCTACCATTAGTAGCTCTAAGGTCATGTTGTAAAGTGATCGCGAGAACCTGTGCACCTCTCTTTGACCACCTTACTGGAGGGAGGTCTAGGGGGGGAATAGACCATAGACGATCCCAGTCCTCCATTAGATCAAGAGGAGTGGAGATAAGGGGTTCAAACGTGCAGTTAAAGTCTCCTGCCACTATGGTAGGGATATTATTCGAGTGTTTCGACAGGGCTTCGTCTAACCTGTGTATTGTGTCTGTTTCCTCCTTTGCACTAACAACTCTGTTGTAAACATTCAAAATTCTAGCCTTCCACCCTGAGTACAGGGTCACTTCAATGGCCAGGATATCCAATGTATCCACATTAAGCAACCTAATTCTAGCCCCAGTGTCGTTCTCACCCAGATGGCAAGGCCTCCAAATGGTCTGCCCTGTTTTTTCCTTTTGGCGTTGATTGCATAAACTGAGTAACCACTTCTGTAGGGGGTGGCCAGACTCCAGGTTTCCTGGAAAAGGATAAGGTCATAGGCATCCACAAAACTACACCAATCAGGATCTGATTGTAGTTTCTGAATCCCAGCCACATTCCATACCAAAATCCGGAGGTCGGAGGCGGAAAATATCCCGTCCTCTGACTCCGGATCATTGGGCATGTCACCTACTACACTGGCCAAGTGGCTATCTAAGACCCGGAGGAACAATGGCCCTTTAACATTATTCAGTGTAATTTGATCTGGAGTATTATCATCCGATCCCACTCGGAAGCTAGCCTCGCTCGTCCCCCTCTCAACCTCACCTTCAGTTTTGGGCAGTGATGAGTTTAGCGGGTTCTCCACATTTGGCGAACCACTTACAGTTAATTGTAGTCACTTCGGATCATTGATAGTGTTACCTCTATCTTGGTCTGGGCTGGTATCTCCCAAGTTAGCTTTTGGATGTGGCGGCTCTGGGACCTGGGGTTGCCTATATTTGATTTGTATTATTGAATTTTCCATGGGAATGGTACGAGACTCCATTGCTAGCAGGCCTGTAATCATGGCATTATCAAAAAACCCCACTTCAATCATATCTTTAGCTACTCCCGGTTGGGGGATTCTTTTCGTGTATTTGACATCTTCTCTTATTATAGAATAGCAATGGCGAGATGATCGCAGCCAATGAATAACCTTATTTTTCAATGAATCTTGGTCTTCCACCCCGACCCCAGTCAGCTTAGGTACATTGGTAAGGTAGATCACATTCCCAACACTCTGGTCCCCCTGCTTCCTATATACCCCGTCCCTCACCGACCTCATAGCAAGATTGCCATCAAGTATTGCTTTGTTTTTGTCCATTCCCCATTTGTTTATCCCAATACTGGAGTCTACCGCTGCATTGCTAGTGTTTGCTTTATCAATGGGCCTCTGGGGGCAGTGCACAGAACTTGTTTTCTGGTGTTGGGTGCTTGGTCTAGCACTGGAGCTCGATTTATCAACAGGCTGATTCTCTACTCTGTTTCTGGGGATACACCCTACTGTCCTGCTTACTATTAGCGGTTGGGGCTGCAGTAGGGCCACACTTGGTGACCTATGACATTCCTCCGTCTTAGATGATACCAACTTCGTCAGAGTGGAGACCTCTTTCCTAAGTACAACTACCTCATTATTTAAAGTTTCAATAACTTGCTTTAAAACTAATAGTTCGGCTAGGGAGACATTCTGTACTGGTTCCTGAGTGATATCAATCTCCTGTGAAGTCACCAGGTCGTGCATAGTGAGGGCCTCATACCTATTGTGACATTCTACCTTGATTTGCTGGGCAAGAGCCGGCTTCCCTCTTAGCTGGCCACTTCGGGCCTGTGTATCTTGGTACTCTTCTGCCATCACTGCCCACTTAGCCTCTCTCGTCTGTTCTTTTTCTTCTTCTGAGTGAACATGTGGGGAATGCGTTTAGCTTGGGATTCCCCTTGCAAAACGCTAGGGTTGCTAACTTTAGGGGCTACCGGGGCTGTAGGATCTCCACTATTTTCATCCTGGGGCTCAACTGGATTGTGGTCATTACTTTCACTAATTTGTAGGAGTGGGGAATCCTGCTCCACAATTGTCTGACATTCTATTAAAATTTGTTCAATACGATCCATGGTGTCATGACAGACTGCCCCCATTGACTTCTTTTTCTTTTTAGAGTTATCCAAACCCTGGGCCTTGTCATGACTCTTCCTCTTCCCCATTTCCACTGGGCTACAGCTCTGTTAACTATAGAATTATGTTATGTGGTGCGCTGTACGGATTGTGAAGAATAATACAGCGTTGCAAATGTGCTAAAATAAATTAAGCACCGCCCAATTAACCCCTGTTTTCCCCTATTCCTCCTCCAGTCGGTCAACCTTACTCAGTTACTCATCTAACGTTGGACACAGATACGAAACATAACATTTGCATTACACATACAATACCAATTGTAGTTCAATGTCCAAGGATGTTTTCCCTGCCTTTCCACACCCAAGCACACTGCCAAGGGAATGGGCCCCGCCCCGCCTCTTCCTGACGCTGACGGGCGCCGACGGGCCCGCCCTTGGCCCGGGATTTGCCTGCGCGTCCCGCGCTGTGGGAGGCCGGCTTGCCTTTTGTCGCGCCTCCGGGCGCAGTGATGACGGCGTCAGCGGGCGTCCAGCACTGCCTGCTGGAAGTTGTGGTCCCTGAGCCGTTCCCCTCACGGCTGAACCCCGAGGCTCCGTGGAGACAAGCCGTTCCCCTCACGGCTGACAGGGAGCTGGAAGAAATGCGAGGAAGCCGTTCCCCTCACGGCTGTGGCAGGATCCAGGTGAGCGCGTCCCGCGCTGCGGGAGGCCGGCTCGCCTTTTGTCGCGCCTCCAGGCGCAGTGATGACGGCGTCAGCGGGCGTCCAGTACTGCCTGCTGGAAGTTGTGGTCCCTGAGCCGTTCCCCTCACGGCTGGACCCCGAGGCTCCGTGGAGACAAGCCGTACCCCTCACGGCTGACAGGGAGCTGGAAGAAATGCGAGGAAGCCGTTCCCCTCACGGCTGTGGCAAGATCCAGGTGAGCGCGTCCCGCGCTGCGGGAGGCCGGCTCGCCATTTGTCGCGCCTCCGGGCGCAGTGATGACGACGTCAGCGGGCGTCCAGCACTGCCTGCTGGAAGTTGTGGTCCCTGAGCCGTTCCCCTCACGGCTGGACCCCGAGGCTCCGTGGAGACAAGCCATTCCCCTCACGGCTGACAGGGAGCTGGAAGAAATGCGAGGAAGCCGTTCCCCTCACGGCTGTGGCAGGATCCGGGTGAGCGCGTCCCGCGCTGCGGGAGGCCGGCTCGCCTTTTGTCGCGCCTCCGGGCGCAGTGATGACAGCGTCAGCGGGCGCCCAGCACTGCCTGCTGGAAGTTGTGGTCCCTGAGCCGTTCCCCTCACGGCTGGACCCCGAGGCTCCGTGGAGACAAGCCGTTCCCCTCACGGCTGACAGGGAGCTGGAAGAAATGCGAGGAAGCCGTTCCCCTCACGGCTGTGGCAGGATCCAGGTGAGGTAGTTATATGCCCTTTTTATTTTCCCTTCGATTGCTATTTTTGTGGACCCCTAGTATCCTGGTTGATTTGTTCTAATTTCCACTCTCTCTACTATTACGATCTTCATGATATGTTCATCTAGGATTATACCTTGGATTATCAGATTCTTTATGTTCCTTGTTCTGTTGCTTTCCCTTTGATGGGCCATGTAAGTGTATTTTTCTTTATCCTTCGTTCTTCTTCTTCATTTTTCTGACTTTTTAGTATTGGCATCCTATGATTGAAACCCACTGGAATTGCACCTGGGCTCTATCTGTCTAGATTGCATGCCACTATCATCTGTATGACAACATATTTTACCTACTTTTTATTTCTACACTTTATCTGAGTTTGTTTGAGGAGCACGAGAGGCATGGCTATACTACTTTTTTCACTTGCCTTTACTGGGTAGCTTCTCCTAGCACACTCTCTCACGTTGGAAAATGCATTTTTGTCATTATTCTATGGATCAAGTTTGTATAAAATTTTGGTTATTTATTTTTTAGGACCCTTGTTGATTAGTCTGTCTCTCCCACTCCATTTCTGATCGGTTCGACAAACCAAGTATTCCATTCATTGTACCCTGATGAAGGTTTGGCTACATCTTGGCCTTCACCAAAACGCGCGTCGGCACATGACGTGACAGGAATACTATATTCATTCTTGAAAAAAATGGGATAACAATGTCTCTGTGCAATAAAAGTATTATTTGTGATATTTGAATCAATGTTTTTATCCATTGACTAATTCTGTTAGAATAAGTTAAAAGCATTGTCCCATGGATAGACCTTTCTAGGACTAGACGGTCTGACTTTTAGTCTTTGTTTTCCTGTCCACGCTTTTTAGTTTGACTTATAAAAAATTTGAGTATGTAAGTGGGATGTGTATGATTGTGTAGTGAGAAAGAATTGACTTGGTGTGATTGGATTTGCTTGAATGGTATGAGGGGTGGAGAAGAGAGACATATATATTTACTGTTGTTACCCAATGCATGTATATAACTGTGTTTGTGTTTATATTTAGCCAAAACATACATATATGCTGTGTATTTATATATAAAAAATATTTTGTATTTTGTTTAATAAATTCCAATTGAATGAGAACAAGTACTGTAGAGAAAAAAAATTCTTTAGTTTAAACTCGATCCATTTTGAAATTTAGTTTTCTTGTAAAGCGAGATACATCCGCTTTTTTCTATCCTGGGCAGATGGCATTTTCCCTTTTTAGGGTTACTTTAAGATCAACCCAGGAGCCATGTCCATTTTAGCTGTCCACAAGCAACGCACCAATACGTTTTGCATCTGTGCGAACAAGTGATTGCCCAGCATAGGCTTTGAAAGGGAACGATATGGAGGTTACTTAATGGATCAAAGATATTCTCTAAACTGGATCTGTACCAATTATACCATCAACTTGAACTGCATCCCCTGTTTTGCTTGAACACCACCTTCTCAACATACCTGGGGCTACATTAATTCAAGCACCTCCAAATTTGGAATCTCCTCAGCAGCAGAGATCTTCCATGAAGACACCAGGAAGATAGTCGGGCTATATCAAGACACTTTAACTAAGTGATGATATACTTGTTTTCAAGTGTTTTGGAGAAGAAGCATGACCATGCTCTGCATGAGATGTGCAGTATCCTGGATAAGGCAACGCTCACATTAAACCCAGAGAAATGAAAATGCAATTAGAAATAACTGAAATTCTTTGGGCAAATTTTCATTGAGAAAGGATTGGAAAAAGACCATAGAATATTGATGCATTCAGGAAAACACTGTCACCAGTGGATGTGGAAGATTTATGATCATTTCTTTGAATGGCAGGTATTTTAAAAGCTACATTAATGCCTTTGGTACTACAAGTGTACTACGGAGGAAGGTAAAGAGACAAGATAGTGCATTTGAGTTGTTGCATGCTATTGACGGTCCACTACAGACTATCAAAATGTTTTGCCTTCGATACTTCACATCGCCTACTTCAGTTACTGTTGCTGCAAGGAAGTGATTGTCGAAGCCTGTTTAATAGAGCTGGGTGTAATTCTGGCACAACACAAACCTGGATTAGAGCCAGTGAGAAACATAGTTTTGTACTCCTGATGGGTTCAAAAAGGAAACAGAAGTGGCCAAGTATTTTATCAACCAGAAAAGATAGCCTTTGGAGAAGTCCGCCAAACAATAGAACAGCAGAGATGGAGATAAGCCAGCAAAGGCAGGAAATGTTCATTAGAATTTGAATTTAGCTGAAGGCATTCAAACAAACTCAGAAAGAGCTGACAAGCTCGAGAGAAAGATTTCTGCTGTGGGGCATTGGTATTTTCAGACTGATTGCCCTAAATCCACATTAAGCGCTAACCACCAAGAATTCACTCAAGCAAAAAGTGTGATTCCTACCATTAGACACCAACACTTTAAGTTAAAAGGGAAGCTGGTCATCAACCCTATAGAAATGAATAATGCTGAAACTACCTTCAGCTGTGTGGACTTCTCTGCCAACAGACTTCTATGGACCGCTTTACTCTGGACATTATTTTCTATGGGCACCTCACAATATATATATATATATTCACTGAAAAAACCATAGGTTTTAGGGACAGTTATAGTTAGTTGGACATTTCACTCGTACAAACCCATAGAAATTCCCCCGTTATAGTTAGTTCAGCTAACTATAACTCGCGCCCTCGCAATGCATTGCTGATGACGTCACATATTACATCACTCATGACATGGTCAGTGACATCACTGATGACATCACTGATGACATCTCAAATGACATCACTGATGACATCATCCAGTGACTGTGTTTCTGTAAAGTTTAAATATGTTTAATATATATAGGGAAAGGCGTATTGAAGAATGAGTGGGTGTATAAGTGTCTGAATGGATGATTTAGTACGTGCGTGACTGACTCTACAAGTGAGTGATTAAACGTATCTTACTGAATGCATGGGTTAGTGACTAAACTGTGTGAATGTCTGTATCCATCTGTTTGTTGGTGTGTAAGTGGATGCATGGATTTGCGAATAGCTACATGAGTGTCTATATGGGTTATTGATTGGTTCTCTGAGTATCTGTATGGCTGCCTGAGTGTTTGTGTGGGTGGGGTGTGTGTGACTCTGTACATAGATGTGTGAGTGGGTGATTCACTGGGTGCATGATTTCAAGAGTGCATCTGTGATGGACTGCTTGGGTGGGTGAGTGTGTGTATGGGTGTGTTAGTGAGTGAATGTATATCTCAGTGGTACATGTGCGAGTAACTACATATGTAAAAGGCAGTATATATGTGTGTTAGAGTATTTAAATGGCTATAAGTGAGAGTGTGTGATTGTGAGAGTGGCTGTATGGATGCGTGTGTGCTTGTATCAGTTATTGTATAAGAGCATAAGAATGTGCTAGTATTTGTATGAGTAAGTGAGCTGGTGTGTGTATAACTGTATAGGTGAGTAAATGGGTGTGTGATTAATTTTTTGCATGACTGACTAGGTGTGTGAGTACCTCTATGGATGAGTGGCGGTGTGTGAGTGTTTATATAGGTGTATGAGTGCATATGATAGTCCTGTACTGAGTGACTGTAAGTATGTGTGGCTGTACGGGTGAGTGAGTAGATGTGTGTGTGTAGACCTAAGAATCAGTGAGTGGGTATGTAGTTATTGGTATTGGAGTGTGTATGGTTTTGAGAATGGCAGTCTGTAATTTAGAGTGGGTGTATCAAAAGTTATATTAGGGTGTGAGAAGATGCATGAAATTATCACATGGATGATGTCATCAGTGATGTCATCAGTGATGTCATTTGAGATGTCATCAGTGATGTCACTGACCATGTCATGAGTGATGTAATATGTGACGTCATCAGCAGTGCATTGCGGGGGCGTGAGTTATAGTTAGCTGAACTAACTATAACGGGGGAATTTCTATGGTTTTGTACGAGTGAAATGTCCAACTAACTAGAATTGTCCCTAAAACCTATGGTTTTTTCAGTGAATTTCAAAGGTTTTTTAAATGCTAATTTCTAACTATAACGTGTCTGAAACCTATGGTTTTTTCAGTGAATTTCAAAGGTTTTTTAAATGCTAATTTCTAACTATAACGTGCCTGAAACCTATGATTTTTTAAGTGAATTTCAAAGGTTTTTTAAATGCTAGTTTCTAACTATGCCTACAGAGGTAGGACATGTGAAGAAAGAAGAAAAAACGCACAGAAAGAAGCAAAAGAAATGCAGAAAGAAGCAACAGAAGTCCACAAAGACGAAGAAAAGTGCAGGAAGAAGCAAAAGATGTGCAGAAAGAACCAACAGAGGAGCAGAAAGAGGCCTTGTTGCAAAATCATCCTGTGCCCACAACTTTTTCAGACGGGTACTGGTGGTAACTGACTCTGACTAACCAGAGCCAGTGCTATGCTAAAAGACACTTAGAATACAGTGAAAGCACCTACATACACTAGGGAACACTATGCGTTGGGGTACCCCTGTGATTAGCATGACCTCCTCTGTAAGTCCCTAGTACATAATAGGGCAGGGGGATTAAAACTACCTCTTAAAACGCGCTACAGGGCGCGTTTGCACAGTGGTGAAGGGAGGGGGGGCCTGAGGTGACATGTGTGCAAACGCGCCCCGTGGTGCATTTTAAATTGCGGGATTAAGTCCCCTTGAATCCTAAGGGTCCCTGGGGCCCAACTAGCCCCCCAGGTACCTACAGTTAGGACCACAGAGCTGAGTTGCAGAGAGGCGTTCCGAGGCCACGCACCTTTTTTCACCTCTCTGCAACGCAACTCTGTTGTGCTTACTGAAGGTACCTGGTGGGCTAGTTGGCCCCCAGGGTCCCTCAGGATTCAAGGGGAATTAATTCCCCAACTTAAAACGCACCACAGGGCGTGTATGCGCACATGTCACCTGAGGCCCCGCCCCCTCCCTTCACCACTGTGCAAACGCGCCCCGTATCGCGTTTTAAGTTGGGGGATTAGGTCACCTTGAATCCTGAGGGTCCCTGGGGCCCAACTAGCCCACCAGGTACTTCCAGTAAGCACCACAGGCCTGCGTTGCAACGCCTGTAACAAATTGTGCAGTTGTGTTTAGGTAGTGAAGGGGGTCGTGCTGGGGGTAGTGTTTTAGGGTTTAGGGTAGTGCAGCGGTGTTTGGGTAGTGTAGGGGGTCGTGCTGGGGGTAGTGTTTTAGGGTTTAGGGTAGTGCAGTGGTGTTTGGGTAGTGTAGGGGGTCGTGCTGGGGGTAGTGGTTTAGGGTTTAGGGTAGTGCAATGGTGTTTGGGTAGTGTAGGGGGTACTGCTGGGGGTAGTGTTTTAGGGTTTACGGTAGTGCAGTGGTGTTTGGGTAGTGTAGGGGGTACTGCTGGGGGTAGTGTTTTAGGGTTTAGGGTAGTGCAGTGGTGTTTGGGTAGTGTAGGGGTTCGTGCTGGGGGTAGTTTTTTAGGGTTTAGGGTAGTGCAGTGGTGTTTGTGTAGTGTAGGGGGTAGTGTTTTAGGGTTTAGGGTAGTGCAGTGGTGTTTGTGTAGTGTAGGGGGTCATGCTGGGGGTAGTGTTTTAGGGTTTAGGTTAGTGCAGTGGTGTTTGTGTAGTGTAGGAGGTCGTGTTTTAGGGTTTAGGGTAGTGCAGTGGTCTTTGGGTAGTGTAGGGAGTCGTGCGGGGGTAGTGTTTTAGGGTTTAGGGTAGTGCAGTGGTCTTTGGGTAGTGTAGGGGGTCGTGCGGGGGGTAGTGTTTTAGGGTTTAGGGCAGTGCAGTGGTGTTTGGGTAGTGTAGGGGGTCGTGCTGGGGGGAGTGTTTTAGGGTTTAGGGCAGTGCAGTGGTGTTCGGGTAGTGTAGGGGGTCGTGCTGGGGGGAGTGTTTGAGGGTTTAGGGCAGTGCAGTCGTGTTCAGGTAGTGTAGGGGGTCATGCTGGGGGGAGTGTTTTAGGGTTTAGGGTAGTGCAGTGGTGATCGGGTAGTGTAGGGGGTCATGCTGGGGGGAGTGTTTTAGGGTTTAGGGCAGTGCAGTGGTGTTCGGGCAGTGTAGGGGGTCCTGCTGGGGGTGGTGTTTTAGGGTTTAGGGCAGTGCAGTGGTGTTCGGGCAGTGTAGGGGGTCGTGCTGGGGGTGGTGTTTCAAGGTTTAGGGCAGTGCAGTGGTGTTCGGGCAGTGTAGGGGGTCATGCAGGGGGTGGTGTTTCAGGGTTTAGGGCAGTGCAGTGGTGTTCGGGCAGTGTAGGGGGTCGTGCAGGGGGTGGTGTTTCAGGGTTTAGGGCAGTGGTGTTCGGGCAGTGTAGGGGGTCGTGCTGGGGGTGGTGTTTCAAGGTTTGGGGCAGTGGTGTTCGGGCAGTAAAGGGGGTCGTGCTGGGGGTGGTGTTTCAGGGTTTTGGGCAGTGCAGTGGTGTTCGGGCAGTGTAGAGGGTCGTGCGGGGTGGTGTTTCAGGGTTTAGGGCAGTGCAGTGGTGTTCGGGCAGTGTAGGGGGTCGTGCTGGGGGTGGTGTTTCAGGGTTTAGGGTAGTGCAGTGGTGTTCGGGCAGTGTAGGGGGTGGTGCAGGAGGTGGTGTTTTAAGGTTTAGGGCAGTGCAGTGTTGTTCGGGCAGTGTAGGGGGTGGTGCAGGGGGTGGTGTTTCAGGGTTTAGGGCAGTGCAGTGGTGTTCGGGCAGTGTAGGGGGTCGTGCTGGGGCTGGTGTTTCACGGTTTAGGCAGTGCAGTGGTGTTCGGGCAGTGTAGGGGGTCGTGCTGGGGCTGGTGTTTCAGGGTTTAGGGCAATGCAGTGGTGTTCGGGCAGTGTAGGCGGTCGTGCTAGGGCTGGTGTTTCATGGTTTAGGGCAGTGCAGTGGTGTTCGGGCAGTGTAGGGGGTCATGCTGGGGCTGGTGTTTCAGGGTTTAGGGCAGTGCAGTGGTGCTCGGGCAGTGTAGGGGGTCGTGCTGGGGGTGGTGTTTCAGGGTTTAGGGTAGTGCAGTGGTGTTCGGGCAGTATAGGGGGTCGTGCTTGGGCTGGTGTTTCAGGGTTTAGGGCAGTGCAGTGGTGTTCGGGCAGTGTAGGGGGTCGTGCTGGGGCTGGTGTTTCAGGGTTTTGGGCAGAGCAGTGGTGTTCGGGCAGTGTAGGGGGTCGTGCTGGGGGTGGTGTTTCAGGGTTTAGGGCAGTGCAGTGGTGTTCGGGCAGTGTAGGGGGTCGTGCTGGGGGTGGTGTTTCAGGGTTTAGGGCAGTGGTGTTCGGGCAGTGTAGGGGGTCTTGCTGGGGGTGATGTTTCAGGGTTTAGGGCAGTGCAGTGGTGTTCGGGCAGTGTAGGGGGTCTTGCTGGGGGTAGTGTTTCAGGGTTTAGGGCAGTGCAGTGGTGTTCGGGCAGTGTAGGGGGTCGTGCTGGGGGTGGTGTTTCAGGGTTTAGGGCAGTGCAGTGGTGTTCGGGCAGTGTAGGGGGTCGTGAAGGGGGTGGTGTTTCAGGGTTTAGGGCAGTGCAGTGGTGTTGGGGCAGTGTAGGGGGTCGTGCTGGGGGTGGTGTTTCAGGGTTTAGGGCAGTGCGGTGGTGTTGGGGCAGTGTAGGGGGTCGTGCAGGGGCTGGTGTTTCAGGGTTTAGGGCAGTGCAGTGGTGTTCGGGCAGTGTAGGGGGTCATGCTGGGGGTAGTGTTTTAGGGTTTAGGGTAGTGCAGTGGTGCTTGTGTAGTGTAGGGGGTCGTGCTGGGGGTAGTGTTTTAGGGTTTAGGGTAGTGCAGTGGTGTTTGTGTAGTGTAGGGGGTCATGTTTTAGGGTAGTGCAGTGGTGTTTGGGTAGTGTAGGGGGTCGTGCTGGGGGTAGTGTATTAGGGTTTAGGGTAGTGCAGTGGTGTTTGTGTAGTGTAGGGGGTCGTGCTGGGGGTAGTTTTTTAGGGTTTAGGGTAGTGCAGTGGTGCTTGTGTAGTGTAGGGGGTCGTGCTGGGGGTAGTGTTTTAGGGTTTAGGGTAGTGCAGTGGTGTTTGTGTAGTGTAGGGAGTCATGTTTTAGGGTAGTGCAGTGGTGTTTGGGTAGTGTAGGGGGTCGTGCTGGGGGTAGTGTTTTAGGATTTAGGTTAGTGCAGTGGTGTTTGGGTAGTGTAGGGGGTCGTGCTGGGGGTAGTGTTTTAGGGTTTAGGGTAGTGCAGTGGTGTTTGTGTAGTGGGTCATGCTGGGGGTAGTGTTTTAGGATGTAGGTTAGTGCAGTGGTGTTTGGGTAGTGTAGGGGGTCGTGCTGGGGGTAGTGTATTAGGGTTTTGGGTAGTGCAGTGGTGTTTGTGTAGTGTAGGGGGTCGTGCTGGGGGTAGTTTTTTAGGGTTTAGGGTAGTGCAGTGGTGCTTGTGTAGTGTAGGGGGTCGTGCTGGGGTAGTGTTTTAGGGTTTAGGGTAGTGCAGTGGTGTTTGTGTAGTGTAGGGGGTCATGTTTTAGGGTAGTGCAGTGGTGTTTGGGTAGTGTAGGGGGTCGTGCTGGGGGTAGTGTTTTAGGATTTAGGTTAGTGCAGTGGTGTTTGGGTAGTGTAGGGGGTCATCCTGGGGGTAGTGTTTTAGGGTTTAGGGTAGTGCAGTGGTGTTTGTGTAGTGTAGGGGGTCATGCTGGGGGTAGTGTTTTAGGGTTTAGGATAGTGCAGTGGTGCTTGTGTAGTGTAGGGGGTCGTGATGGGGGTAGTGTTTTAGGGTTTAGGGTAGTGCAGTGGTGTTTTTGTAGTGTAGGGGGTCATGTTTTAAGATGCAACGCTCCAATACCTGACCAGTCTGCACTACATAAAACTGCAAAAAAACTAAAAATAAAATGTGTTTTGCACACTTTTGTCATTGGGCTATATGTGGGCTACATCTGGGTAATATTTGTGCTACATTTGGGCTCTTTTTTCTCTGGTGGCCATCTTGGAAGACTTCTTTGTTATGAAGTTTCCTAATTTCCTCATTTAGTGCAGTCTCCTCAGTAGGAAATGCTTTCAGTTTTTTACTTTGATTCCATCAAGAAGGCATTCAGATGTGTCTCACATTTGCCATAAATTCAGAATGTTAGCACTCTAGTTGCTCATTAGATCACTGTAGTAAAGCTACTGCTCACCAGGGAGTTAACTAGAAGTCTGCTGCTGATATTGAAAGTGATTGTTTCAGTCTGCATGTCAGAATTTTCTAATGAAATAGAAGAGGATTTGAGATCTCACTTAAAACATGCCCTAATTTTTCTTTCTGCAGCACTAACCATAATTTCTATTTCAAAAAGAACCCCCTCATTTTGTTCCTTTTTAAATTAAATGTTTTAAGTGTTACCGGTTTATTCCAATCAAGATGGCTTCAGGTGTGCCATACTTTTGTCATAAGTAAGGCTGTTAGCGCTCTAGTTGTTCTTTAGAACACTCTGGGAAGCTGCAGTAGAACACAAAGGCATCAACTGGCAGGCTGCTCCTGTTGAAATATAACAGGAAGATATTTGAGATCACACTTGAAACATGTCCTAATTTTTCTTTCTACAGCACTAACCATAATTTCTATGACAAAATGAACCCCATCATTTTGTTCCTTTTTAAATTAAATGTTTTAAGTGTTACCAGTTTATTCCAATCAAGATGGCTTCAGGTGTGCCATACTTTTGTCATAAGTAAGGCTGTTAGCACTCTAGTTGTTCTTTAGAACACTCTGGGAAGCTGCAGTAGAACACAAAGGAATCAACTGACAGTCTCTGCCCTTGTTGGATGTACATGTTTTACTGAGAATGTCAGACTTCATTCTCACATGACTGAGAAAGATAATGTGAATTTACAGAAAATATGCTCTCATTTTAGCTTCTGGAGCACCTTCCAAAACTCTATGGGACAAGCATGTGAAAATAGTTTTCTCTCAAACATGATTCATGATATCCCAGCAGAAGGTTTTTCACAGGATTAAATCACCTTAGAACACACCACAATTCCTGAAATTAGTATGGTACCATCAACAAATGAATTCTAATGTAACTAAAGTCTGTTATCACCCTTTATAGTTCTCCTTTTGGTAACCCTCAAAATCTTTGATTCACTACAATGCATTTCAATGGGGTACTATCATTTATATTGGTCCCAAGATGGCTGCCAGCAATTCCAGGATGAAGTGCTGACAGCCAATCAGATCTCACGATGACATGTGTGGTTAGGCTCCGCCCAGATATATTTGTGATTTTACTTTTGATTTTCTCAGGAACTACTGAACGGATTTACACCATTTAACCAAAAGGCACGACTCTGAACCAAGGGCTACCTTTTTGCCAAATTTGGTGTAATTCCGTTCAGCAGTTCGGGCTGTAGCTGCGACTAAAGGTTCCTATGGAAAATTGCATGGGGAAAACACGTTTTGGGACCCCACTTTTTTCTCGGCCCCCGCTTGCCGAATCACCCCGAAACTTTCAGGATAGGAGCAGACTGGAGCCCCCCACGAGTTTTGAAACTTTCGCGAAGATTCGTCAACCGGCGCCAAAGTTATTGGAAATAGAATGTTGTGAATTTCCTATGGAAAATAGGTCCTAACTATAACTACCTACTGGCGACCCAGGGGGTACACAAGGACCCAAGGACCCCCTGGGCAGAAAAAAGCATTTTTTTTTTTTTAAATCGGCGGGATGCGCTTAGGGTGCGCGAATCCCGCCGAGAAAAAAAAAAGAAACAAGTGCGCAAAATGCACAAAGGGGGCAGGGTAGAAACACCCTGACCCCCTAGGTCTGCTCAGGGGGTCCCACAAGGACCCCCTGGGCAGAAAAAAGCATTTTTTTTTTTTTAAACAAATCGGCAGGATGCGCTCAGGGTGCGCGGATCCTGCCGGAAAAAAAAAAATCGAAGCACGCTTCGATGCAAATTTGCCCCCGGGTGGCCCAAGTCCCGGGGGCATGTGGGTGGTGGGTTTATTGTTTATGGGGGGGCCTCTAAGGCCCCCCAAGCCCCGGGGACCACCACCCCCCGGGGCTTTTTTAAAAAAATGATGGCGGGAGGGCTGTGCGCCCTCCCGCTGCCCCGGGGACCGCCACCCCCCGGGGCTGTTTTTTTTTTATTTAAAAAACCTGTGTGGGGGGGCTCCAGCCCCCCACACGCCCCGGGGACTGCCACCTCCCCGGGGCACTAAAGATTTAAATATGGGGGTCCGTTACGGACCCCCAGAGCCCCGGGGACCACCACCTCCCCGGGGCTTTGAACAAGTTGGGAGGGGGGCCGTGCGGCCCCCCTCCTGGAGCCAGTGATGGCCTTGGGGACCACCACCCCCCAGGGCCGGCTCCTGCAGTGTCCCAGGGTGCCTACCCCCGGGACACTGTAGTTTTCTATGACAGGACGGGAGCATCGCAGCTCCCGTCCTGTCATAGCAAACTTGGTTTGCATTTTGAAAGAGAGAGCAGGAAACCTGCTCTCTCTTTCAAAATGCAAACCCAATTGCTTTTCCACACGGGGAGCAGCATGTTAGCTGCTCCCCATGTGGAAAAGCAATGCCGGCTCGCGCAGGAGGCGGGGAGCCGGCTGGGACTGTGGGGGGATTGGGGACCCCCCCACAGTCTCCAACGAGAGGCCAGGCCCCGGGGGATGGGGTCCCCGGGGCCATAAGTGGCCCGGGAGGGGGGCCACGCAGCCCCCCTCCCCCCAAAAAAAAAAAAAAAAAAAAAAGAAAAATAAAGGCCTGCCCCGGGGGATGGGGTCCCCGGGGCAAAAGGAGGCCTGAGGAGGGGGGCCACGCAGCCCCCCTCCTTAAAAAAAGAATAAAAAGAGTGGCCATGCCCCGGGGGATGGGGTCCCCCGGCCGGAATCGGCCACGGGAGGGGGGCCACGCGGCCCCCTTCCCGTTTTTTTTTAAAAAAAATGAAAAAAAAGGGGTAAGGCCCTGGGGGATGGGGTCCCCAGGGCCCAAAAAAAGGAAAAAGGAAGGGGGGCCACACAGCCCCCCTTCGAGAAAAAAAAAAAAAAAACGATCGTGCCGCAGGCCCCGCCCCCTTCCTTTACCACTCTGCAAACGCGCCCCCTGGCGCGTTTGCAGAGGGGGAACGAATTCCCCTTGAATACTGGGGGTCCCTGGGGGCCAACTAGCCCACCAGGAACCTCCAGGGTGCGCCAGGGGGCTGCGTTGCAGAGAGGTGTACAGAGGCCACGCCCCTTTTTACACCTCTCTGCAACGCAGCTCTGTGGCGTTTACTGGAGGTACCTGGTGGGATAGTTGGACCCCAGGGACCCTCAGGATTCAAGGGGACTTAATCCCCCAACTTAAAACGCGCCACGGGGCGCGTTTGCACAGTGGTGAAGGGAGGGGCGGGGCTTCAGGTGACATGTGTGCAAACAGGCCCCGTGGCGCATTTTAAGATGGGGAATGAAATCCCCTTCAATCCTGAGGGTCCCTGGGGGCCAACTAGCCCACCAGGTACGTCCAGAAAGCACCACAGAGCTGCGTTGCAGAGAGGTGCAAAAGGGGCGTGGCCTCTGAACACCTCTCTGCAACGCAGCTCCCTGGCGCATACTGGAGGTACAGGGTGGGCTAGTTGGACCCCAGGGACCCTCATGATTCAAGGGGACTTAATCCCCCAACTTAAAACGCGCCATGGGGCGCGTTTGCACAGATGTCACCTCAGGCCCCGCCCCTCCCTTCACCATTGTGCAAATATTCCTCTAAAATCAGCCGAACTACGAATTCCGATTTACTCACCTGTTATCAGGAGAGACCTCAGTGCTGCATCTTTGAGCCCAATACTGATCCTGAAAAGTAATTTTAACCGCACTTACCAGTAATTTGAATTTCCTTCCATAGGCTAACATTGACTGGTTTCACTTGGAAATTCTTGTGTGGAGTTTTGGAACTTTATAATATTCCTCTAAAATCAGCCGAACTACGAATTCCGATTTACTCACCTGTTATCAGGAGAGAACCCAGTGCTGCATCTTTTAGCCCAGCACTGACCTTGAAAAGTAATTCTAACCGTACTTACCAGTAAATTGAATTTCCTTCCATAGGATATCATTGCCTGCTTTTTGCTGAAAAAGTTTCTAAGTGTCGATTTTTGAAACATACAAATATTCCTCTAAAATCAGCAGAACTACGAAATCCGATTTACTCACCTGTTATCAGGAGAGACCTCAGTGCTGCATCTTTGAGCCCAGTACTGATCCTGAAAAGTAATTTTAACCGTACTTACCAGTAACTTGAATTTCCTTCCATAGGCTAACATTGACTGGTTTCACTTGGAAATTCTTCTAAGTGTGGAGTTTTGGAACTTTATAATATTCCTCTAAAATCAGCCGAACTACGAATTCCGATTTACACATCTGTTATCAGGAGAGAACCCAGTGCTGCATCTTTTAGCCCAGCACTGACCCTGAAAAGTAATTCTAACCGTACTTACCAGTAACTTGTATTTCCTTCAATTGGAATCCATTGTCTGGTTTTCAGCAGAAAAGTTTCAAAGTGTCGATTTTCACAAACTACAAATATTCCTTAAAAATCGCCTGTATGACTTAAACGCATTCTTTCAACTGTTTACAGGAGATGCACCAGTGCTGGATACAGGATCCACCACTGAGTAAGAAAAAGTAACGATAACACTACTTACCTGCTAAGTGAATTTCCTCCCATAGGATAACATTGGTGATTCTATGTGAAAAAGTTTCTAAGTGTCAACTTTTAAAATACAATAATATTCCTTAAAAATCACTACTGTAACCAAAACGCTTTTACTCAACTGTTTACAGGAGATGTCCCAGGACTGAATCTAGGATCCAGTCCTGTGGTTAGAAAAGTAATCCATAAAGTAACTAATTGCATTTAACTAGAAATTCACATTGAGCTCAATGTTGCATTGTGTTTGAAATTGTGTTGCCCATTGCAACAACTGTAACTACTGTACTTAAAAGTCTATTGCCTATTTGCAAAGTATTTCAAATAAAGTAATTCATTCTGAGAAAGTATATTTTGTAATGTAATGTATAATGTAATTACAATGTAATTTAAAAAATAAAATATGTACAAATAAATAGTTTTAAAAAATGTAGTAAATCAGTATCAAAAATATAAATATAACAATTAATACATTTAAAAATTGTCATTTACAAAACCTTTGAAATTCACTGAAAAAACCATAGGTTTTAGGGGCGTCATAGTTAGAAATTAGCATTTAAAAAACCTTTGAAATTCACTGAAAAAACCATAGGTTTCAGGCACGTTATAGTTAGAAATTAGCATTTAAAAAACCTTTGAAATTCACTGAAAAAACCATAGGTTTCAGACACGTTATAGTTAGAAATTAGCATTTAAAAAACCTTTGAAATTCACTGAAGAAACCATAGGTTTTAGGGACAGTTATAGTTAGTTGGACATTTCACTCGTACAAAACCATAGAAATTCCCCCGTTATAGTTAGTTCAGCTAACTATAACTCGCGCCCCGCAATGCACTGCTGATGACGTCACAAATTACATCACTCATGACATGGTCAGTGACATCACTGATGACATCACTGATGACATCTCAAATGACATCACTGATGACATCATCCAGTGACTGTGTTTCTGTAAAGTTTAAATATTTTTAATATATAGGGAAAGGTATATTGAAGAATGAGTGGGTGTATAAGTGTGTGGATGAAGGATTTAGTAGGTGCGTGACTGACTCTATAAGTGAGTGATTAAACGTATCTTACTGAATGCAAGGGTTAGTGACTAAACTGGGTGAATGTCTGTAACCGTCTGTCTGTTGCTGTGTAAGTGGCTGCATGGGTTTGTGAATAGCTACATGAGTGTCTATATGAGTTATTGATTGGTTGTCTGAGTATCTGTATGGGTGTCTGAGTGTTTGTGTGGGTGGGGTGTGTGCGACTCTGTGCATAGATGTGTGAGTGGGTGATTCACTGGGTGGATGGTTTCAAGAGTGCATCTGTGATAGGCTGTATGGGTGGGTAAGTGTGTGTAAGAGTGTGTTAGTGAGTGAATGTATGTCCCAGCGGTACATGTGTGAGTAATTACATATGTGAAAGGCAGTATATATGTGTGTTGGAGTATATAAATAGCTATAAGCGAGAGTGTGTGATTGTGAGAGTGACTGTATGGATGAGTGTGTGCTTGTATCAGTGATTGTATAAGAGCGTAAGAATGTGCTAGTATTTGTATGAGTAAGTGAGCTGGTGTGTGTATAACTGTATAGGTGAGTAAATGGCAGTGTGATTAATTATTTGCATGACTGACTAGGTGTATGAGTACCTCTATGGATGAGTGGCGGTGTTTGAGTGTCTATATAGGAGTATGAGTGCATATGATAGTCCTGTACTGAGTGACCGTACGTATGAGTGACTGTACGGGTGAGTGAGTGGATGTGTGTGTGTGTAGACCTAAGAATCAGTGAGTGGGTATGTAGTTATTGGTGTTGGAGTGTCTATGGTTTTGCGAATGGCAGTGTGTAATTTAGAGTGGGTGTATCAAAGGTTATATTAGGGTGTGAGGAGGTGCATCAGATTATCACTTGGATGATGTCATCAGTGATGTCATCAGTGATGTCATTTGAGATGTCATCAGTGATGTCATCAGTGATGTCACTGACCATGTCATGAGTGATGTAATATGTGACGTCATCAGCAGTGCATTGCGGGGCGCGAGTTATAGTTAGCTGAACTAACTATAACGGGGGAATTTCTATGGTTTTGTACGAGTGAAATGTCCAACTAACTATAACTGTCCCTAAAACCTATGGTTTTTTTCAGTGAATATATATATATGTCCAACACCACCTCCTTTACTCAAAGAAAGGTGCACCAACACCAGCAGAAGAATTGCTTCAAGCGCTTTAATATCGCACGGGGTAAGTACACAAGTGAGAAGAAACCCAATGCGTTTCTGCTCCTTCAAGCCTTGATCACAGGCAACATAGTCTCTGCCTTTTGACTGACCAAGTGTTTTAAAGGCGCAGTCCAATCATCTTCCAGAGTGCTTGAATTCAAAATGGTGTGTTTATTCATTGTAGAAAGCAGTGCAATTAGGCTGTGTGGACTTCTCTACCAACAGACTTCTATGGACCGCTTTACTCTGGACATTATTTTCTATGGGCAGCACACAATACACATATATATATTTTTTGTATATATATATATATTTATTGTATATATATATATATATACAAGGAGCAGCCGCGGTAACCCCCGGACAGCGGAACAGTCCCAACATCGGAGCGGAAGGCGAAGCCTGTGTCGGAGGACCGGAGCAGCGCCTGACAACTCACGGACGTAGGGACTCGTTAATAGTCCGGTGAAGGAGTGTGCGAGATACAAACACCGGCATTTATCCGTCTTGTTTGTTTCCAAGTTTAATTTGCCCCAAAGGAACGCGCCATGTCCGCCGACACGCTGAGGAGTCGCGAGGCAGAGGCAAGCGAAATGTTTGATAATTCCCCAAGCGGGGATATGGTAATCAGTGCGCAAGCTAGTAGTTCACCAAAAGGGAATCCCAATGCCAGGGAACTCTACAAATGCCTGGAAAAGCTTATGAAGGCGGAGCAATCTAAATGGTGGGAACACCGATCCCTTACAAGATATTTAGAGGTGGGGAGAATTCCATGGGGGTTACGGATAATGCTGACTCTCAGTTATGAAAACCCTGATCCTCGCATGCTTGCAGAATGGGCAGATTGTAATCTCGATTCATCACGCAAATTAGTTGAAATCCTCATTAAATATGCTGAGAGTGATCATGCTGCACTTCAAGTGAAGATTGATGAAGTGATTGGGGATATAGATAAATTGGAAGTCACGGCTGTGACCAACAAATATCGTGAGGAGATGATGATACGACTGCAGCGGGAGGAGGAAGTCATAAAGAAACGCAAGGCTTTTAAATTCCAACGGGACAAGTTGGATTATGAACATGGCCAAGTATTCACCTTTGCTAAAAAGTACGATTCAGTGAAGGCATCGAGAAAGGTGGAACCCCTCCCTAACGCACCACCCAACACAAGTAGCTGTGTGCCCATACTCACCTCAGCCTCAGATCTTAGTTCAGCGCCTGAGAGTGAATCAGATAACGAACAAGCGAGGTCCCAAAGGTCGGGGTTTTCAAAACTCTCCCTGGCCCAGGAAGTAGACTGTTTACGCCAGGACAGAAGACATACGTTGCGTCCACGTGCACCAAGTGCAGACACCAACAGAAACGCAACCAGAAACGTCGGGAGAGACAAAAGTGTAGCAACCACCGGCAAGCAAACCAACAAAAAACCAACAAACAGATGGAAGCACAAGCAGAATCAAAAGGAATAAGTAGTGACTCTCAAACAGTCATCAATCTGTCCAAAGTAACACTCAGTGAAAATGAACGGCAGATACTGGCGCTGGGACTCTCTTACAGCCCAAAATGTAATTTTAATTATGCTCAAACGCGTATAGACATGTACAGATTCGTCCGCAAACTCAAATTGCGCAAGAACCATCTTCTGCAAGGATCACCAAGCCACAAACAAATTGATGCGCAGACAAGTGAAATCCAAAGCCCTTCAGTCCTAACAGCCGGTGATGATGAATTACTACAAGATTTTCAACAACTTCAGTATGAAAATAGTACTGCTGAACCCGGTTGTAGTCAAGATATGACACCGTATGGGGAGCCACAAGGACTCACTTCAAACCCAAGTCTACTTTTTGTCCAATAATGTTGCGGGACAATATAGACATGTTTAGTGACAAGGTGACACAAGAATTGAAAAACCTATACTTGAAAAATGCAGGCGCTCAAAGAAAATATACCAGACAGGACAATTTATATTTCCAACTTATGAAAAAATTGCAAACAAATGAGCATGTAATTATTTGCCAGTCTGATAAGGGCGGCAACGTGGTGCTGTGGACGCGTGACCTGTACATGGATGAGGCGCTGAAACAGCTTAATGACAGAGAGTGTTACAGGCACAGTACAATGCAAACAGTCAAGAACTCATGGAATAATTTTTACACAAAACTCCTGGCATGGAAGAGCGCAGGGCTGTTAACCATAGAGGAGTTTAAGTTCTTAAAGAATGACCATCCCGTTATGCCTGTAATATATTTTATACCGAAAATACACAAAGATGTGTCTAAACCACCAGGAAGGCCAATAATATCTGCCTGCAACAGCATAATGGAAAATGCCTCGAGATATGTGGACTTTTTTCTTCAGGAACACGTGAAAAAACTTCCCTCTTTCATTCAGGACACAGGTGACTTGTTAAGAAAAATAAGTGATGTCAAGTGGGACTCAGAATGCATACTTATTTCGCTTGATGTCTCTTCCCTGTATACTAGCATCATCACAAAGATGGGGTTAAGGCAGTAGAGCACTACTTGAGTACAAGACCCATGTGTTTCTTTCTGCATAACAAAATGTTGCTCACTATGATTTCAACCTGTCTAGAGAATAACTTTTTCCTTTTTCAGAATCAGGTGTTCCAGCAAGTGAGAGGCATAGCTATGGGGGCTTGTTTCTCCCCTAGCTATGCATGTTTGCATATGGGACTATGGGAGGAACAAGTCCTCGGGTTGACCTATGGTGAAACAATGTCGAACCATGTTGTACGATGGTACAGGTATATTGATGATTTGCTTATAATTTGGAGAGGCACGGAGGATAGTGCCCTCCATTTTATTGAGCAGATCAACAACAACAACCTGAACTTACAATTTACAGCCCAGTTAAGCAAGAGGTCTATCTGTTTTTTGGATGTAGAAATCATAGCTGTACAGGACAGGCTAGAAACAAGGTTACATAGAAAACCAACTGCAGGTAATACCTTGTTACATGCCACCAGTCATCATCCTCTACATTTGATTCGCAGCATCCCCTTTGGGGAGATGCTGCGAATTCGAAGGATATGCAGTTTAGATGAAGACTGTGAAATTGCGCAAAGAGAGAGTCGAGATAGGTTCCTGGCTAGGGGCTATTCTCAGATTGAGATCGACAAAGCCATTGAAAAAACGAACAAAATGGGTAGATCCCATGCTCTGGCTTGCAGGTCTGATACCAAAAACCAACATCAAACACAGTCAGAACAACCATCCAGATTGATCCTGACATACAGTAACCAACACAGAACACTGCGCAGGATAGTCAACAAGAATTGGGGCCTGGTAAAGAATGATCCAGTCTTAGGGGCCAAACTGACTAGAACACCCAACATCACCTTCAGAAAGGCACGCTAAATGAATAATTCATTAGTCAAGAGCAGCCCGGAAGTAAGAACCATCATGTCCTGGCTGGATTCCAGCAAAGGGTTTCTTAGATGTGCAACATGTAAGGCCTGTAAGCACGGGGTGAGCAAATCAGAGTACATTACACCATTTAAGACAGAGCCCGTGCCCATCAACAAGAAACTGACCTGCAAAACAGAATATGCAGTGTATGTGTTGGAGTGTCCCTGTAGCTTGCGGTACGTAGGAAGTACGAAGCTGCAGGTCCACAAGAGGATACTCCAGCACATTAGGGCCATTAACAATAGTGACATGTCGTACCCGGTTGCGAGGCATTTTAAGGAGTTCCACGGCAATAATGTGAGCAATCTGAAATACTTTGTCGTGGACACAGTCCCCCCTTTAAGACGGGGAGGCAACCGGGAAGCTCTCCTAAGGAAACTTGAGACCAGATATATACTGGAGTTGGATTGTAAAATGCTGCATGGCCTCAACTCCAGCGAAGATTTCTTTACTTGCCTTTGAAAGCTTAGCCATATACATTCATGAATTCGCTTTTTACCACTGCCTCTGCATTGCTTTTAGTTTTCACTAAATGTACTGTTTGCACTTTAAGAACCAATTGATGGTTCTGTAGGTGGCACTATATTCAGTTAGCACTAGCACTTTTTTATGCGTAGTCATGGAAAACAGTCTAGGCCCACTGGGGCATAATTGTCCAACTACTGTATACGATTGCACTAGCAACCCCCACAGTTTAAGAAATATTTCGGGGGTGTTATGGGTATGAGAGTTTTACCAATTGATACAAGACTGGGTCGTGTTTATACATGAAAAGTTTGCATTAGATCAACTTTTAATATGTATTTTACTCAGCATTGTGGTTTTAATTCTTGTCTGCATTTTGAATTTTAAATTATGCATTGCCTATTTTAAATATTTATTTATATATTTATAAATATTTATATCATCGTTACTGACAATAACAAATATGATTATAAAAAGCACTTAAGTATCGATGTGATATACAGTTCAGACTACAAGAATGATTCTTCCATGTCTATGATAACACGTCATTGTTAGGTCACTCACGAGTAAGTAGCACTGTCACTTTAAAAATGTGAAGGCACTCCACATGCACGTCATGTGATCAAGGCCTCCTGAAGGCCGAAACGCGTTATGGCGGTGGTGCAAGGCATGAAATAAAATGTATTGCACCAGAATCTAGGTCCGCATTTGTCTGTTCCTGTCTCAAAGGATTGTGAGAGGTGAAGTAAGAGATATATATATATATATATATATATATATATATATATATATATATAGCTATATATATTACCTACTGGCGGTCGCCAGTAGGTAGTTATAGTTAGGACCTAGTTTCCATAGGAAAAGCATTTTTTGTTTTCCCAATAACTTTGGCGCCGGTTGATGAATCTTCGTGAAATTTTCAAAACTAGTAGCCCGCTCCGGTCAGCTCCTGTCTTGAAAGTTTTGGGGTAATTCGTCAAGCGGGGGCCGATAAAAAAGGGGGGTCCCAAAACGCGTTTTCCCCATGTTATTTTCCATAGGAAACTTTAGACAAAGCTACAGGCCGAACTGCTGAACGGAATTACACCAAATTTGGCAAAAAGGTAGGTCTTGGTTCAGAAAGAGCCCTTTTTGTTAAATGGTGTAAATCCGTTCATTAGTTCCTGAGAAATTAGGAAAAGAAAATGTTTCGATATCTAGGGCAGCGGTGGGTTCGCGAACCCTCCCAAGCACGAGCTTCACTGTGATTGGCTGCCAACACTCCAAACCAGGAAGTGTTGGCAGCCATCTTGTGACTCGGTAGAACCGAGTCACAAGAAAACAGTGAAAAAGAGATGAAAAACAAGAAAAGAGGGCAGGGTAGAAACACCCTGACCCCCTAGGCCTGCTCAGGGGGTCCCACAAGGACCCCCAGGGCCAAAAAAATCATTTTTTTTAAATAATTTCGTCGGAATTCGCGCTGGGGTCACGAATCCCGCCGAAATTATTTAAAAAAATGAAGCGCGGGCTGCCGCGCTTCATTTTAATGAGGCCCCCGGGTGGGCCCAAAAAATAATAGCAGGGGCCCACGGGGGCCCCGCAGCCCCGGGGATCACCACCTCCACGGGGCTATGCTCATTATGTGCGGGGGCACGAGGCCCCCCGCAGCCCCGGGGACTGCCACCTCCCCGGGGCTTATTTAGTAAACAATGCGTGGGGGGTCCCACCCCCCCACGCTGCCCCGGGGACCGCCACCTCCCCGGGGCATTGTTAATTGGATGCGGGGGGCTCGCGGCCCCCCCGCAGCCCCGGTGACCACCACCTCCCCGGGGCATCTTATAAAAAACAAGGGGGGGCCTCGTGGGCCCCCCAAGCCCCAGGGATCACCACCTCCCCGGGGCTTCTTTAAATAATGAGGGGGGCCTCACGGGACCCCCCCAAGCCCCGGGGACCACCACCTCCCCGGGGCTTTGAAACTGAAGGGAGGGGGGCTGCGTGCCCCCCTCCAGGAGCCCCCGATGGCCCTGGGGACCGCCACCCCCCAGGGCCGGCTCCTGCAGTGTCCCGGGGTGCCCACCCCCGGGACACTGCTGTTTGCTATGGCAGGGCGGGAGCCGTGCGGCTACTGCCCTGCCATCGCAAACTCTGGTTTGGATTTTGAAAGCGAGAGCAGGTTTCCTGCTCTCGCTTCCAAAATCCAAACCAGATTGCTTTTCCACAAGGGGAGCTGCATGTCAGCAGCTCCCCGTGTGGAAAAGCAATGCCTGCTCCCGCAGGAGGCGGGGAGCCGGTGGGACCTTGGGGGCATTGGGGCTCCCCCCACGGTCCCCAACGGAAAGGGCCGGCCCCGGGGGATGGGGTCCCCGGGGCCAGAAGTGGCCCAGGAGGGGGGCCACGCTGCCCCCCTCCAATATTAATTTTTTTTTTTTAAATAAAGAGGCACAGCCCCGGGGCATCGGGTCCCTGGGGCCAATAGAGACCTAAGGGGGGGGGCCACGCAGCCCCCCTCCTTTAAAAATAAAAATAAAAAAAATAAAAATGTGGCCATGCCCCGGGGGATGGGGTCCCCGGGGCCGAAATTGGCCTCGGGAGGGGGGCCACGCGGCCCCCTTCCCGTTTTTTTTTTCAATGTAAAAAAAAGAGCAGGCCCTGGGGGATGGGGTCCCCAGGGCCCCAATTAATGTAAAAGAAGAGGGGCCACACAGCCCCCCTTGTAAAATAAAAATACATTAAAAAAAGCCGGCATCGCGGCGGAGGCCCCGCCCCCTCCCTGCAGCACTCAGCAAACGCACCCCCAGGGCAGGGACTAAGTCCCCTTGAATCCTGGGGGTCCCTGGGGGCCAACTAGCCCACCAGGTACCTCCAGTAAGCGCCACAGGGCTGCGTTGCAGAGAGGTGGTCCGAGGCCACGCCCCTTTTTACACCTCTCTGCAATGCAGCTCTGTGGCGCTTACTGGAGATACCTGGTGGGCTAGTTGGACCCCAGGGACCGTCAGGATTCAAGGGGACTTAATCCCCAAACTTAAAGCGCGCCACGGGGAGCGTTTGCACAGTGGTGAAGGCAGGGGGCGGGGCCTGATGTGACAAGTCTGCTGAAGATTGTAACATAGCAAAACCAAAGGGGATGATGGACGGAGTGTTGAACATTGCAAGCACTCACCCCCAGTCAACTGATCTGGGTTTAATCCATCATCATTCTTTAGCTCACTCCGCCACCCCAGTTCAGACATGGCCATATGCAAATCAGTCTGACCCTGTGCCTCATGGGAACAGTCCAGCCCGAACTGCCAAGCCATGTCTTCCCTGGACCGGAAACAAGCATCCTGGGACCGGTTTCTGGCTTCCAGCCATCATCAGCCAGGCTATCTTGAATCCAGTGGCAAAGTGAGCAAGGGACCCACGTCTGGGCATACCCTGCCAACTTAGGGTGAACATAGCAAAACCAAAGGGGATGATGGACGGAGTTTTGAACATTGCAAGCACTCACCCCCAGTCAACTGATCTGGGTTTAATCCATCATCATTCTTTAGCTCACTCCGCCACCCCAGTTCAGACATGGCCATATGCAAATCAGTCTGACCCTGTGCCTCATGGGAACAGTCCAGCCCGAACTGCCAAGCCATGTCTTCCCTGGACCGGAAACAAGCATCCTGGGACCGGTTTCTGGCTTCCAGCCATCATCAGCCAGGCTATCTTGAATCCAGTGGCAAAGTGAGCAAGGGACCCAAGTCTGGGCATACCGTGCCAACTTAGGGCGAACATAGCAAAACCAAAGGGGATGATGGACGGAGTGTTGAACATTGCAAGCACTCACCCCCAGTCAACTGATCTGGGTTTAATCCATCATCATTCTTTAGCTCACTCCGCCACCCCAGTTCAGACATGGCCATATGCAAATCAGTCTGACCCTGTGCCTCATGGGAACAGTCCAGCCCGAACTTGTAACAGTCCCCTTTTCCTTCCAATGACTGTATCATGTGATAAAAGGTGCCGCGGCAACGGCACCCATTAGCATTGACAAAGGCCAACGCCGAAACGCTTTTCTTTTAAACAAAACTTTTCGCAATAAAATCCGGAATGGGATTTAACCTAGCGCGAGTGCTGGTCATCATTTACTGTGTGTAAGGAGCTGAATATTAAGCGGACTTGCCCCCGCTGGACCGAGCACCCGCTCACGAGTGCAGAACCGAGGCAGAGGACGCGGAGCTGGTGTTTACGTGAGAGGCGTCCGCACCGTTGCACAGCCGAAACGGAATGCCCCCGAGATACGGACTATAGAAACACTCGGTCGGGTAAGGAGACAACGGTTTTCAATCTTTTGTGCAACAGAGCGAGCTAGGAAGCGATTGAACTTAAATTCGAATGTACAGCGAAACGGCGCGCCGCGAAGCGGCAACTGACATATTCAAGGCACGCCCGGGAGCGGGCCCTCGTGGTGAAGGATCTGTTCCCAACACAGGACAACAAAGCCTGAGGAGTAAATACCAACAACTGGAGAGACTACACGAGCGCGAGATCAGGAAGTGGTGGGAAGCCACTTCCCTACAGAACTACATTGAGGTCGACAGAGTGCCAAGGGGCCTGAGAATATATACGGTCCCCGCATATGAGAATCCGGTACCCGAGCTCCTTAATGAATGGGCCGAGTATACAGCGCAATCGTCACAGGGTATGCTGAAAATACTGGTGCGATTTGCATGGAGGGACCTGGAAAAAGCACTGAAAGAGATTGAAGACTTGGAAAAGATCATATTGGAAACTGTGGACAGCAGTAAACATCAGGAGGAAAAAGAGATAATCAAGAAGAGATTGAACGTCTACGAAAAGAAGATACAAGAAAGAAAACAACAGAAATTTGAAAGGGATGCCAGGGATTATGAACTTGGTAGAATATTAACTTTCGCTAGGAGATATGATGCACCCAGACGTGATCTGAAATTGAAGAAACCACCTCGTGTGGAACAACGAGACACCTCAGAGTCGGAGGTAACGAGTGCAGAACAGTCAGAAGAAGAAGGGAGCAGCAATCAAGGCACGGCACGCCAAACCCCTTTTCACGAGGAGTACAATTTAATCCTCCAAACTTGGCTCAGGGGGGCAAGGGAAGACCCCCGGAAGCAAAAGCTACAGAATCCAGAGAAGGGGCGGCAAGAGGCACCGACGCGCCGGGAGCTAATACCAGGAACAGAAGAGGCAAGAGCTTCAAACGAGGAAAGATAGCCTCACAATTGTAAATCTCACAGAAAAAAAGCACACCACAACTGAGGAGTCAGTTTTAAAACTAGGATTGTCATTCTGCACGACGGAGGAGTTTGAATACACCCAGACTCGGATAGATCTTTTTTAATACATCAGGAGGATAAAGCTGTACAAATTCTTCAAAATGAGGAACCAAGGACAGGTAACACCAAGAACTAATATTGACACAAATGATGGCAACCAACTGACAATAAGAGACCTGGATACCCTGGCAATCATGGAAGAACTAGGGGAGGAAGACTTGAGAGAAAGAGACCATCAAAATAGAACTGAAGAGTTGGGTGTAACCCAGTCAAGCGCCTCAAGTCCCTTTAGACCCACCTCCAAGTTTTATCCTCAAATGCCAGTAGACGCGATAGATATTTTCTCCGAGAATGTAAATAAAGACCTCTTGACACTAAGGACCAAAAAAGATAATGAAAAGAAATGGAATCTCACATATAATCAGAGGAAAGCCATTCAAAATCTGAAAAATGACAAATTGATTATAGTGAAGCCATTTGATAAAGGTGGGAATATAGTTCTGCAAACATTAGAAAACTATTGCAAGGAGGCGCTTCGACAACTGGATGATCGTGACAACTATGTACCAGTAAGCGAAATGGACTATCTTTCCAGTATACAGTCATTTGGAAACATGATCGAGAAATGGTTTGGTAAAGGTATACTATCAAGAGATGAACATAACTTTCTACAGAACAAATATCCACGAATCCCGACGTTTTACCATCTTCCTAAGATTCACAAAAACGCCACCAGTCCACCAGGGAGGCCAATAGTCTCCTCTATAGGGGCCCTAACAGAGAATCTATTGAGATATGTTGACCATTTCCTATCTCCCCTAGTGTCACAATTGTCATCATACACTCGAGACACGAAGGATTTTTTAATTCAAATCCAGGGGATAAAATGGGAAACGGACTTTATTATGATCACCTTGGACATATCCAGCTTGTATACGAGCATTAAGCATACCGACGGACTGGAGGCGGTGAAATATTTTTTGAAAGAACGTCCCCTGAGGTTCCTCGAACATAACAGCATGTTGATACAATTCACTATGTTCTATCTGCATAACAATATTTTAATTTTTCAGGAACAAAGATACAGACAAATAAGGGGGTCGGCGATGGGCACCTGCTTCGCCCCCAGTTACGCAAATTTATTCGTGGGCTGGTGGGAGAAGCAGGTGGCCTGGGCTGACACTAAGGAGGAATGGGTGGAACAGATTGGCTGTTGGAGGAGATATATCGATGACCTCTTCATAATTTGGAGGGGATCCCTGGAATCGGCTAATCGATATATCTCCTCCCTCAATGACAATGAGCTGAACCTACAATTTACCGGGGAACTGAGTATAGAACAAGTGAATTTTCTTGACCTGAAGGTATTTGTTAGAGGCAATGAGATTCACACATCCCTATACAGAAAAGAAACAGCGGGGAATTCAGTTCTACACAGGAGAAGTAGCCATCCAGCAAACCTGATCCACAGCATCCCCTATGGGGAATTGCTTCGGATCAAAAGAAACAGCTCCAGAGATGAAGACTACGCTATGGCAGCTAAAGAAAGCTTCCAGCGTTTTAGAGAAAGGGGTTATTCAGAAAAATCCTTAAAGAAAGCAGAACAAAAAGCAGCAGACAAAGATAGGCTGGAGCTTTTGAGAACAGACAGTATACAGGGAGAAGAACAGAGACCAGAAAATAAATTCAGAATGATAACCAACTTTTCTAACGAAGCTCAAAAGATAAGGGCCATTCTACGCAGGAATTGGAGAATTCTGAGGTCTGACACGATAATAGGGAGAAATCTGCCATTGGAACCGAGTCTGACATTCAGAAGATCGAGATCCATAAGAGACGAATTAGTGGCAAGCCGCCTAAAGGGCAGGAAACCAGAGTCAGGCCTACAAAGTCTCCGTGGCTCGTTTCCCTGCTGTAAATGCAGGGCTTGTTCCACTAGCAAGAAAGTAACCACATACAAAATAGAAGGGATCATGAGAGAAAAACAGATAACCAAATTCATGACATGTAGCACCCCGTATGTGGTGTACTGCTTGACTTGCCCATGTAACTTACGTTACGTGGGAAGTACGAAGAATCCAGTGAAACTAAGGATATTGGAACCCGAAAGAGCCATAACGAGCGTAGATATGAATTACCCAGTTGCACGCCATTTTGCAAGCCATCATGACAGCAATAGGCTACTTTTGCAGTACTTTTGCCTGGACCATGTTCCTAAGAACATAAGGGGAGGCAACAGAGAAAGATGTTTGAGGAGATTGGAATCGCGCTTCATTATCGATCTCCAAACAAAGTCACCAGGTGGTTTAAACAGTGGGGAAGATTTAGCAGTTCACTTGTAGAATAGCAGATCCTTCCCTTAGGATGAGGAGGGGACAAGATCAGTGGTATTGGAAGAGCAAGGATTGATCAAGACAAATGTATATACTTTATTTTCACATTATGTTAATTTTAACATTATGTTATAGGATAGCCTATTCGAGGCAAAATAATCATATGTTTATTAAACCCATATAGGATGTAATCACTGTGGGACAGTGGCAATATGCCATAAACTTATGTTGAAGAATTTTAAACAATCTGTATATACATTGTGTTCGCACCATGTCACAAGTCAGCCTATTTAAGGCACAATAGTTGTTTTTCCTTTTTAATTAAGCCCATGCAGGGAATAATTGTAGTGAGCTAGCGGTTATATGCCACGGATTAATGTTAATGAATTTATGTCGTTATAATGGTGGCATGGCTTGTGAAATGTCCAAACGGAATGAAGGTGTAAATTGTTTTAAGTCTAGGAGCATGTTCACTCTAGTGCAAATATGCAGTTGATTTGTATTCAATGTCAGTAAAACATGCTCCAAGATGGCGCCCAATTCTGCTGAAGATTGTAACAGTCCCCTTTTCCTTCCAATGACTGTCTCATGTGATAAAAGTTGCCGCGGCAACGGCGCCTGTTAGCATTGACAAAGGCCAACGCCGAAACGCGTTTGTTTTAAACAAAACTTTTCGCAATAAAATCCGGAATGGGATTTAACCTAGCGCGAGTGCTGGTCATCATTTACCGTGTGTAAGGAGCTGAATATATATATATATATATATATAGGCACTTGTGCAATGGTGATAATTTGTCCGGATGCCACAGAGACTTGAGGATACCCACTGTGGCCTCAAGTAAATTGCATCTCATTCCACAAGAGGATGGACTAAAGGGCAAAATACAGCAAACATCATGCATTCGGTCATGGCCTGAGGAGGTATAGGAACACTCACCACAGCTCCTTCGACAAATAGTACATTGTGTGCCAACAGCGGGACAACAACTCCTGCACTAACTTGCCATTCCTGCAGGGAAAGCAAATCAAAGAGACAGAGGTCTCTGCCAGAAGTTGATAATGTCTCATCACGAGGAAAGGTTCACAACAGTGCATAGATTAAGTGGAATATCTGTTGAAAGTATTGAAAAAGAAAGCCAAAGCAATACCCACACCAAAGACTGACCAACCAGAATGTCGCAAGGCATGAAGGACCATTACGTAGCTCCAGCGACTCATCAAACAAATGTGATCCTTCCTTTCTGAGAGAGGGAGGGTAGGGGTGCTACACGATGGCAGAGTGACAAGTCTGAGCCAGGACAGAGGATATCTTGTGATGATATATGCATTTGTAAAGCGCATTCCAACATTTCGACAGTCCTTTAGTGTTTTTGGATTCTGGTTGCCCTTGCAATTCTTAAATTCTCATTAGGTATTGTTGAAAGGTGACCCGCTTGGATGGAGTAGACTAACTATTGTTTAGTGATGAATTAAATGGGATGGTGGCCAGTTAGATATTGTTATGGATTCCTATGTACTATTATATTTATAGATCCATGAGTCAGAGTACATTGCTCTTAGTTTCATTCTGGTTGGGTGTATGGTTGTCCTTTGCGAGACTATAGATAGATGCTATGTTTCAATACATTGTTGCCATTATGTCTTTTTAATGGTTTTATATGTGTTCATGGGTGTAATAGACTTAAGTTCACTCCGTTAGAAGGGTTCATTTGTAGGCAAGGGAGAGGATTCAGATGTGTAAGTATAGATTAAATAGATATACTGATATGGTGCTTATCCAGCTATGGGCCTGATTTTAAGTTGTACGGTACTGCAATTTTACATGTACTGTGCGGCAAATCCACACCAGTGCTGTGCAATTATGAGTAAAACGCCTTGGAATAGGGAATTCCCTCATTGTACTAATTTTTCCAGCCAAAATCTCATTCTGTCTGAAAATACTGGCCAGAAAAATCAGATATGGTTCTCCTGAACTTTGAAAAGACAGGTGTGGAAAAACCTACCCATTCTGAATGAGGCAGAATGTGGTAATTTGTCTCCGCCTAACTCAGAATTAGGGCTTAAGTGGCTTTGCGGAAAGATTCCATGCATTATGATGCTAGGATTGCATTTAGTGTATACTGTTGTTTTGGAACAATGTGAGATTATTGCTTAATCTGGATGTGCAGTTTTGGTGGCAAACTATTGGTTAATTTAAGAACTTCGAGAAGTCTTGTAGACATGACTTTTTCAGGAGTTGTGTCGAATATCAATTGTTATTGTATTGCAATGTGTGAGTATAGTGTGATCTAGATGTTCGATTCTGGTGAAAAACACTTAAAGAACCATATGGCTTGGGACAGTATTGTGGGCATGATGGTGTCAGGCATCGCGTTTAATGTATGTGGTTGGTTTAGGCCAATACCTGAGTACAGATTAAACTGGCTATGCTGTTGAGCTATCAAACACTCAGCCAACAAGATGTCTGGAGCCGTAATATACACAGCGCGGTACCAGGAGATGTGTGTAATGTGTAGTGCTGTTTTAGGGTGGTGTGTGAGTGTGGCTTGAAAAGAATGTGCTCCCAATCTGGGAAATGCCTTGCCCATTTTATGGCTTGGATCTGTGTCATGCACAGGGCTGAGTATTATGTGCAAAGAGTACTGTTGGTGTGATGCAAGTGCTCAGTCAGCAAACATTTGCCAGATTTACGGTATGGATTGATCCCACACCTGTCATTTGCTCAAGGCATTAACAAGCAACAAACACGTAAGCAACCTGACTTAGGTAGCCTTCCATTTGACGGAGAGGCATTCAAGGCTATCAAATCTGATGCGTAGGACCACCCTGCTGGGCAATGGCGCCCTAGTACCTTACCCTCCAGAAATGCAGCTACTTAGTGCAGAAAGGCCAGAAGAAACAAAACTTGCACATAAGAGGGCATAGAGTTTTTAGGTTTAACAAGGCCAAAGAGGAGCTGTGAGAGGGCGTCGCCCTGCATGAAATCTTGGATGGAGAAGCCCTAAGCAGTCTGGGCAGTGATTTGTAAATATCACTCAAAAGACCAATCAGACAATAAGGAAGCACCAGGGGATTGTGGGAGAAGGTTGCACGAGGACCACAGGGGAGGACAGCAAGGACAGAGCGGATAGCAGAGGGCAGAGTGGTGGGATATAACAGGACAGTGGACGATTGTGCATCATTACCAAATCACTGGTTTAACTTCTTGAGCTTCTAAATATATGAGATGTCCAAGAGGGAGTAAAAGAAGCATTAAAAGTATTTTAACTATGTTGATGGGTGGGATGAGCGGGTGTGACTCTCAAGTCATCCAGCAGGCACTTTTTATTTTAGACTAAGTGCCACGAGACTCCACAGCTGTTATGTAGCCCAGGACTGCTTACCAATAATAGATGTTCCAGCAAACCTGCTGCGGAGAAAACCAGACGACTTCAAAACATTATACAGAGAAAGTAGGGGAAGCACAGAGAAAGCTTGAAGATATTATGTATAAGCTTTATTTATAAATTGCGGGTGCGGGCAAACTGTGAAACATAAATGTGATGCCTCTCAGAAGGCGAAAAATGGGGCAGGAGGAGAGAAAAGATGAGGTGCAAGAGATACAAGTGGTGGATAACAAAAGTTTGACATATGGCTGGACTTCTCCATTTATCTTTTAAGCTGTGTGATTGGTTAGCCATTTCTTGGCCAAAGTGGGGGGTTTCTAGAGAGGCATCACAGGCCGAATAGGAAGCGATGATGCAGTGTTGTGCACGTGAGGGGAAAGAGAATGACCTCTGGAAAAAGGTGAACAGTGTTGGACAAAGGATAGATACTCCTCGAAGTAGGCTACATGTAAGATCATAGGACCATGAAGTATTGGAAATACAATCCTTTGCATAGGGGCCCTCCACATGTGGAGTGGGTACTCAGTAGAGACTGGAAAGACTAGGCTTCCCAGTTCCTGCAAGGTTTGCATGTCACCTGCTCGACCTTCATCCGTCATAATACACCTCAGAAACAAGACTGTGGGCCAGATGTACGACCTTTCAGTTTAGCGAGTCGCAAATTGCGCAGAATTGTGACTCACTAAACTGAATGTACAATATTGTCTCAGACACTGTTTGCGATTCCTAATGGGGACGCAAATTGCATGCCTCATCCATATTCATGAGGCAAGCGCAATTTGCGACCCCATTGGGAATGGCTAGCACTCACAGGGATGGTGGCCTGCTGGGGTCAGCAGACCAGCATGTCTGTGGCTGCTTTTTCAATAAACCAGTTTTTTTTAAATGCAGCCCGTTTTCCTTAAAGGAAAATGGGATGCATTTAAAAAAGAAAAATGAAACTTTTCAGTTTCATTTTTTAAGGGCAGGCAGTCGTCCCTGGGACCACTGCCTCCTCTTAAAAAATATTTGCGCACCCATTCACAAAGGGGAAGGGGTCCCCTGGGGACCCCTTCCCATTGTCGAATGGTTTACCACAGTGCTTAATTTGTAAAATATTAAGTGCCAGGGCTCTGACCAGGAGGTCACTGCAGCTTGCACCACCCATCGCCCTTGTCATCGCTGCCAAAACAACTACCAACCATCTCTCGCATAAATGTGACAGTTCAGATTATTCCAGGTCCCCAAAGCTAAATGAATGGCTGGGGAGGCAGGTATTAGCACTATTTTAATGTATATTGTATTCCTAAACAACCGTTGTTCTGCTCATCTCTAAATTAGATGAGCAGCGCCACCATGTGGTAGACTGTTCTAATTATGGTGTTGACAATTAGGTGCCGGTGCGGAGTATCGGAAACCAATTAAGTGCCGGAAAGCACCGGCTCAAATTAAGCACTGGTTTACCACCTACTTGAAGTAGGTGGTAAATACCACCTACTTGAAGTAGGTGGTAAACTGCGAGTGTTTTGGGACCGCAAATGCGGTCGCAAAACAATGTTACATACCATTTAGACTCGCTATTAGGAAGGGACGCCCTTGGCACGCCCCTTCCTAATAGCGAATCACAAACCATATGTTGCGAGTCGCTAATAGGTTAGCAACTCGCAAAATATGGTTTGTACATGGGGCTGAACAATTTTACGGTCGCTAACGGGCCGAATTCCCGTTTGCGACCGCAAAAAATGATCGTACATCTGCCCCTGTGGCCCTTAGTAGTAATATATCCTAATAGGGCTAAATTCCGATACCTGCACAAACGAGAGTATGCCCAGGGATCGGGATTATTAGTAGTGTGGTAATTGCTGCACCCATCTATTTTCCTCTTGCAAGTTTCTGCAACACTATACTAACCTGTCAAAATGTAGCCATTTAAATATGGAGGACAACTCTGTGCGTGCTGAAATAGGTGCAGTTTCAACTCTGAATAGGAGGTATTTATTGCAGGCGATAAATACCGCACGTCAGGATATTGGAATTTACCGGGTTTATTAAATACCGCACCCAATTCCGGCACACTCATGTTCAAGGTCTTTGAGGGGTGGATCTTCGGTGACATCACTCATGTGCACAGAGCCGAGAATTTATTATCATGTACGTTTCTAAAATAGCATCCGAGATTCTTCAACAATCTGCTGATCAGTTTCTATAAGGACCTGCAACCAAATAGATGTATCGGTGCGCTGTACATCATGAAAGAATACAGATAAAAAGGTACAAGGGTTTTCTTTTTCTATAGCGCACTCAGAGAGCTGAATTACCCAGAGGCCCTTTTAAGCTTCATGAATAGTTCTTTCGCTTTCTTTCTCAATTACATAAGCACCACAGATCCATGTATTATTTAAATGAAATGCTACATTATTAAATGGTAACACCACTGTTTCAATACTAAAAGCATGTTTTATAATACTTTGCATTTATTAACCAGAATTAAAGTTCATACATGGGTCTGTCTTTGCGCGTTTTTAACCCCCTTCAGAGTTATTTCTTTAAAAAACAAAAATCTTGCTTAAACAGGTAACAGTATTTTTTTACACTAATTGCCGAGTTTCTGACACAGTTTTCCCAAGATTTCTGTGCCATTGTATAGTACTGAAGTTATAAATGGTATGGCTTAAACTTGTAGGCTTTTGTATATACAATTTGTTGGTTCATTTGCAGCATAAAATATGTGTGTTCAATTTTCCTCATTTCGAATATATATTCAAGCGGTTGTTTGACGATGTTTAATGTGTACGCCCACATACGACTTTGAAGACAAACGAGTTTCGTGCTTGTGGGTATATTTAGAAAATTCAAGATAATATTATTATATAATTTATATATCATTTAAATATATTTTTTTTCTCTCAGCGCTGGAAAAGTGAAATCAGAGAAAGTATCTCAGGTGTAAAATGTTTCCAGGTATGCACTGCTCCGCTGACATAGTGGACTCTTAAATGGAGGAATACGACCCACGACCTTAGTGAACCTATAGCCGCCGCCCCAACTAGTTTCTGGTAGTCGCGTGCACTCACCAGAAGAGGACCTAAACCCTCAATCACTGTCGCCTTACCCCTCAAGCCTCGCCCCTTACACTAAATCGACCAATCCCTGCCCCAGCAGATCTTGGCCTGCACCGCCTGGTCAATATCCCTGGGGGGGTGGAACGGGGGGGGGGGGCAAGGCTCTAAAGTCGCCTGCTCCCGAACCCCATTATGACTAGCTCTAAGGTCAAAGAGTGCCTTAGACAAGTAGTCGATCTCTGTGGAGGCGGGCTTTCCTATTGGAATAGCGGGAGAGTTAAAACACGCTGCTGCCTCTGAAAAAGGCTGGGCAGGGGTGCAGCAGAATTAATTACAAATGAAAGGCTAGTTGAGCTGGGGCAGAATGAATGATGTGTGTCTGATCATACCCTCCTTTACTGACCTATCAGAGAGCAGGCATGTAAGTATTCCGGCTCTCTTATTGGCCAGTACGCTTCTCAATCAACCCATGACCAAACACCTTCTTTTGTAGTCTGAAGACTTCAACAAAGCTGTAATGAAGGTAATTTAGTTCAGTAGCCGAGATGTAGAATAATGATGAAGGTTTATTGATGCAGTTCTTAGGTGGTATTGAAGATAGATATAGATCATAAAGCGAGCCCCACCAGGAGCAGCTTTCTTGCTGCTCAGCCCATACTCTCAACTGACACTCCACAACCAGGCATCCCAACATTCCATTACCTCACCATGCACACCAACATTCAACAGCACATCCTCACTGGCTGAGCAGCAAGGGAAGGAAGCAGGAAAGATGCATTGCACTGGAACCAGATACCACACATCTTCCCCCTTTACAAATCTGCAACAAAGTGATAATACCAGAAGTAAGCATGGCAATATCATAAGTAACATTGATGTAAACATGCTGCCAACAACGTAATGTAAACTTAGACAGCACAAAGCATTTCATGGGAAGGCAATCAATAAATACATAAAATGAAATTCAAATGAAACACTATAATAAGGAAGGAGAAGACAATTCAACGGTAAGTAAATAGTGACATGACACACATCTTCCCCTTTACGGAGCAAAAAACAGAACAAGAAAATGCAAGATACAACCCTGGTTTCAATAAGATAAAAATTTTACATATTAAAGGCTGAAGGGGAACAAAATATTGCAAGGAAAAACACTTAAATGAGGAAGAAAAAGTGAGAATAAAGCATAATTCTCACCATACGCGCAGCAATACAAACACAAGCAGAAATACGAACACAAGACAAAACGTCCAGAGTACACCAGTACACACCAGTTGGCCAGACAAGCATGAAGATGATAAACAGCGAACGCCAAAATGAAAAGTACAGAACAACCAGTAAAGACAAAAGGTACTCCCAACAAAAGAAACCAAGCAGGAATCTCCTGCACACACAGCAAAAGGAAGGGTGAAAAATGCACCCGCTAGGAGTACTAACAACAACTGTAAAGCTCAAGGTACTCCCAACAAAAGAAACTAAACAGGAAACTCATACACGCACACATAAAGAAGGGTGAAAAATGCACCCGCTAGAAGTACCTACAATAATGAAATTTGAGGAGAAAACCTCAAATGCCAGACTATCCACGCACAATAAATTTTGCGCAAAGGTAGAATAGAACCTGACAGAAATAAATAAAGATCAGAGCAAAAGATCCCAAGCACAGGAACTTTGTAAACCAAATACTATAAATATATATATAGTTTTCCAAGGTATTGAGAGTTTCCAGACCGCCGCATACAGCACAAGTATGTCTCCTCTGCAGCAGCAGCCCGTCACTGTACGGAGGGACTCAATCATTATATTGAAGTCTCGGGACATGCTGAAATCTGGTACATGCGGCTGGATGTTGGGGACTGGGGAGGAGATACTTTCTGCAGCAATAACGTTGTTTTTAGCCAACTGGACATTTTAATTGCACTCCTCCAGCCCTCACTCAGAGTTGAAGAAGCCCGAAATCAGTACTTACCCAGTTATCCGGAGAGGTGCACGCTGGGTACTGTGGTTCACCAATGTGGACTACAGGGAAGCAGGATATGCGAATATGGCTCAGCTGGACTACAATTAATTGTGGGAGTGTCCAGATAATTTAAAAGTAAGGTTGGAGGGAAAACCGTGATGTTATGGCATTTGAGAAAGGTATTTATACCGAAACGCGTCATGCCTATGCTGCATTAAAGACTCTTCCCGAGAACCCCGCTGTGTCCCTTCAGTTACTTCATCAGAAAAGACTGTTTTGTTCATGTTTCGCGTGCCTGCCCTTGCGCGCTTGGGGGACCCGTCCATGAAGCGTCTGGTACAAGATGGGCAAGATTGCGAGTTTTCCAAGGTATTGGGAGTTTCCAGACCGCCGCATACAGCACAAGTATGTCTCCTCTGCAGCAGCAGCCCGTCACTGTACGGAGGGACTCAATCATTATATTGAAGTCTCGGGACATGCTGAAATCTGGTACATGCGGCTGGACGTTGGGGACTGGGGAGGAGATACTTTCTGCAGCAACAACGTTGTTTTTAGCCAACTGGACATTTTAATTGCACTCCTCCAGCCCTCACTAAGAGTTGAACAAGCCCAAAATCAGTACTTACCCAGTTATCCGGAGAGGTGCACGCTGGGTACTGTGGTTCACCAATGTGGACTGCAGGGAAGCAGGATATGCAAATATGGCTCAGCTGGACTACAATTAATTGTGGGAGTGTCCAGATAATTTAAAAGTAAGGTTGGAGGGAAAACCGTGATGTTATGGCATTTGAGAAAGGTATTTATACCGAAACGCGTCATGCCTATGCTGCATTAAAGACTCTTCCCGAGAACCCTGCTGTGTCCCTTCAGTTACTTCATCAGAAGAGACTGTTTTGTTCATATATATATATATATATATATATATATATATATATATATATATATATATATATATATATATATATATATATATATATATATATATATTATCTACTGGCGGTCGCCAGTAGATAGTTATAGTTACAACCTATTATCCATAGGAAATCCGCGACATTCTATTTGAAATAACTCTCTTGCAGGTTGACGTATCTTCGCAAAATTTTCAAACTTTGTGGCCCGCTCCGGTCCGCTCCTACCCTAAAAGTCTCGGGGGGATTCGTCAAGCGGGGGCCGAGAAAAAAGGGGGGTCCCAAAACACGTTTTCCCCATGCAATTTTCCATAGGAAACTTTAGACACGGCTACAGCCCGAACTGCTCAACGGAATTACACCAAATTTGGCAAAGAGGTAGTTCTTGGTTCAGAAAGAACCCTTTTTGTTAAATGGTGTAAATCCGTTCAGTAGTTGCTGAGAAAATCAAAAGTAAAAAGATAGTGATATCTATGGCCGAGTAGCGTCCGCGTACCCTCCCGATCACGAGCTGCATGTTAATTGGCTGTCAGCTGGCTGTCAACATTCCGATTCAGGAAATGTTGGCAGCCATTTTGTCCCTCGGTAGAACCGAGGGACAGAAACAAGTGCGCAAAGCGCACAAAGGGGGCAGGGTAGAAACACCCTGACCCCCTAGGTTTGCTCAGGGGGTCCCACAAGGACCCCCTGGGCAAAAAAAAAAAAAAAAAATTTTAAAAAAAATCGGCAGGATGCGCTCAAGGTGCGCGAATCCTGCCGAAAAATAAATAAATCGAAGCGCGGTCTCCCGCGCTTCGATTGTATTTTGCCCCCGGGTGGCCCAAGTCCCGGGGGCATGGTGGGGGGATAATTTAATGTGTGGGGGGCCTCAAAGGGCCCCCCAAGCCCCGGGGACCGCCACCCCCCGGGGCTTTTTTTAAAAAATGGTGCGGGAGGGCTCTGAGCCCTCCCGCAGCCCCGGGGACCACCACCTCCCCGGGGCTTTTTTTTTATTAATTAAAAAACCTGTGTGGGGGGGGCTCCAGCCCCCCCACACGCCCCGGGGACCGCCACCTCCCCGGGGCACTAAACATTTAAATATGGGGGTCCGTTACGGACCCCAGAGCCCCGGGGACCACCACCTCCCGGGGCTGTGAACTGAATGGGAGGGGGGCCGCGCGGCCCCCTCCTGGAGCCCTTGATGGCCCTGGGGACCACCACCCCCCAGGGCCGGCTCCTGCAGTGTCCCGGGGTGCCTACCCCCGGGACACTGCTGTTTGCAATGACAGGACGGGAGCCTCGCGGCTCCCGTCCTGTCATTGCAAACTGCTTTGGATATTGGAAGAGAGAGCAGGGAAACCTGCTCTCTCTTCCAATATCCAAAGCCGATGCTTTCCACATGGGGAGCAGCATGTTAGCTGCTCCCCATGTGCTAAAGCAATGCCGGCTCCCAAGGGACGCGGGGAGCCGGCGGGACTGTGGGGGGATTGGGGACCCCCCACAGTCCCCAACGAGAGGGCCAGCCCCGGGGGATGGGGTCCCCGGGGCAAGTAGTGGCTCGGGAGGGGGGGCCACGCGGCCCCCCTCCCCAAAAAATAAAAAATAAAATTTTTTAAAAAAAACGGAAAGGCCGGCCCCGGGGGATGGGGTCCCCGGGGCCTTAAATGGCCTGAGGAGGGGGGCCACGCAGCCCCCCTCCCTACGAAAAAAAAAAAAATCGAGGCCATGCCCCGGGGGATGGGGTCCCCGGGGCCAATACAGGCCCAGGGAAGGGGGGCCACGCGGCCCCCTTCCTGTTTTTTTTTAAATTAAATATTTAAAAAAAGGGGTAAGGCCCTGGGGGATGGGGTCCCCAGGGCCCAAAAACAGGAAAAAGGAAGGGGGGCCACACAGCCCCCCTTCAGGGGACAAAAAACATTTTTTTTTTTTTTAAACGATCGGGCCCGCAGGCCCCGCCCCCTTCCTTCACCACTCTGCAAACGCGCCCCTGGCGCGTTTGCAGAGAGGGAACGAATTCCCCTTGAATACTGGGGGTCCCTGGGAGCCAACTAGCCCACCAGGAACCTCCAGTATGCGCCAGGGGGCTGCCTTGCAGAGAGGTGTACAGAGGCCACGCCCCTTTTACACCTCTCTGCAACGCAGCTCTGTGGCGCTTTTGGAGGTATATGGTGGGCTAGTTGGACTCCGGGGACCCTCAGGATTCAAGGGGACTTAATCCCCCAACTTAAAACGCGCCACAGGGCGCGTTTGCACAGTGGTGAAGGGAGGGGGCGGGGCTTCAGGTGACATGTGTGCAAACAGGTCCCGTGGCGCGTTTTAAGATGGGGAATTAAATCCCCTTCAATCCTGAGGGTCCCTGGGGGCCAACTAGCCCAACAGGTACATCCAGAAAGCGCCACAGAGCTGCGTTGCAGTGAGGTGTAAAAAGGGTGTGGCCTCTCTACACGTCTCTGCAACGCAGCCCCTGGCGCATATTGGAGGTTCCTGGTGGGCTAGTTGGCCCCTAGGGTCCCTCAGGATTCAAGGGGACTTAATCCCCCAACTTAAAACGCGCCACGGGGCGCGTTTGCACAGATGTCACCTCAGGCCCCGCCCCTCCCTTCACCATTGTGCAAATATTCCTCTAAAATCTGCCGAACTACGAATTCCGATTTACTCACCTGTTATCAGGAGAGACCTCAGTGCTGCATCTTTCAGCCCAGTACTAATCCTGAAAAGTAATTTTAACCGTACTTACCAGTAACTTGAATTTCCTTCCATAGGATATCATTGCCTGCTTTTTGTTGAAAAAGTTTCTAAGTGTTGATTTTTGAAACATACAAATATTCCTCTAAAATCAGCCGAAATACGAATTCCGATTTACTCACCTGTTATAAGGAGAGACCTCAGTGCTGTATCTTTCAGCCCAGTACTGGTCCTGAAAAGTAATTTTAACCGTACTTACCAGTAACTTGAATTTCCTTCCATAGGCTAACATTGACTGGTTTCACTTGGAAATTCTTCTAAGTGTGGAGTTTTGGAACTTTAAAATATTCCTCTAAAATCAGCCGAAATACGAATTCCGATTTACTCACCTGTTATCAGGAGAGACCTCAGTGCTGCATCTTTCAGCCCAGTACTAATCCTGAAAAGTAATTTTAACCGTACTTACCAGTAACTTGAATTTCCTTCCATAGTATATAATTGGCTGCTTTTTGCTGAAAAAGTTTCTAAGTGTTGATTTTTGAAACATACAAATATACCTCTAAAATCAGCCGAAATACGAATTCCGATTTACTCACCTGTTATAAGGAGAGACCTCAGTGCTGCATCTTTCAGCCCAGTACTGGTCCTGAAAAGTAATTTTAACCGTACTTACCAGTAACTTGAATTTCCTTCCATAGGCTAACATTGACTGGTTTCACTTGGAAATTCTTCTAAGTGTGGAGTTTTGGAACTTTAAAATATTCCTCTAAAATCAGCCGAAATACGAATTCCGATTTACTCACCTGTTATCAGGAGAGACCTCAGTGCTGCATCTTTCAGCCCAGTACTGATCCTCAAAAGTAATTTTAACCGTACTTACCAGTAACTTGAATTTCCTTCCATAGGATATAATTGCCTGCTTTTTGCTGAAAAAGTTTCTAAGTGTTGATTTTTGAAACATACAAATATTCCTCTAAAATCAGCCGAAATACGAATTCCGATTTACTCACCTGTTATAAGGAGAGACCTCAGTGCTGTATCTTTCAGCCCAGTACTGGTCCTGAAAAGTAATTTTAACCGTACTTACCAGTAACTTGAATTTCCTTCCATAGGCTAACATTGACTGGTTTCACTTGGAAATTCTTCTAAGTGTGGAGTTTTGGAACGTTAAAATATTCCTCTAAAATCAGCCGAAATACGAATTCCGATTTACTCACCTGTTATCAGGAGAGACCTCAGTGCTGTATCTTTCAGCCCAGTACTGGTCCTGAAAAGTAATTTTAACCGTACTTACCAGTAACTTGAATTTCCTTCCATAGGCTAACATTGACTGGTTTCACTTGGAAATTCTTCTAAGTGTGGAGTTTTGGAACTTTAAAATATTCATCTAAAATCAGCCGAAATACGAATTCCGTTTTACTCACCTGTTATCAGGAGAGACCTCAGTGCTGCATCTTTCAGCCCAGTACTGATCCTCAAAAGTAATTTTAACCGTACTTACCAGTAACTTGAATTTCCTTCCATAGGATATCATTGCCTGCTTTTTGCTGAAAAAGTTTCTAAGTGTTGATTTTTGAAACATACAAATATTCCTCTAAAATCAGCCGAAATACGAATTCCGATTTACTCACCTGTTATCAGGAGAGAACCCAGTGCTGCATCTTTTAGCCCAGCACTGACCCTGAAAAGTAATTTTAACCGTACTTACCAGTAACTTATCTTTTCTTCCATAGGAATCCATTGTCTGGTTTTCAGCAGAAAAGTTTCAAAGTGTCGATTTTCACAAACTACAAATATTCCTTAAAAATCGCTTGTATGACTTAAACGCATTTTTTCAACTGTTTACAGGAGATGCACCAGTGCTGGATCCAGGATCCAACACTGAGTAAGAAAAAGTAACGATAACAGTTTTTACCTGCTAAGTGAATTTCCTTCCATAGGATAACATTGGTGATTCTATGAGGAAAAGTTTCTAAGTGTCAACTTTTAAAATACAATAATATTCCTTAAAAATCAGTACTGTAACCAAAACGCTTTTACTCAACTGTTTACAGGAGATGTCCCAGGACTGAATCTAGGATCCAGTCCTGTGGTTAGAAAAGTAATCCATAAAGTAACTAATTGCATTTAACTAGAAATTCACATTGAGCTGAATGTTGCATTGTGTTTGAAAATGTGTTGCCCATTGCAACAACTGTAACTACTGTACTTAAAAGTCTATTGCCTATGTGCTAAGTATTTAAACTAAAGTAATTCATTCTGAGAAAGTATTTTTTGTAATGTAATGTATAATGTAATTACAATGTAATTTAAAAATAAAATATGTAAAAGAAATTGTTTCTAAAAATGTAGTAAATCAGTATGAAAAAAAATAATATAAAAATTAATACATTTAAAAAACCTTTGAAATTCACTGAAAAAACCGTAGGTTTCAGGCACGTTATAGTTACAAATTAGCATTTAAAAAACCTTTGAAATTCACTGAAAAAACCATAGGTTTTAGGGACAGTTATAGTTACAAATTAGCATTTAAAAAACCTTTGAAATTCACTGAAAAAACCATAGGTTTCAGATATGTTATAGTTACAAATTAGCATTTAAAAAACCTTTGAAATTCACTGAAAAAACCATAGGTTTTAGGGACAGTTATAGTTAGTTGGACATTTCACTCGTACAAAACCCGTGAAATTCCCCGTTATAGTTAGTTCAGCTAACTATAACTCGCGCCCCGCAATGCACTGCTGATGACGTCACATATTACATCACTCATGACATGGTCAGTGACATCACTGATGACATCACTGATGACATCATCCACGTGATAATCTGATGCAGCTCCTCACACCCTAATATAACCTTTGATACACCCAATCTAAATTACAGACTGCCATTCGCAAAACTATAGACACTCCAACACCAATAACTACATACCCACTCACTGATTCTTAGGTCTACACACACACATCCACTCACTCACCCGTACAGTCACTCATACTTATGGTCACTCAGTACAGGACTATCATATGCACTCTTACTCCTATATAGACACTCAAACACCGCCACTCATCCAAAGAGGTACTCACACACCTAGTCAGTCATGCAAATAATTAAACACACTGCCATTTACTCACCTATACAGTTATACACACACCAGCTCACTTAATCATACAAATACTAGCACATTGTTACGCTCTTATACAATCACTGATACAAGCACACACTCATCCATACAGCCACTATCACAATCACTCACTCTCGCTTATAGCTATTTATATACTCCAACACACATATATACTGGCTTTCACATATGTAGTTACTCACAGATGTACCACTGGGACATACATTTACTCACTAACACACTCTTACACACACTTACCCACCCATACAGTCTATCACAGATGCACTCTTGAAACCATCCACCCAGTGAATCACCCACTCACACATCTATGCACAGAGTCGCACACACCCCACCCACACAAACACTCAGGCACCCATACAGATACTCAGACAACCAATTAATAACTCATATAGACACATGTAGCTATTCACAAACCCATGCAGCCACTTACACAGCAACAGACAGACTGATACAGACATTCACCCAGTTTAGTCACTAACCCAAGCATTCAGTAAGATACGTTAAATCACTCACTTATAGAGTCAGTCACGCACCTACTAAATCATCCATACAGACACTTACACACCCACTCATTCTTCAATACGTCTTTTCCTATATATATTAAAAATATTTAAACTTTACAGAAACACACAGTCACTGGATGATGTCATCAGTGATGTCATTTGAGATGTCATCAGTGATGTCATCAGTGATGTCACTGACCATGTCATGAGTGATGTAATATGTGACGTCATCAGCAGTGCATTGCGGGGCGCGAGTTATAGTTAGCTGAACTAACTATAACGGGGGAATTTCACGGGTTTTGTACGAGTGAAATGTCCAACTAACTATAACTGTCCCTAAAACCTATGGTTTTTTCAGTGAATTTCAAAGGTTTTTTAAAAGCTAATTTGTAACTATAACATATCTGAAACCTATGGTTTTTTCAGTGAATATATATATATATATATATATATATATATATATATATATATATATAAATGTAGGTGACGAATCCACACACATTAAATTGCAAAGGGGTGGAAGGTCACATAACTGGAAAGCTATAATAACAGATACCTCAACTAGAGGAAATTTCCTGCGGAAACTTGTAAGTAAAGTACTGCAAAATAAGGAATCATGCAGGGAAAACGCAGGTGACGAGTCCACGCACAAAGAATTGCACAGGTGGAAAGTCACATAGCCAAAAGACTATCATAAATTATACCTCAAACAGTGAAGAATTCCCATACGGAACTTGTAAGTAAAGTAAGATTGCACCAACTAAATATGATGTGCATCTTGACGAAGAAAGTAAGAAAAGCACCAAGCACAGTAGTTCAGAAGTAACACATTCCAAACATGTGTAGAATTGAATACATTTTCAAGATAAGAAGAATGTAGTAAAATGAACTGATAACAACATGTAAAGAAAGCAATTTTAAAGAACTGGTATATCTCGCCGGTGAGCGATTCCTCACCCGAAGTTCGTCTCAAATCCAGGTACCTTAAGGTGTTTTGTAGAGTCCAGATTAGAAGAAAGTAGGAAGTTCGGAATCAGGACAGGGAACACCACGCTGGCTCCAATTTGGATCCTCTTGAAGAAACGAAAACTCATCCGAGTACATGGTAAGTAAGGAGATAGGAACAGTCACAGTCAAGTGGAGGAGGAGCAAAAACTTCTACAATCACACGGTGACTTTATTGAGACCCAAGAAAAGTACGTGGTTGGCAGAGTGCGTGGTATGCTGAAAGCTGCCTCTGAATTTAATGAACACGCCAAACACAAAATGGCGGCACGCACTGGTGACGCCGCGCCGGATGGCTCCGGGCATCACCAAGCAGGAAACACGTTCCACAGTAAGCGTAGAAGACGTCACAGAAGAGCGAAGGAAGGAAAAGCAAGGCTGCCTGAGGTAAGAGCACGAGGGCTCTGTGTGCGCTCGAGACATTTTTGAAAACCGTGGTAGAGGCGGTTTACCTGCCAAAGAAAAGCGCAAACACGGAGGAAATGTACAATTCGACAAATTAATAAAGTACTTACAGCCAAGGTTCCATACACCAGCATCAGTCCCTCCCACGCAAATAAAAGTACAGGATGACTGCAAATGTCAATAACATAATCGACTCTGAAATACCAATAAGTTGAAGCGGCAAAATTGAGCCGGAGGGCTGGTAAGATGCTGCACAGCAGTGGCAGGTCAATAGAACCGGAGAGGCTGGTACGAAGCTGCACAACAGTGGCAGGTCACGTCGGCAGAAAGGTAAAAAGTTGAGGGCAGGCAGCTAGGTAAATCCGGCAGGAAGGCGGATCTTCTCCGTAAAGACAGCAGTAGGGAAAAGTAGATAAATGGAAGCAGAAAGAAGCAGAAACTGGTCACTATTCAGGGAAACTGCACTTCAGAAAAACTGTCCCAAGGTGACAAGACAGGAACCACTGTCGCAAAGGAGCAGGAGAGAGAGCAGGAAAGTAGAGCAGGGACTGGCATGCTAAGGTTGGGGCGACCGTTGGGAGGTCACTGGTGGGGCTCAGGGGTGCCAGTATGCTTTAAAGTCCGTAGCTTGTAGTTTAAAGAGGTTCTTTGTAGTTTCTTCAGAATATAACATTTGTAATCCATAGGATGGTACTCGTAGATTCTTTCCAGATCGTTGCCAAATGTAATGAAGGTAATTTAGTCCAGTAGCCGAGATGTAGAATAATGATGAAGGTTTATTGATGCAGTTCTTAGGTGGTATTGAAGATAGATATAGATCATAAAGCGAGTCCCACCAGGAGCAGCTTCCTTGCTGCTCAGCCCATACTCTCAACTGACACTCCACAACCAGGCATCCCAACATTCCATTACCTCACCATGCACACCAACATTCCACAGCACATCCTCACTGGCTGAGCAGCAAGGGAAGGAAGCAGGAAAGATGCATTGCACTGGAACCAGATACCACAAAAGCCTTCCCCAGATCTGTCACTATATTTAACTACGCCTTCCACCCAAGAATTCAGAGGCACCTGTGGCTCTTGCAGAAAATGTTATGCGTCTTCTTGAATGTCTGTTTATGATTTTTCTGGTCTGACTTCCTACTTTTCTTTACTATTAAGTGCAAGCAGAGAAGAAGTATTATCTCTCTGTCCCTCCTCCTCGTCTCAGCCCTTATTTTTGCTTGAACCTACCTCTAACAGGAACAGTAGCTGCTCGAAAAAAAAGACTACTGTACCTGCCTGTTGTATAGTATATCCAATTGCTCTAGAACTACTTGGATTTTGTTCCCGCCCTCGGGATAGGACACTGGTTTCTCGATCCTGCAGACCTTGAAACTTGTAGTGCTCCTGAAATCCATTGATCCCTGCAAGAAGGATAATTCAGGAGCGAGCACATGTGTCCAGTGAAGATCCTTCAGGGGCCGCATCAGGGTGATGGGTCAAAGTGAGGAGGGTGAACAGATTCAGTCTGAACAGAGTTAAGGGCCTGGCACAAAGTCAGTTTAGACATAGGTGGAGGTTTTCTGCAAGGCTAGCTAGCCCACTATGCACGGGCAGTGGTTAAGGGAATCCTTGGTTGTCATTTAGCTTAGAGAGTTGCTCACCCATCTATTTTGTCTGGAAGGTCTGATTTGGGCTGCACTTTGCCAGAGGTGAAGTCAGGGAGAAACACCATGCCTTTCTGAAAGCCTGGAACCGTGGCATTCTGGTGGCCTGCGAGCAATGCTAGTATTCTGCGGAGAATATATATAGATGTTACAAGTCTAACTATGAACTAATCGCAATCACTGAATGTATTCAAGAGAAAACGGAGACATGGTAAGTCCTTCAGTTTTCAGAGTACTCCTGTTCCATTTCCTCAACTAAAGAGGCATAAATAAAATAGGGGCATAAGCAGAGACAAGGCAAGGTAATTGTTTACAAAGTAACAAATCAAGAATTTGGTTGACATGGCAATATGTCCCTCGGTGGAAAAAGCTGTGATGAAATATGAGCTGCACTGACAAGTGTCCTCTTCTCCGTAGGTTCACAAGTCATCACCTCTGGATGAGCAAGAGGAGGCAACTGAGCCCAAGAGAAATTATTTGAATGTGTAGACTGCAGAAGAGAGTAATAAGTCTTTTCCACAAGCAGGCATTCAAGTGATATCCTCGGCACTATTGACAAGGTAGTTCTAGACACCATTTCAAATTGTTTTTCCATTGAATACATTGGTTCAGGAAGTCATCTAGAGGAAATGGATAGAACCAGACCATAACTCCATACCCTGGTTAATTTATAGACTGTCTCTACTGCTGGGTTACGAGGAGTTCATTTATCTAATTTCTGCCAAGTTTATACAGAAGACCTTCCATAATGATGCAACGCAGTGGAAAAGAAGATGGGCCCAACATTACATAAGGCGTATGCAATTTCTCACTTTTCTACACATACAGCACTCTCGGTGCTGCCAGAATTCAGGGTCCTACCCAGAGAAAAGAAGGATGGGTCAAATTTATCATCTTGAGAGTATGAAGAAATAGGTCCAATTTCTGTCAAATTTGAAATTGATGTGGTCATAACATCAACCACTGCTGCAGGGATGACCATAGAACACACAGACTATCTTCACAATCTTGATTGATACCCTGAAGTAGGGAAGTGGAAACAAGCACCAAATATACTATTTCAGGAATGGAAACTCTATGGTATTTAGGCAGAGACCATATTCACAAAGTATTCATGAAGCAAAGTATGCAGAAGATATCAAAAGAAAGTCACATCTTACAGATGCTTACAAACAAATTCCTCATTTCAGCAGCTGTTCAGTTGGCCACACAGTCAGCAAAATAGCTTGATGTTCAAGATATGTTCTTTACATGTTCATCTGAAGACCACTGTCCTTAACTAACAAATCTAACCTATCATGACCATGTCTGGACTGTGGGCAGTTGGAAATTTCCTCAATGTCGTTCAGCATGCTGGGGAAGAATATATTGGAGAATGATCGGCAGTGGGAGCTGTCCCTTCAAGGGCAGACCGACGTCTCTACTCATTCACGATAACTAGGGGTTCATTTCATGCCCTTTTTGAAGAATGTGATTTAGAAAGATCATTCAGGAAAGGAATTCTATATATTGAAGAAAATGAAAATCTGCCCATCCCTCGATGAATCAGTGTGAAAAACCTATTTCATTATGCTCTTCATGATCCCAAAACGTGCCCGTGAACTTTATCTAATTTTGACTTGAATAGAGTGAATCACTATGCTCAGATCTTTCACTTCAAGATGGAAGCTTTGCAATAAATCATTTCCCAGGGGCACATAACCAAAGGAGTACAGATCATTTCAACAAATCAGATTGTTGGTCAACTGGAAGAATTTGTCCCTGACCATGGGATATAGTAACAGTTACATTGGTTATGGTTTCGGACAGACATCAGTGCTGTTTCCTTTCTGGAGGATCTGCCTCATATGTCTTCTGGTTGCAACTTGCTTCAGCACATTATTGACAAGGTCTGGTTTCTCTGGTTTCCTGAGCATAACATTGCAAAGACTAATGTATGCGGAACACTGAGGACCAAGTAGTCAGCTGGCTCCTGTTGCTGGTTGGACCAGATGTTTTTGGAGATGCTATACATTCTATTTTGAAAAATAAACTATTTTTATTCTGGCCCGCTAAATCATTTTTACACATATCAATAGCTACAACTTCAGGGATACATGACAGCCTGTGTGCTGATTTTGCCCTTTGCCAGTCCTTATCTCTTAGCCTTGGTTGCCCTTTCGAAATTTTTGGGAGTCCACATACCCTGAATTTAATGACCTCATACCAGTTTCAGAATTCAGAAGTGAGGTGGACTTTGACCAATCTATATTTGTTCTGTTGTCTCCTTTTGGTCAAGTAGTTCTCAATACAGATGCCCGTGGTTCTGTGTGGTGGGGGACTCTGGGATGTTTGTGATATCTCGGCTGCTGGTTGTCACAAGAGACAATTTGTTCTGTCAGTTAAGCTAGACTGGCAGGGATTTTTCATGCTCTCCAGCACTTTTCACGTGTTCTCCAGAAAAAAAGAATAGCAGATAGAACAACATATGAGGCCTATGCTTCAAGGGAGTAGGACACACTTCCGATCTGTTTTTGGTTGTGAAATTTATACTGTGACTTTTTGATAGAAGAACACCATGGACCGTGTAACAGGTGACACACAAGCAGTGTGCTCCTGATGACACCTCCTGGAAGGGTGCACTATGGACCCACAGACATCCCAGCCCCATACAGCTCCCTGCAGATGGGCGTAGTCACACACTACTCCCACCTGTATTGGGATCTTTGGCCTCCATTCAAATGTAGGCCGACTTGTCAACTGCACAGTGAAAGACGGACTTGCAATTTCAAACAACCAGTCCGTCTTTCAATAATGCACTTTTCCCAGTGCAGGCGCTCATTCTTGTCTGCAGTAGGAATAACATGGCCATTGTGATAGGGCAACGGACTGAGTCGGTGCCCAGTACATCCAGTAGAAGGTGCACCTCAGCACAGACCAGAGCAGAGTGCCCTATCTGTAACATGGTCCTTGTTGACCCTAAGAGCGCTCCATATTTTGGACTTAAAAACATGCAAGGAGTCAAACTGAATAGAATACTTTTGCAACCCATGAATAGTCCCACCTTCCTGACACGTTTCAGGAAATCTGCCACAAATCTGCAGTACCGCTTCTGGACCTGATTGAGTGTGGAGAATACTAGATTGGCAGTGAACAAGGGCTGTGGTACACAATAACTAAGATTTAAAATGTTCCTTACTTAGTTGATATCTGATCTACACTAATCAGATAGAGTCACTGGACAGTGATTCCTTTCAGTACGCCTTGTTTCATTCTTGTACACATTCACTTTTTTCACCACAATTACACCAAATTGTGCATCTTTGCAGCCCTACAACTGTTGGAACGGGAATGTCCCCTGTATGGTATAAGGATGCATTTCCTACTCTGAATATTCAACTGCAAGTGCAACTGGCATCCTTACTTTTATTTTTGGAAGTGGCGGCTCTCCAGCTATGGCAGAGGAGCAGTTCCTCCCCCAAAAACGGCAGGAAAGGAAAAATAAATCGATAATAAACACTTGTTTTATTTTTCCTTTCCTGACGAGTCTTGGGGGTGGGGCTTGGGGCATCACAGGCACTGAGGGGAGTGTTAGGTGCACTCCTTCACTGCGCATGACGGTTTAGCCGGCCGTCTCAGCCGGCCAAACTGTCATGCGCAGTGAAAGCTCTCTCCACCCAGCAATGCAGCTTGGTTGGAGAGAGCAGGCCCAGACTCCCAGTCTGTCCTGGAGCGCAAATCGAGGTCGCTCAGGCCAATCCTGAAGCTGCTCTAATGCGTGAGAGCAGCTTCAGGATTGGCCACAGGGGGGCGTGGCTTGGCGCCCAACAGAGATGGCAGCACACGGGTGAAGCTCCCCGGTGTGTCTCTGAGGAACTGCACTTCTAGACTAAACGGGGACTAACGGAGGGCAAATACAAGTGGCGGAAGATGGAAGGAGCACCATGGGACCCTTGCAGCACCTGAATGTCACCAGCAAGTAACTCTTTTTGCATTTTCTGCTAAATTTCGGCCGCGATTTATCGCGGCTGCCATTTTGAATTTTTACCGCGATCGCGGCATTCCTGCACTTCAGGCTGGACCCCTCATTAAGTACTTCATACCATTCCATAACGCCTAGAAGATGTTTGACACCTCTTCACTTTAATGGGGTAAAAGTTTATAGGAAAACGTCAAGAATTGCAGGAAGTTTGCGATTTTTATGTTTGGCGGCCATTTTAGGTCTTTTTGAGGAGCCCTCACAGAAAATAATCTTCCTTATTTTGCTCTACTAAATGGTGGCAATTGCGGAGTGATTATTCACTAAAGGCATTGACTATGATCTGACGCATCCAGTTTACCTCAGTTTGGGTTACAGCGCATGTTTTCTCCTCAGAGCACCGAGGTATGAAGCTGTGTGAGGCGCTAAGGCTGACTGAGGATTTATGAGAGATCTATTTGGTGGCCATCTTAGCTTTTCTGAGTGAGCTCGCATTGGAGTTATTTTTCTCCTCCTATACTGCTGAATGGGAGTGGGAGTCTGGGGTTAGCGTTTTATGGGTGGAACAAAAGGAGTCCGACCCTCTCCACACAAAAGGCATATCTTCATAAAAAACTCAAAAATTTTCACTGAGTTCTCTAAGTTTGAAGACTCTCTATCATCTTCGCACCAGTACTCTCAAGCAAATATGGATTCATCCTCTGGAACCGCTGGAAAATCTCTCACTAAACGGCTTAAAAGGACCCTCCTTCACCACCCAAGTCCGCCTCGCCTGTTTCGATGGAACTATTACTTGAGGAAATTAGGGCCCTTCGACCTTTCATGGAAGAGACTAACATCAAACTGCAAACCCTAACAGATAATTGGTCTCAATTAGACGCGAGAGTCTCCTCAGTCGAAAATACTGTTTCCTCTTTGAAAGAGACATGCACAACTGTCTCTCAATTACACTCCCATGTCTCCATACTCCAGAAACAGGTGGAAGATCTTGGAAACCGCAACAGACGGAACAATCTGCGTATCTATGGCCTGGAAGAAGGAGTTGAAGGGTCAGATCCGCCCACGTTCTTTAAGTCATTTCTCCCTAAACTACTCCGCATGCCAGAGGGAACCCAACTCAACATTCAGCGGGCCCACAGATTGGGACGGGCTTCATCTCACACTAGTCCCTCACAGAGACCGAGAGGAGTTATCTTATATTTCTTGGAGTACACGGATTTGATGAAAATGCTCGCAGCGGTTAAAACTTCTACGAGAATTGTCTGGTCAGGATCGCCTTTATTTTTTGCGCAAGATTATTCTAAAGCCACTGCTGACAGACGTAAGGCTTTCCTCAACATGAGAGCTGATCTACGTTCCATGGGAGCCAGATATGGCCTGTTCCACCCGTGTCTCTTCAAGGTTACTTATAACAACAAGACAACGTCGTATGAAGACCCGTTACGTTTGCAAAGTTTCATCAATTCCTATAAAACGACTGTTATGGACTCTTCTGGGCCTTCGTCCTCATTCAACATTTGATTCTCTAATAGTTTGTTTAAGGTTGCTTTAGATCCGGTTTTCTTTGGCATAATATCTTGGTAACTCACAGGTGTTTTTTCTTAGTTTTGGATATTATTGCTACTGTTCTCATGAAGTAATACTGTTTAATGAGTTATGGATCATTGTTACTGATCTCCTCCTCGCATTGGAATGTTCTAATATTTGTTTCATGTGTTTGCCCCAATGCTTTTCTCAATCCCTATTTGGTATTGTCCCCACAGATTATTACCTTTGTATTGTGGTTTCTCCCCGACCCTCTGTTCCGTTGATCCTGGGTGTGTTGCCTGCTTCATGTGGCTCCATCCCCCCCGTGTATACCTGAGTCTTCTTCGTAAGTATGGTATTTTCATACATCCTCTTAGATATATTGTTTGTTTTGTCTTTTATTTTCTGTCTCTTTTCTGTAGTTTCTATTCTTTTGTCAATTTACGTCTCTTCTTTTTTTTTTCAACTTTTCTTGCCTTCCTATAATCACTATTCTTTTAGTCAGTACAATTGCAAATATCTTGACTCTTATGATATCCCTTTACCTCTCTACTTGGACTTTCTTTTTTCATATCCTGTCACTTGATTCCCTTTTTTTATTCTGGTTATTGGTCTTATCTATTATGCTTTGCTATGAAACTAAATCAATTAATTCCTTCCTGTTTTATCTCTCTTACTTTGAATACTGCTTATATAATGAATTGGACTTATGTGCTACATTATTATTACAACCTGTTCTTAAGTGCTTATGTCATTAAAACTGATTACATGGAACGTTAGGGGATTAAACTCTCCCATCAAGAGGCAGAGAATTTTGAGCCATTTAGCCAAATTAGACGCGGATGTTGTATTCCTGCAAGAAACTCACCTCTCAGATGTTGAGTCATTGAAGTTGAAGAGAGGTTGGGTGGGGGAGGTTTTCTTTTCCCCTGGAGATGGCAAGCGAAATGGAGTAATGATACTTTGTCGCAAATCCCTTTCACTTTCATTTGTGTCCCAAGAATCCGATCTGGATGGCAGATGGTTGAATGTCAAATTATCTTTGAAGGGCGTCACAATATCTCTTCTAAATGTCTATGCTCCTACGTGTGGTGAATCCTCTTTTTGGCATACAATGGCTAAGCGAATTACTCACTGTATGGAGGACAATTTTATTTTAGCTGGAGATTGTAACCAGACTTTTGACCCATTTATCGACAGAAATTCCAAAGTTTCCTTTGTTCCCAACAAGTCACATAAATCTTTTGTTCATGCTATAAATCAACATAAACTCTTGGACGCTTGGCGTCTTTGCAACCCGACCACTAGAGAGTATACTTTTTATTCCCCAGCTCACCAAACTCAATCAAGAATTGACTATATATTTGTCTCGCACAACATCTCACAAACACTTACGCATGCAGAGATTGGTCCCATCTTATTATCAGATCACGCCCCAATCTCGATTGGCATTGATATTCTACCTAAGGATTCGGGCCCCAAGAGATGGCGTTTTAACAATGCTCTCCTTCTGGACCCAAAGTTTACTGCCTCATTCCCTAACTTCTTCAAAGAGTTTTTGAATTGAACCAAACCCAATTCATGCCCTTTTCCACTCTATGGGATGCATTCAAGGCCTCGGCGGGGTTTCATAATTAGCTATGTTGCAAAGAAACGGAAAACTTTCCGTAAGCTCACTAAAGATCTGCTTCAGGATATTAAAAGATTGGAACACTCATTTTACACCTCACACTCGAAGGAGTGTCTCACAACTCTCATAAAAGCCAAAATGCAATTTAATAAGAAATCAACAGAGGACGCTTCATTATATCTGTTAAAATCCAGTGCAAAATTTTATGGGGGCAAAAATAAGGCAGGGAAAATATTGGCTAATTACTTAAAAGTTAAACATAATAGACTAAATATTGAATCTATCTATGATGAACGTTCAGATTTCAAATTTAAAGACGCTGAAATACTGAATGAGTTCTCCACCTTTTACAAATCACTATATACTTCCGCAACACAGCCCTCTGAGCAATCATTATCGCACTTCTTCTCTGATATTCAGAATCCCCAATACACGCTGCCGGACTTATCATCTCTGGAGTTAGACCTAACACACCAAGAACTATTAATTGCTCTTCAACATCTCAAAAAAGATAAAGCACCGGGACCAGATGGCTTCACCATAGAATTTTATCAACATTTCTCTAAACTCATAATGCCCAAGTTACATTCTCTAATCGATGCCTTCACCACACTAGGTAGCTCAATGGGTTCTTTTTCGGAAGCACATATTTGCCTTATACCAAAAGAGGGCAAGGACTCTAAATATTGTAAAAATTACAGACCCATATCCTTGGTCAACATTGATTATAAAATTTTCTCCAAAGCATTAGCATTACGTTTAGGTTCCTACTTACCTGATTTATTGGGAAAAGAACAATCTGGTTTCGTTAAGGGTAGGTTCATAACTGACAATACGAGACTCCTTTTTAACGTCTTATCTAAATCTTCCCACTTAAAACAATCCCTTGTGGCAATAGCTCTGGATGCTGAAAAGGCGTTTGATAGAGTTGAGTGGACTTATTTATTTTATACTCTTAAACAGTTCGGCTTTGGCCCTAAATTTATATCCCTCATCTCTCTCCTCTACTCTAATCCACGTGCGGTTGTGTGCGCCAACGGCTTAATTTCCCCATATTTTGAGCTGGGGAGAGGAGTGCGTCAGGGCTGCCCTCTTTCCCCCTTCCTTTTTAATTTGGCCTTGGAACCTTTTCTCTCTAAACTACGTCAAAATCCAAATTTATATGGTTTTCAAACATTGAACTCCCATATTAAACATGCAGCCTACGCTGACGATATTTTGCTTTTATGTCCAAACCAAGTGACTCAATTCCTGCCTTTTTGGCAGAGGTACAAGCCTACTCTAATATCTCCGGTTATAAGTTAAACAACGATAAATGTGAGATTTTACCCCTGACTAAGTTTACTTTTAAATCGGATTTTATGACTTCCAATTTTACTTGGAGCCCGAATCATATTAAATATCTCGGATTACATGTTACTTCCTCAATATCAGACACAGTGTCATTGTGCATGAATAAATGTATACAAAAAATCTCAGACTTAACTGCCAAGTGGCATCCCCTCTATTTGTCCTGGTGGGGTCTTCTGGATACCATAAAGATGATGCTGTCCCCCATAATTTTATATACTGTTTCCAACATTCCAGTTCCTATTTCCGCAAAATTTTTTAAAAAGATCAATTCATCTCTATCCTCCTTCCTATGGAATAATAAGAGATCCCGAATGTCTCTATTTAAATTAATTCGACCTAAAGTAGAAGGGGGTTAACTTTCCAGATTTTCAAGCATATCAGAAGGCATTCCTTTTACGTCAAGCCTCTCGTTGGTTGCTTGACCCCACGGAAGATTGTCCTCTATGGACTACAGTTGAACGTCTTTTTTAGCCCCCTTCTCTTTTCATGAATATCTTTCTTTTTCACGCAAACCACAGGCCTTGTCCACCCCCATAATCAAACTGACCTCTAAACTTTTGGAACCTGCATTCACTCCCACACATAACATTATAGATTCATTCCTCAATTCAACAATTTGGCATAACAAAAATCTGACCATCCGTAATAAACCATTTTATTGGAAGACTTGGCGACTGAAAGGTCTAATTTGGATACATCAATTATTTACACACATGGACTTTCTATCTTTCCCCTCACTCAGTCAAATATTTAACCTACCTACCACTTACATTCATAAATATAATTTACTTAAGAAGGCAGTGACAGATAGATACACCCATCTCCTGGGCACGTCCATTGCTCCAATTGTTTTGGATCCTCCTTCACAACTCCACACGTTGTTAAAAACCATGCCCAAAGCTTCCACTTTATATAGTTTTTTGCAGGGCAAGGATAGCGTTAGGTAGAAGTCTAAAACAGAGGAGGCATGGGAACAGGATTTCATGGTATCTTGGCCAGTGTCTTTGTGGAATAAATTATGGCTCAAATTACGTAAATCATCTAGAGCAGCTAACATAACACAAACGCTTTTTTTGTATATAATAGACTTTTTCTCACACCAGCTATCTTAAGTAAAAGTTTTGCGACCACATCAGATGTTTGTTGGACATGTTCTACTCCGAACGCTAATTTATTTCATATGTTATTCTCTTGTCCAAATGTATACAATTTCTGGAAGCAGGTATGGTCTCAAATTAACCTAATTTTTGGAGCTAAATTTGCTTTTCTTTGACCCATGTTTTCTTGGGAAGTCTCTCAACTTGCTGGGAGAAGGTTACTCACAATGTTAAAATTATTGATTTATTATTAGCAGTCGCATTTCAGCAGATCACTGTAAATTGGAAGGATTTCACAAAAATCTCTTATAAGGCATGGTGGTATGCTGTTTGCCATAATCATAGGTTGCGATACAAAAGGGGATGATGGACGGAACGTTTGAGCCAATCAAACACTCACCCCCAGTCAACTGATCTGGGTTTAATCCATCATCATTCTTTAGCTCACTCCACCACCCCAGTTCAGACATGGCCATATGCAAATCAGTCTGACCCTGTGCCTCATGGGAACAGTCCAGCCCGAACTGCCAAGCCATGTCTTCCCTGGACCGGAAACAAGCATCCTAGGACCGGTTTCTGGCATTCCAGCCGTCATCAGCCAGGCTTGCTTGAATCCAGTGGCAAAGTGAGCAAGGGACCCACGTCTGGGCATACCCCCGCCAACTTAGGGCGAACAAAGCGATACAAAAGGGGATGATGGACGGAACGCTTGAGCCAATCAAACACTCACCCCCAGTCAACTGATCTGGGTTTAATCCATCATCATTCTTTAGCTCACTCCACCACCCCAGTTCAGACATGGCCATATGCAAATCAGTCTGACCCTGTGCCTCATGGGAACAGTCCAGCCCGAACTGCCAAGCCATGTCTTCCCTGGACCGGAAACAAGCATCCTAGGACCGGTTTCTGGCATTCCAGCCGTCATCAGCCAGGCTTGCTTGAATCCAGTGGCAAAGTGAGCAAGGGACCCACGTCTGGGCATACCCCGCCAACTTAGGGCGAACAAAGCGATACAAAAGGGGATGATGGACGGAACGTTTGAGCCAATCAAACACTCACCCCCAGTCAACTGATCTGGGTTTAATCCATCATCATTCTTTAGCTCACTCCACCACCCCAGTTCAGACATGGCCATATGCAAATCAGTCTGACCCTGTGCCTCATGGGAACAGTCCAGCCCGAACTGCCAAGCCATGTCTTCCCTGGACCGGAAACAAGCATCCTAGGACCGGTTTCTGGCATTCCAGCCGTCATCAGCCAGGCTTGCTTGAATCCAGTGGCAAAGTGAGCAAGGGACCCACGTCTGGGCATACCCCCGCCAACTTAGGGCGAACAAAGCGATACAAAAGGGGATGATGGACGGAACGCTTGAGCCAATCAAACACTCACCCCCAGTCAACTGATCTGGGTTTAATCCATCATCATTCTTTAGCTCACTCCACCACCCCAGTTCAGACATGGCCATATGCAAATCAGTCTGACCCTGTGCCTCATGGGAACAGTCCAGCCCGAACTGCCAAGCCATGTCTTCCCTGGACCGGAAACAAGCATCCTAGGACCGGTTTCTGGCATTCCAGCCGTCATCAGCCAGGCTTGCTTGAATCCAGTGGCAAAGTGAGCAAGGGACCCACGTCTGGGCATACCCCGCCAACTTAGGGCGAACAAAGCGATACAAAAGGGGATGATGGACGGAACGTTTGAGCCAATCAAACACTCACCCTCAGTCAACTGATCTGGGTTTAATCCATCATCATTCTTTAGCTCACTCCACCACCCCAGTTCAGACATGGCCATATGCAAATCAGTCTGACCCTGTGCCTCATGGGAACAGTCCAGCCAGAACTGCCAAGCCATGTCTTCCCTGGACCGGAAACAAGCATCCTAGGACCGGGTTCTGGCATTCCAGTCCTAGGATGCTTGTTTCCGGTCCAGGGAAGACATGGCTTGGCAGTTCGTGCTGGACTGTTCCCATGAGGCACAGGGTCAGACTGATTTGCATATGACCATGTCTGAACTGGGGTGGTGGAGTGAGCTAAAGAATGATGATGGATTAAACCCAGATCAGTTGACTGGGGGTGAGTGTTTGATTGGCTCAAACGTTCCGTCCATCATCCTCTTTGTATCGCTTGTTCGCCCTAAGTTGGCGGGGGTATGCCCAGACGTGGGTCCCTTGCTCACTTTGCCACTGGATTCAAGCAAGCCTGGCTGATGACAGCTGGAATGCCAGAAACCGGTCCTAAGATGCTTGTTTCCGGTCCAGGGAAGACATGGCTTGGCAGTTCGTGCTGGACTGTTCCCATGAGGCACAGGGTCAGACTGATTTGCATATGACCATGTCTGAACTGGGGTGGTGGAGTGAGCTAAAGAATGATGATGGATTAAACCCAGATCAGTTGACTGGGGGTGAGTGTTTGATTGGCTCAAACGTTCCGTCCATCATCCTCTTTTGTATCGCTTGTTCGCCCTAAGTTGGCGGGGTATGCCCAGACGTGGGTCCCTTGCTCACTTTGCCACTGGATTCAAGCAAGCCTGGCTGATGACGGCTGGAATGCCAGAAACCGGTCCTAGGATGCTTGTTTCCGGTCCAGGGAAGACATGGCTTGGCAGTTCGTGCTGGACTGTTCCCATGAGGCACAGGGTCAGACTGATTTGCATATGACCATGTCTGAACTGGGGTGGTGGAGTGAGCTAAAGAATGATGATGGATTAAACCCAGATCAGTTGACTGGGGTGAGTGTTTGATTGGCTCAAACGTTCCGTCCATCATCCTCTTTTGTATCGCTTTGTTCGCCCTAAGTTGGCGGGGTATGCCCAGACGTGGGTCCCTTGCTCACTTTGCCACTGGATTCAAGCAAGCCTGGCTGATGACGGCTGGAATGCCAGAAACCGGTCCTAGGATGCTTGTTTCCGGTCCAGGGAAGACATGGCTTGGCAGTTCGTGCTGGACTGTTCCCATGAGGCACAGGGTCAGACTGATTTGCATATGACCATGTCTGAACTGGGGTGGTGGAGTGAGCTAAAGAATGATGATGGATTAAACCCAGATCAGTTGACTGGGGTGAGTGTTTGATTGGCTCAAACGTTCCGTCCATCATCCTCTTTGTATCGCTTTGTTCGCCCTAAGTTGGCGGGGTATGCCCAGACGTGGGTCCCTTGCTCACTTTGCCACTGGATTCAAGCAAGCCTGGCTGATGACGGCTGGAATGCCAGAAACCGGTCCTAGGATGCTTGTTTCCGGTCCAGGGAAGACATGGCTTGGCAGTTCGTGCTGGACTGTTCCCATGAGGCACAGGTCAGACTGATTTGCATATGACCATGTCTGAACTGGGGTGGT